>OV816024.1:60078048-61550041 GCA_929113105.1 Agrypnus murinus
GAGAGAGAGAGAGAGAGAGACAGAGAGAGAGACAGAGAGAGACAGAGAGAGACAGAGGGACAGAGGGACAGAGAGACAGAGAGACAGAGAGACAGAGAGACAGAGAGACAGAGACAGAGACAGACTTGTAATAATAATAATTCCTAAATAAATATTCTATTTAAACATTGTGTTGTTGTTTCATTTACTAGCATTAGGATGAAGGAGAGAGGGCAAAACGGAGAGAGTGAGAGAGGAGATATCGAGAGAGGAGATTCTTTATTGCGACCTCTAGTAGTAACATCAGTACATAGGATAAATACAGGTTTCTTTAATGCGACTTCTATCGGTAGTACACAGTCTGACGGTAATACAGATCCCTTCATGACGCTCTCTATTAGCATTACTTAGGTCGTCGATAATACAGATCCCTTCATGACGCCCTCTATTAACAACTAGCAGAACGACCGTAATCGGTGTGAAGGAAATAATTAAGCGCCCTCTTTTTTTTTACTAGCAACACCATTTAGCCGAGCGCCGAACCAAATGCCGGTAATATACAAGGCCGGTAATACAGATTCCGTACTTCGAAAATCACGTAAAACGACACCGGCGCCATCTGTTTTCCCCTAGCAACGACGCTACCATTTAGCCATGTGACGAACCAAATGCCGATAATACAGAATGTCGGTACAAAAATCACGTAAAACGAAACTGGCGCCATCTGTCTTCCCCTAGCAACAGCGTTGCCATTTAGACGAGTGACGAATCAAATGCCGATAATACAGAATGTCGGTACATAATCACGTAAAACGACAGCGGCGCCATCTGTTTTCCCCTAGCAATACTAACACCATTTAGCCGAGTGACGAACCAAATGACGATAATACAGAATTTCGGTAATGCAGATTCCGTACTTAACCACCTAGAGAGAGAGAGACAGACAAAAAGTCACCAGATTAGAGAGAGACAGAGAATCTAGGGTCTCTAGAACTGTCTGCCTCAGGTGCCGCAATACCTACTCGTTTTAAAATTGCATTTTCTGCATTTTTGCTGCAAAAGATTATTTTTTCGTACCGGTACCGGTACACGGTCGTTACAGGTAGGTTTTATTGCGGCCGTGCTGAGCCGAGCCATACTGTGCCGGACCGAGCCGGACATTCATAATGGGTTTCTTTTAGTTAGGCTTTTAGTCAACCATTGTTGGCCAACGCTCGGCCGCGGGTCAAATGTTTGCTGGGAATGGACAGATAATAATAAACCTACTCTTTTGTATTACTCTATCAGTATCAGATTTTTTTAAATAAAACCGAATATTTGATTAACTTACCTGGCGTCCGCATATGAAGAGCTAGTGCTCATAAAGTATAGTGCTATAGTGCTAATAACTAATAAAACAAAATACGCAGTGATAAAATATGCCATCTATTTTGATAATTTGTTATAGACTTAACTGCGGAGCCGGACATTTGAGCGCGGCCATTTAGGCGTGAACGTTTCGGCGCGGCCGTTTTGGTGCTGGACACTTAGGCGCAGGTCACTTAGGCGCAGGGACACTTCGGCGCGAGAAATTGTGTAGTATTATTGTAATGAACAAAATCTGTAGGTACTTACACGTAATAAATACAGTAAGATATATTAAATGCAGTATTCGATAAATACGGTACGACGAGGAGAAAACTCAATATTTCCAATCACAAAAGCTCGTATGTACTGCCAGGGTGCTGAGGTATTGAGTATTCTTTATTATTAGTGTACTTAGTGCTGTTTAATTAGCTAGTAGAAATTCTTTGGCATCTGAAAATGAATGTCGCCAAAGGACAGCGTGTCCTGAAGTGTCGGACCTATTCATATCTAACGTAATGGATAATCCTGAACTAGAATTAGCATTAACTAATGTTAATAAAATCTCTGTATAAGGGAACAATTTGTAATAAGAATTTAATTTGTTTATTATAAATCCCTTATTGTTTACAAGAATAACATGTTTGATAATCATGTTAATAACTTGTAAAAATTAGAAAAATTTATAAAATCAGTTAAATAACATAGGAAAATTGATATTAACATTGAATATCGTACCACTGATAAATACAAGGCCCATTTGACGAAATTTGTCTCAGTAGATAACACTTATAAATTGATACTGCTTAGTGCTTATAGTCCAGTGCTTAAAGACAAAAGCACTGGAATAACGCAATTTAACCAATCCAAGCGAAATTCTGGAATTAAAAATGTGTATGTGTGTACATAAAAATAAAAAAGGTTACACTAATAACAGGGTAGCTTGTCCCAAAAAATAGAGTAATGGTCCAAAACAAAGTTTATTTTTAAATATGTCCGAAAAATTCATCAAAACACTTCGACTACACGTTCTATTTCGGTAGAAATAACAGTCTACACTCGTTGTTGGCCTTGACGCGGGCAGTGGATCACAGCTGCAGACCAAAATAATCACATCCGTGCCTCTAAAGATGACTTCCAACATGTTTCGAACGATTCTCCAGTCGAACTGGTCCCGCTCACAGCCGAGTTTGGGGACTGCCAATTTGTTAATGCCCCTGGTAAGTAACTCGGTCCTCAAATCCCATAATGCCCACCACAGGTCCGCGTAGCTAGGTTTCTGGTAATAAGCCTATTTCGTTACTAAGTAGTAAATACCAAACCTCTCTAGAGGTTTGCTGATCATCTTCAGGCCTTACTGTATAGACAGCCACTTATCTTCCCGATTCGTGACTGCTCTTATTATTTCCCTCATAGGGCGCCAGACGATTGCAGTGTACCACATTTCGTTTCCCTCTTGAATCTCTGGATGCGATAGATCAAATCAATTATTAGTTTCTTCACCTGGCATGGCCCTTCCAATTGGAAGGGCCCATGCTTCAACTTTGGCGAGTAGCCACGATGTCTTTGCGGATTGTATAACCAGACAAGCTGTTCAGGTTGAAACCCTCCTTCTTCGGCTCTCACATCGTACAAAGTCTTTATCCGGTCACTCACGATTCGGCTACTGTTTCGGCCTTCCGGTTCGATCGTGAATATCCTCAAACTTTTTCTTTAAGTTGACCACATAATCATTTTCGGCTACCTCCTCCTCTGCAGGTGGACATCCAAATTCCAGATCACACGGTAACCGTATCTCACGTCCAAATATCACAGATGCTGGGGACTGTCCGGTTGTTTCGTGAACCACTGCACGATAAGCCAACAGGAACTGACGCAGATGTTGATCCCAGTCTCGTTGATGATGGGAGATGACCTTGGCCAAATACTTGCCCATTGTCTGATTCATGCGTTCTACCATTCCATCGGACTGCGGATGTAACGATGTGGTACGAGTCTTGGGGAGTTGGGGAACGCCCAACAATCGATAGATCACTCCAAAGAGTATAGACTTAAAATTACGGCCTTGGTCCGAGTGCAGCTCCAGAGGCAGCTTATTGAGCTGTCGATAGTTTACACAGAATCTCGTTAAGCCGTCCTTCTTGGTGATTCCCATGGGCTGCTGAATCGTTCGATGAACCCTTGTTCTTCCATATCGGTAATAGTCTTCTCGGCTTCTGTTCGCCTTTCTAGAGGTAGACTTCTCGGCTGCTGACGGACTGGCCTAGAGTTCCCAGTCTTGATTTTATGTTGTACTATATAGGTTCGTCCTTTCTGGCTATCGTCAAGACCGAAGATATCTTGGTATCGGTGAACTAAACCCTGTAGTCACTTCCATTCTATTAAGGTCTTCGCACGAACTAGTAACCATACCCACTAATTTCTCACCATGCTCTTTAGGCAATGGTTTTGGAACATCAGCCACACACCTGGCTACTCGGAATACTGGCACACACTGTCCCACAAGGAAGCTTTTCTTCAATGTCACCGGCTCCACATTAACGTTCATAATCCTCACCGGTACTGTCTTTCCAAACTTGATCGGCGCTTTTCCCAACGGTATGGACCTGCTTATCACAGACAGGCTCCATCATTCGTACACATCCTACCTGAAGATCTCCATCCAAACCTGCCTCGACAATTATCTCTCTCCGACCCGGCAATATCACATCTTCTGTCAGCAAGACTCTTACGACAGGGTCTTCTCGTGGGCGCAAAGAAAGTTCTTTCGTTACCGACCTTCAAGACACCCTCCTTCAAGTCCAACGTAAAACCAAATTTCTCAGAAGGTCCATTCTCAAGATGAAGCCACTAACATCGGCTACCAGCACCTCATGATCACGTTCTTCACTTCCAATGCACTGTCGCCGTACGGAGTTGAGTAGTTGTCTGCAACAGTTTCATACTTGTTCGAAGAACGTCAGGGCGTATAATGGATTGTGTCGCCCCCGTATCAATAAGTAGTGGAACAATTCGGCTAGCAATCTTCCTATCTACAAACAAACTACCGGTACCATTCTTCAATGTCACTACGTGGACGGTGATCTCCGCGGCATCTTCGCTCACGGTCAACGGCCACTCCCTCTTTCCAACCCCCTTTAACTTTTGCGACGGCTGTACTTTTCTTATTTTGGGACGTTGTACGGCGTTGTACATGACCTTCTTCGCCACAGTTCCAGCAGCGTGTTTCTGAAACCTCTTGAAGATTCCTCTTACGACTCTCTTCCTTCGAAGAACTCTCATTAGTAACTCCTCTAGATCTAGGAAACCTTTCTCTTTTTCCGCAACGGTTCGAATTCACCCGTGGCCTCGGGACGCTTGCTTGCGGCTTCAAATTCTAAGACGTGGGCAAGAGCATCATCAGTTGTTCTTGGTCGAGCCAGCCTCAATGATTGTTGTGTCCCAGAAATAAATCGGGTACCGTAGGGAACGGCAATCGGACTAGCCGCGAAACATCGGCTTCAAACTATTGAAGACTTTCTCCATTTTCCTGGACACGATTCTTCACCTGCGCATGGTACACTTGTTGCAGATGTGCATCTCGGTATCTTATTATCTCCAACCGACAGAATAACAGCTGGTAGTCATTTTCCTGTCTTGCTGGAATTGTTTACAGAACAACGCGTCTTCGACGTTCAGCCTCAAAGATTGCTGCGTTTCCCCGTTTCTTAGTCCATCAATGAAGGTCTGCACAGCGAGCTGTCCCAGAAATTAATCGGGTGCCGTAAGGTACCCCAATCGGACTAACCACGCAACATCGGCTTCAAACTCTTGAAGACTTTCTCTATTCTTCTGGACACGATTCTTCACCTACGCATGGTTTCCTGCCCTGCTGGAATTGCTTGCAGGACGTTCAACGCGTCTCCACGCAAAGCCACAGTTAAGGAAACGGCCTTTTCCTTGCCAGTCCATCCGTTGGCCCCAGCGGCCGCCTCAAATTGATTATAGTAGGTGGAACAAGGTATCTTCCCATCGAACGTGGGTGGTTTTACTTTTATCCCTGGGGCAGGGCCAATTTCTTCTTTAATTTGTTTCTGTACTTCATCTAACGGCCACTCAGACGTTGGGGAAAAGTAGTTGAGTCATTCTATCTTCGAGCATGTTAGTTATGCAATATTTCTCAGTTCTTGGTGGTAGTTGCATTTGGGCTATTTTCTCTTTTACCATTTTTATTACCCTATCTTGCCCGCCATTTTACCCTCCAACAGTCCTAACCCTCTGGCATTCTCAAAAAATTCTTTGAAAACTTTTTCTTCCAACGCTTTGACATTTTCAAGCAATTCTCCTTTAAGCCTTCTAGAACTTTCTTCGGACTTTTCTAGTAATTCTTCCTTGCGCAATTTAGAGTTTTCTAGTAAGTCTTCTTTAAGCATTCTAGAATTTTCAAAACTTTTCTTCCAGTGCTTTAGTATTTTCCATTAGCTTTCTAGAATTCTCTTCGGACTTTTCCAGTAATTCTTCCTTTAAAATTCTAGAACATTCGGTTCTAACGTTCTCTGGACTTTCTAGAACTTTCCAGTAACTCTTCCTTAAACATTCTAGAATTTCTTTCGTACTTTCTAGAATTTTCTTCGGTCTTTTCCATAAACTTTCTAGAATTCTCTTCCATTTTACTTAACAACACGTTAGTATCAATTGCGGCCCAAGGTATTTCAAAGCGGAAAGTCTCGGCGTCTACGTTATGTTCTAGAAACCATTCTCTTAGCCGATTCATTAACACGCTTTTATTTCCAATAATGTCCAAATGTCGTTACTCAAGCTCTCTTCTTAGATCCTCCACTTTGAGTTCGTTTAACAATTTCGTCACCATTCTGATTATTCGTTAGGAATTGTTTTAACACTAAAAGTTTATTCTCACAGCACTTTATTTATTACGCAATTTTATTTATTTATGTTAAACCCGACAACACTGTAGTGTCCGTTCTTAATAATACTAAAAATGCTGTTTAATCGTCTATTAACAAAGGAAAATATTATTTACATACACTAATTTAATCTTAACTAATTATAAAACACAATTATAAACTATTAAACAAACCTAATTTAATTTAGTATTTATTTCACTACAATTTATATTACAAAGATATTTATTTATATTATCATTACACCTTGAGCGCGTCTAATTAACTCGTAGAACAATCATTTCCCTTCTATGCGCGGCAGCGATTATATATCCCATATAATCTTTCTAGAAAACGCTAGATTAGACTGGTGTATTGTACCTCGTGTAGCCGCCGATGTAGCATGCACTACAGTTTAATAATAATAACAATTCAAGTAAATTACAACAAGCAATAAATATCAGTAGGGAGTACAAGTGCAAAGTAAAATAAATAAATAACTATAAATAAGAATAGGTATAACGATTATATAATATGTTATATACTACAATAATGTATAAATAAAATAATGTTTAGAAGACGAATACAACAAATATCTACATTAAGAAAAATTAAAATTTTGTACAATAATATAATGCTTTTTCAGAAAGATAATTCTTTACTATAGATATAGATGTTTTTGGAATAAGGCTAGTGTTGTGTACTAATTTCCAGTTGTAACATTTATAATACTTTATATTCATACTGCCTGTCGGTAGATGATAGTCTGATGTCTGTGCCGCGGAAGTTGTAAATTATTTCGGAAACGAGTAAAATGCTTATGAATTATATGTGCGATAAATTTATAATTTAATGCACGGTTTATGTATATGACTTATATGTATTATTTTCATGTTATATTAGAATAAACTTATGTAACTTTTAAATGATAACTGTTTTTATTTATTTCCTGATTATTAACTTTCATTAAGTCAAACTCGAAACAGTAAACTCTAATATCTTGATTGTTTGATGTTGATTTCATGTTTCACATTTCTTATTATCAATTATTATAATCATAATTGTCTGTTGTTTGTTTTATTTCTTAAGAAAGTGTCAAATTTTCTGATGAACTTTCTCCGACGTTTAACTCGATGGACTCTTTATCATTCTATGTATGGAGGATTGTTTCATGTCAAGAGCTACAGACAACGATCGATATCTGCTATTTTATTTTTATATATCAACTACTGAATACTTGTCTCCGTCTATGGTAATTTATTTCACTCCTTAGTAGTATTGGCTAGGGTTGCCAACTAACCTTTTTTGAAAGGACAGTCCTTCTTTCTAAGAGTGTGTCATTCGTCCTTTTTTGTAAAAGGAACGGACCGGTTTTGTCCTTATTTAATACAATACGAAATCAAACAACGAAAATCATTCAATATGTAATTAAAATTTTAAATTTTATTTTAATCACTGAAATTAACTTTAGAGAATCAAGAATTATAAATTTCAAATTGCATAACTGCCAACATCGTTCATGCAAAATGAATCAAATTTGCTATGAGCTGTACTAAGTTAGGTAATTTAGTGCATTATTGTTAAAAGCTCAGAAAAAATAAGAAAAACGTATCTGTAGTAAATTATTATTAATGGTCAAACCGCAGTTGAAGTTTTTACATTATGAGGCTGATTGACCATTAATTTAAGACTATATTCAAACAGTACTGCAACTTCATACAGTCATCTGCAGGCTTACCGCTGCCCCCCTTAGGGAGCCTATCGAACTAGGCCCCCACCACACATTATTTTTGGAGAGGGATAGATTCAGAGAAACTAAGATTTTTCAGAAAGTGATACCAGAAATAGCAGGCGTAAATGAATTAATATTAATTGTTGATTAATTAATATTAATCAAATAAATAGGGAATGTACTTTAATTCGTAATTGTAAAAATCATGAAAAAGTACTTAATAATAAAAAGCAAACAAACAAAAAAAGGATGATATATGGCATTTATTAAATAAGCAAAAGATAGGAACATACAGTATGGCCGACTGGAAAGTGCGGTGGACTTACGATTACAAAACCCGAGTTCTATTCCCAGTTCCCCAGGTAATTCTTTTTTAATAAAATTTCATAAACGATTTATTTATGTTTATAATATTTATAAAAAGAAATAGGTAACTTACAATTAAATACTAATATGGTATGCATAATCATTTAGTTTTATTTGTATAGTTTAAACGACTATAAAATTAAGGGATAATTTTATGTAATTATTCTTTTTTATAAATATAATATTTATAAAAAAGAATAATTATATAAAATTATACCTTAATTTTATAGCCGTTGTTAAACTAGGTGTATTTATTTTAAATAAAAATAAAACTAAATGATTATGCATACCATATTAGTATTAAATTGTATTTTATCTTTTTTATAAACATTATAATTATAAAAAGATTGTTTATTTATGAAATAGATTAAATACTCTATTAAAAAAATTACTAGAATTAGGCTTTTGAAATCATAAAACCAGCGCGCCTTCCAGTCGGTCATGCTGTCTGTTCATGACTTTGATTCTTTAATGAATGTCATTTATTATCCTTTTTTGTTTGTTTTTTTATTATTAATTCTTTCTGATGATTTTTTACAATTACTACTGACAATTAATTGATTACAGTGCTTAATAAGTATATTTACAATGACGCCACAATGGAAACTCTTCTAATTCGGATATTTGAAAATTTGTAATGCCGAATAACGGCTTTTAAATTATTTTGATAGTATTTACAATAACTAACAAAACTCATAGTGGCACGATTCTATAAATAACAATAATTCGAAAAAACTAGTTTCTCTAATAACTATCCCTTGAATTTATACTAGAAGTAAACTCGTGTATATGTGCAGAGCTCGCGAGCATTCAAGAGAGCCCTTAACGACATTGTCCGGTTTGTAACATTGAAGCTTCGTTTTCATTTAAATAGCATTGGAAAATCTTTATTATTGTAAATGAATATAATAAATAACGTTTCTGGAAATTCTTGATTGTCCTTACTTCCTATTTTCAAAAGTTGGTAACCCTAGTATTGGCCATATTATAGATTAATATTGATTGCTACAGCTAATGAAGACATATTTCAAGTATTCATAAATGCTAATGACTATTAAATCTACATTTTACCCACTCCACCCCAAGAGCTAATAATAATTCTACCCTAGAGATGTTATAAATCTGAAAAAGAAGGATCTGCGAAGCCAAATGAAAAATTGAAAAATAACGCTACTAAATAATAAATGACAGTTCTCTCTCGCTCTGTGAAAACTAGCAATTTCTAAGGGGGATCTAGATTTCAATACTTTTGCTTGTAATAAATTGCATCTATTTACAGAATTCCGACACAACCGTAACACAGTAGGGTAAATTTGACAGGCGAGATATTTGCGGTGACATTGTATGTATTATTTATGCCGTGTTCTAAAGTTGGCTCGTTTATCAAAGGCTGTTGTTCGGGCCGTATAATTAGATTGATGTGCGGATGTTGATATCAGTCGGGCCGCCACTCGACTTCAAAGGCGCTGTTGAAGTAGAGCCACGCGGCAAATTGATGCTACATCAGCTTTGTGTATTTACGACAATCGTACAGCCAATTAACTGTAATTTATTTATGGATATGTCATTTTTAATAAACGTATATATATTCTACTTTCTTAAAAGATAAAACGAACTATATTATGGTATTTCAGTGTTGCTGCACGAACATTCATTATACGGTAGCTGTTTCATTTGTGTTGACAACTGCGGTTACCCGATAATAGTTCGAATAACAACATACATAGCTTTCGATCTGATATTGCATACAATAATCAATCTTCTTTTATTAATCTGTCAGGAGCATAACAATGAATAATTATTATCCCTTGACAGCGACAATAAATTGAGAAATATATGAGCAGCATATTTATTTTAATGGTATTTTTTTGCAAATCCGCCGATCCAAACAAGGCATTTCTATTATGTTTATTATTCCAACTAACAGCAGTTCTCTACAAGACATTTTATATTATACTATCGAGATATAAAAGGATGTTAAAGTCACTTTTCAAATACATATGAATTTTAACAATGTCCGTCAAACCATCAAAATACTACATTTGAAAACACATTTACGCTTGTGTTTATTTTTTTATTTGGTCTTTGAGGACCCTTGTATGAGCAAGAACATTAACTGTTTCGTCACAGAATTACTTCTAGTCTATACAACCTCTTTGTAATGGGATTGAGTTCCCCACGGTGACGATGACGTGGCTATAGGTTCTACAGCCACATGACATCGCCATATTTGATGCTCAGCATTGTTTGGATCCCTGTTGGTATATTTCCCGCGGACCTCCTGGTGAGGACATCATTAGGCTCATCGCCAGTCGCGGCTGCCTACTAAGCAAATTAATGAGCCCACTGACTATTGCTATTGTGGACACTATTCGTAAATATGCTTGCATTGATATATGGTTACTTTCATTAGTTGCTATTCTACGAATATTTCAATTTATGACAGCTTATTCGTGATGATAAAAATGCTTATTCATTCAAAGATGAATGGTAGAAATTAGATAAGCAAATTTGTAACGTGTTTAGGACCATTGTAAATCTACATTTACCACTTCTACTCATTTTTATGAACAATTTTAATGTAATAGCTGGTTATTTTGTATTTATATTATATTTCTAAATTCGTTTTTGCCTTACAGTTAACTTTAACGATAAAAAGTTTAGTATCAATATAGTACTACACGTATACTGATTTATTTTTTGTCACCAATCTAGTGGAAAACGTTTCAGGAGACTATTAATTTCTCAAAGACAATCGTAATAATTAATAGTTGTTAGTAGAGCCTAAAAACACCCAGAGAAAAACAGAACTAGCCGCACAGTATCATGGAAGAACTAAAGATATCTTCCGAAATATCCTCGTGAATAGTTTCTCAGCCAAAGTGGGTAGAAATACTCCGTTGGCTTTAGACAATTTTCATAAAAAACAATTTCTGACATTCTTGGTTCACTAACTCATTGCCACACAGACCTTGCACATTCGCAATCACATAATAGTCACAAGGTTCATTATTATTATTATTAGTTTATTAAACCCAACAGTTTTTCTCCATTTACAGAGCTATTAAAAAGACAGTTACATGTTATTATACAATTTATTTAAAAACCTATAACTAAATTGTGCAAAACTGTAAAATTTTAATTCCAGTAAGGCTAATTCCATGCCAAATCACATAATATAAAAACATGACCGTGCTTCGATAACTCAGATTTATTAAATTAATTATTTCCGATTTTTTGGATAATAAATGACCCAAGTAGAAATTTTGCAAAATTTCGATTTTGATGCAAATTCTGCTACCCGACTCTCTACATCATCTAACTAAAATTGTCATAACTCCCTTATTTCTTGAGTTATCTGGCTCATCCAGGTGTCAGATTAAAGTTAGTTTTCGGATCTTTTCGAGTATATCAAGAAACGTGCAAAAAACATTACACAGTAGAAAAGTAGCAGACTGTGAAGGCAGATCTTACTGTTTTTACAAATTTTGAGTTTCTTCTTGTGCTACAATTATCACCCGTTTGAAACTTTTTTTTATAGAATTATCTTAGCATATCGTTGGTATTGTTTATTGTTTCCAGCCTTATTTTGTGGAACTCCATAATCATGAAATAAATAAAGATTATTAAAAGTTTCACAGTTTTATTAAAATATACCTGACAATATTGTTTCGACAGCTATGCTGTCATTATCAAAGGTAATATAATTATAAACAAACACGTCGCTAAGGTAGATACAAAATAGGTAACTAGATAAAATAATAATAATAATAATAAAAATTAATAATAAAAATCATAATTAAACATCTAATACTTCCAGTAACGGAGAATTACTGAGCTCAAGTTGTTCATTCATTAAAGGTACCCTGAGTTTGTGTTTGTATATCTCAAAGGCTTCTAAAATGTCTAATTTGCGTTTGTTATTACAAAAATGTAGGAATTTAATATTATTTTGAGGAGTCATTGTGTGATTTTGTTCTAAAAGGTGTTTGGCGTAATTCGATTTTTCAGGATGTTTATTTTTGTAATGACGTACGTGTTCTTTATATCTTATGTCAAAATTTCGAAGTGTTTGTCCAATATATACCGAACTACAAAAAGAACAATTTAAACGGTAAATGCCCGATTTCATGATATCATGCGTTCTGTCTTTAGCATTAAATAAAAATGAAAAAGTGTTAGTGTTGGTTTTAAATGTTATTTTATAATTGTTGGTTTTTCTTAGTATATGTGCAATTTGTTCTGATATTTTGCCAAAATATGGTATAGATATGTAATTTGTGTCTTCTGTTTGATTGTCAATGGGATATATTCTTTTGATAGCTAACCTATAATCTTTTTGTTTAATTAAAGTGTCAATCATGTTCGGATTATAATGATTTGCATGTGCTAGTTGTTTAATGGTTGATATCTCTTTGCTAAAATCTGATTTTGTTAGTGGAATAGTTAAAGCTCTGTGTACTAATGATCTGTATGCTGCTATTTTATGTGTATTGTGGTGACAAGATTCATTTGGTATTGTTATGTCTGTTTGTGTTGGTTTTCTGTATATGGAAAATTCAAAAAGATTGTCTGCGTTAATCTTGATATTTAAGTCTAGAAAGTTTATAGCCCTGTTTTGTTCTGTTTCTAGTGTAAATTTTATATTAGGATGGATATTGTTTATAAGAATTAAAAATTCATTGATAACCTCAAAAGAACTGTCAAAACAAGCTAAAATGTCATCAACATAACGAAACCAGAAGATAATGTGTTTAGCGAGGTTTAATTCAAATATTCGATCTTCAAACTTGTCCATAAATATGTTAGCTAATAGAGGACTTAGAGAATTACCCATAGGTAAACCATCCTTTTGTAAATAAATTATGTTATTAAAAGTGAAATAATGACCTTTGTATAAGTCAAAAGAATTGTATAAGTAATAGAGTTTTGTGCGAAAAATTTAGAGCAATAGTGAAATTTTGTAACGGAATATACTGATTCGTAGCGGACCTGAAGAAATGTATCATTTCTGTCGCTCCGAATGCTTGTCTTCAATACCTTTTAGAAAAGGCGGTCGCACGCCTTGACATTCGGTGAAGGAGAACTGTACCACGTTTTCGAATGGGTAAAATTCCTTACTGTCAGTTGTCAATTGTCAACATTTCCCAGTGCTGGATAAATTTAAAAAAATTTAACATTACCGATATGTAATGCAACTGAAGAACGATCTTTCTCGTTCTTAAACGTGTAAGCAATTATTTAAGGATTAATCTTGGACAAAGTCATTTAAAAAATGTATCAATAATGTTTATTGAAACTGACATTATGCAAAATTTATGTTCTGAAAATATTATTTATAAATTTGCTAGAAGTACTTGGTACAGTTCTCCTTCACCGAATGTCAAGGCGTGCGACCGCCTTTTCTAAAAGGTATTGAAGACAAGCATTCGGAGCGACAGAAATGATACATTTCTTCAGGTCCGCTACGAATCAGTATATTCCGTTACAAAATTTCACTATTGCTCTAAATTTTTCGCACAAAACTCTATTACTTATACAATTCTTTTGACTTATACAAAGGTCATTATTTCACTTTTAATAACATAATTTATTTACAAAAGGATGGTTTACCTATGGGTAATTCTCTAAGTCCTCTATTAGCTAACATATTTATGGACAAGTTTGAAGATCGAATATTTGAATTAAACCTCGCTAAACACATTATCTTCTGGTTTCGTTATGTTGATGACATTTTAGCTTGTTTTGACAGTTCTTTTGAGGTTATCAATGAATTTTTAATTCTTATAAACAATATCCATCCTAATATAAAATTTACACTAGAAACAGAACAAAACAGGGCTATAAACTTTCTAGACTTAAATATCAAGATTAACGCAGACAATCTTTTTGAATTTTCCATATACAGAAAACCAACACAAACAGACATAACAATACCAAATGAATCTTGTCACCACAATACACATAAAATAGCAGCATACAGATCATTAGTACACAGAGCTTTAACTATTCCACTAACAAAATCAGATTTTAGCAAAGAGATATCAACCATTAAACAACTAGCACATGCAAATCATTATAATCCGAACATGATTGACACTTTAATTAAACAAAAAGATTATAGGTTAGCTATCAAAAGAATATATCCCATTGACAATCAAACAGAAGACACAAATTACATATCTATACCATATTTTGGCAAAATATCAGAACAAATTGCACATATACTAAGAAAAACCAACAATTATAAAATAACATTTAAAACCAACACTAACACTTTTTCATTTTTATTTAATGCTAAAGACAGAACGCATGATATCATGAAATCGGGCATTTACCGTTTAAATTGTTCTTTTTGTAGTTCGGTATATATTGGACAAACACTTCGAAATTTTGACATAAGATATAAAGAACACGTACGTCATTACAAAAATAAACATCCTGAAAAATCGAATTACGCCAAACACCTTTTAGAACAAAATCACACAATGACTCCTCAAAATAATATTAAATTCCTACATTCTTGTAATAACAAACGCAAATTAGACATTTTAGAAGCCTTTGAGATATACAAACACAAACTCAGGGTACCTTTAATGAATGAACAACTTGAGCTCAGTAATTCTCCGTTACTGGAAGTATTAGATGTTTAATTATGATTTTTATTATTAATTTTTATTATTATTATTATTATTTTATCTAGTTACCTATTTTGTATCTACCTTAGCGACGTGTTTGTTTATAATTATATTACCTTTGATAATGACAGCATAGCTGTCGAAACAATATTGTCAGGTATATTTTAATAAAACTGTGAAACTTTTAATAATCTTTATTTATTTCATTATCGTTGGTATGGTTAAAAAATAAAAAGGGTGTTTTTTTAGTTTTGGAAAAAAATTATTTTTGAAAAGATTTGCCTTCAGAGCCTGGTGGTTTTTTACTGTGCAATGCCGTTGCACGTTTCTTGGTATGCTTTAAGATACCCAAAAACTAGCTTTAATCTGATGCCTGAATGAATCAGATAACTCAAACAATAAGGTAGTTATGACAATCTTAATTAAATGATGTAGAGTGTTACATAGCAGAATTTCAAATGCAAACTCCTGCTATCCGACATTCTGCATCATCTAACTTAAATTGTCATAACTCTCTTATCTTTTTAGTTATTTTGCTCATTTAGGTGTCAGATCGAAGTTAGTTTTTAGATCTTTCAGTGAACACATGTATTTGCACATCAGAAATGTGCAAATACATTGCGCAGTAGAAAGGTAGCAAGCTCTGAAAGCGAGTTTTATCAAAAATTAATTTTTCTTCCAAAATTACAAAAAACACCCTTTCTATTTTTTAACTATACCAAGAATATACTAAGATTATTTTATAAAAAAAGTTTCAAAAGGGTGTAACACAGAAGTAATGCTAAAATTTGTAAAAACACTAAGATTTGCCTTCGGGGCGTGCTACTTTTCTACTGTGCAATATATTTGCACATTTCTCCAAGAACTAGCTTTAATCTGACACTGGATGAGCCAGATAACTCAAAAAATAAGGAAGTTATGGTAAGTTTAGTTAGATGAAGCAGAGTGGCGGATAGCAGAATTTGCAAAAATCGAAATTATTAAAAACTTCTACTTCGGCCATTTTTAATCCAAAAAATCTGAAAAAATAATATAATGTCTTTTTATATGTATCTATGCAAGGGAAAAATTTGAACAAAATATGAGGCATTGAAGCACATGGCTCTTGTTGATCGTAAGTAAACCAAAAAGTTACAGATTTTAGTAAAGACTTATACAGTATAATTGTATAAAATTGGCAATTTACTACTTTACAGGTAAATTAAGTGGTGTGGTTTGTATCATTTCCACAGGGCACAGTATATACAGGACAAGAACACAATGCATTTAATATGGATCTTAAAGTGTTGGAATATACAGGTTGTTTCGCTCAGCTTTCGTATAAATTTAATGTGCGATAGTACTCATCAATAGGAACAAATAGTCTCGTATCATTTTTGATTTTTCGCACATCGAGAAAAATTGCTAAAAAATCAACTATTGGGAACTGCTGCAGCAATGAATCAGATGTCATGTTGAAATGCAGTTAGGTACATCCTACTCCAACTGTGATTCTTAAACCAGCGACCACTAACCCATTTTTCAAAAACAATTTCATTTCTCGGTTATTTGAAACATGGCTACTATTGCACTAATGATATTAAGCTTTTTTAATTGCATTTTGGTACCGTCACCTATTCAGAGGATACGAATTTTAAGTGAAACACCCTATATATCTACTAGAGTAGATCTTTTATTTACGTTTGAACACATTTTGTAAATTGGTGCTTTATTTAACAAATTTGTTCTTGCCCTCTTACAATAAAAATCATATGAGAATCTAGCGCTAACACGAGTAACATATGACATTGATCTTAGAAAGCAATTTTGGACAATCAATGCTGTTATGAATCAAACCGTATATAAACTTGATTGATATTATAGCTCATCGGGTTTCTCAATTTCTAATATCAAATCTATGTAATAAATCATGATGGTTTAAACTATCGCAGGATAGGCCCCATCCTCTCGAAACATAAGGTATTTTACGAATAGACGTTGAACCTTTTCTATTTCTATAATATAACAAGCGTATATTGAACACAAAATTAAAACTCCATATTCAAGTTTGGATCTCACAAATGCGTAGTACAGACACAATAAGGTTTTGATTTTATGAAAAATTATCGAGTTTTTTTATTACGAAATGGAGAGATTTAATACTATTACGTACTAGTACTTATAGTACTTATAGTTACGTATAGTACAAGTACTAGTACTTGTACTATATGATGTATACAGGTACAGCTTTGGTAGTATAATGTCTAGAGTGCTGGACTTTCACCCAAGCGGCCCGAGGTCGATTCCCGGTGCCGGCAGATCTGGTTAAGGTTTTCTGCAGTTTTCCTTAGCTGTGACACAAATGTGGGATTTGCGCTGTAATATCTATAAGTCGACTGCCGACGCACTTAGGGTTTACGTAATAATAATAATCGCCCCCTCCTTCTCGCACAAGCTTATAGCTTCTGGGGCTGGTTCCAGGCTATGGGTTATAGAAATTATTATTATTATTATAGAAAAACAAGTTGGAAGTATCTACGTAACCATATGTATGATAAAGAACCCGCTAGTAAAATAAAGAAGGGTTTATATCGGGTCACGCCTTTGCTCTTCTTAGTTTGTGTTAGTGGGGGATTATTCGAGTATTAAAGTTGTTTAGTAAACTACAAACCAAGCATTGGTGTAGTAATTGAAAGAGAATTTCATAATATTAAATTTTTCCAGAATTAAAAAAATATATATTTTTTATATATATTCTTATGCTCGAATATTCTCCCATAAACTAAGAAGAGTAAAGGCGTGGCCCGATATAAACCCTTCTTTATTTTACTGCGTTCCTTATCATACACACATATGGTTTCGCAGATACTTCCAACTTGATTTTCTATATCTGTATGTGTTTGAAACTGAAATCCGGTGTTAAAACATACACCAAGATCTTAAAACTCATTGTTGAAACACAATACAATTAATAGAGTAATCGAGCTGAATCGGAGTGTGTTTGTGGCTATAAGATACTACTTTGCATTAAGATATATTTAAAAAAAGGCGATTTATCTGTCACCATAAAAATACTGCAGCCAAATTAGTTGAAGTTTAATGGATTTAATCTCTGCTCTTCTGAAACGATGACAGGCCGCTATTGTGTTATGTTTAATAGAATATAAGAATCTGTAAATTTGTATTATCCTTTGAGTTTACAATTTTTATAGCACCTGAGTCTTTTACAACAGTGCTCTCCACGAGTTCGAGGAAACCCAAGATCAAAAATATAAATCCATTCTTGCCTAAAATGTTACAAATGTTCCAAATGGCAGAAGCAATAAATCAGGAAACCTGAATAAATGAAAAGTCTCTGCTGCAAATGAAATATTTGCAAAACCGTTGACACAATGACAACAAATTAGGGTACTGCCAATATCTTTGGCTCCTAGGATTTATTTTATTTCAAGAATTAGATTTCTTGAAAGAGTAGATCTCTGGAGATCTCTTGCTCTATCTTAGTTGTGTGAGCAACATTCAACTTATGCTTATTCAACGTTTACTGATTTAGCTTCGAGCGAGTGATTATAAGGAAGGTGTATCTACACTTTCTTCTTTAGACGATAGACTGCATAAGCCTACTAACCTCACTTGCACATTTGGAAAAGAAAGTAGATCAGCTGATAACAGTTGTTAATAAATTGATTGACCCAACCAACAATCATAGTGACACTGACAGGCGCAAGAATAAAAAATATTCTTCAACTGCTTCCAAAAATACTGCTGGTATCACTCGAATTTTGGGGAAAGAGTACACAAATACATTTCTACTTGCCGATTTGTAAAGACATAAAAAACGTCTTAAGGCGACATTAACTCCGACATCCTTAATTATAATAAATAAATTAAGTTCTTTACAGGTTTTGATAACGGTGGGGATATTTCTATAGGTGCTTCTTTCTTTAGTAGGAAAAATAGCTATTATTGGTGTTATCTTATCTCTTTAAGCTTTATGTAGCAAACAAGTCGAAAGTAAAGACTTTTATTCAAAAAAACTGTTAATATTGATTTGCGCCTAAGTAAAGTTTTTTGAAGGGTGTTATTACAAATCTTTCTAAACCAATGCTGTAAATTCTTATCGAACTTTAATTGGCTTGTTTATTAATTAAGAACGTCAATTTAAGTAAGGCAAAAGGTTCTATCTTGAATCTGCAAGAGTTTCTGCTTCCATATCCACTATTTAAAATTTACCAGGGCCATATCGTTCTTTACTTCCTAAGTATAGGCGCTTAAATACGGGCTAGAATTACAGATAGGTATCTTATTCCGTATATTCAGGAAAAATCCTTAAAAAAATCTTTGTCGCTGGATTTAGTACGGGCATATCATCAGATTTTTATTGAACCTAATGAAATTCCTAAGTCTTCCGCCATGATACATTCTGATATCTTCGACTTTTCTTGTTCTAGTGTCTTCTGCGAATAAAGAAGAACATATTAAGTATTTAGAACAGATATTTCAACGTTTACAATGATATAGTAGGTAAAGTAAGTAATTAATACTGCTTAACCACCTTGACGGAGGAAACAAAAGATTTACCAAACTTCAGCCGGATAGATATATTCGTTGCGTACACTAAAGAACGAATGAAATGTATTTTTCAGTTCCTGATAAAATTTAAAAAATCACAATAGAGTGAGAACCATCAACGTAGCATAATAATTTTAAATATTTTACGCCCTAAAGCGACTCCGTAAACAAATGGAAATAAAACTGTAACAACTGCAACTTAAATAAGCTGTGCTAAAATTAAGATTAACTCGTCTTGCGTAACACTAACACTACTTGCACTTACATCATCCACTCTGATCCAATTTATGGTGATCTTTACAAAGCACAGTCTATATTCACCATAATGTGAATTATCCATAGTTCTTCAGATTTCTGAAACTTAATTGAAAAGAAATTCTTTGACCTCTGATTTATTTCTATGATAGTAACTGGTGTTGTTTCTGAGATGGTGGTTCGAAGATAGGACCAAGATCGACATTTAATTTACTGAATCTGAGTCTGTTTACAGTCCCTATATTTATTGAAAGTGCAGACTTTTCAAAAGTTACAGGTTTACACTAGAATAAAAATTATTTCTGTCAAAATCAACAGTAACAGCGTTTATCAGTTTTCAGCTAGAATGCTTTATAATTGAATACCTTGTTGATACGCCTTTTAAATTTTCTAATCAAAATTAAGATCATTAAATGTTCCAACATGACACCATCATCACTCATTATATATGATTGATTGAAAGGAACTCTATTATAGTTGATATTGGTCAAGCCATATCCAGTTATTCAAACACATCATAAGGAAAAGACACACGTACTACCGGGACGTGAAGGTGACATGAGAAAATTAAAAAGATGCATGAACAGTTTTGACAGTGTTTCATCAACATCCTAATAGAAGTCTGTTTGTAGCAACGTTTATAGTAGTACCTCGTAGGTTGTTTGGTGACCTAGAAAGGTCCATTTCTTAGTAAGTAGAATATAAAAGTTTGAATTTTGAAATTACAAAATGAGAAATAAAAACAAAATCCCTTTTTAAACAAAATCTTAAGGTGCCTAGGTGTAACAGTGTCTTTATAACTAAATTTATTAGTTAAATGTACGTATAATATACATACATCTAAAAAATGTATAAATACTAACACCCGTAATTTATGAGGATGTGCACGAAGGACGTTGGTAACAGTAATATCTACTGCTTGTTACAGTCCTTAGTACTGAATGGTACAGGTAGTGGTGCAAAACTGTGCTGAAAATCTGATGAAAATGAAATGTACGTAAAAACTTTTAAAAACATCGCACTACGGTAGTATAATAAATTACAGAAATTAATCTTGTTGGAATTATTTTGCGTGTGTACCAGCAATCACGGTAAAGTGTTCATCATTATTGTACCATTTCACAGCAGTGACGTCTGCATGAATTGGAAAGTTCACGAGAAAATGATGAATTAAGAGCCATACAGAAACGTCGGATAACAAGTAAAATTAGTAATGGAGCGACAAAGCGCTGATTTGTTCTGAAAGACTAATGGCTCTTCGACTTACAAGTTTCCGCCCTCACGTAGCCCGTTAATTCAATTGCGCCCCTGCCACTTGATTAAACGTAACGCGTTAGAGATCGGTACGAGGATGTCTGCCTGCTCCGCCCATATTTCTTCAATTCTTTTAATAAAGGACTCGAGGATTAATGAGGCGAGCGCCGCGGGCTTGCAGAGTTCAGACCCTATTGATCATAGTCGAGTTCTTAATTACCTCGCCGGGCCGTCTTGGCTGCCCTTCGCGCCCTTATGCACGCTCTGCCGATTCAAACTCGATTCAAATTGAAATAACTATTTCCTTCTCTCATAAATTATGTCTCCATAACAAGCACAAAGCGCGAGGCTTGCCGAGACTTTGATAAATGAATGGGCATTCCATTAAAATAAGTGCCCTAATATATCCAGTCCTGATTTATATGTTTATTCGATGATTTTCCGGAGAATTGTTTTCTAAAACTCTATTTAAAATCTCTTTTTAAAAGACCCAAGAATTAAGTAGCGAAGTTTTGTAGTTAATCTGTTCTTTCTTCCAAGGTGCGCATTTTATAACTGCCACATTTATTTATGAGTCTACTGTAGCTTAGCAAATACTGCGAAAAGTGTCAAATGTACTTTTACATAAAAGTATGTGGCTGTTCCTGAAACCTTATTATCTGTAACGTTCAGAGCTTTTACTAAAAGAGGAAAAATACTAGTAAAGTCACAGTAAGTACATAATCTTTAGGTCTACAAACAAAAATACAACATTGATAGTTTTATTGATAATGTAGGCTGTATTTGCGAGTGTGCTTATTTAAATTTTACTTAGCGCCATAAGCTGTAATTGTATCTAAAAGTTGATTCCTGGACAGGCTTCTCTAAAAAGGGTCAGGTTTAAAATTACACAAGGTATAAAATAACTCATACAAACATGTAGCCCATTTTCAACTTGTCAAAAATTGTTTAAGTAAAAGACTTTGGCGTTTGTAATGCTTAAAATACTAAAAGATTGCTAACTTTTTAATATCAATATCCACCGTTGTTTTTTGATTCATGTACCTTTTGTATGGTACACACTCACACATACTTTCGTAAAGGTTAAGCACGAATATAGAGATACAGTAACTACTAATTCCGTTGGCGGAAGATTCTTGAAACGAAACATTATCTGTGACGTCGTGAAGGGTATCCCCAGAATGCTGAAAGCTTTTCAGTAGGTGTTGTTCTGCACTTATAGTTCATAAACACTTTAGTATGCATTTTAGCACACTAATACAACGCACTAAACGCACCAAATAGGATTCTGGGAATGCGAAATCCCCTTTCCGCCAACGGAATTGGTACGGACTGTATATGACCACCTGGAAACAGTGTGTTCGCAATATTTCCAATTTGCGATAAAGTGTTCCAAGATTTTTAATAACTCTAATTATTTAAAAAAAGTCGTTGAAGTACATCTCGGTGGATTAGTGGTTTGCATGTTTGCTTCATAATCCAAAGATCGCAGGTTCGATCCCCGGCCGAGGTGGTAATTTTTCATAGCGGAGAAAAATTAAAAACATGCCTTCTTCTCGTATAGGAAGTAAAACTGTAGGTCCCGTGTCAATGCGATGTTTGGCACGATAAAGATCCCTACTGGGGGGTGGAATTCTCCCAGATTCGGCTAAATTCTAGTAGGGTTGGCCAAATGATCATAACAATCGGTGCCATGAGGTACGAAGGATGCTCCGCCATCCTGATTCCTCGCCCAAAAACAAACAAACATATAACAGTAAATTAGAAAAGGCGGTTAAAAATACATAAATATCAACCATGAGAACTGCCAGTATTTTGACGGTATGTATCGTCTTCATTTGAATTGTATAATTTGTATTAATACATTATTAGTTTTAACTCGCAATAAGTCTATACGGTGCTCAAGTTAAAAAATCTGCTGAATATAATATCTGTTGTAGATGTGCCTAGAGAGAATGCAGGGTTGGCGCTAGCAGTTTCGCAGCCCCGGGCAAAAAGGTAAAAAACCGCCCTTTTATAACAAAAATTAAAAGAGATAACCTAAACCCTTCCCACGCTTAGTAGTAAAATAAAACGAGAGCAAAAAAATTAAAAATGTTGAAGTTTTGATTTGCCAAAAATACAAATTTCTTAATTTATGATTTTGGCACTAAATAACGAAATTAAGGTTGCTCAGAAAAAAATGAAAAGACATAAATCTAGCATATAATTATAAAATACATATGTGACCTGGAATGAAGAAAGGGACCTAGTGTGTCAAAAAATCGATTTTCAGGTTTTGGTCGAATTTGACGTAGAAAAGTATGCCAAATCGACTGGTGAAGGTCCTAACCCCGTAACTTCAAAATTCAACTCAATATTGAGCTGTAAACTTGAAAACAGAGGGTGCAAAAGTTCTAAAGTAGGTAACACACATTTTCTATCCTGTAAACAAAATTTGGGAACTTTCAATGATTCTTATAGATTTGCTAGGAAAAAAGCTCTCCAATCACTTGACCATGATCCTGTGAGTAAATATGGGTTTATTATAAATTATAAAATAACTGGACACTGAATTGGTAGTGAATCAATTTCTTTTTCGGCCGCCAGCTTTTTTTCTCGGTTTTGCTTTTTCTGTGGCTGCGTGGCTTGATTCTGTACAAACATAATACATCAAATCAGAAACAGTTACAACGAGAAATAATAATGTGAAGTACCAACAATCGCTTTTTACCTCCACTTTTGCTCTTGGGGGTCGAAAGTTCAGAAGTATTCGCTTTTTTCGCTTTTAGTACATTTTTTGACACCTTGGCGCTCGTACTCGAGTCTCGAGTCAAAATACAACACAGTAAAAACAGTTACAAAAAGAAATAGTAATATGAAGTACCAACAATCGCTTTTTACCTCCACTTTTTCTCGCCAGTCGTTTGGAAGTTTGCTTCAACGGGACTGCAGGTTTTGGAGCCAGTGCGTCTGCTTTGCTTGGATCGGTGCACAGACTGCGTACGTGGTTATACAGATACCATTGCCGCTCCAAAGACAATCCTTCGGGTTGTATTACATTCGGCAGAGAATCAGAATTGAGCTCCTTCAATTGTAACATCTCTTCGGGCTCCGAATCGGCGAACGTCTTGCATTGCACTTTATCCCCGTCAATTATAAAGTGGTGGTACTTCGTGATTCGTGGCACAGGTTTGAAGAACTGTTTTAAGTGCTGGTCCCACTCATAGGTGAGTAAGAAGAAAATTTAATAAAATTTGCTTGTTTTTACCAAATCTTACACGCCAAAGTAAATAATGGATCATGGCGTTATTTTTGTTTTGGCTCACACAGTTGTCGGCGAAAAGCGTAAGAATATCTACTGCTTCGTTGTTTTCCAGAAAATGATGGAGCAGGCTGATCACGCAGTTCGGCCCTTTGCCGACGTTCTGGGCCTCATCAATGAGGTAATTAGTCTGGATCTTTGTCCTCTCGTTGTTGACTCCAAACACAGAGCACTTCTGAGTAGCTTTAAAATACGCGGAACCAACTTGCTGCGGGCTGCTGGGATAGTGCACGTTCTGTGCAAAATCGAAGGATAGAACTCTGAATGTTGAACCATCTTCTGTACCTGAATAAAAAGTTTTGTTAATAACAAGGATCATCATTATTCATCATTATTTTACTTGTCTTCTGGCACCATGCTTGGTTATATTTTCTCTGTTTTTTCGCCTGGTTCAAGTGCTCCAGGGCTTCATTCAGCATCAGCTGCTTTTCTTCTGTCTGCTGGTTGGCTGATCGTTGTATGAGCAACGAATTTTCCCGGCATGTATCACACAAATCATCCACGGGTTTCATGGTGGTGATGTACGGGACGAATTGGTTCCAAAGATTTCGGAATGAACGGTCCCCGATTGCGAACTTTTCGTCTGGTAGTGCTTTCATGTAGTGTCGGTAAATGGAGGTCTTGGTGTCACACGATGGCAGTTTCATCACGCGATAATTCTTAAAGTTCGGCATCCTGCCCGGTAATGGAACGGCATTCTGTTCCGCGTAGTTTTCAATAAACGTGATTACATGTTGTGTTATCTCTTGTGTGATAACTTTGGAGCGGCCTGCCGACATTCCAGTGAGACCATGGGTCCGAGGAACCAAGCCTTTGTCGTCAAAATGTCTTCGGATCAATTTGAAGCGTTTTAGAATACTACTTACCTTTTAGAATAATCTGAGATTACCCATTTCTTTCAATAACCAGGGAGATTCGAAGATAGCCTTAACAACACTACGAATATTTTCTTTAATGGTCGGTCACCGGAACTAGCCTATTAGACTTTTGCTTAACAAAGGCGCCCATATCTCAAATACCACTCTTACTAACTACAACGCATAAATCAATCTTGAGGAATAATTTGCAAGTATTTGTGAGAAATTCAAAGAGGATTATTTTCTACAATGTTTGTAACTTATGAAAACGTCTAGTTAATTTCTTCCTGATCGTTCCTCCGATTTGTAGGCCTACATTTGTTGTTGCGGGGTTGGAATTGCAGACTCTCAAGTAAGGGTTGTTTAAAAATGTTGTTGTAACCCTAATCGATTGAATCCATGTGATCTTGTAGCTTAAATACTGAACAATAAGTATCTTTATGTACTTTGTACAGTTGTATTATTAACAGCTGTTATCTCAAAAACATGTTTTCGCACACTAGGTCCCTTTCTTCATTCCAGGTCACATATATTAAAAAGATAGTAAAACAAATTATAGAACCACTAAAAATAAAAACCTAATTATTAAAAATAGAGTTAAACTAAAAAGTGTTTTTTTCTCACTTTTAATTCTGAGAATTTTTTGATAATGTTTTTACATGAATTTCTTCAGCTAGCTCATGATCAATGGCTAATGTTGTCAAGCCATTTAGTCGATCCTCGATAGTTGTAGAGCGTAACAAATTTTTAATTAACTTTAATTTGGAGAAATCTCTTTCTCCACTTGCCACACTTATTGGGAAAGTAAACAAGATTCTTAAAACTATACCGAGATTTGGAGCAAAATCCAGCTTTGAAGGAATTTTAAAATCTCGATTGGACTTTCTTTTTTGAAACACTGACTGAAAACTGCATGAAACACCAAAGTGGCCAAACAATTGACGGATTTGAGCGTTTTTCCAAAAGCATATAACAATATTTGTTTAGAAAAGCTGCTTATTTTTTAATTATTACCTACTCACCTTACTTTTACAACACACTTTATGACACAATTTTCAAAAACTCACGGCAAATAATAATTGTATGTAACGCACTCTACTTCACTAGTAACCAACCTGTAAGGCAATTATTGCATAAATAAAACAATCGAACTGCCTCTTTTCCTTTTATAATAGTAGCGTAAAAATCGTGTCACAGCTTGTCATGACTGTTTTTTCGCGACCCCATACGCATACATGTTCCGACAAATTAAAACACACGGTAAAAAATTCTTTTACATCACTTTGTATGTGTGTCCATTTATTTAAATTATAATAAAAAGGGTCATTTTTTATTTTGTACATTTTTAAGCGGTTTTTTATTATGCTTGTGAGCGGTTTCCTTGAAATATTTTTATATTTTATCTATATTGCTCTGTATTTTGGTTCGGTTTTGGATTTGGTCTTTAATACACGAAAACTCTACTCATCTTTCAAAACGTGTTTTTATTTAAAAACTACATACCTCAACCTTCTTATGTCGTTCTCATGCTTGAGCATTTTTGAAGTGAGTGGGTACCTATACTTAAAAGTTCGTAAAACATATTAAAAGCAACTTTTATTAAAATTCCACCTTTTAATTTTTCATAAGTATTCAAATGAATCTTGGTTTAATCATTTTCTTCATAAACTAGTTAATTTTACAGCCCATTTGCCGCCTCCTAAGGTAGCCGCCACAGACAGGGGTCCGGCTTGCCTGCCCCTAGCGCCGGCCCTGGAGAATGTCATTGTAATCTTTTTACGATAAGTTTTAGAAATATCAAAAGAGTTTGATGAATATTTTCCTTCCCTCTATAGGAAATAAATGATATCATGTCAAACATGTGAAAGACCTTATCATCTATATCACAATCAAAATCAAAGCAAACGTTTTTTCATATAGCAGTGGATGGTGTAGGTAAACTAGTAAACATGACCTAATAATGTTAAAAAAACACTATAAATAGTTGTTACTGCTAGCAAACCGTCAGTACTCAAAGCATTTGTTCAAAGCTTGATCGTGGTATAGATGCATCACTGGTGATTACACCACTGGTGATCCAGTGGTGTACGGTGAGAATTTAGGCTAGGGAAGCAACCACGACTTTAATTATAATACACCTAGGTACAGGCGCGGATTAACGGGGAGGGAATAATTCCCCCCTCCCCAATTTAAAAATAAGTACACATAGAATAGAAACAAATAATGTTTGTTTAATTATTATTTATTAAAATAATTATTTTTCCAAAAACTTTCCCCTCAAAATACTACTCTGGATCCGTCCCTGCTAGGTACAATAAAAAAACAGTGTTACAATTATTAAGCTTAAAAGTTTTTCAAAGAACTTTTACACTTTATACTTATGGAATTTGTTGACTATTCTTTATTTAAAAAAAACTACTACTATGTATTTATACGGCAACTCGATTTTCCGGTCTTTCTTAGTAAAATACCAGTGCAGGTTTTAATCTTTGTTGTTAAATTTGAAAGTTCTGGTTTTGATCTGCCTTTCTTAATAATTTGTAATTTCTCCCCAAAACTGTATGCGGAAAATTCTTCATTAATAATTTACAAACTGAACAAAAAAAAAATCGACCCGATTCGGATGTATCGAAGGTACTCGAACCTTTCACCGAAGCAGCTGAATTTGCAGTCGTGACGATAATGCAATTTTAAATTTGCATACAGGCAAACTAAATAGAATTATTTGTCTTTAAAAAAATCCAACTTATATAAATTGAAATAATAAAATGCGACAAAATACAGTCTCATTCGCAGATTTACATTACTTAAGTAACATTAAATTTAACAAACACTAAATCGAACAAAGAACCAAGTTATAATAAATAAACGTTTGGGCATGAAGCACACTAACAATAACGGCCAAACAATTCTAAGAGCATCGTCTGCTATATGACCTCGCCTGCTGAACCACGCCAAGGCTAAGAGAAGAGCAGTTGTAAGCAGTGCTTATATATGTATGTAACACATTTGAATCGGTATTACCTTTCCGTGCAAGTTTAATGAGCCTAATTTAAAATAGTACTCTAAATAATTATACTTTTTGCTGTACGGAATTGATATTAAATATTACAAATTTAAATAAACGATAACCATAATTTTATAAAAATATTTTTGTTAGCATTGGTTTTTATTTTTAATAAATTCTCAAGGGAAACGTTGCTTCCATTGCTTCCATGGACCGCACGCCACTGTAGCAGCTCCTACACTGAGATATTGTGTTTAGCCATTACTTTTAGACGCAAATCTAGCTTAAAATGTTTCTCTCAATGTTTACCTAACGAAACGATTCAATAAATAAGTCTAGAAACATAACAGAATAACTAATTAGATAATAACAAAACCGTAGATACTGGGGTTAATATTCAACTAAAAGAATATCAAAGCTGCCTTCACGCAGCTGCACCTCATAGTGAAGAATGCCAGTGCCGTAGGCGAATTCAAGGTGGGTCCACATGGCAACTTGTGTAGACTTGGTGGAAATTTCTATCAAACATTCTAACAAACACAACAGTTACATAAATCTGCCTAACGATATTCTTTTATACATAATAATATAATTATTTAATACACGAGTACAATGTAAATTACGGTTAGATTAAATGCGATCAAACCTTAGAATTTTGATCGGTACAGGTCCCTATTCCAAACGCAATAGGTTTGTTTAGCAATTCAATCACTTCTAGCGTCGTATCGGAGTAAACGCTTTTAAACCGACATAAGCAAGATAAGGAAAGCAAAAAATGTTTTTCAATTTTTAGAATGGGTTTTGTCAGGCTATGTCCATCTACAGAACAATAGTCTTTGATCCACAGGTTGTCTTTATCAAATCTCAGATGAGATGTCAGATTTGGTAAAAATCTTCAAGTCCGAAGAGAAATATCGTGTAAATAAAAACCATGAAGTAGCTTCTGCTACTTAATATAAGACATATTCATACCAAATTAAACAGCAACTTCACAGCGGGGGTATGTTCAGAACTCCTTGTTAACCACCCCGCCCCATTACCATATGTGTACTGGGGTGCTTTTTTGTACTTAACAAGCAAGTGGATCGAACGCACCCCATTACATTAGTTAAGAATTATTTGTTGATGTACTCAACTCATTACCTACATAACCCAGAAGAAGAATGTGACTGTTTTTTTAATAACCTTCCAAGTAACTTGTAGGGGCATTACATTTCTGGCCTCTCTGGGTTTGTGTTGTTGCTAAATAACATATTTTTAAATCAACAGCAAGTGTTCCTGTAACAAGTAAGGTATTATTTATAACAGGATTGAATTCATGGTTAGCATTTGGCCTATATCGTTCTAGTAATATTAACCGGAGTGGAGGGGGGTATATACCCCCATGGTATACAGCCTATAACACTCTCAGGTCCCAATGAATGCGACCGTCTAAATTTCATCAGATCGATTACCAGAACAGTCAGGAGAACAGGCGCTTTTTACACGGTTGCTGTACCTGGAAATACGTACAGTGTATATAAAGCGACTATAGAACTACGTATATATTTATTTATTTATACAAAGATAACGTCAAGGCAAGGGCAGATTACATATAGTAATGAATGGCCACGTAATGCCCTCTGTGCGTGAAGTTTTAGGCAACCTCTACACTTAGTGGTTCTGAACCGCTGTTCTAGGGAATATTAGTGTTCCTCGAATTGTTCATAGGCATTTTGCCATATTTTAACAGAACAAGCGCTGCTTGCCTCACTTCACTTACTTCGGACCAGCACGAAGCACATCGTGCTGATCAAATGCTGGTGCTGGTGCTGGTATACTGTAATTATTCTATTCGAAGCCCCGACAAACATTGACTCCCTCCCTGCTACTCTTGGGCTATTTGCTAGGTGGTCCCAATGTTGCCAGTCTGACACTGCGTTTATTGTAAGAACATCGACACCTGAGTTCAATAATTAAAATTCAATAATAATAATAATAGTATTCAAGAGACACTCTACTAGAAAAACAGTGAGAATTTCTCAACGACATACAATATAAATAAACTTACATTTTTTTAGTGCTGGTAATACCCTCAGAAATGTCGATCAAGATTTACTACTTTATTACTCTAATTATTTGACGAATTTTAACAATAAATTAAATTTTACAGAGGTTACCGAATCTGAAATTTTAAAAATTAAACAAAAATTAAAACTAAAGCCGTTGGGTGTGATGGGATTAGTATTAGGATGTTAGAAATGTGCTGTCCCTTTATTCTTCCAATTCTAACGCGTATAATAAACTTTTGCATACATAATAGTCTATGCCCAGTTATTTGGAAGTGTGCTAACATCATTCCTCTTCCAAAAGTTAACCAGCCACAAGTATTTAAAGATCTGCGACCTATTAGTATTTTACCAGTTTTATCAAAAATCTTTGAGAAAATCATAGCCAAGCAACTTTCTAAACATCTTTCACAGTATAATATTCTGCTAAAAGCCCAATCTGGCTTCAGAGCAGGATATAGCTGTACAACGGCGTTACTTAACATTATTGATGATATCTTATCTGCCACTGATGCAAACAAAATGACAGCTTTGGTAATGCTTGGTTACTCAAAGGCTTTTGATACAATAAATCACGACATCATTTTAGAAGTGCTGCATTTTGTTGGTCTAGATGTTGAAACTACACCAACACTTATAAAGAGTTATCTAGGTAACAGGTACCAAAAAGTCATTTTGAATGAACAAATGTCAACTTTGTTGCCAGTCAACGCAGGTGTGCTACAAGGTTCAATTCTTGGGCCACTCCTGTATACAATATATACTTGTAACTTTGGTAGCTCTTTAAATTATTGTAATTATAATCTATATGCTGATGATACTCAGTTAGATTACTCTTTTGCTGCTGAAGATGCGGGGTTAGCTGTACAGTTATAAATGATGATTTGGACTCTCTCGTTTAATACTCAGAATCGCATAGCTTGAACAACAATGCCAGTAAAACTGTTGTAATGTTGTTTGGGAAGGACAAAGTCAGAAATAGTCTTAAGAATTCTCTTAATATTAATGTTAGAAATGTAAATATTCAGTCTACTGATACCGGTAAAAACTTAGGTCTACTAATTGACTCAAAACTAAGATTTAAAGAACATATCTAATGTCACAAAAAAAGCTTTTATGAATCTCAAAATAATCTATAATCAGAGAACATTATTAAGTCAAAGCATTAAAGTCTTATTGTGTGAATCTTTAATTTTATCCCAATTTAATTATTGTGACTCTGTATATGGACCTTGCATAGACAATGTAGAGATTAAGAGAATACAAAGAATACAAAATAGTTGTTTAAGGTTGATTTTTGGAATCAGGAAATATGAATGTGTTTCTTCTAAGATCAATGAGGGTCAGTGGCTCAATCAATATGCATAATAGTAGAATTTTACATGCTGCATGCCTTTATTATAAAATAATTATTACTAAAACTCCTTACCACTACAATCAAATACAATTTTCATCTAAAATTCACAATCGCAATTTAAGAAATAAGCATTTATTAGTAATTCCATTGCAGAACTCACAAATATTTCAAAGATCTTTTAAATATAATATTGCAAAGTTATATAATTCTCTACAGGGACAGCTTTAAACTATTATCTTTACCTAATTTTAAGTTACATCTCCGGCGCTTCTTAATAATAATAAAGTGTTTTTTCTTGAGTTGGGGTTAAGTGGTAGAGCAGTCCGTCAACTACTATGTTGACTATACTGAACTTCGCTCCTTTGGGCACAGTAGTATTTAAGAAATATGTATGTATATTTGTATACATTGTTTTTTTATTGTTTTATTTCTCTGTGTGTCAAATAAATGGTTTTATTATTATTATTATTATAAAAGTACATATACGAACTTGATCCTAAGAGTTTTTAGATTAGTTCCAATTTCTCAAAGTCAAAACCTAATTGGAGGATCACTTCATCTCAACGAACTCGACTTACTTATACGCATTTTGAACATAGCAATTCGGTTGAAGTTTTCCTTGCTCTCGCGTGCAGTTTGCATTGAAGTATCAACTAATGACTTGGAGTCATTCCTTAACTGCAACTACGCTCTATATTATTATTAATATATTAAATAATTTTAGATTGAAATCATTTTTGGTCTTTCTATGCACCATGCAAAGCTTATTAAAAGTTGAAGAATATTACCATTTCTTAGTTTGATACAGTTACTTATGCATAGCCAGAATTTTAGCGACACAATTGCTACTATTTTAGTCATTACTATTTAATTATGTCGGAAATATAAAATTCCACTAAAATGTGTAAGGGACTAACTTGTCCGAAAAGTGCTTATAAAGCTTTGCATTTTAACAAATTTATTATTAGTGAACAGTAAAAATGAAAATATTTACATATTTTATAGTCAGAAATTGTATGGAATTTTTATGTATGTGTACAAAAAACAGGAGATACCATTTATTAAAATTTATTATAGCGATGAGCGATTAAGTTTGTCTTAATCAAACGCCAACAAATCTAAGATGCTCATAAGAAAAAATGTGAGTGAGCATCATGACGTTTCGTTTATAAGTGGAATGTTGGATATAAATTAATTTATCTTTCTGCTACACCACCGCATGTTACCAGGATTTATGGATGCTTTCAAGGAGTCTCTTTGAAGTGAGCGCAGTAGGTAATTACATCCTGCCCTCCACCGTGAAATGGACCGCCTCGTATCACGGACCTCTCGTTCCTCACTGTCAGAAGACCAAACGGTCCAGGCGATCGCCATCTGCACACGCTACCATGGCATGCCAGTGTCAGAGAGTGGGCGGTATTTATTACAAACACACATAAGAGGCTAATTGACACCCACGGTGCTAATTGATACCTACATCGATTGCCTTGTAGAAATCGTTACTTTACCATCAACTGAATATGCAAACACTTTTAGTTCTAAACTAAAATTTATTGCGTTTTCTGCGCTGCCACACTAGTCAGAAGTAGGCGCATTTCCAAGATTTTATCTACAAAGTTGCGGGAAAGAATTTAGTGAAGAGCTATAATTAATTTAAAGTGATGTTTACTAACCATATACTTTGCTCTATGCATGCACAACAATAAATCTCTTCCTTTGGTTGTTTGCAAATGTAAGAGATATTTCATAACGGAAATGCTGGGAAGTCACGAGCTCTACTTTAGTACAAAAATAATTCCGGGGATAACGAAAGTTTCATAACATTTAAAAGAGAATGGAACAAATTGCTGGGATAATTTATTTGTTACTTCAGAAATGTAATTTGTGGGTGTGCTGGATATTGTCTTTTACGCTAGCACAAAGAATAATTTAAGGAAATTAAGATGTTCAAACGGTAATAATTGATAAAACAAAAGAAAAATACCACGGTGGTAGCCAAAGCGTAATAACTTAATTTAACGATTAAAAATCCTCAAAAAGAATAGATGAAATTACTTCTAGTATTATCTAAGAAAAAGATTGAGTTGATTTTAGTTCTTTCATAATGTCTGGTTTATACAAAAACTAAGAATTAACAACTAACAATTAATAAGTAACAACTAAGAAAATCATGCCTGTTTATACATCAATTATAAATTAATAATTAAACTTGGGCATATTGTCGTATGCCCGCTATACCATAACAAAAAATTGATTTTCCGGGAACTATAATAATCAGCGTATACAATTCGTATTGTTATCCGTATTCGGATTGTATTATTCCAATTTAATTGTTAGTGGGTTGTATAAATTCATATGAGTAAACACGATTTATGCTAATTATTAATTGTTAGTTGTTACTTATTAGTTGTTAGTTATTGTATAAACCAGACATAAAAATGAAAGAATAATAGTACGAAATTAATTTTTCCATACAAAGTCAGTATTTCTTACTTTAAAATGAATACGCTAAAGAGTATAAAGACTCTGAAGCAGCTGAAAGAACTCGACTCGTTATTGCCTATAAAACTTCCCACAAGCTGGTTTTTAGCCACGACTTGAAGTTACGGAGATATAGCACCAAAGACTTTTTATGGGAAACAAACTACATGTAATAATAACTGATGCTTATACTATATAGTTATATGACTATAGTCGTAGTTAAATAAAACAAAAGCCAGCTTGTGAGGAATTTTACAAGCAACACTCTTTTTAACAACTTGACTTTATTCTTTTGTTGTTTCTACATAAAACCTAAAAAATTGAGTTATTTAGAATTTATCAACCACCATGTTTTCTAAGATGGCGGCTCTAGTATACCTTCTTCAACTTGAAATTCATCGGTTTCTTTGTATGTATGTAGTATGTATTCGTGAATATCTTTATTAGTCTTTAGACAATTTGCTTTCATTTATTTTTTTAGTATTCGCTTTTAATCTAGTTTTACTGAACTACTGTTCGTTGGCCTTTGCATAGTCCATGTTCGCCGATGAGTCACATGAGTCAAATGATATATAATATGACATATTTTAAATGTCTTTTGGTTGATATCTTTTACAAGACAGTATTTCAGTGACAATATCTAATCTTTATCTATATAGGATAAAAATTTTGCCAGACAAAATGATATCGCTTGGATATTCCCTTGTTTGATGAAAACCTTCTATGTACAATGTTGAAGAGAATCACTTTATTCACTCGTACAGATAGCTATTTTAAATGAATAGACAAATCATTTGAAGAACCTTATACATAAAAGTATTTCCAATTACAATTAGTATTTTCGAGCAAATAACTACCCACTAGTACCAGAAATGACGAAGTACTTAAATATACAACTAAATATGCTGTTAGAATACTTACTGCTTTTAAGTCTTTGCGCTTACATCAAATAAAATCTTTTAGCTTTCAGTTGCAATAAAATCAGTGATCAGTTGAATCCTCAAATTTGTGACGATTATTTGCCTCACGCCTACATTACACATGTTTCAATTCACACAATCTAAACGACCGCTAATACTAAGTATAAGGTCGCTTTTTAGAATAGACATGAGAATAATAACAATAATACGTTTATTATCCAACTGAAGCAAATCTACTAATTACAGGATAATCATATTTTAATAGAATAAGTACATGCAATACAACGTATTGAGATGTTATATTCAAAATAAATAATAATTATGATTTTAAAAGAAAGTCCCATGTTCTGGGCAAGCCATAAAACTATGAGATGTAAGTTCAATAATAATAATAAAATAAATTTTAATTTATACTAAATTTGGCTAGCTTCAAAGAAAATTAACTAACTCAGGTTTAAATTTGATAGAGCATGAGATAGACAAATTATAGATCTTATTAATTCCTGTAAATAAATTTATGAAAAAAAACAAGTTCCTTAAAAAGAAATAAACAGGGATATTTTCCTTCAGTTTGCTTAAATGAAACTCGGGTGGTTGTCAACCTGTCATGTGGGTTGTAGCCATTCATTTAAACAAACTAGCATCAAATAAATTCAATTCAACCAAATAAATTATTTACAATTGATAAACGAATTTTCAAATTGTTGTCAAAACAACAAACTTTGTTCATAAAAAACCTTTTTTTAATTTTTACAAAAGTGAAATAAAAAAAATTAATTTTATAAATTGTTCCCAATGGGTAACAAGTTTTATTTCGACCAACCTTGTATATAAGAAAATTTTGTTGTATCGCTAAAGAAGCTTCCATTCAAAGTCGATAACCAAATTGTTAAAATGGAAATCTATAAAAATCTTTGATTTAATTTTATTTTTTTAAAATTGTTTACAATTCCCATTAATTATGTAGAAAACAAAAGACAAATCTTCTTTGTTTCAATAATATTCAGGTAACCATTCACTCCAATAAACTTAACATTTGTTCACAAAAAACCATGTGATTATACAATAACCCTACTTATTTTTTTTAGAAAATTGAATGTGAGCCGAGCATGGATTCTTCTAATGCGTTTTATCGACTGAGATTGTTCTTTTTCCAAGGTTCATTTATATGATTTCACAAAACAATTGAAAAACAGCGAAATTTTACAAAGAACGGAACAAGTTTGTCATGACGTTACTAACGAAAACATGTGTTTGTAATTAACACTAATCTTAATTCTAAAAAAACAGAAAGGTAGCCTTTAAAGAGACGAGTAAATTGACATAATACACTTGTGGTCTAAATTGAACAATAACAAAGAAAATCAATAAAAACGATTACCTGTCACCGATCTCATTAAAAACTAATTACATTGAAAACTCATTACTCTCCAGCTTTACCATTACATCAACTATTTACATAATTACACAAAGTAACCCGAACACGTGGAGTTTACATAAATTATTTTTTCACATTAGTGAAAACTTAACTTAAAAATCTGTTTATACCGATTTAGGCATGAAACGATGCTTTTGCAAGTCCAATAAACATAACAACATAAATTGAATGGAACTGTAATCATTCTTGTCCAGAGTACAGTACTCCAGGTGGCTGACACAAAACAATTACGCAAAACATCACATTAATATTTAAATTTCCAAAATCAATACGACCAAAAATCTCCAATTATATGACTAAATTTCCACCAACTACAGGAATCCTTAAGTAAATTGTTACATTGTAAACATCAAGATAATGCTCTGTTTTAAATATTTCCAGTGGAATATCTACCCGAAACTGACTTAGTTTTCTGAGAAAAAGAAAAATCTATCTTGCCTTAGTTATCACGCCAAGGTTCAAATGTAACATCAAATAAACATTCAAGAAAAGTCGAAATACTATCCTAAACTCGTAATCTGTGTTACAGAAAGTGTGTTTTACTATAAAACAACATAAATACTTTATATTCTTTTTATGATTCAATACTTTTTATAAAAATTGAGGTTAAGTCCTAATAATGACCATGGTACTCCTATGTATCTGTTGTATACTACTAATTAGCCATGTGGCCTAGCATGTATCCTTTAAATTGAATAAAACTAATATCCTAGCATGTCTATCTTTTTATTTTATGCATGAAACAATTATCATTGTGTTTTCGGAGCCTAATCGTAGCCCTCAAATGTTATAATGTTTTATTAATGCTTTATAAATTTTCAATCATCTCAATATCTATAAATTTAAAACACAAAGCTCATTTTTTCCCAGTTCGTTTCTGAATTCTACAGGGCCGATTTACGTGATTATTTTTTTTATTAAAGCTTTCGTTGTATAGATTAGTCAACACTACTTAATTTATGTATTTCTTTAAGTTTTATATTTCTAAATAAATAAATCTAAACCATTTATTTGGAAACCCAAGCGAACTACCATCTATTTGCAGCGCCTTCTCAGTCCCCAGCGTTGGCAACTTTTGGAATTATTCACGATTATAAAGGTTTGCATAGTTGAAAACCATGGCAAGCAGACAAATTATTCAAATGTTAGGTTCTGTCCTGATGGCAATTGCTTATTTATAGCTGTTTCATTTATTGTTTTGACTAAAATATTATCGTGCAAATATTGCAAAAGTTGTAAATGACTGGAACGATTATTATAAAGATTTCATTATTGGCTATCAAACTTATCGTGTTCCGATTAACAGTGTTTTAGATTATGAAAATCTTATGCCCTTTGATGGTGAATACACCGACCATATTGAACTTATTGTATAGGTCAATTATTATTTACTATAAAATATAATAAGTTTCGCAAGTTTTTAATAAATTTTTAACCTTACAATTGTTTTGACAATAGTTGTCATTATCAAAGGTAGATAAGATTGATAAACAAACACGTTGCTAAGGATAAATGCAGAAAATAGGTAGCTAGATACAATACATACAAAAACTAAATATCTAAAACTTCTAATAAAGGAGAACTACTAAGCTCAGTTTGTTCGTTCATTAAATACTTATATAATTATTCTTTGAATTGTTTTTTTGTAACTCGGTTTATATTGGACAAACACTATTAATATTAAATTCCTACATTTTTGTAATAACAAATGCAAATTAGACATTTTAGAAGCTTTTAAGATATACAAACACAAATTTAGGGTACCTATAATGAATGAACAGATTGAGCTCAGTAATTCCCCGTTACTGGAAGTATTAGATATTTAATTTTGATTATTATATCTTGTTACCTACTTTTTGTATTTACCTTAGCGACGTGTTTGTTTATGTTTATATTACCTTTGATAATAACAGCTTAGCTGTCGAAACAATATTGCCAGGTTATAATTTAATAAATACCGTGAAACTTTTTATTAATCTTTATTTATTTCATGATTATGGAGTTTCACAAAGTAAGGCTGGAAACAATAGATATAATTGAGATAGACCGAAGTTGGCTATTTTATTTTTATTTCCAGTTTTAAAAACAGGAGTAATGCTAGATTCTCTCCAGCAGTTCGGAAAAGTATTTAGCTGTATGATCATGCCCAGCGACAGAAATTCTGGGGCTTGTTACAGTGATTGCATTGTGCCCCCCCCGTCCTAGTCTCTAGTTTACGATAGTTAGTGTATTGTAGTAGCAAAAAGTTATTTATTGCTAGAAACAAAGCATTTTTATACTTTAAATAAGCCTTCTTACTCTTAATGCGACAAAGTCACTAATTTATTTCTCGTGCTGATCCATACTCTATAGATACCTAACAATGGCAAGCTATTTAATTTCAATCGCGCTTGGAGCATTGTTCGAGGTGGAGCGGGTATGTAATTTTTTATTAAGGCAAGCCTTGCTAAATGCTCTCTCACCTTCTGCAAAAAAATCGCAGAGCAGTGCTCACTTCTGGAAAAATGTTTTGCAACTGTAACTTGTAAACCGCATTCAATAATTCTAATGGACCTGTAATTTCTTTAACTGTCGCATGATAAATATTTTTGAGGTGAATAATTCCTTTCTCTAAGTTTGATGTCAGGTCCTGTGGGTACATTTCAATCAATACTCTACATTTTTCTCTTATATCATCCACATTCATATTGTGAAAACTTAGGATTGATGAAAACACATAGCAGATATGATTCATCTGCTCAAATCGTTGCTTGAGTTCTGTTATCGAAGAGTCCATGATTATAGGGAAAACATTTATTTTAAATTTGGTTTCTGGTTTCATATCTTCAGATCATTCAATATGTTGCTGTCTGTCTTTTCGACGTTTGGATGGCAACTCTTCTGTAATACCTACATTCTGAGCAATGAGGTTGGCTTCAAAAAGTAGAGTTGGCCATTCCTGCTTCAGTGATTGCATTTCATCAGTTATATTTTTAATATTTGCTGTAGCAATTTCCATTGTAATAGTTCTTGACTTAAGATTAAATTTCTTTCATCAAATCTTTCTAAGACTTTTACCTACAAGATCGCCATCAATACAGCTTTAAAAGACGAAAAATGTTTTTGTAAACCGACTACTTCGGCGTAGGCGAGCCACAGCGGGTAAGGCGGAGGCGAGAGCTCGGTGCTTCGGTACCTACCTTCCCTGCGTGTTCGAAGCGTTGCTTGTGGAGTGGCGAACTGGTGACGACATATTTCGTAATAAAAATCTATTATTTTTAAAAGAAATGCTATTTTTTATTATAGAGGTATTACATGTAACCGATTATGTATTACATGAGGCTCCCTATCGTCCAGGGTCCGGTGCAGCTGTACTCGTAGTCCCCCTTGTCGCCGAGCCTGTTTATAATTAAATTGAATATATGCAATAGAGGATATTGTAACACATATCTGGAATCTTTGACCGCTCAGGCAGGAATAGAGTCTGTTCCCATAGTTAAACTAGCTTTGAAATGATTAATAACTTCAAAAACATCTTCCAAGATAAATTCTTTAAATAATAATAATAATAATAATAATAATAATAATTACTACAACCCATAACCTTAACCAAGGCCCCAGAAGCTATAAGCTTGTGCGGGAGGGAGGGGGCGATTATTATTATTACGTAGGCCCTATGTGCGGCTGCAGCCGACTTACAGATGGAACAGCGCAAATCCCACATTTGCGTCACAGCTAAGGGAAACTGCAGAAAACCTTAACCAGATCTGCCAGCGCCGGGAGTCGAACCCGGGCCGCTTGGGTGAAAGTCCGGCACGCCAGACATTACACTACCAAGGCTAAATAACTAAAGTAGATGTATAAGCTTGAAGCAATATGAATGAATATTGACAAATTATGTTTTTTTCTAACTGGGATTTGACTTCTTGATTGAGAAGTCAGAGGACAACGGGGATGGCGAACGCAATCGCCGACCATAATAAATCCTAATTTCGTTCTTTTCAGTGAGATAAACTGGACAGGTTTGTGTGCGAAACTGGCTGTTTTTATATTTTTATAAAAAAAGGTGGTCCATCAACGTTACTTGCTTGTGAAAAAACTGAAAATTAATGATATGCAGTTCAATATCGTACACTAAAGAAATCGTTGAAAAGCATGTGGTGATGCTTCTCAGTGACCACCGTGGCCTGGTAAAATCCCAGGATCATTAATTGATCACTTATTTTCCTTATGATATTCACCACACGCTATTATCCTTATGCGTTTGAAGTTGAGTATAGTATCTTCGAATAAAAATGCAACTAGTAGGAAATGTCATCGATGTCAGCCACGAGATCAATAGTAGAATTCTCATGGCTGCCTACTTGAACTTAGTGAGACGCAGTATTTACGGTACTGAGAACCGCCGTAGGAGCAGTAGGCCTACCCCGAAACCGGCTCCTTCCAACTCAAGAACAGAGATTGGCTCCGAGAGGGATGCATTGTTTCGCAAATGAAAAGACACAAAGTATCAGTTTTACTACAAACCGATAATTTGAAGACAAAGGTGCCTGTACTATCATTCATTTGCCGCCTCTACATTTTATGTTTTCGTGGTTCTTGCGACGAGATTGTGACAACAGGAATTTTTGCCCCGGCCACAAAGAAACAGACGATGTGCTAGGCGCAGCGATCTATATATCCCTGTGAATGAGTTATAGCAAACGAGCTCGCAGCATATGTTCATACTGTTCTAGCAATGGCAAACAAAGTTTAAAATCTTTGATGACGATCTTTCCAGACGACATTTCTTTCGAAAACATTCGGCACCGTTTTATACTAGATTCAATTTTATAATGAGGTGGTGGCGACTGGATATACTTGTTTGCTCATCAATTCGTAGACTACTACCTGGAACATACAATTAAGAGTGCCAGGTCAATGGAGGAGAGAATTGATGTGGATCAATTTTAACTATCTTCGTGAGAACACACACACACACACACAGATTTGAATTGTACCCTGACAATATGACTATTGTCCCCTATACGATAGGTCGAGTGTCATCGAGCGAAACCTGCAAAATGTAATTGATTCGCTCGTAAAATAGAAATTAGAAACCTGGAACGAACCTAGATTTTTGAAGTATATTCGAAGAGATCTCCACAATATTCATTACCAAACGAAGGCTTTAGACTGAGAGTAAGGTCTGCTTGTTTGGAAACGAAATCCCATAGAAACACGAAACCGTGACTCGTAGTGGGTCAGTAACCTGGTGATCATCCATAACACTAACGTCTGCTAATCGTGTGAAATCGATGGCCCTGTGGATCTCTATACGCTTTGTAATCAACGACCAAATCTTAGTTTAGAAGACAACTTCAGGTTGGCTATCGTCTGTCCGACGATGACTTATGCCCCAACAGTGTAGGGCTATGTACAAAACAAGATCACCCGAATGGCCACCTACACTTCGTGTTTCAGCCTTAACACAGCCTTCCCGAGAACTGGCAGATTTCCGGTTTCGAGATTTCCTAGTATCTGATCCAAACATTCTTGTGTATATTAGAAGCTTATAACAATGGTCTGCCGCTGCCATTCCGAAGTTGATAATTTTCGGAGGTCTTCACGAATCAGTAACAAGTCACTTTATGTCTATTCAAATTAAAGATGAACCTTTGGACAACGGAAGTAAAGTATAGTCAATGTTTATCGTTGTATTAGTTTTATGGCTTATTGGCTCTTACAATTGGCAAAAAGTCACTTTTCGTTTTTCAATGATTGCAGACTTTGTCTAATTTTGTATTACTATTAAAGATAAATGTTCAACCCATGAATATTTTAGAACTTCATAAATTTTGTTATTTATATAGTATTTGTTTGTTGTACTTGTTTTTGAAGAACGTCTTTGTTACTGATTGTATATGATTATATTCAATCTCTTTTAATCAATTGATTAATTAATACGTTGGTTAATGTAAGTCGCAATCTCACGTCAGTCGCAGTGTGAATGACTGACTGATAAAGGCAACACAACTTCCCTTAAACTAGGGTTTCGTGCTCACACGAGGCAGCTGGGAAATTATACCATGTCAAAGAACAGTTGAAGTATCTTCTACTCTAATGTTTCTGATTGCTACTGAATCTAGTAGGACTCAGTTTTGCGTCACTAAACAGTTTTTGACAGAAAATAACTATTGGAAGCAAAACCTTACCATGCGCGGGGCGAAAGTTAAGAATTATTTTGCAAAAAGACAGCAAAAATGTCCCATTGTTTTCTACACTATTTTCGTGAAATAATCTTAAGCGGTGTTTAATACTTTGGTGAATTATTAAACACTTTAACATATCTTTTTAAATACAAGTACCTTATCTTTAGACAGGATCCCCTAGTAATTCTGTCATCATTCATTTTTGTTTGGTCCTTATATAATTTGCATATTCTCTCATTCAGTATTATCGTTATTGTGTGATTTTATTATTATTTGAAATAGTTTCAATATTATGATCATAGTTTCGGGTTTTTTGTTCATCTTTTCTTAAAAATCGTCGGCATACTTGTTTCCTGTGGATCTCACGTGGAACCTATTACATCCCAACAGGATTTGGACATGACACTCTTATACAAGTCGAGACCACTCTGTGGTTCAATAGAACCTCTATGATTCTTCCATCTTTCGCTTGCACTTCTAAGTGATGTGACGAAATATTCAAAAGAATTCGCTTTCAGTCCTACCCAGGATGACTGCAACATGCTCCAAAAAACCCGTTGCATGATGGAATAAAGAATGTGCGACTCTGATTCCAAATGCGGGGATATTTTACGTATGTATTGTAGATAACATGAATCCGAGCGAAGCATCTGCTACATTTAAAGGTGCCACAACAAAGGCGCCACACGTAAAGATGCCACAATAAGTGTACCAAACCAAAGACGACGCAACAAGTCTGTCAAACCAAAGGTGCTACATTTCAAGGTGCCAACGTCAAAATATACTACACACAAAAGCGCTGGAAATGAAGGTTAAAATTGTGTTTTTACTGCAACTGCTCAGATAAACTATAATGTGTAACATTTACTACGACTATGATCTATTGAGCACGACGTATGCGTATCTGAGCAAGTCTTTATCGGATTATGGAAATTCATTATCAGGGCTTTAGCTGTAGAAGCAAGGCTTTAGCAAAGACGTACAATGCAAACGAAATAAGGAACCAAGAAGCGAATCTTCTCGTTTGCGCCCGCAATTGAAGTACTTTGGTTTTTATTTATTGTGAGACATTTTGACGTTGGCACCTTTGTTGTGGTGCCTTTGGCTTGGCACCTATGTTGCTGTGGTGCCTTTGCCGTGGCGCAATTGTAGTGGTACCTTTATATGTAGCGCTAATTGAATGGAGAATGGACTTCGAGTATGTAGACAGTAGTCATATTATCGTAGTAAAGAAGACACATGGTGATTGGTGATATTAGATGGTCTTCTAGCCATGGAACTCAATGTTTCCACGCAGCTCGGCATACCAACATTTCAGTCTAGTCACAGTCCACATTCTCGCAATTTGTTAAAAAGTGTGCTGACCCTAAAAACTTGAAACACTAGGTAAGGTAGTGAAATAATTCTGACCTTCGTACAACTCTATCAGAATAGTTCTAATAATAATAAATACCTAACTGCATTTCAATCAGTTCAATATTTTATCAACAACCACATAAAAATATGTGTGACATTTTCATTAGGAAATCACAAAGTAAAATCTTAGATGTAATTAATGTATTTACTTAGTAATTAAGTAATAATTCATAATATTGAATTAAGAAAAATCTATTACATTGTAGAACGCAAAGTGAACTATAAAGTGGATTAATTAGTTTTTAGTAGTTTATTTATTACTGTAATAATAAAAGTTATATAACAAGTAATATACTTTATATATATGTAAATTAGAAACTATGGTTTATAACTATAATCACTGAGACACGAAAAACAGAACACTGAAGAATTTAGGACACACAGAGTTTTATATTCAGAAAAATACAATAACAAAAATAATTAATGTATAAGATAAAATCTCATCTACAAAGTGGAACGTCACATAAATTTGGTGCAAAAGGCATAACTGAAGAATGAATACTACCACATTTTGTATACAACATAGACACTCTTAAAGTAAGCAACGCAGCTGACAGTCGTAAATAGTTCGCTAACTTAGCTCGTTCATTCGCGTATTTTACGGATTTGTGTACAGAATCGTCACCTGACGCTCATAAACATCTCACTTGCAATAAATGCTCGATCTCTCTGAGCCGATGTCAATTTAGAAGTCGATACGTGTGCTCGGTTCAAAGTTCCATTTGGGGTTAGGATAAGGAATGCAATTTTCACCTTATCTGGCACTACCAATATGATCTTCCGCTCGCAGACATGTCTACGTTTATTGGAGCCATTTCCTGCACGACTCGGGTCGTTACCGAACACTTAATTATGATTAATACCTCCTTTTCGCCGATATTGAGCTCTATATTTCCATAAAGCCGATTAACGTCGCAATATCACGCCTATATACAACGCGCTTTTAAGAGTATCATAAACACCAAGAATTTAGGTAGCTCACAAAATATTTTACGAAGCGATGCTATCGTCTCTGTTATTTGCCAATAAAACTGGAGTTTGATAGTTATGGGAGTTGGGGTAAAGAACATTAGCGATGCTAATGAAATGGAAAGCAGAACCATGAATATATCACTGTGTAGGCACTACAATTATTAGTGTTGCTTGTCACGATATGATTGATGTTTTAACGATGTTATGACATCGTGTGTATTGTCTGACGTGTGTATTACCTACGAGAAAACAGTTACATTAATGTACGGAAATAATTGTATAACCCTAAGATCTCGCCAGTCAAGTCTTTGTTTAGAAAAGATTATTAATCTGACTTAACATTCGTAAAAGTTTGAATATGAAGTACGTATTATAATGAAGTATGTTTAACATAATTCAATTACATATAACAATTAATATACAGAGTTTCTACAAGACTAAAGATATTTCCCCAAAGGAAAATCATTAATAGCTTTTAAATTGGTTTGATATTGATGCACAGTACGTGTCAAAACATCTCGAAAACAAATGTACATATTGATATGATTTAGTATGGGGGAGTTTTTTAATTTTTTAATAATGCCTGCGTTACTACGGCTGACGATATGATTATTAGATTTATGATGATAATTTAATTTATTATAATAAAAAAATATTTGAATACTACAAAAAGAATTAGATGCGATTGTAACAAATGGAGTAATCAATCCACTGCTTGCTTACCTTTAATTGAAATAATGTTCCGACTAAATATAAAGTTCTGAACAGTCTAACTCTTCACAAATTGAGACTCTCTCAGGCGGGTCGCTTCAATGGATAACTAAATTCTTATATTTAGCGACACAGTAATATAAAACACTTTTGTCGAAATAAATCTCATAGATAATAACAACACAATTTTATTTTTTATTACCAAGTAACATTTGAACAATAAACAAAAAAACGTAAATTGATACCATCAAAGAAATTATCTTTTATAAAAAATAAAAATAAAATAAGACAGAAATAATTGTTTATGATTTAAATAGCAATGAAAATATCAATACAGCTTCTATCTTTTTCATTCTATAATTAATTTATCATTAATCTGAAAATAATTAAATATTATTTATTTGGAGATAAACTAAATTCATATCAAAACAAATAATTATTTTAGTTTACCTATAAAAAAATTATTTCTTGCAATAACGAGAATAATAGAACTCTTTTTTATGCCCTTTTGGTATAATTAAGATTTCTTATTACTAATTAAATCAGTGGCTACTGAAGAACTCACGGTTTTTAAATTACAAGGATTGTGGTTACTTTTTAAAATTGGCGCCTTGTAAATACTAACTTGATATGCTGAAATCCCTGGTATCAGCTGTCTGCTATCATAACTTGACAAAGAATCGAAGAAAGAGATGTCAACAATCTATTCATCAATATTTCTAAATCAATAAAATGTTTGCAAATTTGAATACCAAATCCAATAATTGTTATTCATGAATGGGAAGTACATAATAATAATAAATTTTCTTATTATCCAAATCCATTATAATAATAAAAAATTTTCATAAATTTGTCTTGTTAGCAAAACTCAATCGTATAATTTATTAATCACTTGTTATATATCATAACCTTAATTTTCATTAATGCGAACAAGGCGTGTGTACTTAAATTGAAAGAGTGTTTGTTACATAAATGGCCGTCCTTTTTGTTGAAATAACTGAATGTGATGTGATTTTCGCATAAAACAAATGTTTGTGACATTTCTAAATATTCTTAACCCTATTGCTATTTATAAATCTCAATTAACACTTAAACTAATCAGATAAACTTAGGAAATAGGAAATTAAATTCCGAATCCATTGGTATGCTACACTTATGTGTTCATTACAAAATAAGCCCTCCTTTGAACGTCGATCGATGGATTAATTTTCAAGCAACGATGTGTTAATTTAATTGCTTAAAGAAATCTCTATCCACCTTTCCATCTTCACAAATTTGAACAATATGATCTTAATAACATTATTTACATGTTTTTAGCTGATAACAAATTCAAATAATAATCCAAATACAATATATAAATGAACGTTCCAAAGGCGCAACATATTGTTTATCTGATATCGATAATAAAAAAGCAGCTCCTACATTTAAGATAGTAACAATTGTCTGGTAATAAAGCAGCTTTACAAACCTCCCCCAAAATAATTTAATCAAGAGCTGTAAAATTTTGAAATACAAGAAATTTATGCAACTGAGGAATCCCGTTTTTATGAAAACACATTTTGAACTATTAGTTGATAAGGTAAGATAGTAAATACTTGTATACCTCCCCATTACAATACACCTTGTTTGTTTTAGGTTAAATTCTACAATAACTTCATTAAATTGAAAAATTAGATAATCGTATCCTACATCGTTAATGAACAAGAAAAATTAATTAAATTCTATGAAAAAATCAGTTTTCCAGATACTTTATTTGAGTAGTACTTATACTATACTACGTACAAGTGTGCATGCTAATCATAAATAAACATATTTTACTTCATAAAAGAAAAAACACTCAAATATATTATTTTGAAAATTGAGGTTATGCAACCAATCTAACGTGTTGCTTTAAAATTTTATAAATATGCTTATTTAAAGTTATAGTGTGGGTTTAATTACTTTTTAGCATGTCAAATATCATGATCAAATGTACATGCCGCTGGCTGAAAATTACAAGATTGTAATGTATACATACACTTAAGTAACATATACCTTATAATCTTCAATCAGCAATATTAAAATAAGTACAAAAACGTCAATTTAAATTCATCGTAACTTATACATAAATATGATATATCGCGAACGCGCACCTTGGATAGAATTACACAATTATATTCCCTCCAGCAAAGATGAGCTGATCTTTAAATCATAAATTGTACTCTACCTTTTGAAATCAGTCATTGGAGAGAATATAACTATTAAACCTGATATCCAATATATGCGGTCAGTAATAGGACTACCGGAGATGACGGTGTCAAGGACACTTTCAGATTTCTACGAATCAGCTACTGAATGACTGAACTTAATGCCTATCAACAAAATTTCCGATAATGAATAATGTTGAATTAGAGACTCACACGAATTGGAGATTCAATTCTGTCTAAGAAGTAAGGAGTGATTCTCAGATACCACCTATATTTTATTAGCCATAGGACTATTGAAGGCGATAGTATTGTTACTATATAAGTGATATGGTTTAGGGGAAGGTACGTGGAATGTGGGGAAAAACTAGATAATCCTAAAAACATTTTATTAAACTAAAAGAGCACACTAATAAGAGACAATAACTACAAGAAGCAAAGGCTCACGTTTATATATTATTTTTTAATTTAATATTATTTCCGTATGTTTGCAGATGGTACTACGGTAATTGATTCTCCGTTTGCGCACTAAACTATCCATTTCGATCCATACTCTGACCACGTGATCACACTGATCTTGAGCATATGCTCTTGAGTTATGCTTGGTGATGCTTTATATTACATTATGTGTTTAAATTAAGACTGAAAATTATTACTCCTATGATTTAATAACATCGCCATTTGCGACCGTATTAGAGATAATTTTTAATTTCTAGTCAATCACTAAACTATCTGGACTGACTAGCAAAAAACTCCTGAAAGATCATGTGTTCAAGTCAGGTTTTTGACTGCTGAAGCTTAGTTTTTAGATACATACCATTCCTGACGTATTGGGTTAGCTTAGGACTGTTGAAAACAGTGCTGGAGAAGATATTTTGATATTCCATATCCAAATAGAAACAGAATTGGTACTCGATGGGTACCAAAAGATATCCTAGTCGAGGCCCGAATCCTGAATTTGAGTGCTTTTAAAGTACTTTAACTTTAGCATAGTAAAACCGAAGGGTTAGAGCATTTTAATCCAAATGTGCTATTAAGCTTGTCATACTTCTGGAGCTATATATTCTTTGAATGAATAAAGCAATGTCTCAGTAAAACTTGATTGTTTTTCTTGCTCCCCATGGTCATGGAATTTGGACAAAAAATATACTTCTGGAGACTGCTGAGCTTTTCGTGCTCATTCAACTTGTGCTTTTGGACCTTTCGGGGTGATCGAGGATAGCTGATAAAAGGTTTTGCTACAAAGCCGATTAGGTTTTCCGCTGGACCAAAATATAGATTGTAATGGAACTACAAAAATGGTCTGTATTTTTGATGGATATTGCAAGAATTTACATCAATTGCGGTGGTGCTAATCATCGGTCGATGACCGACTCATGTACCTTGTTTGGTCATTATGTTGCAGAAACGATCATTAGATGTACGACGGATACGTACGAATCAGTCTGAGCCCAAAGGCTAAAAACCAAACAGTTTAAATTTTTAAAAAAGCATTGTTTCTATTCATACAAAATGACATGTTTGCATTTAGTGTTGGAAAATGCTGTAGCATTTATTTTTGAAGAACATTCCCTGAGCACAAACGAGAAAAAAAAACGAGACTAAACCCTAGAAAGTGAGCACGACTGGAGAATATAGATTTAACTTGCAAAGATGTACCCAAAATAAGAGTAATTTAAAAAGTTCTTGAAATATTCTCAAAATGCTGAAAATGGTCGAATGTTCTCCAATTTTCCTTTTCTCATTTATAATGCTAGTTGTAGTTAATTTCACTGTTGGAAGATAATGCATTGAAAAGTAATGTAATAATAGAAAATTGTAAAATATTAAACTCGTTGTATTTAGATTAGTAGCTCAGGTATGCACCTTTAACCTTTACGCCGACCGGACACAACACTGACTGCAGACACTGTGTCCACCGCTTGCAGTCGGCGTAGTGTCCACGGTCGGCAGTGCCCAAAACCTCAAGACGACGTACTGACCACTAACGGCGTCCAGTCACCTCATATGTCACTTTTTGTATAAACAAAATATAAACAAAGTAAATAAAAAGTTCATATTTAACTAAAACAAAAAACAAAAGAAATGTTACTGGGCGGTAACCCAAGCTTCTTGTCAATGCTTTCAAAGGCATAAATTGTGCAAACTATGTTTATAAAAGTGTCTGTCTTTGGAACACTTGACGCCAACAGCAGCTGTGAGTAACACGTGTACATTTTGCGTGGGCATGCGGTTTAAAATCGTTTAGTTTCGGTTTTATTTGCGATTTTTAATGTTTGTGTATTATTCTGAAAGTTCTCGAGAATTATAATGAGAACGTTTGCGAACGTGCTTGATTATGCTCCCAGCAGCTGTTAGTAACACGTTTACATTTTGCGTGGGCATGCGGTTTAAAATCGTTTAGTTTCGGTTTTATTTGCGATTTTTAATGTTTGTGTATTATTCTGAAAGTTCTCGAGAATTATAATGAGAACGTTTGCGAACGTGCTTGATTATGCTCCCAGCAGCTGTTAGTAACACGTTTACATTTTGAGTGGGCATGCGGTTTAAGATCGTTTTGTTTCGGTTTTATTCTCGACTTTTTAATGTTCTTGTTTATGCTCGTTTGTGCTGTATTATACTTAAAGTTATCGAGAATTATTATTAGAACGTTCGCGAACGTGCTTGATTACACTTCCACCCAAGAGAACGTTCTTGTGATATGGTTTTATCATGCGCGAACGTTCGTGAACATTCTCTTCAGTATTATCAGAACATTCGTTCATTTACAACACTATTTGCATTCAAACTAGATCATAGCCATAAATAATTGTGAAATAGTACTAAATATTTCTGGCAGCATCAGGCGTCACTAGTGGCCAGAGAGATCTAAAAGAACTGGAACATCACCAATACTACATAAGTAAGGGTAAAATTTAAAAAATTTGCTAATAGAATTGATGCAGCAATGAGGTAATCAATCAGAATCATTAAAGCGCGAAGAAACTGTATCACCACATAATTTAAAAAAGGAAGAACTGTACTATGTAAAAAGATAAAACGATATTAATACAGCGAAAAACAACTCCAGGAAATCAAAGTTGACTCTAGAGTCTAGACAATGAAAAGTATTAGCAACTCGTTCAGTTCTGGTAATAACGGCCTTTATACAGTCAGTAAAGAACAATGCAAGTTTATATATAATTAATGATTCAGAGACCAAAATTATTGGAAGTATCTTTATTTACAATAAAGTACAAACTATTCGAAAGTCCGACAAGCTGGTATTTACAATCGGCAAGATTCTCTACTCTAACTCCACTTTATGTCATCTTTTGTTGAGTTTCAAGCGTTAGAGAAAGTGCGCAACTACAATAATCAACTATGCTTGTTCTGACTACTTCCCTTTCGTAGTAGCTTCAACCTATGGTTGGTCGTCTCTCTTGATACTTCACTTTCTACCGTTTATTTGACGTTCGGTTCATTTTATAGGATCCGTAGTTGGATGGTGGTTCTATTGTTCATAGGTAACTCTAAGGTGTCCTCTGGATGTATAGAGGTTACACGTGCCTTGCGATAAAACCCGACGTAAACAAGGTCTCGATCAGAAATAAACTTACTATCTTGATTCAGATTATAGCCTTGGTGCTTGAAGCGACTTAAATATTATACCACATTGAAATATTGTAAAGGAGATTAATTTACTATGCTTTACAATTTAAAGGGAAATATAATAAATACTAAAATAGAAAGCATACGATATGTAAATATTGCAAAAAGAGAAGAAAATATGTACAGTCAAAGAAATAAGTAATGCGTCGCCTCGTATGTGCGCCTGTTCAGTACGCAACACATCTTAAACATTCAAATAAAAGAAATATAATTTTCTATTATTAAAAATAATTAATTTGTAATACATAAATAATATGAAACTTATGTATAAAAATAATATCGAAAACGAATGTAAAATCCAAGGCGACGCATTACTTAATTCTATGACTGTACATAGATACGATATGTCTTAGAATAAGTATAATGCGAAAAGGGTATTTTATATATGGAATAAATGTTATATGTAACTTGTCCCACGAGTGTAATAGTATATTACATGTTGAGTTGGTAAAGGATATCTTTACAAGCCAAGCGATAATTGTTTGACCGAGACGGTACGTCGAGGTCAAACAATATCGCGAGGCGTGGAAACTTTACCAACGAAACATGTATACTATTTTATTCACAATAATTAGACTTAAGATAATCAAAATAAAAAGTATTTTTAAATTTTAAAATAAATTTTTTATAAACTTTCATAATTTCAATCAAAGCCATCTATCGACCAAAAGAAATTTTAAGTAAGGTTTCACTCTTCGCCGCTAGATGGCGATGTATGCGCTCAGTATTTTAAAATTAGAAATTAATTAATTCCATTGTAATTATTAAATATAAAATACGGAAAAATAAAAATAAAACTAATATTAAATAAAAAATATGTTTTTGGCGTTAAATATATTTATAAAACTCAAATTTAAATCGGATAAAACGTCTTGTTTTAAATTATTCAGAAAAACAAGTTGGCCATAACTTTACATGTCAGTTTTACAGACATGTAAAGGAAATTGTTAACCACTTTGGTGTTGCTATAGCAATAGCTTACTTTCCAAGGTTTTTACAACATATGAAATGTGCATATTGCAATATGATTGTGAATAAAATTATTTACACTCTTTCGATTCAAAAGTATTAGATTCAAAATTAGTGTGTCAACCTTTCATTGCGAAATCTAAATCGCGAATGGTTATCAACAAGAATATGTGTATACATAAAATGTTATCACAAAAATATACTGTTTTGGTCTGATTTGACTACTTCGCATTATGCCAGAAGAGTGAACAGTAGCTGACCTCAAATACAACTTTGTATTAAAGGACTCCAACCCTTCCACAATTCACTAGTAGCTCAACCCATTGAAAACTTCCGGGGAATATTGAATGGCTTGAATGTGTTGGAAGTAGAATCGCATAGAATCTGAAAGATTTTAAGGTGAAGGTCCTAAAAGACATGATTCTATTAAAAGATACGAAAAAGGACCGTACCGTTATTCCTTTGTTCCCATGATAGGAAGCAGTTTTTATCGGTTGCTAAGGCTAATACGTAAGTAAAACCGTTCAAGAACGATAAATAGGTAGGTACTAGGTACTACATACATAATTAAATAGCGAAGCATAAAAAAATAACATAAAACCACAGGATCGAAAAAGTGTGTTATCCGAAGAACAGGAAATGTAAGGCCATAAAATCTACTACCATAAAAAGATCTACAACGGTCGGTCCTATTTATCGATTGTTTGTTGGAGCCAACTTAGCCAAAAATTGGGAACTAGGTTTAAAAATATATTTATTAACCAGAACAATGATTCCTAGTGTCTGGAGCAGTGTGAGAATCCGTCGCTATGTCTGTGCAATCGGTATTTGCGATTACTCCACATACAAAATCGCACCTTTAAACATTTTAGATACCTTATTAAACGCTACTGATAAACTTTCAGCCATGCTGGAAATAAGATTCTGAAGCTTCTATTGAAAGAAGTCTACCAATTGATGAAAGATTTGGAGAAAAGGTGTAGTTTTCCTCAATACATACTCTGGAAATCAAACAAGTATGAACTGAGAACGTTCGCAATTCTGACGCTTTTTTTGTTTATATTGTAAATTGAAGGTAATTGATATGATTATGCTAAACTTTCTTAACTTTATATGAAGGGTATACTTTTATGTTTGATGACTAGCTACTTCAGTAATGTGTTACTACATGGTCTCTAAATTTTAACAAAGCTCTTTGCACATAATGTCTAGTCTATGCATTCAGATTGGACCAAATTCTGCTATACGATGTTAGCAGTCGATGCAAAACCAATAAATAGCCAGCTAGATTTATGACTTGAAAAAGTGAAACTCAATTCTCCATGATGAAAAACCAAAGCTTCTACAAGATTAAATGTTAAAAATGCTTCGTATAAAGAAATGTCACAATACAATAGAATTTGTCACATGCATATTACATTATACAAAATCAAAACGAAAAACAACGATTTATGGTGAAGCACCAACACCGTTTTGCAAAACCTTTTGTCAGACTTTTATGTGAAGATATATCTTTCTAACGAAGGTTAGTCGTCCTTTCTTTCAAATTATATTCAAAATAAAAAATATAAATAATCCATACAATAAATACCGTAGATCGAAAGAAGACATAGGTCACCAATAAAACTGAACCTTAGCAGCAGTGCTATTCACTGCAGCATGGTATATTGTGCTTTTAGATTTGAAGTAACGGCATTTTATGATGAAGAACCTATAAAGACGTGAGTGATGCGACACTTATACGTTTTTCACGAAACATTGTATAAGACAATCAATTTGAAAATCACATCGTCTAAGTATAAATGTTCCCCATTTGTTTTCGTCGAATATAAAAAAGAAAAATGCGGCAATTCAGGCGGTTATGTCTCCCCTTCTGTAATCAATTATGAAATATGCGAAAACATAAAAATGTATTTTATGTGAAAAGGATTTCTAGGGTGCTTTGAACGACCCCTCTGTTTTTTCGATACATGTAAGCCAATATAAACTTCTTTAGAATCTATCAATTTTTCTACGACAGAAAATCTCCTTTACCTTTCGAGGTGAAGATTACTTCATATCCCCTTTTGAACGAGTAATTTAAATAAACTGCAAATAGGGATATCGCTGGTTTTACAGCTACCATAATAGAAGAGAAGATATCGTTTAAATGAGAACGAATAAGGAATTCACAGCACACCATTTCTGTATGTGTTTATATGTGAAGTATACAGTGTAGTTGTCGGCGTCCTGCTGGTCACGTAGAGTTGACCCAGCGGGAAGTAACTCACTGGCTGTCATTTAACTACCCTCCCGTTATTTGAGTGCGTTACGCCCAACCTGTCATGCTAACATGTGCTAATTACTGTTACTTTATTGGATTCTGAAAATATGAGTGACACTGACAAGTGACAGGAGACAGATGTTGGGTTCATTTTATATCACCATTAGCCAATTAAAAATAGTTAACATGATTTAATTAAGTGTGATAAGCAGGCACGAATATAATTTTATTCTGGATTCGTATGGAAACAGAAATAAAATGTTTATATCCTTCAGTTTTAATTAATACATTTTTACAGTTAACTATGAGTTTAGGAAGATAACTCAAACCAAAAATTGAGAAATATTCAACATTGTATTTAAATTACCAATTATGGTATCGTGGTTTAATTACAATCTCACAATCAGAATAATTCACAATTATCCAACATAATTTTCACCATTAATAATACTTGATTCATAGAACATAATTCAAGTTTATCTTTATATAAGATACCGTTTTAGGTTACTCCGTAATTTTAGATTTTTCAATTTAACAAATTACTATTCATTGCCCTGCGATCAAGGCACCATAAGCTATGAAGCTAGTGCGGGAGGGACGGGCGATTTATTATTATTACCGACTTACAGATGGTATAGCACAAATCCCACTTTTGTGATACAGCTACTTCTACTTCTGAGATACTACATATGGTCGACTACCAGCATATAAAGTTATTACTACTATATAAAGTTATTATAAACTTTTTATTGAATTACCGTAAAATTGATTAATTGTAACATTATTATATAATTGTTAATATTGTTCTATCCTGAAACGTAAAGTACGTACATACAGCGAGCGACTCTCGGCCGGTCTAGCATCTCGGCGAGTCTCTTCGGTCGCGGCCGTAATACGCATACGTACTACTTGCAAGTTCAGACACAATGAGCCGTATTCGCATCTCGCTATTAAATTAACTCATGTTTAATTACCATGGTGGCCAATTCTAATCTTTTCCCACCTATTAAAATTAGATAAAGCTATCTCTATTCTTGTTGATTTTAAACGAAACTTTAGTTAGAGACACCTTTAATCGTGGCTCGGAATACGGCCCATTATATCTTTCTAATAGCTTTAATCCATAAATTTAAAATAACCGGTCTATTACATGGAAATCTAAAAATGTTTTGGGAATTTATTATTTCAAATTACATTTAAATGAAGCATTATAGGTATTCAATGTATTTGTAAAATTGAGGTTATGATTTACTTACATTAACAAAAAAGGCAACGGCGGAACAACACTACGTCCAAAAAAACATTAACAAAATTGAAGACATCTTAGAATATAAAACTTTAGGAAGGAGCATAAATACTACTACATACGACAGGGATGGGGTCTCAATATGGCGGAGTAGGTGTTTCTGGTTTTGTAATTAGATATTTCCATTGGCGGTTCTCGCTGTCTCGAAATGAGCACATAAACTACATAATCTCAATTTCAAAATATAGTATTTTGAAATTAATCTTAGAATATACATTTTATATTTAATATTTTAAAGAAACGAATACTTGTTTATGAAACGTAATTCCCTTCTTTTATTTGTCGGAGTTTGAGAGAAAAAGCAGATTTAGATGGTGTCTAATGGCGGTCAGTGACACATCATATCCGTCGCTTTTAAAGCTCATTGCGCCGGATAGTTATGCTCCTTCCTACAGTTTTATATTCCAAGGAAGACACCAACAAAACTACTGTTAGTATCTGAAATAATTATTCAAATTTCAGTAATAATTTTATAAATAAATGATTATTACACTGAGTTACACGCATTTCTTAATTCATACCCCTAACACCTATTTTCCACAAAATGTGAGTATTGTCCACTTTTGACAATCCAGTACATCTCAGTTTCAAATTATATTCTAGGTTAATTATTTTTCCTAGCTTTTGGTGTTTTTTTTCATTTATGTGGACGTAGATAAAGTGTAACACATTAGTTTTACTGTATAACACAAAGCCCTACAATTGGACTGTCAATTGTAACGTTAAAAATTTATAGCACTCGATAGACGCACGATAGACGTAACATGTAACATCAATAAAATTCAAAATACCGAAAATACAGAATAGTTACTTAACTTACTTACTTCACACTAATAACGATACTTACTGTACTTTAATGCACCGACTTAAGATCTCTAATGACAAAATATCTCATAGGCGTAGGTACTGGTTCCTATAGCTTATAGATTGTAAAGAAACAAGGTTTGTAGAAATAATAAGGATATGGGTACCATTTGCTCGCAAGCCATTATAATACTCAATAAAAATCCGCAAGTAAAAAAGGATTCTGGTTTTGGTTATAGTGATTGAATTCAATTACTAATCATAGTTAGTTAAGTTAAGATTAGGCCGATTAATGTATTTTAATAACTTCCACAAGTAAACGGTCCAATACTATCATAATAATATTTAATTTAAAGATTCATTTATTCGTAGATAAAATAATTTTTTATCCAAAATGGCAATAATAAAAACAGCTGTAATCATGTTTTAATAAGGATCCTTATTGAGAACAAAATGCTTGCATAATTAACAAACAATTTTCATAGAAATGGTACAAATAAAGTTAAACATCGAACTTACTTCTATTATACAGTTTACCCGTTAATCCTTGCTAAATCGGTAGAGTTTTACAATCCTTTAAGTTTCACCAATATCACTTTCACAATAAAGCTTTTAAATTCACTTAACGATATGTACAAAATACCTCACATATTAAAACTATAGAACTTTGAAATATTTTTGTCGATGCAGGAATTATAACCAAGGTTGATGAACTGAAGTTTATAGTATTTAGTTATGTCATATATGCATTTGCATTCACATTTCCTTAATAACGAAATTAACCCATATAATTTCAGAAGAAACTTGCATCAATTAAGAAAAATTATCACGATGACCCAAGTTTATTTCTCAGAATGTTGCATTATCATATCATTAATAATTTAAATCCGACGCCAAATTATGCAGTTCCCAATATTAGCGCGGCAAAACAAAACAGAAAAGGTAAATTCTTTATCTTCAAGATTCAATTAACTGTTGAATTCGTTTCATAAATATTAAACTACGACAAATTATTTCAAACTTTTTATCACTTATCTAATCAACTGACTAGACTACTGTACTGTACTGAACTGAACTGACGTTACCAGACCCCTGTTCTGTACTTTCTAACTGTAACTTTGTTTTATGCATAAAACTGTAATTTTGGGAACACTAACTAATATAAAACGCCAACGGGAACTTCTGAGGGCGAACCGCCCGCAGCTCCGACACAAATCCTCTCTGTGTGACCCGTGGTGACCGTGATCAAAATGTGATCACTTTTTGTACAATTGCTATGTAACGAGTAACAGTTCCTAAATGGTCTACTTTTTCTACAAAATAATTTGATATTATAGTGTCATACTCGTGCGGTTGGAGAAAAATGTATTTATATAATAATTATACAGGGTTAGTTAAAAGTATTGAGAAGGCGATTTATTGTCATTAATATTCATTTTAGGAAATAATTTTAAATATAAAAGTTTTTAGGAAATTTTTATCTACATTTGAGAATACTTGAATTTTTTTCTTCAATTGCTTTTGAGTCAAGATCACCGAATTTTTTTTTAAATGGCAACCTGTTAATTTTACGCTACCATTCGATAGAACACTTTTTTCTCTTTACAATAATATTAAAAAAAATTTATTTTTATTTTAATAAAATTTTTTCAGGAACGCCGGTTCCAGTATTTACGAATAGTAATATTAGGGCGATCATTATTTTTTGATTTTTAATTTTCAAAATACGTACCCTCCAAATTTTTACATTACATGAAAGGAGGTTACCCTAAAAATTTCAAGTCGATCAGATCATGCTTACCCGCCCCGCATTAAGGTCAAAGTTCAGCTATTTTAGGCTGTTTTTCACATAGTGCGTATTTTCAGTGAAACGGTTGCAGCTACGAGAAGAAGCTATTCTTCCTTTTTTGTAGGAAATTGAATTACTATAAATTTGGTCGGTACATCATTTTCGAGAAATAATCTATTTTTAAGTTATGAAAGATAAATCAGATGCAGTAGTTTACGGGCCATGCAGTGACATATTGAAAAATTTTATGTTATTCATTTGTGGTGCTTTTCTTAAAAACTTCTGACTAGTAGCATACTTCTAATGCTTTTCTAATACTTCTTACTGGAAATTATTATTAATATATAATAATAATAATTGCTACTACCCATTACTTGGCGAACCAGGCCCTAGAAGCTATAAAGCTTGTGCTGGGGGAAGAGGTGTATGCCCATGCCAGGTCAATATGAACGTTCTAATTTCTAACGTCCGAACATGTGTTTGCAATAATCACTCTATTGAATGTATTTTGTAAATCACACTCGTTTCTCTTTATAAAATATAGTTAGTACATCGTTTTTCAGATTATTAGCTTATAGGATATACAATTTATAATAATTATGACAAGATATTAACTGAAATAAGCACTATTATAATTGTGGTTATAAGAATAATCCTTTAGTTGCAAAAAGCCGATACTATACGATGTGGTCGGCGTTTTGGTCGGGGATCGTAGCGAGTCGGCGTTTTGGACATACTGCGAAATGCCCAAAACGCCGACTCGGTTTGCGGTCGACGTTTTGGACAAACCTCGTAGGTGGTCAAATTGGTGACAAATTTAGATTCGTATTCGGCTCCGACGCCATGTTCACGAGCGATTTGACGTCGTTTAACGCCGTTCGGCGTTTTGGACACGAGTCGGTGTTTTGGTCACCGACACTATTCGGCGTTTTGGACATGGTCGGCGGCATGGGAGTCGCCGTTTTGGTGGAAATATCGAGTCGGCGTTTTGGGCATTCGGCGTTTTGGACAGTCCCCATTATTACTATTAAGGTAAGTACTTACAGCAACGGATCCGCAGGCGGATGTCATACGATTGGTCGGTTTGAGCCAATATATGATATCTGATATCTGCCTGCGGATCCGCTGCTGTGAGTACTTAGCTTTACTCTGGACCAACGTGCGGCTGCAACTGACTTAACAGATGCTATGGCAACTTAGACACCGCAAAAATTCCTTGCAGAACGCCTCAAAAATATGGTGACTATAAGCTAAAAATAAGATTTTTCTCTCTATCTTTTGCTCTAGAACGCAAGCAACATTTAGTCTTCCTGTGTTTAAAAACTTCAACTTTGTCTGTTAATACCCAATCGCAGAGAGTATCATATACTGCTGGAGATGCTTCTTGCCTTGTTGTTGACAGTTCTGGAATCGCAATTAATTAATCGATACTAATTATGCCAATCTATACTTCAGATTTTCCAATTAAAGCTGGAAGTAGTTTTGAGTCTCAGCGAATGACTGCAAATTGCAAATATATTTCTAAAAATGACAATTTTATTTTGTTAGCTGTCTGTACGCTAAAATATTGTCTGTATTTCCTGACAGAAGATCTGTTTATGACATAGTCATTTGGGTCTATTGAAAAGGGTTCTACATTTGCTGACAATATGTGGCAGGTATTCTTGTCACTTATTTTATATCTATCTAGCGCTGATAAAATTCGTGCAGTCAAAATTTGTTTCCTGATCCTTTTCTTTGCTCTTAGTGTAGCACCTGAAGTCCCAATTTGTATAGCTTAAAATCGATTCATTTCTTTCCCTGTCTTCATTATCTGACGCTTCTGAAGTTAAAGGATCGAAAACCTCGTCTAAAAAGATTTACTTGCCTATTGAAAACATTACGTGAATTTCAGTTTTTAATCTTACGTACATCAGTGGATTCAGTGTCTTCTCTTCTTGAAGGTTCCGGTACGTCTAAATGCATCTGCCTGTCTGCTCTTTTAGTTTAATTCTTTTTCATTTTATTTCCTTCTTTCTGTATTCTAACCTCTTTTCACGGGCAGTAGGATCGTATCTTTGTCTTCTAAGATCTTCATCATTTCTAGTGGATTGGCACGTGTGATGTCAAATAAATCACCTGGTTCTTCAAAATTTCTTTTCTTTGCCTGCAGAAATCACTTTTTTTGTTCTAGTTTTAATCCAATTGCTGCCAGGGTGCAAACATTTTTTTCATCTTTTTGTTGCAGTTTAAATAATCGTGTTGGAGAATTCGTGCCTTTTTTCAAATCACTGATCTACCACAAGCGCAGCAATTCCATTCAAACAAACTAAACGGGCAGTTACAGAAATACTCTTATGATAAAATAAGTATTACCGAAAAAGAAATTAGAATGTATTTCTTATCAGTTATTGCTGGTCCACGTGAAACCTGAAAACACTAGTCTTATTCCAGTTTTCATAAACGTGAGTGAGAATTACCTGCTAGAAGGTAGCGATGCGGGTTGCACCGAGGCTGGCCGTGGACTATGGTGCTACCGCTGCAACGCGGTTTTTAGATATTTCTCCTGCCAAAACTATTCAAACGTCTCGTTTTCCATTTTGTATTTAAATACACAAATGTTCAAAGAATCTGTACAATTTTTTCAGATTTTTAAAAATATGACCACGCCGATTTTTCTGCAATTTTAAAATATTTCGTTTATAAAAAAAATAAAAATACATTTGGTAACAAAAAATCTTGTGAGCAATATATAACAAACCATTTGTTCTTGGATAAATACTTTTCGAGATAGTTTTAGTTGTTTAAAGACGTGCAAGCAGTTTTGATATTTTTCTCAGTTTGAATATTTTCGAAGTTCTGCGTAATCTAGCAAATTGTAGAATGAAAGTTATGTTCTTTAGTTGATTGCTACCTCATAATTGATTTTCATGAAATCCGTGAGATCGACCCATTTTAGTAATCGATTTCGCAGGGAATGGCCCTATAGTCTTAGAGGGATACCAATATATCCATTACATAATGACTAAATACGGTTGTCATATTACACGAAACACGATACTAATAGAGCCATCATGGAATAATCAGAATAGATTAGTAGGACTATTTTAGATTGCCTATATCGAGAAAATGAGATTGTAACAGCCTCCTTATCATAATTCTTCTATACCCTAACATAGAAATGAAGGATCCAGGTCAATGCGTGAACATCAGCTGTGAGAACATTACGATAAGATAAGAATGTAGGCAGGATATTATATTACCAGGCCTCTTAAAAAAAGTCAGCGGCGTACGTTATGTTGTACTTTTTAACATCATGTAAATTTGTCATCGTTGAATTATGTGTCCAACCCTAATAACACCCTAATAACGAGTTATAATTAAATATTCCATTACGTTTTAAATGTCATAGGGTAATGAAGACATTTTAAAAAAAAGTAATTGTAAAAATTTTAGTTATAACCCGTTAGAAGTAAAAAATAGAAAAGATAAAATCAATTTATAAAACATTCTCTTAATATTCTCATCTATATATAACTGTGAAGTTTTACAATTTGTGAAAAAGAATGTTTCTCTTTTCAAATTAATAATCATAACTACAAAAATCATAACTGGTGTTAATTTACATTTTTAAGTACATAAAACTGATACTAAATTATCCTAATCCTTTTTATACATTAGGAACCGTTGTATAATAATTTACCAATTTAAATAAAACAATTAATGTATAATAATTGTTCTTATAGTATAAATTAATTTTATTTTCCCTATTTTGTACGTATATTCGATTATAATCGAATACACATTAAGCATCAATGTTAGCCTTCTCAAATAACATTTTGTGGCGCTACTGAATCATTCGAGTTCATATGTTGTTTCTGTTATCAGTTAAATTACTCCAGTCGACCACGTGATCGTGGTGTGAACACGGCGTGTTTTGCGATGCATTTTACAATTTTGCCCTCGTGATATCGGTAATATTAAATCCTTCATTTTTTTGCTAGAGTATAGTAAGTTATTTTTTAATAGCGCTTTTAATGCGACATAATTCTTACCTCGAACAATTAAAGAAAATTAAACGTTTTATGATAAGGATAATTATTTCCATGCTTGGCAAAATAAGCTATTATAACTATCTAAATGGAATAAAAATAGAGAAGAGACAGACACCCGCTAATTTTATTAAATAATTTTTGTTGTAAATAACAACTTGTCAATATAGAATGTCTCACATTCAAAGTATTCACTCACGTTTTTTCTAATATAAGCAGACTTATGTTGTTTTAATAATAATCAGATATTGATAATGTTTTCTTAATGATAATATTTTATTGTTTTTATATACAGTTTCAGGATATTAACTGCTATGGTTACTCGATTGTTTAAATAAAGGTTATTCTTACTCCTGAATTATAGTAATTAAGGTAAACCTCGATGGTCTTCAATAATGTAACATATTCAACGTTTAGGATATAAATCGCATTTATATTGGTTTGATTATAGATGCAGGGGACATAAACCTTCATAGCTATATATTTTGGTCTTTGTAATGGTTACTTTAGATTTTAAACAGCTGTAATTGATTTTGATTGAGAAAATGAGATGACTTATTGACGTACTCTAATACCAATTCAGTAAGTTGGAATTTGAAATAAAAACTAAAAATAAGTAAAGCGTTTAAAGAGTTTTGTTGACAAATATAATAGAGTTAATGAAAGTTGACCACTATGTTCTAAAAGTCTAAAAAGGAAGTGATGAAATAGATTTACAGTTATATACTGATTGAATCATGCCGCATCTAGAATTTATAGCTAGTTCGGTTGCGCCAACAAACGGATTAAATTGACTGAACAAGTCGATGGTCTCCCTATTGCGGTATCGTATCAATAAGGTGGCGGTCGAGATTTATGTGGGCAATTTGATTGCGAACTGTTTCTCAGCTATAAATTACCGCAAAGGTCGGGGATGAACGGAAACACGCTTGTTTGGCGGCCGAATGTCTCATCTCGTGTCGCCTTAATTACCAGCGTGTTGACTTCGGCCGCACCCGACCACAGTGCCCGCACCTACATCGATCCTCTAATTAAATATCTTGTCGACACCGTCAAATAAAGTCGTAAATTTCAGTAATCACGCGAACAACCACATAGGGAAAATAAACAAATTGCAATTGAATACTATTTACTGTAATGTCTTACCAGATAAGGTTTAATTAAATTCGTTTGCGTTTATCTAATCAGTATCTTGTTGAGAGTTGCAAATAAAACTATTTATTCTAAAACACTTGGTTGGGATAACACAGACTATTAACAGCCGGAAACATACTTACTAATCGTCGTAAAAATCATGTAGTTACAACATCTTATTTATAAACATACATTACGTTTATAACCGAACATTTATTATAGTATTCATTCTTGCGAATAAACTACAGCAGGGGCGGCTTCAGGCCCGGGCAATCAGGGCAACCGACCAGCACCGACTATCGGATTCCGCGTCGGCCCGTCCCTTTTATTACAAAAAAAACAAAAACATAATTGGTAGGATTTGACATTTGTTTGCGTGTGTTCTGACAAAAGTTACCTATGTGGCGAGTCGCCAGTGAGCCGTAGCACTGTGGAGCGAGCCTTAACAAAAACCGCGCAATGAGGTAAAAATCCCACTTGTGTAAATAATAAAAAACATATTGGCGTTTGATTATAAAATGTTCAGGGCATCTAGAACCGGTGTCAAAATTTAAAAATCTTTATTATTGTTGAAAATTTTGATGCTTAAAGTTGTCACTACTTTGAACCAAGGTCCGTTGATGCATGCATAATTATATCTAAAGTAAAGGTTATCTCACCCATTTCCACTATTGGCTTTTGAAATGGGCTCAAAAATGGAGCCTTTTTGGCGGCAATTTTAATTTGTCATAAATTTGACAAATCAAATATTTACATAACATACAGAAAAGGTTACGAATATTTTAATTAAAACAAATCAATAATACTATGTATTAACTTATTAACAAATAATATTTTTAGGCATTCGAATTATCTTCTGTAATTGAGTAATATTAACTACTACTACTGAATAAAACCACGAAAACATTAACACATTAAAAAATGATGGTCTAAAATGGCGAAGATTTATTAGTTATATGAACAAAACAACAATAACAACTAAAGCTAATATTTTAACTGTGATACAACTCATTTATTAATGGTATCCCCCTCAAACAGTATTTGAGTTTCTCTTTTTTGTTACCCAAATATGGCAAAAAGCCATATAAAAGCCGTGGACTGAAATCTAACTTCTGTAAATGTCTGTACCGAATGGAATATGATGCAAGTGGATGCTACAATTATTTGTTAAGCTTTTGTAACCTTTCCAACCAGCTAAAAATAAAGAATATATTAAGTAGGTAATTTAAATTATCCTGCAAATCGTATTTGCACTGCCTTTTCAAAATTCCCAGCGGCCACATCGATATTTTTAAAACCTGAAGTGAATAGTGTCTCTAGTCCTTTTAGTATCTGCATGAGAGTGTACCGTAGCATTATCTTTTAAAGTATAGCGAGGGTCTCTCTTTCAATCCTTCCACACTCTTCAATTATTTTAGGCTTTTCTTTAACATATCCACTATTATTTGATGATTGTGTTGGGCAATTAGGTGGCATGTTTCCTTTATTGCCTTTAAAAGTTTTAATTTTTATATTAATTGCAACTACATTTATCTCTTCATTTAATCTTTTACGTTTTTTATTAACTGTAACTATATTAGAAACGTTAAATAACGTAGGAATTGCGTTTCAATTCAATATTTGCCATTCAGCAACATTTCTTTTTGTTTCAAATCGCGTTTCTTCAAAGTGGTACTAGGGGAAATATAAAACGGTAATAAAAGAGTGTGTAATCTAAAAACTATCCTTTCACTATGCTTAAATAATTTATATTATTTCTATATGTAATTTTATTAAGACTCAAACTTGCTTACTTTACATAATCTTGATTATTCAATAATTCCCAATTTTGACTTCTACACATATCTAACAAATTTGTCTTATTTTCCTATCTTTTGGAAAAAGAAATAAATGTGCACCATTCCGGGAATTGCTAGAACAGTTTGATGCACTACAACCAGTCATTTTTTGGGGAAAAGACTTCGGCGGTTGACTTATGTCAGAAACTGACAGATCGAACTTGGGCTCAAATATGGCCGTCTAAACTTTGATGAGATGACCTATGTATGTGTACTAGGTATACATACACATCAATGGACCTTGCTTTGAACTAACAATTTCACGTCATTTCCAGGTTGAGATTTAAAATTAAATTACTTTTGTTGTATAGAACCTATTGAAACCAAAACTAAAAATAAAAAAGAGATATAGTATTTGTAGTTACGTAACTTAAAAAAACATATAAATGTGTTGTAGTTTTTATTTTAAAAAATCCTAAATTGTAAGAGCTTTTATTTTGCTAAAATTCAAATTTTGCTGGAGTTATAAAAAACGCCCGCATATGCCCGCTTTAAAATTTATATCGAAGAAACAGCCAAGGCTTCCTTGTTATTTTCATACAAAAACCAAATCCAACTCGATCCAACTTAAAAAGTTAAAAGCCGTTATTGTAGGCACTGCAAGAAATATTTACCGGTATTATTCGTATTACTCCATGCAAAGTTGTTGATGATGCAACATTGTGTTTTTGCACCTTATATCTCAACTGTTAGAAACAACTAAATACCACCCCTTAAGAAGTTGGACTTGTTTAAGTTTTACCATAATCCCTACCTACGCAGAATGGAGTTTTCTAATAACTGCAATAAAAATTTAACAGAGCTGAAAGCATCATAACAAACATAATGATTGAAACCTTTTAGTAAAATGGAGACTATTTATGAATGAAATATTGGCAATTCGTGTAAAAAGTTACAAGTACTGTTATTTCTTAAGGGATAGTAATTCCTTTATACATACCAACTTAAAAATATTTTCTAAGTTCTTTCTTAAATATTCAAATCTCTCATTGTAATATAAAATTCACGGCGAAGTGATTGAAAATCGAATTACGTACCATGAAAAACTCGTCACCCTTATTAATTTTAGAACGTATTCTCATATACTTCTAAAAAGATTACAATAGAGATATTATAGAATACCTTTGTTGGAATAACATAAATCCTTTCACTTTTTCTAATAAACTGCAGGTATAATGAAGAAAATAGATAAACTTCCCCTAACTAATATGAAGCATAACGCCATAAACTATTAATTGCATTTAATAAATAATGCTCTAACATTGGTATATCAATTCCTATAATTTAAAAAGTACATATGAACAACAAAAATAGGTAAAAATTATTTATTTTACTTCATCATAGGGCTTGTGCGCTCTTCCTTATCTTTCGCCCCACAGTGCGTAGGTACCGTAAAGATAAGAAACCACTTGATTTACTGTAAAAGATGTTATAGCCGAAACTCCATTAAAACATGAAACACGATGCAGAGGAGGTTTTCTATTAATCACACTATATAAAAGGAAACAGAAAATACGAAAAAAAAATTATTTTTTAAATTTTCGTACCGTTTTTTCTCTGGGACTATTCCATAAGCCCCAGGCCTCCCTCCAAAATATTAAGGCCCCGCAAAAGTAAATCGCCCAGGTTCCTGCAAAGTCTAGGGCCGCCACTGAACTACAGTACTTATACTAGCGATACAACTACCATAGCATCCAAGAGATTTTCAAGTAAACTTTAGCTTGTCATTTATATTACCCTCTACGTTGTAAAGGACAAAAGAAAAAGTAAATAGGGGGTTTTATTTTAAGGGGCGTGGTTTTAAAATAAAAGTATAAGTTGTTACATGCACAAATAAATATTTTTGAAATTATATATTTGGATTTGTTTCGAGAGCAATTCTTTTAGTATGAGTTAATTCGGCATTTTAATTTATACCGTTAAAACGTGCACACGGTTAATTAGTTAATCGTTGTTTTACGTACCGAACAAAATGGAAGGGAATTTGCTTGTGCTTGAATGTGCTGAATTGTTTTATGTTGGTGCAAGTGCTATATAAAATAATATAATAGATATAATATCAAATAATAGATATGATCTTAAACAACTGTACTATTTTTTGTAATAGCTACTGAAATGAGTATTAAATGTTTTAATGAACATTACCTATCCTATGAAGTAGGATAACCATCAAATAATATAAATATTATTATAATAGAATCAATCATTAACTTCTTTCACAAGGCCTTCGATGCATATCTACAATGTTACCAGAAAATATTTTTTAAGAAATAAGCATTTATATACAGGGTGGGATTAAAGTATGGAATATTAAAAAAAAGCAAACTCAACCGGTTTTTTTAAAAACGCTGAAACAGGTCGATTTTGTTTTCTAAAAATACACATTAATATGTGCGATTCACCTCCCGACTTTCATTTGTTTCTAAGTTATGACGTCATCACAAAAAAATTTAAATTACAATATAGATTTTTTATAGTGGAACCTGATAGTGATTTTTCTTCCCTTTATGATCATGCAAATAAATCATAAGGTTGCATAACAAAAATTTCGAGAAAAATTGATCTGAACTTTGTAAATGTTTGTTAGTTATGACGTCATCACAAAAAATTTAAATGACAATATAGATTTTTAGTAGTGGAATCCGATAGTGATTTCTTTTCCCTTTATGATCCTGCAAATAAATCATAAGGTTGCATAACACAAATTCTGAGAAAAATCGATCTGAACATTTAATGTTATAGATATTATGGTATCAATATATCAATATATCAGATCGATATTTCTCAGAATTTTTGTTATGCAACTTATGATTTATTTGCATGATCATAAAGGGAAGAAAAATCACTATCGGATTCCACTACTAATAATCTATATTGTCATTTAAATTTTTTTGTGATGACGTCATAACTAACAAACATTTGCAATGTTCAGATCGATTTTTCTCAGAATTTTTGTTATGCAACCTTATGATTTATTTGCATGATCATAAAGGGAAGAAAAATCACTATCCGATTCCACTACTAAAAATCTATATTGTCATTTAATTTTTTTTGTGATGACGTCATAACTAACAAACATTTGCAAAGTTCAGATCGATTTTTCTCAGAATTCTTGTTATGCAACCTTATGATTTATTTGCATGATCATGAAGGGAAGAAAAATCACTATCAGATCCCATTATTAAAAATCTATATTGTCATTTAAATTTTTTTGTGATAACGTCATAACTTATGAAACAAAGTCGGAAGGTGAATCGATATTAATGTGTAATTTTAAAAAACAAAATCGACGTGTTTCAGCGTTTTTAAAAAAACCGGTTGAGTTCGCTTTTTTTTTTAATATTCCATACTTTAATCCCGCACTGTATAAGTAAACTGTCTATGTTCTGTATTTTATATAAGTTATTGTTTTATTTCAATAATAAAAGATTGTTACCTTTTATTTTTGTACTAGGTGTGATGTGATGTCAGTAAAGCATTAATAACAGTAAGTTATTTTTTTTACTGAAAGAATATAAACATTCAATTTAACAGTGTTCTGCATTTAACGCCATTAACTTAAAGGAGTGTTGCATTAAGAAAAACAGCATAATATTATTAAATTAAAAGCAACCTGAAATTAACATAAAAATTAAAAGTAAATATTGATACTTTCCGTTTGAACGCAGAAAATGTTTAAATTACAATCTACTATTTAAATAACGTTTATTTTACTTTTAAATTAACAATAATACTATTTAAATCAGCTGCCGCAATAAGTTGTTGATTTAAATGCACACTACATTGATTGGAATTAAATTTTTCGATTTAATTTTCGAATTAAACATTGGAAACACTCTCAAAAGTAGAACTACTTTTAAGTTTAAAAAATACATTGTTGGTGCATTTTTGGAAGTAAACAATTTTGATGTTACCTGCAATTTTTTAAATTTAAATGCAGATTTCTTCAGTGTACGCTATTACTATGTTTACCCTGTTACACGTTAATCCCCGATAGTAGTAATTGACAGTAAGTGTCAATAAACACATAAGTATAAGTATTTCAGTTGTTCAAAACGTTCCAGCATAACTGTATCATTACTTATTTTATTCTGATCGTTAGATTGTAAAGTTTACTGCCACCTTAAAAGAAATATTGTTATTTTCTTTCTCAAACTTATAATTATATGGAAATCTGTTTCCGGATTTATTTTAAGGCGGTTAAATATGACATTATTAGTCTAAAGTTTTCTAACATACAGTTTCTTATCTATGCATTCTAAACAGATTTACAAAAACACCTCGTGTAACCAGTTTAATTGATTGAACGTTCGTGAATGTGTGGCTAATGAAGTCCCAGTCTCCGGTATTTCTTCTGATTTATAGTTACATACCGGTGGTCTACCCATGATCACTTGCTTAATGAAGATGACCATGCAGCCGCACCCATTGATTAGAGGAGCCTCATCAGAAATACAGGACAGTGTCTTTAAATACATGGTATCCGAACACGGACAAACATAATGACTGCTGATGAACTGCAAATTTTAGATGTTGTGAAGATTTAACATTAAATATTTATTGGAAATAACAGCCACACGTTTAGTATACGATTATTTTAAAAGGAAAGTAAATAATTGAATAAATTTTAAATTAATATTAAAGATTAAATATTATATTGCCAGAATTTGCTGGCGATTCCTACACGGATGGCATTTAATGTAAATGAACCCTTATATTAATAATAATAATGTATTTATTAAATGTTTACTACATAAATTAACTTAAAAAAGTACTCATAGACTAAGGCGAGATTAAGCTTGCTGAAAAAAAACAGTAAGCTGCTCTTCCACGTAAGCCCATTCTTAACCTAGGTATAAAAATGACAAGAATTATGCCATTGTTCTGCTACAGCATAAAGGAAAAATCCCATCTTAAAAAAATCCATATTTACATATTCATGATTGTTCATGTAATGACAGTCGAACACAAACGTATAACGAACTCGTATTCACCATTCACCATGACTTATTTGTGAGTGTTTTTTGGAACTTTTCGTGAGTTGATAAAAGGATTTGATATTTTGAAAATAATTGGAAACCATCATTCGATTTGGGCTACGGGAATACAATCATTCTTTCGGACATCGTTTGGGGCCCCAAATACTAGAAATTGGGGTAAATTGGGAAACCGGGAGAATTGGGAATGCAGAAACTTTGCCATTTAAAGTAAGTCCCTTTATGGGTTTTTATCATTAACCTTATAAATCCTTTTATTGCCCTTTAATTTATCGTTTTGAAATACATTCCACTTATTGTCGTCGAAGGTACGGGTTTCATTTTGTGTTGTTGATATTTCCAATTCGTATTTTCGGAAGCCCGTAACCTAACAATCATAAACACATAGATAATTAAGTATAAGTATAATTAGTTTCACATTAATCTGATGCCGAAACGCAGGTAAGGATATTAACTTGAAGTTTCTAAATTTTGTAAGACGCATAGGTACGGATGATGTTAACCCTAAAACTCAAGATTCAATTGTAAACATCTGCCCGAAATGTTGACTTATTATACAGGCATGGAAAAGTTTTATAAAAGAATATTTTGAAAGACCATACAGCGCACTGTAAATTACGCCTGTTTGCCATATTTAGCATTTAGATTTAATATCTTAGAGTTTATGTGATATTCTATTTTTCCGTGCGTATTTGAGTTTTTGAATTCTATTTGCATCTCGTGATTCTAGCCATGAGTCCTACACACCACATATTAATAATCCATCTGTGGCAAAACTAGATTACTGCACAGGATACCCTTTACCTTTGTTCAACACTTCACAATTCTGATAGATTGACCTGAGATTACCATAAGCTTTTTGCAAACATCGAGATATATGTTGTTTAAAGCAAAAGGTGGAAACCTAAGTTTCTAGCCGATTCAACAAACAGGCTTATCAGTTTTATTTATTTTGATAATTACGGTATGTTTAGCAGAATCTATGTCCTTTTTCTTTCCGAAGAACATCACGGCCCATTTGTCCGAGTTAAGTTTTAATGAATGTTGGTGCGATAGATCAAATAAACGTTTTAAATTTGCATTTATGAGTTTGCACGCAACGTCTGCTTCTTAATATTAAAAAAGAAGTAAATTTGTGAATCATCTGCGTAGAAATGATGATTAGAGACATACAATGCTGAAGACAAATGGGAAGTGTAAATAGTAAATAAAAGCGACCGGAGAATTGAACCTTGAGGAATACCCGACAAGATATAGTTTTGGTAAACAGCTCTCTTTGTTTTCTATTTTTTTATACTTTTTGGCGTTTTGTCCACATTCCGCCATTTGTATAAAGATATGTTTCCGCGATTTGTCCAGATATTGCTTTCGGTGTTTTGACCACTTTCGGTGATTTGTCTACAAATGTGTTTTGGCATTTTGTCCACATAGGAGTTTCGGCGTTTTGACCGCATTCGTCGATTTGTCCAGATATTCCTTTCGGCGTTTTGACCAAGATTCGGTGATATGTCTACGGATCCTTTTCGGCGTTTTGATCAGGGCTTGGCGTTTTGACCATTTGGCGTTCTGGCGTTCGGCGATTTGTCACAGACTCGAGAAATGGTCGCCGAATGCAATGCAGAAGTTCTGCGAAGGGACGCTTTATTTTTTCGTTCGGAGTCAAGTCATCAATTATATATTTTACAGATAAACAAAGTACACAGAGAGAAATGTTTGTATATTTAGTGCACAATTGTTGAGAAATTTAAAACAAATTGTGTCTAAAACGGTGACAGGAACAAATTGTGTAATCTAATTGCATTGGTTTGTGTAAAGCCAATTGTGATGTTTTTCCAAACAACTTATTATTTTTATCTCCATACCAAATAGATAACTACCTAAAACAATTTGTTTAAAGAATCTTCTACATTTTGTAGCATCGTTTTGCATAATGCTGTATTAAACACTTGCGATCCTTATGTGGAATTTTTGCACAATGTTGCTGGAAACACATACGAATATTGGAGTAATTGTGTATATAGTAGTTTAGTGCATATTTGCACAATATTGTGCTTATTTTTCTTTAACCTTTAATATTGCTGAAAGAAACGCTCAACACTGGGTGAATTAATAACACAAACTGTGCATAATTTTATTAAAAAGTTATATATTTAATTCAAACGCAAAAATACAAAGAGAAAACATTCGTATAAAGACAAAATACAAATTAAGCAAACGATCTAATTGAAATAAACGATTTTCTATTTAAATCAGTAACAAATCATGGCATATAAGAGTAAATTTTCAAGTTGGAAACATGAACTTTTTATTATTTTCTCAACAATGCCAAACACTGGAAGATCATCGGTCCATTTCTGAATTAATGGAAAATTTGGTTTGTAAAGCGTTCCTATAAGTGGTTGACCCAAGAAGAAGAGAAAACTCCGCACCCAATTACGCCTGGAAAAGGAATGTATAAATTAGTTATTTATTTCATAGCACTTGCACTAAAATAAATGGATAAATAAAATGCGTACCCAATCATAATAATAATAATTTAAAATATAGGGTAAAAAATTAAAAATACATTAATTAAATTTTTATTCACCTATATTATATCCATATTCTGAAACTATCACGAACTTACTAAAGGAATGTGTTCCATTTCCACGTAGCACAGCACTTTTTGCAGTTTGTTGCTGTCTGGAGTCTGTGATCTGAGGGGTGATAAATGCGATAGGTCAATCCTACATTAAAAATAACCTTGATATAAGATTTCGCTCAAATTGTATTACAGTTTCAAATTTTATTTGCATTTTTTCATCATATAGTTACAATTAAAAAGCTACACAATACTGTGCATGATTACAGTTAAACAACTTGTATCAAAATAAACAACATGATTGTGGACAAACGCAGCATAATTTTGTGAATTAATTCCTTTAGTTACTTCAATTTGCTTTGCACAATTTGTCAAATCAAATTTCACGGCGTCTTCAAACAATCTTATTAAGAAAGAATACGCAACGCTTTTAAATAATGGAACCCAATTGTACAAAAAAATCGTACAATCACAATTAACCAACGTTGTGCAAAACTACGCGACTGCATTTTTCTCTGTGTATCTTGTAGCAGAAGAAGAAACGAAACTTGCTTGTACTTGAAATGTATGTTATTAAAGATGTTTCTAATTATTGCCATAGCAACTTTCCAGTATGTTTAATGTGTTCCTGATCATTTAGTTTCAAATTAAATGATGTCAATTTCCTGACTCTTTATTGTATTACGTTTATGAACATCTTACATCTTACTTTTTTTGCTGAAGACGTTCTAAAAGGACTTTTTCTATTATAAGAATTCCGACAATTAAAAATATCATAGCTATTTATTAAATAAAAATACGAACCTTGTTTTACAAAATACAACATTCTTACTACAATTTGTTCAAGTAAGGTAAACCACTGAAACAAGTATTTATGGTTGATATTTGTCTAAGAACTCCCTCATGTTAATTTATTTAATAAATGATTCATTTACAAGTCTTTAATTACAGCTGGCAATTAGTATATCGTTTAAACTTTCAGTGGGTTATTTGGTTAACGAGTGGAACCACAAGCTGAATACAAAACCCAGTGAATTTCGAAAGGAAATGAGATCATTATAACGCGTATGACTAAAATACAATGCCGTCCACCACAAGTAAATAATGGCCAGCATTAATAATCAAAAGCCATTATGTTTAAATATTACTAGCACTTAATCTCGCTTATAAATGATATGAGGCAGAATATTAATTAGTGGGTAGTAGTGGGTAATTATTTCACGTCCACAAATCAAGTGACGCGGTCACGCACAACGTCAAAAGTGCCGACATCCGCCTCAATAGTCTACATAAAACCTGCCATTAACAGCTCATTACATATACAAAATTCAACAGTTTCTATTAGAAAACATTTTGTAACACTTAAAGTAACTTCGTTTTATCGTGTGTTCGAAAAAACATGAAACGCTTTAATTTATTCCTGTTTCTTAAGCGGGAGAACTGAGGTGACCTCGTTGATATGCACGAAGAGTGGCAGTATAGGTATATCGTTTTAAAAACGTTAAGTGCTGTAATTTAATTAATTTTAGTTTAGCCTACTTCTTTAGACAAATAGCTACTGTCAAAACGACTGTTAAATTATAACTTTGAAAAGACTTTTGCTCTCATGAAGTTATAATTAACTACCTACTTAAATCTCATATGAGGTATTTTAAAAATGGAATTTGCAGATAGATACTTTAACAGATTTAATTATATACATCGAACATACTAAAGTAAATGACTGTAATTTTTTATTTTTTACCAATTTATTTTTGTTTAATCTCTACTTAAAATCAGAACTAAATATGTGATAAAATGCTTGGTTATAAAGAATATACGGAAAAAGGAACATTTCTATAAACCTTAATTTAATTTTACACACAGCAACAATTAAAGAGGCACTCTGATAGCAGAAGCCATTGGAGTATGAAGCGAAACAAATTACCATATCCATCAAAAAATAATCCGCCATAGCTGCCCAACTGATAATATTAAGTTCACTTTTACAAATAGAGTATCGGGTATGCGAAAACTTTTGTCATCGAGTTGTCTATGAAACGTTTTTAATTCCTGCTTTACAAAGAAAATCCATCTTCCCAAAGTAACTAGTATACTATACAAATCATAGGATGCTTTACCACGCGTGTTTTTTAGAGAACCTGCAATAGTTATATATCTTATTAGTGTGATAAAGGCATTATTAACATACGAATGCGTTGAGCTGCACGATGAGGGCGTTAGCCCGAATCTCCTGCTGCCAATAATTAAAGAAAATTGTATTATTTAATAAGTTAAAACAGTTTTTTGGCGTACATCATAAAATTTTTTATTAAAAATCGGAGCAGCTTAGAATTCGAAGCCATAGCATCATCATCTTTTTCATTTAGCTATTTCATATTTACGATTATCGTATGGCGTTTAATGGAACTTTCAATGTTTAAGACTGCACTACTCACACCGGTGAATGGTGTTATCTACATGTTAAAACAGTTAAAAGTGCTAAGTCTGGCATTGTCAGACAAACTCCTGTTGACAAACACCCCCGACTTACCCCTAGAATTTGCCTTACCCCCTTTCCCAAACTAACCATCTTCCATCCCAGACTTAACTCCCTCACCTTCCACCCAGCATTTACTGTCGAACAAATCATTCAAGTTAATTTTTGAATTCCACAGTGGTACTGGATTCATGATGTTAGTTAACTTAACAGTGTAGTGTTGCAATCGGATAGCATTTTATTTCTGACGGTACGTTTTTGGATATTAGATTAACGGTGAAGTTAGACGTAAACGACAGATTTTATAAAAGATAGAGTGCAGTCAAAGCAGTCGTCCTTTTTGGTCGTTTTTGTGTACAATTCCAATAATACCAAGTAGAGACTTTATGTATTTTTCAAGGTAATTAAATTAGTCTCTCTAACTATAAGATCAATTATTGCAAATCTGTTATTCAACATTTCAAGTAGAACCAGAATTTTGAAGAACTATGTATCGATTAATAATATTAATGCAATTTATTCGGCAGAATAAGTTGCTTGATTGGTCAGTATTAAAGACGTTCAGTAAGACTTAAATTGTTTAAGTAGTCGTCAGACTAAGGACTAAATAACCGAGTTGGATCTGCTTCTCCTCAACAGCCAACTAAGCTTAGCCACGAAAATATGCTGAAGTAAGCTCTAAATGATTGAGATTAATCATTGTACTACAACTTTTTGTGGCCTCCTCAGTGGAAGGCTGTCGTTATATTTCTTGTTGTATTGGAGGAATTTTAAGTAATTTCTACTAGATAGCAGAAGGCTTGCTAAAGCAAGTAAAGTAAAGCAATAGACTTCGACTAAAGTTGAAGTCTATTTATTCAACTTGTTTATCATTATTGTTCTGTCAACCCTTTTCATACATTGCATACATTCTTGATCGTAAGAATATGTACTAATTTACTACATTACACCCCAATACAAGTAAAAGGTTGAAGAATAAAGATATTCAACACAGCCTCCAGAGAAAAAGATGAAAGAAAATTATGTAATGATAAATAAAATAATTATTGCATTATAAACTAAATTAATTCTAACAAGAAGGCAATTGCTGCTAATAGTAAGATAATGAGGTGATATCACATTAAAAACTAACCCTATAGTTAGAACTAAAGGCAGTGATCACAGATATCACTGTAGATTTTCTTACTAGAACGAAAGGAGTAAGAAATATTAGATTCATGAACAAAAAGTAAGAAACAGGGATAATTTCTTCGTTAAGCAACTGATACTTGCGACGATCTACTGTTGTAACTTTGTTAACCTATGCTAATTTAATCTACAAAATAAGCATTAGCCGAAGTTTTTAGTCTTTGTTAATTGTAACTCATAAACGAATCATAATTTATGGCAGGTTTATTTGGAAAGATTCAAGAAGAAATACTAGTTGTAACGAACGGAGTTACTTTATTTTGTTTAATTATTTTGGGTGTAAGAATGAATAAGCTTATCATCCGTGCCATCTATAGCCGCTCGGATAAGCCGCCGACTCAAGCAAGAGCACGCGTTCCTTCCCTAACTGTTATTTGGCTTGCGCCGCTGCGTTTTAGGTAGGTTCAATGGCCGAGTTAGTCAGTCCGTTTCCAGGACTCGCAGCCTCCAGGACAACCAGCCTGCAGCCTAGCACACTACACAGCGGCGGCGATTTAGCGGGAAAAGCCGACAGCGGTCAACGTGACTTTAACATTTAGGCTATCAACGTTTAGAAAATACAACACACGAAATTTTTTATATCGATACCTATCATAAAAAAATAACAACAATATGTTAACTTCATTTGTTCATTTGCTTTGGTTTGGGAGAAAAAGGATTGAGAGAAGCGGGAATTGGGGGAAATAGGGTTGGAAGAAGCGGGAATTGGGGGAAGTTGGATTAGGAGAAATGTGAATTGGGGGAAATGGGATTGGGATAAGTGGGATTGGAAGAAGCGGATAACAGATAAAAAATAAAATTTGCTACTCATATTCCGCCATAATTGTGGCTCATACCAGAAACTGAACATTAAACTGAATTTTGCTCAACTAGAGAAAAATGTTTGGATTGATAAGGTGAGAAATATTTAGAAGCTAGCTAAGACTAGCTTTGAACAAACTACTTTTGGTCAAAGATATTACAGCTACATATATAATCATTCGCATCTTAGTAGCCACCAAAATCGTTGTATTTATTTCGAAACTACGAAATATGTAGATCTTCAGAGTTTTAAGTTTTGGGATTCTACCAAGTCTCTTAGTTACACAGTTCAAATTTACAGAAATGAAGGTTTTCGGATATGTATCTATAACGTTGAAGTTGTTTCAAAATTTTACAGTACATAATTCAAGAACTTCAGGTCCATAAGGTCACATACTTTTCAGAAATCAAACTCGTTTAGAAACGTAACATTTAACATTTATTGGACCTTTTACAACTAATGTAGTATGTAATAAAAAGTTTCGTTTAGCGATAGGACAGCAATCGCTTTGAAACGCCAATGTTCAATTTGATTTATGTAAATTAATGTTGAGAACTAATATCTATTATTAAAAAGGTCCGTTGTATATGTCTATGTGCATCCCAGTAGGACACACAAATGCCGTCCAGTGGCATGGACCCTGCCTAGCCCAGCAGACGGAACCGCTCTCAAGAATACTAAGAGTAAGTCTTCTTACCGTATTACCAATCTCCCTTTTCGTCCCGATCTCATCTATGCATTCCTCACTCCCTTTCCGAGACTTCGTAGTCGGGTGGTCTCGTGCTATCTCCATACTTTTTGTCCTGTCCGCCTGCCGTTACCCGACACTCTTTTTTCCGACTCCGTATTAGGAAACCGTTTGCTCGCTTGCTTATTACTGTATTGCACACTGTATTGCACCCGCTTGCTGTGACCACCCTAGTTTACCGTATGTTTATGAGAGTTAGAGCTTGTAGGAGCCTGTGGTATTAGTAAATTGTTAACTGTTTGGTATTCTGATTGTGAGGTTTGTTTACTAATAACACTTTTACCTTCTCTGAGTGTCTTAGTGAAGCGGGTGGAGATCCTTGAAGAGATTCAGACCTATTCGACCCTGGCAGTTCCATGGAATACTTTTTCTCCACTAGCTGTTACCCGAATACCCGAACGTGGAGCATATCACGTTAAAATAACTGGTGCCCAAGAATTACCGCCGATACCGCCACTTAGTAAGCGACTTGGCGTACCGTCACCACAACGACCCGTACAAATCCGGCGCCCGAGCATAGGCGCCTATCGAATACAACACCCGAGCCAAGAAACCCCTTAGCCAAAAAACCCCTTTACACAGTTAAAGGACTTGTTTGAGAGTGTTAAATCTCCTTTAATCTCATGATTGATAGAGGTATATGCAGTGCCATGAGCTATTTAATCTCCAATGCGCATGTGAGTGGACATACATTAGATTCAGAGTCAATATGTTGTACTTTTGACGTTTGTCTTCAATTTGTAAATAATCGAGATCTCTATCTAGGTTTACGAAATATAGTACTACATTGGAACTGTCAAATGTTGGAAATTTCATTCGATCCGTCGTTTTGAAAACTAAACAATTAAGTAATTGTAAAATACTTATTTTAACTGAATCAAAAAAGGATAGATTCCTGAGAGACAATGATTAATGTAGTGGATAATCCAGTAACTATCTTGTGGACTACTTCCAAGAAATTTCAAAGGTGGAAAGAGGCCTTAATGGAAGACTATCATAATATTTCCCATTGTATTGGTTGAAATTTAAGTAATTTCTACCAGAAAACAAGAGGCTTGCTTTGCTTTGAAATCTATTCATTCAACTTAAATACTTTCTTGATCATAAGAATATGTAGTAATTCACTACAGTACATTAAAGAGAAACTTTTTTTATAATACAGATGAAGAATATAGGTATGTATTTATAGAAATCTGAATGAAAAAACAACTTTTAACTTTCTGAAAGAATCATCAAAAGATCGATCTCATAACCTCTACGGATAATATAATTACTATAAATATCTGAATGCTGTTCATCGCACTTATATATAGTACTAATTTTGACTAATTCTATTTCATTTTCTTTTAAAGGAACCAGCATTAGATATGACAACTTCGCTACACGTTTTAAAGTTTTTCTGACGTTTATTACAGTTACTTAAAACTGTTTCATGACAATGATGTTTTATTTACTGCTTCAACTACCATATACTTATATGGCTGTTATGTACATTTTTTCAGTCTCACTTTTCGATTGATTCTTTCTGTACCTATGTATTTTGTTTTTCTTTAAAGTTTACTTTTCTGTTTTGAATTTAAAGTTGCCCATGGGCTTTTATTTCGATAGCTATTCGAATCTTAACTATAATTTTTATCTTTCTCTGAGATTCGTATAAATTTGAAAAGCGAAATTCTACTAATACTACATAATATGTAAATGTATACATCCACACATGTCATGGCTGAAAGATTGAATAAATAAATCATAAATAAACTTTATAGCGACGGTATTGTAGTGTAAAAAAGTAAGAGATTTAGAAAGACTGCCAAGTGAAAGAGAAAATTAGCACATAACATGCTAATACTACAACATCAATAAACTTATATAACACGTCCACAAAGTTAACATTTTTCAGACATGCAAATGTGTTGCAGCAACGATAAGAGTAAAACTAGCCAAGCAGTTTTTCTTTACAGCTTTTGACATGGTATTTGAAAAGAGTTGATGAATATCTTTCTGTTAAAGACGAATAGAAAGAACGGAAGCCAATAACGCGCTTTTTGTAGTGAAAGTTGAAAAGTAAAATATATCTTTTTTAATTACCCCTTTTCGTTTTAATGTTTTAATTGTAAATTTGTACGTTAAGATTAAACATGAGCTATTTTATTTGGGTAAATTAACATAATGCATAAATCTTGTCATAAATTATAACGATAAGAGTGGCTTTAAATCATAACCATAATTTTTTTTCTAAAACACGCAAATCATTATAATATTGAATTTGCATAATTATTCTCTTACGTTTTTTAATTAAGATAGTATATGCCTTATATGACTTTCACATGCGAGTGTCATTCTGTAATGAAGTTGTTAAACATTCCTATCAAGTAGTCCATGCCATTATGTCACGCAATAGAAGTAATACCAATTTATAAATGTTACCTATGATACATTAACCACTTTTAAATGTAAATTGCTTTTTCCGTTCCCCGAGAATACTATCTAAAAATTTCCGTAAAGATATTATATTTCATACTCAATTTTACCAAGTAAATTGTATTATTTTAATGCACGCCATGTAATTTTGAAGTTAAAACACGAACTAACGAATTGTTTGATGGATGATACGTGTTAAAAGCTTTTCTTGGTGTGTCAAAAAATGATGTACGAAAGCAACACAAAATTACTGCCGTCTTTTCCGTTTATTTATTTTGTACCACCTGCTGGAACAGTATATTTTATTATGTATAGTGCGGTGAACTTTGAATGAAATAAAATATCCACCGTTCCAAATATCTAAAATAAATTACATATACGGTGAATTAAATATATGCGATGAACACCATAGATATTCTTTATTTCTCTCAGCTAGCTCAGGTTTGCTCAGTAAAGCATAAATTATTTGAATTGAGACTCTTATTTGCATTTATGCCTGGAAAGAAAAGAATAAACTATCGTAAGCTCTAAAACTCCTGCAAGCTGGACAACTGCTACTCAACTCTGAATTTGAAAGACAGAAATGCTGGATATATGTATCAACATCAATTAAACACATGTATGGAATTTACAACACAAGAGCTTTATTAAACACACAAAATAAAATCAAAAGGAACTTCAAAAATAAAAATAAAACGTTTAAAAAAAAATACAAATATTAAATTGAGAAGTGCCTTCTCAGGTTTGCTCAAACGTTATAAATAGTGGTACAAATCTGACATAGGATAACTACGGTCATTCGTTTGAACAAACCAACATAAATAAACTTTGTTTATAAATAAAAATCTTATTAAAATAAAAATAAATTTTTATAAAAAGAAATTTAATTCTTTTCTTTACTTGAAATAAAGTAAATTCTTAAAAGAACTTAATAAATTAAATCAAATAGACTTTTATTATTTATCAGGATGAACTTTGTACATTAAATTTATTTATAAACTCAATAAAGATCGTTTATTTTACTAACCAACCTGGTATAATGTGATATATTTTCCCCTCTTAAATTAATCCTTTTTGTGGCAACACTGCTATGAAACCAAACAGCTGATTTCTTATATACAAAATCGATATGTCAATCGATAAAAAACAACTTAAATTCACTTGAATTTATTTAAACGAAAAACACTTTCACTTTTATATATTCGTAGCACAATAATTAAATCTTCATTAAATTCCTGATATTTATCCAGGTAACACTTTTATATTTGTTTTCAATAACTTTGTTTATTATATGACACTTGTCAAAACCATGTGGTTATAAATCTAACCTCAAATTTACAGATATATTATCTGGAGTCGAGCATGGGTTTTGCGTTGAACGTTTTTCCAACTTGCACCAGCTTATATAGGATCTGCCATAACAATTTAAATCCATGACATTTTTCTAAAACAACAGAAGATCTAAATCGCGTGTGACGTCACTAAACCAAAACAGCTGTTTCTGATCTTCACTAATCCCAAATCTGTTATGATGAAGTTGTAGATCTTAAAACGCTGATCAAGAAACTATTGTACATGTATAGTCCAAAAATGAATGGTAGAGAAGATATTCACGAAAAACCATTAGACAAAGTACAAACTCATTACGATCTAATTACATATACAAATTAACAACACAAGGTTCATCCTTTTCAAAATGGCTATAGAAATACATGATATCGGTAACATTAACAATTTATCTATAAAAATACCTTTACTACTTACTATAAACATGATTATTTTACAGTGTACGAACTACTATAAATACCAATTGATACTCATACAAATACCAGCTTAATATTTGAGTCAATGTTAATCAAATTATGCATAAAATGTCCAGCATACACTGCTCTAGATGCTTACATAAAAACAATGGTGAGATAAAGCAGGATAAAAGCCAATAAAAGTCTGTTAGCACGAAACGACAGGATTTTAATACCTTCTGTAATTGTAATGATCAGAGATCTGGTAAACAATTTCAAAAATTAATTGTATAATGCTAGTCATAATAAGGTTGACCTAAATAAACTATTTTTAGCAAATCAACACTGTAAAACTCAGCTGGTGTCAAGGAATATAGAAAAAATCTCTCTAACGCAGAACATCGTAATGTCTAAATTCCAAAATGGAAATAACTTCTTCCTAACAAGTGGGAAACCGTTCCAAAGTAAAATGGGTTACCTAAACATGATTCTCATTAAGCAATCTAACTAGATTATATCCTTTTTCTGAAATTGAAACCTAATTTTATTTATTGAGCATGAAAAAGCTAGGTTAAGTTTGCATGAAATCTTTATTTTTAAATTTTTGATTTAAACATTAACCAACCTAATTGTGGTTCTAATTATTCTTATTAATCATATTTATGACATGCCATGTCCCTCTAACAACAAATTAAAACAAAAGCAAACAAATATTACAGTACTCAACATATTTTAGCGATGCCAAAAATAGAATTAAACAAAAACCTAAACTATATTAGCAGTAAATTTGCCACCAATCATTAAATCTGTTACGACGTTGGATGACCAATTTGTTCTTGTTTAAATTACCGTGGGCGAATTCGGTGATATACGTTAGATTGAATTCAATTTAATTTAACAACAGTACTTCTTCTTAAGGCGACCTTCATCTCGGGTGAGTTCTTTTTGTGAATTCGAGTTTTCGAGGATCCTGTTCAGCTTACTGTCTTTGCTGCTTTGTAGTCGGAGAGAAGCAATTGTGTCCGTACCTGGTATGATTATTTCGATAGCAAAATTGTTTTAATTATTTTATTTTTTACAAATATAACAACTTAGCTATGTTATAATTTTATGCTGTTTATAAATGTCTTTCTATAGAATTAGTTGTATTGTTAACTTTGCCAGTTACCATTTAGAGCAAACCCCTTTTGTTTATTTTATTCTCAGGTTAGCTTGCATTTATTTATACTGTAAAATTATTTGCTTAATAGTTAAAAGCATTTAAATTAATTAATTTATTCTTTATTCTATTAAGTAATTTTGAAGTATTGCATAATCAATTTATTATTGGGTTATGAAATATAATGATTAACTAAATGTCAATTTATTAGGGTTATTCATGTAACTAATAATTTTTTGTACTTTGCGTTCACAATGGGCTCATTGTGACACCGAACACGATTTCACAATAGAGGCTATTATAACATCGTTTTTGGAGACTATTTGTTTTGTAAGATTGGTAACATTTGTTTTATATTACATATAAACACATTTAATCTTGACACATTCTAACCTCACAAAACGCGAAAAGTCATTTTATAGTGTTACCACATGTTAAACGCAAAAATCACTAGATTGTAATGCAAGGTTTTTAAAAGCTTGAATTTACAATTTCTATAAAATTAATGGCACAAAGTACAAAAAATAGTATATTATACTTGTTTTATAAGACGTATTGTAGCACTCGTTCCTTTGGAACACTCCTCGCTTCTCTCGTCGTGTCCCAAACAACTCGTGCTACAATAGACCGTCTTATACAACTCGTATAATAATATACTATATTGCCATCTATTCAAATATTTACTATTGCAACAAAAGAAAATAAATGTGTGCAAATGTTATGTTTATATCATCAAATTCAATATTAAGGTTATTTTACCTTTATAATTTGTTAAAAAGTACCCGCAAGAAGTTTCTAATATCGATAGAAAACTTTTATTCAACATAACTTCAAATAAGTATACCCCAAATAACACTTTTACTGTAATGCCACCTTCTATATCAAGCATATTAACAAAAACTGCCTAACTAAATAAATAGTTCAACATAACAAATATCGATGATTCAACATTAGATATTAGCCAAACCCATAATATTGTATAATACGGGTGCCACGTGGGTAACTGATCGTCTGCGCGACCATCCTGCAATGTTCATTCGTCCTCGGTCCGACTACAGTGCTGATTCTTCACTTCCAAACTAAAACAAAACAATGGGAAATATTAGGTCAAATGTGGAGAAAATCTTTCTGCAATCGTCATTGAAGGCTGCCATATGCAATCAAGGGCTATCTGGTGACATCTAGACCGATCTTGTGCCATACAGGGCGATTTTCTGCCATCTAGGGCTATGTTGTGCCAATGAGGGCAAAGTTTGACCATCATGGGCGATCTTTTGCTATCAAGGCCGAGTTTAATTATTCTTAACGCGCTAAAGTGCTTACTTTAACTTTGTTGAACCTTAAAGGGTTTCATATGTTCTATGCCAACAACACTTTCATATGGGCGGTGAGTTTTTGGGGTATCGCGATCCTCTCGAACTTAGCCGACTTACAGCGATCATTAGGTAGAACTACAACTACCTTAAAGGGGCCTCGAAATTCTAGTAGTAGTTTTTTGCTCTCCCACGTGGCAGGAAAGTTGGTAATTTTGGTTAACATTAAATTTCCAACTTGATAGATTTTAGGTGAACTTTGTTTCAGGTTGGAATTTAGATGTATATCTTCTGTATATCGCTATTAGTTTGACCGTCAAACAGGAGTTCTGCAGGGGTGCATTGTATTATTGGGTGTATTGTGCTATTCGAGCATTGCTGGATTTGTGTAAGTTTGGTGTCCCAGTTATCTTGAGTAGTATCATCTCCCATAGAGCTATGCTTCTAATACAGTTTTGTTTGTTTTTTTACTTGTTCGTTTTCTTTAGCCAGTCCTACTGCTAGTGTTACAAACCGATTGATTCCTTTTCGTTCTACGTAGTTTTTAAAAAAGTCGAGGTAAATGCTGTTCCGGCACCTGTTATCAATTAATTTGGTTTACCAGGAACTGTGAAAAATTCTTCCAATTTCTGAATGACGTGTTTTTTAGATGTGTTTGCTACTGCGTCGGTATACGTAAGCTTCCGTTGACACCGAAGATCCATGGGTAATTACTAGTAGATACTTGTTGTCATTGTGAGTTTTTATATGGGCCGAGGTGATACAAATGAAGCGTGTCTAGCATACATGGGGAGAGAGTGTAAATAACCGGACTTTTTTCCACCATGTTGTTTGTGATAGATACAGTATAAACAAGCTTTATGAAGGTAGCGATGTGTATCTTCTGAAGATGGTAATCAAAACCCTGGTAATGTAGTGCAATAGCAACGCTAGAAGTGAAAAATCTGAGAGAAATATGATATGAAGTTAGGTTACATTTAAATGTTTCGAATGCTAAAAAGAGGTCGAGAATGAAGAAATGAGAAAGAGTTAATCTTTCTTAAAGGGTTACTTGTTTACATGCATTGCAAATATGTATTAAGGTTGATGCTATAGTTTCCTTATAATAAAAGGTTATTCATCGCGAATGGGTATAGATCGCAGAAATATTTCAAATTCTAATGAAGTGAACGTAACAAAAGTCCGAGGAAGTCTGCACTAAGGGTAATGGTATTTTCCTGCATTTCTAAGGTTTTCTAGAATTCAGATCGGATCGACAGTAGATTTGTATGAAATCTAGTATAAGTGATAGCAAGTAAAGCTATTCTATTCTTCAGGTGTGTTGTGTGTAATAAACATTAGACAGTGTGACATTGTCTAATTGTTCATATTTTGCAACTTCCATTACTTACGATACGAACACTTTCTGTGATAAACAGGAAAAGATAATCTTATAGAGCATCAATACATAATCCAAGTGACAATAAAAAAGACTGGACTATCAACTTTTACAACATAGCAAAGTTTAATTAGTCGCTGAAAACTATTTTAGAATGTAAAAAGAAGAGCAGAAAAGGAACTGATTAAAATTTTTAGGTACTCTTCAAAATTACTTTATTAAAACCACAATTTATTTTGTAATAGGTACGTTTATGGAATTATAATTAAATGTAAAACCCACGCAGTCGCACGTTTCGAATAAAATAGTCTTATAAGACATAAAACTTTGTTGTGCCAGATTTATATTCCTACCAAGCATCACGTACCTGTCGAACAGTGTTTTATGTAAAGTCAATACTTGGGGATGACATCACCACGACTCGTATGGTGAATTATTCAGATTGGTGGCCAAACAGATGTGTACCCCAAGTTCTACAAAGCATTGAGTGATATGTAATGAAATCTTAAATTGGATAGGTAAAGGTAATTATAAAGTGTAAATAATGAACGGGGGTTGGGTAAAAGTTGTCTTTATTTGAACCAGATTTAGCAGGGTCTCGGTTAAGAAAATTTTTTATTTAGCTTGAACTCTTTTTCTGTAATAAGGAACATGCTTAATTATTAAATAACAATACTGAATCTGTAAGCACTACTAATGGCAAGACCCTGTAAAGTACTGTACTTATTTTAGCATTGCTATATAATTTAGAAAAATTCAGAGCAAAAAATGTAATTATACTTATTTTATAAGATGAATATAGCTTGGAAAAGATCAGGAATATAATTACATAAAGGTTATACTAGTTAAGTTGTAATTTGTTAATTCTTAAAAAACGTATTAAAGGTAAAGGATGGAAAGTAAATGCTATAACACATTTTGTTTGATTAGCAATTAAATAATGGAAAAGGAGTACCTACCTACCTACGCAATTGTTCAAAAGTAATCTATGTAATATTATTGGTCTCTTTTTCGACAATCTCTCCTACGATTAGACTACTATTAGTTTGTATTAGCCGAAGCTATTCTAATTTAATTTTCGCTGATCTTATATTAAAAGAATATTATTATTTATTTAATAGTTACTTCATTGTTATTGTATACCACTAATCACTAATTAATCTATACAACTACAACTAATCATCGGTCGTGCGAGGGAGGGCGGTAGGAGAGGTTTTAGTAAAAAAAGAGTGAAATTGAATTTTTATATTATTTGTTCCCAATACATCACTCGCTATCTGTAACAAAACTGTGAATGTGTGAACAACTGAACATCGATATTTAAGTTGTTAAAAAACCATTTAAGATATATGCATTTTCATTGATTGTTACGAGAACTCTTATCTTGAAAGTCGATTTTCCCGAAACAGCACTTTTAAAGTTTAACAAAACTACATTTTAACATTTAATATCTTCAAATCTAGTGCATATCTTGAAAAAAAGACTGAAGTAAACGTTTTGCGTTGATTTTCTGTGAACACAATAGTGCTTTTATTTTTGTCATAGGTACAAGCGAAGATATTTGCAAAACAACGTAACGTTTCGTTTTTGCAAGTTGGTAAAGGTAGAGGGAGTTTAGCACGCTAATATGCATACATGAAGCTACAGTAAACAAAATGTATTTTTTAATTTTTTCACATTGTTTTTGTTTTTTAAATTTATACCAGCAAAGTAGTTTCACATACTTGCAATTAGTGAGCTATAGCTATATTACGGCACTACTTAGTATGTAACAACAGAACATTTGTGTATGTATCAAGTTAATAAGGTAAACTAAGAGAAGGCAAAATAAAAAAATCATCTTCTTATATTTATTTAAATTATTTTGTAATAGAATTATTAAAATATTTAGTTACTTACAATCTTTCCATGGATTTTTATAAAATCACAAAGACAAATCAAATTCAAATTAAAAATATCTATTGTGCTAATTATTAACTATTTCAGACGAAGAAATTAAGAAAAAACACAAAACCGAGTAAATGTATTGTTTGCTTTTACTATATTTCAACCATAAATACATGAAATGAGTCATTTTCGTAATCACACCGGAATAAACAAATACGACCCGAGGTGAGATAAGATAAGAGTGCAAATTTCACGTTGTTAAGAATTCAGTGACGTACGCTAGAACCAACAGATTTTCATTGCTTCATTCACTTTTATTTTTAATTAAAAAGGGGTTTGTTCCGCTAATGAATCTTTCTAGCTCATTTATTTATTTTATCATTTAGAATACAGCGTGGCCTTCGCGTAATTCTAAATGCATTTTATATTTTCGCCCACGTGTTTGTGATGACTGACTTCTTGTAACTTTGGTTGAACTATAGATCCATTTTTTCCAGGACATTTGCACGTTGCGATGCCAAAATTAAATTAAATTTTAATTCACAGTTTTCAACAAATTATATTTAAAAGTTCTTGTCTATAGTACCAACCTTACAAAAAAGTTACTATATTATAAAGCTTGGCAAGTATGCGATGATTCTCAAACCCAAAACGAAGTTTTACCAATACTGTAGATTAGTGATCTTGCATAGCAAAATGGAATATTTTGGTATTTCCTGCATAACCAAAATGGAATAATACGCTTTAGGAGGTTTCGAATCTACGAAATGAGAGCTGATTAAAGGATGTCAGTGTTATTAGCTTATTTAGTAGTGCGATGTCACCGCGTTGCATCCATAAAATGCAGTCGAGTGGTTAATTATATAGTAAAAATCAAATAAGAATAAAGTAGACGGCTGGCGCTTCGATCCAAGTTACATTTACACACCTAAAATAAAAACTGCGGAAAATTTGAAAATTAATATTGCTTAGTGTTCAAAATATTTACTGAAGAATATATAGAATTTATTTCTGTACTTTTGTACAAGATGCCAATTTATCTTGTTACGTGCTAATTTCATAGCACCCTGTATAGCTATGCTTTTGTGTTAGTTTGTATAGCGTTTAGGGAGTTTTGCATTTTTTCTCCTTGTAGTTGCCATTTTGTTTTGGAACTAATTTCCTGTGTGGATAAGAGACTTTTTACTTTATTCGATCCGTTCGTGTGGGGAACATTCTTTAAAGAATATTTTAGTGGACATCGCCGTTTAATTAATCTTTTTCTTTATGTTGTGTTATGTGAATTGCATTTGTGCAGATCTGTGATCAATTTGTGGCGCTGTTATAAGAATCACACATTCTCGTAAGCGTTTTTAGGTTAACTTTTCTATCATTCAGTCTCTTATACTTAATTCTTTTGTTAGGTTTCGATATATAATCGTCGTTAGCCGCATATTGGAGGCGATATAATTATCTCTTAAGGTCACGCTACACCGAAGATTTATAACGTGTTTGTTTGTGCATTCTGGTAATTTGATTCTATTTGTTACAGACCTTTTGTTTTCTTTTGGGTTTATTTTTACTCACTTTATAACTGTCTGGTAGTATTACAATAATTACATACACTACGTTGTATATTTGAGTTGTTAAAAGACCATTACGCAGACTTGGTTACTGTTGTCTCGTTGGATCACGCTACGTTCGACCTGGTTGGTGAAGTTCCTCTTCAGTTCGAAGACATACATATGTATTGTGAGTTAGTTATATTGTAGCAACTATTTACAACATCAATAACGTTCGACAACCTTTATTGTATATAAAACATTCCTGTATATTTGTATATTATAATTTTATGTGTTAAATGGTTTTTCCCCAGTGTGCGTGTAGCACTTATATCTAGTATCTGTTACATATATATAATTTTTATCACATGTTACTTACTTTATTACATTGTTAGGAATATTTGCGAGTGAATACGTATGATTTTGCTCCGTAATGAATTTGTTAAACAATTAAAATCTGAGTTAACGATTGCGCAATCTACATCACAGGTATTCGTGTTAATTTTACCGTGCCCTTTGCTTATTGCGGTTTTGAGACTTGGAAGTCAAGTCAAATTTAGAGTAAATAAATCGCTCGCATCAATCCTCACCCAGATCAAATTTGTAAATAGAAATCAATAACTTGTGCTTAATTTCTGCCAAGGCTATATGCCTTTAATTAAAACACTACCTTACTTGCCTGATAATTTGTTTAATTAATAATAAAGCACTGTAAATCTCTTACTTGACGACTTATTATTTATATGTTTGGTATTTGTGGTTTATATTTTCAGCTATCGAGGAGCCATTATTGGGAAAATGTGTTGTTCTTTTCAGATTTTGTCGGCCAATACTGTAGCTATTTTAGACGATTCTTGGCGCCCATTACAGAAGACCTTTAGTGAGACCCACGACCTCCCACTAGTTAGCTGGCATCCGACAGATTTAACTGAGGTTAAAATTTGTTACCGTTTCCCAATAAGCAGTCCCCATTTTGTGGGTAACAATCTTATGAACAATTTATAAATAGAACTAATGAATAATGCACACTATCATAACACTGTAATGACTCTATCATTCGAGAAACCTTAAACACTATTTTATATTGGCACAATATCAACATCTCTATGATCGTATGATTCGTTGGATTGGAACTTTCCGATCCTAAACTTATAGTTTTTCCACAATATTCTCATTTCGTCTAAATCCTACCTTCGATTTTCTTCAATAATTATGGTATATGCAATCTTTCCATCGTTTTGCAGTAACGGTAGAAGATCCTTGATTAGAAAGCTTTTTCACGTTAGCAAGTGAATAGGTTGTAGTATGCATTATTAGCAGCTATGTAGTAATACATGTTTCACTTATGCTCATATCAACTCGATTGGATTTAAATTACAAATATAAGGGGGCAATCTTAATATTGTTCTTCCACTACTTTTCACCATTTTATCGATTTGGACCACTATGAATTACTTTTCCTCTTGGTTTTTTGAAGGATTGTCGTTCAGTCATAGTTAAAATTAGCTACTAAAGCATTAGTATTACGTTTATTTAAACTACAATTAAGATTGTTACACAAATCATCATACCTCTACAGTAATAACAATAGAGCCGATAAGTTCTAAAAGGACTATTGTTGTAATAAAAGGAATGAAAATTATTGACTTGAGAAAAACTCGAACTAAACCATAACCTCAAAAAATGTCAGCATTAATAACTTAGACGTAGATGCAACGTTGCCGGATTTTAGGTATGAATTTCAGATTTTCGCATTCATTTAAAACTTTGTAGATTAATTAATTATCATTTTGTCACGTTAATTATGAATTTACATTAAATATAGTTTCTTTTTACACACACATTAGGTTATATTTTCGTAGTTTAGCGAACATAAGCCGTAACGTTTATTGTACATCTGAAACGGCGCTTTTCACATAATTTATGCACAAATTTACTTTTTTAAGTTGTGTGAACGTGCCTCGTATTTTAGCCAATCAACGCGAAGGTCAAGCTTGCCCTATACCTTCCTTCGCTTTATTCGCTTTATTAGCTGAATTCTACTATAGTCTATTTAAAGCAACTATTTTAGCCGCGTTCGGTATTTCAAATCTGTTGGCGTTAAGTGTTAACGGCATTTGTAATTGCCGGCAGCAACAAAGTCGGCTTTAATCTTCCTTTATAATAATAAGCTGGATTACCATTTTCTAGAATTTCTTTAAGTACCGTCAGGTACAGTGAGGTAGGCTTGGGCCTTTTAACAAATAGCGTGTTTTTCCAATTTGTATAGTTTCCCCTTCCTTTTTTGTTAAGTTTTATATATATATATATATATATATATATATATATATATATATATATATATATATATATATATATATATATATATATATATATATATATATATATATATATATATATATATATATATATATATATATGTGTGTAAGAAGTTTTAGTTAAGAGGCAGTCTTTTTTGTATCGTTGGTTAAATAGCTTGGTAGTAAAAAATAAACAGTTAAAACCATTTTAGTGTGTTTTATATTTCTCTTAAAGTTGGTATACGCCATATTCACAACACAACAGTATTCATTATCAATACAGTCCACTATATTCGTTAAGAAGGTGTCGCGTGTAACCAACAAAATCTATTTACTCGAAGAGCTTTGTTTTCATAGTATCCATTCTTGTAAATAATTGTAACTACAGCAATACAGCTTTTAGAGAAAAAAAAGTTGAAATACCGAATACACCATTTATAAACCCTATTTGAAGCAAGTCTCATAAGTAACTGGACTGAGACTCAGAGTAAACCTTGAAATAAAATTCAAAACTTTAATTTTGACATATACAGAATCTGAAAGTGCATTTAATTTTTTTTCAAAACTGTAAGTGTTTGTAGTGTAATTTTTCTTTTTCTAAAATAAAACGCAAAGATAAAGAAATTTATGATCAGAACATGCAACGATCAAAATTGTTGACTTTTAAATATTTTTCTGCAAAAGGCATTGCAAAAAGCACCGTTTACAATGTTGTTAAACATTATGAAAATACTTGAATTACAACTTAATAGTTATTTATGTATTAAGAGCATAAAGAAGCTTTTATGGCCAGAAGCGTTATTTCTAGACCGAGGAGTTAGCCGAGGTCTTGGAAAAGGTTGTAGGGCCATAAAAGCAAGTTATGCCCGCTATACATACACTATTTTATGCACAGATTAAGTTTTTATTTCAAATTTATTATTGTGTAAAAAATATTATTAAATGAGTACGTAGGTACATCAAGCCGCTGTGCGCATACTTATGTACTATGTGGGTATACGAAGTACGGTACTATAGTTACTATTCCAAAATATTTAATTTCAGCTTATTTTCATTGGTGATAAGTTTACAAATTATATTAAGAATCAATCAAGTTCTACAAAAAACAGCTCTGACATTTAATTGACTTTTCTTTATTGCCCGTCGGATCATAAACATGCCCTTGGGCCATAAAGAGACGGTTATGTTTAGATGAGTTTAGCAATAATAGGCTAATTATAATGTATCTCTGCATAAATAACTATTACAATTCAGCTTAGCATATCGGTAAGATAAGTTTGTTAAAATGAGACACACCAGTATTGAACAGTTTTGGGTAGTATCTACTAACATTATTTAGAGCACAAAGGGAGCATAAAAAAAATCTCCGTAGATTCAAGAGAAACTGGAAAAAACTGTGTGAAAGTGGCTGCAGATCACCGGCTTACGGAAACGGGTTAATCAGCCATGGAAAGAAAATGCTTCTAAAAATATAAAAACCTGGAGTTGAAAATTAATATTGTATATTTATTTTGTTGTACTTTCCACGGTGTACTGCAGGCAATAAAAGTAATTCAGATTGTTTTATATTTTCTTTTTTTTTAATTGGTATTCTCGTTAATTCAGTTACTTATGAGCCATTCTTTATAAGTCCTATATCAAACGCGAAGCTACGATTCGTAATAAAATTTGCTGATTTTCTGTAATCTGTTTAATAAATCCTAGATTTTTCACTCTAACTGAAGAATTAGCCTTCAACTACAACTGTCATATTCTATCATCATTCATGCATATGCGTATATGACGCCCGACTCACGCATGAACTCAAACCGTTTAAATAATAATAAAAGTTGACACTAACTAAACTTTAATATATTCTTTTCTTCTTGTTTGAAAAATTATGATAATTAAGTAATTAAATAAAAGTTAATAAAAATGATTTATACCAACAATTCTGCTTTCGTATACGACGCCGACGCTTACTTTGTACCTACGTGTTTTTCAGCTAGTTTCGCTGTTCAATCGCATCAAGAGTTTCTGTGTCTATTTCTTAGCAAAATTCAATAATACACTTTTACTTATTCTGATTTACTTATCGTTAGTTGTATACAATTTTATAATATACTTTTTACCTGATTTTTTCTTATTCAATATTCATTTGTTTTCACAATATTATTCGCTGAAATTAATCACAGCAAGCTCAAATCGTTTTGGCTGTAGCAAATAACCTAAAATTTATATTAACTGCTGTTGTGAGAAATTATTGGCTCTGGAATAGTTAATGTTCATGAATCATGCGATTAAATAGTTCTAGAATGATTTAAGGATATCTTTCTTATAGGCTTTGAATGATTGTTTTCGTATGTATGAAATATGTGGTAAAATAAGGAAATCAATATTTTTAATTTAAAGGTAACAGATACATAGTTTGCGTATTTTTTTCATTTAAACTAAATTTTAACTGTATTATAAATTCATCAATCTAGAGCGGTTTATGCTAGAATAAATTAAATATCAGAAAGACAACTAATTGATTAATGCATCAGTTTAATGGAAAATCATCGATCTTGTTACATTTATGTAAACTGTTTTAGCACGGAACACTGTAATCCTATAAAATACACTACCAATTATTTTATTGTATCAATGGGTACTAATTAATTTTCTATTATTAGGTTTGGCAACGGCGTATTTCAATTAATTCTTTAAAATGTGGCCATGACATCGTCACCAAATAGGTTTTTCTGTTAAAAATCTCTTTAAATATTATTTCAATGAATGAATATAGAACTTATGTAAACGTACATAGATATTATTTATTTAAAAACTGTCATAGGTAACTTTTCTATATAGGTTCTTTGTAATATATCATTAGGCAGAGAAATAACATTATATGTACTTAGATAATCGCTTATATCTCCTATTAGTCTAAGATCCGTTATTGATATCGTTGAGCACCGATCGAGTAACCGAATAAAAAGTATTTTTTATGAAATAAAATATGTTAACAAAAGTAACGTAGATGAGTTGCCTAAATAAATTTGTTCAAGGATATTTTTAATTAAAAATTCAATATTTAATTTTTTTAAATACTTTCACTGATCTCGTAACCAAAAAAATTAACACTAATTGAAAGTGTAAACCCTATAGAAGACGCAAACATAGGGTTGCTTACCTTTTTCTGTTCAAGGCTATACAGTTGCCAAGTTTAAATAAGTGAATTGAAGGTGATACCTTCACCGATCGAGTAACCAAATAAATTATATGTCAAAATAAAGCTTATTTTTTTTGCAAAACGATAGTATAAGGTTGCTTGCAAAAAACCGTTCAAGAGTCAGGGTTCCAAGGGTTTAAAATTTTTAAATCGAAGCGTGCGAGAGAGAGATAGACCGATTCTAGTCAGTGCGATAGAGGGGGACGCAGACTGACAGCTGCTCACACTACGTCCGTCGTTTGAAATTGTGCGAGAGAGAGGGTCTATACGTACTGTCCAATGCGATAGAAAAGGACGGGGCATAGCAACTGGGCCCGCCTCTTGTGACGTATGACAGAGAGTGCGCTTGCTCTGTGCGGTTGAGCGGTTAGTAAACGGCAAGCGTTGTGTTGGAGCAACTGACAATATACCCCAAAATATTTCTGAGACGTTTTTTTTTGAAGAAAATCGACTTGTCTCCCGAAGTAATAATTCAGTATTGTTGAAAAACATTTTGTTAATCATATCTTTTTTTAAACATTTGTTAATAATATGACTATTCTTATATCTTTATAATTATATTTACATATTTTTAAATAATATTTAAAACTTTTAAAAATAATAATTTCATTCAAAAATAAAATTGTCATAGTGTTTTCTTTATTTTTATTGTAATCACTGCAGTATTGAACTAACCAAATATGAGTATTTTTATCATATTGAGCATATTAATTTTGCATGACAAATTAGAAAAATACAAATTTTTGTATTTTGCTATGCCCCGTCCTTTTCTATCGCATTGGACAGTACGCATAGACCCTCTCTCTCGCACAATTTCAAACGATGGACGTAGTGTGAGCAGCTGTCATTCTGCGTCCCCCTCTATCGCACTGAATAGAATGGGTCTATCTCTCTCTCGCACGCTTCGATTTAAAAATTTTAAACCCTTGCAACCCTGACTCTTGAACGGTTTTTTGCAAGCAACCTTATACTATCATTTTGCAAAATAATAAGCTTTATTTTGACATATAATTTATTTGGTTACTCGATCGGTGAAGGTATCACTTTCAATTCACTTATTTAAACTTGGCAACTGTATAGCCTTGAATAAAAAAAGGTAAGCAACTCTATGTTTGCGTCGTCTATAGGGTTTGCACTTTCAATTAGTGTTAATTTTTTTTGGTTACGAGATCGGTGAAAGTATTTAAAAAAATTAAATATTGAATTTTTAATTAAAAATATCCTTGAACAAATTTATTTAGGCAACTCATCTACGTTACTTTTGTTAACATATTTTATTTCATAAAAAATACATTTTATTCGGTTACTCGATCGGTGCTCAACGACATCAATAACGGATCCTGTATTATATATAATAGCTTATAATTACTGAACTAATCCTGAACCTAATGTCAAGACATTAAGACGGTGCATTGTAACACATCACATTACAACTAGCTCAGAGCTTTATTTTCGTGCGTATTTTATAATGAATTAATCAGCAAAACACCTAAGACAAACAAAGACCTAAACAACTGGTTAGATTTCGATATATTTCTTGTGTCATTATTTCAAAATACAAACCGGAAAAGATATGATGCCAATTATATCCCTACGTTTTCTCAATAGGGTGGGTAACATATAAGTATCTATCTTCAAACATACATTTTGGAAACAATAGTTACAGCAATGGTAACGGCACACTATAAATTATAACGTTAATTAAAGAAAATTTATCAAGTACAATACTTTTTATAGGAGTCTGTAGTAGTTATAAAGTAACAGTTACTGCTAGTATAATGACGAGTTGAACTGACAATATATACGAGCCCAAAATCGTATTAGTTCGTCTGCTTTTATTTTGGCTAAAGGTTATCCTGGAATTCTCCCTCGGAAATTCTTTTTGATCTACGAAGCGACTGTTTCTTATTGCTAGAGGTGAAGTATTTCCTCTGAACCATGCGAATTTTCCTGAAATTCTATCAGGGGGTTCCCTTACACCGCTTCTTGCAACGCTTTTGGGAACTCTTTGAGTTCCTGAGTCTCTTGTTGTTGAGCTAATAATAAAAACAAAAAGATTTTGTATTTGGATGTGTATATAAAAATTTGTAGTGCAAAGCCAACGCAAACACAAACTTAGTTTTGGTATCACCTTTTGCTTATCAACGTTGATCCGTGCCTGCGGACACATACCGTTGTAGACTATAGTAGCCTTTTCAGCCTGTTAATGAAATAGTTGATGATGCTCGTGAGTCAGCAGTAGCTGTGGATGCTGATATTGTTAATAGTTGAGAATCTGCAGAGGAGGTGAGTAAATTGGTATAGGTGGCAGCGACAGGCGATTGACTGGTGTTGGTTGGTGTATCTGACCGTCTTTGTGGTTGAAAATTGAAGGAAATGATGAAGTACTGTTTAATTGGAAGGACTATTAGAGAGATATTAGAGTTAAAAATCAAGGCTTTAGGGAGGTTAAGGTTAATGGTAACATAAACGGGCGTTTTCAGTACCACGCCTTGAAGTTCGATTCTTCTGAGGGGGCAGAGGCTTTTGTCGCGTTAGGCACCACGCTGATTCCTCTGTCGGTTTATTCTGCAGCCCGCTTGGTTGTCTAGTGGATGGGTTAAAAGGATGATGGCGAACCCTCCGATACTATGCTGAAACCGGCGTCGTGGTTGTGGGCTCCGTTGGCCTCGAAGTCTAGGTTACCCTGGGAACAACGTCTTACACAGATTACTCAGAATATCATAGTTCTACTTGACCTCCATGGTCGGATTGAATGGTAATTCGTGGCCTGGTGCCTCGTGTGATCGTGCCCCAAAACCGGGAATTGACCATTTTTGCGGAAGGAAATTTGTGTTACTAGGACTGTTGGGTGACGGGCTGCTTCTTGGACTTCTTTACTTTGCGGCTAATTCGACATGGAGTTATTCGTATTGTTAGAGTAACATCTCTATCGGAAGTTCGCGGCATTTATCTGCTCGAAATACTAGTGCGTGTTTGTTTTATGTTATATGCTAGAACGACAGGATAAGATGAAGATATTAGAAGAAACTGCCAAAGTTAGTATGCTATAACGAGACTACTGCTGCAGTACTTGTAAGTTTTGTAATTTGTATTTATCACGACTGATATTTTCATAAGCTAAGTATCATGTGCTGAATAGTGCTCATAGCTCATGGGGTTGTTTTTCAATGTCGAAACGACAGCATAGTACGTAATACAATTACCGAGTCGTAGATAAGAGGCCGCTTAATAAAAATATCTCTCGGGCCGAATATGGGGTATACTAAAAATTGTTTTATACCTTTTTATTTTTAATTAACATTGTTATGACACTAGGATAATGACTAATGAATCTCCAATTTGGTCCTTTGTTGAAAATTCATTATTATATGTATAAAAATGGAATTTGAATCAATTGCAATGGCATAATTGTCTCTATTCGTTCTTATAATAATTTAATAAATGGGAAATCTTTATTTACACCTTAAAAAACGTCAACTTTGACATTTGATTATCATAACCTTACAATTTGCATAGCAGAATCGAAGTGATTCAAGTGAGTTTTGATTCTTGGTTACATTAGAAAATAATAAATTATAATAGGCTTTTATTATATTAGGTTATGTGATTTATCACTTGCATTACAACAAGATATTTGAAAACTCAAGGTGAGTTATTCTAACTTTAAATAATGATCTCATAACTGATGTTGGGGAAGTAACTTCACTCTTTTTTTCAAAAACAAAACAGTTGCTCTGCTTTTATTAACACTCTTTGAGTAAACACAAACCTGATGTTTTGATTTACACCTGTTTTCACAGCTTGCTATCTGAAGCGAGCAATGTGCAGGAACCTGCTAGTTGTTTATGGGACTTTGAAACTTTTCACAGTACAGGATGAACAGTCGATGCTAAAAACGTTGAGGTTTTAACTTACACCTAGTTATTTTTACCTTTTACTGCCTATTTTGGATAAAGTTCAAATTAATTCCTATACCGTTTTTCTATGCTAGGCTGGACACGTCTCCAACTTGGGCAGTTTTCTCGAACCGAACCTAGCCTCTTACGTTCTCTGGTCTACTGGTAAGTTGATAGCTTACCATTTTTATTATTTTTCTTCTTTTAAATTTTCTTCTTTACATTATTTTAAAATAGTGTAGGCCTTTTTACACTGGTTTGTTTTATATCTCAAAATAGCCTGCAATGATTATTGTAAACTACTTGGAAACTATGCAACTGGATTAATTCTCTGTTACTGCTAATGAGATTGGCTTCTCTAGTAACCGTTGTCAAGGCTATTTTGGATTATTATTGTAACTCAACATTATTTTATTTCCTTGTCAGTAAGATATAGAATGTTTTACATTTTTATTAATTCTAATTACATTTTCCTTTTCAGGATGAGCTGCGAGTGAACATCTCTACCCTTAACAATTCTTTTAACTACATAATTATTATGTACAATGTACATAGATAAAATCAATAAAATCAACTCAAACTTGAATCGTTTCGTGATATCCTTTGAAATGTTTAAACAGCAATTATTAATAACAAATATACGGCAAATAGTTAACATTTAACGTTTCTTAATTGTGCATCAATCCATGAAGATTCATGAATCAAACCATTTTTAACTTGAACAGCTGAGGCAAATAACATTGCTTTGTGCTACTACGCAGACAAAATCTAATTTACAGTATTTTATAACTTGGCAACCATTCATTCAACATTAATAACAACTGGCACAAATAATCTGTGATGTGTTATCTACAAAGACAAGAATTAAAGCTGATAATGAAGTAAATTTGTGGATGCGATTTGTTTATAAATGAAATAAACACATGTAAATAATAATTTAAATGTAAAGTTTTATACACCCCTAATCTTTTTTCGTAAATGAAGTGGTAAATATGAAGAAATGATACATTAGATAATCGTCCAAACAATTTTATATGTTCATGTTCATTTAATTTATAAAGGAACCTCAAAACTTACCAGGTGCTTCACTGCAGCACATGTTTGTTTTCAATTTCGCGTTATCAGCTAAAGCATATAATAAAATTAAAACACTGGCGTGAAGTTTTTATATAACACTTTTATTCTATCTAAATCACATAAAGAAATATTACTAGACGAGAGTATTGGTACACTAATGATCCGACATATTGCACAATCTTTCTCGTCTTTGGTTATCTATCTGCTTGGAAAAAATTATAAAAATGCCAATTACCGAAACCAAGGTATTAATGATTCAATATATAGTCTGGAGAGGAGTGACATAGCAGAAAACATTCTTATTCTCTCCTTAGTACCAGAAAAGCTGAAGCGGGTTAAAAACCTATTTAGATTAGTTAGAACAGTCGTCACAGTAGCAGGCGTTTGGTGTCTCTGCACTATGACTGAACTAGTTAGAGTTCTCGTCTCTTACTTTGGAGACTGCCCCAACAAGGCTGGACTCCAGTACCAGAGAGATACTATCGAGATTTATCCTGGCAGTGACCCCCTGATCACTGTTCTTGTGAAAACCGTTTCGCAGGTTGCTTTACCTGGTGTGATCAAAATCTGTGGATTAGATACAGTAGAGGCAACTCTGCTATGTATCGGTGACTTGAGTTTGCTCACAGTTATGACTGTGCCCATTCCTTTTAAGGGCAGTTGAAGGAATTACAGAGCGACTACAGCTGTTAATACCACGTCCACATTTGTGTAGGACGGGTCTCTACTTTTAGGCATAGAGTCGGACGGGGCTCTGTCGGGACTCACCAAGCCTTTTTTATAGGTAGGCCGAGGTGGCTAAATCCTAGGAAGACCTCGGAACTAAGTCCCAGCTACATATGAAATTAGACTCGACCGGGCTGTGGAAGTCCGCATGCTGAACTAGGGGTGATAGGAATCCTTCGGAGGCGGACTCAGTGAGCACGTTAATAGCTCCGGCACTAGCTGGGAGAGCTAATAGTAGTATTAACTTGTAGTACTCTCACAAGTAAGTGACGCGCTAATTGCGCTTATCTGAATTCTTTGACCCCATAGAGAGCCGTGTATATGAGCTTAATGCAGGTGGGGCCATGTTAAATAAAACTTGGAAGTCCCACTGTCTGAGAGTCATGTAAATTATAGTACAAATAATACTTCATATTTCGTTATGTAGGTCATACACGGTCTTCCCCGACGACGTCGGGGACAAGGCCGAGATAATGAGGTAATGTTTACATTTACTGTAATTTAATGCATAAACAACTTGTAACTTCCAGCTGGACTGTATATAATAAAATTATGAATATCTTATTTCTTTAAAACATCAAAATGAAGGAAAGCATTATTGAGCATAATAAAATGCGTACTAAATCTCTTTCTTTAAAGTACCGTATTTACTCGAAGATAACACCCTCTCGATTATAAGACCCCCCTATATTTTGGAGCGAATTTAAAAAAAAAGCTTTTGTATGCGAATATTGGACCCTTAAAAATATAAGTAATATAAGATATTGAACATTTTTCAGTTTTATTTTGTTAACAAATTCCGTTGGTTATGTTCATGGAAAAAATTCTACCCTTTATCTCTTTGCGAAAACAAAGCCTTTGTGGAAGCAGTTTACCTGAATTCCAGGAAAACTTCTAAAATTGTAGGAAGTTCATTCAAAAAGTGGTCAGATGTCACTCCAATAGATAATAAGATTTTGCACACTTACTGCAAAGATTAAGGTGCTATTATTGTTAATAGTTAGGTAGGTACTTAAGAGATTATAATTCTTCGGACGGTACTATGAAAGGCTTAATTGAATTTCTTAGAAATGTTTTCACCATTACTGGGTTTTTTCACTAATATCGACTCTGTCAGTTGTCAAGCTTAATTTGTAAAACTATTGTTATAAAAAAATATATTATAAAGGTTAATAACGATCTTACAGAGGGTGATGACGACAACGGCGATTCTGACTAGGTGCTAAGCTAACAATAATTGTATATGATTTCATAATTTTCGTAATTACTGTAGTTGTTGCAGTCACTAAACTTTGCTTATCGCGGGTTTCACAATGGCGTCATAGGTTTACATGCATCAATATTGGCTAAAATGCAGACAACCTGGCGAGATGTTATATTATTAAACAACAGAACGCTATTTTAGATGTTATTCTATTGTAATACAATTTTTATTATAAATACTAGTAAACATTACTCAGTTACACTCATTGTTTTCACATTTTATTGAATATATCTTTTTATACTCGATTATAAGACCCGACTCGAATATAAGACCCTCCCACATTTTAGAGCAAAAATCTAGGAAAAAAAGGGGGTCTTATTTTCGAGTAAATACGGTATTTCGAAAAAACTTATGCAATTAACAAAACTTTTCATAAGCGGAATAATATTGATATCCATCGGTAGAATTACACATCAACTCTTTATTGTGAAACGAAAACTCTTGTTTTTTATTTATTTCATTCTTAATGTAGTTTAAAAATGGATATAATTAACGCAGGATTTAGGATTTCTGGAGCGCAGGAGTTCTGGTGCGCAAACGATGCACAATGATTTCCTATAAAAGACTTTTGATAAAATTTGGTAAATGATAATCGTCGGAAAAATATGTTTAAAAATATAATGGTTTCACCGACGTCTTCGCCGACGTCGTCGGGGAAGACCGTGTATGTCCTACATTAGTGTAAGGTAGGTTATAAAAGCATAAAATGTTTTTATAAAGGATCATGTTTCTAATGATAATTATGATTAAGAATACAAATTAATAGCCCAACATTTATTTTACAGTATATATTGCCATAATTAATCAATAGATTAATATCATGAACAATACTAAACAGCAGAATTCATACTTTCTAGTACTTCCACTACTCAGTATGCTCATTATTTAAAAAATAGTCTGAAAAAATTCCATTAGGTACTTCTGCGTCAGCAAATAGTAACTGCCTTTTAATTTTCCTTTCGTGTTACATTTCCTTAGTAGGCACATAAAAAATGACCATTATTTTCAGAAATCTAGATATTAAAGAACAACGATAAATCATGAACGTCGTAAAGTAGATAAATGCACAATGGTCACATAAATTTAGTAACAGGAATCGACTCTACATATAAAAATCGCTTGGGAAATCATTATTAACGATGGCGTGCCTAGCAATTTATCACTCGTACTTCGATGGCGCATGATAGATGCGAAGCAGCCATGCATGTGAGCCAAAGATCCACTGCAAGCCAAGGGTAAACGGCGAACACATGCAAACTTTTGATTTAACACTACAGACGCGGAATTCTTCCAAAGAATATAAATAATTGGGGGCAAAATATACGGTTGCTCGAAACGCATTCCAATTTCCAGCAAATAAATGTGTGCATTGAAAGACGGCATTTGTCTTCATCGTGTAAATCAGTGCGAAAGGCAAACACAAACTTGAACGGTTCCCTAAAGCGGGTCGACAAGATAGAAAGATCGCCTGACAGCGCGCCAGAGTGATGAGCCCATACGTCTTGACTTCCCTCCCAACTCTTCCGTGGACGGAGAAAAATAACCCTCACGCTCGCAAGTCAAGAGAACGGAGGGATGTAAGCGAACGCCTAAAAGAAAACGTTCATCTTCCCTATTTATATCCGCCAAGATGACATGTATATGTATGGCTGCAGACACATCTCATTTACAGAGCGGCATAATTCTTTAACACTTTACGCGAGAGTGGCCGTAAATCTGAGTTTGCGCTGCGTTGTTTATTGCGAGCTGCCCGCACGGCAATATTTCCGGAGTTGATTTATCGACGACGGCGCGAACAAGTTGAAGGATAAATGTAATGGATGAACCGCCAATATTTATCTACATGCAAACGCGGAAATTGTATAACGGGCTCTAAATTCGTCTTACTTAACCGCCTTCTATTCGCACCACGACGATCAGATTTCGTTTCAATAAAAATAATAAGATAGTGCCGAGCATCCCCTGAGAGGTGCGGGCCATTGACAAATCACATCACGCGCACCCCGACGACAGTGATAAAGTGGGCGACAAGGCTCGACAAATGCGGGCAAAAATACAAGGACACGGCCCCTTCCTAATGACACCATTTATTTTCCTTTATGAGGCAAGCGACATCACAAAGGACCGACGACCACCAGCAATGCATTTCCCAGCATAGCGTCTGTTCACGCTCGGCACACTCGCAGTGTATATCACAGGGACGCAGCTCTATCAGTGTCACCCGTAAACGAACAATAAGGCCATTACGACGCGCTAATGGAGCTGCGGAAAGCTGTTCTATTTTAATTTAAAGATCACCGCATTAACGCGCTGACTATGTGCTATGTGGCCCGCCAGCCCAGTAACATTTGCTGTGACGTTGTCGCCTGCCTTGCATCGTTTGCAAAGTGCATTGCTCAGATTATAGCCTGGTTGCGCCATTCGTGAATAAATCACATAGATTTATGCCTCTGGTAGAAAGGCCGCGCCTGTGTACATACATTTCAACCGCTGTAATGCAAATAATAATTTCATTATACCGGCATTAAAAGAGCAGCTGTGATAGATATAAAGTATAACTCTGACATTTTATTAATCCCAAAAATAAATGCTTTCATAAACGTAAAAGCGAAATAGCTTTATTTGCGGATTTGTACACAAAATCATGTTTTTATTTGAAACGAAGTCCTACGCCAACCCGCTTTTCTTGATAGAAATAGTAATCCTTCACAAACATAGCTGAATTATTCAATGTTATTTTTAATGTTTAGTGATGTTTTTTATAGTTTCACATCAGGATTTGTAATATTAAACAACACTACGTTTATACATTGGATACATTCAACGACATGAGGTTTTTTATTCCGGTGCAGAAAACTGACAGACGCAACAATAATATGTCACACGTTTACTGCCATTTTTCTGCACCGCTTTGCAATGGTGGTCCCCTTCATACAAAAAGAACGCTACAAGCAGAACTACCCTTAAAACAGACAAGTAATAAACATAATAATGTAGTCACTTGATCAAATGTAAGCAGTATAACAATAATAATCCATAAAATAAGACAATCAAAGATAATAAGATAGGTAATCAAAATTATTTACAAATTCACACGGATAGGTAGGAACGTGGTGGGATTTGTGTCAGATTCTGGGAATAATTAAAAAGGGTGTTGGAAATGCTCCCAATGTTAAAAGTTACAAAACAAATTAACTATTCGATTAGTAAATACAAATGCTAATGGAAAAAATAAGCTTGCCAAATTCCGAACATGTGTAGATAAGCATTATAATTCCCACTTGCAAATGGCAAATCTATAATCCATTGAGAATCTATGAACTGTATTTTACATGTGTTTAGTATACTTTTGGCATAGTTACCTATATGTGATAGTGGCTTTTAGGTATTACTCTTATACCAAGGATTATATATTACACAGCCCCACAAAAAAATAAATGTTCTAACCTGGGACCGTGACTGTGGTATTCATATGTATTTCTCGACGATAAAACCGAATCCGACCTCAGAAAAGCACATATACCCTCAAAATCTTGCGCCAAAAACAACTCCCAAATGTAGTAAAACCACTCCTGACATATAGTGACATAAATACATACATGCAAAGAATGGTTGAAAACCTCAAATGTTTTGTATTTGCAAATAGATCTCTGATATATGACCAAGAACCCTCCTCCAAGGGATGTTAAATCACTCCAAAATGGGTCAAAACCACCCCTTAGATCAAAATACAAAAATTACATACAAAAAAGTTAAAAATCACAAATGTTTTATTTTTGGAAATAGACCTCTGGAATATGACCAACACCCCACCTCTTGAAAGGGTAAAACCACCTCAAACTGGGGTATAATCACCTCTTACATCGGGATTACAATAAATAAAAACATGCAAAATAAAAAAACATGAAAATAAATAGAGGCGAAGAAAATGCATGCAACTATAAATAAATACATGCAAAAAGTAAATTCAATAAAACCCGGTTAATCCTCTAGCCTCTCGATTTATGACATCTCTGCCTTTTACTTTCAAACGATCTGCGTTCTGGCTGCCTCATATATACTTCATTGGTCTCCCTTTGCATAGACCAGTATTAATTCGCCATCATATGCTCATCGCATATTCCTTGATAACGCCATTTCTTTCATATCCTGGTGGAACCGAAAAGTAGTCAAGGTAAGAATGGAGAAAATGTAACAGTCGTTTTGGAGACGAGGATTGCATGCACTGCTGAAAGATGCAATCCTTGTTTCCAATGCAATGACTGCACTTGAGAAGGAAGTTTGATTGAGTTTTAAGTGGTAAAAAAATTCCTTGGCGGACACAAATCAGAACACTACCAAGAAATTAGTACAGGTTTGTTGGAGAATTATAAAAAATTAGGTTGTAATATGAGTGTGAAGTTACTTTTCCTACATTCTCACCTTGACTACTTTTCAGATAACTTACGGGAATACAGCGAAGAACAAGGGGTTGCTTTCCACCAGAATATGGAAGAAATGGAACGGTATTATCAAGGAATATAGGATGAGCATATAATGGCGGATTACTGCTGGTCTGTGAAAAGGCAGACTTATTAGTACTTCATTAAGTACATAAGAGGCAGCCAGTACGCAGATCGTTTGAAATAAAATGAAGAATTTCTTAAATCGAGAGACTATAAGATTAACGGGTTTTTATTCAATTTATTTCTTTGCCTGTATTTTTGACATGCATTTCCTTTGCCTCTATTTATTTCCATGTATTATATTTTGGGTGTGTTTATTGTAACCCTAATGTAAGGGGTGGTTATACCCCAGTTTGGGGTGGTTTTACTGCCCTCAAAGGGGGAGGGGGTGTTGGTAATGCACCAGAGGTCTATTTCCAAATACAAAATATTGCGGTTTTCAATCATTTTTTGCGTGTATTTATTGTATTTAAATGTAAGGGGTGGTTTTGACCCATTGTGGGGTGTTTTATGCTCCTCTTCCAGGAGGGTTCTTGGCTATATACCAGAGGTCTATTTCCAAATACGAAATATTTGTGATTTTCAACCATTTTTGCATGTATTTATTGTCACTGTTTGTCAGGAATGGCTTTACTCCATTCTGTGGGTTATTCTTGGCTCTAGTGCAAGATTTTGAGGGTATGGTTTTAGCGTCGAAAAATACATATGAATACCATAGTCACGGTCCCAGGTCAGAACATTTAATTTTTTGGGGAGTTGTGTTATTGATAGAATTCTAAGTTTCTACGGTTCTAGACCACTACACTAATAATAATTTATGACCTAAATTAGCATGTACCTTACTTCTGCATTTTCTCGAATGCAGTCTCTTGGATGTTAGACGTAATGGAAATTGTTTCATCATAGGTGTTCCATCTTCTAAAAATAATTGGTATATTAAAATATTAATATATAATAAAAAAGGTTTGCAGCTACATATTGGCTGTTGTACAATTATTTACATTATCCTGCCAGTCTGATATTCGCTGGTTGTTATAGCTTGGTACTCAAATAGGATGTGTTAAAAGGCTTCTGTGCCATTTTACGGCGTCTATTTTTGTCGTCCGACGCAACATCTTCGGTTATGAAGTTCTTACCTCAATAGCCACCATACTCTTCGTTTTCGGAGAAAGCTTTTCTTTTTGTAACCATGTCTTGTCGTCAATACTCAACTCATTAATTGTGAAGCATGTTGTTTTATTTATTGTGCTTTGTAGTAGGTAGAGTGTTGTAGTGGTGTATTGTTGTTATGAATATCTCTTGAAATTATACACCTCAACAATTAAAATGTCGGCTACGACAACAGACCGTAAATACAAAGTTTTTCAATTATGCGCTCCGTTAATTACTGTGTTGACTAGTTTTTGAAACGCCAGACAAGCTTTTCTGCCAGTGTTGAAATAGTATTTTCTGTAACAAGTGTGGCATATAACATATGTATTCTCTACAAGAGAGAAATTTGTCACACAAGCCGATGACGATTGTGACTTTTCCACGAGTATAACAGTATAGTCATTCTAAACGCGTTGCATATTATACCTTTTCTACGGTTACGAATATTTTGAATACAAATAACAAAAATCGCATTAGATTGTAATATCCCAAGCAGCATTTAAGTAGCAGTAACTGAGATCGGAACTTTGATTGAGTAGTTGTTACGTAACTACAACTAAATTTATGACTTTATAGGTTTAATTTCTTCAATTCGGAATATTTTAGTAATTGTGTAGTTGTTTCTACTATTTATTGGAACTATGTAGTTTCATTACTTCTGAGTAACTATTAAAGTATGTGGAACGGTATTGCCACTTAGTATACTTACTTTAAAGTCGTTGCAACTTCAAAGTGGTATTATGATTGTAGCAGTAACTTGCCCGAAGCTACTTTAAAGTTTTTAAAACCTTACAGTAGTATTGAATGTAACACTTACGTTTTTGCTACCCAGGAGAATCACATTAAAGTAATTTTTCGTAAACTACTCCATCTCCATATTTACTTGTAAAATGTTGGATTAATCAATAATCATTAATCAATTTGCAATTTGTTATGATTGTTAATAGATGTTTTACTATATAACCTTCAATAAAAATAACAAATTGGTGCCAAATTGTGCCTTAGGGATTGTTACGTATGTAGGTTGAAGTTGGCAACATTTATTTGAAGTGATGTAACTAACCAATCCTGGCCCGTCCTCTGGGCGATCGTCAGTAAAACTTGAGTCGGCTTGGAGGATACACGTCTTCTACACTTTATGCATTGTGTATGTAATTCGCCCTGCTCACTCAATATTAATAAAGTTAATTAATGATAATAATTGAGTATCTTTTATTTAAACACATAAAAGAACATAACAGGAATAATATGAAAATAGTTTCTATCTATGTGTATCAACTTATAAGTATTTCGTGTATATTTAACATATTTTATTAAAGACATTTTTTTACTAAAAAATATATTTAATGAAGGCGCGTTGTTATTTTTCGATCTATCATCATCATATTTAACAGAAAAGTTGCAATGGTTTATAATTTTGGTGTACTGGGATGACAAAATAATCAAACATTTCATCGCTCTTTGTATTAAGTACGTATTACAAATAAACTGGTAATTCATTTTGTGACACGATCCAGCATTATATATAGAAAATGATAGAATATTTGTTAAGTTGCAAGAGCAAGAGAGAGCAATCACGCGACACGATGTGTCAAAGAGAAAAGAAGTTACACGAAAGTAGCAATTACTACGCCGCTACGTACCTGCTACCCAAAAATTGTTTCCCATTTTGGTTCCAGGCACGTAACAAAACCGTAGCAATTACGTGCTTGTGACTACTGACAAAAACTTAATAGTTCCACCGGTAGTTGCTGGTACGTAGCGATGACTAAAAATGCTGCTTGGGATAAATAGTCCATATTTAACTATTTGTTAAAATAAACTACTACTTCATCAAAATTTCATGTATTTCTCTTGATTAAATATAAATTATAATTTAAACTTAATAAAAATTAACAGTGTAACATTTATAACTTATATTTATAATTATAGTTATAACTAAATATGTATCTACATTATCTTTTAATTTAATTTCTAAATTTTCTTTATCCGTTTTTTACTTTTTAATATTTTCATTTATATATTATGACAAGTCATGAAAACTGAAATTGGATATACATATTGGATAAATTAAAAAAAATGTGTTTAATATTTTTAATATTAGTACTGTTACTTATTAAGTTATGACCCTTCCTACACCATTGTTAATTGTGTATTTGGAAAATAAACTGTAAATGTCATGCGAGTGCAAAGGGCATACTTAAAAGTTGAAATCCAATTTTCTCGAAAACTAACAGGACATAACCACATGTTGATAAGAAAAGTATGTTCTAAATCATTATCACCTTGAGTCCTTAATACAATCTTGTTAAGAAAGCTCTCATTCGCTGGTTTCAAAGAGAAGGAAGGAGTGGAAGTTTTTCTAACCATTATCCTATTGGAAAGTTAGTGCTGAAATAAAGTGATATAGTTTAATATTGAACATTGATATCAGAAAAGGAGAGTGTATATTACTTACCAGTACATTATTGGAAGTTATTCGTATAGTAAATTAATATCAGGTCACTGTAAAGTAAGTTGCAAACTTGATTAATGAGTAAAGTTATTACCTTAAACCAAAATTAAAATCCATTTAATCAATAATAAAATCAATTATAAATTTCAGTATTTGCCTGATAAAGGTAGGTTATATTTTTTTGTTGACAGTTTGGTAATTCTTTTATGATTAACTCATAGAGGGCTCTCTATTTGTTAAAGAAAAATTTTCAAAATTTTATTAATGTTGATTTGTGAAACTGGGTTTTTAAAAAGGTAACAGAACCCCCCGAAATTATTATGATATCCTTTATATTTCACTTAAAAACTTAATTAGAATTTAACAACAAACAACAAAAAAAGAAAAAAGTTCATACACATTATTTTATAGAACAAGAGGTTGGAGTCTCTGAAATAGTTGGGTGTATCACTATACCCATATTTTAAAATACTTCTAATTAAATAAATATATTTGTCTATTTCGCGTTCACAAAGATTACTTTGTGACACTGTTTTTGCGAAAAACAGTTACACAAAGTGCTACTTTGTGCAACTGAAAGTAGTGATTTTTTTATTTGTAAGGCTGGCAGTAGTAAGTAAATTTTGCTGCCAGCCTACTCTGTCATGTCATTCTGTCAACGAAGTCCAGTGTCAGACGTAAATGCGTAATAAGCAATAACAGCTATATTCTGATTTCAAGATCAAAATTAGATTAAAAAGCCAAAACGTATATCGCTTGTCGATATTGAGGTAAGTTTAATTGAGTTGAATGATGTACACCTCCATTTCATCAAATATTTTTTTCAGTTTTTACCTACTAATGGGAACATAACCAGGGTGTTAGGAAGAATATAAAAAGGAAAGGAATAATGCTCGACAACCAACCCGCGGAGGTATTTTGGGGGCACATTATCCAAAAGAAAAGCACTTTCCCGTGATAGGTACTAATAAGTATTCATTAACTGGCGCCGTTTGAAAATTTGAATGTTATGATGCTCAGAAATAACAGCGAGAATAATGAAACGTATTTCATTTTAAGAAGCTTTGAATTAAAACAAAGCGCGGCTAATAGCAGATTTCCTACGAAAATGCGCTGAAAAGCTTGTTGGTTTTCCGGATCAAGTTGATGATCGTGAATCCCGTGTCCGTCCCTACTCAAATTTCATTTTCATTGTTTAGATTTAGAGGTTAGGTTAGTTATTTTCTATTGTTGTATGTTAAGCAGTTTTGATGTATTAAAATGTTTATTGTAATAGAAACAGTAAAACATTGTGATTGTTGATTGAGTACATGATTGTCTTATCAAAATAATTATTTATAATAAAAATACATTTTTATCTTATATCAGAAGAAAGAACTAAGCTGTCGCCTTTTTTTAAACTTGAATTTTTTCCTGCCTACGTGATTTTTTCAAAATGACAGTGGATGTCATTGTATGCGTTATCAGTTATTACCAACATTACCACATCAAAAATACCCGCGTGTACATCTTCCCATTTCTTTAAAGTAAATTGTAAATTAAGGCGAAATAGACAAAGTAGTATGTAAAACACGTGTTACAATTCCTTTTTGTAATACTCGTATATAGCTTAACTCGCCGCTTCGCGGCTCGTTAAGCAAACTTATACTCGTATTACAAACATCGTCATTGTAACACTAGTTGTACAATATACTATTGTATAGATATTATGGTGCTACTAATATTTACTTAATTGTATAATAAACACAACTTATGGTAACTTAGGATATCGTCTGAGTTAGATAATAATGCATGGTGGATTTAATCTCTGAATGTTAATTTTTGGATATGTGGCTGCTGGAAATATGTAAAACAAAAAATAAAAGGCCTGCCATGTAAATGTATACAAATAATAACAAGCTTTGTGAAACTGTCCAGTAAAGTGTCCCTGTACATACACTTTCGTGGTACTATTAATTGACAAGTAACACAGAAAGTCAACGATTCTACCAGAAAAGTAGTTAGAAAAACAGACAAATATTGCTTCATTCTTTACTTTCACTATTTGCTTCGGAGTAAAAAGATTAACAATAATATTGTTAGAAAGTAAATTATAGTTTAAATTAGGTAAAATTTAAGTTTCTTACTTTTGGATAAAAACTCTTGTGATGCCTGTGAATCTTATGATAGACAGATCCAAAATCTCAAAAGTTGCCTGTTTAAGGTAAGGTAAGTATCCAAAATTTCATTGTACATATTGATAGCTGGAAAGGGTGATTAGCCATAAGCAGTCGAAAATGTTTCTTCTGGTGAAAAATTGGAAAATGACATTTTTGTCATTCAATTTAGAGAAGGAAGTAGGCGTGTGAAGCATAACTGATGAAAGTAAGCGATTGTTTCCTTCAATTGTCTTAAAAGTTGTTTGTTTTAATACTATTAATCGTCATTAAAGTTGACGTTCTTGTTACATATATAAAAATGTACGTGTTGCTGTGCTATAATTCTTTTACTAGTAAAACAAGTACTTTTAATTCAAGAAGGAAAAAGTAAGTTCTACGTAGTATATGTACACTAATTGTATAGTGACAGAAAAAGTTATTGCAGTGACCATTGAACTACTTTCAAAACTTACTATCTGCAGCAAACATCTTTGATAACCCATTTGTTTCTGAACGCAAGTTATTTCAACAAAACTTGTAAACAGTGGCGGATTTACCTTGTGCGGGGCCCTAGGCGCAGTTAGCTAAGGGGGGCCCCTATTCTTTTAGGAAATATTGGAAATAGGTGTAATTTAATAAACACTTTTATAAAATAGATTTTATTTCCAGTCTACACATTTAAAACATTAATCATGAGAACAAAAATATATAAAATTAAAAATTAAAATTAACACAATAGGAATTAAAGATTCTTTTCGGATATGAATGAGATTAAAAACTGAATAAAATAAAAATAAACTTTACCTATGTAAACGAAATAAGTAAAAATATAATAAACGACCCCAGGCCCATAATAGTTCGGACATTATATAATAGTTCGGCCAGGACACTCCAGAACATTTATTACGAATTTTTGTTGTGGTCCACAATAATGCCGTTTCTTGTTGTTAAAATACTGCCCCATGCCAAGTTTCATGAAATTCTATTAGGAGATTAGAGGTTCTATTAGGAGGTTCCCTCGCACCACCACTTCGAACTTTTTGGGAACCCCCTGTTAATTTCCGAACACGATAAGAAGCGGTGTGAGGTGAGGGAACCTGTCAATAAAATTTAATGAAACTTGGCAGGGAGTACGTACTTGGTTGAGAAATATTTAAACAAAAACTTTTCTCGATTTCATTTCATGTGGATTTGGTTCTGGGAATATTTCCTTAGCCAAAACAATAAAATTATATTCTCACAAGATTTCAGAAGCGTCCCTAAGGTCGGTCAGCCGGGCGTACGCACGGTGCCCCAGGAACTAGTGGGGCCCCGCAACGAGCTACCTTATTTTAATCAACACTTGTTTATTTACTTGGGGCCCCACTCAATATTTGTGCCCGGGGTCTCAAAATCTAAAAGGCGGCGCTGCAAGATTTAAAAATTAAATGAAAGAATTACGCTTTGTTAAAAATATATAAGTTTATTGAAAATACTTTTGAACAGTCACTTCTTGTTTAATAACTATAAATTTGTATTCGTAGCCTTCTGGCATCTATATTTTCCATGCATGCAGTTGTATTTAAATACTTTGAAGGAAAAAATATGAATTTTTGTGTAACGTTCGGGGCCCCCGCTCGATGCGGGGCCCTAGGCGCGCGCCTAGTGCGCCTATGGGTAAATCCGCCACTGCTTGTAAATTATTTTAATTGCTTTAAACATTGTGTACTTTTCATAGTTGGAGCTGCAAATTCTTGTTAACTAATAACGATTTCTCAAACTAACAAGACGATAGTTACATAGATGTTTTTTGTAACATACAAAGGGTAAAATAAATAAATCGGATTCATAAAAAGTTTTACAAATTTATTTTACTTACCTGACAATTGTTTCGGGAGCTAAGCTGTCCTTATCAAAGGTAATATATGTAAATGTACTACACAAACACGTCGTTAATAATGACATATATTTATATTACCTTGTCATTTAATTGTCAGGTAGATTAAAATATATTTGTGAAACTTTTTATCAATCTGATTTATTTATTTCATTATTATGGAGTTTCATCAAATAAGGCTGGAAACAATAAACAATCAAAGGTGTAGCTAATCAATGTTACCTTTTTAAGTCATGTAACAGTTAGCAGAAAAATCATTAATCTTAATCAGATTTTGGGTATTTTGACTGACACAAATTAATATGTCGTGGAAACATTTGTTCAGCACCGCTGGGAGCATAATAATTATAATAGAGATTCCTGACAATCTTAGAGAGGCTGCACATTATTCTTTTTACAGAAATTGCTTATATTTAATTGCTATTTTGCTATTTAATTAAAGACTCATCTTAAATCTTAAGCCAGAAAAGAGAACTAAAGAAACATTGTCCAATCTGAATATAAAACCTTGTAAAAAGCAGTAGTAAAGAAGTGGCCTGAAATACAGAGAAAATGAAAAAAAAGGATAGATATGAAATAAAAGATTTTCAAGTGTGCCTAGTTATATAATTTATTTTGAAATCTGGACAATTTGGTCGATTTTAATTAACACAAAAATATTTTTTATTAACTTAAAACTAAATTGCTAAGGTTTATCAGTGAGTACGTGTAAGATTTAAATAAAATCTTTACCATCAAGTGGTCTTCTAGAATTAATACAAAATTATATTTTAATATATTAAAGTAAAGGCATAAAATATAAAATTATATTAAAATATAAAAAACCTTAGATGCGAAAAGACCCGACGCTCTTAACTATTTTAAAGTAAAAGTTTAGTGTTTTTTTATTTAATCAGTTCTCTCAATATTATGTAATATTACTCAATTTACCTAATCAATTTCTCCGGTGAATAAAGATTAAAAATAATATAAGAGTTACCCACCTTATTAATTTTAATTGACAACAAGAGGCAAATAATTTAGAAGAATTTAGCTTACTTTACATACGTGAGTTGTTTTGGTTTAATTAAGAAAACATAAAGTTCTCTTTTTATTCAATAATATATCTAAAAGAGCTGTTGATATGCTGCTATGAAAACTGAACGCTTTGGATTTTAGCCGAAAGGAGGAAAAACGCAAATAAAAAAATTTAATTCCATATGAGAAATAATTATTTGTCAAAAATAGAGATAATACGTTCTTGTTGAGTTCAATACTTTAATTTGATGGGTAATAGTTTTATATTTTCAGATATAGATTATTGTCAATAATAATTATCGAAGATCTATGGGAATTTGCACATTTATATTACAGACTATGTGACGTTCCTAATTTTTATTATCCTCTTGCTTCTTTGGAGTCAGTTTCCTAAAAAAAAAAAGAAAAGGAATTGTCTTAATTGTTTAAGTGTGCCTACCTAACTAACTTTGATTATTTTGTTCTTTAAATTACTATTCGGATTTTTCTTTTACGGGTGTTTTCTGATATTTTCCTCTGAGTATTTTTGTTATCTTGTTATAAACATTGTCAGCCATTTCTACTTTATTTTTAATCTTTTGGTGAGAAGGTTTTACCAACTTAGTTTTAAGAGGAAATCTTTAGCTGTTTTGATAATGTGCAGACATTTTAAAATTTTCAAGCTCTTTTCTTGTTGAACCTTTGGCCCAAGAACATCTAGGTAATTATTCTTGCTAATTTTTGAATTTTTCTACTGGGTTATCAAATAAAACCGAGACTTTTTTACTCTGTTGGCAATAAAAGAGTTTTTTTGTACGACCCTGCTATTTCGGATTGTTTACCAAACTTGGTTTTAGAACAGTAGGTTATGTTTACTGGTTACTAAGCAACAACGCGTCGGTAAGTAATTACTTACCGTTTAGTTCTGTCAAAAACAGAACGGTAAGTAAATTATATGTAATTTATAAAATAAATGCATCATCTTATGATGTCTCTTTCGTGAAAAATCATTATTTTCTAAATAATTATTGAACTATTTAAAAAAAATTATGTTTTTTATTTAAATTTGCTGTGAAAAAATACCCAATAAATAATAATAACAACGGATGCTATCTATTTATTTATATTGAAACGACAAAAATATCGTGACATTCAAAAATAAAATTACAAACGTATCCATGGTAACGACAAATCCTACTTAATGGTTGGTGGATATACAGGGCAAAAATAAATTATCTTGAATCTATTTTTTTAACATCTTTGAAATATTTCCTTAGTTAATACATTTGTATTCATAATGGTCGTACAAAAAATAGTATAGGCATCTCAATCAGTAAGGAGTTTATCGATCTCCTCCAATATTGGCGACTTCGCTTCGCTCAGTCGCCAAACATTGTCGTCGATCGGTAAACTGTCCTTACTGTTCTCGATACTTTAATATACTATAATTATGTTGGCAGTCATAATTGGATGATATTTGAACTACAATAAAACAAAATTTTGGAACAAAAAACATAAATGTCAAATTAACAAATTTATGCAAAATCATTTGTAAAAGAATTATTTATTGTACTTGAATAAAAGCAATAATAGCTATTTATGTAACAAGTACATAATGTAGGACATTATAGACAAGCCCAGTTTATGGCCGAGCGAGCGAAGCGAGCAAGGCCTATCAAAAGGGCGAGTCTATAAGGTCCGATTATGTAAGAGTTGCATACAAAGCTTTATGTTCGATTCCTAAAATTGGCTAATTATCAAAAAAAAATCAGTTTATAAATTTGACATCTATTCTTGACAGAAGAAAATTTGACATGTAATATACAGTTGTCATACTTTATTTTACTACTATATACTTTATTTTACTACTACCACTTTATTTTACGAGTACAATAATAAGCCAGTTCACTGCCGCAAAACAGTACAATAAACAGTACTTTACAATGCAATCGGACAAAAATATTTTTCTAAATGGTTTTTACAAGGGAACATGATACTTTTATTACCATGGCTTATTTTCGAACGGGAAATCAAAATCGAGAAGGAGCTTGGACATATTCAAATCGTTCATGTTTCCAACAATTCATGACAATGTATCCTGAAGTCGATGTAACCTATCGTGTGTTTTCACAACATTGTAATCGAATTATCTCACGTTTTTTAAATTATGGAAATTTGTGCAAAGGAATATCCAGTGGAAGACCAAAACGAATAACACCAGAAGTTGTTGAAGATGTTTGACAAAGAATGGCTGCAAGCCCTAATAAATCAATAAATAAATTAGCTGCACAAACTGGTAAGTTTTATTATAACATACAATTTGTTTTGTATACTAACTTACCTTTATTAGGTATTTCTTATGGAACATGTCACACAATCTTAAAAATACATTTGCATATGCATCCATATAAATTGTCTTCTGTTCACCAACTACAGCCACCAGATTTTAATCATAGAGTACAATTTTGCCAATGGTTTAACAACAATTTAGATAATGACGACGCATTGGATGTAACTTTTTTTACGGATGAAACCTACTTTCACTTAAGTGGATACGTAAATTCCCAAAATTACCGTACATGCTCAACTGAGAATCCACACCATTTTATTGAAACACTTCTACATCCTTTAAAGATAGGTGTCTGGGTGGCAATATCTAGAAGACGTGTTATTGGACCCATATTCTTCAATCAAACGATTAATGCCGATCGTTACAGGACATTAATTTTACAACCCTTCATTAATGAATTACATGAGGATGAATTAACGAATGGCTACTTCCAACAAGATTCTGCTACCGCTCATACTGCTAGAACAATATTACAATTCTTAGAAGAATTTTTTCCAGAAAGAGTGATTAGCCGAGGTATCTGGCCAAGTCGTTCACCTGATTTGACACCTAATGATTTTTTTTAAATCCATATTTAAAAAACAAGGTATTTGAAAATCGCTTACATACATTAGATGATTTGCAAGTGGCTATTTCTAATGAGATTATAAATATCACACCTGAAACATTGGTAAATGTGTTTGTAAACCTAAAAAGAAGAGTTAACCTTTGTTTAGAACAAAATGGATCCCATTTTGAACATTTGTTATAAAATCCATTTTTGTTAAATAAATTATTTTTTTCAAATAATCTTATTGTTTTCTTTATACGAATGCAAGACTATTATAACCTACAAAAAGAAACGTCAACATTCACATCAATTCACACGAACATTTAAGTTGGAACTATTTTATATTTAGTTGAACTACCCCATTATACTCAATGAACAACTCGGATGAATGTTATCTACTGTTGCCAACTGATCAGGTGTACCAAAACAATTAAAAGTATCATTCTTAATTGATAACCCGGTAGATTCTTTTTGATTTTTCTTTGAGGTCTATACTTTTGCTTGGAGGTAATTTATTATTTTATTTTTAGGCCTCTCCTATATACCCCACATTTTTCACCTTTATGGATGAGGGTTTTTCTAATTTTATTGAGACCTACTTGGCTAATCTTATTGACTTGCATCATGGAAATGGTTGCTTTGGTATAAGCAAGTTCTAAAACAATGGTATATTTTATCCTGCTATTTGGGATTTCCACGTGATAATAATCTTACCCTCCGGTAATGGTGGTTTTAATCTTTGAAGACACCTGTAGACCATATTGTCTCGCAGCCAGGAGTTAAGTGTTCCTGCAGTTTAATTATAGTAGCTGGTTTTGTCAGCATCGACATCTTTGTTACTGTAGTAATTTTTGGTAAATTTGAGAGTTTGTAACTGTAAGTATTACAGAAGTGTTTTTCCTTCTTATTATCCTTATTCCTAATTAAAGTTAATTACTTACCTTCGTTGTGATCAAATCTTTGATAAGTTGTACTGGTGGTACTTTGTAGATTTTTGCTTTAGTATTAATATTGCTGGTACGGCGCCTTATTGAGCAAGCTTGCCTGAAACTATTACAGGTTATTTTTTATGATCTTTTTACATTTATTATACTTGTTGATTGATAAGATTTAAGGTTAGGAATTGATTTTAAGCATTCTTACCTGTTATTTTGCTACCTACCCACCTTTCACTGTTCCCAATTTTTTTCAACTTTTAATATTTACACCTCTGTTCACTACATGTTGCATTTAATTATATATTTTGTAATATTATTATTAATTGTTTTGTTTAAAAAGTACGACCATTATATTGATGCTTCAGATTGATTATTTATCAAAGTTTAAATATTATACTGGCTGTTAGTCATATCAGTGGTCATTTTTCATACCTTATTGTGGCTATTTATTCTTATTATTGTAGTAGGATGTTTGTTTAGCCCTTGGTGACTATTGTTTGTTATTAAGTTTTTGTACCTTTTGATATTATTTACTATATTTGTTATTACTACTGTTACTAGTTACATTTAGATTAAATTATTAAATCTTAATATTATTTATACGTTTTAGATGATCGTGTTGTGTTTTTGTTATGATTGTGTGTATATGGTCATTCCCCTTCCTTCTAGGTTTCTAGAATGGCGCCCAGGCAGCAAACCGTTCATTTTTAGTAGCTATCACCGACGAACCAACCTACCAGCTCTCCTTTTAACCTTGAGCACCGTATGCATTAATATTGTACATCCTGATTACTAGGATGTCACAACTAAAAGCGGTGGCCCAAACCACCGCTGACGACAGAACTACTAGGTATTTATTGACTGGATTAGACGAATAGGTTGCGACCTAGGATTTTCAATAATGTATGAACTGTGTGCTGAAATGGATCAAATTAGACATGTAATTGCTTCTTGTTTTCTTTTCATCGCGTATTCCTCTATTTGGAATATTGGAGCGAAGTAATACAAATTAAAGTAAAAAATGAACATTTAAATCCTTCGCGGACGCAAAGCACGTTTAACCTCAACTTCTAAAAGTTAAGAATTCAACTGGTAGGTGTTTCTAATTGTAGTAAATTACATTTCAGTTTGATTTACAGCAATTTACATGTTTGTCATTACTTATTGTTAGAGTCTTCTGACACTAACGCATTACATAGCGTATACATGTTATTAGATGGTAATATTAATGTTTCTTACATGAACTGGAGAACTCCTACGGTTGTAACTTCATGCATTTATTGATTTACTAGCAACGTTTTTAGAATTTCTTTTCATGAAAATGTTTTACGAGCACACCTGCTTGCTTAGTTTATCATAAAGAGCCCAATTAAATTCAACATTATAAATTTTAATGCAATGACAGCTCACAAAAAGAAATATTTCTCAAAAGAAGTAATAAAATTTCCTAGTAAAAGTGTAGCTTCTACTTGTAAATAACAACATTTCAAATTAAAAAGCTATAGGTGATTAATGGAAGTCATATATTCGCAGTAATAGCAATGCCGCAGCGTTGGTTTACGAGTATGACGTAGGCGGTTGGAGAAAACCTCTCGCTGTAAACTTTAATGATTATCTGCTGGCCTCTGGCTGTGAGGTCACCGTTGGCAGCAACAAATTACATTATTATTCAGCAACACTCACACACGCTATTTTATTAAATATATAGTATGTATCCTGACACATTATGCATCACTGGTCATTTATCATTGCCGAACACGCCCGCCAAGTGGTAATACAGTGATGGAGTGTGTATAATTACCGGTTGAGAGCATCGGCGAAACAAGTAACGATTAATAGTTTTACACATGTTACCGTATTATTATTTTGATCACACGGAATAACACATTTGTCATATTAACGTAAATAATGTTGATGATTTAAAATATCTACTTTCGAAAAAATGAAACGATTCTGTTTTCACTGAACATGTTTTGCTTAAAATAGATATGAGAAAATGTCATAAGCATAACCTTATTATGCAATAAAATAAAAACAATTAATTAAAGGTTTTACTGATAGCTTTTATTCGATACCCACCTGACACCAAATGAATACTGATAATTGACATTAACCACAAACACATGCTAATATGTTTATTGAATTGTTTTAAATACCACGAGATCATTTGAATTTATAATTAAAGTTGGCTGTGATTTTTAAATTAGATTGGCAACACTAACTGTTCACTTCACAGTTTGATTTGAATTGTCAAAGTGACGCTCCAAAATGTTTAATCTAGAACATAAAATTGCATAACCTCTAATTTACACAGCGAGTCAATTGGCAGGATCGCCAAACGTATAAAAAAATTCCCGCCTACTTTAATTTTAAATTTAAATGATCTCACGGTATTAAAAACATCTTTAGATAGACAAAATCCTAACATGATCAGAACTTAATTCTTGGAGTGATAATCGTTGTAAGGGTGTTGCCTCACTGTCGTAATGAAATGGCTTAGTACTGGTGAGGAACACTTGATTGAATCTAATTTGTTGGATTTTGGTGGGAATTTTTAGGAAAACCAAAAGATCAAGTAGATTACATGGCTAACTCGGGATATCGGGAATATCTAAAATATCATGTAATAACTGTAATCAAGCATATATAGGACAAAGTAATAGATGTTTGAAGATTCGGTACAAAGACCACTTAGCTCACTTAAAATTTAAAAGACATGACAGGTCTAGCGCCGCTCTACGTATGCTTTAACAAAATCATAAGGTAAGAGGCGTAGAATTAATTAGAAATGTAAACAACCCAACAGAACTTAACTGTTTTGAAAGCTTAGAAATCATTAAGAATCGAAAAGCGCTAATGAACTCTGATTTAGGTCTTATTAATTCCAGTCTTTTAGAATAATTGCTCCAGTGATCAGTCAAGCTTGATGATTAGTCAAACTTGGTCGATTACCAGCGAACCGTTCTGTAGTTATGTAGGTATATAAGGTTAGATTTCTTAGATTTTAGTTTAGTTTTTCAGTGTCTGCTGGAGATGACAGCTTAGCTGTTGAAAAACGTGTGCGCGTGTGAGTGATGAGGGTCAAGTAACGTTTTAGAAACATATACCAAATAAAATCATTTCAACAAATGTAATAATCTTTTAATTGGGTAAAAAGGTTGCATGTCGACAGCAAAGTAGTCATAAATAAGTAGGAGTATAAGAAATACAAGATGTAAGAAATGCAAGAATGCATTTATTTTCAAGCTTTTAATATATTTTTATGGATAAAACAAAAAATTATAACAATGACCAGTTGTCTCCTGGAGTTATTGCTGTAGTTGTCCTTCACTGATTTTCGATTTGCTTAAAATGCTTAAGAATAATATTTAAAAATTATTAACTGGAAGTGGATAAGCATGTTCAAACACTAGGCTATCTATAAAAGTAGCGTATTTAATTAAAAGCATACATGTTTGCATTACATTTTTGAAAACATCCAGAAAGAATTGCTAATATACCACGAAAGACCAACTATACGATATGAACGCTAATGCTTTTGCAATTTTATTCAATGTTAAAGATAGAACATATAATATCATGAAATGTAAAAATTATTATTTAAATTGTTCTTTGTATACAACACAATGACTCAAAATAACATCAAATTCTTACACGTTTATTATAAAAAGATACAGATCTTCGAACTCTCGCAATACAGTAGTATAAACGCAAACACAAAGTATCTTTAATACTTGTAGTCTGTAGTACTTGTTTGTCTAGTTATATACTATATAATCATTGCAATGCGGTAGTTTCTATTTATTTCTTTGATAATCATGCATTTATTACTGAAGCACGTGTCAAATATTGGCAGTGCAGGTGTTCATTGTAAGACAAATATAAGTAAATAACATTATCAAGATTTACACTTTTAATTATTTTAATTTATTCGATTTTTAACTTCACATATGTATATATTCAAAAATATAGACTCTAATTGTTGCTTTTGAACAAATTTCAAAACGACTTTCCGGTCGTAGATGTTAATTGAAAAGCTTACTGATCTCAGAGTTAAGAGGAAATAAGAATTATTTAAAAAAGATATTGGGCGTCACAAAATTGTATGTAAACGATCGTGATCAAAATGATGTTAAATTAATATCTGCTTATAGTTTGAAAAGAGTTGATATCGGTCGATTTTAAAATTAGCTCAATATAAGGCCAATATATAAGGCTTGATAATATTCTAGAAGCATATCAAAGACTGTGCGACAAACAATTTGATGTTCCTAAACACTTTATTAAACTTTAGCCCTTGTTGATACAATTCAAAAATAAACAGACACATTTGTAATAAAAGATTTCGAAACAATATTAGTTAGTTGCAATAGAACAGTTTTAACTAAATTATATTAAGAAATAAACAGGTGAATCTTAATGCATTAAAATTAATACCACTATGCATTGCATTTGATAACTGTTTGAACATAGCCAATCATCGGTGACATTAGCTGTGCCATAATTTACGTTTACAGAAGTAATGTTAAATTTTGTTAAATTTCATAAACTTCTCAACATTGTTAACTTGTAAGAATCTCACTCAGTAAACATTCAAAAGTAAATCTACATTTTTGAGAACACAGAACAAACTAGCAAATTGAATTGAACACTGAATTGCGCCAATTTTAGTTTGGAACTCAGCTGATATTTTTAAACTTTGTTTGCTCAGTGCTCACCTAAAATGTTCGTTGCTAATTATTTTAAACAGTTGGACAACCAAATCCACAAGCCTTTAGTCCAGTTAATAAATCTTTTTTTCTCTTACCCAAACCATGACAAAAACTTAATCAACCTCTTTTCTTAAGTTTTTCCACAAAACGGAATTTATTCCCAACTACCTCAGTGAATTTTGGTAAGTGAATTTATCAGATTAGGCACTTACCTTGGTTTGCTTAAATTAAACATATTTCAAACTTCGAGTTTAACAACCTCTTACGTGTTGATTTCGTGGAGGATTTCTACAATCTACAATAACTGTAGAGCGTAGAGGAATCGTGAGTTGTAAATTTATGCTCACTGTATTTAAGCTGCTTATATATTTAAGCTCATGTGTACGGCCAATTATAACAACTAGCAACCACTGTATTAGTTATCACTGTAATTAATTAATTAATTAATGTATTAAATAGTTTTTCTGATTTAAATGGGTTTTCCTTAGTGTGCAACACTTAGGACATATAAACTATACATATAAAATGTGTTAGAATTTATTCCTGCGAGTGTGCCCGTTTATTATGATATCGCAAAAAATATTAACTAATTACTTTCTACTTGGGGCATGTTCGATTGAACAATTATGTTGTACCTGTAGACACGTTAACATTTCGTGAACTAACTATTGGTTGCGTTGATTTAATTTCTATGCACAAGCAAGTTTAGAGTAATTGTCCCACTGTCATAAATTCCTTAACTTAGAAATTTTTGGCGTGTACATAATTATTATCTAAATACTTATTAGCTAAATTAATTCTAAGCTTATACGACCTTCAGTTAAGGTTCATTACCAACCCTACTAAAGTTTATTTACACTTTGTTTATCATTGCAATAAAGCATTTTATATTTCATTTGAGTACATTTTAGGTACATTTACATGTACATTTTTAGGTACATTTTATTGGGAAGACCTCTATCACATTGGAAGCAGTCATGGATGTTTAGTTTTTTTACTGATATTGTCGGCAGTAGACTCTATCTTATCTATGTTCGTCGACACTCTTGCCGCCCATTACAGAAGACATCTTGTGAGACCCACGACTTCACACTAGTAAGGTGACAGTCGGCATAATTAACTGTGGTTAAAGGTTATTACCGACTCCCAATTAGCGACCTCCATTTTGTGGGTAACAAACCACATCTAAATTGGATGAGGTAATAATTTTATCGATGCGGTGAGAAAACCTTGAGGAATCTGCTCCTAACTTAAAGTTGTTTAAATTTAACCACTATTTAAACATCAAAAACGCTTTCAAGAATTACAGCTTAGATCAATAACCTTATAATAAACGATACGAATCTGTTTTGACACAATGTCGGTTAAGGTAAATATTGTCGATGTCGATAACGAAAACAAAATTTCACCAAAAAGTTTTCTGCAAATGCTACTAAATAACAGTTATGACTCATATTTGCTACATCTTTCCATATTTCAAATTACTAATTTGCCTAGAATGAAAACTACTGTGAAATAGTTTTGAAAAAGGTATTTTTGAATTAGTAATGGCGTTGTCCATAAAAGTCTTTAGAAGATATTTCAGAAAACCACTTACCCCAATTAAAATTCACAGTTAAAACACACAGTTAAATGTACAGTTAGTTCATCACCTTCATTGAGTCTACAGACAACCACTTTGTACATTAATCTGACAAGGCGACATTGGTAAATAATAGTAGATATACTATATTTGAAGATGAATTTACGTGCATACATAGCGATGCACAATTGCAGCTGAAGCGTGGAAACGGACAGCAGAGATGTCAGGTCGGTGATAATATGCTATTGCTCTAGATGTAGTTCATGTACGTACTTCAAACTCGATATATTAATAAAAATAATACTTCATGGGTTTCAGTCTTTATACTTTTTACTTATCTAATTCACCACTTCGATATATTAATTTAAACACAAACATTTATCAAAGCTGGTGTAATAAACGAATCAAAAAATCCCGAATAATTTAATCTAGATTTTTGTCCATGCAGTTGTGAGAGCTACGACAAGCTGACAATTCATTGAGGGCCATGCGTATCTAATCCAAAGTTTTATCCTGTCAACATAGTAGTCACTGTCTTTCCTCATCGGACGGCGTTTGGTATCGCTACACTATGACTGGATTGGTCTCAGGACCCGGTCCTTAGTTTGGGGGGAGTCCAAAACGGGGTTAGACTTCAGGACATGAGTGATACTAGCAAAGTTGATCCCGGCAGCGACCTCGTTTGAATCACTTGGGTGATTTAAGATCTATAGGTATAGCCGATCTCATGAAGGTTACTCTAGGGTGAAATAAATAAAGAGTATTAAAAGTTTCACAGTTTTAATAATCTTTATTTATTTCATGATTATGGAGTTCCACAAAATAAGGCTGGAAACAATAAACAAGGTTACTCTAGGGGATCACTTGATGAAGTTTATACAAATCAACGCATGGGTCATTTAAAAAGCCTTCGTGGGTCAGTGTCTGACCCGCGGGTCATAGGTTCGCCACCACTGTCCTAGACAAACCCAGTTTCCAAGTCCTAGCTTGAGGCTTGACTCGTCCGGGCACTGAGTGTTCGCATGTTGGACTAGAGGTGATGGGACCCCCTAAGTGACGGCCCCGACATGTCAGCACGTTAATACGTTCGGCACTAGCCTAGAGAATAGAGGGTGGATAGGCAACCGTGCTCCCACCAGTGAGTACTGGTAGATCTTACAAATGTAACTGACGCGTTAATTGAGCGTAACTCAATTCGTAGCCGGGCCGTGGTCATAAGCTTATGCAGGTGGGACTTATGCACGTTAGAAAAAACTTGACTGTTGTCTTTCCTTATCAGTAATTGCCTTAATGTTGCATATTAGCAGGTCAGGTTACTTTTGATTGTAAGCGATACTTTGTAGTATTTCTTGAAAAAATATATAAGATAACAATATCCTCATAATCCTTGTATTCTTCTAGAGGTAGAATTCTAATCATATACATATTTTATTTATAAGATTTTTATAGAACAATTTTATATTTATCCTTACCTAATTGAAAATCAACTTCAATGGTGCTTTAACAATGGTTTCCGCAAGATAAAAATTGAAATTCCTTCTGCTCTAGAATATGTAATATTTATTCCTTAAAAGGATTCAACACTCGTCAATAAAACGTAAAAACCATTAGCAATAAGTTTCATTTAAAATTGCTTTGGCAGTTATATTCCTTAAATCGTATAGGGTTCAAAATCTATATTTTCATCTGATCATTTTATATAAGCGTATACAACAGACTCGTATTGTCCGAATGAGTAATGAACGTCTTCGTCTCGACAGTGATCAATATGCCGATAGCTTTCGATTTGCACGTAAATACAATAAATCTATTTTATGATCCAACGCAATTACACGACGACAGACTAATGGATCAATGTTCCCAAGAGGAATTCATTATTCAGTTTTAACTGTTCATAGATTACGTGTCATAGATATGACATTTTTAATCTGTTAATAGTCGGTAGTTTGTAGCATTGAAATCTTCGTTTTATGCGAAATTTCCATAACAAAATGGTGTATAAAATAATATCCTATAATGCTGGTTTAAAACTCGTTGACTGTAATTTGCATAAGCGGCAGGGCTGTCACTCACACTATTCAAATGATCTTAATTAGTCGTAGGGAATCCGTCGGCAGTTATTATACTGACAACGTATTATCAGACAGATATTAAAGTGAGCGCGACACCGGATAATTTCATAGGATTGCGCATTCCATTACGTATGCAAATCAGAAAGTTGATAAAATGCAGATCCAATTTTTACTGGCTATCAACCGTAATCAGGATGGCGAGCTCGCACCCGACAGACATGTAAACTAGACAGTTAACTGACAGCTCGACTGCGCGCCAGAGACAGCTGACAGTAACAACTTGCTGTTCCGCCACATTGAATATTAGCCTGTGTTGATCACATCATAAAACACTGGGATGTTACTGCAATCTTTATTACGTGTGTTTAACAGGGACGTAATTGACTTCAGAAGAGGAAGGAATTTTGGCAAATGGAAATGTTATTAAATTTATGTCAATTATTTCGTTCATCCGATTGTATGTAAGTGAAATGGGCAGATATAAAAAGTAAGATTAATTAAAATTAAAGCAGGAGACAAAATAACTGAAACGTAACATTAAAAGCATCTTATCCTGAAATTAATGCAATACGAAATGATTCAGTTTTAAAAGAATCCGTAATGAAAAATGAAAACGTATTAAAGTTGTCCAAAATCATATTATATTATAATTAACAGTAACTAGTTACTGTTATTAATGAAATTACAAGGTTAAATTAGGTCTAATAATAAACAACCACTATGGAACAGCTCAGAAGGCAATTGTGTTACAATTTGAAATATTTCAAAAATTTATTACGTATTACCGTACGTATAATATTATTACTATGGTCATATGTATATCTAAAATATTTATTGAAAAATTCCGACTTTTAATGAAATAAAGCCAAGTTTAGAACAATTAGTGCTATTAACTATTCTAAAGTCTATCGCCAAGAATTAATTAATTCTGCAGATATTTATAAAGATTTACATAATAGTGTTAATGATATTATTTGTATTATTACTATTTAATGCAGTTTTCCTAGATAGTAAAAAAGTTAGGTATATTACAAAGCACATAATTAAGTTAATGATTTATCATGCTTATCATTATAATTAATAAGTTCTATAGGTAAAAAAATTATAGATTTTTCTATAAAAATAGTACGGTTTTTTACTTTGTATAGTGTAGACTGTTGTATAGTACGATATGTGCTATTGTACTTATGACGCTAGAAAACTTACTTAAAAACTATTTGAACTTATTTAAAGCTTATTTAAGACTTATTTAAAATTTATTAAAACTTACATTAGAAAACGTGGATGGGTTCTAGTCTGGTCTGGAGGTTTTTTAGAAGTGAATATAAATCAACATTGGTTTTTGTAGTATTTTATAATATGCATAAGCCTCCATTTCTTCTGGAATGATGATAATTGTAAAATTTCAAGATCCATTTTAATACAATTGAAAATGTATTTATTAGGAATAATCTTAGTACGGCCTTGTATATATGAATATATTTTTGTTAGTTTGAAATTGCAGATTTTATTTCAGATTTATTTTAAGTTGTTTTTTAGTCAATATTATACTATTTAAAAATGTTATTCTTGACCTACATTTTCGATTTTTTCTAATAAATATTCTGAGCAGCTATACGTGAAGCGCGAAAGCACAAGCATTCTTAAAAACTTGTTCATAATATACAGAATAATACAATGTAAAACTAAAAACTTATTAATAACAAACATATACAGATATAGAAAAACAAGTTGGAAGTATCTGCGAAACCATATGTATGTATGATAAGGAACGTACTAGTAAAATAAAGAAGGGTTTATATCAGGCCACGCCTTTGCTCTTCTTAGTTTGTGTTAGTGGGAGACTATTCGAGCATACGAATATTTATTTTATTTTCAGTCATTATGGCTAAAAATTGTAAGCTACTTAAAAAGCAAGTGATTATTTGGTCCAAATTTGCCAAATAATTTTTTTAATTCTGGGAAAATTTAATATCTATACAACTACACCAATGCTTCGTTTGTAGTTTACTAAACAGCTTTAATGTTCGAATATTCCCCCACTAACACAAACTAAGAAGACCAAAGGCGTGACCCGATATAAACCCTTCTTTATTTAACTAACGCGTTCTTTATCATACATATGGTTTCGTATACACTTCCAACTTGTTTTTCTATATCTATATGTTAAACGGCTTCATAGTAACACGCCACACAGATTTAATATTAAATTTTGAAATTGTTTACCAATCAGATAACTATTAACAGTTCGTATCAGTATGGAATACTCAAGGATAATATAATTACCATATTATTTATGCGAAATAGAATTGTTTCTCTTTATACATTTTTAAGGAATTTTAAGATGCAATGCGAAGTTTAATTACCAAAGCATATTCACAAGTTACGTCGCAAAAATTTAAAAATTATGTAAAATATATAATAAAAGAAGAAGCGAAAATGTGGAAAATCGACAATATGTTGTACGATATTGAACTAGTTCTTATAAACATTAGTATCGATGATAGTGATAGTGATACTATGTGTTACTAGTGACTTGGACGACAGTGTTAAACAATAAGAAGGCAATTTATAATATGTATATAATTAGCTAAGTTACGTACACTAAAATTTTGAAATGTTAGTATGTTCAATCTAATGCTTTCTTTAATATTTTATATTAATAACACTTGTCTTCGCCAAAAACATAATTAAAGCAATAAGTAATGAAATAACGCCCTACAACACAATAATACTGATTTGCTAAGGCAGGCATTCTGCTTAAAAATGTTATTAACAATCTATCAAATTTAAGAAATGAGAAGGCATTTCATGAAACAACTGCTAGAAGATTCTGACATTCTAGTCTTCTATTGATCTGAGGTTCTTCCAGTGGTTGAAGTGTGGCGTGATATTCTAGCTTTCAGGTATGTATGTAGCCTTTAATTGCTAACGTATCATGGTGCGTATGTTATTATTCGGAGTTATCTTGACTGACTTATCGATATATTTTATTTGCGTGCACATCCCCTAAGTTCGAGTTCATAAACCCAAATAGGTTTAGGGACAGGTTGGAACTTCTTCCAATCAACCAATATAAATCTTTTGTTATTAGGTCTATTTGTTTTCGTTTTTTAACTATGGTCTTTCCAAGTGAGTCTACGTTCCAGGTGAATACCAATATGTTTTGTACTCGAAGATTGAGTATATTTACATACGTTATTTTAATTTACTTGTGGACACTGCTTTCTTTTGAGTGTTGAGTTCATTGGGACAGATTTAGTCTCATTGATCTTAATTTTCCATTTTTCTTGTTTGTATCTGATCTGGGTGGTTTTGCAGTGTTCGTGTAGCCTTTTCTGGATCTTCATGTGATGCAAAGATGAGAATGTCATCTGCGAAGGCTTCAGTGGTGGTATTTTTGTCAATTAATAGATCTGTCGTCTATAATAGGTAAATACAGTAGAGGTCCAATGAAGTTGCCTTGATACAACCCAGATTTTATTGGAAAGTTCTTGGATACAGCCTCATTGACCTTAACTCTGAACTTTCTTTCTTTTAGATTGGACTTCATAAGATTAAAATTAAATATTAATCGATTTTTATATGTTTTTCTTGTTAACTTTTTTCCGTGAAAAATAAATACTATTTCCTCAAATCCGAAAAAGTATGGCGATAGAATGAACTTTCCTCTTTATTTTGGTTCAAGTAAGGAGTGGAAATTTTAAGAAATAACTGAATGAGAAGTATAGAGAAAAAAGAATTTTAGGGTTCATAAATTCCTACTGTACAGTAGACCCTTAAACGTCATGCCTTATTTAGAAACACCCTGTACAGGGTCATTCATTACATTTCGATCGCGTCTTTATTCTTGTTATTATTGGAGATAAAAAGTTTTGTATAAAAGTTATACTGTTGTATCTATGTTTTTTGAATGTCATAATAAATAGTTATTTAAGATATAAGTGTAAAAAGCCATTCTTTATTGCGCGAACGGTTTAACACACGAACGAGGATGGTGAAGTGCAACGAGAGAAAGGATGTGAGTGCAATGAAGAGACTTTTTACACGTATATCTTACAACGTTTTATCTACGATCATAACGCTTTGCTAAAGTATTCATTGTATTTGATATATATTTTTTAAATTTGTGACTTATGTCATGTGTACATATATCAGCGTGCTTAGATTTTTATGTGCTTAGTTGTTTAGCAACCAGTTAGTAAAATATTTATAAACCATTAATATTCATACATCTCTTGTAGATATGATAGATATTTATTAAATAAAAATTTTATAACACTAGTTCACTAAACGTTAACTTTTTACACGAAAATCAGTGTAAAAAGTGGTCGCTTTTTGTATGATCGTAGATAAAGAAACAATTGCATGTATATATGTTTTGTATATATTATTTCTCTTGCAAACTCTTTAACTGCCTTTAAGAGAAAACTAAATTCTTGATTTATTTTCGTTTTTCTTTCTCACTTCTCTGTAATGTCTTTCATTTTGCCATAATTGGATATCATATAGTTTAGTATTTCATTTTTTACATCTTTTCATTTTATCATTTGCTATTGTGATTAAGCCCAACTTATTTTTTTCTAATTCATTTATAGTTAGGTATTTTGCTAATAATAATTAGGCCAGTCACCATAGACACAAAAATCGCGTTAGGTCGCAAAAAATCGCACTGCGCTGATTTTTTGGGATGTTGTTAGTATAGATACCAATAGTGTAAAACCAAGTTTGCAGCTTCGAAAGACTTGTGCTAACTCCGTGATGCTCGAAAAACCTCTAAATTTTCGGATTTTTTTCATTTTTTGGCTTATAGCTTCTAGAAAGTGCATTCTACTAAAAAGTCACCCTGTATACTTTTAAAGTAAACAAAATTTGCGTGCAACCACAGCTCCGTAGGTCCAATAGGTCCCGAGATACAGCACTTCAAAGATTGTCCATTTTTTCCAAAAAGTCCCTTGTCCACTCCCCCAGTTGATGGGCTCTTTCTCCATCCCCCCTCCATTTCTGCACCTGGTGGTAGGTTCTGTAGAAATGTTGGGCAGCAGCCGCTTCGGTTGGGAGCAGACGGGGCAGCGAGGTGGACTTTGGCGTTGGCAACAGATCGGAGAAATATCCCGTAACGCAGGGCGTTGAGAGAGTCGTCTTCTCCCACACCATACAGTGCCACGAGACATTTGTTGCCAGCAGAGGCTATCTCCTCATGAGTGGCGTCATAGTTGAGAAACGTGGTAGCTGCTTCAAGTAGGTCTGGCTGTTTTGAAAGGACGTACAACATCTTCATTTTCCCTTGCCAGAAAAGGGCACAGGTGGTGTCGCAACCAGTGAAGGCATGAAGGAACAACACTATTCCAGGGGGAAATGGCTCTCCTCGAATGAATGATGTTGAAGAGAACTGGTCGCAACCTGTTCCACCCCTGCCACTTTTCTGGAAGAAAACATTTTGTATGCTGGAGCCCAATCCATTAAGGAGCACCAATAGGTCGACATCCTCTCCAGCGATTATGACGTGCTCCCACTCCTCGCTCTTCTCCAATGCTGTCCTCACCATTAGGCAGTCGGCGTCCTCTGGGGGCTGTTTTATTTCGATTTCTTGTATATCCAGTCCAGTGCAGATAAAGTTGATTAAGCGCTTTTTGTTTTTAGGGTTGGACAATAACTTTTCTTGGGACAGTGCCGATTCTTCAAAAATACAACTGACACATTTTTCCCAAAATGATTCAACGTGTAGGTAATGTCAGCAGCTACTGTTTCACTTACTGTGCTGTTCCGTTGCCATCTAACCTTGTGTAGCAAGTATCGTCCATCCACTACAACAAACGTACCTTCTCCAACAACGACATTTTCTTGGAGGGGCGTGAAGGCAGATTAGAACGTCTGGCTCCATTTCTTGAAAAATCCGATTTCATTAATTTTTCGTTTTTTCCTGATAACAAGGGAAATATTGGTTCTACAGGGTTCCGCTTGTGTTTAAATCAACGCTAAATAACTTTGAAGTGCTGACGCCACTCATGAGGAAATAGCTTCTGCTGGCAACAAATGTCTCGTGGCGCTGCTTGGTGGGGGAGAAGACGACTCCCTCATCGTCCTGCGTTACGGAATATTTCCCCGATCTGCTGCCAACACTAAAGTCCACCTCGCTTGTCTGCCCCCAATCGAAGAGGCTGCTGCCCAACATTCCTACAGAACCCACCACCAGGTGCAGAAATGGTGGGGTGGTAGAGAAAGAGCACATCAACTGGGGGTGGACAAGGAACTTTTAGGAGAAAAATAGGTGCTGTATCTCGGGACTTGTTAAACATACGGAGCTGCGGTTGCACGATTTTAGCAAATTTTGTTTACTTTAAGAGTGTATAGGATGACTTTTTTCATAGAATGCACCTTTTAGAAGTTATAAGCCAAAAAATGAAAGAAACCCGAAAATTTCGAGGTTTTTCGAGCATCACAAAGTTAGCACAAGTCTTTCGAAGCTGCAAACTTGGTTTTACACTATTGGTATCTATACTAACAACATCCCAAAAAATCCGCACAGTGCGATTTTTTGCGACCTACGATGTTTTAAATGACTGGCCTAAATTAGAATTGTTATTAATTTTAATTAATAGTTTCCTGTTGTTGATAATTATTTATGATGTTTAATGATAATTAGCAATATGTAAAATCTAATGTAAATTAGCATCACAAGCTTATTTTGAATTTTTTTAGTTAATAGAAAGTATTTTAGTTGGGTTCGTCCTGTACATACCTTTTGTGTTAAATAAATAAGTCCCTGCTGGGACTCGAACCCAGAACCCTCCACTGTCTAGGTGGTATCTCTACCAACTGAGCTACAGAGTACGACTACCAGCATAGCGAGAAATTTTCCATATGAATTAGATGTTTAAGCAGACATACAAAGCAACTAGATATTTTTTTGAATGAATTTTTTTTTCCGAAAATTTCTATGCTGGTAGTCGTACTCTGTAGCTCAGTTGGTAGAGATACCACCTAGACAGTGGAGGGTCCTGAGTTCGAGTCCCAGCAGAGTCGATGATAAATTTTTCTATATGAATTTGCATTCTAAATATTATTTAATGTAAAATCATTATTCAACTTAACAAAAATTAATTTCAACTAAAATAAATAAATATATATATATATATATATATATATATATATATATATATATATATATATATATATATATATATATATATATATATATATATATATATATATATATATATATATATATATATATATTGCTGTAATATCTCATTTTAAAAAAAATAGTATTTTGCTTTGCCCCACATTAAGAAATGCCCCGCGTTGAGAGCGACATAAATAAATGCAGTGATATTGGTTAATTAAAAATAATAAATTATTTTTAATAAATTTTATTATATATTTTGAAACTGTGAATAATTGCCGTTCGATCGTAGATAATTACTTTATAAATAAATTGATTTTTAAAAAGACTGTGTACTTTGGAAATGCTTTTCAACTTCCCTCTTTTATAAATTCTAATATGATTTGAAAATACCTTTTAATAGATTTAATATTGCAATGGTTATATAAAATAAATGTTACGTTAGTTCTTGACTAACTCAAGTTTACGTAAGAGAGTTGGGCGCCAGTTAAATAACTTAAATTAACAGAATAATATTTAATAAAGACTCATCTCAGGGTGAATGTGGATTCTTGTGGTATTAAAAAAATATACAAATTGAAATTTAAAAACACTTTTACAATTGAAATCTTAATTAATTTTTAACTATTACTAAATTGTTCAAATCACTTTTACTACTTCACAAACGATAGTCTCTTCTTCAGCAAATGCCAATACAAAAAGGAAATAACTTCCTACCTTTTTATAATATTTCTTCTTTCCTTTTACTATAGATGTCCTCTTTCCCAAACCATTAGCAGAGTAGATCACTTTATGTTGACCCAGGGCTGGTCTCCCATTCCGGTTGACTTTCTTCCTTTTCCATGGATTTCCCATATAATTTCATCCAAAACTTGATTTTGGTAACTCACCTTTGTTTATTAATTGCGGGTACAATTTCCCTTTTTCGTAGAATACTTATAGTTGTTTTTGTGTTTAATTAAATAAAACACCAGTTTATGGTTTTAACGTAAATTTATTATCTTGCTTAACTTTAGCAAGTAATTTATCTTAAAGGTGATTCTTTATAGTCTTATACACTTTTACAATTTATACTTTTTACACTTTCGCCGTATTCAATTCACCAACTAACTTAACTTGTCTATTTTAAGACTAAACTATTTACAATTTTATAATATTATCAACCACGACTTTACTCTGTCGCTTTATATTCAGACTGCTCTTTACTCTTTCGTCGTTTAACAGTAAGTGTCTTTTATCTTACACGACTTTACACCGTCGCTTTCTATCAGTAAGTGTCTAAAATAATTTTTTTCTAAGCTTATATACTATTGACTATTTACATAATTATATTACACAACTTGACGTCACCTTACGAACTAATACAAACTGTACACTCATATAATACATAATAGCAGATTAATATTCTTTATAAAAGTGACACATCTATTACAGATTAATTACACAAGACTTTTACGCAATAATAACGATCTATTTACATTTACAAAACCTTAAAGAATCACATAACCCGTCAATATACACATTTGAAATTATACAATTATACATAATTGAATTACATCATAACAAAAACTTGCGAACAACTGGATGTTACGTATACTTAAGTAATCGGTGAGTAAGCTATTTGATAATAAATAAAGAAACATGTATTATTTAACCTTATTAAAAAGTGCCCATTGGTTGTGTAATCGATGACACAGCATAAAATACCTGAAATTTATTTTTAACTGGAAAAGTTGATAAAAATATTTCAAAAGTGTTAGTATTTAACAAAGATTTTATATTTTCACAAAATTTTCAAAATTTTCCAAAATTTTGAAACTACCGTCCACAGCAATATATATATATATATATATATATATATATATATATATATATATATATATATAGCGTCATTTATATATAAATACATACAGTTTCCAACATAACATAACACCATTCGATGACCCACGGATGATACGGTTTAAAAGCCTTGCTTAGAGTTTTTTTGTTTCACTTCTGATATAATCTTGTGTTACATACAACATCCCTGTATGTATGTATGCATGTACAAACCCAAAAGGGAAGGCCTTCAAGTTAAACCAAACCCAAGGTCAAAAGGGCAAAAAGAGAAAAAAACGAGCAAGAACGAAAACCAAAAGAAAAGACCTAAAAATAAAATACTCTGTATGTGGTATTAATTTTAAATATTTGAGAAGAATTTTACCTTTCGATCAACTGAAAGGTCTTTTTAAATCATTTCTTCTAGGTAAATAATATAGACCTGTTACCTAAAATAGAATACGATTTTAATGAGATTTAGCACATGGTGGAAAATAATAACAAAAAGGTTTACCTAAGTGGTTAACACCAAAGTCTAATCCGTCTAGTCGACGATCGATCAAATATAACCATTTAAGTGATCGATTTGATGGACGCGAGATTTTCTCCTCTAATGCGAATTATACCAAACCAACTTCCTATCACATCTCACATTCAACCATCCTCTAATGAAAGCCCACCATTTTGTTATGTCATACGCATTGTCCATGCGCTTAACTGCGCTAGCGCGAATTTACGGTAAATCGAGGGAGAGTGAATCCAGCGACAACCAAACAGAGAAGCTTGGTTTTAAACAGTGACCGTAAAACAATTAATGGGTTGTGAATTTCAACGTTATTCCGGATCGAAATATTATTACGTTCAAACAACGCAACCATTTGGTAATTAAAATTGTGTTCACATTAAAACTTGTAAATAACGGAACGTTTTTATTGGAATTTTATGAGTTAACATTTTTAGTACTGAGTGGCAATTGCCAAGTTATTAAAGACATAATTCTAATTTCTATAGTTCTTAAATGCAGTTACTGTCTTCGTCATCTCTCAGGATTCACAATTCTTCCTTCAGTGACATGTGTAGGTGCCTGTAGTTTCAAGTGGATAAAAAAAGCAATATAGTGTTGTTTGATTTTGTGTGTTTAAATAGATTTTACAATCTACTCAGGATTAACTGATGTGCAATATTCTTTAAGTAAGTCGTTTTTGTAAATAAGATTTTATATGTACCTCTTAGAATAGTAATAAAATATGGTTCCATTGTTTTACAAGAACACAATATTTTTGATCTACAAATAAATGAGAATTACACTAAACATGGTTGTGATAATGTTGAACCAATCATTTGTTGAAGTTATTATTTTACATTAACCTGTTTTAATGTCAACCTGACTAATTACGATTAGTTTATTCAATTTTAACAATTTAATCAGAATTTTCTTCACTTGTAGATTCCGACGATGTATTGTAATGACTTCAAGTTTATGGCGCCCATATTTCTTATTATTCCAGTAAACCTTATTTTTTCTTAAACGATCTATGAGCTTAAGAAATCAGTACCTACCCTGGTCAGTATCTCCTCCGGCATAAGTACAGTAGGTATCGTTCATTGGTTTTCAGTAAGTAATGTTAGTATTTTCAGTAGTGTAAGTCAAAAGAACTGTTACATAGTATATCGCGGGATACCTGTCAGTATTTATTTTTTGTATTTATTTATGTTTGGGCGAGGAGTCGGCGTAGCGGACCATCCTTCGTACCTCATGGCACCGATTACTATGTTCATTTGGCCGACCTTACTAGAATTTATCCGAATCTGAAAATACCACCTCCAGTAGGAATCTTTATCACTTACAGTACCGGGCTCCCCGATATATATTGACCCTTTTTAAACCATTATAACTTTTGATCTAATTAAGATAATGGAATGCGGTTTTCACTGGTCTTCTTCTTTTTTCAAACTTTTTTTCTAAGCATCCGTATTTTTTTGGTTCACTTTCGGTTTAACCGGAAATGACATATCGTATTGTTGGGATAGGGTAACTTTGCGATTTCAAATGAAACACCCTGTATATGTTTTCACAATTAATTGAAAAGTTCATTGTTTCTCCTTTCAGAAAGTGTCGTACTTGTCATGGTTATTATACAGGGTGATGGTTTTATAAGCTCTTAAAGTGAGTACTGCATGTTATTGAAATGCTACGAAAAAGGATAATGATTAATGATGTAGAGGTTATGGAAATTAAAGAAAACATTACTTACCATTCCCGTTTACCATCTCACTATCCCCGAAAGTAGGCTGTCATTTCTGGTTAAACCGGAAGTGGGCCAAAAAGTCGGATAGAAAAGACTAAAAATAAAAAGAAGACTTGAAAACCGCATTTCATTATCTCAATTAATTCGAAAGTTATACAGATTTAAAATGGTTCAAAATATAACGGGACACCCGGTAATAAATGTTTCTATGATATTAAGAAAATTAATATTTAAAAGTTATATATTTGATAAACGCTTCAAATATAAATAAAACTTGATATAAAATGTAGCAAGATTAGAAATGTTCACTAAATGTTTTGGTTTGAGATTTACATTTAAATCTTTATATTTTATAAATATTTAAGGCACATCTTTAAACAAATATCTCCAATTTAGGATATATTATAGATTATAAATATTATAAACGTTTTTAAAAGGTTTATTAGGAATTTAAATTATTAAATTAGTTTACTATATTTTTAAAAACTTGAATCTCATAAGTCCACGTTTAATGTATAATGGTGTTTGTTTGCTACTAAACGTTTGAGTGATGCAAAGTCAAACAAATAGTGTATTTAATGAATTGATGGTGGTTTTTATCGTACCATATTAATTTTTATTGTAAGTCTTATGCAACCTTATGAACTTTGTGATCTAAATTTTTAATAATATTTCATAATATAACATCTAAGTTATTATATTGAACAAAGTTTTATTTTTTTATATTTTTGTAGAAAGTGATTTTTTGTTTTATTTCTTTCATCCAATTTCAGTCAGACAGATATTCACTCAATATTTATGGGATATGTTCATTTAATATCAAATGCATTGTATTAAAACTATATACGATAATATAATAATATATTTAAACAACATTCTAAGTTCAATATTTATATAATTAATATTAAAAATAAAATGTTTTTTAAATAAAAAAATCTGTCGTTTTCTATGTTTGACAAATATGGGGAATTAAATATTTCATTTATAAATAATGGTACCTGGCTTGGATTATGAAGCACACATACAAACCACTAATCCACCGAAGCTGGTTTCCTGTGATTATTATTATCAATATTATCATATAATACTCTAAAGTGGGATGTAGATACACATGTAGTTGCTATTGAACGGAGAGTAATTAAGTGTTGAAAATATAACAACTTCTCTTACCTACGTTTTTTACCTACGAAAATAAACTTACACGAAACTGCATATGCATGGTACGATACGTTATTTACTAACAGAGAAACGGTTCATTAAGGGAAGGTGAAGTAATTGTATCTGAAAATAAGTGTAAGTTAGAAACTAACTTGTTAGAAACTTACTAAAGTGTTGAATTAGATGTTAAGGAAAATTTTAGCTTTTTTTGTTTAGTTTATTTTAACACCGTAGTATTCTAGTTAGTTTGAGGTAAATCGAAATCAGAAATATTGGCTACAGTCCCAGGAGAAATTAAATTTTCATTTTTATTTAGTTTTTTATAAAAAATACTTCGTATTGTGGCGTCTTCTTTGTGGGATTTTTAAAGTGTAGTCCTGATATTACTATACTTGTTATATGAGAAGTAATAAAATGGAGTTCTCTGTCTTAAGAGTTAAGACCCCTTAGAATTAAAAAAAATTGGCTATTATGCTATTCTAGCTTATCCTTTTTTTAATTAATTTTTCCGACGTATAATAAATTATGAAACCTTGATATTTATATGTTTATAATGAATATGATAGAAATATCCAGAATCAGCCTTGGTAGTGTAATGTCTAGCGTGCTGAACTTTCGCCCAAGCGGCCCGAGATCGACTCCCGGTGCCGGCAGATCTGGTTAAGGTTTTCTGCTGTTTCCCTTAGCTGTGACACAAATGTGGGATTTGCGCTGTTCCACCTGTAAGTCGGCTGCAGCCGCACGTAGGGCCTACGTAATAATAATAATAATAATCGCCCCCTCCCTCCCGCACAAGCTTATAGCTTCTGGGGCCTGGTTTCCAGGTTATGGGTTGTAGCAATTATTATTATTATTATTATCAGTATATTGGAGTTGTTTATCTCTTTTGATTTACTGTATTTATTGATTGTCAAAATAATTTAATTGAAATTCTAATCTAACATCCATTCCTACAGATGCACAGCAAGATACCCAGAAATGAAAACCGAAGCCGAACGCATTTAGAGTTGCTATATTTTTAATTTTAACGTATATGTTCTATCACTAAACCATACATATACATGAGTGCAAAGCAATGAAACTAAATCCGTAGGGATGGTGACTTTCGATTAGTAAGTTTTTTAAAAATTAGTTTGTGCTTTATGATTATCACATCCAAACAAGAGATGATTCCAACGGCCTCCCGTAGGCTAGCGACCAGGGGGCACTGGTGAGATACACCTATATAACCTTTCAGCACTCTAGTGATAGAGTCCATTGATCTATATGCAACCACCCATCACCCATGTAATAGGAATTTATAGATAACACACTAAATTTTGTACCAACGTTATCCGTTAAATATTGTCCAAAAGGACAGTCATGACACCTTTGGTAATCTTCGAAGATTGTGTAATTATAGAAAACATTTGTTTTGATTCTTTTGTTTCAATAAAACTAACTCATTAACAAAATATTATCATTTGAAGAATTTCCAGTTTGTTAAATACGTGTTAAATCATCTTTAGCTAGTGTTACATTACGTTAGAGTGTCAAGCATGTCTTTAAGAAGATTCAGTGTAGCTGAATTAAATAAAACAATTGGTTGGTTGGAGATAGGAATGTTTCACCGTTTTGTTGGCTTAAGACTAAATGTGTAACATACTGTACTAGGAAGAGCCTGGCAGATTATTTAAAAAGTGGTAGACCAAATTATGGCTATGGAGGAGGTAAAAGGAAATGGTATGCCATGGGTACAAGACCATAGAAATTGGAATGATGAATGGGCTACATATTTATTTGCAGATGAATCTAGATTTACAGTATTTTGTACGGATGGACGTATGTGAGCTTGGAGTAAACATAAATAAGTTTGAAGGGAAAACACACATTGTAACATTTAGAAATAGGTCTGTGATTGTAGAACAATATGTAAGGAAGTTACTTAATTATGGTTATTTATTTTGTGTGTAAGAATTAAAACCCGTACCTTTTGTGCAATTTAAAACCGTTCGGATAAGCGGTCGACTCTAGCGAGAGCACGCGTCCCTTCCCTAACCGATATTTGGCGTTCGCCGCTCGGTCTCACTCCTATCATTTCCCCCACGCTCCGAAAGCACCTATATAAGAAGATGCGGGACACCGATTAATTCAGTCCGCGTCCAGGACTCCCAACAGGACCAGCCAGCCCAGCAGATCGGACCGACCCGGGGAGTCCTCTTGCTGACTTTTCGATACCTGGTTCCACCCGCTTGTCTGTACCTTTTCCGAGACCTCGCTGTGCGTAGCCAAGGGGTCTTTTCCGTCATTCCTTACCCTTTCCAAGACTTCACTGTGCGTAGCCGGGAGGTCTCATCCTTTCGTCCCCCTCACCCTTTCCGAGACTTTACTGTGCGGGTCTTCTTATTCCAGTCCGTCCGCCATTACCCGACACCCCGTTGCACAGCCTCGTGTCCCGATTCCGTATTCGCATGCTTGCCTGTTATTGCACGCCGTTTTGCACCCCGCTTGCTGTGGCTATTATAGGTAACCGTAGATAACAGTATGCTTATTTTAAGGATAGAGATTGACGCTTGTTGGAGGGTTAGAGCTTTGGTAATAATACATATTAAGTTGGTAGTTGTGTGTTTTATTTGTCAGTGATAACACCCTCTTGTTTTCTGAAAGTTTTAGTGATAGGAGGAGTGATTCAGACTGGGCCGACCTCAGCAACCCCAGCAGTTCCTTGGATTATCATTTCTCCACTAGCAGTTACCCGGATCCGTGGAGCATACCACGTTAAAATAACTGGCGCCCGAGAGTACCGCCGAGCATCGCAAACCACACTGCGCCATTTCGTAAGCTGGCCCCTTACAAATTTGGCGTGAATGAATTAATTATTCAGGACGGTAATGCTCGACCACACAGGGCTGGAGTAGTAAATAAAGGCAAGGGATTACGCGAATGGAATGACCAGTATAGTGGAGTATACTATATGAGATTATCTGGCAACATAGAAAAAGGCAAAGCCAGTGATAAGAGAAGAGTGGTACAATATTCCCCAAATGCAAATAGAAACTTACATACACGGTTGTAACGTGCTTAAATTTCAAGATCCATTTTAATAAATATTATTAAAAATAATATTCCGAACCTGATAATGTTTTTCGTTAACATAGAAGCATCTGTAAAATGGGCATGCTAACGCATATAATTTTTTTTTGTAACGAAATATCAAGATAAAAATTGTTTTATAGATAAAATGACACGTGTAAATGCATTCAAACTAAATTTATGTTTCCGCTACGTGCTTATTTCATGTCTGCCAAATAGATTCTTCAAAAATCTACAGACGAAAAACCAGTCTCACTATTTTTTTATATTAGACCTCCCGTGAGAAAGTATTTTTTCGTCTTAATAAAATAAAATTAGAAATATTCTAGACGTATTTTCTATTGGGCAATGTATGTCACATTAGTTTTCGATAGGGTGTTTATTTTCGCTTTCTTAAAAATTAGCAAGCAGCGACAATACTTCGTATTCCGGAAGAAGTTGCAGTCTAGTCTGAGACGTAGAGTCTTGAAACTGAGAGCGGCTCTCTGACCCCAAGATAGGGGCTCTTGCCACAAAGCTCCTTGCGCCGGCTTCAACCGAAATTACAGTTTTAAAAAAAGGATAAGATACGGTCCGCCAAGTGCGGATATGTTAGTTTCCGATATCGTTTTGTGTTTTTTCTTTCCGTCTACAGTACAGGAAAGTTTAAATACTTTTTATTACAGTTTAGCTCGTCGTATTTATAAAATTAAAAACTAATCCAGAGTGCCGTTAGTTGAGGATTTAAGAAGGGAATTCAACAATACATTGAAATTTAAAGCTAAATAAACTACAGTTCTTTGTTTCCGTTGCAATACTAATACATTATATTTGTGTAACGTAATACCTGGAAATAATTTACAGCCTTGGTAGTGTAATGTCTAGAGTGCTGGACTTTCACCCAAGCGGCCCGCGGTCGATTCCCGGTGCCGGCAGATCTGGTTAAGGTTTTCTGCAGTTTTCCTTAGCTGTGACACAAATGTGGGATTTGCGCTGTTCCATCGGTAAGTCGGCTGCAGCCGCATTTAGGGCCTACATAATAATAATAATAATAATCGCCCCCTCCCTCCCGCACAAGCTTATAGCTTCTGGGGCCTGGTTTCCAGGCTATGGGTTGTAGCAATTATTATTATTATTATTATAATAAATACTTCTAATGTTCATATTTAACGGTTATAACTTCAGCATTGACACCAGCGATCCAAAGTTCTACATTTATAATTTGTGACGTACTTCGTATCTAAAGTTAAGTGAATAAAAAGGCATTATTGTGTGGTATTATTAGTGGTTTATTCGACTGCAGAACCTACCGATTTAACCAGAATTAACTAATAGACTGTATCTTATAGTAAATTTGTAAATAAATTTATTTGTACCGTTTTTATGAAAAACTTATTGCTAATAAACCAATTATTCTTATAAAACCAGGGATCCATAATAAACCCTCGTCAAGACTTTTTTATATTGTTTTTACTTACAAGAGATTTTATTGTTCAACGAATAAATGAGAATTAAACTAATTATGGTTGTGATAATGTTGGACCAATCATTTCTTGAAGTTATTTATTTACATTAACCTGCTTTAACGTCAACCTGACTAATTACGATTAGTTTATTCAATTCAATCAATGTAATCGAAATCTATTTTCACTTGAGGATTCCGATAAAGTATTGTTATGACTTCAAGTGAATGACGCCCATATTTCTTATTATTTCTACGACCTTTATTTTTTTCTTTACAATATTTGAGCTTAAGAAACCAGTACCTACCCTGAGCTATAATTCGTCAAAGGAGATCTCATCCGGTGCATAAGTACAGTAAGTATCATTCTTTGGCTTCAGTAAGAATTTAGTATGTTTTTTGTCTTGTATTTGTTGAATATTTTTTGTAATTTCATAATTAAATTTTATTAATAAAAATATGATTTTGTTAATGCATAAGTTGATATTTAAGCACAGTGCAATTAAATATGCTTCAAATATGTACTAGAAAACAAAAACTCGATGGTTTTTTGGGAAATATGTAAAAAATTCTACCAATTAATGCAAATGGTCCAGTTCATTTGTTGAACAGTATATAATAAAAATACCTTATTATAACTTTACTAACCTTTTATAATGACACGGTTTCTTTTTTTCTTGAAATTACATTATACTTTAGAATGTACGTACTATGACAATTCTGTCCCTCTCGGAATGTCTCGTCCTTCACATCATTACTGTGTCAACCAATGGCAACTGAACGTTTGTTCTTTAAAGATAATTAGCTTTCAAGTTTGAAGTTCCATCTACTGTATTTATTTAGTGGCTATGACATAATATGTCACATCTTATGTGATTTTCTAAAAGCTCAAAAACTAGTTGAGCTTGATAATCCTAGCTTATTCGCATGTGTACCAGGTATTTCAATTTTCATGTATAGTTATTGCTTATTACTGGCTTTATATAGTAATGTATTTTCGCATTGATTCACAGTGTCTGAAAATGTCCCGTCTGACATCGATTCGAGAATATCATTAGTTTATTATCATGTGTACAAATAACATTAATTTATATGTGTAGTTATAACTTGTTACTAGCTTTATTTGTAAAATATTTTTGCGTTGGTTTCTCTTTTGAATTTCAAATTAGAATGAATGATTTGTATTACATCAAATGTATGTAAATAAAAATACGTATTTGTGTTCCTGGTCATGCTTATGCTTTTCTTTGTATTGTAAAGATTTCTTTTTTGGAAAAGTTTGTAATAACTATTGTCCGTCAAATGCAGCTTGGCCGGCGGAAAAAGAAAGAGTCGGTGTTCGACAAAGACAAAATCTAGGAGGTAACGAGACAGTACAATCTGTGGTGCAAGTATTTTCAACTCAGGTGTAAACCAGGCTTTAAAAATATATTTTCATATGTATATTCTCATAACTACATAAAATTTATTAAACATTAAGGGAGAGAAAAATCAATATTTACACTATGGAATACTGACTGTCCTAGATTTATTTGTAATCAGCTGTACATACATATCGTCCCCTTCAAAACGAAAAGGCGTAACTCACATTTTGGCGAAAGTACATGTGTAATTTTTAACAGTTTGTAAAGATACATGCATTAATATAATCAAGTGATTTATACAGGGTGTATTGAGGATTAGTGCCATTATTAAAACAGGTGATAAGTGACATTGATACCAACAAAAAAACTACCAACAAATTTCTTCGTAGCGACATTACTTTTCGCGTTATTTTAATAAAACTAGTGAATTAAATGGCAACAGTGCTCTCACTGAAAAGTGTGAAACAATCCTTTGTGAAAGGAAGTATTTACTATGTTGTTCATTGATAAATGAAGATGTTTGTTTACTCATTGTGGTTTTGATAGGTATTGTATTATTTTGGTAGCCTTAAAATATGAGTATTAAGTGTAGTAATTTTGAACTTGAACTTGACTTTTGAATCTTTTACTCTACATGGGAAAAATAAACAGTTCATGATTCACCAAGATTCCAGTAACAGACTCCAGAATTTCTAAAACAGTTTTGAGTTTTGTTTAAAAAAACTTATATTAGAAATAAAAGTATCAAAAACTTTAAATTTGTTAGGTTTTCCTAGCTTAAAATGAACTAATGTTCAGTGGCGTGCGGTGAGAATTTAGGCTAGGGAAGCAACCACGATTTTAATTTTAATATACCTAGGTACAATAAAAAACAGTGTTATAATTATTATAGCTTAAAAGTTTTTTAAAGAAGAACTTTTACACTTTAGTAGTATTCTTTTGCTCTATAATGATTAATCGTCGAATTGGTAATTTTTTAGCACATCTCGTTCTTTTAAATATTGACTAACCCCCACCTAGTAAGATATTTTTAGCATAATTGGTAATCCCTTTACCCCTTTGAATTGTAGAAATTCTGATTGACATGATTGAATCATAAAAAGTTCTGTGACGAAACTTGTAACTATTGCCAACGTTCTTTTGTGACAAAGCATTTTCAAGTTTTTATGATTGTTTAGATTTAATCACAATTTGCAAAAGAATACGTCTTTTATACGTATGGAATTTGTTGTCTTTATTGATTCTTTATTTAAAAAAAAGTACTACTATTTATTTATAATGCAACTCCATTTTCCGGTCTTTTTTAGCAAAATACCTGGTGCAGGTTTTAATCTTTGTTGTTAAATTTAAAAGTTTTGGTTTTGGACTGCCTTTCTCAACTATTTGTAATTCCTCCGAAACTGTATGAAAAAATTCTTTTCTGATATAATAATAATACTTTACAAATTGAACAACAAAATCGTCGCGATTCGGATGTATCGGAAGTACTCGAACCTTCCACCGAAAGCAGCTGGATTTGCAGTCATGACGATAAAGCAAGTTTAAATGTTGCATACAGAAGAAACTAAATAGAATTATTTGTCTTTAAAAAAATCCCAACTTATATAAATTGAAATAATAAAATGTTCCAAAATACAGTCTCATTCGCAGATATACATTGCTTAAGTAACATTTAACAAACACGAAAAATCGAACAAATAACCAAATTATAATAAACATCTGATCACGAAGCAAGCTAATAAAAATAACTCGACCTTATACGATGTTAACTGTAGCCCACAACGCACCTGCGACCCGACCGCTACCGAAAGAAAGAAGTGCAGTAAGCAACGAAATCAGTGCTTATATGCAGTGTATGTAACACATTTGAATCGGTGTTACCTTTCCGCGAAAGTTATGAACTTAATTTAAAATAGTACTATAATTATACCTTTTGCTGTACGGAATTGATATTGAGCTTTAAGTTGATTAAATATTACAAATTTAAATAAACGATAAACCATAATTTTATAAAACTATTTTTGTTAGCATTGTTTTTAATTTTAATAATTTCTTAAGGGAAGCGTTGCTTCCCTTGCTTCCATGGACCGCACGCCACTGCTAATGTTACAAGTTGCAAATGCTATAATAATTTATTATTTTTAGGGTATCCACCTTTTCCAGTGGTATTATTTGAACAAAAGCACAGATGGTTGTTTGCAGTTCACCTAATAATTTTTAGAGGCGAACGTACTAAATAATGAATGGAAAAATATGAAACACTATTTGTAGTTTATTATTCTGCCATGTTAAGGATAAAGGTCGTATCTGCATAATTGTAAATCTGGAGAAATCAATAAAAAGCTAATTGTTATTGTGCCATTCAAAGCATTTTTGTTTTATATTAAAGTTGTTATATAAAATAGCAACTTGAATACAAAACAAAAACGCTTTGGATGGCACAATAACAATTAGTTTTTTATTGTTTTCCCAAAACTCTCAGTTATGCAGATACGACCTTTATCCTTAACAGGGCAGTATTATAGTCTTTAAATTGGTTTTCGTATCTAGTTACGTACACTAAAATGTCCATATATAATATTTTATTAATTCAGTTAACTTAATGCATTCGCATATTATTGTAATGATGTACTCGTGGTGAGAATAATTATTAATTAATAGTAATTCTTCAATAATAATTCTGAAATAAAGAGCTTGAACTTGAGCGGATTTTCTAGGTGGGTTAAAAGTTGCACCTAATTGCAGGGTTGTCAATTCGATCGTGTAACATAATGTGGTTCATTAAATTTTTAATTTTGCTAAAATTATCATGTTTTCAAAAAATTGTATTGAGATTTTTTTTGTGATTGATAAGATACACCTTTCAAAATCTGACAAAATCAACAGTATGCTTAATAACGTTATAATGTGACGTCGAAATTTGCAATTTTACTAATTTTTTGCATAAACCTGGAGAGGTAGACCATTACTTTATAAAACTTTTATTTCTTTTGATGTTCTCTATCACCTGTTTTAATAATGGTACTTATGCTTCTAACACCCTGTATAAAAACCTCTTTCTAATTGAAATAAGATTATGTTTTTGTTATCCGTATCTCGGTTTATCTTAAATATTTATATTACAAACCTTTTCAATCGATCTCCTTTAAAGTTTTAAAAACTAAGATATGCCTTTTCGTTATGATGGGGACGATATATGACCATATGACCACTAATTGACAGTCATGATGTACTTAAGCATATGTATCTTAGATTTTTGTTGAATTCAGTACGATTTTTTACTTATAAAAAACGATAATACATAAATAAATTGATTTTTAGTTTTTTAGTCTATAATATGCACTACATTAAATGCTTCACCAAGAGAAAGTAGTGCTCTGATATAATTTGTTCTTTAGCATTTAACTTATCTGCAACTGTTATCCATGGCTTTACAAAAATCTGCACTTGTACTGTTTTTTATGTAATTGTTTTATGTCGTCGAATGTACAATGTAACATGCTTGTCATTATTTTAGCAATCTAAAGACCGCTTTCGAGCGATTGTGTTTGAGTTTCAACAATGAAGTACATATATATCGTTGCGGCAAAATTTTCTATCATACAACTACGAACGTATCTAATGAATTGGTTTGTTTTGTCGTATTGTGTGATTCTTAATTATTCTGTCAAGTTGTCAGACACTTTGCGCTATCTACAGAACCATAGTATTGTGGCGGGTGACGTGGAATGATGTGGCTGTACGGGCCGTGACGGCTGCTGAAAGAGACCGATAATAAACGCGCATTGTATGCTTCCTTTCCGCTTCGGTATTACGGCACACAATGGTCAATTACCTGTCGTGATATGGCAGTCCATTCATGCCTGACACGCGGACATATAACTTAAAAGAAAGCCGCTAAGACCAGCTCGAAAACTAATTTTCTTCGATTATATCTTGGATTTTCTAAAAGAGTCATCGTGTTTTGCCTTATTGTTTGGAATAATTGCCTCTGAAGTAGAATCACTTCTTGAGTGCACACCTTTTAATCGATATGAATGCAGAATTTGATGGAAATAATATTTAAATTTCAGCTAACTAAGATTTACTGCTAATTACGTGGCTACGTTTTATGAATATACATCAATTTAGTTAAATGTTTACATACTACTTATATGTTTTCAGTAAGCTACTCATTATTTATTGAATATTTCCTTCTATAAGTTATTTCAAATTAAGAATTTACATTAGCAATGAGGAAATGTTAAGCAATTATACTGCAATCATAATTTATTGCCTTAAGAAGATCTATATCCATAAAATATGGAGAAACTAATTTATTGTATATAAATTTTATTTAGACTGAGCTAGCAACGATACGAGTATTAAAAACAATTGATTATAACATATATTGCGGTGCCTTTGGGGAATGCAAGGTATGTAAGTTTCACTAGAGTAAATAGAAAAGGTATACTATTGAAAGTAAAAGTAGAATTGTTCAGTGCAACAATTTCCTGATTCATTTAATAAACTTATACCAAAAGTCTCCACAACTTTGACTGCAAGTTTTATCAGTGACTTAAAATTAACTTTCAGTATATATCTGATAAGTCATTGACTGTTTCACAACCATCTACATACATTTCATTGGAAACTTTTCTTAGTTTCACCATTGTCCTTGTAAAGGAAGACACAATCATGAGAAGCTTTTTGTCCACTTCAAGGTATTTGGGAGGTGATTTTGGTTACTATACGTAAATTTAACAGTGAAAAACTTTTTTCTGTTGTCTATGAAAATTTTTGATGATTTGCAAAGTTTTCAGATACTAACAGAAATTTTAAGAACTGATTGATTTCCTTATTATTTTTTACTTATAAATCTTTAAATGCCAATTTTTTTAGAAACGTTATTTGTTAATAATTTATAACGAATATTGTGTTATTTATTTAAGTACCTACTTGCATGAGAGAAGCAAAATAAAAAATCGGTCCGATATATTGCTATGGTATTGTGGTTTTTAATAAACCACAAAAATCGTCTTGATGCCGATAAATTATCTCTTAGGCGCCAATGTCACCAATGACCGCAGTGATTACGCTTCAGAATGAATGATGCTATATGAAAGTCATATGCTAGACATGTAGTGTATTTATCACAAAGACGTAAACACGAATTTATAGATCTCTAGGTATTTCTTAACAATAAATCATGTTGGAAGCTTGCGTAGAAGTTGATGTCACACACGAACGTTTTTAACTTTTAATTTTTACTGTATTAATATTTAGTGTACTAACATACAGCATGGACATTATAAGATTACTGTGCTTTTATCGTTTAATACTTCAGTTACAATAACAATATTAGAGGGTACAAGAACAAATTTCGGAGGTCTGTAAGACCCAAACTATCCTAAAACATAGTTAAGTTTTAAGGTAGCCATTCATATGCGAAATGGAAAAATGGAAACTAAGTATGCTTGCGATTTCTTTAATACTTTTTTATATTTGCGTGTCCTTATGAAGCCATTAGGACACGCATTTTGCGTGCCCTAAAGAGATTTATTAGAATACGGAAAACAGTAACATTTTATTTTTTAAAGTTAATATCAGTATTGAAGAGCTGTTTTTAAAACGTCAAACTTATTTAACACGTTGGGTGCTCACAACGCGAAAATGCGGCGGCGCGTTCCTCTCTCCAGCGCGCATGCCGCACTTATGCGTCGTCGACCTTGCTTCACTCAACTCCATAGTGTGCAGCCAGTTATGCAGTAATAATTATTCTTTGTTGTATAGTGCGTTGTACAAGATTTGTTTTGTTTATAATCGTTAGCCGACCTTGTCTATCATGGACCCAAACGTGCCTGGACCGTCATCTTCGAAAAAACCTAAATTAACGAAAAAAAACTCCACTAAAAAAATATTTGACTCACGATGAACTGGAAAAACTTCTTTACGAGCCTGACGATGATTTCGACGAGTCGTATTTATTAAAAGATGTGGACGAAGAAAGTTCCGGTGAAGAAGAAGTGTCACAAACTGAGAGCCTGGGGGACGATGAAGACCGTGCGTTCGAAAATAAAAATATAATGTAGTCGCATTCCTAATTTTTTATAAATCACATTTTTTTATTAAATATTTTTATAAAGAGTGTGTTTGTTTCATTTATTGGCCATATTCAATTGGCCAAGTTAATTGGCATAAAATAAACTGAACGCATAAATGTGTCGATAGACCGAGAAAATAAAATTGTTACTGGGCGTTCATGACGCACATATGCGTTTTTGGTCAAAAAGGCGTAAAATAGACTAGAATTATTGCTATTTTCATTTCTTAATATACAAATAAAATTTTCAAGCTTAATTTGTAAAAAAAGTAGATGCGCGCTAGGGGTCCGCCCATCATTTCTCATGAGCACTCAACGTGTTAATGCCGTAAAGAAAAACAAATGCGAAACCTGAATTTTCAGTAGTGCCAACTGTTAAAAAAGTTAAGAGAGTTCCCCAAACAAATTTTATTTACAATTAAATTATTTTTATTCTTATTAAATGATTATTAATTAAATGATTAAAATGATTAAAAATAAGGCAAATAGAAAAAAAATAGTATAAAGTATTCGTTTCATAAGACGTTTTAGCGCACTTGTCCTTTATTAGTCCCCGCTACGCGGGTCGTTTTCTAAACTAGGACGCGTGCGCTAAAAACTTGTCTTATGAAACTAATAATATACTATTTCAGTAGCACGATCTTATTATTACGTTTCTACATATTTAAAACTGGGGCTTTTAAATATTGAATATTTTACGCAAAGACCGACTATATATAACCTTATGACGCTGCGTTAAAAAAACCGAAAATGTATCTCTTAATGAAATCATCCTGTCCGAATACGATTTCACATGTTAATGTTAAAAAAAAGTAAAATTTTTCTAAATCTCTTATTCTTTCAAACTGCAAATCGCAGTCCATTTATTGAAGACTGTTAGTAGTACTGCTCGCAGAATGCGATTTTCTTCTCAAATTGGAAATAACGTTTGGGCTCGGTTTGGAAGACTGGTGGTGGCTAGGCGAACAGTTATTAGAACAGACAGTGAATCGCACTGCATCTTTTTAAAAAGATGACGGAAGAAAAGCAGCGATCAGAAAATATATTTTTGAAAAGTTTCTACTGGAGAATCTTTTAGAGTCTATGCGTACAAAAAAAAGAGTTATCAACGACACGGCAATTTTCAATAGGTAAATCATGGCACGGCTAAAAAGGAACTTGAAAAGATATATAATATAAGGTATGATACCATATTTAATGAGAGGTACTCTCCCGTTGTTTGTTGGTTGAAGGTAAAATAGAACAAGAACAAGGTCAACACACGCCATTTCCACAAATGTTTCTAAAAAAATTCTCTCAAGGAATGCTGACGAACAGTTTCTTCAGTAAGAGGAAGAACAGACAAGTTGAAACGGCTTTGCACTAGAGTTTTTAGGGATCGTTTAGCAACCCCTGTCGACAGTAGGAGCCAGCATACAAAGAATGCTGCAATGAATTTCTTGTCAGTAGCAACTACTTCATCTGTAGTGTAGTTTTTGAAAACCTGTACAACTTCATTTTACCCTGCATTCATTTTATCCCTTCATTTCCTCCAAGAAGCTTAGCAATTTCATTTTACCCTGCCAAATAATGCAGAACCCGAATTTACATTGATCAATGTATCACTATTTAGTTTTGTAGTTCATTAAGTCAACTGATTGTCTGAAGCTCTTCTAGACATCAGTATTAGGAAGTTGTCCATTACATTTTTCGACAAAGCCAGACTCTTTCTATAACCTTTTCTCTCTTTCAGCCCTGAATACACCTCGAATTTACGTAAGTATTTATGTCAATATTTATTACAGACTGATATAAAAAATAATGCTATTTGTATTTACTGTATCGCAGCAGAAAGACTACCATGTTTTTTACGCGGTTTCTTAATAATTTGTGACGCTTTCTGACGATTTCATAACAGCTCTTCAACATATCAAACACAGCCACTTAACCTACTTGTTGACTATATTGTTTGACAATTGTAAGACATTGTTAATTACAGTACCTCAAGAGTGTCATCTATTTGCTTTTTCACAATAGTATCGAAATCTTCTGGTATTGACAGTTGCTAAGAAATCGGATACCTTCATCTAAACATTTTACGTACACAAATCTACGTTTATTTAGTTTTTCCAGACACGGTGGCCCAGGTATATATGTTTATCTGGTATAAAGTCTGTTGGTAACTGTCAACTTGTAACTCGATAACTATCAAAAAAAACTTTTCTGGTTTTTGAAAATCAGTTAAAAATTAAAACAAATTTATAATAGTCCATAAGAAACAGTATAATAGTAGATTATTCAACGAGCATATGATGATGATTTACGACACTCGAGAACTGCTCATGTCGTAATCTTCATCCTTGTGAATAATAGCCATTATATGCAAGTAGAATACTATACTTTGTCTACTTATATTAAATATTTTTATACATTTAGAAATGTATTAACGATGTTGACGTTTCAATTTAATTAATGGTTTTATATTCCATGAGCAATTGTTTTGACACATAAGCAATTAAGTTGAAGTTTACTCATTTGTGGGTATAAAGACTTTTTACCCATTGTAGAATATGATTGGCTGCTATTATTGTAGGTAGCAAGCTTACATTGCATAATATTTATTACCGTCATAAATTACAGAATAACTATGCATTGCAAATTCAATATTTGAACTTAAATAAAGAGGTATTGGATAAAACGTCGGTATAGCACATTTTTTCGTTCGTCAATATCTTACTTAACTCACCTGTACCATAAATAACTATTACCAGGATATTAAGTGTGATCACCGGATATTTTCTCTATATTAAATTTTAAAGTGTTGATTACTGATTTTTATCCAGCACCTAATAATGTTGCTATTACATGGTGGCTTTGCATAAGTAATATGATATATTTTACTTACTAGTGGGAGAATTTTCAAGAAGTCACCATTAGAGAATACTCATACTTAAATTCCATGACCTTGCCATGTAATTATAATGATTTTTTGACAAATACAAAAATTGATTTATCAAATGAATGGTCAATTTTTAAATATTATTCGAATAAAAAGTCATTAAAAGAGGTGTTGGATAAAATGTTACGTGCCTAATTGCACATTAGGCATTCACTCGACCTGACAGTCTCGTGGCTAAACTATTCTTGCGTGACTAATGCGCATTATTACATAATAGTACAATACATAACTATTAATTCACTAGTGCTGCAGTTTACACAGTATTTTAAATGCTAGTTAAGTTTATTTAAAAAACACCTAAATACTATTATTACTACTTTCTGTTGGTTTTTCAGCCTAGCATGTAGTAATAATATGGGGACAAATATCTGCACAAATTTAACTCCTTTACTATTGAGTTTAGATAAGCTGCAGCTTATATCCAAATGACGAGTTGACAGAATCAGCATCTTAGAAACTTCCTTTACTGATTATTTTCCTTGATGATTTGCCTTTGCATGGCTCACTAGATTTACAATAGGAAAATTTGAAGATTGCCCGAGTTTTCAGTAACTTTTTTTTAATGTTTTTATTGTTTCTCAAGAAGAGTTTCTCAAAGTTCCATACCAAGTGTAAAATTTGGAAATTATCTTCTAGCGTTAACTAATTGTTATTCTTACTTTAATTGTTGATTATGTATGCCCTCGCAATTATAGCACAAATTATACGAGGGGAACACCGATAATATCTAGAATGCTTCTAAAAACGAATGATAATGTTGATTGCCGTTTAGTTTGTTCGATTTGCTCTAATAGTTTTTTAATTATCATAATTTAAAGATTGTATGTTCACTCAAAAATGAATTTGACTAGAGAACATTTCCGGGCTATGATTAATTAACGCCTTTACAATGTGAAGATCGGGTTAGAAGTGCATTTGGCGAAGAACCCCCTCTAAGGCAACAATTTATAATTGCTACAGCGAATTCAAATGAGACCGGTTTTTTTCTTATTGATGAATTTCGTGAAGGACGCCCAAGAACTGCTATTACTGATGAAAATATTGCCGCTGTTCGAGCAATGCTTGAGGAAGATCGACGGACATCTTATGAATTTATTCGGGCGACATTGGACATTGGTATGGGTCAAATACAAAACATTTTACATCAACAGTTAGAAGTGAGAAAACTTTGTTGTCGATGGATTCCACATAAACTGACTCCCGATCAAAAAGAACAACGCATTGAATGGTGCAGAAAAACTCTGGAAAAGTTCCAAGGCGGCACTTCAAATTTGGTTTGGAATATCATCACTGGTGTCGAATCTTGGATTTATTGTTATGATCCTCAAAAGGAAAGTCAATCGGCTCAATGGGTCTTTCGAACCGAACCTAAGCCTACAAAAGTTCGAAGAATTCGCAGTGTTGGTAAGAGGATGATTGCTAGTTTTTTTTCTAAAAGGGGTCATATTGCTACTATAGCATTAGAAGATAGACGTACCGTTACTGCCGATTGGTACACAAATGTCTGTTTACCACAAATCTTTGAAAACGTTCGTGAAAAACGCCCCAAAGGAAAAATAATCTTACATCATGACAACGCATCGTCGCATAAAACAAAAGTAACGACTGAGTATTTGGCTGCCCTAAAAGTCAGCACCATGGACCCTCCACCGTACAGCCCTGACCTAGCACCTTGCGATTTCTTTTTGTTTCCTAAAATTAAAGATAAAATGCGTGGAATCACTTTTTCGTCATCAGATGAAGCAGTGGAACATTACAAAAACCTGGTATCTGAAGTGTCTCAGGAAGAGTGGCATCATTGCTTTAAGGACTGGTTTCATCGAATGCAAAAATGTATTGATGTTAAAGGGAAATATTTTGTAAAACAATAAAATCATTTACATTTTTTAAAACTAATCCTTGTTAGATTTTCTAAGAATTTTTAATGCCACCCTCGTACTTCTGCTAAGTAAAGTATGCTTTAAGTAAAAAACAATAAACTAGTAGTACGAGAGCTAGCCGGCAAGAAACTGAACGATAATGATCAAAATTTCCACTGATAGGAATTACTTTTTCGGTGTTTGGGTATGCCAAAATCAATTGTCTGCCGTTGCAAAATGGTAGCATTAACTTGAGGAGTGTATTAAAAGAGAAGTGGTTGTAAGGATTTGGTGAACGAAATTTATCAAAAAAAATATGTGGAGAATAATTAGTATGACTAGTTTAGATGGAATTTCTACTAGACAAACGATTGTTTTGGATGCTTTATGTATAGCAGACGCCTGTCAAAATGGTAAAATCCACCTTTTCGTAAGCCAAAGCATTTTTTTGCGTCTTTCGGAAACGGAAAACGGATTGGCAGACGAAAAAATTGGTAGCAACTTCAGGGCAGACGCCGCGCCGTCGAAATGGCAGGTTTAGTGTAGCTTTTGGATATGCTTTTGACGTGAAGAATTTCAAGGGACGTTGAAAAAAAGGGGGGGATTTCGAAATACTGAACACTAAAAATACTAAAAAATTATCGGCAGATTTTTTGTCTCCACATCTTTAATATTGTTTGTAGAACTCGTAGTATTTTCGCTTTCGTTTGTTTAAATTATAAATTTCTTTCATTCCGCTACATAAACGAGTACATAATCGCTTTTTTGGACTTTAGAAGCATTCAAAGTAAAGAAGTTTTGAACCCATTTAGTTACTTATTATCCATAGTTTGTATTACTTTCAACAACTATCAGTTTTAGGAATTCCAGCGTTAATTGAATTGTGTGCTTTAATTAATATATCTTAAACCTTATCGCTTCTAAAATTTTATTAAAATTTAAATATTCTTTAAACTAATTTTAGAAACACTTTTAGCATGTCACCCTGATTATTGTGTATTTTTATGCGGTTAAATGTTGTTTTTATTTTCAAGAAATGAGACTATTGAGAGTAAGTACAACTAAAGGCGATTATAAAACAATAATAAAAAATAATATTATAGTAATCATTTTACGTTCTCAAACTGCTATATAGTATTTTTAGATGTTTACATAAAAACCGATATTGCAAACTATAGATTAGGTAGTGCTTTGTTGTATAAATAGTGGCATGACGGTATTTTTACGTGATATTTCTATTTGCCTAGGTAACCGTAACACAATGTTTTAGGAAACGCAAAATTCCAATATTGCTAATAATAATGGTAATTCTGTTAAATATCAGTAGTAAAATGTTAATCGTATCAGGTGTATTTAAAAGTAATGGTCGAAACTGGATAAATTTGCCATCATTAACTGATTAGTTGAAGAAGAGAGTTCAGGCAACAGCAATGAATGTAACAATTGTTACATTCGGTTTATTCGTTGGTTTCGATACGGTCTATGCAAAGGTGAGGATAGTTTTTTTTGTGATAAATTTTTATTTATGATATTTGGACTTAAAAGTACAGTAATTGTTATGATTAGTTGTTACTAACATTTTAGAGTTTTAAAATGTCAGTTTACTATGAGGCTTTCTGTCCAGACGTCGGAATGTTCTTTAAGAACCAGTTTAAGAAGACTTATAGGGATTTTTTGCCTTATATGGACATTGAATATATTCCGTATGGTAAAGCGAAGGTAAAGTAAAGATTAATTTTTTCTACTTTCAATCTAGTTATTATACTTATTTAGCGTACGCTAAAGGATGGAGAATGGAAGATAAGGTGTGACCATGGAGAAATGGAATGTGTAGAAAACACGTATCACGCATGTGCTGCAGCTATTTCATATGACAGACAGGAAAATGTTGCTCAATTTATAATTTGTGCAATAAGTGGTAGTCATTCCGCATGTTCTTACGAGATGTGTCAGGTACGAACGGAATTAACTCAGAATTTAGACGACAGTTCTGGGTAGCTTACGTTACTTGCTGATGTTACTTTAGTTACTAAATATAGTTAGGAGTTGTACGGTTTTATAATATTCGGAATTTATTTTTAGTGCGCTCAAAGGTCAGATCTGCCGTTCGATTTAATCGAAAATTGTGTACGGACTACTCAAGGATTCCAACTTTTAAATAAAGCTGCAAAAAGAACAGAAGCATTGCAACCAAAACTCCATTACGTACCTACGATCGTCTTCGATGACAATTACAGTAAAAAAATTAGCGATAGTGCTGAGGTGGAACTCCGTGAAACAATATGTGAATATCTAGAAAAGAAATCTTCTAAACCCTCTACTTGTCATTAAGAATCTGAGTCAAAATTTCTCAAACGGATCACCCCCAATTCGTTTGAAAAATGTTTATAAACGTTAATACATTTTTTCAATAGTATTCAACATGCTCAACATTAATCCAGATGCATTTTTCTCAACGGCATATTTTTAAGAAACGAAAGATATATTTGTAGTATTTTCGAGTCGAAATAAGGCGCAGAACATAGTTTTACTTGAATTTGTTATAAACAAACTTATAAATAATTGACTAAAATGCAACTTTTCAAATCAGGAAAAATCACTACAAATATGTGTTTATCGATGATTGAAATAACTTGATAATGATTGAATAAACAATAATAAATAAAAAATAAGTTTTTTTTCAAAAAACCGACTATAAACTTTAATAACGAATATTATTTACAAAAAAAATATTTTCATCAAATGCATCTGGATTAATGTTGAGCATGTTCAATACTATTGAAAAAATGTATTAACGTTTATAAACATTTTTCAAACGAATTGGGGTGATCCGTTTGAGAAATTTTGACTCATCTAATAAAAGCCGCTAATACAAGTTAAATAATATGTGTTATTAATTTATTATTCCTTAACAAAATAAACTTCCTTATTCCCGTAGCTATGGATACTATTTTTTAACTCAAGTTTTAATCTATAGGTTAATTTTTTAATCAATGTTTTACGTATTATATTCTAAATGCAAATCCGTATAGGAAAATGATCACTTTGACTGCGGAATTGCTGCTCTCCGGGCGGGCACTCTATTAATGTGCTATCAGGCTGCCTATAGTCTCGCCAACAAATGAAGGATTTAAGATTACCGATATCACGAGGGCAGAATTGTAAAAAGCATCTCAAATCACGCAGTGTCCACCTCATGATCACGTGGTCGACCCGAAAAATGTATCTGATAACAGAAACAACTGATAAACTGGAATGATTCAGTAGCGTCACAAAATGTCCTTTACGAAGGCCAACATTGATGCTTAATGTTGTATTCGATTATAATCGAATACACGTACAAAATAGGGAAAATGAAATTAATTTATACTATAAGAACAATTATTATTAACGCCCAAGTTTAATTATTTCATTCCACCTATAAAATACTATTTGACTCACAGTTAGGCATATTTTTGTTTTCTATGTAACATGTATGCAAGTAAACGGCAAAAATATAAGTTAAATTAAACATATGAAAGCAGAAATATTGTTATAAACAAAAATTCTTAAGAACTACTATAATAGTTAAGTAATTCCTTTACAACAGTAACAAATTGTTTATACATTAATTGTTTTATTGGTTATTTGAAATTGGTAAATTATTATACATTACGATTCCTAATATATAAAAAGGATTGCCATCATTTAGTATCAGTTTTATGCACTTAAAAATGTAAATTAACACCAGTTATGATTTTGTGTAGTTATGATTATTGATTGATTCCCTATTTTTTACTTTTAACGATTTATAGTTAAAATTTTTGCAATTACTTTTCTTTAAATGTATTCATTACCCTATGCCATTTAAAACGTAATGAGATTTTTAATTATAAATCGTTATTAAGGTTGAATAGATACTTCAACAATGATAAATTTACATAATGTTAAAAAGTACTATCCGAACGTACGCTACTGACTTTTTTAAAACGTCTCTAGTAACACAATACTCTGCTTACATTCTTAGCTTATCGTAATGTTCTCACAGCTGATGTGCACGCGTTCATTTAAATCCTTCATTTGTCAGCGAGACTATAGAAGAGAATGACATTTTTCATACGAACTAAATAATTGCAAATATACAAAGTGAACTAGATATAATTGTTTTATCAAATTAAATGGATCCATTCAACAAACTGCCGATAACCATCGCCCATCCAATCTATTTGAGATATTAGATGAACTGGACTAGATGAATTGGACATAAACATAAACTAGATTAACATACGGGGATAAAAACCTGTTAAAATCAGTCGACTCTTTTTTGCTAAAAATCGATATTTTGTATAGTTTAGGAAATATTTAAGGTGGGAGGTTTTCAAATGAACATACTGTATGTTATCTCCATTTTTTTCATCAATAACAATAAATATTGAATGATACTCCTGATCTATCTCAAGTTCTCAATATCAAATGCTCAAATATTTAATTCAAACGAATGGACGGTGGATTTCAAACTATATATATATACAATTATAATTTGCTCCCAATAACATAAGACTTTCATAAAAAATGAAATATAAATTGTTACCAACTTAAAAAAAATTGTTTTCATGTGGAAATTTATAGAACTTTTTACACTTTTTTTTGTTGAATGTTAGATTTGTAGCAAAATTATTGAAACTAGAGCTAAACGAAAACTCTTACAATTTGTTAGTTATGTGAGAGATAATTTTAACTTATTTTTTTTCCCTGAAAATATCTTCTAATGCTTTAGAGATTTGAACGTTTTTTGATTTTAACATTTTTTTAATCAACTAAAAAAGACATTTAGAGTGAAATTTAACTCCCCTATATTTTTCATATGAAGTTTGTGCAGTTTTCTAATAGTCCTGCTAGTCTCACAAGGTTAAACAATGTAGCGATGGTTTGATCAAAGTTAATAAAAGCTCCCTCAAGTTCAGAATGGTTGGAACGGCTTGACGAAAATTATTAAATTGTAAACTATCAATCGTGGTAGGTTTTTGCTTCTAACTAACATTATAAAAGTTGATAATATTGATCACGTACGTCTTATTAACTTTGCTTAGTAAAGAAATAGCTGAAATTGTGAAAATCGATTATTCGTCGCAGCCATGATTTTAGATTTTCTATAAAATAAAACCAAGCGGATAAGGGGAAGCATACAAACAGTAAAACAGTCGAACAGTTTCACACCAAATAAGTGATCATGAGTTGCCAGAATTCTTTCCTAGTCTTTTTTCGTAATATGAAAAACAAAATTGAAAATTGATTCCATTTGCTTGACTTTCGGTTGGATCACAGTTTATATCTACCCATATCCCTTATTAGTATGTATAGGATTTGTATGCACTTAAAACTGCTGAAATGTGCATGCACTTATGCACTATAAAAACGTGAAATATGCACTTAAAAATCATGAAATATGCGTTTATTAGAAATTTTTAATAAATATATTCACTTTCATTATTAAAAAAACACCTGTTTAGCGTTATTTACATTTTATTTACAGAAATTATTTTAATTAGACATCCTATGCAATAATTTAATTAATTATATTTTCTAAACATAGAGGGTTACAGTTCACAATGACGTACATTTCTAAATTTTCAAAAGTAAACATATGCCTATTATCCCTAAAAATTATTTTATATTTTATTATTTTAAGACGTAATTGGGGCATACTTAAAATTGTTTAATTCTACAAGCGAATAATGTTTTAGCTCGTCTAAATTGTCTTGGCCAGATAATGCATCGTTTATGCTTTTAATTAAGTGAAAACCAGGATTTTTGTCTATAACGGATTTAAATTTTTGTTTTATAGTCAAACCCTTTGGCCCTTTTACTTTATTCAAAGAAACACCTAACAATTTTACATGCTCAAGAGATTCATCTAATGAATTTCCCTGACTTTCTAATTTCTGAATTACTTTAGCTAAACGCACAAAATGTGTCAAAACAAACAATAATTCTGCCCCCACCTCCTTAGTATTAAAAGCATCCTGTGCGCTTTGTATGCATAGTGCATCGTGTTTATTAAGTTTATTTACAAATGTTTTAATAATATCAAAATAAGTTGCATAATATTCTGCTGCAGAAAGCCAGGTACCCCACCTTGTTATTACAGGCTCAGGTGGGAGAGGCACATCTTGAGCAGTTTTCCTAAATATTTGTATGCGATATGGAGCTCTACAAACAATTTTTTTACATCTGAAATAATAGAGTTTACGTTAGGATATATTTCCCGCACTTTTTCCGCAACTCTATGCATTGCATGGGCAAGACAAGTTAAGTGGATCATTTTTTCGTACAGAACTTGTAAGCCTGCTCCAGCCTTGATCATGTACGGTGCCGCGTCGGTGACGAACAGGAGTACTTTGTTGTACTGTATGCCGTCCGGCCACAAAATAGCCATCGAATCAATTTTGCCACAGAACAATGATTGGTGCTCTTGAAAACGTCCATTGCTAATAGATAGGATTTGGGATTGTTCTCCGAATTTAAAACGCCAATTATAACGTTAGCCACGTATCTGAAAACAAAAATTTGATTTTTATTGTATTGAACTACATGAACTACATTAGCGCAAAACAGTTATTTAAAAAAAATATATTTTAATCAAGCAAAAATATTGTTGTGATTAAATATGTAACTAACAAAATAGAAAATAAAACATCCGTAAATTGCTCGGCTGTCTTTATTTAGTTAAATTTTACTAACAAAACGAAGGAAATAAAGTTTCTACGCACCTTCCAGTAGTGTCAGTCAGGGACGTCGGAAGTATTTTCACTTGGGGGGGGGGGCGAACTTTCATTTCCTAGATAAGATTGGGACGCACCAAAGATTGATTTGCACTTTCACGAGATTTTGTTAAAAAAAATTATGCGTTAGCTCTGTTGCAATGTGTATAATCGCCAAAACATGACAATTCCATTTTAACAACATTTCAAAAAATATAAAATCTAAATATTTACCTAAAATTATCATAAATATTAACACGAATATTAAATTTAATTTGTCAAAATTACCATCACCATTAAAATACAACATATCAAAAACAACCTCTAAAAACTACGTCATCAACTACCGCATATTGAAGACATTTTGATGTTGTACAACGCCATTTATATATTTATTTGCGCGTCCCAATATGGTAAACTTATCATAAAGTTCCAATATGTAAAAAAGGATGATATAATATTCAAAACAGAGATGATCAATACTGCTGTATCAACTATATTAAATATTTGTAAAGAAATAATTAACTATATTATTGGATGTTACTGTTATATAAATATCATGTGCCTTTACTAACTTTAGCTTGATGTTTATACACTAAACCAGCGGTTCTTAACCTTTTCTTTTCAACGGACCCCCCTTTTCCCACTTTTCATTAGCCTCTATAGAACCGTAGTAGATGTGTGTTCTAGCGCAAAACCGCATGATATTTTCTTACAAAGATTTATTTAACATTTTAAAGTCATCCGCTGGCGTTTATTGTTTATCGACAACGATATCGTTTGTCGATCGTTCATCGATAAACGATATCGTTTTTACCAGTTTGTTTATAAATGATAAAAACGATATTGTTTTTCGATAAACGATAAACAAAACATTATCGTTTATCGATGAACCATTGATAAATGATAAGAACGATACTGTTTTCGATAAACGATAAACGCCGGCGGATATCTTAAAATGCAAAATAAACATCATAAGAAAATACACGCTATTTCGTGCTAGAACCCACATAGCATATCTATTGACCGTACTCATAAACTTACGTAAAAACCTGTGCGGAGTACAGAGACACCGCAGTTAATTGTTCACACTTTAGTAAGTCGAACAATTTTCCATTTGCAAATTTCCGATTGCATAAGGTGCGCGTGCATCTTGTATATTTGCGTTCCTAAGACAAAGAAAATGCCGAACTTACATTCAACGGACACTAAATTGTTGATACAAAGTTTAAACTTTTCGCCAAATTTCACTTATTTTATTTTGAAATTATAAAACAACTTATATCGGCGTGTTTGCACTTCCTTCAGTGAAATCTTTCGGCTAGCTTCACTAGCGGTTTGGTAGATGTCCTGTTTTTTACAAAATTGACATTTTTAGAGTTCAAAAGCTCTAGGGTCATATCAGAGTAGTGGGTGGATGCAAAATCTATCTAAAATAATAGGGAAACGTGTTTAAGATATAAAGTACGGGTAGTAAACGTTTTTGTATGCATTATTTTCTGTATATGTCGCCTGCAATAGTACTAGTTGTAAAAAATGTTGAATTTTTAAGGCCGCAAGAACGCAGGGCTTGCCATACAAGGATTTTCTTCCATACACCTTCTTCCATAACTATATTGTAAAATTGAGGCTCTGGTAACGTACTGCTGTCCATTTTGACGTACGTTTCGTCATCCATAAGAACGCAACAAGTTTTGTTTTAAATCAAAACGCAGTACAACCTTACATGTAGTTTCTTCGAACGTATTTGTTACTCCTCACTTCTCTTCTGCAGTTTTTGCTTTCTGTAAGTCCGTATATCTCTTTTTGATATTTTTTGCAGTACCTACGCTAACGCCTTCTTTTTTAGTTATTTTACGTACAACAAATATTTTTCTGACGTTAACAGCTTCACAACATTCTTCTCGGCTCTTGCATTGACCAGGCCTCTTCTGTACCGTAATTTAGGCAAGTCATCACGAGTGTGAGACTTCTCATTTGTTTTGATAATTTGTGAAATCGCCAACTTTGAACATTTTGACAATGTTTGTAGTTTTTGACATCGTAAAGATAGAATGTTTGTCGCAATCTTTTCTTCGTATTTATTATTTTAAATAATATAATAAAAATAATAACATAATAATATAAATAATTAATAATATAATATTATCAATCAAAGACGAGCAGAATAGTTAGTCTTGTTATTGAAACCCTTTTATGACATCACTTTCGTTGGCACTTTAATACTTCTTGTGGATTTCGATAACGTAAAATTCTAAAATTAAGTAATGATATTTGAAATCAATTTATTAAAATCATAGCCACGCCAGTGAATATTTATTTATTTCAACGCAGGTAGTCGTAAGGAACGTATTGTACCTTTATATACATAATATAAAGCTATTTTTTTATTATTTTATCCTATACATTTACATTGAAAAAAATATCATCATATTAGCCTTGCTGTCCTAAATCATTATGAAATCAATAGTATCTCAAAGAGCCTCTGTTTTAGCGAAAAGTCGCTAAGATTGGCAACACTGGGGTTGAGAGAGTAAACTGCATGCGTGGTTTTAAATGTTGATGTTCAGAGCAATTATTAAAATTCTTTTATACAAAATAGAGCACTATATGTACATATTGTTACAAAGTGAAGTTAGCGGAATTATAGAGGTTGCCCCATACATAACGCGCTATTGAATTAAATTGCAATATGTGTAATTTCCCCGTAGTCGGGGAGCAGCATGCCTAAATTCGACATGGTCGTCCGGACTCGATTACATACGCGTTTTGACTTTTGAGAACTGGTTTTTATCTTTTTATCTTCAAACTAAATAAGACCTGCTGAAGTCAAAAGGAGGTAGTGTTTATAATTAATACAGTAGGCTAATATTTGTTTTCAAATAAAATTAATAAAATATTCCACAGCTTTTCCTTTTTTATCCATATATATCAATTAGAATTGCCATTGTCTCGTTAGGAACGAAAGGAACTTATACAATCTGTATACAGGAAATTCGATGTGATATTAAAATTCTTAAAAAGTCTTATTTGCTGTTTGGAATACTTGGGTTTTCTACCTGCTATACTGACTACATGTTGCTACAAAAGTGCTAAAATTGGAAAGAACTAGATAACTGAACTCAAGATCAGTCCACCCCTATTTGGTTGATTTATGATCTGCTGCATTTTAAATTATTTTAGCATTAGCATAAAAATTCTATACTGGCACAAGTGGCTCCCCTATAACGGAGATAGTTTGCGTAACTATTTTCCTGCTGAATCCAAATATGGAGGACGACCGTCAATTTAAAAGGCCTTGATACTTAAAAAGCCAAGCAGAGTTGTAGACTGTAACAGTTTTGAGAAAAAAATCTGACAAAATTACAATTTTGTTACACTGTGTCATATTTGTGCGAGAGAGTTTTTTTATTATAAAAAATGCTGAATATATTCAGTAAAAAGTTCAAAGAAATTTTTAGTGAAAAACTAGTTTTCAACTTCAGCTTTCGATTCCGTTAGGACTCGCTATAACCACTAACACAGTGAATTGATGCTATGACACTATACAGAAAACTCATGCAAATGTAATTTATAAATTGTTATTGTGTGCAATTGTGGATATTATGTTAGTCTTGTGCAGTTTGTTGTGACTACAAGTGGCACCTATAGGACCGTACCCAGGACTTTCTTTCGGGATGGGCTAATTTTAACATGTTGTTCATAAAAAATAGGTAAAAATTATAGTGTGCATGGGGGTATAATATCAAAGTTTTGTGAAGAAAATATGAAGTGGATCAGTACTAAATATATAAAGTGATTTATATATTTCGTATGGCTTAAAGTAAAACTTTCATCTAAATTTTGAAAAAAAACATTGTTAAATAAAGGCTGTTGAATAAATGATTCTTATTTAAAACATATGAGCGCACGCGAGCAAATGAAATTAATTCGTTCTTTATTTAAGTCGTATGCTTCGGGGGGGGGCTTCAGCCCCACAAGCTCCCCTCCTGATTACGTACCTGGCACCTCATATGCGATGTTTGCCGAACTCTGATTAAAAGTTAGTATAATACAAAAGAAAAAAGAACTGCCCTAAAAGTTGTAATGCAAAATAGGAAGGAACTGGCAAAACTGAAACATTTCAGAGAACCTATTCGTGAAAAATACTGTTAAAAATAATGTTTTAATAATGTTTTTGAAAGGCTGGCTGTTGTTTAAGGCTTTATACGGGTTTAGGTTTCACTGGTTCACTAGATGAACTCCGTACTTATTTCCATAAATTTTTATAAACATCATAACATTCATAACCAATTTTACTTATAGCTACAGCCATTTTTCTCCAACAGAGTATACTTTTTTATACTACATTCGAAGGGCATATTATCAAACATCTGTTTAAGACTACTGCGAATGTTAATGCTAATTTCCCCGAAATATTAGAGTTTGGATGGGCTATGGATGCAGATGGAACAGTAGCACCTAAAACATCGTCATGAAATAAATAAAGATTATTAAAAGTTTCACAGTTTTATTAAAATACAACCTGACAATATTGTTTCGACAGCTATGCTGTCATTATCAAAAGTAATATAATTATAAACAAACACGTCGCTAAGGTAGATACAAAAATAGGTAACTAGATAAAATAATAATAATAATCAGAATTAAATATCTAATACTTCCAGTAACGGAGAATTACTGAGCTCAAGTTGTTCATTCATTAAAGGTACCCTGAGTTTGTGTTTGTATATCTCAAAAGCTTCTAAAATGTCTAATTTGCGTTTGTTATTACAAAAATGTAGGAATTTAATATTATTTTGAGGAGTCATTGTGTGATTTTGTTCTAAAAGGTGTTTGGCGTAATTCGATTTTTCAGGATGTTTATTTTTGTAATGACGTACGTGTTCTTTATATCTTATGTCAAAATTTCGAAGTGTTTGTCCAATATACCGAACTACAAAAAGAACAATTTAAACGGTAAATGCCCGATTTCATGATATCATGTGTTCTATCTTTAGCATTAAATAAAAATGAAAAAGTGTTAGTGTTGGTTTTAAATGTTATTTTATAATTGTTGGTTTTTCTTAGTATATGTGCAATTTTTTCTGATATTTTGCCAAAATATGGTATAGATATGTAATTTGTGTCTTCTGTTTGATTGTCAATGGGATATATTCTTTTGATAGCTAACCTATAATCTTTTTATTTAATTAAAGTGTCAATCATGTTCGGATTATAATGATTTACATGTGCTAGTTGTTTAATGGTTGATATCTCTTTGCTAAAATCTGATTTTGTTAGTGGAATAGTTAAAGCTCTGTGTACTAATGATCTGTAGGCTGCTATTTTATGTGTATTATGGTGACAAGATTCATTTGGTATTGTTATGTCTGTTTGTGTTGGTTTTCTGTATATGGAAAATTCAAATAGATTGTCTGCGTTAATCTTGATATTTAAGTCTAGAAAGTTTATAGCCCTATTTTGTTCTGTTTCTAGTGTAAATTTTATATTAGGGTGGATACTGTTTATAAGAATTAAAAATTCATTGATAAACTCAAAAGAACTGTCAAAACAAGCTAAAATGTCATCAACATAACGAAACCAGAAGATAATGTGTTTAGAGAGGTTTAATTCAAATATTCGATCTTCAAACTTGTCCATAAATATGTTAGCTAATAGAGGACTTAGAGAATTACCCATAGGTAAACCATCCTTTTGTAAATAAATTATGTTATTAAAAGTGAAATAATTTTGACTTATACAAAGGTCAAATAATTGAATTAACTCTAACCTTTTAACTAATTCTATATTACTATTGATCAAGAAACTATCTAATAAAGGAATACATTCTTGTGGGGGTATTCTGGAGAACATGTTGCAAATATCAAAACTAACAAGTTTTGAATGTGGTGGAAGATGTATGTTTTGCAGCTTATCTACTAATTCTAATGAATTTCTAACAGAGTATTTCGATTTGTAACCTATCGTGTTAATAATCTGGTTCAGTTTTTTGGATAAAATGTGATTAGGTGCATTGATGTATGATACAACTGGTCTTATTGGCATATTCTGTTTGTGCGTCTTGACTAATCCATACAGTTTAGGTATTTGTGGGTTTTTATTAATGATTTGTTGCTTTTCTAATTCTGAAAAGCAGATATTGCAGTTTTCTAAACCTTGTTTTATTTCTTTTTGGAATTTTGTGGTTGGGTTTTTGTTTAAAGTTTCTAAATTTTCTTTATTAATAAATTCATTAACTTTTTGTATGTAAATATCTTTTGAAAGAATTACCAAAGTGTTACCTTTATCTGCTTTAACAGAAATTAGATTGTTCTCTGTGATTTTCTGTTTTGTTGTATCATACATCAATGCACCTAATCACATTTTATCCAAAAAACTGAACCAGATTATTATCACGATAGGTTACAAATCGAAATACTCTGTTAGAAATTCATTAGAATTAGTAGATAAGCTGTAAAACATACATCTTCCACCACATTCAAAACTTGTTAGTTTTGATATTTGCAACATGTTCTCCAGAATACCCACACAAGAATGTATTCCTTTATTAGATAGTTTCTTGATCAATAGTAATATAGAACTAGTTAAAAGGTTAGAGTTAATTCAATTATTTGACCTTTGTATAAGTCAAAATTATTTCACTTTTAATAACATAATTTATTTACAAAAGGATGGTTTACCTATGGGTAATTCTCTAAGTCCTCTATTAGCTAACATATTTATGGACAAGTTTGAAGATCGAATATTTGAATTAAACCTCTCTAAACACATTATCTTCTGGTTTCGTTATGTTGATGACATTTTAGCTTGTTTTGACAGTTCTTTTGAGGTTATCAATGAATTTTTAATTCTTATAAACAGTATCCACCCTAATATAAAATTTACACTAGAAACAGAACAAAACAGGGCTATAAACTTTCTAGACTTAAATATCAAGATTAACGCAGACAATCTATTTGAATTTTCCATATACAGAAAACCAACACAAACAGACATAACAATACCAAATGAATCTTGTCACCATAATACACATAAAATAGCAGCCTACAGATCATTAGTACACAGAGCTTTAACTATTCCACTAACAAAATCAGATTTTAGCAAAGAGATATCAACCATTAAACAACTAGCACATGTAAATCATTATAATCCGAACATGATTGACACTTTAATTAAACAAAAAGATTATAGGTTAGCTATCAAAAGAATATATCCCATTGACAATCAAACAGAAGACACAAATTACATATCTATACCATATTTTGGCAAAATATCAGAAAAAATTGCACATATACTAAGAAAAACCAACAATTATAAAATAACATTTAAAACCAACACTAACACTTTTTCATTTTTATTTAATGCTAAAGACAGAACACATGATATCATGAAATCGGGCATTTACCGTTTAAATTGTTCTTTTTGTAGTTCGGTATATATTGGACAAACACTTCGAAATTTTGACATAAGATATAAAGAACACGTACGTCATTACAAAAATAAACATCCTGAAAAATCGAATTACGCCAAACACCTTTTAGAACAAAATCACACAATGACTCCTCAAAATAATATTAAATTCCTACATTTTTGTAATAACAAACGCAAATTAGACATTTTAGAAGCTTTTGAGATATACAAACACAAACTCAGGGTACCTTTAATGAATGAACAGCTTGAGCTCAGTAATTCTCCGTTACTGGAAGTATTAGATATTTAATTCTGATTATTATTATTATTTTATCTAGTTACCTATTTTTGTATCTACCTTAGCGACGTGTTTGTTTATAATTATATTACTTTTGATAATGACAGCATAGCTGTCGAAACAATATTGTCAGGTTGTATTTTAATAAAACTGTGAAACTTTTAATAATCTTTTTTTATTTCATGATTATGGAGTTCCACAAAATAAGGCTGGAAACAATAAATAAAACATCGTCATTAGCATTTCTACCATTTTATTCCAAATACAGACATTTTGCAAATGCAGATCAGGTATATGTATAAGAGCATGCAGATGTTTTAAGAATGATGTACAGTGTACAATATCTTGTCTATGTGAAGGCAAATGTCATACGATAAAACAGTGAGGTTTACATATCACAACTTATTTGTTACACTTAATATGTGTTTAGCTGCTTTGTTGGAGCGTGAGGGTCATAGTCGCCCGTGTAGCAGATCTTGTAATTGCAATAATCTGATCTGTATTGCAGATATCGAAATATTTTTTTCACCAAAAACTTCATTGGACTTTTTGCCACCAATAGTCTCCATTATGTCTCTTATATTTCTTATAATAAAAAGGTTTTTCGCATGGTGAAAATCTTAGTGCGCAAATATGACATATAACAAAATGGTAATCTTCTCTAACTTTTTCAAAACTGAATTTTAAGTAGTAGTAGTAGGTCTACAACCCAAGTTGAATTTTTCGAAATAAAAATTAATTTTCTAGCTGTATCCAGGACGAAGTTATGATGATGCAAAGTGAAGAGAAGTGCGTTTTTGATTTTTCAGAATTGTACGTAGAAATGGTTTTTTAAAGGTCAAGGTGCAAAAGATGCCAAATCAACGGGCGCCATTCGGATTCGGATTCAGCAAGAAAATTTACATTAAAAAACAATTTTCAAAACGCGTGTGTCATCGAGTCCGGACGAATTCATTAAATAAGCGTTTTGAGATGCCTGATCCCCGACTACTATGTTGCATTTGAAAATATTCGAGTCAAAGTAATATGGACTCATAGGCAACCAATTATTCAGCACGCTCTTTTAAACGTTTTACATACATACATTTCATCGTAAATAAATAGCAATATATGAAACTTTATAATGTAGTAGAAAGGGATGGAGCTGACTGCAACAAAAATTACGTCATCGGGTTTCGATATGAATTAATTATGTAGGGATAGGTCATCTACAGTATGTTAGAGAAACAATGGTCGATCCCAGCGGATCTTGGCAGGTTATGACGATGACGTCATCACTTTCATGTCGATTTAGCAAATACAAGATTTCGTGTACCAGAACATAAAGAAATTAATGCCATCTAATAATGTATATGGTATATACCATTTCCGACCGAACATAAAGTTGCTATTTTCGTAAAAATTAGTGAAGAGTTGTCTACAGGTTTGCAAAAAGTCCACAGTTCAATCATAGAACTGCTGTAGTTTAATTCAATTACAGTGATTAGATAAAAAACAAAATCAGGCAAATACGGTGCTGCAGTGATCTGCACTGTAGCACCACTATTCTAATAATAACGACCTTTTCACCTGTTGTGTGGGAACTTTGCCAAAAATAATAACAAGAAATAGGCGTCTCTTTCCTAGATAATAGTTTTGGGTAATTAATGTTTCCCAAGAACTATTTTGAATCACAGATTAATGTTTCCGAGGCTTCTAGCCAAATTACCTACCTTAGTGTAGGTAGCAGATTTGAACAAATAAATTTACATTTGGTTACAAAGACAATTGTGTATGGGCTATCAATTATGTAATAGGAATGAATGAATCGGTAGCAATTTGCAACTGCAGAGAAAATGAATACTCCTTGTTCTATAACACACACACATCATTTATAATACGATAAAATCATTTAAATAATGATAATACGAAATTAACTTTTAATTCAACACAGTATTTTACTATCCAATTCTACACATCGAGCGACTTTGAATGATAATTAAAGTTCTAAATATTATTATTTGGGCAACTTTCCATTTTGACTGTTTTTTTGTTTTTCTCGTTAAAATATGTAGGTAGTTATTTAGTTTGTTCAACAAAATTTATTGAATCTGCAAGAAAATAAATGTGCTTTTTACAAACTGTAAAATTCTTGTCGGTTTTACGAGAGGAATGCTAATAGCTTGTCTCTCAACACATGGAAGCGCACAGGTTTATTTATAGATGTTTGAATAAAAATGCCTTCTCACAAAATTATGTGAAAAAAGCTGCTGTCGCTGTCACCGTGTTTTTCTAGTTTATGCAAACACTTAAATACTTATGTAGATGTGGAATCACAAAAATATTGACAAAAAAACAGCAAACATTTAAAAATTGCGCGTTTACAGAAATCCAATCAAATAAAGGAAATATTAATTTGATTTAAGAGGTTTCGACATAGATTGCAAATGTGAAATGATTTATGGTACATATTACGGAAATAATTTGCAGCTTTTGACATGTTATTAATAATTTATACAATTACATTTGATAAATGAATGTCTTTATTATTCGAAGGGAAATTATGACAATATTTCATGAAGATTAATGTATCTGATCTCGCCCCCTCAATCTTCGTTTATTAATTTTAATGTCACATGCACAAATACATATCGTAAAACATGCATAATGCATTAAGGTCATCCGCATATTAATTGCATAGAAAACAGACCACATAAAGGATTGTTACCAGATTGTCAATCTTTAAATGTGAAACCTATTCCTAGTTTGTTGTGTTGGATGTGGGTATTAACATGACATTCATAGTCATGCAATTATCAGGTTTGTTAGGAGTATCCGATAAAGCAGAATTTTGCCAATAAATTCTTAAAATGTGTTTCAGAAATATTAACATTTGGTTTAACAGACAAATAGATATCGACTTATCGTCAAGGAGATTTATTTTTTTTTGATAGTGAATTACAACAAGAGATGTCAAAATATTTTTATTTATATTGATTTAAACCTATCAAGATTATTGATAGCCTTAAAGAATTAGGAAATAAATCTCACTTCCAAAAAGGAAAAACAAATTAATCAATAATGTACATCTCTAAAAATTTATATAAGTATAATAGTATATTAAATTATTAGTTTCATAAGACACGTTTTTAGCGCACGCGTCCGAGTTTAGAAAATGACCCGCGTAGCGGGGAGTTTTCTAATGAGGACAAGTGCGCTAAAACGTGTTATGAAACGAATACTTTATACTATTTTTTCTATTTGCGTTAGTTCGTTATTAAATAATTAAAAAACTTTCTTACTTAGTTTTAAATAAAATTTGTTAGGGATATTTTGGTAAGTAGCATAGCAGTTGGCAACACTAGAAATTATGCAATTTTGTTTTTTACATAACCTTGCTTAACTTTAGGTAATCCGCGCGACGTAGAAATTCCCATTCTTTTCTTATACACACAACGTCCGCTAAGCAGCAGGACCTCGTTCAAATTTGCCAGGTGTATTATACGTACTGTTGAAAATTATTATAAATTCAAAGTAGAATGTATGCCAATATATTTGTGACATAAATAATTCCTACTTAATAAATTAAAAACTTGGATGAAATAAGAATAATTATATTTCATTTCACAGAATAAATACCTTGTTTGTTAAACAAATTAATGAGGTATAAATGCAATAGTATTTTCAGCAAAGAATGATTTTTGTTAACCAAAATAATTATTCATTGGATCTTTTAGATATTATAACTTATAAGGTAAAGATATATGTATAATTTTATAAAATTTAATTTTATTACGTTAAGTTTATCGTGAGCTATTAATTGCAGATACACAACACAATGCATCCTTACGATGTCAGTATCAAAATTTACAATTTCGTTAATAATAAAGTAAAAACTGTTACGCCCTTATTAAGACTAATTATTATTCAGCGCATTTATGTAGCCTGCAGTACTAGTTTCGCAAGCGTTGCATTCCAGTTATAAGAGTTCACTTCGTAAATAACCTAAGTTTGACATTCTAAGAACAGCTGTCTAACAGTGATATCAACTTTACAAAATAAAATGTTACTGTTTCCAGTATTCTAAAAAATTTCATTAGGACACGCAAAATGCGTGTCCTAATGAAGCCATTAGGACACGCAAATATAAAAAGTATTTAGTTGTTTTTTATTATTCTGAACTGTTTTATTAAAATTAATTTAAATATGCATTAAAGACATTTATGTTTGTTTTACGTACACGTGTTGATAGTTAAAAGAAATAAAGATTTAATTACATCTAGCTCAATCTAATAAGAAGCTCTTCGCAGAAAAGGTAGAAAGAAAATTATAATTGCATTTAGTATATAGGTAATGACAGCAATCTGTAATTACATGGCTAACATTAAAGACTTGTCATTCTATTGATTCTAATGTACCTAACAATATTAGCTACTCATTCAAGATTTACTAACTTTTTTTAACAATTCTCCTCAATAGTTTTAGAAATCAGTGTGCTCTTTACCTTTTCTTCAATAGATTTCTGATTTTGAGGGATGTAACAAACCATAACCGAAAGAGAGATGGCTACAGTATTATAATGATCGGACTTTGAGGATAAGCTACTCCTCTGGTTATTAGAAACATAAAACATTTTTTGATTAAATGAACTTGAAGATTTCAAAAATCTTGCCCACCGTTTTCAGAAAAGTACGTATAATAGATGCATGTCAGTGTTAAGACTAATAGGATTAAATGCAAACTCTTTAGAACTTGACACCATCAGTACAAAACATGACATCTGTTGAATGAGCACAACGAAGATGCAGACGGCGCATATTTCATTTCGGATGTTGTTGAAACAACTTAAAACGTTCTATTAGCAATAGTGTAGTCAAAACAAATCCGGGGGGTTTCCCTGTGTCCTAGTACCAAGTGCAGGCGGAAATTACATCATTCTAATACTGACCCATTTAATGATATCATTAAGTTTAACTTGTTATTCGTTAATGAACAGATAGTAGTTAATTAAGTAAACACATGTTTAGATAACTTAATCTATTAATCTTTTTGATGTTTTAATAGAACGGCCCTGCTAAATGGTAATTTCTTTGCATAGTATAACTACATAGTATAAAAATAATGGGTAAAAAATAAGTACTGTTACTGTTTTATTACTAAAACTGCAGTTGCAGTGTAAGCGGTTTGTAATTTGTTATTATTGCAGTTATCAGTTACAGTTCTTATGAATGCTTAATGTTCTTTATGGAAATAAATATTATCTAATTATTAAATAATAATAACTCTAACTAATAACTACGAAAATGAAAAGATGAGTTGGAAAGTCTTTTATTCGCAATCGTATTGGTAATGAGTCAATTCCTGACCATTTAGAGGTCCGAAAATGCATCATTGTTTGTAACTTTGACATTCTCATGGTCCGAAACGACCTATCTTCGCACCTCTACCTGTCTTTAAATTCAGCTACTAGGTGGCGCGCAGAAAATTACATCGCCAAATGCGGTGTATAAATGGCTGTATAAATCATGTTTGGTAATGTTGCGGACCTTGGCTGCTAAAGAACGAGTACCCAGGTATTATTATTAATTTATAAATACTCCTATTCAATAAAATCCTCGAAATATTATGCGATCGAATTTGATGATGTAAGTGGCGACATACGTTATGCCAATCCCAACCGATGACATTTTGGATCTGTCAAGAATTTTAGATAATACGGTATTTAAAGGACGATTGCGAATAAAATAGTATACAAACCTCGGCAAAAGTACCATTCCTGTGTCTCGAGAACTAGTTCACCTCGAGGCTATCGCCTCTCGGTAAACTATATTGTTCTCTCGACAGGAATGGAGTACTTTCGGCCTCGGTATGTAATGTACTATTTACTTTTTTGTGGTGTAACAAATTCGTATGGATTGTAGATAATAAAGGAGTAAAGGCTAAATTTAAAATTTCAAGAAATAGAACTAAAAGATTGAAAGAAATATAATACCACAGAGAAGGTGCGCAGCTGTGTTTGGGTTCATTAAAATAAGAATAACGAAGCGGTACGTAGAGTATTTATTGCTAATTTATCTTTATTATTACCTCCTACTATGTACCTTTGAGAAACCAAATAGTATTGTTTATCTCCTTGAACTTCAAAATATGTGTCACTATTACATGTACTAAATTGTTTATTCACAATCCTGCAAACTTGTATTGCACGTGCCTATTAAAAGAATTTAAAATTGTCTTACAAATCAGAAATCACAAAACAAAACTACCGTTTTTAAAACATAATATCAAACGAGAGGTCGCTTTCCAACATGTTTTGTTTATTTAGTTCTGTTTATCTGTATTTATTCTACGAAACACTTTACTTGGACAAAATAAAGACGTTTTTATTACGCTACCTTGCACATTTTAGAAAACAAGCAGTATTGTTTATCTGCTTGAACTTCAAAATATGTGTCATGTGCATTCTTACTATTCAATTTCAAAACATTGGGCTGAACTTCGATTTTGTTTATCTACAAAAATATAGAAGTACGAAAAAATGGTATATAGAAATTTTCTTTCTTTAATGATTATGTAACCACTGGCAAAGTCTGACTATATTCCTTAATTGGTCACCGTTTATAGCATATTGCAAACAAGAATGATAAGATGTTAAACCCATTGCTGTCTCTTTTCGTCCTAGCAAAATATCATTATGATTGAAAATATAACAAGCATCCACTATTACTGTTTGATTTTATTAGCTTTAAGTAAGTTTCTCCTAATCTATCACAGTGCAATATTTTGGTTAATGTTATAGGATGGACCACAATTTATTTTTTGATTGTTTGTCAGGTTTCTTTTTGTAGCCAAATAGTAATAATTTTTAGTAAAGACATATTAATAACAATAAAAATTTAGAAACAGATTATCTTCCACAGAAGGTCATTTATGCTTCAATTTTTCTTTAAACTATACTAATAAGTTTAACCACGTTCTTAGTGTCTCCCAACCTAAAAATGCTAAGAAATCAGTTTAAAATTGCCCTTATAATGTCTTTCCATAATTACGTAAATTGGATCATAACTGAACTCTATGTCACTGCTGGACCAAGTTTTTCAGTTGAAAGATACAAAGTACAACTTTGAGATCTGACTTCCAAAAAAATGAAAGAAAACAGCATTATTACGATTTATTAAGACTTTTTGTAATTGTTACATCAAGTATAGGTGTTTTATGTTTGGATACACTCCTTTGTCAGAGATTTACAAGCATCATATGTTGGGAAGCTGCGGTAATGCTGAACATAGTCAATGTTGTTATGGACTTAATAATACCAATTAGATTGTAAGATAACGGGATGAAATATACGACCGTGAACCACACGGGTGAATTATGGTCCGGCCACTAGCTCCTCCACTAGAAATTGCTAGTAGCAAACAAGCTGATAAGGACATGAAATGTACTTTGCAAGTTTAGAATAATATCTGGTATAGAATAATATATGACGTTATTAAACCAAAATCTATCGATACCATTGCGACTTATTAGATTTAACTATTTTAAATTATACAAATGGGTACTTATGGCACTTTTTAATATAAACCTAAGGATTGGTTTCGATATGTTTATCGATATATCTTTATCGTTTGACCTCATGGGCGTGACATCTTACTACAACTGTTAGACCTTATAATTAAATAATCAAATTCAAATCAAGTCATTATTTAACAGGAATTCATAATTAGTTACTATGAAGCTTCAAAATGCTGGACCTCTTATCTGCTTAAGCATCCCGGTAACTCGTCAGCGAAATGGTAGTCTAGGCCATGTCGTTCACCGAACATAACACGCATATACAAATAAGTATTTAGATGCCGACTACCATCGGGCACAGAAGCGTTATTAATTCACTTGTAGATAGTGTGGTTACGGTTTCGCAATCTGCAATCTTTAAGCTGAATTAGGTGATGTTCAGGTCAACAGAGCGACCGGATAAAATGAGAATTTCCAAAATAAATGCCAATTCCGGTATCGATCCGAAGTGTAAGATTAAGCCTTTTTCCATGAACCTCAATTATGACACTGGTCACTATTTGAAAACCAGCCGTCGGAACAGTTCCCGCCTTTACGGTTGATCAATCCTTACTCCGTCTACCTTTACTATATAGTATACCCATCTTCCTTCCGTGCAGTGGCGTAACTACCGCCCCGCAGACCCTGCGACGCGTGGAGGCGCAACCCTCCGAAGGGCGCTGCTTTCGTAAAGTTTTATTTCGTTGGAAATTTTTTAAAACAAGCAGTGGAGGTAAAAAAACATTATATGAAAACAATAAAAGGAAATATGGATATACATTGCTCCAAACAATAGAGGATATTGTGTTACAAGAATATTAGGTATTTAAATAAGATACTTAAATTATTAAGTAGTGATTATATTTATATGCTTTGACGGAGACGCTAACAATAACCAATAAACTTTCGTCGTACGTGCTTCGTGCTGTACTTGTACATTGTAATGAAATTTGTTTAAAAACCTCTAAATGTGCTGACTTGTTGGGTCAACTGATTGATAATCTTCTGAGAAATGTATGGCTGTCCTCCAGTCCAGGTCCGCCACTCGCACATGCTATATACCATTCGATGTGTCTCATCGAGCTGAACAATAGTGAAGTTTTGGAGCACAGTAGTTTTAGAGATAATTGCCAAAAACTTTTTTGGAAGGAAAACCATAGCCTTCCACCCCCACCCTACCTGAAAATGCATGTTTTAATGCTCATGCGATCTAACCTAATCTCTCCTAACCTAACCAAAAACTAAATTAAAATACGTATGAATAGATAAAAACGCAAACCTAACTTAAACCTAGGTTAGGGTAGGTTCGGTTGGGTTGACTTAGATTAGGTTCGGTTAGACTAGAATACTGTTGTTCAGCTCGATGAGACCCATCGAATGGTATATAGCTCGTGCGGGTGGGACCTCATCTAAAGTTTTAACAAATATATTAAGAGGATTTATAGCGGAAATAGCAAAAACAATGGCCAGTTTAATTGACCAATTTGCCTGCGTTAAAACCCGGAAAAAATATAATCAGTGTTAAATCTCATTAATCATATAAAAAATGAAAAAGTAATGAATAATTATTAGCTACTGCATATTTTATTTTAACAAAAGTTACCTACGTACAATTGTATCTATGAGGGGCACAAACGTAGTTCTCGCAGGGGGGCGCAATCTTACATAGTTACGCCACTGCTTCCGTGTTCGCTCCAAAGGATTTGATTCTGGCACGGTTTAGATGTTGAGTTACTGAGTTCTTATCGCTTCCTTTATTTGGCTTAATTATGTATACCATTTGTCTTGACCTTAGCGTAATTTCTAAGCGAAAATTTGTTTGCAATCCTTTGTGCATGTTCTATTCGTACATTACCAATGCTTTACGGAATGCTTTGAGTCAATTAACACAACGTAAACATTAAAGATTAAACATTAGAGATTAGAGCGTCAATATCGACAGGTAAAAGGTTATTATTTTTATTTACGAGTCGTTAGTAACTTATTCTGTACACATTTGGGATATTATTGTTACCTCTTTATGGTCGCTATTAAAGTATTTGTAACTGGTAGCATTTGTGTATAATTTGGATGAGTTTTATGAGTAAATTTATACAATTTTATTAGAGTTTGTCTTCATAAAGTCATCAACTGGGAGATCAGATTTGCCCTAGACTGTGAATTCGATGTATATATACAAATGTCGATATTGGACACTGTAAATATCTTAGAGATTCCGATAGGCGAGTAAATACTATCCGCTTTGTTGCTTCATTTTATTATTGATGGTATTCACCGTTTAGTCTAATCTAAGGGCGTTGTAAAGTCTTTTTCAGTTAATAATTAATACAAGGAATCTTAAAATAACGTATTAACTGGTAAACACATACCCATACGTTAGAATACTTGAAATCACGTCCTGGTCACCATTTTAACCTATAGGTGTGCATTTACCTGTTAATACGTTATTTTAAGATTTCCTGTAAGAATAGCTCAAGCTCAATAAAAAAGCGTGTATACTTACTGAATCTTTATTTATTACTGTTTATATATTATGTTGTTATGACAATCCATATGCCTCAATGGTTTCCTGATAGAAGTTAGGAATGTGATATACATGGTGAGCAGATCACTACAGTACCTATGAAGATAGACTAATTAAAAGTCTGTAAAACAAAGTAAAAACTCAAGTTTGCTGATTTGAAATTTATGTGTTTTTATTTTTTGTCATAACGTATTCAAACTTCAACGCATTGTAGATAGCGGATCTATGCGCTATCTACAATTGTTCCAAGAGGTCAGCATAATCTTCGCCGTCGATAGTTCACCCTTCTGGAGAAGTAATAAAATTTTGCTCGCGATCAACACTAAGAGCTGGTCTAAGGGACGCCAAATTCAACATCCAAAATACAAGTTATCCGTTAATTTGACATACTCTGCATTCTACTATATGACTGCTTCTATATCTATTTCCTTGAATTACAGTCGATAGTTCATCAAAACAATATCACGTACCTTGCCAACAATTTTGTTGTGGGGTCGGTTTTTTATGCTGCAACAAGGTTCACTGGTGAAGTTTGTACAGTTTGTACGACGTTTTCAATAGATATATTTCTACATAAAATATCAACAAAACATATGTACAGATGTACAAAGATGTAAGTAAATATGTATTTGTCAGCTTTTTCTAAGAAATTCGGATGGTAGTACGAAAGATGAATAAAACACAGAAGATAAGAATGAAGGGTACACAGGGTACAGAATTACAATGTGGAAAATACATACCTGTTTATAGTTAAATAATTAATTTAAGTAAACACAAGTATAATAAATTTTAAATGTATAACAAAAAAATAAACAAAATAGCCCATAAAGTCAGTGACTGTCTATGGGAGTTTATGAATTAATATTGAAGTATTGCTGAAAAAGCTGCTTGGATTATATTTTTCTGATGTCAAGCTCTTCGCCGTTTGAATAGTTTGCCTATGAATAATTATGAAATGTCTTATTTATTATTTAGTATATTTATTGACAATTTGTAATAATAATAATTCATATTACTATTAATAGCTATTTATGTAACAAGTACATAATGTAGGACTTGATAGACAAGCCCAGTTTATGGCCGAGCGAGCGAAGCGAGCAAGGCCTATAAAAAGGGCGAGTCTATAAGGTCCAATTATGTAAGAGTTGCATACAAAGCTTTATGTTCGATTTCTAAAATTGGCTAATTATCAAAAAAAAATCAGTTTATAAATTTGACATCCATTCTTGACAGAAGAAAATTTGACATGTAATATACAGTTGTCATACTTTATTTTACTACTACCACTTTATTTTACGAGTACAATAATAAGCCAGTTTACTGCCGCAAAACAATACAATAAACAGTACTTTATAATGCAATCGGACATAAATGTCATTACTATTACTTTAATAACCATTTATGTCATTGTTTACACTTATTTTACAGGTAGATTGTATTGAGAATTAATCAATCATCGCCGAAGGCGACTTTTTTACAGTAATAGATCACCTTTCAGTAATTTTTACACTTTTCTTGTATGAACAAACAGATTACAGTGTCGGAAATGTGCGGGTACATCATATTCTAAATTAATATTCTAAAGTATTGGAGTTGGAGTCCTTCGCAATTTTTACTTCAGTTTTAAAATTCATGAACCCACTATTTGTACATTGTCAGATTAATATTAATTAACACTGCTTAACCACAGAAGTAAACCACAGGTCGGTGTTTGTGTAATTGCAGGGACCAACTGCTTAATGTGCCCTCCGACAGCACCACGAAGTGTACTGCACTTTTATATATTGATTAGAAAACTTTTTCGCCGGTTCCGGGGACCGAACCCGGGCCCGCCTGATTATGAGTTAGACTCTTTAACGCGCGGCTATCCACTCGATATTATCCATATTATTCTCAAATAGATTCAACGTCTTAAATGAGTAAACATGTAATTATCTAGATATATAAATATATAAAAATAGATACGCATATAAATAAATAATACAATATTATGAACTTATGGTTAATTTTATTATGGCGCAAAATGTATGGGGCGAAAAACTTCCCAAAGGCATTAAGAACTATCTTGTTCAGTTTTAGTAATTGAACAAAATTTGAGAAGTAAGTTGAAGATTTCGCACTCCTTAATCTTCTTTACAACTAGTGCCTTAACAGATTAAAGAAATCATAAAAATAAAAATGATGGAACTACATTACAAACAAAAATGATGAAGCGTACGATTAAAAATAAACATTTAGACATTATTTTTTTTATTGTTTCCAGCCTTACCTTGTGGAACTCCATAATCATAATATTTAAATAAATACTGTGAAACTTTTTACTAATCTTTATTTATTTCATTTAGAAATTAAACTTTAATAACTGTATCTGAATTCTATTGTTCACGTTAACAATTTTCTTCTAGTAAATACAGTTTTTTATGTAAATCTATCTTTCCATCTAGGTCTAGGAGGGTCACTATAATTTATCCACCTAGATATGTATGTACATAAATTGAGATTTTCCAAAAAATGAGCAAGTTTACAATAATTATTTCCATTTTGATAAGGGTTTGAGCTTTTGCTTAAATCAATTTTTAGTTAGATTATGTTTCTATATAAAATATTAAAAAACAGTCTTAACTTTTTCAGAATCCACTTATAATAGTTTTCTTTCCGTACAAAAAAGATTAAAGCGATGAAAATGTCTCAACAATATTTTTTTATTCAGAGAATTTAAAAGAAATTATACAATTCAGTATAGCAATTAGGCAATTGATTAAATAAAAATTAAAAAGACGAGCTTGAATAAAAAACTTTTCTTTGTATAAAAGTTAATTACTTAATATACAATTTAAATTGTTTTTCAAATTTTCCAGCCTTTCTTTGCAGTTAATTAAGTATTTAGAATTTTAAATAAAGAAACTGGAGATAAGAACATTTATTAATATTAATAACCTCATTCATGGGATAATATTAATGTGATTTTGAATTAAAAAGCAAGACTAAAGATTAAGATTGTGCCTATATAGTCTCCCTCTTTTAGAGCTTCATTATACTTTCGAGCTAAGCTTCGAACCAAACAGGGTTTTCTATATAAATATCAATAAGAAAAACAGGAAGCTTTTTAGTTTTTTGTATTGAATATTTTAGAAGCGGAAATACATACATTTAAAATATTTTCCTAAAAAGGAGAAAATATTGCAAATAGAAAATGAATACCCTAGGGTATGCTAGTCATTCCTGATTCTCAAGCAACATCTTTGACGTTGTTTCATCTTCATCCAAGGCTTTAATAATAAGCTACAATCAACATCAAGCAATTACTTTACACTTCAGAGATTCACTAAAAAGGAATTCTAATAGTTCTGTTCGAGACATGATGCTTGCTTGAGCCTTTGATCCTGGAGAACATGTATGTACAAGTACCTTACCGCACTCGCTGCTTTAGTCATATGTATGCTCACGACTAATTATTTTCATGCTGTTGGAATTTAGGCTGAAAATCTCTTTTTTGTAATATACTACATATACGCCGCTGCAGTTTAACTTTATACCATATTTCAAAGAACATTTTAATTCTTGAGCCTAGGAGGCTTGACAGGGTAATATATGAAAATTTAATTTTATGCTTGAGTTCACAAAGGTATTAATTTAGGGGATATTCTGAAATAGTATGGATCATTCAAAGTAATTCCATATACACAAAATTGAAATTTAAAAGATAAGATAAATTGGGGAACGTAATATCTAATTCCTTTAATGTTCACCACCACAACATACCTGAGGACTTGATCTGTAGCGATGGCATCTAGGTTTCTTTATTTTGACAAGAAGGTAATTTTATCTCCAGTGATTTAATTCTAGCCTTTAATCGTTTATTACTCTAAGTTTTTTCTTAAACTGTCTCTAGAATGCAATTATTCAAAGAGTGTCTTACAATTACCCTAGTTTACCTCACCACCATAATAGAAGAGTATAGAGGGGGTTTAGAAATCTTTTGACAGACTGTTTTTCCTATCTGAAGGACTTTGTATGCGGAATACGTGCTTGGTTCTTTATTTCAAAGAAGGTTATATTTATTCAAGAAAACACGCTCATACTTTATGTCCAAGTGAGGCTAGTCATTTGGCTGTCTAAATAAATATATTACCAATTACACACTTGCAGAAATCACTGTTACAGGTATAATTTACGATAATTAAATCTGTTAATTAGTCTGACTGGAATATTAATGTTATGGATATGTATACAGCCACTGTAATTAACCGTGGGCTTGTTATGTTTTAATTAATACCTTTCTCTCGTAATAGCGTTGCAAGTAATAAACCCACATGCACGTTATCGTATGATATACAGTTTATTTTTGATTTACGGCCGACTTCCTGCCATATATTCTCACACCTAACATGCACATACATTCTAATCAGGTCATATATTTTAATAATGCGTTTTTGTTCTGAGTTTAGCATTGAAATGCTGGGCGAGGAATATATTATACCCGCATTTACATAATAATCGCAAGCATAGGCCGTATGTTTACATTATATAACGTCTTGTTCTCGCAACAAATTATTTTTTCCGTTACACACAGTGCCGAGTTTTATTACGGTTCTTTTAAAATTCAATTCGCGTTAAAAGAAATGTAAATATTTTGGATATGAAGCTTCGCATGCGTAACTATTTAAATGTGCTTATCGACCATTGTATACTAATCTGTATACACATACTTTCCTGTATTGCTGAAAAAATAATGTCGTTGTTCCTGTTATAAATTAACTCACGTGTTGCATACATTACACCTACTCTTTTCAGTAGAAGTTAAATGTAACCAATTTGTTGTGCTTGAATCTATAGGTGGTACATAAACAGAAGTTATGCTATGGTTTGCAATGTTTCCTATTACTGCCTTCGGCGTTACTCTATTTCTTTAGATTTCCGACAGTTTTCTTGCTTTTGTAATAACTATTAATTATTGCCTGCTTGGCCACTTTTACTATTGTTCTCCGTGAGAAACCCAATGGAGAATACATCAGACTATCTACTTATGCTCCATACTTTGTGTCATTGTATGTTTCTAAGATAGGAGAGTTTCTCTTAAAAATATACTTTCATATGAATACAATGAATATCAAGTACCAACAATTAAATTATATTTAAAGTAGAAACAATACACCTCGCCGCTGTTCAACTCGACCGCACCTGACGAACAGCCACGATTGAATCTAATCTTCTTTCCCGTTTTTAGCATTGCGAACCATTCAAGAACTCGCTAATTTAGAAGAATCGAAGTGTCCTAATGTTGCGGATGCGTAGCAAAACCATATTTATATTGATGACGTAATTTCGGGATTGATTTTGTAGTTTTGTACAGAAACTACAATGGAGTTAATACAGGTTCTGCGATCTGGTAGATTCGAGTTGTGAAGGTGGATAAGTAACTGTCCGGAACTTCTCGCGGCTATACCATCTGCTGATGCCCAAACACCAGTCCAATTCGACAAAAAAAAACCTATCTTCCTTAAGGTTTTAGGTCTTCATTGGAACCCCATGTCCGACGTGTTTTTCTACTTGTGTCGGCTTATAGATCGCCCTTGTACAAAAAGAGATTTCTTATCGGAAGTAGCGATAATTTACAGTCCTTTAAGATTTTTAACCCCAGAGGTTCTCAACGTGTGTATCAATGACGCAATGCTGTATCAAAAAGGTTGATACCGCAATTATTGATGGCGAAAATAGATTGGGATGTCTGGGATGACCTGTTCCTGAGACAATGCTCTGTGAATGTTTATGACCATTTCTCCGTTTCATAGCGTATAATCTAGATACCCAAATAGGCCCTAATTGATGCTATGGTATTTGATACTTGTTTTGTTTGAACGTTCGGGTGTTCACTTCCCATCCTAAGACATGAATTGATATTCGCTTAATTAGCGTGCATTGCTAATGCACCAGTACGCTCTGCTGGGAGCGAGGTTACTGTCCATCCTCTACTAACTTTCCAGGCTAGTATTGGAGCTATAATCGTGCTCATCCGTCGGCGCCCTCTAGGAGATGGCATTTCGTCCAGCTTTTGGACTATTCCCCAACATAGTTGGGGGACCACTGCCCAATCTAATCAAACCTCAATTGTAGCAGGACTTAAGACTTATAGATCGCCTTTCTTATTGAAAGTAGCGAGAATTTTCAGTCTTTTAAGATTTTTAACCGCAGTGGTTCTCTTTGCAAAAAGGTTGATACAGCAATTATTGATGGCGAAAATAGACTGGGATGTCTGGGATGACCCTGTTCCTGAGACAATGCTCTGTGAATGTTTATGACCATTTCTCCATTTCATAGCGTTACCTCTAGATAACCAAAAATCTAGATACCACTTAAGTGTAGTGGCTCTAGAGCTTCTTCAAGTCACAGGTCTTGTACACCTGCAGTTAAGTCATATGGTGATCCGAATAGCATCCTAAATACAACTACCTGGTGGCATGCAGTTTCCCATTGGCCAGAATTTACCCCGTCTAACCGGGATAAATCTCACTTCAATTCTCTTTCATACGATTCAGTCAGTTAACGTTTATGAGTATTCGTCGAGATACACTTTCGTATAACTCTACAACACATTTAATTCTGGCCTGAGCAACCCGTAGCCCTGATTAACCTATCCAATGTTCTTGAGGCATACCGGTGCAACTGTTCTGGCGAATGGAGTCAACCATCCTAACAGCGTTTTTAATAGCCCATTGCCTGATAAATTTATTATAGATCGTATTTGCTAACCTGCCTTACGACAATAATCTGATATTAGACATGGTCTTCTTGTGTGTGTGTTTGTTAAACTTTGTTGTTTGTTCTTTCTATGGGTATGTACCGTGTAGTCTGATTCACCCAGTCAATGTTCCTGAGACAGTGATCAATAACTGGAATTTGTTTAAGTTGGAACTTCCTAAACTTTCAAATTTAAAATTTTCTGTGTATGGGCTAACGGACAAAGTTAGATTTTTTACTCTGTAAGGGGTTTAAGGGTTTTAAGAACTGGTCGTTGTCTATCCAATCCCAGGCCTGTCTGGGCAACGGATGACGGGATCAGAAGGAAATGTGTGGTAGAGTTATACCTAGGTCTTTCACCGAAGTGTTACTCGACGATGACTCTAAAACGTTGCGGAGGGAACAATGCTAACAAGAGGGTCCAGTGTGGGTGGATTGAATCTCACCTGACGTCAGGATCGTTTATGGAGCTAAGTATCTCGCTGTCTGACTTAGACGAATGGAGGAGAATCAAGTGAGATTTATCTCTGCCAGGGATTTCGCTCGCTGACCTATGAGAAACTGCAAGCCACCAGGTAACGTTTCGGAGGTGACAGTATCGGGGTCCGGCTTTGGCTGTACAGTTCCAGTGATCGGATTCTCAGAAATCGTCTCGAGACCTACACTTAAAGGACGTTGATGCGAAGATACACAGCCTCTGATGTCCAAGACAACTTCACCTTAACGGGTACATACCGAGATGCTACTTTGATGTGCCCTACAAAGTAGCCTCGAAGCTCTGTCAGGGGCACACCAGGCCTATAACTGGGAGATCGGGATGACAAATCTGTTTAAAAACCAAGTCCCGCCACATCTGAGGTTGGATTCGGGCAGCGGCCCCAACCTTGGTTCGGTGAAGGACCTTATGAAGGTATGAAAGAGGACTGGAGGGTTCCGACGTATTGACCTAGGTTGGGGGATAGTCCTAACGATGGACGAGGCACTTGATGAAAGAGGACGGTGGGGAGGTGCCGGCGGGTGAGCACGTATTAAGTTAATCGCTGCGGTACTAACCTGGATAGCTAGTAGAGGGTGGATAAGCAACCCCGCTCCGACCAGTCAGTAACTGGGAGCAATTGCTACGCAATTGCGTGCTGATTGAGCGTATCTCAATTACTTCCTCCTAAGAGAAAGAACGTGGGGGGTATGTTAACACGGGTACTCCACGTAAAACATTTATGTAAACCTGTAAGGGGTTTGGATAGAGAAAACTAGGAATCTCAAACAGATGACTATTCTATCATTATATTAAATCATGTACTTGTAAATTCAAGAATTTCTGCATTGAAGAGAACTAAACTGTATTTATAGAACTGGTGAATTACGGAAAATCAGTTTTGTGGCTATCCTGTGATTGTTCTTCATGAACAAAGTATTATTAATTACTTACCTCATCAATAAATCATCTTTATTTATTTATTATCAACAAAGGTCAGTATCCTTTTTTTATAATGCTAGCATGAGTAATTACTTTCGAAAGGTGTATTTACATTAATTATCGTAGCTTAATTGAATATTAACAACTATCCATATATCCATGTCACATAAAAGGACAGGTGAGTATAAACGATTTATTAATTATTAAGTTTATGAATAAAATATTATTATAACCAATTACTCTATTTTCACAATAATTCAGAGAGTTCACATTTCTTTAAATCTTCGTAGACCTTCCTCCAACAAAGCAGGAGAAATATCAATAAACTTTACCACCTGCATTAGTATTCTGTATTGCATTATTACTTTCGTTTGAGTTCATAGGATTGACAGAACAGGGCAGGGCACATGACTGATGTCCTATTGTGGCAGCCGTCTTGACATCAGCTATCAGGAACCTCTGCAGAATTCGTTATGCGCGGCGCTTCTTAACATGTAAATTAGAGGCTTGAGTCTTGAAGTCTGGAGGCAGCGGCATTCATCAGCGTTTGTGATTCAATGCATTATTAAAGCATTCTGCATTGCTAGTACTGTATATTTTGTATGTCTCGCTGCTTGTGGTAACGTCATTTTATTAAACTCTGTTGGCACATTCTTTCGTTAACATTCTCAATATTCTGCCCGCAGTGGTTTCTTAGTGAATTGAATTGCAGTTGTATTTATAAGACATATAAACTGAATCTTAATCAGTTACAAAGTAGTTATAAATCTAAAGAGATGATATTTTTAATACATATTTATAAACATAAACCAAATGCAATAAAAAGTAAGTGATGACATACCCTATCAACGTTTTCATCTTCCTTCTTATCTGATTTTTAAGTAGTAGTATATTTTGAAAGACTACATTCTCAACTCCATTTCTTATTATATTAGCATTTTTTGAACCGTTCACTTTTATGTAAAAACATGAGAATTAAATTTTATGTTCTTATGTAAAAGTAAAGTAATAAACTTTTTAATTTTCACAGTTAATTTGTATGTAGGGTAGCATACCCATTCATGGATGACGATAAATATGTGCTGGGAGGAATGTACTGCATAAACTTTTGGTAGTGCGCTTCGAAAATGGACAAATCAAAGCAGAGATTTTGGAAACTATTTCCATTCAAAATCATTAATTGATTTATTATTCGCATCACACTTAGCTATCATTTCTTTTATTACGAGATGGTAAAACCAAAATCTTAGGGGAAATGTCTACAATTGTATAGTGGGGTATTTATAGTATTTGTATGCTCAGGAGTATTTTTCTGGCATAGCCTCTACTCTTTTCAAAAGTTGGATTTAAACAAATAATATCTCTGCTTTTTCCAGTTAATTATTTAGAATTACTATACTTTTATTTGTTCACCTAAAACTGACTGCCTTACAAAAGATCAGGGACAATCCTAGGTGAGTGTTTCCCAATAGGGACGATATGTTTTTAAAATTAAATAAAATACAAAATATTTGAGACAAAAGCAAAACTTTTTTTTATTTTATAGTACAATTTATGACAATTATGTTTTGAATAAAACATTATTCAAATGTCCACCTCAGCGTTGTTTACAGGATCGAATTCGATGAACACAATTTTCGGTAACTTTTTGCAATAGCTCAGGTGTAATTTCATTAATGCAGCGGTCGATGTTCAATTTCAAAGCGTTTCTAGTTCGAGGTTTGTTAGTATAGACCAACGAATTTAAATAACCCCACAAGAAGAAGTCCAAAGGTGTTATATCACAACTTCTTGGAGGCCAATTAACAGTTCCATTTCTGGAGATTACAGACTCACCAAACTTTTCTCTCAGTAACTCCATAGTGGCATTGGCCATATGTGGTGTTGCACCATCTTGTTGGAAAAACATGTTACACCAAGAACGACAATTGTGTTTGTTAACGAAGCCGTTTAACCAAAAATGGGCTTTATCTGAAATATGATTTTTTTAAAATCAGCATCAATTTCAAGTTGCTCTAGAGCACAATCAGCAAACACACGACGCTTATGATGGTCAAGTGGCTTCAGTTCTTGAGTCAACACAATCTTATACGGATGTAAACCCGAATCTTTTCTCAAAATACGCCATAAGTTGTCATTCTTGAAAGGCCAAGTTCTTGAGAACGTCGATTAACCGACCGATTTGAATCTTCGGTAACATTGACACAGCGTCAATATTCTCTTGGTTTCTTGCGTTTTGTTGTCTTATTGGTGTTCTGGTTCTGGTATCGTGTAAAGTGAAAGTTGTTTCGAATTTTTTAACTATTCGACGAATAATAAGAACAGAAGGGCGATTATGTGGACCAAAAGCTTCACGAAGAACAGGTTGAGTTGTCAAACTATACTAAAAACAAATGACAGTTAGTGAAATTTCTACAATGTTAGGAATGGTTGCTATGACGCTTTAAAAACATATCGTTCCTTTTGGGAAACCCTTTACATGGGTTCATTTTTCATGTGACCTTGATTGACCTAAATGTAATGTCTCACCCGCTTCAAAGTTTTAAATATAAAAGACTCAAGTTCAAAAGTCTAAAGATGTCAGGGCTTTAAAGCTTTCCTGCTTAGAAATTCCAAAGTAGCAGAATACGAATATTTTAAACCACAGTTCAGTGTTTCAGTTCTAAATATTTGGGGCACACCCGATGTGAGTAATTTTATTGGGAAAATAGTTATTTACTCGAACTATCTACGAGGGTGGTCCCAGAAGTACCCGACCTGACCAAGAGGTGGCGGTAGTTGTTTGAAAATATCACTGTATTGGAAAGTACGCAGTCTATAAAGCATATGTTTCAAGTTTGAAAGCGCCACGTTGTTCAGTATTTGTTTGGCAGCCATCAATAGTGAACGTTGTCAGTGAATTTGTGAAAATGGAGAAAATTGGTCATCGTTATGTGATACAATACTTTTATTTGAAAGGCCTCAGCCCAACCAATATAAAAGCTGAACTGGATTCTACTCTGGGTGAGTCTGCTCCTTCGTTTACAACAGTTAAATTTTGGGTAGCTGAGTTTAAACGAGGCCGTACGAGCTACCAAGACGAGCATCGCAGTGGTCGACCAAATGAGGTGACGACTCCAGAAATGGCGAAGAAAATCCACAAAGCGGTACTTGATGATCGTCGACTGAAAGTGCGCGAGCTAGCAAACATTACGGGCATTTTAAAAAAGTGCGGTACATCGCATATTATCTGAAAATTTGGACATGAGAAAGCTGTGTGCAAGATGGGTGCCGCGTTTGCTCACACTCGAGCAACAACAGTGTCGTGAAAATGTTTCAATTGAGTGTTTAGCTAAGTTTCACAGCAACAAAGCAGAATTTTTGCGCCGTTTCGTAACAATGGATGAATCATGGGTCCATCATTTCACACCCGAGACAAAAGAACAATCGAAACAATGGACTCAAAAGGGAGAACCGGCTCCAAAGAAGCCGAAGACCGTTTCATCTGCAGGCAAGGTTATGGCGTCGGTTTTTTGGGATGCGCGTGGAATAATTTTTATTGACTCTCGAAAAAGGAAAAACTATCAACGGCCAGTATTATGCAAACTTATTGCAACGTTTGAGCGAAGAAATCAAGCAAAAACGACCGCATTTGGCTAAAAAGAAAGTGTTGTTTCATCACGACAACGCGCCAGCTCACAAATTCGTTATTGCAATGGCCAAAATTAATCAATTAAAGTTTGAATTGCTACCTCATGCACCATATTTGCCAGATTTAGCTCCCTCGGATTATTTTCTGTTCCCAAACTTGAAAATAATGGCTCAGTGGTCAAAGATTTTCCAACGATGAAGAAGTGATGTCAGCAGTTAATGGCTATTTTGAGGAGCAAGACAGTTCTTATTATAAAAAGGGTATCGAACTTTTTGAACACCGCTGGGAAAAGTGTATTGAGCTGAAAGGAGATTACGTTGAAAAATAAATAAATCTTTTTCCAAAATTTTTGTGTTTTCTTTGTTGGGTCGGGTACTTCTGGGACCACCCTCGTATGCGCTGATTAATTTTATCAAATGCCTTAGATAAATCAGTGTATTCGACTTAATACTAATCATTTAAGCATATAAAGTAAGAAATTCAACTCTGTAGGCCTTCCTCGACAAAACCATAATATTCGTTAATAATTTTGTTTTTAAAACAAACGGTTGATTAATCAACGATTATAAGCTTAAATAAGTTTTGGTAAGTAGCTAATACAGAGATAAGTCTGCAGATAGTGATTTCAAGATATCAAGACTTAAAAATCGGACCTAAGTAACTTAATTTTCAATACTCAGGACATATACCCGCTCACAATGATATATTGAAAATCAGTGCAACGCAACGGATCGAAAAAGATACTGCGACAATTATGTAATAAAACAGTTGGGGTCCTGTCTGTACCCAAACCTTTATATATTTATATAGTAATATTAATATTGAACGTTTAGCGCTTTCCCACAATTGCATATCATACACCAGAATACCAAAAGGAGTATGAACCTTCGTCGAGTGTAGACGATTGCCGAGCGTGTGTGCATTATATACGAAGTATTCAAAGTTCATTGAATTGCGATCGCATACATATTATTATTTCATTACTATTTAGTTTAAGTTTAAATTCGCGAGTGTTTGATCAGTAGTTGATAAATAACGTTTTACGATCATGCCTTTTTCAAAAGAGAAGGTAGAAGAGATACATAGCATTATCGCTACCCACACAATCAGTCTTTTCGCCGAAAATGAAGATTTGATCAAAAACATAGCTATTTAGTAGCCTATCAAAGGCATTACTAGGCGAGATTAATAATATAGTAGAAGATATAAAAACTGATGTGGCTATATTACGGAACGAAACGACTAGTTTTAAAAACGAAAATAATCAATTGAAATGTGAATCAATGAAACAGGATCAATACAGACGTAGAAATTGTATTAGAATTTTCGGGATTCCTAATGAGGCAACGGAAAATACAGATGAAAAAGTTCTAAATTTATTTAAAAACAAACTAAATTTGAATATAACAATGGACGACCTCAACTGTCGCTCACCAGCGGCGCACACATCGCTCAGGAAAACCAGTTGATGATAAGCAAAGTACAAGAAATCCGAAAAACTGACCTATCATTGTAAAGTTTGTGAACTATCAGAAACGTAAAATGGTATTTAATAACAAAAAAATATTGAAAGAAACCGACACGATAATTCGAGAAGAACTAAAATGAAACTACTGCTACTCTGGGAAGTGGGAAGTACGGGTAATAGGTGGCGGATAGCCCCCTCTATCCTGGAAAAGGGGGAATCTCGCTCCCCTAGACATGCGTGAAAGTATAAAATAAATGTATTTATTTGAATTAAATATTGTTTGTTTCTTTCTCTTAGTTACTTATTTTTATTAATTTAAAAATTGATATTTTAATTTCTTGCTCAGTTATTTGACTCATCAAAGCAGGGATGCCAACTTTCTTAGAAAATCGTTATAACTTTTTCGTATAATGGTGGGCTCCGGTCAATACTCGAAGTTATTTATCTTGGTCAAAACGGCGAAAAAGGTCTGTGGACATATAGCCGAAGATTAGTCAAGTGGAAAAATCATCGACACTCATCTGTGGACAGATCACCAAAACATATGTGTCTGTCCTGCACAAATGACCGAACGTGGACAGAACGCCGAAAAGTATAAAACGATAGAACATGGATAATAGACATCGTTACTGAAACTATAAATGTTACTGGAACTTTAATATGAAAAAACATCTTGCCCCAAGTTTTCATGGCTTTTATTTAAAAAAACTGTTGTCATATTTTACATTTAAACTGTTTAATTATGTAATTATTTTGTGTTTTTCAGATTCTTATACACCAATAGAAAGATTTGTTTGCCAACATAAAGCGAACTTCTTCTATGCATTTAATTATGTATTTAACGCAGTCGTCCAGACGGGATAATAATTATAAAGGCAAGGTGTTATATAGGGATTTCTGCTTTGTCCAATTAATTTTTCCTAAATCTTTGTTTTCTGTTTATCGTGTGATTTTCTGAAATCTCAACGGCAAATAATTGATTTTACATTTAAATTATTTATTTGATTTAAAAAAGTAAATTTGCTCAAGTACCAAAACCTGAAGTTCATAAAGAATGTAATAAATGTAATAAACCTTAATTAAAATCGAAAAACAAACATTGTTTCATCGCTATTTGGAACACACCTTTGCTTTGGCTTAGTAAATGACATTCGATGAATGCTGCTAAATGATGCATGTATCTCTCTATATGAGTAAACTGTTTAACAACAACAAATGTTACTACAACATTAATTAAATAAAATATTGTTCTAGTAACTAATTTACTCCAAGAGAATTTTTGTTCGTTTACCAATAATTTTAGATTATGTATTATTATAAACCTTTCTCACAAAATCATTTTAAACAATAATCTTACATACTACATTTTCTTTGTAGCATTCTCAATATTTTGTAATAAAATAAAAACCATGAAATATTTCCGAAAATTTGGGACAAGATCGTTTTTTAAATTGAAGATCCAATATTGGTATGTAACATATAGTTTCGGTAAACAACTTTATCTATTTTCTATCGGTTTATACTTTTCGGCGATTTGTCTACATTCGACCATTTGTGCACAAATACGTTTCGACTATTTGTCATTGTCCATAAATGCGTTTCAGCGTTTTGCCCGCGACGATTTTCCCAACTATACCTTTCGGTGTTTTGATCACTTTCGGCGATTTGTCCACAGATGTCTTTTGGCAATTTAACCTCTTTCGGTAGTTTGGTCAGAGCAGTCTGTCTGCCTGTGCGTTCGACAAGTTTGAGAATTTGGCATCGACGTTTTTGATCTATTTAGCTGTTTGTTCACTTTCGACGAAATAAATGGGAACTGGACATGTTCCCATTTATTTTTTTATCCTATCTTTAATATCGTTGGTGAGCTCACCCCCTCCCCAATTGAAAATATTTCCGACGTCCCTGCTGCTACTTCAAGAAACAATTAAAAAATATGGTGCCTCCAATGTCTGGTTTTCCTATGGTCGAATTGTGATTAACCCTAACAACAAAAAATATACAATAACAAATAAAAATGAACTGTAGAAAATGCAATTGTAAATATGTTATTTCGAACACTGCTAAAGGTGATCATACACTGAATTTGTAACTTTTCCTTTATTGAGTACTATACATACATATTAGGTTTCTTTTAGTTAGAATACTGTTCTTATTACTATAAATTATTTATATAAATAAATACTATACTATAGTTGCTTTGATTTTTGTTTAATTATTGGTTATTACTTTTTTTTAGATTGATAACTTTAATTACCTATATCTTCATTTTTATATGCCATTTGAAGCTGCTTAGATAAATGCAAAGTCACTTACTGCTCATTTGTTACCTATATCAGAACTTGTTTTAGATAACGATTTTGAAGTTTTCGGAATCAGTGAAAGCTGGTTGATAGCAGATATGACTTCAGATATAGTATTTATTAATGGTTATATGTTATTGAGACGAGACGGAGGTGCTCGAGGTACTTATACAATGCTTAATAACAGCGAAACATAGAATATATTGGTACGTATTTGCAAAAGATGGAAAAAGCTATTGTTATTGGTTGTGTGTATAAACCTCAAAAATTTAATGTCAATGTTTTCGTAGACGAATTCGTGTAACATTAGGTGACCATTTTATTTGTTGCAAATATTTCAAGATTAATCAATTTGACTTCGATGGTATCGCTGTGAATGGATTTAACAACATATTAGATGGTATTGGCATGGTATTGGTCTGAAGCAAATTACCACTACTTCTACAAGGATTGCAAGAAATAGTGCAACACTTCTTAATTACTTTATCATTTTAGAAGAGATTAATCCAAGTTCCAGTGGCACAATTTCAACTTCTTATATTTCTGATCATGAGTTGGTATAATCATGCTGATTTTAATTTTGTTGCATGGAATAGCCATCCAAACATTCAATTGTATAGAAATTTTCATAATATAAACACAGTGGTATTATATGATCAGTTGCGATCTATTCCGTGGAGGGACATTTATGACCATGATAATATAAATGATAAGGTGAGATTTTTTAATCAAAATTTGAATGCTTTGATGTACAGTGTGTTATAGAAGTTGGGGCATTAATTTTTACTGTTAGTTACCTGTGATGAGTATAATCGATTACCCAAATATTAAAGCCGTTGAACAAAAATCAAAAACTGACCTACCCCAATCGGTCCACGCTATTTTGTTTGACGACCACTGCTTATTATACCTCCACAAATGAAGGAACTAGGTCATTCGTTATCAACACGTCTTGAATATAAAAGATAAGATTAGATTGCAAGCAAGCTCTTGTTACCTTAGCTGTTAAAAATTTACAAGGTCAGTTTTTGTTTGTCATTGATGAACACATTGCTCCCTAACAACGGGATAAAATAATTACATTTATTTTACATGCATACAAAATTGCATTATGTTCATATAACATTAGTTATTTGAATTTTGAACATTTTGTGTCTAATTAGTACAAAAAAGGCTAATTGCATAAACACTTACTTCTTAGCTAATTAAAACATTATTATAATAAAAAATTGGCAAGGAAAGATTAATAACTTATAAACACTTACCTCTTAGCTAATTAAAACATTATTATAATAAATATTATAATAAATGTTTAAAATGTTGTCCATGATTATTTGCACAAAACTGCGCACGTCGTATCCAATTGTTGGTGATCACCGGAAAATTTTCTCTAATCTCCTCTCCAACAGTATTTATGCGTTGGCGCAAGTCCTCAATAGTGTCAATTTGGGACACATAAACTCGTTGTTTCATATGCCCCCACAAGAAGAAATCTAAAAGATTCAAATCTGGACTGCGAGGTGGCCACGATACAACACCTCCACGACCTATCCAACTACCAGGAAATGTCACGTTCAGATGATCCCGTACAACATGACTAAAATGCGGTGGAGCACCATCATGTTGGAACCAAAGTTGTGGACGGATGTCCAATGGCACTTCTTCTAGAAGTCCAGGAAGAGTATCCCTTAAAAATTCATGATAAATTGCCCCATTAACACGTTCTGACAATTCGTACGGCCCAACCAGCATATTGTTGACAATTCCAGCCCATAAATTAATTGTAAACCGCCGTTGAAAGTGGAAACGCCGGACAGCATGCGGATTTTCTATTGCCCATTCATGTGTATTGTGGAAATTGAATATCCCATTGCGTGTAAATGAACATTCATCCGTGCACAATATGGTGCGAGGGAAATCTGGATCTTCCTGATGACGTTATAGTATCCTGTTACAAAACTGTTGCCGGAGAGGATAATCGGCTGCACTTAGCGCCTGCACCCTTTGGACATGATAGGGATACATTTGGTTTTCCCTTAATGTACGCCAGACTACACGATGCGATACTGGTAGGTCACGTGCAATTTCACGGGTGCTTAACGATGGATTTTCTTCTATCCTGTTTAAAATTGCTTCTTCTACATCAATTACACGTTGCGGGCGTTGACAACCTCCTCCTCGACCACGTTGATCCCGCAATGACCCGGTAGTACGGCCTCGCTGAACCACTGCAACAAATCTCCTTGGAGCTGGAGCTACTCTTCCTGGAAATCGTTGTGCATACCGTCGGGCCGCTCTCGCTGCATTTTGATCAGCTGCACCATAACATAACACCATGTCCAATAATTCCTCGTTAGTATACCTGTGGGGCATGTTTGTGTACGAAACGGCACTTGTTCTTTATTGTTTAGGTGTAATTTACACGAGAGCACTACCGTAATTTCCCTAATATTAAATTTAAATTCAATAAGTCAATAACACTACAAAAGTTAGTCACAAATTAATCACTCACTTAAGCACTGTTTAATTTCGCACATAGTATTATGAAAACTAAATTAACTACAATTGCAAGAAGACTGTATGAATTTAATAATTAAATCAATTAATAATTTTATTAATTAAATTAATAAATTAATTTCTAAATACGTCTGTTTCGTTAGTCGTATTATTATAAAGTAACCCCTTTACAGTCAGTGAGTGTTTTAAAAGCAATTAGGTCAGCAACCTTTTTTAAAGAAGCAAAAACGTTCTTCAAACGTAAACATTTAGCTTAAACTAAAATTAATGGCAAAGATACGTACGGTAATTCCCCGATATGTCTACTTTTAACCTGTACCTACCATAATTCCAGTGATACCCAACCAGTTCTTGTAAATTAAAAGAAAAGCCTTTTTCACGTTTTTTTCCCTTACTTGTATAATGTAAGTTGCTTATTTTTCTATGTACTATGTGCCATTTCAATTAATGCCATAAGTGCCATAACACACTGTATATCCATGCATGTCTTATACAGTTATCATCAAATATGAAAACATCTAAACCGTGGATCACGGATAATATTAAATAAAAGAGAAAGCAAACGCGAAATACAAAAGAACTAAAAGCTTTGTTGCATGTTGAGGAATTAGGCGTTTAAAAATTTTACTACCTCTGCAATTAATAGAGAAAAACGAGCTTACTTCCAGTCATTATTAGTGCGAAATAACGGCAGTAAAACTTGGAATACTTTAAAATCTTCGAATATAATTAAAACTAAAAGAAACCCAAGTAAAATACCTAGTAGTCTTTCAGATCCCAATCTGATTAATCGACATTTTATGGAATATTAATTATCATATTCTACATTACTATAGAGGGTGTTAAAACGATATCAGTAAACTCAAATTTACAACAGTCACAGTAAATGATATTAGTAAATTGTTGCTTTCTGTTAAGTCTCGTGCAATTGGCTCTGATGGTATACCGTACATGTAGATTTTATTATTTTGTGCTGCCCTTTCATTTTGGATTTTATCTGTCACATCATTCATTCTGTCTATCCTGATGAATGGAAGTTTGCCCTTGTTGTGACTCTCCCTAAGACCGATTCGCCGAGAGATTTAAGTCATTTACAACCTATCAGTATTTTGCCGGTGTTATTGAAAATTGTTGAACATGTGATAAAATGTCAATTATGTAAATATTTTGACGATAATAATGTGCTTCCCGATGTACTATTGATTTTATAATGATTTTGGACAGCAAGGCTAATATGATGCTATTTTTTATTATTTTATCCTATACATTTATACTGAAAAAAAAGAATAAAATAGCATTATATTAGCCTTGCTGTAAAAATCAGTATAGTAATCAATAGTACAATCTGGCTTTATTAGGAGAGGACATAGTTGTGCCACTACTTTATTAAGTATTACTGATAACATATTCTTAGCATCTGATAATAATATGTTAACTATTTTGGTTTTCTTAGATTATTCAAAAGCGTTCGATACATTAAACCATCAACTGCTTCTTCAAATATTAAGATATAATGGACTTGACGAGAGTGCTGTGCTATTTTTCAACAATTATTTAAAAGTTAAAAGATAGATGTCAAAAGGTTGTTTTGGAGGCTGGGTTTTCTGACCCTTTGAGCATATTGGAGGGTGTCTCGCAAGGTTCAATGTTAGGTCCAACTTCTTTTTCTGTGTATACATCTAGTATACCTTCTTATATACGGAAATGTGAAATACAAGTGTATGCTGATGATACACAATTACTTTACTCCTGAAAATATAGAGGAAGCTTGTCATACTGTAAGTAATGATTTGGAAATTTTAATAAAACACTCTTTATGTTTAAATCCTAAAAAATGTAAGATAATGTTGTTTGGACTTAAGAATTAGAAAGCTCGTTGTTTACAGTATATAAACATTGAGATACATTATATTCCTTTGCGTGTTTGTGATAAGGTTAAAAATCTGAGCCTAATAATTGACATTTCTCTTAGGTTTGAAAAATATATTTCTACTGCTATCAAATCTACTATCAAAAAAGTATTTTCCGCTTAGAATTACTTTATAATGCACGACAATACTTAAACACCAGTTTAAGATAAAGATTATTATTATTATTATTATATGTACAGATAGGTTATACAGTTGCAAATAATAGGAGTATGTTGTCGATGGAGAGTTTTGTATTTCTTCCTACAATAATGGGTTCCTTTGGATGCATATGCTTTTTCCAGGCGAGACACTGGTCTAAATTCAATTCTAGCTATTTGTTTTCACGGAAATACGGACGCCATTTTTCTGTACTTGTAGACAGGTTGCGGGTTTCATAGTAACTAAAAGTAATTTGAACTGATTTAGATTTATTTACTTTCATACGGCAGTTGTTTGAACGACTCACTAACGGTTTTTAAGTGAGATTGATAATGATGTGATGGTACTTTAGGACTTTTTAGGATCATCAGCATATTTTGCCTCGTTGTTTCAGAGATATCAGCGATATTGTATAATACGTAAAGGAGAACTTCTGTATAAATTAAAAATGATGCTATCAAACATATATTACTTACTCCTCTGGTCTCACCTCACGGATAGAAACTACTGCCTTAAATATAAGAGTTATCAACCTGTTAAAATTTAACCGTAAAATACATTCTATCCAACCTAATGCGCAATCCTATATTATTGTAATTAAAGATGCTGGGTATATTACTTTCTCTACAGCCATCATATAGAGATTGCCGTTATGAAAAACTTTAATGTTGAGGAGAATAAATTGTACAATGTTTTGAATATAGTTGACAGTTCTTTGACAAGTCTTCTTAAAGAGTAATGCTACCTAGAAGGGCACGGGGAGTTTTTGTAAATCCTTTTGGATATAAAATTTTCTATCACTTGCCAAATAGTATTATAAAAATGGTTCCTCGGATATACTACGAAATCACTCCCCCAGTCAGTATAATGAAGGATACTCATTTAAAAGTTGGTAATTACCCTTCCAAAAAACATCAAAATAGTCCTCTCTTGAAATTACATTAGTGAAAGTTTTTACATTAAAAATAATATTAAGACTCAGTGAGGGCGATGTAAATCTATTGATAAGGTGGTCATAACTGACACACATCCGGCATTTTAGTAACGACTAATAGATCTAAATATACACCAGTTTGGTTTGCAACACTACTGAACTAGGTTGAGATCTGCATTAAGGTCAGTCAATATTTGCATCATATCTTTTTCATTGATGGTTGCTCCAGATCCAATTATCGCAAAATCGATCATACCTTCGTTAACGCAAGTAATGTGTGGTAGATTTTAAGTCGCCAAAAAGATGTAACTGGAATTCTAGATATTTATTGATAATATCCTCTAATTGCACGCGCAACTAGAAAAAGAAGTGGTGTGGTTGTTTGAAATCGAGGGAACAGGGAGATGTCATGGGCGATAAAATAAATAAAATACTCAATTATATAATAATATAGTGAACATTACTGGCTGAATGAAATAACGTTTGGAACTGCACAAGAGGGTCCTCTATACCGCAACGGTTCGTCAGTCTAGGTAAGAGTGTCAGAGATTTACGAATTTATGCGATGTTTTAATTGTATTCAATTCAATTTAAAGTTTGGAAAATACAATCTCTAATTTTTTGTTGTGTGTTTTAGCTACAGATATTATCTATACCTCGATCCTCTCTTATGTAACCCTGATGAAGAGCTAGGAGTGTCGAAATGTAGGTTTTAACTAAAATAAACCATTATTTAATTGCTATACGTAAGAACGATAAATAAAACTCTTAATAAATAGCGGTAAATAAAAAGTCATATAAAGATGCGTAAATGTTAGATTATAGTTACAATAATTATATTTTTATGTACCTACATAACTAAAAACTCACTAAAGTAACTAAAACTAAAGTGTTTTAGTGCAACTTTAATATGTCATAACTCTTCAGTTTTGAAATTGCCCTCAAGAACCATTTATAGTTACTAAAATGTAAAATATACCAATAAACAGATTAAGACCTACCCTATTTCGAAGTCATTTCAAGCGAGATGCGGTGTTGGAAATGGTACCAGTGAGTGCTTTATATTGAACGTTTCTTCTTCAAGTACAACTTTTATTTGTGAAGGTTATTTCCAAATGCGATTTCCATCCCTATCTCTGTATTCTGACTGACTCATATATTGAAATTACTGTAATTTTAATCGAGAGACTATATTATAATAGAGTAATTATCATTAACTAGAACTTGAAGAACTGAATGAAAAGTAGCACTTTTAGTTATATGTCATTTTGAGATTGGCGTTACAGTTTGGGTTGGTTAAATATTTTAGACGGTGTTTTGTCACCCATTACTGATATTTTCAAAATATCTCTATGCTCTGGTAAAACTCAGGAAATGCTCGTTTTCCATCCAGCTCCTCAATTTCTTTTTAGAAAAACAAATTGCAATTAATAAGGTTGTATGAAGCTAACTGCGGTATATTTGATGACTGTATAAGTTAATGGATTAACACCACAAAAGCCTGCAGAAAAGTGACGACACTGCACTGAGAAAAATAGTCAGGTTAAAGTAACCAAAAATAAGTTGCAGCAACCTGAAAATATGTACAAATAGTGACAATAACACCTGTGCGTATTACGAACTATATGATTTTAGAAAAATGGTTTTTGGTTAAATTGACGCAATAAGGTTAAATCAATCACACTCCCATATGGTAGAAACAACCCAAAAATAGTTGAATTTACCATGCCAATTTCAACCTTATTTCCTGGTTTGACACAATTCGTGTTAGGTTGTTTCAGCCTTGCATATGGTAAATGAAACTTAACACAAAGTAAATACTACCCTTTTGAAGGGTAAAAGTTCTAACCATAACGTTTGGTTCACTTTTCCTACTTATATAGTAGCTTGAATCAATAAGCTAAGCTATTTTAGTTGGACTTGTAAGTTAAAATAGCCAACTGTACATGTAGATTTAACCCAAGTAAGGTAAAATCCTCGTTAAGCTGAGATTACACATACTAGTGGCTGATTTTACTAGAACCAGGGTAAAATCTACCAAAGACCGGTTAACTATAAATAGATAGTTTACTTAACAAATCGCTTGTTTATTTTGACCTTGGTTTTTAGTTAACGCTGCTAAAATCAGGTTAGAACAACAAAGAATCGGTTTACTGTAATATAGTTAATCATATTTTGTTAATATTTTTCTCAGTGTGTCACTTCTTAGCAGTTCTTTACGGCAGCGGTTCCCAACCTTTTTTGTTCGCGGACCGCAAAACGACGTAGCATTTGGTTGCGGACGGGTAAGGTAAAAAATTAAAGAAAACATTTCGCAAAATAAATCTTATAATAATAAATTTATTTTACACTCTACAAGAAAAATCTAAAATAAATAAATCCATCCTTTATAATAACAAAAGTCTGTTTTTGTACCTCATCCGCTTCCCGCATACCAAACCTTGAACCACCAAAACGGGAACCTGCCCTATCGCAGGGCGGGGTCCGGCGCCAAAGACCATAACCGGGTTCTAGACACATAGGGCGGTCCATTGTTCAAAACCAAAACAAGGTACCTGACAGGTAGCGGAGGTATATTCGAAAACGCTGACAAGTCGGTTTCGGGAGCGGCGGTCAAAAACGGCAATGGGCTAAAGCGACCCAGAAGGCAATCATATAAGACCACCAAAACAGCGAAAAACAAATAAAAAATTTCGAGTTTTTCGGCTGTACCTTTTTTCTTATGGTTTTGCACGACATTTGAAGGGGAAACATTTTGAGATTATCCCTCGCTTTGGCTCCTATAGTTTCCGAGATACAGGTTCTCGAAAACTTGCGGAGCATCCTAGAGCGGAAATACGTAAAAAGCAATAGATGCACCGGTCAAAGCAGGCCGCGTGACATCAAATGCCGCTACAACATGTTTGATCGCTCCTAAAAACCCCATCTCACCCTTAGCCCCCCGGCTCAGGAAGAGTGTTGGCAAGAAAGGTGGTACCGAGCTGGTAAAGATTGTGTTGTCAGATTTTCGCTCCGACTTACCGTAAGGCGGGGGTAGTTTTTCCTGCTTCCACTAAAACGGTTTACCGGAGACGGTAAAGACTTCAAATCTGAGACGGGAACTACCCAACGCATCGACACACAAAAACCGGTTCGGATCGAAGCAAGTTTTGCGACCCCTCGAAACCGCGAACTCGGGTTTTTATCGTTTGCGTAAATCGGGGACGCTAGACAAAAGTTATTTCGGTTCTGGTATTCCTAAACCCATATGCGCCAAACCCGTTTAAACACTCTAAAATGGGAGATTCACCTTATTACCTATAACTGGATATTACCCCACCACATAGGTACGGAACCGGCGCGTTATATGTTACGTAGTATGTATGTATTGTGGTGTTATTTTGTATATTGCAAATCGTCAATAAACCTTATATATCTTAGGGTCGAATTAATAATCAATACTCAATAGTAAAGGTTACCTATAATTTTTTTTATTTATCTTAATATGAGACTCTAATGATTATCTTTCAATATTGGGTTCAATTATTGAAAGATTAAACTTTACAAATAAATCATTTAAAATTTGCCACTCTCACACGGTGGTTAGTAGCTCTCAATAAATAAACTTTGGTTATTACTAATAGTGATTGACACATATATCTGGAATGTCAAATCTAACAGTTATTAATTAAATTTTCCCAAGAATGAACAAGTAAGTATAGCATATATTTTTATTTAATTCTTTATTTTATAGATCTTTATTTTAGGATGTTAAAATGGAAAGAAATCTTACCCTGTCAACTTACACATTAACTTTTCCTTCAGGTAAGTCTTCCTCGTATGTCTCTCCAATAGTTTCTTGTTATTTTGACATATATATCTTCTAATCCTTTTACAACAATTACCTTCGCTTTCACTAATCCTACAACTTCCACAACATGCACTTTCCGCCAGGAACCGTGGCCACTGCTGCTGAATCTGCAGACCTCGCACCACCAAAGACCTCTTCACCGGACCACTGGACTGCCTCAAGACTGGTACAAGAATGCCATCCTTCCCAGGTCAGGTTAGTAAATTCGATATTTCTTTTAAATTCCTTTTACCCTTTATGGTTTTCTTCTTGTCTAGGGCTCGAATGAAGACTGCAAGCTCCCCAACACCTCAGTAAGTTAGTACTGTAACTTCAGTAACTTCAAAATCTTTTTCTTCTGAACAAGTCACCTTAATGATTCTTTTCTTTTACAGGAATATAATGAGGAATTCGACTCTTCAACACATTGGTAAGTAACAAACCCAGCGCGAAGACGGGTTTTCAATTTATTTTCTTTTCTCAATTGCTCTTACTGTATCGTTACGCCCTTTAATATTGCTTCCTGTAACTAATACACTGAAACTCTTCCTTTAATCAATAAAACGCTGGACTTCCTTTTTATGTTTATTAATTTAACAATTTTACTTCTTGAGCTTTATTATTTTACAAATTCTATTAACACATTTATTTTATTTACTATTATTTATACAAATTTTCTCTTCAGTAAGAATTTTATAGATTCTCTCAACAATCAAAAATTATTATTATTTCATTTCACGAGAGACCCCCTTTTTCCAACTATTTTGTCTGTTATGTTTTCCTTTTATCAAAATACCCCCTATCTTTGGAAATTCTTTCTGTTTCCTCACTAACAATGTCTATAACCATAGAAGTTATTTTTTTATACATTATTATTGAAGTACAGAGAGAATTTTAAATATGCTATAGAAAATCAATATACCTTTAAATTATTTTTTTGATTGATGCCACGATATCTTTACCTAATATACATTATTTTTAATTTTCAGGTTGACTTATGGCTAGGATATCCTTTCCTTTAAATTATCCTTGTTGATGTTAATATTGTATCATAATACTATAATAAATATACGCTATTCCATTCTAATAATAATAATAATAATAACTACTACAACCCATAACCTATACCAAGGCCCCAGAAGCTATAAGCTTGTGCGGGAGGAAGGGGGCGATTATTACTATTATGTAGGCCCAATGTGCTGCTGCAGCCGACTTACAGATGGAACAGCGCAAATCCCACATTTGTGTCACAGCTAAGGAAAACTGCAGAAAACCTTAACCGGATCTGCCGGCGCCGAGAGTCCATCGCGGGCCGCTTGGGTGAAAGTTCGGCACATTACACTACCAAGGCTGTTTTAATAAATAATTATAAAATAATAAAACATTCTGTTTTATTATTTTATAATTCTTTATTAAAACTTTGTATTCTTGGGATATCATCATGACTTTGTATGTAAGTTTATATGTTTTATGTTTTTAGTTATTGATCCCTAAGAACCACGTCTGTACAATAATGATTCTTTAAATTTTTTTTTATCTTATGTACATGCTCATATTAATTTTTCCACTTCACATAAACGTGAACATAACAGTATATAGTCATGTGTATAAAAGTTAGAGTTTACTACTGGTCAACTCCGATACACTATTTGACCCTACGTTAGCTCCAGGATAACAGGGATTAAAAATATTCTTTCAGTAAAATTTTGAAAATACTGTTATTTTTCTGCGGACCGGCAAAAAGTTTTGACGGACCGGCACCGGTCCGCGGACCGACGGTTGGGAAACGCTGCTTTTTGGTATATGTATTAAATGGCGATGATAAGTAAAATGCTACTAGAAACATTTCTAAAGTTTTAATTTTTATTGTAACAGCGATTTAAACAATGTATCACCTTAGATTAGAATAACATTCAAAATACGTAAGTCTCTACACTACTTCAGATTGTAGATTGAGGAAGAACTAGAGCCTATAACGAATACAGCACTACTGCAGTGAATCTCTCACAAACTACAATATAGTAGTCTCATGTATATATGTATACAATAATTGTGCATTTTGGAAGGAAGTTGTCAAAACTGTCAATTCTTCATTTTGTATTGGTACTTTTCTGAATATGACTGTGATTGCTAATCTTGAATAGAAATAAATCCTGAATTACTCTGACGTTTTGCGTTTAGCTTTACTTTTGGGAAACTACTACGCAAACCGAAGCGTATACAAATGATACATGTTAGCTAATAGCAAGATATAATAGGTAAGATATTTAATAATGGTATTTTTTTTGTTTTAACTTTGCCGCGTTTGTAAAACTTGCTATTTCGCTAATTTACAGTTAATAAAAAAAATAAGGACTCGACTTTGCTAAGCAGAAATAAATTTATATAATTTGCAGAACATTAATAAGATGTTTTTGTCTGCTAACGCGTTACCGGTAGAGACGTACCCTTTAATTAATTCACACTAGTCATTATTTGTGGTTGCAGCTGTACTTATGTAACACAATGTAATGAAGCCAGTTGGCAAGTATCCATTTGAATTAGTCAAATACTTTAAAAAACAACAGACGCATTCGACAACGGCACAGACTCTATTTAAATCAGAGATGGGTAATAAATCTTTGTCTAAAGAGGATTTGCAATGAATGAAAGGATATTTAAAGATCCCATGGCATTTTAAAACTTTTCCCAGTGCAATCTATTTCATGCTGCTATTTTCGCGGTAAATACCACACAATTTACGATGCATGTATAATGGACATCGGTGAAGTAATACACTTTAATGCTTTAAAATGCAAAAACAATTGAAAACAGGTTTTAACATAAATCAGGCAGTTTTAATAGTTAATACTAAGAATTATATTGAACTCTTAAATTTGTAAAATAATAGTCATACGGAGATCATAGATTTATGTTTCCGGCTAGGTTGGTAACACAGGAAGTTGTGGGTGTTGCAAATTTCACTTACTTTTAATTAATTGGACAATAACTGAAGACCAATGCATAATTATTAAAAATTAAACATAAACATTCTTATAGATTAGTTAATTTTCGGTTCATGAAAATTTAGTCTGATTGCGATAGAAAGCATAAAAAGATATGAGCATACCTTCATTCTTTTAAAAGGGTACACTTATTCTCTTTATATTAGTAAATGTCAAATATAAAGCAAGAAAAGAACTGTGTTGTCACATTAAACAGAATCAGGGTGCAAAGGAATTGATTAATTTTAATAGTATCTTATGTTGGCCTTATGAGTTTAGAGCTCAATTTAAAGTATTGCAACTAGGTACCGAATTCACTAGAAATGTAAAAATCTCTAAATGCTGTTCTCGAATAATATATACATGACACAGTAATAGTAATAAATTAGCAACATCTAGTATGTACTGTATATTAAATATGGTATTTGAACTTAAAAAAAAAGAGTGGAAGGTGAACTAAGAAAAAAACTTCCATGAACCCAACTACAAAACCCGATGACTCTAACTATCCTTTGGAATATAAACTTTTTAATTCACTGATTATTAAATTTTCATTTCAAAATCCAGATACAAAACAGAACTCAAGGAAATTATTGGCATAGCTGTTTCTAACGGTTACTCTGAGGATATTGTATACAGTACTTAAAAAACATATATGAAGAACAAACGAAATATGTTAAGGTTTAATCAAGTTATGATGAGGCATATAATTAATTAGAAATGTAAACAAACCTACAGAAGTTAACTGTTTTGAAAGCTTAGAAATTATTAAAAATAAAAAAATCCTAATAAACTCTGATTTAGGACCTATTAATTCCAGTTGTTTAGAATTGCTCCACCAGTAATCAGTCAGACTTGACCGATTACCAGCAAACCGTGACGTTCTGTAGGTACATATATAACGTTAGTTTTTTGATTTTAGTTTAGTTTTTCAGCAACTGCTGAAGATGACAGCTTAGCTGTTGAAACACAAGTCTAGTGTGAAAAAAAAGTATATTTGGGGAGCGTGAACTTCAGCTTTTACTTTTCAACTTTAATTAAGTAGCCGTAGCCGTAGTGTCATGAATACGTTTGTTGAAACAGTCATATTTATGGAAATAACCTCCAGTAAAAGTTAACTAGACTTGGTGGTAGTGTGCCTAAGTCAGTAACGGGAAATACATGAAATAGTTACGACTTTTTTTTAAGGTTACAACCTTTTTTTATTTACGACCTTTTAAGATAATCACGTGAAGGAACGTATTCCTAACCTAAAAGTATATGTTTATTTTTGTGATAAGTATCTCTTTACCCAATCAAGACTTTCGTTGTACATTTACAGTTTTAGCTTCAGTTTACAGTATGATTAAAAACCTACCTTTTGTTACTAAAAAGTTTGTACTCAAAATTTATAATATTGATGGTTATACGGTAAGTATGTTGATCGCTTCAAAGATATCACCTTGGTTTTCCTCTTAAAACCCAAGAAAGATCCCAGCGACCCTTCTTCATATCGTTCTATTTCTCCTTTGCCTTGTTTTGCAAAAACGTTCGAATTAATGAATAAAGACTGGAATTGTACTTCGAATCAAGTTCCTTTCTACCCACGCCTTAATACGGGCACAGGAGGGGAAGAGGAACTACTAATGCCCTTACTCAGTTTGTTAATGACATACAATGCACATTTTCAGATAATAACTATCTTTTATGCACAGACACATTATAATTAGACTATTATTGCTACCCTCATCTAAACATAACCGTCTCTTTATTGCCCAAGGACCTCTTTATGGTCAGGCGGGCAATAATGAAACGTCAATTAAATGTCAGAAGTTTTTTGTAGAACTTGATTGGTTCTTAATATAATTTGTAAACTTATCACCAATGAAAATAAGCTGAAATTAAATATTTTGGAATAGTAAGTATAGCAACGTACTTCGTATAAGCACATAAGTATACGCACAGCGGCTTGATGTACCTACGTACTCATTTAATTATATTTTTTATACAATAATAGATTTGAGATAAAAACTTAATCTGTGCATAAAATAGTGTATGCATAGCGGGCATAACTTGCTTTTATGGCCCTACAGCCTTTTCCTAACCCTCGGCTAACGCCTCGGGCTAGAAATAACACCGCTTCTGGCCATAAAAGCTTCTTTATGCCCTTAAGACATAAATAACTATTATGCTTTTTTATAGATTTGAAAGGTGCTTATAATTGTGTTGATTTAAGCATACTTCACACGCAACTAATACGTATGACCATTAATTAGAAAGCCGACAATATTTAGAAACTTTACAGAAAATCCATATATTATGCACGGGTCAAGAGTTGTCAATATTGTGTTCCTCAATGGGCGGTTTTGAGCCTTATCCTTTAATAGTTTCACTGCTAGTTTACACAGTATATTCGATGAAAATATTAGAGTTACATTTATACAGTTCGAAAGTTCGATCTGAAATACATAACGGATAGATAGCCTTTTGAGTTTATTAAACGATCACTCCTTCTTCATAATCCTTTATATGTCTGTGTGACGCTCTTCTCTCGTCATCGCGACATACCGAAAAATTCCATAACACTTTGTAATACCTTGATTCCTGTCGGTCCATAATAACACTACGGGTGTATTTTGTTTAGCAGCTAACTCTAATCTAATTTTTATGGACTGGATTCAGCTAAAATCTCTAAAAAAAATGTTTAGGGGCTTCTAAGTCCTCCCTTTCACCGACAATATTAGCAGAAGCCCGCGAGCTATCTCTGTCAATTCGAGGCAATCTTTGTTCTGCAAAAAATCGTTTTAATCAGTTTATTATTTTCCACAAAAGTAATGCATTCGCTTTATAAGCCAGCAGTTGAAGACTACATTTAAGGGTGTCTCCTAACCACACATTGTATTTGACTAATTGCCAATACGTATTTCGGTAACGATGTTACGTCTTCCTCGTCATAAAATTGGCATAAAACAAACGGTTTTATGTCGAGAAAAAGGTAACATCCTTACCAAAATACCTACTGACAATTAGTCAAATACAATGTGTGGTTAGCAGACACCGTTAAATATATAGTGTTGTGATAAACCACAGTCCTTAGAATCCATTATTAGCAGCAGTTGAAGACTTTACAAAACAAACAACAGTATGCCTTTGGCAGAAACATTCACATTTACCTACTTATAGCTTGTCATGCAAACTTAAGAACATTTACAATTACCTTATGAGGAATCTAGTTTTCTGTTCAGACTTCCAAGATCATCAAATATGAGTAATCTGCAAAAAGAATTTGTGCAGTACTTGTTCCCACTTTAAGATCATTAACAAAAAAAGTATAGGACCAATTACTGAACCTTGTAGAACACCATATTCTATTTTTTCCATTTTTATTATTTATAGAAACATATTGTTTATTATTTTCAAGACTTGCTGCAATTAAGGATGAGGCCAGTTTACTAAAGTTGTAGTGCTCCAACTTTCTCAGCAGCAGATTGTGTGAAACACAATGAAGAGTAGTTTGTAAATCACAAAAAGTTATTCTTGCATAATCACATTTATGAAAACTGTCAACTATTTTATATACCATGCGCATCAATGCATCAGTTGTTGATTTATTTGCCGTAAATTCATATTGCTTATAGAAGAATAAATTGTTGGTTTCAAAATGTTCTACAATTTATGATTTTAGAACTGTTTTTATTGATAACTGATAGCTAGCAAAACAGAAGTAGGTCTCAGCTTATTTACATTAGCAGCATCCTTTTCTTTTGGCAGTGGAGTAACTTTTGCTGTTTTGAGAGCATCTGGAAAGGTTCCTACGAGTATTATTTCATTAATTAATTTGGTTAATGGTATTATTAAAATGTTGACAAGGATAAGGAAAAGTGTTTTAAGAAAGGAAGGAAATCAATTGGATATTAAACCAGAAGTATTAGGAGAACAGCAGTAACAGCAATTATGTTACTCTGCACGGAGAAAACTTATAAAAAGAAAAACCTTCCATCGATTCTATATGTAAGTGCAAGGATAAGTGCTACAATGCTGTTTCAGTGGAATATTGGAGGATATTGTTTGGAAAATGTTTGGAGCTTATGAACTGCAATACTCAAACCACATTTTTGACTTCGTATGTTGAAAAACACAAAATAGTACGAAAATACAATAATAATACAGACACAAGGCACTACAGTAGAGGATATTTTGTAACACAATAAATGTGTGGAGGTTAGTAACAATAAAATTACAATTAAATATCGTAAATGCAGAAGAGCAAGGTTATTGATCTTATTAGCAAAATAGTGGTAAACCTTAGTAGTAAGTAAATAGCGGTTCAAGACTAGATCTCCCCATGTTATTCTTATGGGAGTTTAGTTTTTAAGACAGGACAATTTTGTGAGGTTATGTGTGTCAAACTTGGCGTCCTTCCCGCTAGATGTCAGCATGGGTGTGGGGTTGAGTGTTTTGGCGGGAAAATGTAAATGTGATGCTTGCTCGTGATTGGTCGGACTGAATTGCCGGTAAAATAGGTTGCAGCATGTGTCGCTAGATGTCGCTGTGGGCGTGGTTTTGGCGGGAAAAATCAAATCTCAGGCCTGTTCGTGATTGGTCCGAAGTTTTGGCGCTAAAGGAGGTTGCAGGACGTGTCGCTTTGGAGCTGAATGTAAACAAACGGGGTTGCCAAATCTCATATTTGGTAAAAATGAAAAGTCACTAGATAATTCCCCAGGACTTGAAAGTGTGTGTTTAGACCGCGCGCAAAGGGGGCCTTCGCCCTGGGCCCCCATTCTGGGGCATCCTAGGGAGATCGTTAGGGTGCTTCGCTCTGGGCCCCCCACTCTGGCGTTCCCGGGGAGATCGTTATGGGTGCTTCGCCCTCCTCGGGGCCCCACTCTGGGGGTCCCCCTGGGATCGACAGCGGTGCAGGGCCCCCTTGTGTGAAAGATGTCGGCGTACGCGTGAACGCGACCGGGCGGGCCGGGTTAATCCGAAAAATTTGTCGGGGCGTTACGTGGCCGGGTGGTCCAGTGCCCCGGTGGCCGTTGAAAGGGGTTAATTTATTTGGCGGTCCGAAAAATTTGTCGCGGCGTTGCGTGGGCGGGTGCCCCAGTGCCCCGGTGGGCCGATGAAAGGGGTTAATTTGAAAAATTTAGCGGTTGTCTCGTTGCTGATTAATAATAAGGTGGTGGGTAAACATTTTATTAAAGGGGGGCTGAAAAAAATAATATACAATCATCGTTTAACTAGATGTAAATACAATATTAACAACATAAGCGTACTGTAGATTTTTCTTTAATACAAATAATGAATAGTGACCTATAAAATACAATAATAATAATAATTAAAGGAGAATGCATCGTTTTCCTCTCTCTCATGAATAGTACTGCTGGATGATCTCATCACTTAATTGTTGCATAGTTTGATGTTGGACTAAAAATAAAAACATTACATTTTATACATTAAATTAAAAAATATCAACTTACCTGCATTTGTTTTTTCCTTTAATAAAACAGAAGCCAATAATGATATTATTTTAAAGGAGAATGCATCTTTCTGCTGGATGATGTAATTATATGTGCATACATTCCTTTTCTAGAATGATCTCATCATCACTTAATTGTTGCATAGTTTGATGTTGGACTAAAAATAAAAACATTACATTTTATACATTAAATTAAAAAATATCAACTTACCTGCATTTGTTTTTTCCTTTATGAACAAAACAGAAGCCAGTAAAATACAATAATGATATTATTTTAAAGGAGAATGCATCTTTCTGCTGGATGATGTAATTATTCAAAACATATGTGCATACATTCCTTTTTCTAGAATGATCTCATCATCACTTAATTGCTGCATAGTTTTGAGAGCTAAAAAAACATCACATTTTATACATTAAAAATAAAATAACAATATCAACTTACCCGCATTTGTTTTTTCCTTTAATACGATAATAATATTAAAAGAAAAATGCATCTTTTCCTTCTAACAAAATATTATATATTCCGCCGGATGATGTCATCAGTGAATTATTGCACTAGCAAGAAAAAACATTCCTTTCATGAATTGATGTTCGACTTAGAAAAACAATACATTCGGTGTAAAATAACAATCTCAATTTAGCTGCACTTGTTTTTTTCCTATTTTACACGTTATAATGAAATTTTTAAGATCGCAAACAATATTAAGCGGTTGTATTGTTTTTAGTGCTATTTTTATTGATTAAAAGACGCGAGTTCAAACCGCATTACATATGTGCACAGTTTACCGCTTGTTTTAAAACTGAAGCGCTATTAAAATGTGTACTGTAAAATATTTTCTTAATGTCATGTCATAATTAATTAATGCTTTTTAAGTGCAAACATTAACATAGGCGATAAATTTAAAATGTGCGTCATTGCCACATCTGGGATTCGTTTCTTGATATTCCCCGTTTGATTTACAAAACAACAGGGATGTACAAAATCTCGCATAAAAAGATTATTTACATGTCTTTGATTCCATTTATAATTGAATCGTTGTTTTGGACATCCTTTAGAATATTTTTTTCTTTAGTGGGATATTTTAGTTTGTAAAAATTGTGTTATATGGAGTATTTTGTTCGAAGTGTTGGCCTTGTTAGGGGTGGAAAGCGCGCCATTTTATGAGTTATTGCTTGAAGTTATTTTATGAGGGTGTTTTGCGTTTTCGATTTGTGTCAACAATTAAAATTAATTGCACCTTGCACTCGTATAAAAAGCTCGCTCTAAAGTGCCTCTGTTTTTAGTTGAAACAAGTGTTTGGTGCGGATAACATACTCATTTAGAAAAACCGTTCGATTCAGTTTGTGAAATTAACGTGTTATTATTTTTTAATTGAAAGGTTGAATTGTATTTAATCCGTCTTAACAATAATGGATATTACCAATTTGCAAAATCAGGTTACATTGGTGGAAGATGATTTAGCACGTGCAACAACACCTGCTGATTTTCGAAGGTTATCAACCCTGATTGATGAAACTACGGAATTAACAATCCAACAGATAAGGAATTACTCAAATGCGGGGGGAATAGCTGATAAACGGAAACTAGAAACGATTTTGAACAGATGTAAATACTTGGATGCGAGGATAAAACAATCCCTTATTAAAACAGGCGAAGGAGTTAGTGGAGAGGGTGGGGAAAGCAGCGTAACGTATTATGACGTAAGTTTTTCATGTTTTTTATTGAATATTCTCATTTTGATTGATTATAATTTGCATGTTTTAGCTGGAATCAGCGTTCAAAGGGCGTATTAAGACGGGTATAGTAATCAATAACAATATATTAGATCCAAAGGAGTTTCTCGAGGAAGCACAGCCCATTTTTGTGGATAAAATTGAAGCATCCCTCCAAAAGCGAATACCTAACATGAAAGCCAATGTCGTTCTTTGTGCCGATTATAAAATGAAGCTAGATGATACAGTACAGGCCAAGTACTTTAACACGTCCAACTTCATTATATCAAGATCCAGCGACCTTATTTCTATATTCGGGGACATGGAGTTTTCTTTATTATCACAGGTGCGTATATGAAGTTTTTTAAAAACTCACTTTTAATTAGTTTTTTTTCTTTTTTACAGATGGGATCCTTTGAAGAAGTGGGGTCAGGGGGTAGTTTTAGTCGTATTAATTCGTTAGCTATAAATATTAACAAATATTCGCCTTTAAGAGCTTCTAAATTTATCGAGTTGCCTACTGTAATTAAAAGCAAGCACGCCATTATAAATGTAAAAAATACGGATAACGAATGCTTCTATTACGCTCTAGTTTCCGCTCTTTACCCCTCCAATAGAAATAAAGAATTACCATCCTCGTATCCGCAAAATTTCAAACAATTATTTAATATTAAGGGTATTAAATCTCCGGTGAAAATTACGGACATTCCCAAATTTGAACGTCAAAATCCTAACATTTCCGTTAACGTGTACGGCTTGCAGGGTAGTAAAGTGATGGGGCCTCTTTATCATACAAAATCCAAAAAACAACACCATATTAATTTGTTGTACGTGAGAAAGAGGAAAGCATCTCACTACTGCTGGATAAAGAATATGTCTCGTTTATGTAGATCGTCCATCACCAAGTACGAGCACCGTACTTTTATATGTGACAGGTGCTTAAGGCACTTCAGGAGTGTCCAATCGTTGAACAATCACCTGGATGATTGTGAAAAGTTCGATGCAGTTCGCATAGAATTTGATAAACCGGGTGAAAATACATTGTCTTTTAAAAATTTAAATTTTAATTTACGTCATCCCTTCGTTGTATACGCCGATTTTGAATGCTTAACAGTGCCGTGTAATCAAATTGATGATGATGATGATGATGTTACGCATTTCAAAAGCTGTACTATACCATATCAAAAACATATACCTTTCGCTGTCGCATACCAGGTCGTTTGTTCGTTCGATCCCTCCTTATCACATTATAAAAGTTATGTAGGAACAAATCCTCAAAAATGGCTGGTTAACGAGTTGATAAAAGAAACCGCAATAATAGAGGAAAAGATAAAAATTAACATTCCAATGCTGCCGCTTACATTGGAGGAACAGCAGGGGTATGATAATACCACACTGTGCCCCCATTGTTTGCAAGAATTCAATGAGGATTTGATTGTCAAAGTTAGAAATCATGATCATTTCACCGGGAAATTCCTATCGGCCCTTTGTCAAAATTGTAACCTGCAATACAAATGCGGCAATTACATTCCCATATTGTTTCATAACATGTCAGGCTATGATATACATTTCATAATTAATGAATTAAATTTCAACCGCGAACCGGTAAATATCCTACCCGTGACAAGAGAAAATTACATTTCAGTATCAAAAAAATGTGCTAAGATGACATGGAGGTTTATAGACAGTTATCGGTTCTTAGCTAGAAGTTTGGATGTTTTAGCAAATAATTTAGCCCCGGAAATGTTTAATTTTGTTCGCGAAGCCTTTCCAAATCCCGAACAATTTAATTTAGTACGACGTAAAGGCATATTTTGTTACGATTACATGAATAGTTGGGGGAAACTCAATGAAACGGAATTACCGCCGAAAGAATCGTTTTATAATGCTCTTCGCGAAGAACATATCAGCTGCGAAGATTACGAGCACGTTCAGAATGTATGGAAAACATTTAACATAAAATCGTTGGCGCAATACAGTGAACTTTATTTAAAGTGTGACGTAAAAATCTTAGCTGATGTTTTTGAACAGTTTCGCGATTTATGTATGAAAATATACGATTTAGACAGTGTACATTTTTATACGGGGCCCGGATTAGCGTGGTCAGCTGCTTTAAAGTGTACACGTGTAAAATTAGATTTGTTGACCGACATAGATATGGTGTTGTTTTTTGAAAAAGCGATAAGAGGCGGGATTACCCAATGTTCGCATAGATACGCAAAAGCAAACAATAAATATATGAAGGAAAATTATAACGAGAAGGAGCCTTCAAGTTGTTTGCTTTATGTAGATGCCAATAACCTTTACGGTTACGCGATGTCCGAAAGTTTACCGTACGGGAATTTTGAATGGTTGTCGGAAAATCGGGTTCGCGAGATAGAAAATATATTAAAAAATTTTAAATGCGGGGAAAAACCGGATTGGGAAATGTATACCGATCGAGCGTGCATGCTCGCTCTAAACATGGCGGTTGACGAGGAAGAAGCCCCTACCTCATTAATTTTGGAAGTAGATCTTAACGTGCCCCGGGAAATTCAAGACAAAACGTCAGCGTTTCCCTTTTGCCCGGAGCATCGGCGGCCTCCTACGGCTTCAAATAATTCCCCCCCAAAATTAATGTTGACTATGTTTCCAAAATTTAAATACGTTTTGCATGTTCGAAACCTGTTTCAATGTTTATTGTACGGCCTGCAATTAACCAAGGTTCATAGAGTTTTAAAATTCTCTCAACGGAGATGGCTCAAACCCTACATAGACTTGAACACGAGTTTAAGGGCTAAGGCAAAAAACGAGTTCGAAAAGGACTTCTTTAAGCTCATGAACAACGCGGTTTTCGGCAAGACGATGCAGAATATCCGGAAACATCGAAAGATCAAATTAGCGTACTCTTTTAGAAGCGCCCAAAAGTATATCGCGTTACCGGAGTTCCGTTCCTGTACGATATTTAAAGAAAATCTGGTCGCCGTCGAACTAAACAAAACCGTGGTTAAATATAACCAACCGGTTTATTTGGGGATGGTGATTTTAGACTTGTCTAAATTATTAATGTACTCTTTTCATTATCAGTTTATGTTAGAGCAACCCTGCCCCGCTATCTTGCTTTATACGGACACGGACGGAATGGTGTATGCTTGTGCAAATAGTACCGACGGATTAGATATTTATGACGTTATACGAGAGGAAAGCGCGAAAGGATCGGAGGGAATATTCGATACGTCCGATTATCCTCCAGAGAACCCCTATGGAATACAGAAAGTAAATAAGAAAGTTCCCGGTAAATTCAAAGATGAATTAAACGGAAAACTTTTATTGGAATTTGTCGGTTTGAAATCGAAAATGTATTCCATGCGGAAGGAGGAGGGTAAGGAGGTTTGTAAGGCCAAAGGCGTAGGGCAGCAGGCTCTAAAAAATAGATTAAGTTTCGAACATTATTTCAAAAGTTTATTTGATTCGGAAATTACATATGCCGTTAATAGAAGCATTCGTTCTGATAAACATAATCTTTATACATATTTTATTAGGAAAAAAGCTCTAGATTCATGTGATGATAAACGTTTTATACTAAAAAATAAAATTGATACCCTTCCATGGGGTCATTTTAAAATAAATGAAGGAGATGAGGAAGATATTTTATAATTTTTTTATTGTAAATAAAATCTTAGTTTATACATTTAGATAAGTAGACTATTATTTGTACATATATTTTCTAATTATTATTATATTGTAAATATTTATTGTAAATATTTATTGTAAATAAAATCTTAGTATATATAGATAAGTAGACTATTATTTATGCACATATTTTCTAATTATTATTATTATTATTATATTGTAAATAAAGTATATACAAAAACAGACTATTTTTTATAATAAATCACTTTTCTTGATCCAGCTGTTGTGTGTGTTATCAAAACCCAACTATTTCACATGTAATTGATCATTTTTTGTTCGTAATACACGTTCAATTAAAAAGCTTTTTGGGTGTTTAGTTTTCATCAATTCCGGTTCATAGAAGCAACCTTTGATTGGGGCACCTCTCACATCTTCTAACAGATAGGTTGTCGGTCTGGTTGATTGCACCCTGCTTATGCGAAATAATTCAGTGCTGAACTGCATAGCACCGGCAACTTCCTTCCCGCTTTTAGATTTTAGAGGCCTTACCCACACATATTTAGAAAAAGCGTCTATTACCACCAGAACGTATTTATATCCCTTGTTGTAATGGGCATAAGAGTTAAAGACTGCTATATCGCTTTCCCAGAGGTCATCGAACCCTAGAACGGTTGCTGAACGTTTGGGGAAATTTATTCTAACCTGCCTGCGGATCTCGTTAACGATTGCTCTCTTTACAAATCATTTATTAAGGCATTATGGATATTAATTAACTGACAATCCAATTTTTAATATTGCACAGTTTCACATACAAATTCCTGTTTCCTATATAATTTTCTATAAATGGCATAACCATAAAGAAAAATGAAATATTTAAAATGCTTGAATAAACAATATAAGGTAAGTTTATTCAACTTTCATGGAGATTATAAGAATGTTGCATTAATTCTTTAAAAAGGTAAATTCAGGCAATGCAACACATACATTTAATCATTAAAGAAGGATAATTTAAAGTTATCAGGAATTTATATCAACTAATAGAACGCCTTAGTGTAATTACTAAAAGTGTAACTGAAAATGCAATACGCAACTGTTTAAATCAAATGTATTTTATTAAACAATTAAATTTTAAGTATTTATTATATTTAATTCAGTTATATATTTGCCTTAAAGTTTAATCTACAGATTATTTAGAAGAATGTTAAGATTTACTTGGTTATATATGAACTTATTATATGTTAAGCTTGCTTTAAACGTCTTCTATTTAGATCAACTAATTATTTCTTTTATTGTGTGGGTATACATTAAGTAATATAGAAGTTCCTCACCTTTAAATACCTGAGATTACATTTAGATAGTAAACTGAACAAATAGATACGAAAGAAAGAGAAATGTATTGTTGGATAGGAAAAAGCCACAACAATTGCTGCTCTATACAGTCATAATTAAGCCTGTATGAACATATGGCATCGAATTGCTGGGGTGCATCAGCAAGTCTAATGTGACAATCATACAATGATGACAATCAAATATTTTAAGATCAATTGTTGACACCCATTGGTATAAGATCATACAAATGAAATGATTCACAACGATTCGCAGTAAAGAAGTCGTCACGAAAAGCTAAAAACCTATACAACTCTTTACTTGAACTTCTTCTTCTTCTACATAACAATATAATAAGAATACTTGATTGCAGATGTCCAGCTGACCTTTAACATGGCTAAGCAGTTGTTTTCACTGGAAGAGATCTCATCCAGTCATAATGCAAGATCTATCATATATCTTAAGACAGCAGATTAGTTTATTTTAAAGTATTTTGTACTTTGATTGCCGATTTATATTCAACAAAATAATATATAGCCCAGTCCTCTCTTTTCTACTGCTAGTATCTGTGCAAAATACGAAGTATTGAATACCAACTGTAATAGGTTTCATTGCAACATTTCCTTGTACAGTGCAATAACTCTTATTGTGTATTACCAACAAATAAGATAACACCTATATCATTATAAAGAAGAAAGATGGGAGATTTATTTAGACTAGATATACAGAATGCAACCGCCATTTTCAATCAAAAATACATTTTCGATCTGTTTTGTCAATTTTGAAACTAACTTAAGATCTTTTTAATGTATTTCAATGTTATCTCGAGCAGGTATTGAATATTAATAACAAGACGAATCGTTGATCTGTACCAGGTTGCTTGTTTTAGTTATTTTATCAACATATTTTAATCACAAACAATCTTTTTTATTTTAATAAACCACTTATCAAGTAAATTGTTTTCCTAACTAAAATATTAGTCATCCTAACAGTAACTGAGGTAGAACAATCTCGTACACCCAAGATAAATCGTTAGACAGGCAAAGATCACACTACGATGACAATTGTCGGTATGTTTGAAGCATCGCACCGCATATCATGCAGGCATGAATCGTGCAAGAGCTACTGGGTCATACTTTTTCGAAAATGATGATGGAACTGTAACTTGATCTTTATAGCTGGCATATATCATCAAATGCTTTTAAAGCTTTTCAACTCCCCCAATTACATCTTGAAATTGAGAATATGTGGTTTCAACAAGATGGAGCCACTTGATATGAATTATTATGGTGTCTACTCAAGTATAAGTATACAGACAAAGAGAAGAGAAAAGAGTTTTTGCCTGTAGCTCCTAAACGCTTAGAGATAGGATGAAACGGGGCAAAATTTCGAACCGCGAACCCTGGGTGGGGCCGGGCCCCCCTCCCTAAGCCCCACCACACCCCCCTCTTTAACCGGCTGGAGCAGTTAACACTTCCAACCATTCAGCGTCGTCAATGTCATCTGCCAACCCTTCCTCATGGTTTTCAATCTGTTATAAAATAAAATTAAAATTAAAAATTTTATTCGATAATTTGAAGATAATTTGAAAATATTACCCCCATCATATTTTCAGCCACCTCCGCTGCCAAGACATCTAACCCCCCTTCTGGCATGGCATCCTGATCTTCAATCTGACGAATTAAAAAAACGTATAAATCTTATTCGATAATTTGAAGATAATTTGAAAATATTACCCCCAACATATTTTCAGCCACCTCCGCTGCCAAGACATCTAACCCCCCTTCTGGCATGGCATCCTGATCTTCAATCTGACGAATTAAAAAAACGTATAAATCTTATTCGACAATTTGAAGATAATTTGAAAATATTACCTCGAATATATCTTCAGCAGCCCCCGCTGCGAATTCGTCTACTTCCGCAATTGCCTCCTCATCCACTTCCTCCATATACCTCCCCGGAGAATAATTTGGGGAGAAGCTTAATGGAGGAGTTGGAGTTCCAATCGATGATGGCCAGGACTCGTCATCATCTTCCTCTTCGTAGACTAGGTCATCGCGATTAAATGTTCTTCCCTCCGTCCCCCGCATTGCTCGTAACCAATGCCACACACTATCACTTGGTGAGTATATCACACCTTCGCTGCTATTCTCGCTCCCGTTGTCGGACATGATATCTTCCCGAGCAGTGAATGTGAAATGAATCTAGCCGTCTATCTTATCTACCGTTACAGGCGAGGGGGGTTTTAAAGAATATTGTTTTATACAACTCTGCATACCGGTGCATTTTTCTTAGCTGCTTTAGATACGAATTATAAATATGATTTACAAAATTAAAATTATGTTTGCGGTTAAGATTATAGTATTTTACTAATAAGAAAAATAATTTATGAGATGTGAACAAAATTAAATGCAATTATTGCTTCTCCTTTAACCTTCTTTTGCTTTCATGAGCAAAAATATGTAAAACTTTAAACTCGTAAGCAACATTTACATTAATTTATTATAAGTTGTGTTAATAGTGACATTTGTAATAATTCCTAATAAAATAAAAAACAATAATTATTTTTTTATCCTATTATTTTTTTATTTTAATTTTCTTTTATTATAAGATGTATGCATGCATGTTAATACTAACATATTTCTAGTAATTCCTAAACCCCGAAAAATTGTTTTCATCTTCACAATTAAAAACTAATTTATTATAAGATGTGTTTGAAATTAGTAGTACTTCCATCTCGACAATTAAAGAGGAAAACTGCGAAAACTGCATTCATTTCAACAATTAAAATTTTAACCCGTACAGTATGTCAATGATATAGAATGCTTCTTTAATTAAAAAATTGTTGTTTGTTGCTTGTTTATCTAAACTGTGAAAAAGTGAACAACTGCATTCATTTCATCAATTAAAATAAAAAACCGAAGGATGCTCAAAGCAACGATTTATTTATATAATTGAAATAAACACATGTACAGTCAGATTCACAAGGAAAACGACTCTTGTATCAAATATAAAAATTTTTATATTATTTTTCGATTACTATCAATTTTAACAAAAGATTAATCATTAATAAGACTTTATTTACTTAATCTACAAATGTCGGTAAATATATAAAGTAATATTTTAATTAATAATGTATGTTCAAAGTACAAATGCAACGAAAATCGTTTCCTTTTTTTATGAATTCGACTGTGCATCCCTAATGTTGCTTAGTAAATCCAGTGAAAAATAACAAGAAATGACACATTTATATAATCAATTTTTTATGCCAATATTCATTTAATTTATAAAGAAAAAAAAAAAAAAAAAACGGGCCCCAGATATCATAATGTCGCACATGCTCGTTTTTTTAAAATTTTTCATTAGTTATATTAACAACATATTTTATAGTCAAGATTATTGGAACGTAGATGATCCACCTTTTTACACAGACTTATCAATAAATCTTTTGCGTCTCTGCTAATTCTTGCATTTAAAAAGCAGTAATTTATTATATATGTTATGACATTCTACAGTTTTTTCTAAACATACGTTACAAAGAGGGAAACGCAATACATTTTGAAAAGAAACAGCGCGGCAGTTTTAATTCACGCGTCCAACCGCTTAATAGTGTAAAATGAAGAAGGCTTTTACATATAAAAATATACAGGTGTGAAGGTATATTGATATCTTGTTTGCGATCTTAAAAATTTCGTTGTAACGTGTAAAATAGGAAAAAAAAAACAAATGCAGGTAAGTTGATATTGTTATTTTAATTTAATGTATTGTTTTTCTAAGTCGAACATCAATTCATGAAAGGAATGTTTTTTCTTGCTAGTGCAATAATTCACTGATGACATCATTCAACAGAATATATAATATTTTGTTAGAAGAAAAAGATGCATTCTCCTTTAAAATAATATTATTATCGTATTAAAGGAAAAAACAAATGCAGGTAAGTTGATATTTTTTAATTTAATGTATAAAATGTAATGTTTTTATTTTTAGTCCAACATCAAACTATGCAACAATTAAGTGATGATGAGATCATTCTAGAAAAGGAATGTATGCACATATAATTACATCATCCAGCAGAAAGATGCATTCTCCTTTAAAATAATATCATTATTGGCTTCTGTTTTATTAAAGGAAAAAACAAATGCAGGTAAGTTGATATTTTTTAATTTAATGTATAAAATGTAATGTTTTTATTTTTAGTCCAACATCAAACTATGCAACAATTAAGTGATGAGATCATCCAGCAGTACTATTCATGAGAGAGAGGAAAACGATGCATTCTCCTTTAATTATTATTATTATTGTATTTTATAGGTCACTATTCATTATTTGTATTAAAGAAAAATCTACAGTACGCTTATGTTGTTAATATTGTATTTACATCTAGTTAAACGATGATTGTATATTATTTTTTTCAGCCCCCCTTTAATAAAATGTTTACCCACCACCTTATTATTAATCAGCAACGAGACAACCGCTAAATTTTTCAAATTAACCCCTTTCATCGGCCCACCGGGGCACTGGGGCACCCGCCCACGCAACGCCGCGACAAATTTTTCGGACCGCCAAATAAATTAACCCCTTTCAACGGCCACCGGGGCACTGGACCACCCGGCCACGCAACGCCGCGACAAATTTTTCGGACCGCCAAATAAATTAACCCCTTTCAACGGCCACCGGGGCACTGGACCACCCGGCCACGTAACGCCCCGACAAATTTTTCGGATTAACCCGGCCCGCCCGGTCGCGTTCACGCGCACGCCGACATCTTTCACACAAGGGGGCCCTGCACCGCTGTCGATCCCAGGGGGACCCCCAGAGTGGGGCCCCGAGGAGGGCGAAGCACCCATAACGATCTCCCCGGGAACGCCAGAGTGGGGGGCCCAGAGCGAAGCACCCTAACGATCTCCCTAGGATGCCCCAGAATGGGGGCCCAGGGCGAAGGCCCCCTTTGCGCGCGGTCTAAACACACACTTTCAAGTCCTGGGGAATTATCTAGTGACTTTTCATTTTTACCAAATATGAGATTTGGCAACCCCGTTTGTTTACATTCAGCTCCAAAGCGACACGTCCTGCAACCTCCTTTAGCGCCAAAACTTCGGACCAATCACGAACAGGCCTGAGATTTGATTTTTCCCGCCAAAACCACGCCCACAGCGACATCTAGCGACACATGCTGCAACCTATTTTACCGGCAATTCAGTCCGACCAATCACGAGCAAGCATCACATTTACATTTTCCCGCCAAAACACTCAACCCCACACCCATGCTGACATCTAGCGGGAAGGACGCCAAGTTTGACACACATAACCTCACAAAATTGTCCTGTCTTAAAAACTAAACTCCCATAAGAATAACATGGGGAGATCTAGTCTTGAACCGCTATTTACTTACTACTAACCTTATTGTATATTCATTAAAACTTATCATTCAGCTGAAGAGTACAGGGAAGTAAACCTTGAGTACAAGAAATCTGGAAGGCCAACAAAAAATCGTTGTTTCGCATCTAATGCCGACTTGACCAGATGGATAAGCAATGTCAGTTAAAGCTGAACGATATTTAATTACATTTTACATTTAATTCTTAAACATTTTTATAAAATATATTTCCTTTAGACGCTTTCCGCTAGAAAACTAGTTTTTTATTGATAAACGTGAAAATTTAGTGGAAGTTGAATATATCATGGTGATTGTCTTGTGTCTGGATATTGCGTTTTTGTAAAGAATTTTCTCAAATAATTTCACAATGTAATCTTCTTTATTTGGACCTATCCTTAGGTAAATGACCCATTAACAAAATAACTCAACTTTCGTACAACTGGAAAGTAAGATAATTTTCTACCTATCCACATCCTCTTTATTTTAAGAAAGTTAGTCAATTTCTATTCTTGTAACCATCTAACTTAAATTCGTTTATTAAAAGTTTTTACCTGGAACTTTGTTGCAGTCTGAATACGATGAATAATAATCAAAGTACACTGAAGATTTTGAACAACGAAAACTTTAAATCAACGAAACATATCGAAATTCGTTGCCATTTTATAAGAAATTTAAAGACTTCATCTGCAGTTTATCTGCCCTGCTAAGCGAAAAGGTCGTATCTGCAAAACATCAGAAATATACTATATCTTTTCTTAGCTTACATTAACATTCTATATAGTACATTTCTACATTGCAGTTTTGCAGATACGTCCTTTTCGCTTAGCAGGGAAGCTAGATTTTAAATATTGTCCTTCTAGCGAGATGCTAGCAGATATATTAATCAAACCCGTTGGTACTACGAAAATTACTTACTTAAGCGAAGAGATTGGTTTAAAAAAATACTGAAAATAAAAATAAAAATAAAATTAAGAAGGGGTGTTGAAAGTGTAATTTTAACATGTTAATCAAGTAGACAAGATGGTACTAAAAAGCTGAATGTAGAATAAAAATATAAATGTACATAGTTACAAAATAAATAATTCCTTGTATTTAAAAAGATTAATAAAATATATTCAAATCTTCCTGAATCCCTTCGACTTCTAATTTTACAACAAAGAGATCCTCCATAAATCACAGAATTGTTAATACTATTTAAATAAGCTGGCGCTCATAGGCAACGATAGTTTTATCCAAATCAGTCAACCTTTCAATTTTCCAATGGTCGCAATGGATTTTAATGAAAAGTTCTTTCAGTCAGGCTTTGATTACCCGAGCAAGCCAGTTTGAGTTTAACCTAAGTACCAGTTGTAGGGCTTTAAAGCATTTAGTTTTTTGATAAATTGTGGCTTTTTACAGAATGCGATCTTTACTTAATTTTTGTAAATTACTACTAATTAACATATGTTTAATAAAAAAAACAATATTTACTCTAATGTTATATATAGATTTTTAGAACTTTCAAACCGTTTTTGTCTGAAATAAGCCAATGAAGCACTGATTGTTTGTTCCTTGTTGTATGTGTGGATCAATTTCCCAGTTTGCATAGTCGTTTTTAGTTTTGTCATGTTTTTAATGCCTAGTTTATGTTTTTTGATTTGGGTAAGTTCTAGTATTATGATTATCTGCATTTTATTACTTTTTTGTTTTTTTGCATATTAAGTTATTTATTATTGCTAATAAATAATCTCCAATTGAAAAGATATTTTTCATTAAGAAATATGCAGCTACCTCAATATTATCAACAAAAGGTTAATATGGTCAGCATCAAAAGTCGTATATAACAAAAACTGCTTTAGAAATCAATGCTTTAAGATTATTTTATTACCTACTCTCAAATTAGAAACATGAAACTATATAACCACATATTTACATCAATGTTTTAAGTTTTTATTTGCGAACTTTAGATTTATTAAATATCTCCTAAGTTTAAAATTGCAAATATGACCCTTATCCTTAACACGGCGGTTTTGGACTTTTATACATACATAAATTTGTAGAATTTATTTGATGCTCGGTAGTTTTTCCTTTTACACAGCAAAAGTTTAGTTGAATAAGGAATGTTTTTATATTTTTTGTTAGAATGTCTCTCACCATCAATTTCATATTTACATATATCGCTGCCATCTTTAATCACATTGGAAAAGCGATTTTGAAATAAATTCTACATCTACCAAAAGCGTTTTGAAAACATACAGTTCAATATGCTGCCTTACACTGACCAAGTTCGGCTACTCAACGCTAGAGAACGCATGCATGCCACATCGAGTAGTAGTTAGCGTTTTGAATAATTTAAGAGAGAAAATACAAAAGCAATAACTGCTCATTCAATATTGACTGCTGTTTTGATTACCATTTTTTCAATTTCCATTTTGTGAAATGGTTATGATATTTATAAGGAGACATTTGAAACGCCACTTTTATTGATAATGATAATGTAGCAACAATGTCTGCAAATACAGTGGACAATCTAAAAGTCAAAACGGGGTACTTGAATGTTGTGAATTGCTGTCATTGTTTATATATATTATATAAGATATTAGATTAAATATATTAGATTAATATATTTGCGACGTCAATTAAAATTTATTTATTATTTGTAATCTTTTAATAATTTGAAGTACAATAAAGAATTCATTAGCGAAAATGTAATCATTTTGTGCAGAGAAGAGGTTTCTACTAAACCCTACAGCCCTTTTATATTATTACTTCAAAATATACTTCAGTGTTCAATTTGATTTCTTTGATGATTTATTAATATTATCCTTTAAGATCAAGTTATTTTAAAATGATATTAATAAGTAGCTTATATTTTGTATCTAGATTATAAATTCACCGAGGAGAAGGTTTACAATGTAAAATCTCGAGATACTAATCCTGTCGTATGTATCATTTTCCGAAAACGACAAAAATTTTTTAGTTACTTTAATCACACATAGCTGCTTTTGAATGACTCTTTCAACGATTACCCTCCTGAGCTACATTTTCCGAAAATGTAAAGTGAATAACTTTAGCTGGAAAAGTACTTAAACTAAACTTGGCAAAATATATGGTGTTGTTGTAGCAATTACACTTTCTATGTAATTGTGCATATCATTTAATAACAGAATGTTGTTTGATTCTTTTATACACAGATGCATTATAATTAGACTATTATTGCAAGACTCATATAAACATAAACGTCTTTTTATGGCCCAAGGGCCTCTTTATGGTCAGACTCCAGTGATGTCAGAATCAAGCAGCTGTTGCTGCTTCCCCTAACCAGCCGTAGCTCCTACCATGCCTTCTCGGCGGCCTATCTTCGGCCGCACTCGACCGACTGCGGCAGTGTTCGTTGAAGTACACTTGCTTTCAAAACTTTCGCGTACACACTCAAAATCAAGTAACAATAATATTGCAAAATTGTAGCTGTGTGAATGGGTAATTTTAAAATTAGGTTAAAAATGACACAAAGTAACTTTTACAAAACAAATACCTAATTCGGCAGTAATTAGTGTTTGAAGATAACAAATTTATTTAAAACGAATATAACAATAAATACAAATATGTTAAATAAGGTTTTAATATCGCGTCATGGCCCCATTAGCGTCTAGCACCGCATTCAATCTCCTGGGCATGGATCATATAAGGTTTCGCCAATAATTTCGGTCTTCGCTCAACTCTTCCCATGCATCTTGAATAACCTCCCATAATTCTTCAGCATTTGCAGGTCTAAAGTTCCTTTTATAAATTTTCTTGACAATGAAACCCCAAACATTTTCTATGGGGTTCAAATCGGGACTATAGGAAGGCCAAGGTAATACTTCAATGTTATTATTTTGATACCACTGTGTTATTATCCGGGCGGTGTGGATAGGGCAATTGTCCTGTTGAAATATGAAACCATTAGGATACAATTGTTCCACAGATGGAAGCATGACATTTTCCAACATGTCAAGGTAAACTGCTGCATTAAACCGACCATCAATGCGCCAGGCTACCCCTGGGCCGAGAATACTTATCCAAGCCCAAACGTTGACAGAGAATCGTCCAGACTTGTCTCGTGGTGACACATATCGTTCAGAAAATCTTGAATTTGCCGGTCGATACACTCGCACACGACCATCGTTGCACGATTTAAATATTTTTTCGTCAGAAAATATTACAGTGTTCCAAAAATTTAGAGGTCGGTATATATAATTCAGACAAAATAGTATCCGGGACTGCTTCTTTTCTTCTGTTAATATATTTTTCTTTGCGCTTGCAAAATTTCTAATTTCTGCAATTTTCACACGACGGCACGCTGTCACCCACGATCCACCACGACCGTATTAAAAGGGTTCTCCCCCTTAGGTTATTCAAAAGGGCTTCATCTTGCTCCGCACTTGAAATTTTGGGTCTTCCCGAACACGGTCTTCGAGCCACGGTCCTTTCTTGTGCCCACCTCTTCTTTACTCGAAGAACCGTGCTTTTATTTATCATATAATGAGTAGCAACTCTTCGTATGGTCCAACCCTCTTCTAACTTGGATAGTATTAAAACTTTATCTTGCTCTCTTAGTCGAGGCATTTTGACATGATTTTGACTTTTCAAAAATTTAAACGATAAAGTTGATTAATTACAACCCTGATTTAATACAGCGAAAAATAGGTGTACGCGAAAGTTTTGAAAGCAAGTGTACATGCATTATCTTATCTCTCCAAGCCTATTGTAATAGTATATTATACACCAAGGTGGTGAAGACTATTATTATTGACCGAGCACCAAGATTATTTCGCGAGGGGCTTTGCCCCGAGCGGAATAAGGTGCGAGGCCTATTATTGTCTTCACCACCGTGGTGTATATACTATTTTTTCCACTACTAGCCAAATTTCAGGCAAAAATTAAAAATTAAAATGTTTCTTGTAAAAATCAAGTAGCACAGGAATGCAAATTCGCCTTTCCACTAATAAAACAAAAATCAAGTAGTCTGATGCAGATTGACATTTCCACTAATAACTAATGGCATTTTTATTCAAATAATTTTATCGTGTTAGGTAATTTCAAGCAGCAAATACCATAAAGACAATCTCCTGGGTATACAAAATTATGTAGCACAAGTTTTTGTTAAACAACTATCCCTGGATTCTCAAAACATTTGAATTTATCCATTATTAACCTAGGTTAATAATAGAAAAAATTATTAACCACTACTAGACAAATTCAACTTCTCAGTTGGCTAGGAGACGCAATAATTGTCAACTTCATAGCTAGTAGTGGAAAATTAGTATATTATGGGACAAGTGGTTGAAATAAAATTTCAACGTTGAGAGTGGTTTTTTCAACGAGCGACAGCGAGTTGAGAAAAGTAACTCGAGACGTTGAAATTTTATCAGCCACGCGTTCCATATACTATTTTTTCTTCGAATTTTTAGTAAATTAATGTACTTTAGAAAAAAATATTACATTTAAGTGACAAAACATGACATTAAAGTGACATTTCTCTTGTCAGCAATTGAATGCCGAACAGTTTGAAATTCAAAATCGCGGTAGTCCGATAATTTCAACCTCTAGAGGTTGAAATGCGATTTCAACCATTGTTATCGATTGCAAAATGAGTGATTTCAATGTCAAGAGTAGAAAATAGTATATTATGGAACAAGTGGTTGAAATAAAATTTCAACGTTGAGAGTGGTTTTTTCAACGAGCGACAGCGAGTTGAAAAAAGTAACTCGAGACGTTGAAATTTTATCAGCCACGCGTTCCATATACTATTTTTTCTACGAATTTTTAGTAAATTAATGCACGTTAGAAAAAAAATATTACATTTAAGTGACATTCTCTTGTCAGCAATTGAATGTCGAACAGTTTGAAATTCAAAATCGCGATAGTCCGATAATTTCGACCTCTAGAGGTTGAAATGCGATTTCAACCATTGTTATCGATTGCAAAATGAGTGATTTCAATGTCATGAGTAGAAAATAGTATATTTATTACATTACTAGTGTGGAAAGTGAAACTTTTCGCACGCACGATTGTGAATTGACGCACGAGGCGTAAGCCGAGTGCGGAAATCACACGAGTGCAGAAAAGTCACTTTTCAAAGGTAATGTACAATATTTTTTCTTCAACCCCTTCAAATTTCAAATGTTTAAAAAATGTAGATTTTTTAAATTTTCAAGAATAAAATTTTTGAAGATTTTAAAGCAAAATTTTTATGGTTAGGTTTAACAAAAAAATCACACTTAAAGCTAATTTTCTTTTTTCTTTTTTAAGCCTTTTTTAATTTTCTTAAGCCATTTATTTTTAGGATATAAAGTTTAATTTTCTAAACAACTTAGTTTTACAATATGAATAATTATAACGAGATTTCTATCAAAACATTTCCAGAAAAATAAAATTAAGTCATTGATAACTTAATTTTATTTTTCTGGAGCTGAATAAAGTTAAATGTTTGTTGTTATGACAATTGTTAAAGTGAATGGGTGTTTGTTAACATTTTATTTAATAGATTCTTTTACTAAATATAAATTTCAATTTTAAAAAATCATATTTTCATAACATTTAAACATAGTATAAAATTAAACCTTGGGTTTAGCAGCAAAGTTAATTAAATGAATTACTATTACAATTTATAACATAATTTGAGAGGCACATAATTTATTTTTTCTTTATATTTAATAATATCTTCATAATTAACAAATATAACTTCAACTATTTTAATAACATAATGCCATGTGTGAAAGAGGTTGCCTAACTAAATTATTACTTTTATTTTTCTCCCATTTGGCATCGCTGATTTTAATCTTGGCAAACTTGCTTCAATAATTTTCGTGTATTATAGTGAGGTTATGTTAGGTGTAATCTATTAGATATTTCTTTTTGATAGCTAAAATAACTAATTAAACAATAATTAAAGTTATATTTATAAGAAAAGAATAGATACATAATGGTTAAAATGCTTCTCAAAATTGGATTAAAGTGATTAAACATTAATGTCATCATTTTAATGTAAACAAAATTCATGGATTTCTAGGTATTGCTTAGCGTGACGTATTTTCATAACACACACGTGTGTTATGTTTCTAACATAGGCGTGTTATATGACTCACTTTCTTAATGTCGGTAGCGTTTGCTATTGTTCACTTTCGTATGGGGTCGTAGGAAAAAATTATTATTTACTCAGCCAATTATTTATAATGCAACCTTGAAAAGAAATTAAAAAATTTAGTAAAATAGCAATTTAATAACATATCCACATTGCATATTAAGTGTTAATCTTAATATGAAAACAATGGTCACTCGAAGTCGACATAACAAATTAATTTTTAATCTTTAATATTTCATATCGATAAACGAATTGTTATAAATCTAATAAAATGTTAATGTTCAATGGAAATCGCGAGAAAGTGGTGATTTCATCCATCAGGAGAAAAACGTAAAGAAATGTTTCTCTTTACGCTTAGTTAGGTACAGTGGCGTAGCTAGGGTGGGTGTCACCCGGGACAGAAGTAATGGTGTCACCCCTATCCTTAGATGTGAAAAAAATTATAAATCCTATAAATTAATGAAAATTTAGAGAGTTACACAATAACACAAGAAAAAAAAAACAATACCACAAAACAAAAACAATAATACAATAAAGCAAATAAAGTTATACAATAATAAAACAATTAATAAACTCTTTTACGACAATTTTCTTTTACATTTTAAAGCAGCAAACACATTTATAACATCTTCAAAATCAATTTCAGATGCTATTTCATTTTCAATAGACAAAAAGCTAAGCCGGAAAGCCTCGACTAACTCATCGTTGATCTCAACTAGTTTTTTAGAAGTTTGAGTTTTGAGAAAGTTACTTTTTATTTAAGCTCCATTAAAAATAATAGGATGAGAGAATCTTGAACATAAAACAATTCTATAAACTGGAATAACAAGGGATTTGGAATACAACTGTAGAATAATAAAAGTGATAACAAAATAAACAAAAAATATGTTTTGAACAGCGCCCGCAGCGGAAGAAAGGCGTACCACTCTAAAACCGCCCGAAATTTTAAAATTTGGTATTCGTAAAACAGACAAATGTAAATAGAAATTCATAAATTGTTCAAATTATACACATGCATACTGAAAAGTAATACATTTTCTATAGCAGAAATATCATTTTAAAGCTAAAATTACATATTATTGCTATCAGATAGTAAATATAAACTAAGCAAAAAGAAATATTTTTTTGATTTTGAGAGCAAAAATTCAAATTATTAAATGTGTTTAAATCACAAATTCACTAAAATAATCCAGTTGGTGAAATGTGTCATCCCGAGAATAGTGTCACCCCTAAAATGGTGTCTCCCGGGACGGACCGCCCCCCCCCCAGCTACGCCACTGGTTAGGTAATAGAATGTAAACCAGGAATTAATTAAGAAAGTTAGCCTCCAATAAAATAATTGCGGACAATTAATTTTAACAAAATAAAGCAGAACATTTCTTTACACTTCTAAAGGGTATGGGATAAGATACAGATTACCCACGGAAACAAGAAAAATGGAAATTTTGCTGGTTTCTCGGAAAACGTCAACTTTCAGTTCTCTATAATTATGACAACTGAAAACTCTTACTTTCAAATGAAAAATATATCGCATTTACAAAATAATTCTATACAATATTGAATGCATTAAATAATAAAATTAACCAACTAAACGAACAGAATTAGAATTATTACAGTTTTTGTTTTTTGCATTTTTAAATGCTTTATGTTGATAGTCAACAATTTAAATAATTCAGAGAAAATTGTATGTACTACTCACTTAGCCAATTTTAAGCAAATTTGTTAATTAACTACCACAAGATGCATTAGGTTAGCATTTGATGTACCATGATTACCATAAGTAGTATATTTGTCTGTTTTACGAATTCCAAATTTTAAAATTTCGCGCGCTTTTAAGACTGGTACGCCTTTCTTTCGCTGCGGACGCTGTTCAAAACATATATTTTTTTGTTTATTTTGTTATCACTTTTGTTATTCTACAGTTGTATTCCACATCCCTTGTTATTCCACAGTTTATAGAATTGTTTTATGTTCAAGATTCTCTCATCATATTATTTTTAATGGAGTTTAAATAAAAAGTAACTCTCAAAACTCAAATTTCTAAAAAACTATTTAAGACCAACGATGAGTTAGTCGAGGCTTTCCGGCTTAGCTTTATTGTCTATTGAAAATGAAATAGCATCTGAAATTGATTTTGAAGATGTTATAAATGAATCGGTCAATGCAGAAATTGAATATGTCCACTTTTTGTGTAAATTAAGTTATATATGAATTCACCATAATTCAAGGGTGCCCGATCGAATGGTGCAAAGATTGAACATGTCCTGCTTTTCTATAATGTAAAAAAGCGATGGTATAGTACAGAAACTGAATAAGCCTAGGGCATGTTCAATCTCTGTAGCGTATGTCTTATCGTGATATTATATTGTGAAGTTTAATGACTTTACCATTCACTCTGCCTCACACATTCCAGTAATATGAGAAGTTTAAAATGTATCGTGCAAAGTTGTTATTTATTCTTATAAATCTCAGGGTCGAAACTATCTGATGTTCAATCAGAAAAGTTACCTATAAATTTGCTTTACTACCTTTAATATGAGACTCATTTATAATCCTTCAATATGGCTTCTGTTACTGAAAGATTAAATCTTACCAACCAAGAATTAAATTTTATTTATACACATGCACTGGTTATTAATTTTCAACGTATAAAGTTTGGTTATTAATCATAACCATTGACACTTGTATATGAAATGTCAAACATGACATTCATCAATCAAAATATTTCAAGACAGAATAAATAAGTAGAGCATATATGGGTTATTAGCTTTTTTATTTTATATAGATCTTTATTTTAGGATTTGAAATGGAAAGAAATCTTACCCTTTGTCAACTTACATGTTTTATCTTTCCTCAGGTAAGTATCCCTTGTATGGACATCTAATGGTTTAGTAAAATTTTGACACCTGTAATCTTCTTCCTGTTCCAACAACCACCTCCACAATCACAACCTACACATTCCACAATCAACACTATTTCTTCCTGTTCAATTACTTTAATAATTATTTTATTTTTCAGGTATATTTCTACTACTTCCAGAATTTCCACGCCTCGATGATCAACCAACCCAGCTCGAAGACAGTTTCTAAATATTATTTTACTTTTTTCAATACTCTTACCATGTCATAATACCCTTTGTAATTTTGTTTTCTATTCCAATGCACTTTCTCTTCCTTCATTCAATAAAACACCAGACCTGTTTTTATATGTTTTAATTTAATAAATTTCTTCTTGGTTCTTTATCATTTTACAATTTTAGGATACACATTTAGTATTACTTAGCTTTTATATACACAAATCTCTTCTTCTTGTAAGTTTTAATTAATTCTTCCCCTCATAAAAACAAACCTCTTTTTATTTCTTCTGTTTTTTTAATAATCATTTTTTTATAATAATTTTCTCATCTCCCCGAAATACCTCTTTTCGACTATTTTTTTCCCTTTTTAATCAAAATACTCCCTATCTTTGGTCATTCTTTTACTTTTTTTCTATCTAATGTCTATAACCATAGTAGTGAATGAAATCTTATTATTGAAGTACAGGGAGGATTTTAATTATGCAAGAGAAAATCAATATACCTTTTAAATTGTTACATAATTTTACAATTTTTTACAAAGGTGTCTTTGGAATTTTGACTTATGTGTATTATAACATCAGAAAATTATACAAAATAATCAGTGTCGTTTGACAGTGACAGTTGTTATTATTTTCTGGTATTATAATACACATGAGTTAAAAATTCCAAAAGCACCTTTGAATGGAGTTACTTTTTGCTCATACTATAGTTTCTTGCGTATTATTTGCATTTTATTTGCAATCAATGCAGAAACTGAATATGTTCACGTATTATATGCATTTTTTTCTCTTAGAATACAAAACTTTAAGTACATTGAACCATGTGATCTTACCTAAAATAAACCCTTCTTTCATATCCCAAAAAGTTACTAAGGTTCATAAAAGCAATATTGAGTAATTAAGTTTTTCTTGTTTTTCTCAAAATAAGGTGGTTGGGACATATTTAGTTTCTGCATTGACCGATTCAAATGAGTTTGCTGTTTTAAAATGTAAAAAAATTGTCGTAAAAGAGTTTATTAATTGTTTTATTATTGTATAACTTGATTTGCTTTATTGTATTATTGTTTGTTTTCTTGTGTTATTGTGTAAGTCTCTAAATTTTTATTAATTTATAGGATTTATAAATTTTTTTACGTCTAAGTATGTGGGGTGACACAATTACTTCTGCCCCAGGTGACACCCATCCTAGCTACGCCACTGTACCTAACTAAACGTAAAGAGAAACATTTCTTTACGTTTTTCTCCTGATGGAAGAAATCACCACTTTCTCGCGGTTTCCATTGAACAATAACATTTTATTAGATTTATATCAATTCGTTTATCGATATGAAATATTAATGATTAAAAATTAATTTGTTATGTCGACTTCAAGTGACCATTGTTTTCATATTAAGATTAACACTTAAAATGCAATGTGGATATGTTATTAAATTGCTATTTTACTAAATTTTTCAATTTCTTTTCAAGGTTGTATTATAAATAATTCGCTGAGTAAATAATAATTTTTACAATAGGCTTGGATAGATAAGAAAATGCACGTACTTCAACGAACACTGTCGCAGTCGGTCGAGTGCGGCCGTAGATAGCCCGCCGAGAAGGAATGGTAGGAGCTACGGCTGGTTAGGGGAAGCAGCAACAGCGGCTTGATTCTGACATCAATGGGTTAGACGGGCTATAACGAAACGTCAATTAAATGCCAGACGGCTTTTTGTAGAACTTGATTCGTTCTTAATATAATTTGTAAACTTAACACCAATGAAAATAGGCTGAAATTAAATATTTTGGAATAGTAACTATAGTAACGTACTTCGTATAAGCACATAAGTATACCCACAGCGGCTTGATGTACCTACGTACTCATTTAATTATATTTTTACACAATAATAGATTTGACATAAAAACTTAATCTGTGCATAAAATAGTGTATGTATAGCGGGCATAACTTGCTTTTATGGCCCTACAGCCTTTTCCTAGCTCTCGGCTAACGCCTCGAGCTAGAAATAACGCTTCTGGCCATAAAAGCTTCATTATGCCTTTAATACAAAAATAACTATTATAAACTTTAAAGTGGTGGTGGAGGAAATAAGAAATATTGTCACAGGCCAAATTATTTAAAATTTGGTAAGCAATACGATACATAGAGAAAACTAGTAGGTTTGATGCCCATACCATGTTACCACATTCAAATTCAATACAAAATAGGTTTTACAATAGGGTGGTTTTTAAAATCACTGTTTTTGACTACATAGTTTTCGAGAAAAAAATCTGAAGATCAATCAGTCGATGCTACGATTTCGTAACTTTAAGCGAGTACACAAGGGGGGGGGTAATGTAATTAAGTATAATTTTTTAGTAGCTAAATAAATGTAATGGTGTGTTTCCATAAACGGTGAGTCCGCCCGCCGGCAGATCTTTCTTTGGAAATTGACAAACAGAAGGTGCAATTATGTGTAGTGGTCTTTATAACGACGTTACAGCAGGCGGTGCAAAGTTTAAGTTAAAAAGTGCATTCTAGCGAGGAAAAACCTGACATAAAACCAGCTGCTGGTTCTTGTTTCTGGCTTTGTGAATTTGTCTGGTCTTGTTCATGAATTGGTGAATTTGCTTGGTCTTGTGTTTTCCATTTCTCCTACAATTTTAAGGTTTGAATAACCGGCATTAGATTGGCGGCGGATTGGAAAGTCTATTCTGAACTTGCTGAAATCTTTAAGATAGACCTCCGATGCACCGGACAGGAGGCAGGCGACAGTGGCAGCCGACGATGACACCGTCGGCAGCAGACGATACTATTTTGGAGAGTTATTTTATATGAACGCACTTATGATGGTACCTTGGAAGAGCACCCATATAAAATAACAGTGTAAAATAGCGTCGTCTGCTGCCACAAGAGTTGTCGTCGTCCGCTATCGCTGTTGCCTGCTGTCTGTCGCGTGCATCTGAAGTCTACCTTTAGAATAGAGTTGATAATTTAGGCCCTCGCCAACTTATTTAATCGGCAAGGAAATTCAGTTTAAACAGATTCCCGCCGTACTGAGTTTCTCTTTCGCGCGAGCTTGCGCTGACGTTTGGTATCAGCCTTCAGGATATTTTTGAAGACATCTTCAACCGCTGCTTAAAACTAAAGTGGGATTTCTCAACCACTTCTTCCAAACAACAATAAGTAATGTAAAGAGAAATTAGAAATGACTAAAGCAAAAAGGTTAAAACCTTCTTGTTATGAAAAGTTTGAATCGGTGCACTGAATCACTGAAACAAAGCAAATAAAGTTAGGATACAAACTCAGTTCGTTCACGCTTTTAACCAACAGTTTATTTTGATGACTTACACTTCTTAATCTGCTGCTGCTCGCTGTAGTGTGGCTTATCTTTTTTGAATAAATTCATTCAATTAAAAATTTGGACATTAGGAGTATGTTTCGAATCTGGAATTAAAGTACGCTGTTTTCATAGCAAAATACAGATTTATTTTAGCTGCTTTTGTTTGCAGTTAATTCTTGCTGGCTAGAAATGCATTAATGCCACTTACCTTAATTACAAAAAACCATTATTGTGATCGATTTTTTTAGCAGAAAATGTTATAACGTAACCTCCCTCAACTTAACGTTTGAAACACTTTTTAACCAAGCCAATAAGCCGAATTAAAAAAATTCAAAAGTTGCTGCGCTTTGTTGTATGACTTGCTTTACAAGCTTCAGTTTGCACAGCGTTGTAGTGCCTGCTGTTCCTACTATACTTCCCCATAGCAAGACAGATCGACCGGACAATGCTGTTATAGTATACTATTGATTTTTTAAGATAAAAAACATCTTCAAACTAAAAAGTTAATTTGAGTATTTATAATATACCCCGTAATACGAACCTTGAATTTAAGTACTCTGTTCAAACAAAAGCTGCTTTTATGTCAGGTTTCTTTACTCTTTATTTATACTATTTGCACTCTCTTATACTTGGTACAGCGCGGTGGCGCCTGCTGTAACGCAGTTTAAAGACCACTTGAATTTATACTGCGCAGTTTTGCCTTCTATTGGTAAATTCCCATAGTAGGACTTAGGACAGATAGTATCCGAACAAGCTCGTTATATTATACACCCTGTTCGTTCTCAAACTCGAACATATGCATTTAACATTGTACTGAACGTTTATGGTGATTCCTGCTCGCCAAATTCAACTCCAAGAAAGATAATAGTATCAATAGAAAGATTATTGCGCATCAAATGATACTAATAATAATATTAGGAGTGTGATTTTTATTTTAAAATACTAATTTAAAAGTTTGAGCGTATGCCTGAATTGAATAAGGACTATTAAAACTGTTCAATAATTTAATATGTATTGATTTAGTAGAACCTCAGAAAAATACATAAAAGTAAAATGCACAATGTTATTGCCAATGATCGACTGACAGTAGACACCCGGTTTATGAATGATGTCAGGGCGATTTGCAGCGAGGGCTCTGTCCGTTATTACTGTCATATCCCAGATTATTGCGACTTCATTGCTGTTTATAACATTTTCGGGTACTTGTTCATGGTACCTATTGCCCATGCATTGGTGTATTTCTTAGTTGTTGCACATGCTAATGCTGCATTTTAATTTGCTTTTGCTATATTGGTTGGTAGTCTCTTCTTCTAGATATTTTTCTTTATCCGCGGTGGCTTGTTTTTGGATTGAGAATTTAGATTTCACCACATCATGCTCTTTCAGAAGTGTGTTGAATTTTTTCCTGCTTTGTATTATATATTTAGCCAGGCTGACAATAGTGGCGTTATGAGCAGCCTCGATTTCTATGAGCCAACGTCTTCCTGCTCATCTCTTTATATAGATTATAGAGTCTGTTGACGTCAGCCCTTGACGTCATATTTAAAATATTTTTTGTCTTCATGTTAATTTTTTCAGTGTCAGTTTTCAGCCAGTCTATTATTCCGAAGCTGTAGGTTGCGACTGGTACAGCTAGAGTGTTTATTGCCGCAATTTTATTCTTGGAGTTCAGTTCAGTATTAACGTTTTTTCGAACTCTCCGGTAATATTCTTTGATGATTGTACCTTTCATCTGTGTGTTGCATATTCCTTTACCCTCTTGTACTCCCAAATATTTATATGTAGGTCTCATCCGTTTCAATATTCTGGTGTTTAGTTAGTTTTCCACGTTCAACAATAGCTGTCGCACACTTGTGAACTGATCCTTTGTTTATTTTTAACCCCGTGCCCTATAGTCTGTTTATTTAGTATGTTGGTCAATGGTATCATGGCTATGTAGAATAAAAGAGGAGAAAGGAAGTCTCCTTGAAAGATTTTGTGGTTATACTGCCGGTTCTGATATGGACTTGGGTGATGGGTCAATTCTGACCCCGGATTCGTTTTCAGCACGCTGAGAAGCCTACGGTATGATATCTCACCTTTCAACTACAAGACTTTTTTTTATTTTTATGGGCCTGTGTTATTGGTTCACATAATTTAAAAATGTAGTCATATTATGTGGTTCTTTAGTGGTTGCTTTTACTGTAGTGAATGCATTGAATACTCTTTTTTAATTTCTTAGCAGAAATTATGCAAAACTCCATTTAAACGAACTAATATTGCTTACACATTTTTTGCTATAATTAGTACTGTGTTTATGTGTAAACTGGTCTACAAGGGCTATTGTTAATAAAATGTTAACTTATATGCTGAATAATACATTTTCACATATGGGGTTTTTCCTCGGCATCTATGCACTTACAATTATAAATCTTTATCTTGTACCTAAGTTCGGGGTGATCTCACTCCTTAAATGTATCTGATGATAAATAAAATTATAAATGCAGAAGAGATATATCCGTTTACTTATCTACCTCCGAAATGGCGAAGTAGCAAAGAAAGCGTTAGTAGCTCTTGCTGCTTATCAAAGTGAATTCAATTGATTCTTGCAGGACAACGCTACGAAACACATTTCAGAAATTACCTTAGAAGTTTTATGTCTTTTGTTCTCTATTCTATTAAAAGTACCAGTAACCTAAATTGAACTGAACAATTTAGTTGTTTTCTTTGTTTTCTTTGAGATTGCGTTTAAGCGGCTGAAAGAAAATGTCATACAGTTGATTCTGTATTCAGTTCCTTTTTTTAAACAGAACAAATGTCGTTTATTATTATTAGTCAATCAAAACACCATTTCTTAGGGGACCTACTTCAGAAATATAACTTAGGAGTTTTGAATATTCACCTGAAAATTGGATAGTGTACGTATTAGGCAGTGCATTTTTGGTTAATACTGTGTGTTTCAAAAATCCATCTATCGGCTAATCCTCAAAGATTATTATTACGTGCACTTTATTTATTTACCTACTAGTCCAGTCAAACTGTACGAAAAACGGGCTTAACTTGGAAAATGGAAGTACATGGGATTTTTTTCTTCCAGCATGTAGGGGGGTCTAGAAAAGCTTAACTTGAAGTTTTCGACCTCAAATTCATATGAGCTTTTTCCGCCATTTTGAAAAGAAGTGAACTTGAAAGTTGATGAAAGTTTGAACTTTTTCATTTTTTATATTACACGAAAAAGTTTTGAATAAAAGTTGTAGACAATCGTATTGCCGACAAAAATGCTTTACAAATTTTTTGTCGGACCTACTGTTACATAGATAATTTCAAAATAACACTTCACCCTTCTTTTCAAGATGGCGGAAAAAGCTCATATGAATTTGAGGTCGAAAACTTCAAGTTAAGCTTTTCTAGACCCCCCCTGGATGCTGGAAAAAAAATCTTTTCAAAGACCATAAATGTAATGTGTTCTCCAGGAAACCGGCGAAAGGTAAATCGGCCACCACAATTTTTATTTTTGTTTCCCTCACAACTTTTTAATTTTTTATATTACGCAAAAAAGTTTCAAATAAAAGTTGTAGACGATCGTATTGCCGACAAAAATGCTTTATACAAATTTTTTGTCGAACCTACTGTTACAGAGATAATTTCAAAATAACACTTCACCCTTCTTTTCAAGATGGCGGAAAAAGCTCATATGAATTTGAGGTCGAAAACTTCAAGTTAAGCTTTTCTAGACCCCCCCTACATGCTGGAAGAAAAAATCCCATGCACTTCCATTTTCCAAGTTAAATGTTTAGTTTGACTGGACTATATCATGACTACGATTTTTCGATCGATTTCGAATAATCTACTTCGAGAGAATGATAAACCGAAAGAATAAATATTTTTCGATTTTTTTAAATATAACTTATTTATTCCCCGTATCGGTTGGCTATTTTAAAAAAATTGAGTGAGGTTTGTGGAATATACAATTATTATTAATTTTTTATCAGATGATATCAAATGATAGCAGTTTTTAGTTGACACAATTAAAAATCTAATTTTATATTTCTGAAAACCTTGGAAGTTATGATATACGTCATTTATTGAACCACGTAGTATTTTGTAAAATATATTCTGATTTGAATCAATTACCTTTATGATATGCACCAATTGAATTCCTATTAGATTTGTAATCCTTATCAAGGCGAGTATAACACTCTTGTATTTTAATTTCTGTCGGTCTAAGACATTTGGTCACGGCCGTTTAGGAGCGATGACAGTTTGATGCGGAACAGTTTGACGCAGGTACACTTCGGTGCCGGTGCACTTAAGGTGGATACACATACAGCGAACGAAGGCGAACGAAGAGTGGCAAACGAATTCGTTCGCTTAATGTATACGTAAAAATAAACGCCACCGAAAGCATTTGTTCGCCTTCGCCAAGGTTCGCTCACTGGTCGGTACATCAAAAGAAATTCGTTAGGAGTCTGTTGGCAATGTATACGCATTTCGACGTTCGCTTTGAGATCACATCGTTTTAGGAGCGTTTTTCTTTAATTTTAATAAGAAATAAGAATACTGTTAAGTACGGCTATGGAGTGGATTAGCTTCTTCACTGATTACTATGTATGATGCACTAGCGATTATAATTAAATCTTCGTCAGACATTCTGGAAAAACAATCTACTTCACTCGTTATTATAGCAAAAAATAAATAAGCCATACCACCAATATATTATTGCTACCAACTAATAATAATAATTTAAAATAACAACTAGGTACATCAGCGAAAACTAACGAACACACGCGAAACTACTCGTTTCGCTAAATGTGGACGGCAAAGCGAATTTAAGAACCGAATGCCGAACAAACTTCGGGAATTCGTTCACTAACCTTCGTTCGCTGTATGTGAACCCACCTTTAGGTGCAAGCAAACTTTGATGAAAAGACAAGAAAAGAAAAGAGTTCGGCGCACTCAACTCCATTTCATTCCCATAATAAGCTTCCTGCAGGTCGCAAATAGTGGTAAACTCAGTAGCCCCAGTAAACGCGCAGTGTGTACACGTATATAGAGCGAACGGCGTTTTTATTGTAAAAAAATCAAAAATGTTTTATTTTCATTTTATTATAAATACTACTCTAATGAAAAAATAAATGTCTTTCTAAAAAACAACCTACCTACCTACACCGAGAAAACTCTATTATTTATACAACTTATTTATAATAGTTTATGCACTCTACATGCAGTGTATTAAATACGTATGCGTCTTTCATGGTTTCATTTTTAAAATGTGTATATTTATAGTTTGCTCCGCTTGTTTAGTACCTTTATCAACCACATTTTGGGTACCGCTAATACTATTTTCAATATTATAGTGGACCGGGATCGAATCCCGGTACAGGCAGATCTGGGTAAGGTTTTATGCAGTTTTCCTTAGCTGCATTACAAATGTGTAAATTGTGCTATATCATCTATTAAGTTGGTTGCAGCCGCACGTTGAGCCTGCGTAATAATAATAATAATAATCGCCCCACATCTCCGTCCCGCACAAGCATCATAGTTTCTGGGACCTGGTTCGCCAGATAATAAGTAGTAGTAATTATTATTATTATTATTAATATTTACTCTAGTTTACTTATTACTGAAACTGTATTAAATTGAATTGTAATCTGCTTTACTTTCATAAAACATCAGTCTGTTATATAATAATTTCTGTCTTTTGGTATTAACTTTGGCTGTTTATTTAATAAACATTTGAAATACTCAAATTTGCATAAATATTTACTTACCTATACCTACGTGGCCTTATTATTTTTTGTAAGGCTAAAATCTCATTACAACACCGACAATAAGATTCCTCCACTAAAACGAAAATTCCGAAAAAACATGGTTTTTACATTGTTGCAGCTGTAGTACGCAAGACGTCGCAACGATCATCATAAAAAACATATCTATACATACTGAATTGAAAAAATAATGTAAAACCGTCATGTAACATAATTGTGAGTTAACATTTGTTCATTATCGAAGCGAAGTGCGACCTCATTATAACTATATGCGAGCTGAATGCATCGAGCGGGGCGACCACGATTGATGCCGCTATCAAACTCACGGCCACGTGTGTGCATAGCAAGCATCTGGAGTACGCAGAACTCTATAAAAAAGTCACGTAGACCACAGCAGCTGCAGTACGCAGAACTCAATAAGGAAATCACGTAGACCACAGCAGCTGCTGTACTCAGAACGTTAATCAGGAAGTCACGTAGGCACACGGCCACGATTTCACACCCACAAAAGGAGTATATAAAGACCAGCACTTTATGGGACAGTTCAGTCTGAGTTACGACGAAGCTTGAAAGATAGAAACTGTCTATCAGGATAGATGTTTACCTTCTTTTAAGCAATACTCACCCAGAAATCCGTAGAAACTGTTTACCTCGGTCTTTCTGAACATCATAATTACCAGCTTTAAGTTAAAATTGTATAATAGTATTTAAGTGATTATGCAAGTGCATACTGTGTAAATTCACGATGAATAAATATCTTATTGTACTTAACTGTAAACTGTGTTCATTTTGTAACTTGGGCTCCGTCTTTTGCGTTTTTAAAATAAAGTACCATTTTTAAAAACGCCTTTCTTCGTCAAGAAACGTTAATTTGTGTAGGATCAATATTTTTTCAAAATTTAAACTTAGACGCTCAATAACAGGAGAAATATCAATCCTACTGATCCTAGTAAATTATGTTACATAAAGGTTTTTTCATTTCTCTACCTAAGATTCATAGACGTGAGTTTTTATGATTTTTCGATTCCTTGTTAATAGATATAGCCGAAAAATTAAACAAAAGCTTTTTTGGAAATTTCATTTTAGTAGAAGAACCTTATTTCACTATCAAAACATTACTATAGGGTCATTCCATGCGAAATCGATCACTAAAATGGGTCGATCTCACGGATTTCAATGAAAATCACTTATGAGGTAGCAATCAACTAAAGAACATAACTTTTATTCATCAATTTGTTAAATTACGCAGAACTTCGGAAATATTCAAACTGAAAAAATTATCAAAACTGCTTGCACGCCTTTAAGGAAATATAAATATCTCGAAAAGTATTTACCCTAGAACAAATATTTTTTTTGTATATTGCTCACTAGAAGACGGGCTTTTTGGACAGCCTAATAATTTTTTGTTATCAAACGTATTTTTATTTTTTTCTAAACGAAATATTTTAAAAATGCAGGAAAATCGGTGTGGTCACATTTTTAAAAATCTGAAGAAAATTGTACAGATTCTTTGAACATTTCTGTATTTAAATGCAAAAGGCAAGCTGGACGTTTTAATAGTTTTGGCAGGGCAAATTTTTAAAAATCGCGTTGCAGACAGCCGGCGCACCATAGATCACGGTCAACCGGCACAAACCGCATTCACTACCTTCTAGTTAGTAATAATACGGTGCATATTACCAGCTTAACTCTTAACCTTAACCTCTCAACTAATGTACATAAGATAAATGTATATTTGTGTGGATATGATTATACCTACTAATAAGTTAATTACTTATGTATTTAAATCGATTACTTCGGGTGTGTTACATAAAGTACTTTTCTTGCGGCTGTCCAAGACCATAAAATATAATGCAACAGCTTTTTTAATTTAAGTTTTAAGGTCAGTTGGGGTAATTGGTCCATAGATATACAATTCTTTTGCTTCAAACTCTTTATCTCATATCTTAACGTGAAGTATAAGTCTAGGACCTTGTTTTATAGTAACTTTAATATATTTCCAAAAGAAAATGTAAAAATAAAGTAGCTCTAATGCCAACTATTGCAATTAAAAATATTTTTTTAAAAACATGTCCGGTGGTTCCAGTCACCCAATAGATTGGGGTAAATGGGATCACCGTCTATATTTTATATCCACATTACTTTATAATATGTTCTGGGTAACTGGGACGCCCTAAGGATATTAATTAAAATGTCTCCAAAAAATTAGGGCTGCAGTAGGAATAGTTCAGGAATGATCGCAGTCGGAAAAGTGTATAGGGTAAAGTCGATAAAACTAAAAATTCACGTAATTCTCATAGACGTTTAACGATAGTTTTAGTTTTTATTAAGTTCCAGTTACCCCATCGCTCCAATTACCGCAGCTGACCTTATTAAACATCAGAACCTACAATAGAGATCGGTAATAGTTATTTATGGTACAAGTGCGTTCAGTAAGTTATTATGATAATTTTTGCAGTGGATAATATCATTAACTCACCTGTGCCACAAGTTCAAATATTGAATTTGCAATGATCCTATAGCTCAGTCTATAGTTTTTAACGTTAATAAATTTGACATTCTAGCTCGATGACTGGATTTTAATAATATAATACAACGTAAGCTGATGATTGGTTGCTACCTACAATAGCACCCAGTCTAACCCAGTGAACATCTATTTTTTAAATTTAGGATCAAAAACAACTCATCTTCTGTAAACAAAAATGGTATCTAAGCTATTGCATTATAATATTTTAGGGTCTTTGATGGCCGCAAGAAAAATGCTTTATGTAACACACCCGAAGAAATCGATTTAAATACATAAGTAATTAACTAATCAGGAGGTATAATCATATCCACACATATATACATTTATCTTATGTACATTAGTTAAGATCTACCGCTGGAAATATAGACGGTATTATTACTAACTAGAATGTAGCGAATGCGGGTTGCGCCGGTTGACAGTGATCTATGGTGCGCGGGCTGTCTGCAGCGCGGTCTTTGAAAATTTACCCTGCCAAAACTATTAAAATGTCCAGCTTGCCATTTGGCATTTAAATACAGAAATGTTCAAAGAATCTGTACAATTTTTTTCAGATTTTTAAAAATGTGACCACACCGATTTTTCTGTATTTTAAAAATATTTCGTTTAGAAAAAAATAAAAATACGTTTGATAACAAAAAATTATTAGTCTGTCCAAAAAGCCCGTTTTCTAGTGAGCAATATACAAAAAAATATTGGTTCTAGGGTAAATACTTTTCGAGATATTTATATTTCTTTAAAGGCGTGCAAGCAGTTTTGATAATTTTTTCAGTTTGAATATTTCCGAAGTTCTGCGTAATTTAGCAAATTGATGAATGAAAGTTATGTTCTTTAGTTGATTGCTACCTCATAAGTGATCTTCATTGAAATCCGTGAGATCGACCCGTTTTAGTGATCGATTTCGCATGGAATGACCCTATAGGTGTTTTATGATAAGATTTTAGCCTTACAAAAAAAATTATGAGGCCACCTTAATAACTACATTATCTACAATTTGTATTTTATGACTGTTAAATTTTAACTGTATTTCTCGTTCCAGCCAATTGTACAGACAAAAGATTTTTTTGACAAACATTTCTTTTAGATAAATACTGCGAAGATGGAAAAGTAAATTTCACTACTGAGAGCTGAGGTTCTCTTTGTTAAATACAGTTTTTATCTGTAGCATTGGCATTACTGGCATCTTGCACATAAATGCAATTAACAAGTGTACTAACAGACAATATAAAATTATTATACTAAAGATTCTATAAAGTTCATGCTATGTATAATGTATTAACAAAAATTAATTAGTAAGTCACTCAGTGTGTGTGCAATACCTGTATTTTACAATCAGATGACAAGTTTTCTATTGAACAAAAGATTTAATTAATTTAAACGCAAATTAAAAGGTTCTGGTATTACTGTGCGTGAAGATCTAACTAAAGTTCGAGTAACTATATTAAAAAAATGCGTAGAGATTTTCGGTATGAAGAATGTATGGTCACAAGACGGAACTATTATGGTCAACAATAATAATAAAAAGATACGTATAAAAACAGAAAAAGAGCTAGAGGAGGCATGTGAAAAGAAGTAGTATCTAGTAAATAAAACTAGTTAGGTTTCCATAAAGTATATTAATTTTATTTTTCTTTTACATTTCTACTTTAAATTAAATATAATATAATTATAAAAATACATACACTTATTGTAAATTGGTTATAGAAAGGAGATAAGCATCTGTTGGTTTCCTATTGATAAATATATAAATTTAAAGTTTATCTAGTATCTTATGAAAAATAAAACATTTCAAATCAACTACCAGAACGTACGAGGGCTGCGCACAAAACTTAATTTATTTCAAACCAATCTTGCAAGCACTAATTATGGTGCAATTATTCTGACAGAAACATGGCTGGACTCTGATATACATATATAATAATTAACTATTTGATTCTCGCTATACTGTCTACAGAGTTGATCTTAATCAAATTATTGCTGGATCTAAGCGGGGCGGGGGTGTCTTGAAAGCAGTTTATAAAAAATATAATTCTGAAATTATAAATTTAATTATTGCGTTAGAAACAGTATTTGTTAAAATATACTTAAATGGCAAAAATATTATTATCAACGGTGCTTATTTTCCTCCTAAAACTGATTATAAAACTTATGAAGATTATTTTAACGTTATAGAAAACACGGAGTTGTTTTTAAATAATGATGTTATTTTTGCGGGAGACTACAATTTGTCTTGCATCAGTGGAACAGGGTATGATCTTTCAAATGGTAATGCAAATACAAGACGATTACAACAATTTCTGAATATCTTAAATCTTAATTTGCTAAATAATATAAAAAATTTTTATGGACGGACACTGGATCTGATAATCAGTAATCTCGAGGCGGGGGTGCATGAGAATGATGATCCGATTGTACCTTTGGATGAATATCATCCAGTCTTAACAGTAACATGCAGTTTTACATGTAAACACAAACACACATCCGGAGATACAGCGGATTGCTATAATTCTAAAAAGGCAGATTTTCCACTCTTGTATGTTTTGCTGAGAGATACTGATTGGCACGATCTAGAAAGTTACAATGATATAAATGAAACGGTAGATAAATTTTATTCATTATTTTACAGTGCACTTGACCAATCAGTGCCAAAAGCGTATCGTCAACAGTTTTATCGTTTAACTTCGTGGTATACGAAGGAAATTATTAATAATATTAAATTAAAAAAAAGATATCATAAAAACAAAAATATCTCGGATTACCATTTGCAAGAATATTGTAGGTTACGTGAAAAGGTTAAAAGGGATATAAAGACAGCTTACACCGAATACGTCACATCTATAGAACAAGACATCATGCACGATAGAAACGAGTGTTGGAATTTTGTAAATAGAAAACGTCGTGGCAACTTTGAATTAGGTAACTTTCAATTTGAAGAAAAGTGACTAACAATTGAACTGAAATTTCAGATTTATTTGCAGAATATTTTAAATCCGTGTATAGTAACGACTCGACGCAACCATAAATAGTCATACCGATAGCATAACATTCTATACAGTAAATGTCCAAGAGGTTAAGCGGTAATGCAAAAACTTAAGCCCAAAATATCTGTAAGCCCAGCCTTAATACCTCCGTATATATTTAAAGCGTGCCGGGATTTCCTTAGTTATCCTTTAACAGTATTATATAATCTTGCTCTAAAAACAAATACCTGTCCGGATAAATGGAAAATAACCAAAGTTATACCAGTACATAACTCAGGTGATAAATGTAAAGTTACGAATTATCGACCTATATCTATACTGTCCGCGCCAGCGAAAATATTTGAACAATTAATACATATTAAATTATATAGTACCTTAAAAAACAGAGCTTCAGCATTGATTTATAAATAAAAGATTTATTGAAACAAATCTTATAACTTATATAGAGTTTATCAGTAGTATAATTGATAGAGGAGGACAAGTGGATGTAATTTACACGGATTTTTCTAAAGCCTAAATTGTATCAGTATGGTTTTTCTATAGAATTGTTACAGTTTTTTAGATCTTACTTACATAGTAGATTTCAATTTGTTCAAGTACAAGGAATTCAGTCGTCAAAGTTCTTGGTATGTTCGGATGTGCCACAGGGCAGTAATTTGGGGCCTCTGCTTTTTCTGTTATTTATTAATGATCTTCCGTCTTGTATTCGGAAATGTGACTGTCTTATATTTGCAGATGATGTCAAGATATATAAAGAAATTACTAATATATATGATCATCAAACACTACAAAACAATGTTAATTCATTAATGCATTGGAGTAATATGAATAAATTAAATCTTAACATCAATAAATGTAAAACTATGGCATTCACATTAAAAAAGCATCCAAGTCAATATCAATATACCATCAATGGCAACTATTTAGAACGAATCTCTAGTATCCGGGACTTAAGACTTTACGTCAATGACATAGTAAACGCGGCACCAAAAAATCTTGGTTTCTTGATAAGAGCTACGAAAGATTTTAGAAATAAAACAACAATACAATTATTGTACAATTCCTTATAAAGATCGAAACTAGAGTTTGCATCGGTAGTATGGAATTCTGGCATAAATACATATCAAAATAAAATTGAAACTGTTCAAAATAAGTTTTTGAAATATTTACACTTTAAAGCTCATGGCAGATATCCTCATTATAATGAATATCAGGAAGTTAGGAATGAATTAGTATAATCAAGTTACATAAAAGAAGGGAATTGGGAGACATCTGCTTTATTTATAAGCTTATAAATAATAGAATAGACTGTCCCAAATTGTTGCCTTTGGTGCAATTATATGTACCAGCACACAGGACCCGACCTCGAAGCCTCTTGTACATTTCAAGGTATAGAACAATTGCAAGATTTTTTTCTCCAATAACACGAATGACCACAACCATCAACTAGATCAGTTTTGAAATTAATTTTGATTTATTTGATCCATCCCTCGTATCGTTCAGGAATTCAGTATTCAATATACTTAATAACGGTTAGTTACCAAATATACCTACATATATCGTTTCATTCCAATTTTCAATAAATAATTTTTTGTTTATTTTCCATTGTTTTGTATTATTATAATATGTTTTTTTCTATATGTATTTAATTATAATTGTAATGCGGGAACTCCCCCACAATGTAACTGGGCAATGCCCGTTTTGTTGGGAGTAATTGAATAAATAAATAAACAAAGTAGATGTCGGAATTTATAGCTTATCATGTTTGAAAAACGCGTTTAAATATTAAACAAAGTTCTGTGAATACAAGTGATTTTCTTTTAATAACAAGTGCATTAAATTTATTCGAATGACAATTTACCTAGAAATGGATTTTTTAAAAGGATATTGCCACCACCGCTGTCTGTTTTAAAATCTTATAAACCTCTGTATCGTAACAATATGTAGGTGTATTGTTCAATTTTAATAAAAAATAATGATAGCAATTTGAAAATTTGTAAGCTGCCAATAAAAAAGTTTTCGCGTCAGTTCTTACATATTCACACCTAACAGAGGTCATGCATAACTTATTTTAATGATCTTACATATCAATTGTGTACTGTAGTGATTAAGCATACCTTGGATAAGATTTGGTATCCAAGATAACAGATGTATACAAAGAGTCAGATATTAATTCATTAATAAAAAGACAGTCAAACATTAATTCTCTCCTTTCCAACATTATAATAATAAAGTATATAATGAACAGTCTTTTAATCTATTCAGACCTCAACGTAGTACAACAAATACTACAGTACCAACCATTAATGTTGGACTTCATAAGCGGATATAATTGCTCCTGTAATAATTTTGTAAATCCCTAATCTGCTAGAGGAGCTAATCTGCAGTGACGTTGAAGAGATTAACCTTCTTAAGTAGGTATACCAATAATATCACAAATTATTATCAAAGTTTAACAATATTTATTATGACGTTAAGCATTCATTGAACAGGTGTTTTATCAAAAGTCAATGGTCATTGAAAAGTGATAACCCTTTTGCCGTGCTAGACTAAGCTAACACGCGGAAATCTATACAGCAAACTGATTATAGTTAGAAAAAATAATTATCTTAAACTGTATATATTTACATGAAAACTGGATAGCCTCCTGTTATTTAGGTATATTGTCCTTAAGAATTAGTCGCCTCTCAGTTGTAAATTACTGCAAATATTAATTAATGATCAATAGAAAATAAAAATTTTCAAAGTATAGTTTCTGACGACCCTGTAAGTGCATTCCACTTAACGTACAAAATATTAATAACAAAATTGATAACAAAAGTGGTTATTGTATTTTTTTGATAATCAATACCTACTTAACAATTGGGGTATACTGACTCGCATTAGTCTTTTGTTTACTGTTTATTAAGTCATTAGTTTTTATTCAGAAATAATGTGCTAATTGTAAAAAAAAAGTAAATAATCAAAAATGGGGACAGAAACGTCAAATACTGAAAATAATGCATCAGATCCTATGGCACTAACATGGGGTGAAAAGTATGATAAAACAATCGATCGGTTTTGGAATAAACTTCCAGGTTTCCTTCGTGGTATTTTGGCTACAGTTGCGATATTCTTAATGGGACTTTCTGTTAACGGTATGTATTTTGTGCATTTGACATTTTAAAACTCACTGCGTAATTTTTAATTGAATTCTTACTGTCTTTTGAAGTTTAAAATTAATTTTAAGAAGGAATACCTAATCGAAAAATATTTTTCCACGTTCTTTACTTTAACATAAAGGTATACAAATACTTTTCTGGATTTTGTTTTTAAATTAGATTTTCTTCCATTAATAATAATTTAATAAAAATCAGCAGTGAGAATTTTATTTGCATTATATGACAGGGAAATGCTTGAAAACATATTATGTTTTATTCTGTCTGGAAAGGGGCTTGTTATCTCATTCACAAGAGTTACCGAATTAAAAATGACTAACAAAAAAGGCAACAATTAAGCAACACAGAAATGTGTACATATTTTTATGCCAAATAGATGATAATAACATAAGAACCAATAGGGTCGTTTCACAATTTTGAAACTTAACGTTTTTATATTCTATAGAGTTAATAAAAATTAGCAGTGACAATTTTATTTGCATTCTATGACAGGGAAATGCTTGAAAACTTATTATGTTTTATTCTGTCTGGAAAGGGGCTTGTTATCTCATTCACAAGAGTTACCGTATTAAAAATGATTAACAAAAAAGGCAACAATTAAGCAACACAAAAATGTGTACATATTTTTATGCCAAATAGATGATAATAACATAAGAACCAATAGGGTCGTTTCACAATTTTTAAACTTAACGTTTTTATATTCTATAGAGTAAATAAAAATTAGCAGTGACAATTTTATTTGCATTATATGACAGGGAAATGCTTGAAAACGTATTATGTTTTATTCTGTCTGGAAAGGGACTTGTTATCTCATTCACAAGAGTTACCGGATTAAAAATGATTAACAAAAAAGGCAACAATTAAGCAACACAAAAATGTGTACATATTTTTATGCCAAATAGATGATAATAACATAAGAACCAAGAGGGTCGTTTCACAATTTTGAAACTTAACGTTTTTATATTCTATAGAGTTAATAAAAATTAGCAGTGACAATTTTATTTGCATTATATGATAGGGAAATGCTTGAAAACGTATTATGTTTTATTCTGTCTGGAAAGGGGCTTGTTATCTCATTCACAAGAGTTACCGAATTAAAAATGATTAACAAAAAAGGCAACAATTAAGCAACACAAAAATGTGTACATATTTTTATGCCAAATAGATGATAATAACATAAGAACCAAGAGGGTCGTTTCACAATTTTTAAACTTAACGTTTTTATATTCTATAGAGTAAATAAAAATTAGCAGTGACAATTTTATTTGCATTATATGACAGGGAAATGCTTGAAAACGTATTATGTTTTATTCTGTCTGGAAAGGGGCTTGTTATCTCATTCACAAGAGTTACCGAATTAAAAATGATTAACAAAAAAGGCAACAATTAAGCAACACAAAAATGTGTACATATTTTTATGCCAAATAGATGATAATAACATAAGAACCAAGAGGGTCGTTTCACAATTTTGAAACTTAACGTTTTTATATTCTATAGAGTTAATAAAAATTAGCAGTGACAATTTTATTTGCATTATATGATAGGGAAATGCTTGAAAACGTATTATGTTTTATTCTGTCTGGAAAGGGGCTTGTTATCTCATTCACAAGAGTTACCGAATTAAAAATGATTAACAAAAAAGGCAACAATTAAGCAACACAAAAATGTGTACATATTTTTATGCCAAATAGATGATAATAACATAAGAACCAAGAGGGTCGTTTCACAATTTTTAAACTTAACGTTTTTATATTCTATAGAGTAAATAAAAATTAGCAGTGACAATTTTATTTGCATTATATGACAGGGAAATGCTTGAAAACGTATTATGTTTTATTCTGTCTGGAAAGGGGCTTGTTATCTCATTCACAAGAGTTACCGAATTAAAAATGATTAACAAAAAAGGCAACAATTAAGCAACACAAAAATGTGTACATATTTTTATGCCAAATAGATGATAATAACATAAGAACCAAGAGGGTCGTTTCACAATTTTGAAACTTAACGTTTTTATATTCTATAGAGTTAATAAAAATTAGCAGTGACAATTTTATTTGCATTATATGATAGGGAAATGCTTGAAAACGTATTATGTTTTATTCTGTCTGGAAAGGGGCTTGTTATCTCATTCACAAGAGTTACCGAATTAAAAATGATTAACAAAAAAGGCAACAATTAAGCAACACAAAAATGTGTACATATTTTTATGCCAAATAGATGATAATAACATAAGAACCAAGAGGGTCGTTTCACAATTTTTAAACTTAACGTTTTTATATTCTATAGAGTAAATAAAAATTAGCAGTGACAATTTTATTTGCATTATATGACAGGGAAATGCTTGAAAACGTATTATGTTTTATTCTGTCTGGAAAGGGGCTTGTTATCTCATTCACAAGAGTTACCGAATTAAAAATGATTAACAAAAAAGGCAACAATTAAGCAACACAAAAATGTGTACATATTTTTATGCCAAATAGATGATAATAACATAAGAACCAAGAGGGTCGTTTCACAATTTTGAAACTTAACGTTTTTATATTCTATAGAGTTAATAAAAATTAGCAGTGACAATTTTATTTGCATTATATGATAGGGAAATGCTTGAAAACGTATTATGTTTTATTCTGTCTGGAAAGGGGCTTGTTATCTCATTCACAAGAGTTACCGAATTAAAAATGATTAACAAAAAAGGCAACAATTAAGCAACACAAAAATGTGTACATATTTTTATGCCAAATAGATGATAATAACATAAGAACCAAGAGGGTCGTTTCACAATTTTGAAACTTAACGTTTTTATATTCTATAGAGTTAATAAAAATTAGCAGTGACAATTTTATTTGCATTATATGATAGGGAAATGCTTGAAAACGTATTATGTTTTATTCTGTCTGGAAAGGGGCTTGTTATCTCATTCACAAGAGTTACTGAATTAAAAATGATTAACAAAAAAGGCAACAATTAAGCAACACAAAAATGTGTACATATTTTTATGCCAAATAGATGATAATAACATAAGAACCAAGAGGGTCGTTTCACAATTTTGAAACTTAACGTTTTTATATTCTATAGAGTTAATAAAAATTAGCAGTGACAATTTTATTTGCATTATATGATAGGGAAATGCTTGAAAACGTATTATGTTTTATTCTGTCTGGAAAGGGGCTTGTTATCTCATTCACAAGAGTTACTGAATTAAAAATGATTAACAAAAAAGGCAACAATTAAGCAACACAAAAATGTGTACATATTTTTATACCAAATAGATGATAATAACATAAGAACCAAGAGGGTCGTTTCACAATTTTGAAACTTAACGTTTTTATATTCTATAGAGTTAATAAAAATTAGCAGTGACAATTTTATTTGCATTATATGATAGGGAAATGCTTGAAAACGTATTATGTTTTATTCTGTCTGGAAAGGGGCTTGTTATCTCATTCACAAGAGTTACCGTATTAAAAATGATTAACAAAAAAGGCAACAATTAAGCAACACAAAAATGTGTACATATTTTTATACCAAATAGATGATAATAACATAAGAACCAATAGGGTCGTTTCACAATTTTGAAACTTAACGTTTTTATATTCTATAGAGTTAATAAAAATTAGCAGTGACAATCTTATTTGCATTATATGACAGGGAAATCCTTGAAAACGTATTATGTTTTATTCTGTCTGGAAAGGGACTTGTTATCTCATTCACAAGAGTTACCGTATTAACAATGATTAACAAAAAAGGCAACAATTAAGCAACACAAAAATGTGTACATATTTTTATGCCAAATAGATGATAATAACATAAGAACCAATAGGGTCGTTTAACAATTTTAAAACTTAACGTTTTTATATTCTATAGAGTTAGTAATAACTTGACGTATTTTTTTCAAAATTTTTAACGCAGCCGTTAGCGAGATATGCAATTTACAATTTTAAATTTTTCTGTCCTTTTCTAGTACAACAACGTCATAGTCCACGTATACGCTGTATTGAAACAAATATGTAAGACGAAAGTATTATGACGTCAGCGGTGTAGAAAAAGACGGAAAATATTTAAACTTTAAATTCGTTTTATTAAGTTATCGTATTGCATTTATCGATTTTATGTGGACCTATACATCAGATAACAGTTATACTAATAAAATATACAATTCACGAATTCAAGAAAATAATTAAATTAGGATGTGCCAAATTAAACACAAACAAGAGAGGAAATTATTCCCATTTGCTATTCAACCCCGTCTTTAACCAGATAGTTACGAACCAACAGAGAGTAAGAGCTTACATGGCAACATAAACAATATGTTATAAAACAGTTTTCAATGATAATCTGACTATATGATATGGTAATGATAAAGTGTTTATGATACAGGATATGAACAGGAAACCATTTAATGAAAACTTGTTATGCTTTATTGAAAATCAGTTATCACTAAAATATTGTTCTCAAGCACTTATTTGACGCAAGTTGTTCAAAGTTTTGATATTGGAACACCAGAAATGTTTATAGTCAGCAACCGATTACTTTCTATAACGCTTTATCAATAATTCAAAAGTAAAAATACGGATATTCTAGCACCAATTGTATAACAATATGTATGGTATTTTAAAGTTCATTTTTTGATGCATTATCGCTTACTTGATATCTGACCTCTATTTTTGCCTTCAAAACCCATTGTCTACATAGTTTAATTAATATTATTATTGCTATTATTGCGATTATCTAAAAACCACAAGGATGTTTCAGAGCAAATCATGTTAGTATGTAGTACATGTGTACTTAATACTTCTGTTGCAGAGTTGTCAAGTGACCACTAGTAACATCGCCATCCAGGTTACTACTAGTTAAAACTACTAAGAGCTGTTTTACACTTACGAGAATTTATGCGAAATTCTTAACCAAATTTTTGCTGAAATTCTTCAACAAAATTTTGATAAAGAAACTTTGACGTGTAATACAGCATTTTTATTCCGAAATTTATTGTGGATAATTTTACAATAAAACTTTGGAACAATTCCTAAAAATTTTAGAAATGTGCCAGTAATCAACGCGGAAAGTGCGCACAAAATACTCGTAGTTGACATGCAACACATCGGTTTATTTTGTTTTTAAAAATGGTTATTTGCTTTGTAAAATATTATTAAAACAACCATGCAATGATAATAAAGCTAAAAATCAAGGAACATTTAATCTCTAGGTGCGCAAAATGTCTTTAGTTTTATTTTATTTATTGAAGTGGATAAAATGCAAACGGCCATATTGCTTTTTCAGTAACAGGTCCAGAATTCGTTAAGTTTGTAATTGTATGTTATAAGTTAATATTTAATTGTACCAGTGGCGTGCGGTCCATGGAAGCAATGCTTGCCTTGAGAATTTATTAAAAATAAAAACAATGCTAACAAAAATACTTTTGTAAAATTATGGTTATCGTTTATTTAAATTGAAATATTTATCAAATTAAAGCTCAATATCAACTCTGTACAGCAAAAAGTATAATTATTTAGAGTACTATTTTAAATTAGGCTCATTAAACTTGCACGGAAAGGTAATACCGATTCAAATGTGATACATACACTTGATATAAGCACTGCTTACAAATTCTCTTCTCTTAACCTTGGCGTGAATCAGCGAGCATGGGGTGTTATAGTAGACGGATGCTGTTAACATTGTTTGGTCGTTATTTTTATTGTGCTTCGTTCCTAAATGTTTATTTATTATAATTTGGTTATTTGTTCGATTTAGTGTTACTTAAGTAATGTAAATCTGCGAATGAGACTGTATTTTGTCGCATTTTATTATTTTAATTTATAAGTTGTATTTTTTTAAAGACAAATAGTTCTATTTAGTTTGCCTATATGCAAATTTAAAATTGCAATATCGTCACGACTGCAAATTCAACATTATTTGTTTATATTCTATGTAAACTTATTTCTAAATTGGGTGGGGGGATTATTCCCTCCCCGTTAATCCGCGCCTGTACCTAGGTGTATTATAGTTAAAATCGTGGTTGCTTCCCTAGCCTAAATTCTCACCGCACGCCACTGTATTGTACTGTATCCTAAAATAAAGGTTTAATAAACTATTTATAATTGTATATAAAATATATTTAAAACTCTTTACATAAATAACATAAAAATATCATGTATATTTATTAACAATATTTTTATTACAAGATATAGTAAACAAATTTTTTCTGAATACACCAGCTATTTTTATATGACGTCATTCTTTGTTTACAATTAACGCCCAGCTGCTATTATAAACGTCAAAGTTTCTTTACCAAAACTTTGTTGAAAGATTGCAGCAAAAATTTGGTTAAGAATTTCGCATAAATTCTCTCTAATGTGTAAAACAGCTCTAAGGATCTTTCTTCCGGAATTGTTCATTAATTATTATTAAACCTTTCGGCGTTTTCTATGTACACTAGGCGACAATGATCATTTATGTTACACTGATTAATTTATTTTTCAACCGATTTCTATCAATTTCAAAATAGTGAATACAGACATAAATACGCATCTTTCAGTAATACAACCTTTAGCTTGAGACTTCCGGTTTCGCCGGATCATTAGCTTTAGAGTCTTAAATGGAACATCTTGTATATCTATACATACTTAGAATTACATCAAAGTGTTTGCAATGGGTTATTATTTTTCATTTGTTTCTAAAATCTTAGTTTTTTTATTTTTTAATTTTAGGTTATCACACGGAAAATTCATAGGTTATGTAAAAATATGAAATTATCACGTTTAATAGGTTACTAATAGGTGTGTATGCAATTCTTACCCAATCTAAGTACACTAGATACTAAATAAGCTCATCCAAAAGAACGATTTAATATGCACCGCAGCATCGACGCAACTAGACTCTAATTTTTGACTCAGGTGAGATGACCCTGCACTGGTTATCTTGAAAACTGTGAGTGTTACGAAAATAGTTAAATACCAAAGTGGGTTGGTATAAAATAAAATACATTTTAATTTTATAATATTTTGTAGATATATCTTTTCTTTAAAATTATATTTTTATACTTTACGTTAATAATATGATCATTGTGATACTGAAAATGCGTTAATAATATTGGCGCTTATTACATCGCTTTGGCAACTGTTTGTTTTGTAAGATTAGTAACATTTGTTTTACATTACATATACACATTTAAATTTGACACATTCTAATTTATTTATTTATTTATTTATTTAATAATTACCCAAACATAACGGGTTAATCCCAATTACAATGTTCGGGGAGGTCCCGCAAATTATATATAAATTACATTAATATTTTTTTATTTTTTTTTATTTATTTTAACAATTTCACTTCAAGTAATAACGTAAATACATATTATGAAAAATTAGTATAGATTGTAAATAATTATGTTTAACACTAATTTCTAATCTTGGATTATCTAGTTGAAACCTACAAGCCCTTTCCATTATGCTGAAAGAATAAATTTCTTAAATGTTCTAAGGGGCGTATAAAAAATGTCTAGATCTGTTGTATCAATAATACTATTTACTATAACAATCATTCTAGTTAGTGCACAATGATATCGTTTAATAGTTCTATATCGTGGAACATACAGGATGTTTCGGGGTCGTGATCTATAAGCCGGAACATACAATTGGACCAAGGACAGCAGTCTAGGGCAATCAATGCCACCATTTAAAAGTTTATATATGAAGCTGACATCAATCGATTCTCTTCTCCTAGCTAATTTTGTTATCTTAAATTCAAGTCTAATGTTGCTATAATGAATAAAACCAGGATAACGTCCATGAGCTTTATAGTACAAATATTTAAGAAATTTATTCTGGATAGTTTCTATTTTAGTTTGGTTAGTAGCTTGCCCTGGATTCCACACTACTGATGCGAACTCTAGTTTAGATCTAATCAACGAATTATATAAAGTTAGTATCGCCTTAGTATTTCTGAAGTCCTTTGTAGATCTAATCAAGAAACCCAGATTCCTCAATGACAAACCAACAATAGCATCTATGTGCTCATCCCAGCTCAAGCTAGGTTTGAAGTATACACCCAAGTCACGGATATTATATACACGTTCAAGATTTACATTATTCAATTTGCACTGATGAGCAAGAGGATATAATTTTGTTGTGAATGTCATATGTTTGCATTTGTCAATATTCAGACTTAATTTGTTATTAACACTCCACTGATACAAATGATCGAGTTGAGTTTGTAAGATCTGACAGTCATAGTCTTGGATTATTTCTTTGTAAATCTTAACATCATCCGCAAACATAAGACATTCACACTCTTGGATTGCTAAAGGAAGGTCATTAACAAATAATAAGAAAAGCATCGGTCCCAAATTGCTGCCCTGTGGTACACCTGACGAAGCGTGAAACATTTCAGATTGATGGTCTAACATCTGCACAAATTGTAACCGGTTGTTTAGGTAAGAACTAAAAAATTTGATTAAGTTAAATGAAAAGCCGATTGCATATAATTTTTGAAGTAATATATCATGATTAACGCTATCGAAAGCTTTAGCAAAATCAGTATATATTACATCAACCTAATCTCACAAAACGTGAAAAGTTATTTGATAGTGTTACCACAAGTTACACGCAAAAATCAGTAGATTGAATGCAATGTTTTTAATAGCTTGAATTTACAATTTCTAAAGTTAATCACGTAAAGTGGAAAAAATAGAATATTATACTTGTTTTATAAGACGTATTGTATTACAGGTTCTTTTGGAACACTCCTCGCTCCTCTCGTCTTGTCCCAAACCCCTCGTGCTACAATAGACCGTCTTACATAACTCGTATAATAATATACTATTACGCACTGCAAGTTATATTTAACTAACATAATATATAATAATACCTTACGCTTATAAATGTCTAAATCTTTTCATAAATTTATTGTTGAATAATATAAAAAATCCTTGTTTTTAATGATATTTTGCTGTAAAAACCTCGTCTTATATTCGGGTTTATACGGTGCTTATAATAAGGTGTAAAATCGTAAAATATACAGTGTTTCGTTTAAAATAAAATCAGTTTACACTAGCCGTAGTGAAACGACTCACCCTGTATATACAGAAATATCATACAATTAAAAGTTGCTTCAGTGAGCCACCCTGTACATATTATAGTACCTACTTATTTTTACTTTACTTTTACTTCCTCATACACCTATGGTGTCTGTCTATTAAAACTGGTCTATAAGACTAACCATTACATTTTTTCTGATACTCTTAAAACTAAACTAATTAAATATTTAAACTAGAGTTCATCCGACTATGTCCTTTAGTATTTTTAGCCACTATTAAACTCGCACTATGCTCTGCTTTCCACTGCACTGCACAAGCTGGAATGGTTTGGTCCTCTTCAGTCTTCAAACAATATGTTGGTTGTCCAATAGCCTAAGAGCTTCTGCGTTTTCGTATAGGTGGAGCCTGGCTTCGTGTTTGCCAGCAAACATTTTGAAAAGGTTTACTTATAGCACAACTTATAGTAGAGGCCTAGGTTCGACAACTGAGAAGGGTAACTAAATGCACCTAAATTACCAATTCAATGTAGGTTCAAAATTTGTATGGATTTACGGGGTGTTCTATTTAAGATTCTTAAGTTGATATCGTTTCCGGATAAACCGAGAATTATTACAGAAAATGTTTATATTTATATCTGTATTCACTATTCCAAATTTGATAGGAATCGGTTAAAAAATAAATTCTTCAGTGTAACGTACGATCATTGTCACCCTGTATATGTAACTCCCAACTTACTGTAAATAATAATAGGATTGTTTTACAAGTTAAGAAAAGTGAGATTTTTCCAGCGAGTGTAAATGTTTAATTCTCGAGCGAGAGAAACAAATCAAGAATCACTTTTCTAACACGTAGAACATCCTATTTTTTCGCGTACATAACGAGAAATAAGCAAATCTTTATTTCAACATTTATATGCAGAGTAAAAGCATAAGTATGCCATGTTTCCGCAACAAGGAAGAGATTTACAAGATTTAAAAAAATATATATATCGTTGTTATTTAAAAAAAATCATCGATGTATTTATTTATCCGCTGGGGCTCCAGCGTCGTCTATAAAATTTTCAAATCATCAAAATATACATAAAAAAATGTATGTCGAAAATCAAAGATATTCGCCGAAAATGTACATTACCGAAAATACTGAATTTATTCATGACTTTTCTAATGCACTGCATTATAATTACTGAAAATTAGATGTAGCTTAACATTTAGTTGTGATAATATACATAATTGTATGCATGATTTACTAATCATGCTGCCATACCTATATGGACGATATGTACAATAAATACTTTGAAATTGTACCAAGTTGCATCGATCAACTCTAACTAGAATATTATTTCTTCTTTATCTTACCTATTGTTTTTAGCGGTCTTTCCGTTTCTACAATACGCTGCCGTTAATGCAATCTTATCGTTTTAAAGTTTCCAGTAACAGTTTATTTGTAAATATTACAAAATGATTTTAATATAATATAGGTGGTACAGTGACAAGGCTGCCTGGTCGATATAATAAATCTGTACTTTTTGGTTTACAACATGATACACGATGTTGAATCGTACGTACAATATCTTATTTAGATATCAGTCAGTATTGTAATAACTTCGATAACATCGAGTGTTTAGTATCACTTTTTAATTGATATTCAATGTAATGAAAATAATAGTCCACTTACACCAAAAGCTCTCAAAAGTTGTGAACTTGGGAAATATATACCTCTGCTCCCTCTTGACACTTTTGACACTCCTGAATCGGATTGTATCGTATATTAGATTATAAGTTGATACAGTAGATTAGATTAGATTAAATTAAGATGACTTGTTTACTTCTGAAACATTATTAAATATGGTATTATGATCAGTTACTGTTACTAACAGTAAACATTTCTTTGAAAATATTTCAGTAATTAGTCAATATTTAAAAGAAAGTTCATTTGTGCAATAATTATAAATAATTTTTTTATTATTAACGGAGATTAACGATAATGAGGTTTTATTTCAAAATTGCCGCGTCTACCAACATAAGCCCCTGCAATATTGAGATCGCAAACCAACTGTTTTTTCAAAAACACTGGAGCAATAACACAATCTGACGCCAACTCTGATACAGCAAATTAGCCGATAATAAGCTCACTTCCGTTAATAGGAGGTGAGCCAGGAAGTGAGGACATATGAAACTGTAAATAAAATTAATATATGATACATTTTTGCATTGTATATCGGGAATTAATATATGATACATTATTGCATTGTATATCGGGTATCTTACCTTCCGAACAGAGGCGAATTTAACATTTTCGAGGCTCCAAGCTAATATCTTTTTGAGCCTCACCCCACCGTAGTGTCAATAATAATATAATTATTGAATAATGAATAATAGTGAATAACTATTTTTCGTAATAAAAATTATCATTGCATATTAAAATATGTTGTTGAATGATTAAAAAAATTATTAGAATTGAGATTTTAACTTTCTTATTTAAAATTATTGAAAAATTTATGCAAAATTTGCACAAATCTGCGAACGCTTGCGCATTTTTGTGCAAATTTCATGCAAACTCAATGCAAATGTTGCAAACATGAATTTTATTATTAATTAGTATTAAAAAGACGTTAAAAATTACATGTAACTATTTATTCATTGTAATTTAGCAATTCTGTAATGTCATTTAGGAATTTTTGAGGCCTCCTGGAACCCGAGGCCCCAAGCTATAGCTTATTTAGCTTACTGGTAAATCCGCCTTTGCAGTTCCGAAACTAATAGAACATAATCGTTTTGTAAACATTTTACTGAAATCACTATTTTATTTACAAACTGAATAAGACAGTTGAGGGCGGGAACAATTAACAAACGTCAGATCTAACATACTGTTAATCTAAAAAGCAAATTAATTAAAGAAAAAATAGAATATGATTGGTTACTTATATAATCAAAATTTAGCAGTAAAGTTGTTTATTGCAAGATTTTCTTTACTATGTAGGGCACAACAAATTGCACCATTTTACAATAATCGCCCTTAAATAATATTTTTAGAATGCTCTCGTATGCAATAAATTACAATAAAGGCAGATTTCAAACTTATTAATACATCAAAGTATCTTAAAGAAGACGTACAAATAATTAAGAAAAAGTTTATTCCGCGAAAAAATTACAAATTATTTAAATTACTTAAAATTAGTGTCCATACCATCCGGTTTTGCTAAAACTTCTTTAAATAAATTAATTACATTTATTCCTACTTTCTATTAAATTACACTTTATAGGCATTTATGGTAACTAAGTGAGTGAGTACTTAGAGCTACAGCCCTATAAGATCTTACGGGCTCCTAAAAGAGACCTGTAAAGTTCTACAATGCTCATCAACAAAAATCTAATGGAAACTAATTTGTTGCTTAATCACAACACCATGACAACGTCTAACTAAAATTGTTGTACCACCCTTGATTGTACAATGTCTTTTTATACAATAAATAGATAAACGCTGGTGAAGATGGAAATAGAAGTTTGTATACTGCACGCTTTACAATGAATCTTTACTGGGCTCACTGGATTATGGAGGCTTGCTCCTTCGTCGCTTGACCCACAAACTTTCCAGCTCGCCCGTAAAGATTCCTTTCCAAAGCTTGCCACGTAAATAACTATAACTGTTTAATGTTTTCTAGTACTATTCGGTACTAACGAATGATGTACTAATTATTGTAACAATAGCTATCAAACTACAGAGTAGTAAAAATTTTACAGTGGTCGTGAATGCTAGAGTGACCACTTTGCCCTTAACGTTTAAAAGTTACTTTAGCAAAACTGCTACCAACGATTTTTGAAATTCCTTTAATTCACATTTGTTGAGCCATATGGTGTGTTTATCTCTTTGCCTCTGACAACTCCACTGTAGATGGAAATTGTTTTATCAGTCTCGGGAAAGGAATGATGATGATGTGCAAACCAATTTCTCAATTTTTCCAGGTCTGCATCGTCTCTAAAACATGTCAGGCGGAACGGACATTTTACATGAAACCAACACCAACCTAAAAACGACTAGTAATAACGTTATAGCAGGTGATGCCCTTCAACTATACTCTCCCCTCCTCTTATCCTCACTCTTCCCCTCTCTTATCCTCTCTCTTATCCTTATTTATATGCAGAGACTGGTTCTGTACGAACACCTGCTCCCATCTTACTCACCTACAAACAAAGCACTACTCTTATCTGATTTTCTTCACTTCTGAACAAATTTCAGGTCTATTATGTTTTTTTACAATATCAGTTTTGTACTCTTTAGTAAGACAATTTAAGACAACCTAGACATTTTTCGTTGTCCATACCTACTTACAATAATTAGTACATCGTTCGTAAGTAATGAATAATAATAGAAAATATTGTATAGTAAATGCAATTACTTTATTTAAAGTTTTAGCAAAATCGGATGTTATGGGAACTTTTTCCAGATTTCACGAAAATAATTACATTTTCCTTACTCTGTAGTTTGATAACTATTACCCGTAGAAAAAAATTCTGAATACAAAAGTTGTAAAATTTTGTTCTCTACAATATTGATAATAGTTACTTTAGCTCTCCGAAAGTGATATTGAACAAAAACGGTAAAAAGTGTGACAATTTTTTCGCTTGCAGATTGGTTCTGTTTTCGCTAATTTGTATTTTTACTAGTGGTCTTGGCTCCTACAACGTATCCGAAAATTATAGATACTCGACCTTTTGCAAGGAAACCCATTTTTTGATACATATTGACTGGACTAATAAAACAAAAGGATAATAATGGAAAATGGCGCAACAGTGTCAGAAGAGAAAGTAAGTTGCAGCTGTCTACACGTGTTTCGCACTTATTAGTACTCATCAGGACGGCATAAGAGATAGAAAAAATAAAATAAAAGCAACAAACTTGAAAAGTTGTACAGTTGTTCATAGACAGCAGCCAACCACATATTTGTTGTATCGGGTCGAACACGGAGTTTTCAGTGCAACAACAAACGTCACTACGGCTATTTCCTATTATTATATTAACCCATTGTTTTGTGTATCTTCACGCTCATCAAATCAGCCCTGCTATTATCCAGCTGTCTACCAAAATGTGAACTAAACCCCTCTACTTGTGAGTAAAAGCAAATACTTCTAAATAAAAGGTTTAGCTTCAGCGATAAGTAATTCTTGTGAATAAAAATGAGCTTTTACTTTAAATTACATGTCCTTCAGAAAAAATGTATCTAGTCAGATGCAGACTCACTTGCAAAGCAAAAGCTTAGTTTAAGAGTTGTAAAAGTTAATTTTCATTTTTAATATTGCTAAAGTAGTGCATTTAAGAAAAATTAAGTATTACAAACCTCGTTCATCACCACAAATTAGTCATTTTGAAAGTTTATGTCGGTTTGAACAACAAAATGTAGAATAGTTGGCGAATAATTTCCTAGGTGTTACTAAAGAGTCAGGCTAAGGCGCTCTCTTCTTTACTAAAAATGAAAATAAAATGTCTAAGATAGTTAGCATATTCTGGATTCCAGAAGGGTATAGGCAAAGCACTTGGTGTTGAACAATTAATAGTTGCACAAACTATACATAGTGTTGTTCAGAAAATAATTGATCAAGCTGATATGTGAATTAAATTTCCGACGACCCACATTTCTATCATGCAAGCAAAAGAACCAAGTACCGTTTTACGATTGCAATTAGTATGATAGATTGTACGCATATAAGTATAGAAAAACTCTATGGAGGCGAATACAAAAATCGGAAAGGCAAGCCAACATTAAATGTACAACCACGTTGTGATGCGAGATGTGAAATTCACAAGCGTTGATCTTAGTTGGCCTGGCTCTGCCCATGCTAGTAGAATTTGGAGAAATTCTGCATTGCAACACGTTATGTCAAAAACGGAAAACACTGTACTCTTGGTGATGAAGATAATGGAATTGAGTCATGGCTCATGACTCCATTTTATAATCCTACGGTGCAAAAAAGTTTCAACAATTTTCTAAAAAAAGGAAGGGTGTTTTGAACAACTTAAACGGCAATTTCAAATTTTAAAATGTCTCTAGTGTTAAATCTAACTAATGTCTGGTTTATACAGTTACTAATAATTAAAAACTAATGACTAGGAATTATCATTTGATAACTAAGAAAGATAGAACGGCTTAGTAACTATTATAAATTAATATTTACGTGTGCGCATACTGCCATGTGTTCCCAATATCGTCATAAAAATTTAATTTTTTATTGATTATCATTAAATAATTATCACAAAAAATAAAATTAATCCAATTCATAATTTGTAGTTAAAGACAGTTAATTGTTAGTGAGTTGTATAAACCTATCTGAGTAAACACCACATTTTAATTCTCAGTTGTTTTAGTTTTAGTTGTTAGTTTTTAGTTGTTATTGATTTCTATTGACAAATTTGATCTGGGTGAGGATTGATGCGAGCGATTTATTTACTCTAAAACTGACTTGACTTCAAGTCTCAAAAACGCAACTGGCAAGGTAAATTAACGCGAATACCTGTGATGTAGATTGCGCAATTATTTATCGTCAGATTTTGATTGTTTAACCAATTCATTACGGAGCAAAGTCATAGGCACTCGCAAATATTCCTAACAATGTAATAAAATAAGTAACATGTGATAAAATTATATATATGAAACAGATATTATATATAAGTGCTACACGCACACTGGGGAAAAACCATTTAACACATAAAATTGTGTACAAATATATAGAAATGTTTTATATACAATAAGGGTTGTCGGACGTTATTGTTGTTGTAAATAGTTGCTACAATATAACTGACTCACGATACAGATGCATGTTCTTCGAACTGAAGAGGCACATCACCAACCAGGTCAAACGTAGCGTGATCCAACGAGACAACAGCAACCAAGTCTGCGTAATGGTCTTTTAACAACCCAAATATACAACGTAGTATATGAAGTTAACGTAAGATTTATTAAAGGAAAAGAAAAAAAGGTCTGTAACAACCAAAATTACCAAATTACCAGAATGTACTAAGCAAACACTTTATAAATACCTTCGGTGTAAGTGACCTTAAGAAATAATTATATCACCTCCAAATGCAGTTAACGACGATTATATATCTAAACCTAACAAAAAAATTAAGTATAAGAGTCTGAATCATAGAAAAGTTAAAACAGTAAAAACTTACGATAACGTGCTCCTAAATAACCCCTAATAAAGAACTGTGGAAAAATCCCTTAAAAGGTTCCAATATAACAATTGGAAAAACAGCGCCAAAAATCAACCAAAGATTTGCACCAATGCAATTCCCAATATAAAGGAAAAGATTAATTAAACGGCGATGTTCACTAAATATTTTTTAAAAAGAAGTAGCTTGAGAGCGTACGAAATCGTAGTGAGAGTTCTGCTATCAACCGGAAGTTAGTTCTTAAACGCTATACAAGTTAACACAAAAGCATAGCTATACAGGGTGCTACGAAATTAGCACGTAACAAAGTATAAGATAAACAGTATTCATATAAAACGAAGCAAATGCTTTTACTTCTACCTTTTGCTTCAAGCAAATGCTTTTACTTCTACCTTATGCTTACGAGCATTTCCTTCATTTTTATCATACCGACCAGTTAGCTAGTACATGATTAGTTGCATATGAGATATGACATTCGCAAAATAGGTAAGTATTGAAAAGCGTTTGTGGGAACCGTAGGAATAAAGAATAGTTGACGTTGACGGTGAGGTCGGGGACAGCAGTTTAATCCAAAATGTTGTAATATGTGCGGGTGCGTCTAAGTTATGGTTAATTTTGATACATCTTGCTTAATTTGTTAATCACTTATTAATCATTTATTAATTATTCACTTTATCCCTAACACCCTACAAATATATAGTTAGAAAAGTGAAAAATAAATCGGAATTACCCTATTTAGTAAGTTTTAAAAATTTATAAGCAGACTGACTAATTGTAATGAATAATTATTTGCAAAATGTTACATCTAAAATAACTCATTATATATGGGCCTACATAATAATAATAATCGCCCCCTCCCTCCCGCACAAGCTTATAGCTTCTGGGGCCTTGGTTTAGGTTATGGGTTGTAGTAGTTATTATTATTATTATTATTTGATTTAGGTGATAATAAATATTCAAAATTTACTGAACAGATTGTGAGTGAACTTCCACTCATATTCGTGAATCTCGCAGCCAGATTAAACATAAAGCTTCGATTGTAAAATATAATACCTTTTGTAACATACAGACAGAGACATAGAAAAGCAGTATAGACAACCACAGGGACTCTATTGTTCGACTCTAATGAAACAACAACTTTCAGTTCTTACTACCTATCTCCTGTACCATCAAATGGAGTATGCAAATTATCTCTCAATTAATGATACGAAAATTAATATTCAATTTACCGTATCCCCTGGGTAACACTAACGTTTTATTTCTTAAATAAAAAATCATCTACTTATCAAATGACCTTTCAATAATAAAATTTTCAATTCATAAGTTTAATGTTTTTAAACTGTTCGCGTTTTCGAAACGTTGTTTGACATTAACATTTAAACTCAAGTAAATTATTTACTACTTAAATTAAATTATTTTAAAACAATTGTTCGTACTAAGAGTTGTCCGTTGCAACAGTTGTTTTCAAGAACTGTGTGCGAAGAGTTGTCTGTAGGTGTAAACACTTACCTTACGAAAACATTTTACCGTTTTAGACTATCGATATATGTATGAAGTAAATAAAAGATTAGTAAAAGTTTCACAAGTTTATTATAATCTACCTGACAATTGTTTCGACAACTAAGCTGTCCACATATATATTTATTTCGGAGATGGTGCTGAAGCATGCTGTATGATCAACAAATATGAAAGTATTTTAATTTTCTATAGCATTAAGTATTAAGTGTATGCAATACAAATTTACGTAGGTCACCTTGAAATAAGATACTTAACAATAAACACAATTAACAATAAAAGAAGTTATTTTTTTAGTTTGTAATAAGAAGCATTTTAAATCTCCACCCTGAATAATGTTTGAAAAATTCGCAACTGCAGAGTTTTGTTCAACACTCCGCGATTAAGTAACATAATACATCATTAGGGTTCTTATTAGCTACATGGGGTCGATCTATCGTTCCATCTTTTATCTAAACGACATCTAGTAGACCATTACTAACTCTATCAATGAATTCCGAGATAATTATGACGTGTTAGATTACGCATCGCATAGAATTGAACGATATAAGAACGCAGGTCAGGGATAAATCCCTTTCCAGATCTGTTAATATTAATGATGCAAGTTTGCGTACATTCGATATTCCGAACGACAGATATAACTCCGAGGAGAGAACATACTTTCGAAATTTAAAGTTTCCCTCATATATAAATACCATTGAAACATATGTTCAAATAAAATTCTGTTCCAGGAGAATGGCTCAATATTGTCGTGCATATTGCCAAGCAATTCGGTTTTTCAAGGCAAGAAGCAATTTCCAACAAGGTGACATTCAAGTGGTCCGAAATATCTTTGGAATCTTTTAGATTGCAAAATCTACACTACTTCATGTTGGGATCCTACTCTGTTTCCTTTCTACTATATTTTGGAATTGGAGGATTTTTACATGTACGTATGACATAATAAATTTTTGCAAAAATCTTGAAAGATACCTACCTTTTTGTTTATAAATTGTTGTAAGGAAATGAAATGAACAAACGTAAACATGCAAAAATACTAAGAAGTTATTTTGTTTCTTGTTCACAAATTTGTTACAGGTAAATTATTTTATTTTTTCGCTACTTGCATATCCAAATAAACATAAAGCACTTGTTTTCTAATTCTTGCCGTGCCAATTAAATTTGTAGTGATTGTAGATTAGTATCTATTAGAGTTACATTATTTCTAGCTCGATTTTAACAAAATGTACCCATCTTACAAGCTTTATATGTTTATTTAGTCTTAACACGACCTAATGTTGGACACACAATTAGTCTCTGTTGAATATCTTGCTACAAATTTAGTCCTTTTATTGTGCGTAAAACACTGAAAAATTGTGCGATGACACTTTTAAACAAAATTATGTATAAAGAAATATTTAATTTTAGTCTAATACATGATAACATCTTTTAAATTAATGAGAAATGTAGACCTGTAATATCCACACGTTTGTTTTCGAGTTTCAGTTCGCTTTTTATGGGATCATCATTCAGCCTGAATTTGGGGGAGCGGTTTTTTCAGGTTATTCGGTTTTCTTTTTATCGAGTTTCGCTGCTTTTATGTTTTCAATTTTCCAATCAATCACTCTATTTTAGAAATTCTAAAATAGGGCGATTCACTCGGATAATTGATTTAATTCATGGTTTCAAAAGCTGCACGCTTATAATAAGATTTCTTATTTTTCATTAGAACTCTTAACATGTAGCGTAAGGCAGTTAGTTAATAAGGTTAGAATTCAACTCAAAATACGGAGTCTCATGAACTCTCCTTTATTTCAAGAAATCAGTACAAGCGTCAGAACAACTAGCTTTTCTGCTTAGACCCTTTCTGTGTAACAGCATATGACAAACATAAGGACCACCTTTAGTATTTGATCCACATATTGGAAAGTTTCCAATATGTTCCACGCGTTCCAAGAGTGGCAAGTATGAAAATGTTCCTGACACGAAAATAATTTACATTATAATTTTATAATTTCATACGAATTTTTGAACTATCGGCGCCGATGCCGATGTTTTTGTCGAGTCTTAGTTTATATGCCTTTTTGGTTTTTATTTCTTTACAGTTCTGCTTAACATAGCTATCTAATACAAATACAAAACAAAAATTATCAGAATCAAGCAGCACAGAGTTTCAAAGCTAGTGACAAACTATAAATTACCCCTTGAGAAAAAAAAGGAACATGTAAGTGTATTTGCTCTGGCGCTGAGTTGGTAAGATTATGACGACACTCTCAAGAATTGAGCACTTGCCACCTTGATGTATGCTCCGGCTGCTTAAATGGTTAGGTGGTACAGAGCTAGGTTCGTGACGGAATAAAATTGTTCTTTGACCTACCTGATAATTCCTCAAAAAATGTTGGGCGCCAACTGAAGTTTGCTTATTGTCCCGATTGAATGGCTTATACTCCAGCTTCAGTTCCAGAGAATAGGGGCAAAACTAGGGATATTGCTTATTTATTTCTGTCGTACGAGTACCAATTAATAAAAAACCAATTTTCTAATTGAACTATATTTAATGATTAATAATTTTACCAACAATTTCCTAAAGGACTATTTGGTTCTCCTATGCTAAATACAGTAATATATTTACAATTATGTTAAAAACTATGTAAAAGTGAACTGAAACGTTCATTAGTTACCTAAAAAATCAGAATAAAACATATACTATATTACACCCGGAAGATTCAAATCTTTTTTTAATTTCATTAATTAATAATATAAAATTTATTAATCAATAATATTTAAATACGGTCTTTTTATAAACCCTTAAAGCTTTAATAACTACTAATAACGAATAAAAATAAAAACATAAACACTTAATTATAGTCATGAAGGGAGCAAACACAATTTTCAAATTTTTCACTGACATACTAAAAAAAAGCAAACTTTCCTCGTGATAAGGTAACTTCACGATCAAATCGATTGAACCATCTAAAGCAGTGGTGGAGAACCTATGATCTGCGGGTCAGACACTGACCCACGAAGACTTTTTAAATGACCCACGTGTTGATTTTTATAAACTTATTTTTTATATCATAAAAGAGAACTAACAATCGAAAATATTTATAGATTAAAGTATAAATATCTTTTAGAAGTGGAAGTTGGCTAACTTTTCTATTGTATCATTGCACCTGTGTATGACTCATGACAGTCGGTCATAAACTTAGCGCGCATATCCATTGCATCATAGAACGGGGACGTACCAGAACCTAATATATAAAACTATCTGAAAATAAACAACAACAGATTTCACATTAAATATACTTTTATTCAAATACTCAGAGCAGAGGCGCCACTGGCCATGGTGCGGTAATTCATGTCACCCCATTGATATCAATCTTTTGACTTCGACCTTTATTTTTTTGCGCTTCACTTACAAAACTAAAAGTTGTAAAACAAAAAGGAAACGTAAACCTTTTTAGAGGATTTTAAAAGTAAGAACCAAAAAAAGGGCCAACTGTCAAGTTTTTCTGTTAACAAATTTTCGGTGTTTTCAAATTATTGGTACCCTTTCTACTCCCCCCCCCCATTCCAAGTGACGCCACTGACTTAATAACTCACGGGCTAGTATTAAAAAAATAATTAAACAAAAATTGACCCACTTCTCAAAAAGGTTCACCATCACTGATCTAAAGGTTCCTATTTCGTTTTGCAGCTCTACCAAACTGTTATTAGAATCGGTACTGCACGGTAAAATGAGATATAAAGAAACAGCCAGCTATCTGGTTACTCCCATAAATAATAATTAGGCACTAACTTCACTACTCTCTAGTTGTAGAAGATACGTAAGTAAACGGTAACTTTTAAAACTTTTAAACGCTATTACAGAACTTTTTATCACTACACAAGATAAAGATAAGAATCTAGTGAAGATATCGTGAACCGGTGGTGTTTAACGGACCACCTCTTGATGTCAAGTCTTCGTTCCTAAGATATCTCTACACGTCCTACCATTCAAAATGTATTGGTGTGAAGAGGTTATTAGGAGAGACTTTTTCAAACAATGAAATTTGAACTTTTATTTTGCGCGCGTAATATTTACACGCTGCAAGGTGTCTATTTTGCACATGTTGCAGTTTGTTTATTTTAAAATATATTCAAGGTCTAATAACAGCATTAAAATAAAAAAAACAGCTTATTTTTATAGAGAACATTTGATTTCTTGATTATAAGCTAAATAATTGAATTACTTAAAGGCCGATTTTTATTTGCAAAGGCGACGATGATTTAATATAAAAGATATAAAAAGCATTCTTTATAAGAAAATTACATTAAACGTTGTAATCAGCGATGATAATACATTTTACTAAAACCTAGAGAATTACTTGATCTATCTCGGGACCGCACTTTTCAATGAATGTAAGGCGCTTATAAAAATGAGATAATCAAGGGTTTCTTCAGGCGAGATCACCTAATATGCACGTCTCTATTAATAATAGTAATTGTTTGTGTAGAAACGGATACACAACACGAATAAATTTTTACGTTCTTTAATAACATTCGAAAATAAACAGGAGACAAATAATATAATAATAATTGCTGCAATCCATTACCTGGTTACTAGATCCAACCGGGTAGCTGCAGCCGACTTACAGATGGTAGAGCCCAAATCGCATATTTGTGTTATAGATAAGGAAAAACTGCAGAAAAACCTTAACCAAATTTGCCGGTCTCGGGAGTCAAACCAGGCTGCTGAGGTGAGAGCAAATCTGAAGTAATTTGTCACTCTTTGTTGAATAACAAATAACTTCGGAAGACGTTTAGAAGCTTGTATGCGGTCTAATTTGGGACATCTTTTTATAAAGATTGTTAATATTAAATTAAACGACGATTTATTAAATAAGAGCAATTTTTATCATTGATCCATTTTATTTAAAACCGAAAATACCTTTATAGATACCTAGTTTATAGATAACAAAAACGCTTATTACGGTAATATGTCATCGTTTATACTATATTAACCCTGCAGGTTAATACATATTATTTTACAATGTTTTGTCTATGCCAATGCTGGAAGACTTATTATTTATTAACTAATACTAAAATTGATGCAAAATATAACAGGATAGTATTAGCAAAAAGTAGCGTTCTGTACTTGTCTGTTCATCCTGTGAACCCTGTGCCCCTCACCCTTCCTACAGCCAACAGTAAAATATTATATTTCTAAATATAATATTTTATAAATATATAAGTCCTTTTTTTATATATGGGCCATTCTTGCGGAACTCAACCTCAGGCTAAGTCCAAAAATTGGCGCAACTTAGAAAGGGGCTCATTTTAAAGCTTGTAACCTCTACTTTCGAATGTCACATGTCTCCTATATGAAAAACTTTATTTTTGACCTCTAAAACAGTTTACCCTATTTTACGTATCCAGTTCCAAAAGAAATTTTAAAAGTTGAATAAATTAGAAAAAGAAATATTTTTAATTTTTCGCATCGACATCGCATTCTTCGTCAAAGAATACATAAATTTTGTCCACTGCACTTTTTTCCTAGAGCGCTTCAATTTCGAGCAAAATTGAGAACAACAATTTCCCATTTTTGAAAGTTTATCATTTTTTCATTGAAAATGGTGTCAGATAGAAACAAAATTATAGAGTAAAAAACGTTTATTTTTTTATTCAAAATTTGACTTTATTTAGTCCAGTAATACAGAAAATCTCAGCAGTCGATTAAAAAACGTCCGATTTCGTTTCATTGTACAAGGTACAATTTCCGTATTTAAAAATAAAGCTTTTATACAACTTTTATACTATTTGAAGATTGTTAAGACAGATACATAATTATGCACAAGAAATCTAGAACGTTAACGTAATTTATTTTAACCAGTAAAGAAAATTAACATTTAAATAACATAATAAAATAAAAAGCCATGCTCCAAAAGAAAATAAAGAAAAAGAAGAAAATAAAAATTCTAATGGCAATAAGTTTTAAAAATCGCAGATATAACCATAAGCTCGTTCATTATATATAAAAAATTCCGGTATATGCGGAAGTTGGAAATTGTGTACTAAAGGAAACGATGACTGCGGATGAGTTAGAGGAATTGACAAACAGTGATATTATTGAAATGAGAACAACAAAAGGAGAATATAACAAAAATCATTCCAACAAAGTAATAGAAGGGAATCACCCTGTGGATTATGATCCATGCAAAAAGCTTCAAGCCTTTAAAGCGGCACGTACGGATGTGAAACGACGGATTGAAAAAGTGGAGATGTTTTGAGAACAAGAATTGAGAAAAGCACATATCAATAACAGCTTTTTAAAAAAGTGAAATCTAGAAACACTGGAAACTTGGGATCTGATGTAACCGGTAATGGTTTAGGATACCTTCAGTGGTGGTTTTTCTGTGAATATTCTTTCCCATTTGCATTGTTTGCAATTAATTAAAAAATAGAAAATGCAAACTGTAACTTTATCGAACATCAATTAAATTGGAAACTAAAGCTGCAGTTTCTATTCTTATTCTACATCTGATAAATTTCTACAATTACCATTGATTGTGTAAATAGAGTAGACGCATAAAATATTAGTGCCGTTACTGCAGTTTAAGAAGATTATAGGAAAATAAATTTGCATACTTTGAATAATGCAGACTAAAAGAATAACCGTATTGCAAGGCATAAAACTAACAGAATAATTTCTTCCAATGCAATTTGTTTGATAAACGCACTACGGGAGTTATTGGCTTTAGAAAATATAGATTCCAATTATATTTTATTTCCTATGTCTCTCCGTAAAATGCGTTGTATTTTAGTAGACATAAAAAAGATATCTCGTTTAAGATGATGTATTGCTATATTGAATACTAAACCAAGGAAATTCAATTTGCCCTTGACAATCAAATTTCACGCTAGTCTTGTAAAAGTTACAACTTTGTAAAACCCCTTAAATATAAGAAACAATGTTTTGTCATTTTCTTTTGAGTTTGATAGCCAGCTTTTCTGAAACGGCCTGTAAAACGAAAACATAAACAGAAAGAGGTGAAAATTGCTTTTTATGGGTACGCATAAACATTTGTCGCGAGGGAAGAAACAGAAGGGACTGCCATAAACTTTTAAGACTTGTTTTCATGCATGAGTAATCGGACAGGCTCTTCCTTTCCTATTTGCAGTGGTATTTCTACGTGCGTCAACGTGATCGGCCAGAGGAATGGAAGTGTCAACCCAAAAAGTTCATGAAACCAGATTTAGAGAGACACGAAATTATCATGGGATCCACCACCCTTTTTGTGTTAAATTTTGTAAGTGGCACTATGGCTTGCTACGTCGCGAATGGTGGATACAGCACGGTCTACTACACAATTAATGATGAATATCCTTGGTGGTGGCTCATCCTTCAGATTCCACTTCTGTTTCTTTATCAGGTTGGTAGATTGTTTATTTAATTTTATGGTGCTGTAAAACAACGTATAATGTTGTAAAACACGTAAGTGTGTTTGGTGCGGGGGTTTGGATCTAAACAAATGTTGCTGAGAAAAATGTCTGAAGTTTTAATAGTTCTAACTAAATTTATATAGTATAGTATCAGATTGAAATCCTTATTTAAGTTCTGCTACCCGCACACAAACACTCCGTAAACTTACAGGTAGATGTTGTTTACTAAATGTAGGACTAAGTATAAGCTGCCCTAATTAATAGTCTGCTGGTAATAGGATTACACCACGTACTGGCTCCACCGCTGGTATCACCACCCTTTGCTCTACAAGCACTTTCATAAGCTTCACCACAAGTATACGCAACCTACCGCATTCTCTGTGACAGCAATTCATCCTGTTGAAGCCGTGCATATACAACTGGTGTCCGCACTTCCACTTTTCACTGTTCCCGTACATTGGGGTAAGTCCTATAAAAACAATTTAACTAAATTTCTAGTTTTGTTTTGCTTTTATTTTTTGTTATACTTTTTTCAGCGTATTTCCTGAAATGCAAATAATAGAATCGTTGGATTATTTAGATAAAAGCTTTCATGCATATAAATTGATATTAGCAGATTAAACTACGATTAATCCGAGCTTCACACTTTATTTATCAAACGCTTACTAAATATACAGAATATACATTGTTGATTTATAAACAGAACAGTGTTACAAAATAGTGTAGTTTTCACGAATGAAAGATATCAGAACTAAAAAGACAAGTAAAGCATATACTTTTGTAAAACCTATTCTTTTGCATTGGCTGTTTTTAAAAATTCTATGTTTAATCTTGAAATAATTATATCAAACTTATCCGAGGAAAACTAAGAACACGGTCAATCGACATATTCATCATATTAGAGATGAAATTTAGGCAGAACTTATTATTGATCACAAACATTAAAAGCGTTACTTTTTCCTTTTTTCTTCGTTTACCTACATAATAATCGACACGACCAATTACTATGATATATAAGTTTTTCTTGAAAACCCTCTTGTAAGAAAGAGAGAACTGTTGGGTATTTCACTTTCAACAAACACACGCTTTTAAGCTACCCACAGGCATATTGGGTAGCGTTTTGTCTTTAGACTGGAAAAGTTGATTGAATTTCAAATTTTGCGTTAGAATTGATCCATTGATGTCGAATCACGTGTTGTTATGTGACATGGGTTGTAAAAACCATAATAAGTAGATGCTTTTAACAATTTCTTTTTTCTTCATCTTCAAGCATATACCTGTACACTTATACAGTATTAGTACGATTTAGCTTTGGGTTTGAATTTTCATGTGTCAGCAAAGGAAAAACAGCAAATAGTAAATTTATCTGAGAAAGATAGGTGTATCATCGCATACTTGCCAAGCTTTACAGTCAGAATGTCAATGGTTTTAGAACTTTTTACCTAGAAAAAAGGTTACAATTGCTACCATGTATCTTCTTACATTCTTAGATGTATTGATATTCGCTACTTTTCCTTTACTCACACATGCAAATTCAAATTCAAAGCCCAATTTTATCAACTCTGTATGCTGCATGAGTATATTTTTAAAAGAATATACCCTTGTTTCACAGACATCTGACAAGCACGTTTTTCAATGTGTTCAAACTATTGTCAACGTGTTAATTGTTCAAGTGTAGAGTTTCAAGAGTGTAACACTTAAAAATCTAGACCCACGTTGGACCGTCAATTGTAACATCACGTTTTTCTCAAAATGGGTGCCAATGTAAGAACAACATTTTTTTACACGGAATGATAATACACAACAATAAAGCATTAAAATATATCAAGATATTTATACTTACTTTACTATGATGCTCAAGATTACCACGGCTTGAGATCTTGCTCTTTATTAAAAATTTGAGTATCAGGTCGTAGGTATTGGTTCTACAGTTGTCTAATTATTAAAAGGAATAGATAAAGGTTTCAAAACTCAATAAAATACACTAATAGGGCGCCATCTGATTATGAAACGATATAACATTAATTAAACAAAAAAAAAACACTGAGATCGCTAATCAGAAAATGAACTCAGATCCAATAAATTTTGATCAAATAATTAAATATACTCAATAGTTTCAAAGTTAGGCTGTAAGAAAAGTTAAATAAAGCGTTCACTTTAGTTAAACTTGAAAACATATTTATTAAATAAATTTAAAAATAAGACATAAGAATACATTTCTTGAACTTAAAAATTCTGATATTAATACCCGGCATAAGAGCTCTTAGCAGTAAGGAACGTTTAAATACAAAAATATGTAAATGATCAACATTTAAAAATTGAAATAACTACAAAAATGTTACATGATAAAACAAAGAAATCATATTTCACAATACCTTAATCATCTTGATAAGTTTCAAACAAAACCAGTACTAAATTGCACGAATTTGCCTTTTATAACACCAGGAACCATTACTGCTGAATAATAAAAACTGGAACGGATTCTTGTAGGACGACAGTTACTTAATTTGGACCCACGATGAATTAACCTTCACTGCATTATGTCAAGAGAAACTATTGGTGATTCAATTCACCCTATCCAAAACTTCTAGAACTACCATATAACTCAAATAACTTTGTTTATTAGATTGTTATTGAAAGCAATCCAGTTCTTTATATTATTATATTTTAATATAGTCCGTATGCCACTTAAATCCAGACTGAATTTTATCACTAGAACTTATTAACACTAGAACTTTAATAAAAATTTTAACTTGCATTCAATAGTTAATTATAATTTTAATCATTTATGCGATCCAAATTTCTTTATCATTCAATAGTTCAATCACTTAAGATAAAATCGGTAGTTATTTATTATTATCAAAATGTTGGACGGGAATTAACTTTGTTGTTAAACTGTAAAAGAATAGACGATACTTTCGGTAAGAAAATGAATTTCCCACAATTGAGTAGCACGGAAATCCGAAAAATTCGAGACACAACCAGACTTTTAATAAACGTAAATTCACAACTAATACAACGGGAACAAAATTTGTCTTCTTCAAAACTATACGTCAACTACTCAAGGCTTGGCGTAAAAACTTTAGCTGGACCAGACGACAAATGTGTGTTCAGCAGCCCATCCTAGTTGAGACTCTCTTGACTGACTCACTGCCGCTCGGGGTTATTTTACTATATCGGAATATTTCTTAGCGGGATGCAATTTAGCATAAGCCAATAGAAGAATCGCATGATTTCGGGTTGACGAATCAAGGTTAGTGCTTACAACACAAAGGAAGTCTAGAACGCAATATTCCTTATAACAAAAATTGCCGGGTGTATTCCGAGACACAGATGGCCTCTTTAAACGATACCATTTAGCACGTACAAACTATAATTTCTCTCAACAAAATAGATTTTGACAATAGTTTCGGAGAATAAAATATTAAAATGGTTATGAGAAAGGTTGAAAGCATGATTTCACACGAGCTAAAATATAAATATTTTACATTTTAACAACGGAATTATTTGGCACTGCAGGCACTTGTCTAAACAATATTCTTATTTTCCACAGAATAGTAGATTATGTTATTAGGCGTAAAACTGGAACTTTGTGTGCTGAAGCTGACTGTTGTCTGCCGAACGCTAGTGAGGCAGACATGTCAGCTGAAGCACACAAAGACAGTTTTGCGCCGAATGACATATACTAGTTTATCTTCAAACGTCTTAATTTAGAACATTTTTTAATATTGAAAAGTTTTTAAAAATTAAAATTTTAACTGTTCACAATATCTTGGCAGTACTGCTTCCATGGTGATGCAAAAAACAAAATTCAAACAACGGAAAAAATTAAACGCCAGTGTTTTGTGAAATCGTTAATCAGTTTATTTCACGCTTACATAACAATAAAACTGTACGATGTCGAGTTCCGACCGACCTTCTACTCCCCCTGAAGTCGTTGAAGCTGCGAGAGAGTCTATCGAAAAATTACTACCGACTAAATCGGCAGGTGTCTATGAAGCGGCCTACGAAAAATTCTTAAAGTGGTGTTCCGCGAAAAATGTGGAAGTGTATTCGGAAAACGTCTTATTAGCTTACTTTTTAAAATTATCTCGAACCTTGAAAAGTTCTTCTCTCTGCTCGCAATATTCAATGGTGAAGTCGCCCTTAAATTTAAAGAAAAATGTCGATATCTCAAAATACTGCAGACTGCGCTTGTTTTTGAAAAAACAAGGAGATGGTTACAAGCCAAAAAAGCCGAAATCCTATCAAAAGAAGAATTTGACAGGTTTGTGTACGACGCTCCTGACGAGATTTATCTAGGAACAAAGGTACTCACGATCCTAAGACTTTGTATAATTATTATTTAAATATTTCATTTCTTTTTATAAATTGTTTTGATCTTTGGAATATCTGGTGCATGTAGATGTCATGAACTTGCGAAAATGAAAACTGATGATATTGAAGACTGTGGTTCGTTGCTGCTAGTAAAGGTTCCTGACACCAAAACAAAAAAGTCGCGATCTTTCACGATTTTGGGGGAAGAATATTTGGCCAAATATAGAAAATATATATCTCTAAGACCTGCAGGCTTTCAAGAACAACGTTTTTTTCTAAAATATCAAAATGGAAAGTGCTTGAGAATGGTAATGGGTATTCACAAGCTTAGGAATGTAGCGAAAGAAGTAGCCAAGTATTTAAAACTTACAAACTGGAATGAATATACCGGTCACTGTTTACGCAGAACATCTGCAACTATGCTTGTGGATGGAGGAGGCGATATTACCATGCTCAAAAGACATGGGGGCTGGCGTTCCAGTTCTGTAGCTGAAGGGTACGTAGAAGAGTCTTTACGAAGCAAGAAAGATATTGCATGCAAAATTCTTGTGCTATCCGACAAAGAACACTCATTTAAGGAAGACCTAAGAAGTGACTGCGAACCCAGCACCAGTGAAAACGCTAGAGAGATTAATTCAAATAATATTGTTAATAATTCTGCAATAGATGTTGTTGGCGCTAAGGGATTATTTCAAAATGCTAGTATTACTAACTGTGTGTTTCACATTAACGTTAACAACTAATAATTTGTAATATGATTAGTTTGTAATAAATTATGTTTACATTGTTGAAAATTATTGTTGTTCATTTTGTCTGCCTAAGCTCATAAAAAAAGAAAGAAGCGCCTAAGCACACAAAATGCTATTTTTACCTTGTCATTTGAGTCACAAAATATGTCACTTTTGTGACGTTTGAAGATAAACCCAATTCTTTATCATTTTTTTATACGAAATGCCTACTAGTCTGGAAAGATGACCATTAATACATTTTTATTTCATTTCGTATTTCAAACAATTGTTTATATACTACAATTAGTAAAATAAGGTATATCTTTATCTCCGTTGTCAATAACACCGGAGTACAAAACGTTCTTGATCTCCGTTGTTGTTGTCAACGTAAAAATCATTCCATGTTGCATAACAGCCACACGTGACATGCTACTTTTTATCTCCTTGGTTACGCGTATGATGACACAGAGGCAACTTGCTTCATTATACAATAAATTCGGGTGAATTTTAAAAGGGAGAAATTAGAATTGAAATACGAAATAAAATAAAACAACTTATGCAATACGTAGATCAAGCTTCTTTAAATCCTCGAAGATGTTATAACGCCGAGGCGCCAGCCAATCTTCTCGGATTTAAAGTATCGCTTGATTTCCTAATTACATAATATATATTATGAGGTTTATTTGTACCACAAGCAAACATATTTTAAATTACAAGAAAGACGCAGGAAGATCTACAGGACCGCATTTAAAATTTTTTTTAGCAACTTTGCGCCAAAATTTCATTAACCCAAGACTGGTAAAAAATACCGTTACAAGAAATACCGTATAAAACTCGAAATGAAGAGTGCAGTTGTGTCTGATAAACGTACGCCTGAAAACTCGTAGCTGTAAACACTATGATTATACTTGTTCGTTAACGTAACTGCCTCAATTAGACTCGCATACACCTGTTAATTTAGCTTAACTGATAAATAAATACGAAAAATAATAATTATTAGTTTCTCTGTTCTCTGTCTGACCTAGATATATCGAAAACCATAAAACAAGATTAAACTCTGAAAACAGGTAGTCTTCACCCGAAAGGGTCGCATGAGCATAGTTATAACCTAAAAACCCAATGAGATTTACAGAGGGGGATGTTATAAAAATTCTATATGGATATGTATGTTCTTTTGAATGCCCTAAGCTACAAATTTTAAATCTTATAGGTAGTACTCAAAAAATTCTAAGAGTAAATAGTAAAGAAATATTAAAATTACCGGCATCTCATCCAGAGGCAGAGAAGACAGCATTCCAAGGGAAAAAGAGTTCTCCGAAAAAATCCTAATTAGAAAAATGTTGATTGTGAGTGTATGAATATGCCATCCCGGTTTTTTGTAGACCTATAATTCGTAAACGTGCAGTTTGACTCGATGTCTTATGGTTTTAGCCGCGTAACGTATTTTGTATCTGTTCATACCAATTTTTCTGACTATCTTTTACATTATGCCATAGGCTCTCTAAAGACCCCCTGAACAATCTAGACATATAAAATCCATGTCGATGTCGTTTCTCTATTTGTCTGGCCTTTAAGAGTTGTTTTTGTATTTTACTAAATTTGCAAAATTTAAAAAGAGACTGGCCGGACAATGGACCAAAAATCTGTTTAGTATATTTTGTTAGCTTTTTAAATTTCTACTGGGTGACCCTAAATCAGTACTCGAATGGCACTTACATAATCTGTTTATGACCAAAAATCTGTTTAGTTCCACTCCGCTGAAAATCGATATTTTGGTGATTTAATACTGCTAAATACTACCTTGTTGTTAGCTTTTTAAATTTCTACCGGCTGACCCTAAATCAGTATTCGAATGGGACTTACATAAAAGTTTAGAAGCTGTCTCCACGAAACTTGGTATAGAGGGTCCGTGGTCAATTACAAAAAATTAATCAACTGATGGCATCAGAGGTGTTTCTAGGAAATTGACTAGCTCCAACTTCGCCTGGTGATGACAGGTTATACACTAGTTTTTATTTTTTATATAAGAACTTTCTTCAAGAAACACGTTGTCAAACGGAAGAGCTGTCCTTTTTAATGTTTTGAATGATACTTGGTGTCTACAAACAACAAGCCGAAGAAGAGAGGGAAAGTTAAGCAACAACACCGCTGACCATGCTGTCAACCCACCGACCGCCACCAGCAGCCACCACCGAAACTGGTCTGTCTCAATTAACCACCATTATGACATGTAACCAGCATCACAAACATCAGCCATCGCAGATTTAGAGAGGACGGAGCGGGATGCAGGTTGAGACAGTGCGAAACACACCTCATACTAAATTAAGTTCAAAAGGCGGAAAGAGCTTAAAACAATTAAAAGGAGGTTAATTTTGATCATCATCATCGATGGCGAACTTAACTAACTCGACAGTTAAAACTGATAACAGGCAGCATACAATTTTGGAATGAATTCGAAGATTTTCATTGGAAATGGTAAACAACAGGGCCATTTGGTGAAAAACGAAAAAGCTTTACAAAGAATATGGCATTCTCTTATCATTTGACCAAAGAAATTATTCCGCACTCTTGTCAATTTGTTTTTATTCTTTTTGTTTCATTTTTTCCTTTTTCATTTTTTTGGGATCTTTTCATTTTTCGATATTTTCTTAACTTTTTAGTAAGGCTTTTGTGGGGGAAATTACTAAATTCTGACTTATACGCGATGGGATATTCAAACACAATAATTAACAGTCGATGTCCTCTGTTTACCTAAAATATTTCGAAAACACTAAAGCCTAGAAAGCTAAACATTCTTGTAATTTGATAGCACTTACCGAATATATAATTTATTATATAATTTTAATCGACAACATTTTTTGGCGACCATTTTCCTAAATGGATACATACTGGTTACTTGTAATATGGATACATAGTGTAAGAGCCTTAATGTTCAAATTTTCACAGATGATACATGAAACAATTTCTGAAGGTTAAAAAATACTAAAATCATCGGCGTCTCATCCAGGAGCAACTTGAGCACAACTTCTTTTTAACGTAATTGCTTTACATTATAATTCTGATGTGTCACTTCGACGAATGAAAGTGGTTTTTTCGAAAAATTCCAGAATCATATAATTAAACAAAAACAATTTGCTAAACTTACATGCTTTATTGGTTACAGAAACTACCCGCGTTTAGCAAGATGTATCAAAGCTATAAATATTAACAAATACGTAAAACATTTAATTAATTATTTTTTGATTACCTGGTATTTCAAGCTTACCAACTCGCAGCTTAGTTAAAAACAAACAATAAATTAAAAAAAGATGTGAGGCAATGGCAAGAATAAGAGTTCAAAAAATCTTCATATTGGGGTTCGTAAGAGAGTATTCTCTTTATTAATACTAATACATAATTAGTATTAATTATGTATTAGTACAAAAGTAAAATCTGAAGTACCATTTTTAAGTTCTGTTTATTAGTACTCGTAAATTGCACATATCGGATTAACCAGGTCTTATAATGATGAAGGCCACAGTTTATAAATTACCGACGACTGTAATGGTATTTTCCTCTTTACTGTGTTTTTTTCAGTTGGTTGGTACTGCGCATGTTAATATTAAGTCTGGATAGAGAAACCAGGAACAAGAAAAGTCCTTCTAAGCAGGAAAGTAAAATCGCTTCTGTAAATAAAGACGCTTTTAGTAGATTATGTAGATGGTTTTAAAGCATCCGTTATTAGTCCTCTTCTGCATCTGCGTTGGTTCGAGAAGAAATTGAACAAGGCAAATCCTCCCAATTTAAATTTATTACTCACTAATTATTAATTATCAATAAATTAATGGAATCCATTTCCATTCCCCAAGCATGTTCCAAACGGTCAACAAGAAAAGGTCCACCGTGTAGCGGTGCTACCGGCTTTTCATCTCAGATGCCATGAATCCGGAGGACATACCTGAAACAAGAAAAAAAGCAAAAGTAACTGGTGGTGCAGAAATAGAAGTGTAAGTTATGGAGGGAAAGGTGATGATTACAAGAGTAGGAATACAAACCAAGATGCACCGTGTCTGAATTAATAGTTAGTTAATAGTTTTTTATTTGCTACATTACTTATGCAAACAACTGTACATGATCACTAACTGTAACTGTAAAACTGTACATCAGAGATTTGAATATTAGAAGATGAGAACTGAAAAAACGTACCATTTCAGTTCCCATTTTCTAATCTTCAAATCTCTGTAAATTCAGATATTCTAAATAAGTTTTTTCGACTTTTTTACTTTCGGGCTTATACGCATAAATGCAAAAAACTGTACATGATCACTAACTGTAACTGTAAAACTGTACATCAGAGATTTGAATATTAGAAGATGAGAACTGAAAAAACGTACCATTTCAGTTCCCATTTTCTAATCTTCAAATCTCTGTAAATTCAGATATTCTAAATAAGTTTTTTCGACTTTTTTACTTTCGGGCTTATACGCATAAATCCAAGAGTCATCGCCTGTGCCGTGATTTCTTCAGCATTTCTTTCGACCAATCGACATGAGTCTTTTTTTAGCGTTAACTTATGTGGAATCCAACGCGCACACAGCTAAAAAAAATCAGTGTTAAATTCACTATACACTATGGTTTGCGGCCACGTCGCAGACGAGACCTAAGACATCGTCCGGGACTCGGTTTTAAACGTTTAGGTGACGCCCCTTTCGTGACGCCCCTTCGGAATGTTGCGGTGCAGGGTTGTTTCGGCGTCACCAGTCATAATATCAGTGTTGTTAACAATGACATATTATTATATGACATATCAGATAACCAATAACGCTTTTATTTTTTCCATTCAATTGAACTGGCAAAATAATGCTTTTAATACTTTAGTGGTATAATTTGGACACTTTACTTAAAAAAATTTTATTAACATGTACGTTGCTAGTACATATAATAATTACATTACTATCACTAACAAAGTAGGCGAGCATGTTTTAAATATTTTTTCTTGACACGACGCAAAAAAATTAATTTATTTTCTACTAGACCTCAATTACTATCCTAGAAAAGCATATATTATTGATTAGGACAAAAATATCTTATCCGCAACACATCATTGTAAAAATTAAACAACATACATAATCCAGTTTCCATACAATGTCATATGGGAGTGCAACTGACATAAGCTGTTGTGGCAAGTACATAACGCTCCCCAATACTTTGTCATTCATACAACTTTCATACCTCATCCTAAGGAGCTCAAATACGAGTGTACTAAATTTTTACAATTCAGTTGCAACCGAGATTTGAACCCTTCCTCTGTCCCTCTGATTGAGAAGCAGGATCTCTACCAGTCGATTAGGGAGGGCTCTAAAAAACTAAACAATGGAGATTAATTTTAAGAACTTACATTGAAATCACATTTTCACGGTGTCCAAGAAGGCTTTTATACAATTACCAAATTAGTACTATGTACTTATTTATCAATAATCAATCAATCAAGAATCAACGCGAAGAACTGAACTAGCGCCGAATGGTTCTGTCGTCGAAATGACCTAGCACTGAAATGACCTTGCACTGAAATGGCCATCGCCGAAACGGCCGCGCCGAAACGTCAGGCTCCATACCGCTCGGAGCGTGATACCATAATGACGCCATGTTTAAATTCTTAAACAATTTTCAACCCAATAAAAATTTCTCTATTAAATACTTTGATCTTAACTTTCTCGTAAAAAAATCTGCTTCGATTTGTTGCACATTTTAAATTGAGAGTTATATGAATTGTCCCATATTTGTTTGCATAACACTGAAAGTAGGGTAGGTTTCATATTATCGCAACATTACGGAAGAGCTTACCATTACAATTACATCGTTTACCTAGTGTAAATGAAGGACAGAAGTAAGAATTCTAGAATTCTTAGAATTTGGATTAAGCTCTGGCAAATGAATACTAATATCAAAAGAGGCTATTCGAAGGATATGAGAGAGAAAGACGATAAACAGACATGAGAAAGAGGCAAACAGGTAAGAAACAAAGAAAAGGAAAAAATAGTATTTACTATAGTAGGAATGTAAATGTCAATAATAATGACAAAATAAGAAATCTTGTCAAGTCTTGAAAATAAGTATTTCGAGACTTCCGCTAAGGAAGAATAGTGGAATAGTCTACTATTTTATTACAAAATCCAAGAGTTAAGCAATAATATATATCAGCCAAGAACAAGAGCCTCTTGATCGTTTGACAATTGTTGTGCATACAAACTTCACCTGTCTCAATGTTCAAACATCTTAACGGGAAGTCTATCCAGGCAGCGATTTAATGTAGATAGTCCTGAGCTACATCAGATTTCTAATTAATAAGCAAGGGAGCAATAATTGGCTTTCTAGCAAGAACATCACTCCAGACACAAAATTCGTTAAATGGACCGCGTTTTTATCGGTGGTACTATTTTTAATGTTAATATGAATTTTCCTGTCTGATTTAAGAGTAGTAACCTGATCCTTAATTGATTTTATAAAATTCATGATTTTTCAAAAGTTATTAACAATGAAATTTTTATATAACGATTTAGGTAAACATTTTCTTTTCATTTTTCTAAGCTATGAAAACATTAAGATCAAAACCTTTCGGCAAATCACTGCATAAGGGAATAAAGATTAAAAAGTAAATAATTTTTATCAAACATGTATATCTTATAAACAATAAGCTATTTATAATAAACAAATTAAAATATTTATGACTTCTGTATCAAGTTGGAAAATTTTTTTATCAATTTATATTCTGTGTACATTTACCAAAACATTACTGAAAAAACTTTTTCCTTTCATCGTGGACACTGTATTCAGAGTATTCCTCAATAAGATTATACTATCGTAGTATATATATATATATATATATATATATATATATATATATATATATATATAAGAATAGAAATATTAATGCGCGTAAAAATATAAGTACATAACAAAGGGATAATAATGGGCATTCGCGCAATAGAGTAACAAGAGAAAGTGAGTTGCAGCCGTATACACGTGTTTCGCACTTATTAGTGCTCATCAGTACGGCATAGCAGATAGAAAGCAATAAAATAAAAGCAACAAACTAGAAACGATGTACAATACAAAGTTTCACGGATAGCAGCCAACCACACATTTGCAGTATCGGCTCGAAGACACTGAGTTTTCAGTGCAACAACAAACGTCACTACGGAGGTGGCTATAGCCACTACCGTGAGACAACCTAATCCCAAGAAATATCAATAAGAATAGAAATATTAATGCGCGTAAAAATATAAGTACATAACAAAGGGATAATAATGGGCATTCGCGCAATAGAGTAACAAGAGAAAGTGAGTTGCAGCCGTATACACGTGTTTCGCACTTATTAGTGCTCATCAGTACGGCATAGCAGATAGAAAGCAATAAAATAAAAGCAACAAACTAGAAACGATGTACAATACAAAGTTTCACGGATAGCAGCCAACCACACATTTGCAGTATCGGCTCGAAGACACTGAGTTTTCAGTGCAACAACAAACGTCACTACGGAGGTGGCTATAGCCACTACCGTGAGACAACCTAATCCCAAGAAATATCAATAAGAATAGAAATATTAATGCGCGTAAAAATATAAGTACATAACAAAGGGATAATAATGGGCATTCGCGCAATAGAGTAACAAGAGAAAGTGAGTTGCAGCCGTATACACGTGTTTCGCACTTATTAGTGCTCATCAGTACGGCATAGCAGATAGAAAGCAATAAAATAAAAGCAACAAACTAGAAACGATGTACAATACAAAGTTTCACGGATAGCAGCCAACCACACATTTGCAGTATCGGCTCGAAGACACTGAGTTTTCAGTGCAACAACAAACGTCACTACGGAGGTGGCTATAGCCACTACCGTGAGACAACCTAATCCCAAGAAATATCAATAAGAATAGAAATATTAATGCGCGTAAAAATATAAGTACATAACAAAGAGATAATAATGGGCATTCGCGCAATAGAGTAACAAGAGAAAGTGAGTTGCAGCCGTATACACGTGTTTCGCACTTATTAGTGCTCATCAGTACGGCATAGCAGATAGAAAGCAATAAAATAAAAGCAACAAACTAGAAACGATGTACAATACAAAGTTTCACGGATAGCAGCCAACCACACATTTGCAGTATCGGCTCGAAGACACTGAGTTTTCAGTGCAACAACAAACGTCACTACGGAGGTGGCTATAGCCACTACCGTGAGACAACCTAATCCCAAGAAATATCAATAAGAATAGAAATATTAATGCGCGTAAAAATATAAGTACATAACAAAGGGATAATAATGGGCATTCGCGCAATAGAGTAACAAGAGAAAGTGAGTTGCAGCCGTATACACGTGTTTCGCACTTATTAGTGCTCATCAGTACGGCATAGCAGATAGAAAGCAATAAAATAAAAGCAACAAACTAGAAACGAGAAACTGATGAGCACTAATAAGTGAGAAACACGTGTATACGGCTGCAACTCACTTTCTCTTGTTACTCTATTGCGCGAATGCCCATTATTATCCCTTTGTTATGTACTTATATTTTTACGCGCATTAATATTTCTATTCTTATTGATATTTCTTGGGATTAGGTTGTCTCACGGTAGTGGCTATAGCCACCTCCGTAGTGACGTTTGTTGTTGCACTGAAAACTCAGTGTCTTCGAGCCGATACTGCAAATGTGTGGTTGGCTGCTATCCGTGAAACTTTGTATTGTACATCGTTTCTAGTTTGTTGCTTTTATTTTATTGCTTTCTATCTGCTATGCCGTACTGATGAGCACTAATAAGTGCGAAACACGTGTATACGGCTGCAACTCACTTTCTCTTGTTACTCTATTGCGCGAATGCCCATTATTATCCCTATGTTATGTACTTATATTTTTACGCGCATTAATATTTCTATTCTTATTGATATTTCTTGGGATTAGGTTGTCTCACGGTAGTGGCTATAGCCACCTCCGTAGTGACGTTTGTTTTTGCACTGAAAACTCAGTGTCTTCGAGCCGATACTGCAAATGTGTGGTTGGCTGCTATCCGTGAAACTTTGTATTGTACATCGTTTCTAGTTTGTTGCTTTTATTTTATTGCTTTCTATCTGCTATGCCGTACTGATGAGCACTAATAAGTGCGAAACACGTGTATACGGCTGCAACTCACTTTCTCTTGTTACTCTATTGCGCGAATGCCCATTATTATCCCTTTGTTATGTACTTATATTTTTACGCGCATTAATATTTTTATTCTTATTGATATTTCTTGGGATTAGGTTGTCTCACGGTAGTGGCTATAGCCACCTCCGTAGTGACGTTTGTTGTTGCACTGAAAACTCAGTGTCTTCGAGCCGATACTGCAAATGTGTGGTTGGCTGCTATCCGTGAAACTTTGTATTGTACATCGTTTCTAGTTTGTTGCTTTTATTTTATTGCTTTCTATCTGCTATGCCGTACTGATGAGCACTAATAAGTGCGAAACACGTGTATACGGCTGCAACTCACTTTCTCTTGTTACTCTATTGCGCGAATGCCCATTATTATCCCTTTGTTATGTACTTATATTTTTACGCGCATTAATATTTCTATTCTTATTGATATTTCTTGGGATTAGGTTGTCTCACGGTAGTGGCTATAGCCACCTCCGTAGTGACGTTTGTTGTTGCACTGAAAACTCAGTGTCTTCGAGCCGATACTGCAAATGTGTGGTTGGCTGCTATCCGTGAAACTTTGTATTGTACATCGTTTCTAGTTTGTTGCTTTTATTTTATTGCTTTCTATCTGCTATGCCGTACTGATGAGCACTAATAAGTGCGAAACACGTGTATACGGCTGCAACTCACTTTCTCTTGTTACTCTATTGCGCGAATGCCCATTATTATCCCTTTGTTATGTACTTATATATATATATATATATATATATATATATATATATATATATATATATATATATATATATATATATATAAACAGCTGTAGCTCCCTTGTGCGTATGCTTATCGTTGCTAAAAGTCGCGGACACGACTCAACAGATGCATGTAATTTCCTAACAAATTGGGATCGAATAAATTTCTTCAGCAATGGTTTGCTAAATGTAGACAGAATATAAATTGATAAGAAAAATGTCCAACTCGATACAGAAGTTATAAATATTGTAATTTGTTTATTATACTTTGCTTACTGTTTATAAGTATATCATGTTTAATACAAAATATTTATTTCTTTTTAATCTTTATTTCCTTATGCCGAGACTTTCCGAGAATTTTGATTTAAATATTTTAGTAGCTTAGAAAAATGAATTTTTCTTAAATCGCAGAAAAATGGTAATATTAATAACTTTTGAAAAATGAAGAATTTTATAAAATCAATTAAGGATCAGGTTACTATCATTAAATCGTACAGGACAATTCGTATTAACATTAAATATCGTACCACTGATAAATACGTGGTCCACTTTACGAATTTTATCTCTCCATTGAGTTTGCATTCAAAATAGTTTTGTATCACGACTAGAAACTACATTCTTGCGAGTACGAGTACGGTTTGCCAGCCGAGGCAAGTACACGAGCTCTGCAACTAGGAATTTTCGAAATCGACACTTATTAAAATAGGTAAAATTAACTTTTCGTTTAAATATTTGCTATTAGGGTTTTTTTGGGTTAGTGACAGCAAAAGATTTTAATTTTAAAATCAACCTCTTGATTATCCATTTATTAAATTTTATTTACTTCCTTACATATCTGTAATTTGTTTAAAAGATTTTTAAACTGTGCTAGATTATTGTGAACAATGATTAATCGCATATTTTAAGATACAATAACTAATTAACTTTTATTATTTATGTATGTTGAAATCACTATGCTGTATTATGTATATTCCTTAATTTCGTTTATAAAATGTAACATAAATGTTCTACAATTCTAAATAAAAGTAATGCCTTTCAAATAATGTTAATTGTCAAAGAAAGTAATAATTAAAATGAAACAATTATTTCTAAATTATGCAATAAAAAGTAATAAAGAAGCAAAAGCCTATTACGTATACCTATTTTTAAATAAATATAAAACTAGTAATAAAACTTCTGCAAGAAGATAAGATTTACAACAAACTACAGACTTTACATATATCAGGCATTTGCGCGAAATCATCATACACTCGAATAGTATTTGAAATATGAATATCAGATGACATGAGGTTCGAATAAACAACCCTTGAAGAAAAATATGATATTTTCTGTAAATTTTTAAAGATTCCGTAATCGAAGAAAACCGTCATGCTATTATGATGAGCTATAAATTAACAACAATGGTTTCATAATTAAGTTTTTTTATTTATCGGGAGATATTCCTAACGACAAAGCTTCAAATCGGAGAGATTTTCTGATATCTTTCCCAAAATAATTCCACAAAACGCTAGTGATTAGGAAAGGTTTATAGATATTGCGGTGTAATCATTTCACCGAATTGAAAATTTTAGTAACGATCGAACAGAAACGTTAATGCAAATATTTTTGTATCGGATTCAAATTAAAAGAGGGACATGTTCTGTCATGGGCATAATTAAAATAAATGGCATAGATAGGACCACAGTTAGGTTCATTAATACTTAAATTAAAAACTTTAGAATAAAGTTTTCATGCAAACATAACCTAGCTTTTTCATGCATAATAATAATAGGTCTCATTTTTAGAAAAAGGATATAAATTAGTTAGATTGCTTGATTATAATCATGTTTATGCAACCCATGTTACTTTGGGATGGTTTCCCATTTGTTAGGAAGAAGTAATTTGCATATTGAAATTTACACATTACGATGTTCAGCGTTAGATAGATTTTTCTATATTCCACGACACCAGCTCAAGTTTATGTTTGCTTCTAATTTGCTGAAAATAGATTAATTAGGTCAATCTTATTATGACTGATACATTACAATTAATCTTTGAATTTGTTTACAAGATTTCTGGTCACTTTCATTAATGAAGGTTTTGAATCCTCTCGTTTCGTGTTAACTGACTCTTATAGGCTTTTATCCTACTTTTCCTCACCATTATTTTTATGTTAGTACTTGGAGCATTGTGTGCTGGACATTTTGTGCATAATTGGATTAACATTGACTTAATATTTAAGCTGGCACTTGTATAAGCATTAATTGACTTATTTATTGTAGTTCGTACTGTAAAAATTATGTTATAGTAAATTGTAAAGATATTTCTATGAATAAACAAATTGTATTACTTATATCATGTATTCCTGTAGCTATTTTGTAAAGGATGAACCTTGCTTTGCTAAATTGTATATGTAATTAGATCGTAACGAGTTTTGTACATTGTCAAACGTTTTTCTTGAATATCATCGTTACGATACATTTTAGGACCATAGATGTATGATACTTTTCTGATCTTCGTTTCAAGGGCTACAATTATGTAACATCAGATTTAGGATTAGTGACAATTAAATATCAGCTGTTGGGATTAATGACGTCACAAGTAAAGCAAATCTTAAATCGAAATGTACTCGATCTTCCGCTGTTTTGAAAGTGTCATAGATTTCATTTGTTCTGGCAGAAACTATATAAGCTGGGGAAAATTGTAACAAAGTCAGTCGAAAAAACATTGAATGCAGAAGGCTCCGGATAAAATATATCTGTAATTTGAGGTTAAATAGTTAACCATATGTTTTGACGCATATGTCACATTATAAACAAAGTTAAAATAAATTGAAGTGTTACCTGAACATTTTTATAAGGATTAAAGGAAGATTTAATTATTGTGCAACAATTATTAGAAGTGAAAGTGATTGTTTTAATAAATTCCGAATGAATTTATTTTTTTCTGACATCGATCGTTGTATCGATTTTATAAACAGGAAATCAGCTGACAGGTTCTGTCACAGTGTTACCACTAAAAGGATTTTCTTATATAAAAGGGAACTATTTTATAACGTACCAGGTTGGTTAAAATAAATGATTTTTGTTAAGTTCATAAATAATAATTAATTGATAAAGTTCATCCTCAAATATAAAATTATTTGGTTTAGTTTATTAAGTTCTTTTCGGAATTCATTTGATTTCAGTTAAATAAAACAACAAAATTTCTTTTAAAAAGAATTTATTTTTACTTGATAAATTTTTATTCATAAACAAATTTCTTTTGTGTTGGTTTGTTCAAACGAATGACGGTAGTTATCCTATGTCCGATCTCTACTATTATTTATAAAGTTTGAGCAAACCTGAGAAGTCACTTCTCAATTTAACATTTGTACTATCTTGAAAAAAAATTTATTTTTATTTTGACGTTCTATTTGATTTTATTTTTGTTTGTTAAATAAAGTTTTTGTGTTTTCAATTTTACATATGTGTTTAATTGATGTTAATACAAGCATCCAGCGTTCTTTTCTCTTAAATTCAGAGTTCAGTAGCAGTTGTCCAGCTTGCAGGAGCTTTAGTGCTTACGATTTAAGTTTTTCGTTCTTTCCAGGCATAAAAGTAAATAAGAGTCTTGTAATTCAAATAACTTATGCTTTACTGAGCAAACCTGAGCTAGCTGAGAGGAATAAAGAAGAATATCTGTGGTGTATTATCAATTTAATCCACCGTTTATAATTTATGTTTATATTTGGAACGGTGGATATTATATTATATTTTATTCTCATCTTAATTCACCGCAATATTGTGTAATTAGTGAAACGATGAACCTGGAAAAGTCTCGTATAATAATATAAATTAGATGAAAAATTCTCAATTAGTAGACTTGTTTTTATGTACAATTTTCTTTAAATCAGGAAGGTATTATATTAGAAATTCCACTTATAAATATACTAAAGCTAATAATATTTTCCTACTAAAACGAAAAATAACTAAAACCTCCACATGAAATATAATATAACAAAAAATACACTCAGAGAAAAATAATACTTGTAATAAGAAAATCGTACATTAAATTAAGAATTTTGTTGCTGTTTTAGAACCTCTCACATTAAGTACAAAATTTCTTGAAACCAAAAGTTAAAAATCTTGTTTTTGAACACACCTGTATAAATTGCAGAAAATAATGTATATTTGGAAATGCAAACATTCTTATTTCAAGTGGTTTAGTGCTTAAAACAATACCTAGATTTTAAGAACATATTTGTTCTCACATTAAGCATATTTTTTTTGATACAAGATGTTAAAAATCATCTTTTAAACTTACTTCTCTGAATAGCAGAAAACAATGCTTAAATTGATAATCCAATATCTCTCTTCATGCATTTTATGTCTAGAATTAAAATTTATCTGGATCATTTTGATTTAAACACCACGTTTCTTGACTTTAGATTTCCGATATTTCTTTGAGTGTAGTACTGCTCTACGAAATATGCCTTTATTACGTGTTGTTATTGACGAACATAAAATAAAACAATAAGTAAAATGTAAACGATAACAGTTTTTTAGTAGTTCCGTAAAATAAATGAAGGTAATTATATAATAAACTGCTGCGACGTTCGTTCCAGCTGATAAATAATTAGAACAGGAACTGTGATTTTGATCGTCGGTATTACGGCAATTCTTTATTGTGGAAAAAACCTTTTTTTATCAAAACCTCACGCCAACTTAGCACCTAATTATTTTATAACTAGTGTGACAATCAATTGCCGCGTGAAGCTCCAACTTTAATTCTATTTCTGCACGACATCGACATGGCAATTTTTTTATCATTTGTGTGTACAGCTACAATTCTTAACCTACCTAAATCTATTTCAGCTACTTCAATATTAAATATTTCATAAATTATATAAACTTGTTTTTCTGTTTCAGGAGCTTTTTATCTCATAGCAATATATGCGTACTACCATGGAATAATAGATCATTCCGGAATCAACTTTAAGTCGTACTGGTGGCAACCTTGGCAGCCTGACGCGATCTTTCACGATAATCATCATCAATACTTTCATGTCAACTTTGGATTTAATTGTTTCCTCTGGGATAAGGTAAAGTTGTATTTATCTGTATACTTACTAGGATTATAATTAAATATTTGTGTTTTATCTAGATTCATGGAACATATAGACGTAAAGACCGCGTATACACAGAGGACATTTATTATGGCCAAGGAAAACACATTTCTGAAGTTAGTGAAGTTGAGCTGAAAGCTGACTTGGAGGAGAGACTTTCGGAAAATCCAACAGCGTATCGTGATAGCAAGCATGAATTTAAATTAACAGACACAGAAATAGAAAAACTGAAGTCTAAAAATGCTGGAAATGTTAAAATGAACGGAATAGATAAGAAAATTAGGTAGTAGCTTTCTGTAGATGTATTCATTTTATAGCAAAAATATCTCTATCTGTGAAATGCTAGTATTAAAATGTATGTGTTCGCAAAAGGAAAATATTTAAAACAAGTGCGAAGTTCTCACCGACGTGTTATCAATATCAATTTTGCAAATCCCTCGAGGATTTGAAGATGGTCGATGCATAGCCATCTCAATGAAATCGATAGTTTCAAACTTTAGTATCGCGTTTTATGATCCATAAAGCAACTTTGATGTGTAAGAACATTTTATATGTTATCTTGCTCTGCTATCGTTCTAGTTAAAACTCTGGCCTAGCATTTCGTTGTCTGATTACCTTTTTTATGTTTTTATGTAAGATGTCATTTTTAATGAATTCCTGCTTATTAGTATAAGTTGTTTTGTAGTCTTAGTTAGTTACTTATTTTAATGTAATATGAGCATGTCTAATAGAATAAAGTAAAATAATTAACAAATAACATTTATTGCAAATAATTTTTGATATAATTATAAAAAGTAATATATTAAAACTGATTTGATTTCTATATTTAGAACTGATATTAGTAGTATTAAAAATAATTTTCTCTTACTGTGTAGCTTCGTCTCTGTACTTACCTTTACAAAATATTTAAATAAACCTGAAAAGTTCAAACCTGCTATAAAATTTGTAAAGAAATCTTAAAGACGAAAATTTAATTTAAGAATTTGTTGTAGATCGTCAGTATTTTAAAGTTTCAAGTTAGCAGTAATCTCCGTGGGAGGTTTTTTACGTAATTTCTAAGTTAATACAAGTGCTAGCTCACGTCTCCTGTGTCCTTTTATGTATCCTAAGTTTGATTGCTGAATCTTATTACTCTTATATATAGGAGCATAAAAGTTTTCGTAACATGGATGATACCATAATTCTGCTATTTTCTACCAATATCAATTCTCTTTTTTCTTACTTGAAACTCCTTTTTGCTTTTCCAAGTTTCCCTGAAAATAAGTACAAAATTTTCTGTTAGATATTTGGTATATAAGACTTCAAAAACAAAATTAACAAATTTATTTAATAACAGATATAATTTGTGAATAACTGTTTTAAAAACGAAAGTACTGGTATTTACATAAAAATAATAAACCACATTTTAAGTTCACAACATTTATTAACATAAACTACAAACGCAATATTTTAAACTCTTCAGAAACAACTCAATAACTGTAAGAACTTATCCTCACCAATTTTCTGAAGGTCTGCGCAATACGTCACATGAAGGTGCACGACAGCTTCAGGAAAACTAAAGTTATGGCTTCAAAAGGTAAATGAAATGCCATATAATACTTTTAAAGGATGCAACTAGTGTTAAAGTTTGTTACAATTAAACTGATGGGAGAAACTCAGAATCCATCACTTCACAAAGCCGCATACACTAAATTACCTAACTACATAGTATACTCAATTACAATGATAAAATAAAAATAATAAAATACAATTAGAAAGTCATAGAGTACAATTTCTTATCAGCAAACTCAGAGTGGTGTAATACTAACAAAAAAAACCTTTAAAATGACAAGAGTAGTTAATATAAGTAAATATCTTGAACAGTGTTTATACTGCAGAGGCACTTCGTGAAATAAATAAAACAGAAACATGCAAGCAACACTGGTCGGCAAAAAAAAAGTTTTCTGCCCCTGACACCATTCCTGCTGATTCTTATGTCAAATGACCTGAATACGAATATGATCTCAGTTTTCCCCCATCACCCACCGTTTTCGGTATAATTTGGAGGGATGAAAAGGATAATTTTAGCCTTTACATTTCTTCTTAGGGGCTAGAGAGGTGAAAAGTTTTAAAACATGAACATTTGTAGCAAGGAGGTAGATTTGGGGGGGATTTGCCCCCTTAAATTGTAAAAAAATCATTGAAAATGATAAATTTTTCCGTTTTTTTCGTAATTTCTTTCACTTAAGTGTAATTAATTAATTCATTTATTTTAAGTGTAATTAATATGAAGTAGAGTAGGTAATTAATAAAAGTTTCACAAAATTTGAAATTTGTATTAATTATTTTATATTAACTTTAGTTCACAACTTTGAATTTATATATTTATTAACTTTAAATTATAAAAAAAGCAGTAATAAACCAAGATTATTGTTAAACATAAAAGTCTGATATTATTCTAAACAATCTAAACATTTATGGAGCAAAGGAGCTCTTAATTACTAAACCATACCAGATTTTCACCAAAAAACCATTACTATATACCATGCACCTTATTTAATAATTATTTATAGAAAAGCTCAACGTCACAATTAAAATTGTTGGTAAAAGTAAATTTAAAACTTAAAGCATAACATAAGAAAGTTAAAATTAGGATAACATTAACAAGTAAATAAGCATAAAAGAAAAACAGTAGAAGAGAAACTGAAATTATTAGGTATTACAGGATGATTAACTAAAATAAAATGATTGTTAAAAGTTTTACAACATTTATTAGGTATTTTATAACCAGAATTATTTAGACATGTAATTTCATTATTGCCGGTAAGTATAGTTGTCAGGTTATATTATTTTTAATTATCTTATTTTTATTTTATTTCATGATTGTGGAGTTCTACGAAGTAAGGCTTAAAAGGGTATTATCACGTGGGGTTTTTGTGACTGAGGGTCGCAGTCAGAGGTAGAGATAGGAAGTAAACACAGACCAGAATTAATTATATACTAAATAACAAGTTACAATACATAACAAAAGTATGACGACGGTTAGGTCCTCCTAAAACTAACATTGAACATGGGGGTGATCAGAACCACCCTGTACTAGCACTATGTAATACAACTAAGTCTTAGGAATCCAGGTAATCAGTGCCCCTGGACACCAGATTCTAGGCTCCTAAATTACTACAACTAAGCATATTAGGGATCAGGTCATCAGTGCACCTGGACACCAGATTCTAGATCCCTACAATTAATTAATAAAAATGTTACTTACAAGGTCTGATGCAAGTTGTTGATTCGTTGGCGTCGTTGGAACGACTGACTTACAACTTGAAACAGTCGGGTTTATATACTGTATATTGCGGTAGACATTAGCATATTAAAGTGAATCTGTAGGCGCGGCGTTCCGCGTATCCGTTGTTATTTCCTTGTGCGACAAGCAGCTGCATTCTAGCGTAGGTCGATGGCACGATGTGCTGAGTAGAGGTTATTGGAATTAGAGCAGCTGACTCGCGTTTGTGAGTGGGCTGATTAGATGTTCCTCGAGTAAGCGCAGCTGACTCGCGAATGTGACTAACATTAAGCCAACGCTATATAAAGTTACGAAGAAATGTATTAACCTTGGATGATAATTGCACTAGTTGAAATGCAACTTGCGGTTTGTACGAGTTATTTAATTGCAAATAATTTTACGGTAAAAATATTATTAGAATAATAATTGGTGAAATAGGATCAATTTTAGTTATTTTTAGTATAGGATAGATTTATTTTGAAAGATTTTAATGAATCATAAAATTAGTTTTGGTACAGTGCTATAGCGGTCTGGAGGTTTTACCAGAAGTTATATTATATATTTAGTTGGAGTAAATAAAATACGCGTTGATTGATGATATATTTTATTACTTCTTATTTATTCTGGTTGTCATGGCAATACCCTTAGCATTCAATGCCTTATTGATGGAATATGTATGTAATGACTAATTGTGTTTATTTTATGAATGAAGATCATTACATGACATCCCGGGTAAAAAAAGGTTGAATATGTATCAAAATAAATGAGCCATAATTCAGAAGGGCATTTAATGCATTCCTCAACAAAAAAAATAGCATACGTTAATGTCGTACTTGTATGTATCGGCTTGTTTAATGTATACTAGCTACAAAAATTTGAGGTCGTTTGCATCTTTACAATAAATTCTTTACATGCTATGACAATAAAACTTATGCTAGGAATAGTAATGCTAATCAAAGAATTGAAAGTCCTTAGTCTTAAAGGTAAAAAAAGGTATTGCTGATAGCGGAGTAATGTGACAAACTTAACCTAAGTAAAACAAACTTGTAGAATATACAATTGAACCCTTGAACTGAAACTGAATAATTAAATTGAACAATTAAAACTAATTTGTATCAGCCGGTCATCTCTTGAAGGTATTCTTTTTAGAATGCGGATGAAAATTTTATTCATCTAAAATAAGCAGGCTTAAGTCTGTCTATTGATACGGGTTGATCTAGTCCATCTAGCATAAAATACTTTGCAGTTCTGTTTAACACTTTATAGGGGCCGACATAGGTGTCTTTAATATTTAAGTCATGTGTATTATTTCTAATAAAAACATGTTACAATTATGTAATTCTTTGGGAACGAAAGAATTTGATTTATATGTCCTTGTGAAAAAAACTTTTGATTGTGCATATGATATTTCATTTGGCGAACAAATTAAGGTATGCGGAAATCTTCATCGTGTTTTTTTTCTTCAAAGAAATCCCCAAGTAAACGAAGTGTAGTTCCGTACAACATTTCTGCAGGTGCAACATCTAATTCGGATTTTATCGTAGCTAGTAGACTAAGTAATACCCATGGTAGGTTCTTTAACCAAGAAGATATACCACTGGTGCGTATGGCCTGTTTGAGTGTACGATTGAATCTCTCAATTATCCCTTGGCTTATGGGATGATACGCGGTGCAAGTAATATGTTTTATCCCTCAGGTATTCGTGAAATGCTTCCATAGATGAGAATGTAATATTTGAGCATTATCCGTTGTTATATAGTGGGGGATTCCAAAGCGTGTTATCCATGTGTTGATAAAAGAATTTATTACTGTAGTTGCCGTAGCATCTCTTAAAGGAATAGCCTCTATCCATCTGCTGAATAAGTTATGAATTATGGTCAATAAGTACTTATAACCTTCTGAAGGTGGCAAATGTACTAGATCAAGGTGAATTTTTTGGAAACGTTGATCAGGTTCTATAATTGGTTGCAGAGGACCTTTCGTGTGACAAATCACTTTGTGGCGTTGGCAATCAGTGCAGGAAATAACCCATTTTTTATATCTTGGTTCATAGAAGACCATAGATAACGTTGGGAAATCATTTTCTTTGAAGCTCTGATACGCTACATTATGTAGTTGTTGAAACAACGTATAGCGAAATTGTTGAGGAACGTAAGGTCTGGGACTTTTCTTGCTTACTTGCGCCCAAATAGGTGATTGACCGGGATTTTGAATTTGAACAAAATTGAAATTATTGCACTCTCGAAGATGTTGCAGTTCTTTGTCCGTTTGTTGGGCACCAGAAATTTCCTCGTAATTAATTGAAGAATCGGGCATATGAATAAGTTACACTCTTTTTATTGCGTCAGCGGGAATATTTTATTGTCCTTGAATATGTCTAATGTCACTAGTATAATGGGAAATATATTCAAGTTAACGAACTTTATTGCCGTACATAAAGGTTTATGGTCAGTATATATATGAAAATCCTTACACATAATACCGAAATTTTTTTAGAGAAAAGTAAATTGCTAAAGGTTCGCGTGAAAAACACTGTAGTTTTGTTCCGTAGGGGTTAGTTTACGTGAACAAAATGCTAATGGTTTCCACATGCCATTATCCAGTTGCTGGAGTACTCCTGCAATTGTGGTAGACGAGCTATCAGCTGCAATACTAATTGGTGCGTCGAGTTTAGGATGTGTCAGTAGTGTAGCATTGATTAAAGCATTTTTAGCATTGTTAAAAGCTTGTACTTGATTGCTATTTAATTCGATAGGTTTTTGAGAGGCCTTGCCTGGTACGACAAGATTATTTAGTGGTGCTAATATTTCAGCACAGTTTGGAATGAATTTTTGATAATACGAAACAAGGCAAATAAAATTCCTAAGGTTTTTTTGATCAGTAAGCAATGGAAATTCTGCAATTGCTTCAACATTTGTAGTTTCTTGTTTAATTCCGTTAATATTTACAGTGTGTCCCAAAAAGTTAATTTCTGAGACACCAAATTTACATATATCCACATTTACTAGAAGCCCATTGTCTCTCAATCGTGAAAAAACCTGTTGCAGATGGTCAAGATGTTGTTGAGCTTACTGAATATTAAAATATCGTCTACGTAAAAAAATATAAAAGATAGGCCTGATAATATTGTATCCATGAATCGGCTCCACGAGCTTGCTGCATTTCTTAATCCATAATACATCCTTTTGAATTGGAATTGCATAGTACGCCTTCTTCAGATCTATTTTTGAGAAAATGGTAGCGCCTTCTATTTTCCGGGTGAAGTCACTTAAGAAGGGTGTTGGATATCTGTCAGGAACTGTAATTGAATTCAACCGCCTATAATCTCCGACCATTCGATAAGGTTTCGTTGATGGCGTTCTTATTTGGCACCAGGTGGATTGGTGTGGACCAATCGCTAGCTGACCGTTCGAGAACACCTGCTTCCATGAACTCGTTTAAATGTTTTTCTAGAAAAAGCAGTTGATTAGGATTTAATTTTCTAGGCTTAGCTCTAACAGTAGAAGTAGTTTCTGTGTCAATTTTATGAGTAATTGAATGTTGGATAGGTCTGTTATAATTAAAGGGTTGCAATAATTCAGAAAATTCTTGATGTAATAGGTTCGAGTAGACGTTGTGATCATTGTTATCGTTACCAATTTCTGAAGATTCCTGTATAGAAAGAGAAAGGTTAGTAACGACGGTACTGACCTGGTACAATGATCATTTTGATACGTGTCTGCAGTTTTTGTTGATATTAAATTAGTTGTGACAGTTTTATTGACACAATCAATATTTAGATTACTTGTTCGTAAAAAGTCTAAACCAAGGATAGGAAATGTGACATTAGCTATCAAAAATTTCCAGGGTTGGCGCTGTATATAAGAAATGGCAAAGTCAAGTGTCAAGTCTACGCCTAATACGGGAATGCTCGTATTGTTTGCTGCTTTTAGGTTGTCAGTAAAATTTTGCTTGCTTGTATTTTGGAATAATTTTGCTATCTTTGGTGTTATTATTGAATATGGGAATGCAGTGTCAACGATAAAAGAAATATTGTTTATTGTATCTGTTAATTTGATAAAGGTTGATGAGGCATTAGGACAAACTTTGTTCGTCCCATTTGAAATAGCAAAGCTGACATTTAGTTTTTTGTCTGATAGGAGCAGTTGCCTGTACATTTACGGGCGTTATCTTGGAACCTAGCATGGTAGTAGCATAGTCTAGGTAACTGTGAATTGTTAGCATTAGTAGTAGTAGTAACTTGTGGTTTATAATTTGATGAAGCACGAGGGTTTGACGTGCGAACATTTTGAATTTGCTTTAGTTTGCTAGAAAGGGTTTGTACTTAATCGGATAGTTGGTCTATCTTATGCTGTAAACTTGTATGTAACTGATCAGGTTTTGGTGTCTCGTGTAATTCGTTGATCATATCAAGTCTGTCTTCAAGATCTGACATAGGTAAATGTAATAAGTTTATTGCTTGAATTTTCAAATGGTTTGGTAATTTCGCTTAGAAAATCTTTGAGAATTTCGTCATTAATGTTCAAGTCCTTTGACAGTGTTCTAATGTCAGTTACTAATTCCTTGACTTTACCACTGAATGTCAAACTATCCAGGAGCTTTGAAATGCGCGAAAAGCGTGAGCTTACATGAAAATCTTAACTGGCATTCTTCAAAACAGAATACGGTTGTCTGCGAGGTACGTTAATTATGAGATCTTGGTGGTTAGTTATAATATCATTTGGTAAGTTCAAGGTTAGAATATCATATCGTTGGCGTTCATCGTTTATGTTGATATGAATAAAGTATCGGTCCAATAAAGTTAGCCAGGATTCTATATTTGAACTGTCAAATATCTGAAATGGAATATGAGCAGCCATATTTAATATGAAATTGAATTAAGTTATACTTATCTTGATTATAAAAAGGTATATATTCCGCTATTGGTTCAGAATCGATAAGCTAGCGATTGTCCAATTAATTCCACTGCCTATGCCGTAGTTGGTTGATGCAGAACTAAATGTTTGAGTTAGTTGTATGCAGATGAACCGATTAGCACGTGTTGGAAGCAGGACGCTCTATAGCTTGGATCAGATATGCTGATGTGTTTGTTATCGTCGGAGGTCACCAGTTATAACGGTCTGGAGGTTTTACCAGAAGTTATATTATATATTTAGTTGGAGTAAATAAAATACGTGTTGATTGATGATATATTTTATTACTTCTTATTTATTCTGGTTGTCATGGCAATACCCTTAGCATTCATTGCCTTCTTGATGGAATATATATGTAATGACTGATTGTGTTTATTTTATGAATGAAGATCATTACAGTACTGTGATTGAGATTTAAGATAAGTTTCTTAGCAGAATGTAATAAATATTACACCAACCATCTTCTTGGTAGCCAATTTTCATTAAATGTCCTATATTATTATCGTCAATTCGCAAAACCTCAACCTCGCAAAAAAGATCGTCAGAAACTGTACACTATAACATGTTCCAGGTGTAAACCATTGTCAAATTCAGCTACAATGGGAGCTCTACCTGATAGTAGATTCTTACCTAATTTACGAAGCCAAATTGTTGGTATAAACTATGCGGGTCCATTTCCTTTTAAAGAGAGTAAAGGACGATGTGCAAAAATCATAAAATGCTATGGTTGTGTTTTTACATGTTTTGGCTGTAAATCCATCCATTTGGAACTAATTACCGATTTGACAACTGAATGTTTTTTAGCTTGTCTTAAATGACTCATCTCCAGATGTATAAATCCCAATAACTTATATTCCCATAATAGTTCCACGTGCCGAGGTGTACATAATAAATTACATTTTCTTAGAAAAACTTTTGTTAACAATCGAAATCAAATCATTGATTATGCATCTAACTTCAACATCATCTAGTATTTTATGTCTCCTTATAGTCCTAGCTTTGGTGAATTATGGGAAGCTTCTTATCTTTGAGTAATTATTTACCTTCCTCTGTCAAGTTGAAGAAATATTACATTCGAGACCCTTATAAGCAATGTCAAATGATCCTAATGATTTTAAACCAATAACACCATTCCATTTCCTGATTGGTAGATCCCTAACTGCTATTCCCGAACGTGACTTACAAAATATTGTTCAAAGCCGACTTATCTCGACTCACGTTATCAAAATAGTCAGAAAATACAACAATTTCGACAAACACAATTTTCAAAAGAATACATCAGTCAGTTACATCAATCGTATCAGTGGAGATGTCCTCCTACATTTTTAAAACCAGGCGCTCTCGTTTTAAGCAAAAACCACAAACAACCACCCAACAAATGGTTTTTGGGACGCATCCAAGAATTATATGTAGCTCCTGATGGGGTTTCCAGAGTAGCGTCAATAATCACATCAAGAGGAATTATCAAGCGTCAAAACATCTATGCGCATTGTCCATGGAGGTCGACGTTCTCAAATATAATGCAATTCCTTTTAGGCTATTTATTTATTCATGTTTACCTTTTTTTTAAGTTCCCTTCAAAAGGGGGGCTATGTTTGATTTTGGTATCATTTACCAATCAATGAGGAAGCTGTGACATAAAAATAACTTGAGTCAATGTTTTTTAATTTAATTAAATATAGTATAATCTGTCCATTTGTAATGTACAAAATTCAATTAAATACAGTCCATTTTAGTCCTTTCTATTCGTATGTTTTATAAACAATGTTGAACCATCGATCTGTGAACATACACGACCTTATTTATGCAAATGCTTACCAACTGCATGGTCACATGAATCGGCTGTCGTTTAGAACTAAAGATAAATTTATATTCAAAACTCAATTACTTTACAAAGCAGCTCGTTAAGCAATTCGATAATATTCTAATCTGCTAGCTTGGTTGGAATTTCAATATCTATCTCATGATGTTAGCTTTAACTGGAAATTAGCAGTAATCATGTTAAGCAATTCGATAATATTCTAATCTGCTAGCTTGGTTGGAATTTCAATATCTATCTCATGATGTTAGCTTTAACTGGAAATTAGCAGTCATCAAGATTTGTTAATAATATTTATGAATAAAATCCTATAAATATACGTTTTAAAAATAAAAATTAAAATTCAACATAGTTACTGTTAATAAAAGCGACCGTTTAAAAAATAAAGTTAATGAATCGTTGACTACTGGGCCACCTAATTTACCTGTATTAATTGTAGTTTTTACCGCGTAGTAAAACAAGGGCTAAAATCGTATTCAGCGTTGGTAATCGTTTACTTCCTTCTTTCAGTTTTGAAGATTGGACATAAGCATTTAAAGCTGCTGTGTAATAGCGAATGATGCAATAAGGTTCCGTTTTTGTTACACATTAATGAAATAGAACTACACTTAGGGATCATTTTCAATCAAACTGAGTATATTACTTAGTCTTTAGAATTATGCTGCTTTATGCAGGTTTTGGCGGTAATAGTGCTATATAAATGACTACATTTTAATAGTGCATTCTGCGTCTAAGTTTGTTTCTTTTATTTTATTTTTAGTTAACTCCTTTATTTTTAATTATTTTATTTCTTTTTTGTTTTCTGGGCTCCATATTATTCATGTGAATTTAAATATATGTGATTCCGGTTTTTCTGTTAGTGACTGGCCTCACAACCTGTCGAATCGATCCATTTTAGACTAAGTACTGAATTACACCCTCTAACATCACAATTGCCTTTTCATTACTAATTTTCAAATTCTTTTTGTGAACGAATTATAGTAAGAGTAATTTATTGCTAGCAGCAACTGTTAAAAGGAAATCATACACAACCTTTATTTGTATATCTCTCTCTGAAGCGATCGCTAGCACATTTATAGAAAATTCGGCTTTGGGCATGCGAGGCAGAATTTATCATATACGATAATTGCATAGACAACAAATACAGATCTGCTATGTACTTCTAGTCTCAAATCGTGCCAAAGATTGAGTAAAAATGATAATAAATAACAGTTTATTGAAAAGGAAAGCGTATAGTACAAAGCAATGGAGAAAGGTCTGACCGAATAATTTTCAGAACGGCATTGAGTCATTACAATGAACCCCTAGAATAGTCAAAAGTACAAGCTGTTAGGAGATTTAAATGCTTGGTTAAATAGAACAGCGCAACAAAAGCTACTTTAGAGAAGTGCAAAATCCTATAGATATGTTAAACAGGCAAAAACTAAAGAAACTACAAATGAAAAACTAAATGAATTGACCACGAAAGAAATGGATAGAGGCGTAACCTCCGAGGTTACGATAGAGGTAATACACATAAGAAATAAATGTTTGCCCAATAGGGAAATATTTCAATTTTTCTTTGTTGATATTTACTGATTATAATGTCGGATTCACGATGGCTTGGCATATTAATTCATGCCCTCATATTAGATGAAGAAATATACTCTATATTGCATTTAAAAATAATCATTTCAAACCATTGCAGTTACTATACGAGTCCCGACGTAATTTTACTTTAATTTGTCTACTTTCATTTTTTGTTAAAAATCACCCCAGAATCTTTGCTCCTAAATTGTCTTCTGGTCTAAAAAGTGACTCTTCAGTTTTGCCAGAAGTGAAGTACTGCATCTACATCTACACCATGCAACGTTTCATAAAGTTCCATGGGTTTCCTTATACCGCTTCTTGTAACGTTTTTGGGTTTTTGCGAAACGAACTCCACATTTTTGCAGGAATTTTAACATTTTTAATTTTGTGACATTATTCATTTGGTAGTTTTCTATGTAGGTGTTGATTTCGCAAATGGATTATATGCTAGTGACGTATTTAATTATTTAGTCTAAATTATGGCTTATTTTAAATTTTCATTTCTGATGAATAGGGGGTGGTTCAGAATTTTTTGAACTAATCCAAAGTTATGGCACTAAAATTTTTTAAATTCGATAAATTGGAGGTGCTAATTTTGTTGCCGTATAAATTGGGTGACTGGAGTACGCATTCTTAACTACGGAACAATAATTTTAAAAACAAACTTTACTGTAAGAATTCGTTTAATACATGAATATTCGTATTCGGCCGTTTTCTCTACTATTTAGTATTCCGTCGAATAGTTCGCAAAACTCACCGAATACGAATAATTTGTGTTATTTTTCTTAACATTTTAAAATCGAACTTCGTCTGCTGAAACTGATATACGTTTCACTATCTTATGTATATTGTATATTTTTGAATAAACTTTATTTATGTTATTGTAAACAAGTAAATAAAACTTTTGCCTTCTCCACTAAACAAATTATTTCAATCACTGGACCATTAATGGATTTTCAAATATTAATTTATATTAGTTAATTGTAAATATGATATTACTTTGCATAATAACAGAATAACAAGCTATTTATAACTAATATTTATATTAAAACATAAAGACCAAATCATAAATATTATGCTGATAAAATCGTTCTTAATGCAAATGAAAATAGAAATAGTATAATTAAAAGGATTATATATATTTCTTTCTTGTTTTGTAACTATACTATTGCAGATCTGATTTCAATAATTGTGCAGTTCCAGAACTACTATTTACAATTGAAGAGAAATATTATACTTCTTTTAAGATAATTGTTTTACGTTATATTCCGCATGAAAGACAGAAACTTATACTATGTAATAGCTACTATAATATTGATTTTGCATGAACAATTAAAATGTACAAAACTAACTTTCTATAATTTGTTTAATAAGAAAGATCATGTGAGTAATATATCAAAAGCAAAATGAAAGTTCAAAAAGAATTGCATTTAAGAAGTTCTACTAAAGACTACTAATAATCTTATTTAAAATAGACTATAACGCTCCTGCTACTTGTTACACCTTTCCAGTTATTGCAGCGTATATAAGCTACTGAAAACCGCCCATGAATTTTTAATGTCGACTCTGACTAATATGTACCTTTTTAGGTAGTACTACCTAGGTCTCTTTTTAGAAAAGACCTCAAAAAAGACTTGGTACCAAGTGCTATTCGGTTCATCTCTATATTGTAATGATTTTTCTATCATGATATTAATGAAAATAATTGCCTTAGCTGTTGATGTTAAAAAAGATTTTGTTAGATGATTCATGAATGTTTTCGTTATCCGATAAAAAACGTTAAGTGTGTTGACTATTTGCGTTGATCATTAATAATATTGTCAATTGAAGATTTATAGAGAATTTACCATAAAACGATTCAAGTGTGATTTAAATTTATTGTGTTGGTACATGTACATAATAGTATATTTGGTTAAGGGAGCTGTTTTGGGTTTAGAAGATTTTCACTTCCAGTTACTTCGAAAAAAAAGAAAATGTATTAGTTTAGTAAAATTATAAAATATTGCATATGTCATTGACAATGATAAAAGATAATTTGGATTTAATATAATAATACAAAATAGTCTTGACTACGGTTACTGACAATCCAATATATGTCTTGAAATGCAATTATATAGTTTACAATAATTATGATATTAAAATAATGACTATTATTAATAATGATTGAAGCCATGGTAGCTCAGTGGGTATGGTACTTGACTACCAATCTTAAGGTCTTGGGTTTGGATCCCAGAAATAATACATTGGCATTTTTAAATTATCTAAAGCTTCCATGTAGACTCAGCCTGTGAAAATGAGTATCTGGGAAATTATTTCCTGGGGTAATAATAGGCGGTAGGTGCGTAAAGCTACCCACTTTACCACCCTTGAGTACCGAACGGCTCGAGAAATAGCAGCCTACCCTGCTATACTCCTCCAATATTATTATTTATTATTATAAAACAATGACTAAAGGCAGGCTAATTTGAATTGAAATATAAACAACAAGAAAATATGAAAATAATTGCAATCTAAAAGAATGTTTAGTTACTATGAGGTAGTTAAGTAAATCAAATGGAGACTAAAGGGGTTTTTTAAACAATAAGGTTGTATAAAAGTTGATCTTTGTAAAAGTTAATTAAAATAAAGATAAATAAAGAAGTTTAACAGTTCCACAAGTAACAGTAAAAAGGCGTATATTTTATTTCAAACGGATATAATAATAGAATTTAAAAGAAGAAAATAAATAAAAGAAAATTAAGACGCACTAATAGTTCAGAGTGCAGTACAGGCGGAGTTACATCAAATAAAGCTGTTTGATCCGAAGACGTATCCAGTTCGTCCAACATAAAGAAAGGAGGGCAAACATAAATGTTAGTCTTGAACGTTATTCAAGAGCTAATATTAAAAAGGTAAAAATATTAAGGTACAATTTATCTCAACATTTTAACTTCGACAGAATATCATATCCTGAAGGAAGTTACGGAGCCCTGTAAGCAGTAGTCAGATTCCGGCGTGGTGATCTTCCCAGACAGCAGGCTGAAAAAAGGGAAACATAAAGTGCATTAAGATACCAGGTTTGTGACCAATGAAAGGTAATAGTAATAAAGGCAATGATAGTGTTATTCTATAGAGAGATTACAAACTGTCGACATCTCGGTTGCTGTGAAAAATAGTGACATTATTGACAATTAATATGAAATTTCACAGCAACTGAGATGTCGAGAGTTTGTAAACTCTCGATAGAAATAATCAAAAGTGACATCAGTTATATAAGAGCAATTTTGAACAAGGTTAACTTACCATAAATTCTTAAAGATCCTGAGTAAAACTTTAAGTGATCACTTTCTTAACCTAAAATAATAAAAAGTTCAATATAAATATCTGTTAATAGTAAAATATAAACTTACTTGAATTTAACACGTTTCAAGGTAAATAGAGATTCCCATTTATTCAAATATAGTAAAAGATAATAGGATCAGTATACTAGTACTATCTCAAATCATTTTTTTAAATCCGTGAATTTTCCAAAGAATCCTACATTTGTAACTGCATATATTGCATTCAAATGATTTTTCACCACTATGTGTGAGAATGTGTTGCTTAAGATTGCCTTTCTGTGGACATTTATAATGACATAAATTACATTTAAATGGCTTCTGTTCACTATGCATAAGCAAGTGTGTTTTGAAATTACCTTTTCTCATGGGCGTAACTAGAAAATTTCTCTAGGGGGGGGGCCAGGCCCCAGGTTTATAGACGGCCTCATAGAGCGCGGCGAGTTTTAAACATCCAGGCGTTCAATTGGCTTTTTCCTGGGGAGGCATGGCCAATCTAGGGGGGGGCATGGCTATTCTAGGGGGGGACCATGGCCATTCTAGGGGGGGGCAAGGCAATTCTAGGATGGGCCGGGCCCACCCTGGACCCCCCCTAGTTACGCCTATGCCTTTTCTTGTAAATTTGTAACTGAATATTTTGCATTCAAAGCGTTTTTCACTTTTTATGAGTGAGTTTGTGTTTCTGAAAATTAGTTTCCTGCAAAGATTGTGATTGACTAGTATTAATTTGCACATGATTTGAAATTCTGGTATTATTGAATGATTTCTCTTCATTATCATACATTTGAACTTGATGAATATCATTGGTACTACAGTTTTCCTTTATTTCTGATTCTCATTTGATATCGCTTTCATTCTTGATTATGGTTATTTCACCGATGTCCATGGTATCTTGTATAAATATTATTTTTGTAGAATTATTAGAATCTGCAATAAACAAAATTTAAAGGTATTCCAATGATGCATGGTTAACAATTAGCAGACATTTTTATTTAAATTTGGATGTTTAATTTAGGATTTCTTACCAGCATAATAGTAATAATAAACAAATACCTGTATTTTATTATTATTAATTATATTATATTATATTATTATTGAGGACTTATGATGAGGATGCAATGTAGCCGACTAAAAAGAAGCTTACCACTAGTGTTACCACACATGCAAAATTTTTTTGTTATTAGCATTATTATTGTTATAAAGCGTACAACAGCAAATTAACTTTTCTTTGCGTAGAAAATTGTTTTTATAAAGGTTCGATTTTATTTAAAAACATGAAAGACTGAATCTAGTTTACAAAATGAACAGTTTATTGTCGTTAATAACAATATAATATATTTATACTTCTTATATTACACATTAATATGTAATTGTATAATTATGTATTATTTTTTATAACTGAATTCATGAATGTATTATCTTTTATGACTGAATACATTGCCTATCAATGTTAACTGGCATGGCTGACTACAAATAATAAAACTTTAAAGAGAGTTTTCATTCTGTACTTTACGAAAGTGTAACTTTCTATCTTGACAAGGCAACCGAAAGCGAAAGTAAAACATGCGCAACATGGTGGTTGCTAGGTATGATTCCCAATTGAGGATTCATTTTGGACATTATTAAGGGAGTTGTGGCTGTAGAAAAATATGATGAAAATATAAAAAAATTATTGCAGTTGATAGATTTTAATGTACAAAGTTATTTCCTAGAAAATCTTTAATGTTTAGAAAGTTTGTTTATGCATAAATTGCATTTAAAAATAACACACGATCTTATGCAAAATGGCAAGTTGTTGATACCTTTATTATAATAACTTCATAAAAAATGATGAAAACAACTTAACACAAAAACATTTCACGTAAAACCGTTGTAAGATTGTGCCGTTAAAGTTTCAAATTTGTTAGGAGGATAGTTTTGCCAAAAAATAAATTAATACGAAGAATCTGTCGATTGAACGCTTGATATAGCTCACTTGGTAACAACGTCGCATTGCGACAAACTACCGGGAAACTTAAATGCTTTATATAGCTCCATATAGAACCAGTGCCGTTGGTAATTTACATCTCGAAAATAAAATCAGTTGTATTAAATAAAAAGATACATAATTCGGGAATTTCTTACTGCTACGTTTTAAATGAATCTGAATATATGGTGTTTTATATACATATATTTGCAAAGATAACCTCAAAACATAAGTCAACGTCATTTAGTGCATTAATTTGATTTTATCAGAACAACAAACGAAATACTGGTGCCAACTGAAGGCAACGTTGTCACTTTTTCACTACTCTAGAAGCGTATAATTTATTTATATTCTAGAGAGATTTCTTTAATTTTTAGTGTTTACATAGTAATGTTATTTTATATTTACTAATAAAAAAGTAAACTTGAATGAAATTTTTGGTTAGAACAATTGTTTCTTTCGTCAGTTTTTCACGTTCTTAAGTTTGGACTAGACAGTCAAAAGTTAATTCCTGACTTTAAAAAAACTAATAATTAATTAAAAACATATATAAATAATAACTAATTGCTTTCACATGCATTTTAATAAAACTAGTATCGTTTGAGCCATTATTTGAAGCAAGACTATGTAATTATTTCTATTTGTCAAAATAGCACAGTTCCATAATTTTTGGCTCATACTATCCCACCACAACTTCCTTAAAGTCTTACAAAAAAGTAAAATAATTGAAAGGTTATAGGATAATTCTGAAGAAAACAGAGACATATTGTTTATGTAGGTTTGCAGATTAGAAAATCAAAAATAAAATTTCCTATTAACAACTAAAAGTCTGCAACATTATAATATCGTAGAGCAATTGCAATTGCAGGAAGGCATATAATTTGCTAGACTTTGAGTTTACGATTTTTACACTTAATGCGTTCATATAGTGACATCAAAAATAACTCTTATCGCAGCGACCACGGAGAAATCAATCTGCTAGCTGTTATATGTTTTATTTTATACCTAATATAAACTTGGTTCTTCGATAATTATAATTATTATTATAGAACCAAGTTTATATGAATCATTGTGATTACGTCTGTTGGAGATATGAAGAAATACCATTTTCGATGGAATGGTTATCTTCAAATGTGCTTGACCTACCATATTGATAACAATTGATAGTTCGTCTTCTACTAGTAACTATAAATCTAAAATTAAATGTACGAGTAGTAGTTTAATTTTAAGAAATAATATAGTTATAATATTGCTATTTGAAGCTCGCTTTTAACTAAGTTACTCAATGATTTTCCTTAATTAAAGTTATAACCACACTACTCACAGGGATTAATTGTGCTGTATCACTAACTATACTAATCCTTGTAATCATTTGCAAAACAACAAAAAGAGGTTACGTACATTACAATTCATGTAGTTTTAAGTATATTCCCATTTATGAATTATTCATCAATAGCAATGGCAATTAAAGTTGTTACCTAGAGTAAAATAAACCTTTTTATTTCAGTCCCGGTTTTATAGGTTAACTATTTTAATATCGCTATTAATAAGATTTTTAATATCTTCTAATGATACTTTTATAACGTATATTCTCACACACGCAAACTTAATTAATCTTATTAAAAAATTCTCGATCCAGGTAAAGTATTCATAACGGAAAACAATTTTATAATGAAACGTAAAATCCTTATAAAAATAGTAGTAGAAAACCGCCTTAATAACAGCATTATGCATAAAATCACGTTGCATCGATGGAGAAGTTGGAAAACGGCAGCACCCGATATTATGGTCGTACTTGTTGGTTTCCTAATAGCAGTTGCGGTAATGAAGAGCTTGCGCCGTGCATTCAGCGGCTGCCTAATTATCAAGCGCTCGGCGGAAGCTGGCGGTCCGCATGTAAACACCTTCATTATCTGAGAACTGTGTTCTTGTAAAATATCGTAGCTGACGGGTGTTGTAAAAGGTTAATAGGCTGCCTCTGGGAGCTCGTAACAGGTCTCTAGAGAAGAGCATTCTCAGTATTTTGCTTCTCACGCATTGCTGAGTAAACGAGCCAAATCGGGAAATAATTTTTGAATTATTCGTGTAACTGTTGATAGTCGATTCGAGTGCCTTTGGGATGGAATAAATTGACACGATTGTCTGCCGCGAGGATAATTTATCAACGGATGCATCTCCCCACGGCAATATCGAAGTTCTTAATGCTAGAGTCTTGCTGGACGCTCGCTCCCTTATCTATGATATCATCTGTGTAATGATGTGTGGCAGTACCCTACCCGAATTGACACGTAACAAAGAAAATCAATAAATTGTCCGTCACGCGACTAGAAATAACAATTCGATTTTGACGTGTATTTAAAAATAGTATGTTTGGTAGTATAAATATAGTTCGTGGTTGGATGAATAATCGCCAAGCTGTCACGATACTTCCATTTTCTGGGAAACGTTAGAGTGAACCCGACAGACGAAGAGTTTGTCCGCCTTGGTGCAATAATTCGGGAGCCCGATTTTCGGACTGAGCGCGTTGTCACTCACGCTAACGTTGCGTGCAATGGTCGCAATATGTGTTTCTCGCGTGCCTTGCTTTGATTTGCTTTGAAAAAATGGGATTGGAAGTTCATCTGTATGGTTAGGTTGAGAACGAAATGAGGTGGATAACGATGTCATAACTTCCACTTTTCTAAAGACAATCTTAGAGGAGCTTCATAAAAATATGCCGCCAAAATCTCATTATATTTATTACTCTTTGGTTTATTTTATTTATGAGGGCACTTAACTTATTTTTGCAAAAGTGCAAAACTTCCCTCAACTAGGCATCCCTTAGACTCGTCTAATCATACACGGGTTCATTCTAAATTTTCTTTTGTTACTCTAATTAAGATATATAGCAATAATTGCACGAAAATGGGCAGTCAGTTTAAATTTAAGTAGAAGGTTAAAGTTTCCCGGTAAGTAATCACGTTTTCAGAGTGTGCGGTAATGTTAAGTTCCCAGCTTACAAATCTGCTAATTACGGAGAAAATTTTAGTGCCTGAATTATTCAGGAACATTACGTATTCACAGTTTGCCTTCCTGTCCGGTAGGAAATCGCGTCGCCTGTAGTGGGCTCTTGTTGCTTGATTTTCTTGGTTTAAAGGTCTTCAATAAAACACAAATTACAAAACAAATTAGGTTACCGAATTCTTCTTTGCTTATAACTCAAAGCATTTCAGCAATTAAAAATTAATTTCAAAAACTGCTTTTGATGTTGTTCTTGTACATATTTTACTTTGTATTTGGCGTATTTCAACTAGACTCCTTTGTAAATAACTTAAGGTGAAAAATGTGTTTCAAAACAGTTACAAAAGAACAACTTCAACTTGTTTACAAGCATCATTAAATCCACTTGATGGTAATTCCTTTTTTTTCTAAAATAATGGCATCCGCAAGGTAGAGTGTTTTAAATTACAACTAAGCTAGTTTTAATAAAACTGTTGATAGAAGCTCTGTAGAAATAATGAGGCAGTGTAAGCGTATTTATTATAACTTTCTAGTCTGTACAGATAGTGGTATGATTTATTTCAACATTTTGTAAAGCCGCCCGTTTAAACCAATAGAAAAACGGCTCGTTTTGAGTGTTTGTGAGATTATTAAAGTAGGGCGTGATGGAAGGCTTTCACGAGATGATAACTAGCTTAGAAGGAGTTTACGGTTGTGGTGCTTTTAAACTATAGAGAAATGTAGGATATTAATTAGGTAGATAAAAAGATCCTTTAACGGCTTCACGGCACCGGGGCCAGACGGTAGACTATCATCAAGTAATCCAATAAGCTGCTATTCATGTGCGAAATTACTTAAATAATCTGGATTATATAAATAAATAATTCAAACTAGATAAAGATTTGCAAGCGGAGTGGAGGTCCACAACCTTCACAATTGCCGCCAAGAGCGAAGAATCACTGAACACACACAGTGGTAAATAACCTACTCGAAAAGGTGTAGAAAATACGATTAAAAAATAAAAGAAAAACCTAAAGGTCTAAAACGGCTTGCTTGAACTTGTTATAGTAATGTGTGAAAATCGTTTCCCAAAAAACAAAATAATACTAGTAGTGGAGGAGTGTTAGGCAAAAAAGTACGTTATCTCGGGACCGATTAAAACTACTCGGATTTTTATAATTTTTTTTAAACCTTGTAAATATAAAATACTAAATCGTTAATAAATTAGAAATTGACGTTCAGATCAGGAAATGCGGTGAAACTCGAATAACCTAAAAAAATTCCAAGCAGTCCAGTACTGGTTGCTCGACCATCTCAGAACAGGATAATTTTTTGTGTGTTATCACACCTATGTATTGGTAGTTCGAAACAGCTATTAATTTATTTTTTTTACTTTTGGTTTAAATATGGCAGCCATATTTGTTTGCAGTTTTCTATGTAAACAAAAATCTCGATATCTCAAGAACAGATGGTCGTAGGGACGTGCAGTAAAAACCGTTGTATTGTTCACACTCCGAACTACATTTCTTATTCTAAACATAAGTTTTCTAACAAGCTTCTTTATGGGTGCAATTTAAGCCTAAAGTTTAGCACCTTTTCTGCAAAATTCTCACTTTTTAAATATATTAAAAATACATAGTTTATCACTGGAACGTATTATAGTCATTTACAAGATTTATTTACAGTTGTCAACTGTTCATATAACTCTATCCTCATGCTAATATCAAAATTGAATTTTTTACCACAGTTTGTCTTCATATATTGTTTCACTTCCCTGATTATAAAAAAACCCATACATGCCCATCAGAGATATTGAGGTTCAAACTTGTCCAAAAATGAAGAAATCGATAATTTCAAAAGCCTATAAATACCAAAATAGTGTAGTTTCAGATTTCAAATATTTAAAACATTAACTATTCCTAACTGTATACCTTCTTAGAAAAAATGGAGCCTGAAACCTCACCTTTTCCTGGAAATGTGGCACTCTAAAAAGCGGAAATTTTAGAAAAAAAGTTGTTAAGCTTCGGGCTTAAATTGCACCAAAAAGAAGCATCTTACAAAAGTTTGGTTTAGAACAACAAATGTAGATCGAGGTGTGAACAATACAACGGTTTTTACTATACGTCTCTACCACTAATCGTTCTTGAGATATCGAGATTTTCGTTTACATGAAAAACTGCAAGAAACATCGTGCACCACGAAACAAATATGGCTGCCGTATTTAAACCAAAAAGAATAAAAGTAAATTAAAAGTGGTTTCGAACTACCACTGAGTACATAGGTGTGATAACACACAAACAATTATCCTGTTCTGAGATGGTCGAGCAACGACTACTGGACCACTTGGAAAATTTTTAGGATTTCCAAGTTTCACCACATTTCCCGATCTGAGCTTCAATTTCTAATTTATAAAGGTTATAGTATTTTATATTTACAAGATTTTAGAAAAGAATTATGAAAATCCGAGTAGTTTCAACCGGTTCCGAAATAAAAACGTAAGGTTACTCCACTATAGGGATTGTTGTAAACCGCCTAAATTTATATCAAAACCATCAAATTCACAAAAATGCTTTCCAGGGGAGGGGGAGAGTGGTAGCACACAAACACCAATTGCCTGGCAAAACCCTCAAAATCACTTCGAAAGAAAGTCGGAAACACAAAGAAATTATACACCTATTTTTTAAGGTTTTTGATATCTAGACGAGTTTACCGTTACGGTTCTGCTATAGCATAACAAAAATGAAAGAATAAGGGTAAAATTCTGGTTCCAATTATGTCAACGTCCCTGGTTGAGGCTTTATTTGGATGTACACACAACGTGATCGATATTCAATAAACTAAAATCTATGTTGGCAGAGTTATTGCCTGTTTAAGGATGAGCACGTCACCCAGCAGCGTCCAAGCACCCTGGAATAAAGATGATTATATATTGTCGTGATATTTTCAAAAGACCCGTTAGATGGGTTGCCTAACCTCACTTTCAAAATTATTATTTTGAGAAGTTTGTTTTTTAAAAAGCTATAAAAAGGTTTATTTATAGTTAACATGCATACTAGCACACAATAGTTAGAAAAAGAATATTTGTAAAGTTGAATTTTCTTAGAATTTGAATAATTTTCATTAGTTCAACTAACGATGTGAGATGATGATCGGATAAGGCAATTAAATTAAGTTGAGGCCTTAGTTAATGCAAGAATTAATCTAAAACAGACAAAGTGTGTTGTGATAGGGATATATACAAGTATTTACTACCTTACCTGAGCTTTTTATTTAAAAAAATATGTTTCAAGTTAACGAGATTTTAATTTCATTAAATTTTCTTCTTGTGCAAAATTTAATAGTTTTTGGCATACTGATTTTGATGAAGTATTTTGAAGTAGATTCTTTACCACAGAATTTAAACTATCTTGAATGTTGGGGCTGCTTTTTGGAGATGATGTCAGCGGAATAACATACAAGTATGTGCGGATTTGCATCGTACAAAAAAAATAATGTAATCAGCTTGAATTTTCATTTTGTTGTAGTCTGAAATAATGTAATGTTTATTAGTATAAGTTTAAATTTGTGAAGATAGGAAGGTGTGGTTAGGTTTTATAAGTAATTAAATTAGTTTTAGTTAAGTGATATTTGTATAAAGATGAGATGTCATCAACAACCAATAATGGCTTTAGTTTGCAAAATGAACTTGAACGCCATATATCTATAGATAGGGAGGTTCCAAAACTATTAGTTTAAATAATCAGTTTAAGGATCTGTTAATATTTATAAACAATAATTTCTTTATGGATTAAATCAAATGTCAAAATTGTTTTGTTTTACCAAAAGTTTCCAGTACATTTCATTTGTTTACCAGAGGAGTATAAAAGCTCGGCCATATTTGTAACAAGCTCTCTTTTAATTTACATCTTCCAAACAGTGCACGCCTGTAAAGAACAGGAATTAATTTTAAGGTTATGTTGTGAGAACAGAAAACATGTAAACAAAGATGACACAATTTATAGGTTACTTTTATCTTTCAAAAACGTTAGTGTTTTAATATTTATCAAAGTTCTATGAATACAAGTGTTAAATAATAATAATAAGTGCATTAAAGTTATTAAAGTGACAATTTATTAAGGAATAGAATTTTTTTTATTTTGATAATAGTATTATCAAACTTCGTTACGATTGAATGGTGCAAATGGATATGAAATACAATCATTAAATTATTGCTTACCACAATTAAATAAGTATCTGCATTTGGAATTCGATCCTTTAAAGTCATTTATTTGGAAATATTGAAAAGATGTGTTTGACCTTATTTCTTCATTTTATTGTTTAACCATATGAAAGCAGATAATAACAGAGTTTATAACGATACGCTTGGAAAAACTGATGGCACCAAACATTGTTTAAGTATTTAAACGTGTGGTATTTAACAATAGTTTTAATTAATTCTAGTACTTAAGAATTGTGTTGATGCCAGAAATATTTACTCCTAAGCTAAAAAGCATTAAACTATTTAAGTATTTAAACGTGTGGTATTTAACAATAGTTTTAATTAATTTTAGTACTTATGAATTGTGTTGATGCCAGAAATATTTACTCCTCAGCTAAAAACCATCAAACTATTTTGGGATTGATATTTCAAGTTTATGGTATCCAAGTTTTATTTTCTTTTATTTTTATTTTTTTTGTTTGTGTTGTTAATTGAATAAATTTGTGTTATATTAAAATAGAAAAATTGCTTTATATTTGTTGCATATTACTGTGTTCCTAGATTTATATAATTATTTAGTGCCCTATTGAAGTGACCCGCATGAAAGTCTGAATTTTGTGAACAGCCAGTTGGTATTTGTCTGTATTATTATACCACTGCCATCTGTTTATCTTTCATCGTCCCCCATATCGTAGCAATACACGTATACTTATATATACGTATATGGAAATGCTTAGTCTTTAAATGTTAAATTCTTAGAAATGTATGTGAGAGAACCCAAAAATATATAATAAAACCAGAAGAAACTGTATCCGATATCTTATAGTGGTTACTTGGTTAGTGCACACTAGTCTTAGAACTCTTAAAGCTAGCTTAGTCCAAATAACCCTAATCAAAGAATGTACTTACAACGTAAGCGCCAACATTTCCCGGTCTGATCATAAAAGAAACGGCGTAGATTTACAATTAAATTTTAGTTTTTAATATAGTTTCCCCTGACATCAATGCACTTATTAGATTCTTTCAGCAACAATTCAATACCCCTAAAAAAATATTCTTTCGGCTTGTCTTTAAAATGTGCCCAAACTGCAGCTTTCACATCTTCGTCTTCACTGAAAATGCGCCCACGGAAGTCCCTTTTTAAATTTCCAAACAGATAGTAGTCGCTGAGGGCCATATCTGGACTATACGGAGGGTGATCCATTTGTTCGAAACCGCATTCACGAATTACGGCTTGCGCAATTCCAGCTGCGTGTATAGGTGAATTGTCGTGCAACAATCGCACGCTTCTGGTCAGTTTCCCACGTCTTTTCGCTTGAATATCTTGTCGGAATTTGTACAGGAGAGCTATAAAATATGCGCCCCGTTGACTGTGGTGTTGTGTTCTTTAAAGACTATAAGAAGAATATCCTCAAAACCCTAAAAAATAGTAGTAATCACCTTCTTTGTCGACTAACAGACCATGAACTTTCATGGCAGTACTTCTTATTTTGTTTCTCCATTCCATCGACTCCTTTTTGAATAAAGGATCATACCACATAATCATAGTTTCATCCCCTGTGACAATTGTCTTCAACACATCTATATGATTTTCTACACAGAGCTCCAAAGTGGATCGAGCACATTAAACATGACACTGGTGCTGAGAGATGTTTGGAGATCCAGCCTGCACTAACTTGATTCATGCCTAAATGATTGGAGGATTCGGTGAACGCTTGTATCTGAAAGCCTCGACATCCTTGATATTTCTTTTACCTTCAAGTGTGGATCGGTTAATACTAGATCCTCAACAAGGTCAATCTTATCGTCCGTCACCATTTCCATCGTCCTTCCTGTTCTTGCGTCATAATGATACTTTTAAACCAATAATGACAGATCTGAAATCAGCTCGAGAGAACTTAATGAAAATCATTAGAAGCACATGTAAAACTGGATGTGAGACTATGAGGCATATGTATCGCAAAACTGGAGTTTAAAGTTTAAAAAATGAAATAATTTTAATAACAATAAGTTACAAAAACTAAGACCCAATACAAAATTTGAAAAAAACAATAAACAAATAAAAAACAAAAAAATTTAAAAAAAGGGATGAAAATCAGCCCAGTAGCCTCCACGTGGCTGATCCTGCAAACAGAAAACTGTCTAATACTGGCCATCACGAAAGGTAAGTTATACTTTCCACCTTTCAGCTCCGATAATTCAAAACAAGCTGAAAAAATTGAAATATGCCTTAAACATCTTTCATAGCTTTTTTAATGGTACCTATACGATTTTAAACCCTTGTAATTTTTCGATTTTATGTACGGTTATTGAGAAAAATCAATTTGTGTACAAGATTTCTCATTAATTAAGATAAATTATTTGCAGTAGTAAATACTTCAAACACTTCTTGTTCGCAAATTGTCATATTCTTCGTACACACCAATAAAAAAATAATGTATAATATTTAATAGGGCTTTTCCAAGTATTAAATTTAAATACGTCTCATAGTAATTTACATTTTAGGAATAATAATTATTATAATTAGAAAGCATTTAGAAATTCAATTTCACAAACTGCAAGGTTAGCTACACACTATCATTAGAAATATTCTTAATTAAAAACTTCTCATCAGGCGGTTGCATGCAATTAGATTGCATCGCTTAATTTTCATAAAAGAATATTAGAAAATGTGTCATGAAATAATTATAGAAAATAGAAAAAGGTAATAAACATGCGGCATGATCCTTAATGAAAAGATTAGGTGGAAAATTAAATTGTTTTTAATGAAGACATTGTATCTTCTACGACGATGCAAACTGCATTATAAAGAAAATAATACATTTTTTATGGTTTTTTAATTAAGTTGTGAGTGAAACAGAATTAAGAAAGTTTATAATATATTCCACAGCATAAAAATTATAGAGCATATTCACTCGATTGTCGGCAGTTTGAAATTGTTAAGGAGCTTCGATTAAACGAGTGACACACCACGATCAGTTGTCATGTTGGTAATAACGAGCAGGGTATATAACAGTATGTAATTGTTGTTCCAACACCCCGAGAATACAACGAGGTCACACACGGCGGCTTACAATATTTGCGAAAGTGCAGCTACTTGTTGTTTGATACTGTGATATACAGTGTCTGCCATAAAGTCGGATTCATATGGGAAAATTTCTTAGTATTCTGGTTGTAGAAAAACTTTGTACGGCAATCACTTCTGCGTCCAAAAATATTTGAAATACGCCATGTCAAAGTAGACTGGTAAGGTATCTACCACCAGGCGCGCGCTGGGTCAATTCTAGCGCCCGGGAAAATATTACGTGAATAATTATTAGATCATTTACTATATGGGATTCATTAGTAATTGTCAATACAATTTTACATTCCTCTTGTGAAAAAAACTTGCAGAGAATGAAGGTTGTTATAGCCACGAGTCTGGGAGACGAGAGAGAGCCATGGAGGTCCCATCCACCGCAAACTATGATTTAGCAATTGCGAGGGTAAAAGTCTGCGCGAGGCACTATCAGCCGGATTGTCTGCTGATGGAACGTAATACCAGACAAATGAAAAATACTCGCTTAGCCACAAATGTGTTGGAGTCTGTGAGTCTTCCAAGCGATTGTTACGTCAAACGTGATCTGCTTCTTCAAAGCGTCAATGAGACTTTTCACCAATTCTGCTGGCAATATAGAACGCACAATTCGTCAGAATATTGAACCCTTAAATACGCTACAGTAGCTGACCGCAACCATAGGTTCGCGACTCAATTTTGGGTGGCAAAAGTTTAAAAATGGGTCGTATAATATTTATTTTTATTCTATCATTTAGGTTCATGTTAAGAATATATGCTATAAGGTCCTGTAAATTTAAGTAAACCCCTCTCCATTTCGTATGGGTCGGCTTACCATTTTATTGATATTTTTCGGTAGCTAGTTAAAAAAGGTTGTGGAACGCTGCGCTACAGCACTGTAATCAATTTCAGACGCATCCGAGATTGCATAAAGTTCGTTTTTGACGGCCGAGTCTAAATTAGTAGGCCAGGTAAATTAGTATGTGTACTCAATCGACGCAGCGTTTAATGCCCTACATTTTTGGTTATAATGGACTTTTCGATTAAACGCTGAGAAAATCCGAAAATTTCGAGTTTTTTTAACATTACGGTTGAAGCCCCACTCGGAAATCGGGGAAAACTCAGATTATCCATATCAGAGACCTGCTTGAGTGATTAAACGGTTTTCAGAACTCCATCCGTTTTTGCAAGGCAGCCTTTTTTGGACCTAATTTTACCTAGACAATTTTAAATATGAAAGTTTAGGAAGTTATAAGTTGAATAAATTCCAGTTATTGATCATTGCCTCAGGAACAGGATAATCCCAATCTATTTTCACCATCCATAACTGCTGCATAAACCTTTTTGCAAAGAGAACCACTGGGGTTCAAAATCTTAAAGGATCGTAAATTCGCGCTACTTCCGATAAGTTATTTCTTTTTGTGCAAGGGCGATCTATAGGGTGACACAAGTAGAAGAAACGTCGGCTATGGGGTCCCAATAAAGATCTCAAACCTTAATAAAGATAGAATTGAAGTTTCTAGGCAGAACCTACAAAATTATATCCCCAAATTACGTTATCAATATAAATATGATTACGAAACGTGTCCGCAACATCAGGATACTTCGATTCTTTTAAATTAGCAAGTTCTTGAATGGTCCGCAAGGCTAAAAAACGAGGAAGAAGACAGCGGCTAGGTATATTGCTTTTACTTAAATATAATTTAATTGTTGATAACCTAAATTCAGCATTCGAGGCAACTTTATAAAGGCTCACCGGGAAACTCTCGGTATCCCGGTCGGCCAGCACGCACCTATCTATCACATTCGGTATTATATTTCGGTATTTTTACGTTCTTTTTACGTTCACATACCGAGTTTGAACGAGATATTGCGACATAAAAAATTTAGTTTTTTAACATTTTTTGATACACCAACGGAACTGATTATCTTAAGATTATTAAAAACGCTTTAAATGGGTAGAAATATGGGCTGGTGTAGATCTGTAGCTATTTTTGACGAATATTAAAATTATCAACAAACAAAATGGAACTTTCTGGTCTAACATAACTCATAATGTACAATTAGTCTTATATGGAATTCAGTCGATTACATATTTTTGGCTCCATAAGCTATTTGGTTGCAAAAGATAAATTACTTTTTATTTATTTATTTATTGCAACCAACTGCCTATATTACTATATATGTTAATATTATTACCACTAAATAGGGCATATAGGCAAGAAAAATCTTTAGATCATTGAAAAACAATAATAAACATACTGTATTCATCAACAAGGCACTGACTTTTAATTAATAACACTAGCGTTTCGGAGAACATTATAGTTAATCCGTGGTAACTGACAACACGCTATGTTATTAATTGTTTTAAATAAAAATAAATACGTATATATAAATATGTACGAGCTGTAGGGAGGCGAATCTTATGGTCAGCCACGATTGAGGAGGAATGACTTCATTTAACAGCCAATGTTGACGTTGATGGATTACCACTTATTCCCTTCTCCTTAGATTACAACTATCTTAACTGAGCCAGGAATCACTCAATTCTATCTTCCACGGATAACTCATTTATTCGACTCCTAACTAAGTTTCTCGAAACATTGAAATCTCTTGAAATATAATCAAATTAAAAGATTAATTCAAAGTTTCACAAGTTTTATTAGTATCTTAACCTGAAAACTTGTGAAACTTTGAATTAATCTTTTAATTGATTATATTTCATGATTATGGAGTTCCACAAAGTAAGGCTGGAGACAGTAAACGCCATTGAAATTTCTCTTGAACTGCTATCATAAATTAACATGTTCACTACAGGGCCGCATAACTTTTCATGCAAGTATCTTCTAAGAGAAAGGGACCTTTTTAAACAAGGTTTAGGAATGTGGATATTGCAACATACTTAATTTAAGGTTTATAAGTTGCAATCAAACATGGAGTCACACCTTAACATAACCAAGAACGTGTTTACAACTTATCTTTTTTATTTATTTATTTTTATTAATTTATTGAAACAGCAATTAGAATTACATATTCTATAAGCTATTTGGCTATCTTAGAATTCTTTTAATATACTGAATTCACTAGTGTCCTGATAAGGTCTTCTCCAGTGATCAGACCCCTGCTACCTTACTTCAGGTCGATTGGCCAGTGTCGTTTTAATCTTCTGTTGCTCCGGTCTTGCAATAATGGTTGTAAAATTATGTTAATATAATTTTTTCACAGGACACAGAACACATACATCTCAACTACATCACTAGGTATACTTGCAAACATTATACTTAATAGGGGAATCCACGCATTTGTTCGACTGGAATCTTTTTGTAATTTTACGAAAACATTCGTATCACACGGCTTGTTAAGGCCTTTGACGCGATGGCCTTTTTAAGAGTCGCAATTCCAAAAGAGGGTCATGCTGAAAGTGAAAAAGTCAAGTGAAAACACACATTACGGAACTACATTTCATCCGAAAGTATGAAAAATAAGCAAAATAGTTTACAATAAACTTCACGGATAATTAAATGAGCCTTAACCCATAAATGATGTAGGTAAATACATTTTCGGCAATGAGAACATTTAAGAAATTTGTTTTTCTATTGTGACTCATAGAAGGATAATAACGCACTACTAATAATAATTGATACAATAGCACACTATTAAACTGCACTTCGCTAGGGTCGAATAACGACATAATTCATTCATCCCGATAACAAAACTAACTTTTTTATTATATCATAATCATAATCATAATCTATTGGCTATATCCTTATATTTATTTTGTTGTTTTGTCGTTTCCATAGTAACCGACAATGGCTCGGTAGTAGACCCTTCTGCGACAGATAATAAAACAAAAAATAAACGAAAATATGTCGGAACCCAAAAAAAACAACAACAATAGAAAGCGGGTAGTAATTATGTAGGTGGTATTTTTATAATAATTTAACCATTACGTTGATTATGACAAGTAGTGCCTTTTAAAGGGATACACCAAAATACTATACTGTAATTGTAACATCTGCTATTCAATGGTTATTAGTTATTAAAACTATATTATAGAAAAGAACTAAAGATATTTTTATTTGATTAATTAAACGGTAATAGTGGTCGTCAGAAATACTTAATGAACCCTTTTTCTAAAGGCCCTTGAAATCAGAATATCAATCGTGTACAGTCCTGAATCAGTCGGGAATCAGGAAGACGTGTTGGAATACATGTGCAATTCGAAGCTTCCCGTAAATCCTAAGAAAATAGTACTTTTTCAAGTGTCGATCAAGTGTCTGGTCGATACTAACTAAACGAACGAAAACATGATATTGTTTTCAAATAACAGCTTATTGGAAAAATAAAACTTTGTCATATAATCTGTCTGTTTGTACTGTTCCTTTGTAATTTTTATTTATGTTCTCAAAACCTATGAATAAGTAAAAAATATGAATACCATTTCTTTTAAGATGAAGTTAGAGGAAATTAAAGGAAAACTGATAGAACACAAAAGTTCCTCCAGCAGAGTGATTTTAAAGGCAGGTTTCGGCGAGTGAAAGCTATTTCTCTTGGTGATAGTGAAAATGTTTATTAGATAATCAAGTAAAATTACAATTTTAATAAAACTGACAGAAAATTGATGTAGTTATTCGGTCACATTTATTATTTAATTGTTCTTAATAAACTGCCACTGTTGATGAATTATCATCAGATTTTACAAGGAATTTCTCAAACAAAGTGTTAATGGCGATTGAAGATGTTTTAAGATTTAAAACTAAGAAGAAAATGTACTTATTATTGCTTGTACCTTTATTGCTTGAAACACAGGTATGCCTTGTCAATTTTAATTGCTAATTTAATTGTTGTTTATTCTACTTTTCTTCACGATTAATTTATTTTATTCACAATCACATTGCAATATGTACATTTCTATCATTGCAAAAACCTTGGAACGTAAGCTATTGCAATAGCAACAGCAAAGTGGTTAACAATTTGCTTTGTTTTGCTTTATAGGAGCTCATGGTAACTACTCAAATTAGTAGTTACAGCTACAGCCCTGTACAATTTTACGGGCTCCTATAATAGACCTATTTAGTTCTAAAATTCTCATCAACAGAAAGCTAATGAAAACTTATTTGTTGCTTAATCACAACGACTATAACAACGTCTAACTATAAATTGTCATACCGCCTTTGCATATAAAAATTTTTTTTATAAAAAATATACAATAAATTAATAAAAAAAGCTGGTAAAGATAGAAATAAAACTTTGCACGCTGGATGCTTTGCAATTAATCTTTACTGGGTAACTGGAATTTGAGACTCGCTCCTTCGTCGCTCGCCCTACAAACTTTCTAGCTCGCCCGTAAAGATTCATTTACAAAGCTTGCCACGTGAATATCTATTATATGTCTGTAAAACTGACCAGAAAAAATCTTAGCCAACTTATTTTTAAATTATTAAAAATAAGTCATTTTAAACGATTTAAATTATTTTCAAATTTTTTGTAAATGTATTTAACTCTAAAAATATCTTTTTTTATTTAATATTAGTTTTATTTTTATGTTTCCGTATTTTATATTTAATAATTACTATGGAATTATTTAATTTCCAATTTTAAAGTACTGAGAGTATACATTAACATCTAATGGCGAACAATGAAACCTTACTTAAAATTTCTTTTGGTTGATTGATGGCGCTGATTGGAATTATAACAATTTATAGAAAATTTATTTTAAAAATTATTGTGAATAAAATAGAATACATGTTTCGTATACTATTTCACGGTATTGTTTGTATTGTATGTTGACGGTATTGTTTGACCTCAACGTACCGTCTGGGTCAAACAATATCGCTTGGCTTGTAAAGATGTCCTTTATCAATTCAACATGTAATATACTATTACCAAGTATTCAACGAGTTGTAGCAATAGTATTGTATTAACAATAAGCTAACCGTAACCAAAATAAAGTATAATTCAAAAATTCTGCAGTAAGTAGGTATAATACGTAATATAGTAGAATAACGCAAGGCTGCAAAATAGAATGTCTAAAAACTTTCCTAACCGAATTACATATCAATCGACGCGTTTTTGTGAGTAGATGAACATCTGAAGAAAATTGACGACGTGTTTTTGGTTAAATCCCGTTATATTAAATTTAAGCATGTGTTTCAATATGTGTTTAAGTATGCGAATTCAGTAAGAGTGAGTTCTAAATGCGTGTATAAAAGTATTTCTGAAAAAGTTCTAGAACTTGGATCTATGAGTTTTAGAACTTTTTGAAAAATCTTAGAACAAAGTTCTCGAACGTTTTCCTTTTTAAGATGCCCGCGTATTCGTTTTAGTAAAATACCAAAAAATGAGAAAAATTGGACGAGTAGTTTTTGAGAAAAAAATTCTTGAAAATTTCTATGTAGAAAAAATAGAAATTTTCAGATTTAAAGTATAAATTTCATGTTTTTCCATGGAATTGTTTTCGGAACTTATATATTTACATTATTTGAAATGGAATATATATATATATATATATATATATATATTTTTAGATAGAGTTAATTTTTATCAAGTTGGATAATGATTTTACATTAAATAATATGAATTTGCATTCAAAATATTATATATATATATATATTCTGTTAAAAAATGGCACATTTATTGTGAAATATTTTGTTTGTTTGTTTAATAGATATTTGTCTTATTAAGATATTTACTTTTCATTGTATCAAGATAGTGTAATCATAAAAACACACTGCACAAATTGTTTTTTGGTTAGGAATGACCGCTTAAACCTTAAATATTATTTATTAATTAAAATTTTTTTGGGACGTTACTGCACATCTCGAACTCATCATTTGTTTATCTTACCTTTTATGGTGTTTATGGGATCCTGGTTGTATTTCGCAATCTCGTCCACGTGTTTGATGAATTTATTTGATGAACCTAATGGTACACCAATATATGAATACGTACAAGATCAATGGCGTTTATTCATCGATTCAAGTAAGTCAGCTTTTAAAATTGTTCTACCTCACAATGGTAACTTACTTCGATCTATACATCTTCTCTATTCACCATCGTTAAAAGCAACATACACTAATGTCCAATATGCACTTAACTTAATCAACTACAATTCACACCGTTGGAAAGTTATTGCAGATTTAAAATTGCTTAACGTGCTTTGTGGTATTAGTAGCCCATCAGTGAAAAAGCCGTGTATTCTTTGCAATTGGTATGGTACCTATCGTAGTAATAATCAATACCTTGAGTATCACCAAGAAAATGTCCAAACACGTTCAAACTTCACTATTGGTAAAAAAAATCTGTCATCGCTCAACCTTTAATTAATCTAACGATATTCTATTACCACCTTTACACGTTAAAATTGGTTTGATACCACAATTTATTAAAAACTATTACAATTTGAAAAATATTTATCATTAACTGAAAGAAGATCTTGGATGGAGTTTAAAAACGTTTGTACAAACCTCCTTGGTAAAACACGTTCGCAAAATTATCATGAAATCGCTCGTGAATTAGTTGAAAGTTATGAAGCAATATGTCCTACAAGCTTCACATTATGAATAAGCATATCAATGATTTTCCAGTTAATTGTAGTGATTATTCAGAAGAAATGGGTGAACGTTTTCATCAAGATATTAAAATGGCTGAAGAACTTTATCAAGATAGATACAAAAATTTATATTTTCTGATTATTTTTGGGGTTTTTGAAAGCTGAAGCATTTACTAATTTTAGAAAAGGTAGAAGAAGATCACAATTTCCTTTTAATGCTTAAAAATTGAATTCAATTATATTGTTAACGTACTTGTAAATAATTAAACTACCCAATAATTAAATCATATTTGAGATTAAATTTTATACTTTTGCATCAATTTTGTTCGAAAATTCAAAATTCTACAAACAATTCCATAGAAAAACATGAAATTTATACTTTCAATCTGCAAAGGAGGAGGGTCGATTTGGTGCGGTTTTTGCCCCAAATTATTTTTGGATGAAAAAATCAGAAAACATTTTTTTTAATGTCTACTAACAATAATAAGTCGATTTTACCCTAAACGGGCGATCCCCCACCCCCTAGCCCCCCTCAATCTTGAATATGCCATCACTTGCTAACAGCGTTTTTGGAGGATATATCGCTTTCAAACTTATACTAACTCCCTTTTAACTGTATCCGCTCTCATTTATCATTTTTCCCCTTTTTACCCCTCCCCTAGAGGGGGGAAAGGGTGGTTTTACTATTTATTCGTTTGCGGGAAGTATAAATGCAAAATATCCAAGCTTGCTTACCAGACTTGGCCAGGGTATCCTGGGGTTTTTGGAGTCGCTGATTCCGAACCCGAAGTTCGTTAACCTGTATCACATCAAGTTTAAGGTCAATGGAAGGTCAAATTGAAAAAAAATATGACAAAGAAATCCAGAAAAATATATAAATACGTTTTTGGCTTCTCTGAATTCGATTTCAGGCTTTCTTGAATCGCTCGCTGTCAATTAGAGGTCATTTCAAGGTCCAATCAATATTATGCTAGAGTGAAGCTGAAGTAAATGCCGTGTAATGAATTTGAATCACTTTATGTATAGGTTTTTGAAGTAGCTGAATCAGGGGATGAGCTAGAGATAGTTTCAAGGTAAACTTAACAGCTCAAGATTGAGCTAAAAAACGCTTTGTATTTTCATACAGTAGATGTAGGCATCGGAAATCGTTGATTTAAATCAGGGGTCTCAAGGTCAACCAGATGTGATTTGTTAGTTGAACCCTTTTTGAGGTTGTTGAATTGAAACAAAGAACCTGTTTAACCTTGTAACCTTTGATAAATGTCATTGTAAGATTAGTAGTAGATTATTTTACGGCTCGAAATAAAGGTTTCAGGGTCCTTTAAGCTTACATACCTCGAACTCATAACTCTGTAATATTCATCATTCTAAGCCTAAAGCACAATTTTTAATACGTTAAAGTAGATTATTTAGGCAGATCAAAGTATTTTAGTACTCTTGACCTCGCATCCGGATTCTGGCAAATAGAAATTGAAAAAAAGGATAGAGAGAAAACCGCTTTCTCGAAGAAGGTCATTTCCAATTTAAAAGAATGCCTTTTGGTTTAAAAAATGCGACAGCTACATTCCAGCGTGCAATCAATAACGCCCTTATAGGTTTAACACCCCAACAATGTCTACTTAGATGACATCATATTTTATTCCGCTTCTCTTCAAGAATGTTTCGACTTAAAAATATATTCCAAAGATGTAGACAACATAATATCAAAATTCAATTAGACAAATCAGAATTTCTACATTAATCCATTAAATATTTAGGACACATTGTAACTCCAGAAGGAATAAAACCAGATCCAAACAAGATCTCAGCAATCAAAAACTTTCCAGCACCCAAAACAAGAACCGAAATTAAATTATTCTTAGGACTATTTGGATATTATAGAAAATTTATAAAAGATTTCGCGAAAATCATAAAATTCTTAACCATATTTAAAGAAAGATAACAAAATTGTTCATACAACAGTGTTTTTATCTAAATTCGAACATTGCAAAAACAGTTTGACTAACGAACCAATTCTACAATACCCCAATTTTGATGAACCTTTTGAATTAACCACAGACGCTAGCAAATTCGCTTTAGGCGCAGTATTATCTCAAAAGGAAAACCTGTTTGTTATGCTTCTAGGACTTTAAATAATTCTGAACAAAATTATAGTACTATCGAAAGAGAACTATTAGCAGTTATTTGGGCAACAAAACAATTTAGACCCTACCTTTATGGAAAGAAATTTACCTTATTTACAGATTATGCACCATTAGTGTGGCTAAAGAATTTAAAAGAACCAAATTCAAAATTAACTCGTTGGGCAATGAAATTAGAAGAATTTGACTTTACTGTAAATTATATCCCCGGAAAAATAAATAAAGTTGCAGATGCATTATACAGAATTCAAATTCACCCATTAAATATTAGACATGCATCGCTATCAACCCCTGAACCAGAACAAACTAATTATGACAGCAGACTAGCTAGCAGAGCAAGTACTCCCGATGTTACAGACTTATTCGACATTTCAACTTATAATCCCCCACAATTTAACACTACTGAAAACATTGAAAACCCGAACAATGAAGAAAATAATGATCAAAATTCTTATATTGACACGGTACATTCTCAACAATCTTCAACCCCCGTAATTGATATTTCAGAGAAACCTCTACAACATTTTAGAAATCAGATAGAATTTATTAAAAAAAAGTCGGATAAAAAAAGTCCTCAAGGTTTTTTTTGGAATATAATAAACGAAAACCGGAAAGGGAAATATAAATGTAAATTAATTGTAAGTTAATAATATAATTCCCTTAACAAAATTCATTAATCAATGTATAGATGAAGGTATCTTTTCAGATATACTAAAACAATCAAAGGTGGTACCAATACACAAAGGAGGAGCTACCGATAACGTAAATAATTTCAGGCCAATCTCATTGGTTCCTATTGTTTTCAAGATTTTTGAGTCTGTTTTAAAACAACAAGTATACGAATATTTTGAAGAAAATGGTCTGTTTTGTAGGGAACAATGTGGTTTTAGAAAAAACAGAAGCACAACAGAAGCCATCTCATACCTCATTAATAACATAATAGAAGGTTATGAAAATGGCGATCATACTGAAGTAATCTTCTGTGACTTGCAGAAGGCCTTCGACTTCGTGCAGCATAAGTCATTACTAGAAAAATTGACATGCTATAACTTTTCAGATGTCAGTATACTTTTACAAATTTAACACACACAGACAAACGTCTAAATGCAAAGAGGTAAGATGCGGTGTCCCTCAAGGGTCCGTGGTCGGGCCCCTGTTATTTTTAATTTATATAAACGACTTGTCCAATGGATTGATAAATACAAATTTCACACTTTTTGCAGACGATTGCAGTCTATTTTCATCACACAAAGATTTAAACACCCTAAGAATCCAAATGGAAGGTGTGCGCTCAGCAGCCACAAACTGGTTTAATCATAATAATAATAATAATAATTTATTGATGCTAGTGTACATTAGTACTTACACAAGTCAAACAAAACAGATATATTGAAAAAATACAGATGATTACTAAAGAACATTGAGTGAATATTAAAGAATATATTTAGTAGTAATTAACATAATTAAATAACAAGATATATAAAACATATTTCTTGAATAACAAACAGTACATAATTGCACTTGATGAACAATTATATGAACAGAGGCATATAAAATATGATAGTTAGGTATTAATATCACAATTCATGTATTCATTATAGTGGTAGAATGCCTTTCCCAGTAGAAACCTTTTTATTGTCAATTTAAATTTTTTTATGTTGTCAATATTTTTAAAGTTTGAGGGTAGTTTATTAAACATTTTAATTGCCAGATGATTAGGTCCATTTTGACATTTGCTTAATCGATAGTATGGTGTAATAATATTGTTTTTGTTTCTAGTATTATGTCCATGTTGACTAACAAAGGTGGAATAATTAACAAAATTAACTTTAACATGAGTTAAACATTCTAATATGTAGATTGAAGGTAGTGTAAGTATACCAAGCTGTATAAATGCATATTTGCAATCCTCTGCATACCTAATACCAGCCATGACTCGAACAATTCTCCTTTGCATAGCAAAGACCTTGTCAGAATCAGATGCATGTCCCCATACTAGTACAGCATAACAAATTAAAGGATGGCACAATCCAAAATAGGCTGTTCTCAATATATCCCTCGACACTGTCCCAGATAAGTTACGTATTATAAAAGCAGTGGTGCTTAGTTTGCGGCATATATTAGCAATATGTATGTCGCATCTCAAGCGAGGGTCCAAATACACACCCAGAAATTTGACACAGGAGTTTAATTCAACTGGAGTTGTAGTACGTAATGTAAACAACATGGAGTGGGTTTTATCATTATTACATACAAGATTATTAGAAATGAACCATCGTTCAGCATTTGATTGTGCCTCACTAGTCAGAAGTCTGATCTCTTGAAAATTTGAAGTCCTAATAGAGATAGTAGTATCATCAGCATAGAGTATAAAAGACAAGAAGTCTCTTGCATAAGGCATATCATTAATATAAATTAGAAACAATAGGGGCCCTAGTATTGAACCTTGAGGAACCCCTATATTCAATTTTTGCTTATTTGCTAATTTATCTCCAAATCTAACAACTTGATATCGATTTTCAAGGTATGATTCTAGTACATTTAAACTCATTGTACCAATCCGGTACTTAAGCAACTTTTCAATTAAAATATTATGTGAAACACAATCGAATGCCTTACTAAGGTCTAAAAATATCGAATTATTATACTCGGAATTTTCATATGTTTCAAGAACATTAGTAACAAAATCTAATATGGCAGTAGTAGTACTTCGTTTCTTTCGAAAGCCATGTTGGCAATTGGAAAATAGATTATTAAATTCAAAGTATTTGACTAATCTATTATACAGACACTTTTCAAAAATTTTGCTAAAAATTGGAAGCAGAGATATCGGGCGGTAGTTGGCTAGATCATCAATTGCGCCCTTTTTATAAATCGGTGAAACTAGAGCAATTATTAATATACTCGGGAAGATACCTTCTGAAAGACAACCATTTATTAATTTAGTAAGAGGATATATTAAAAGATCTTGTATAATTTTTATAACTTTTACACTTAAGCCATATATGTCTTTGGTAGATTTACTTTTAAGATTTGAAATAATGTCACGTGTTTCAATATAAGTGACTTCGTTAAATTCAAAGTCAGTTTTAGGTAAATTATTATAATTAAAATTGAAATGCGGATTAAGACTTGGGGTGCACATAGGGCGTTCATTTAAAAGTTTGTGAGGTGCATTGGCAAAGTGCTCATTAAATTCATCTGGACTTATTTCAACCAAACACATTAAAATTAACTGTCATAATTAGTTTGTTCTGGTTCAGGGGTTGATAGCGATGCATGTCTAATATTTAATGGGTGAATTTGAATTCTGGATAATGCATCTGCAACTTTATTTATTTTCCGGGGATATAATTTACAGTAAAGTCAAATTCTTCTAATTTCATTGCCCAACGAGTTAATTTTGAATTTGGTTCTTTTAAATTCTTTAGCCACACTAATGGTGCATAATCTGTAAATAAGGTAAATTTCTTTCCATAAAGGTAGGGTCTAAATTGTTTTGTTGCCCAAATAACTGCTAATAGTTCTCTTTCGATAGTACTATAATTTTGTTCAGAATTATTTAAAGTCCTAGAAGCATAACAAACAGGTTTTCCTTTTGAGATAATACTGCGCCTAAAGCGAATTTGCTAGCGTCTGTGGTTAATTCAAAAGGTTCATCAAAATTGGGGTATTGTAGAATTGGTTCGTTAGTCAAACTGTTTTTGCAATGTTCGAATTTAGATAAAAACACTGTTGTATGAACAATTTTGTTATCTTTCTTTAAACGTATGGTTAAGAATTTTGTGATTTTCGCGAAATCTTTTATAAATTTTCGATAATATCCAAATAGTCCTAAGAATAATTTAATTTCGGTTCTTGTTTTGGGTGCTGGAAAGTTTTTGATTGCTGAGATCTTGTTTGGATCTGGTTTTATTCCTTCTGGAGTTACAATGTGTCCTAAATATTTAATGGATTAATGTAGAAATTCTGATTTGTCTAATTGAATTTTGATATTATGTTGTCTACATCTTTGGAATATATTTTTAAGTCGAAACATTCTTGAAGAGAAGCGGAATAAAATATGATGTCATCTAAGTAGACATTGTTGGGGTGTTAAACCTATAAGGGCGTTATTGATTGCACGCTGGAATGTAATTGTCGCATTTTTTAAACCAAAAGGCATTCTTTTAAATTGGAAATGACCTTCTTCTGTCGAGAAAGCGGTTTTCTCTCTATCCTTTTTTTCAATTTCTATTTGCCAGAATCCGGATGCGAGGTCAAGAGTACTAAAATACTTTGATCTGCCTAAATAATCTAAAACGGTTTCTGTTCGGGGTAATGGAAATTTGTTCTCGATAGTTTGTTCGTTCAGTTTCCTATAATCTATGACAATCCTCCACTTCTGTTTTTGGGATGCGTCTAATTTCTTTTTTACTCCCCAAATTGGAAAATTAAATGGGGATTCTGATGGTTCAATAATTTGGTCCTTTAACATTTTATGAATTTGGTTTTTGACTTCTTCGCGGTGAATCTGGGGGTATCTATATGTCTTAGTGTAAATTGGGGCATCTGTTTTTGTCCTAATATGGTGTTTTGCTAAATTTGTTGCTGAAACGGGTATGTCTGGGGTGTTCTTCTTCCTCATTAAGATGTTCTAATCTTAAATTATTTTTTAAATTTTCGTTCAAAATTTTTCTTACGTTGGAAGGGGATTTTACATTGAAATTATTAATTTGGATTAAATCATCTGAAGTGTTATAATCTTCTAAAATTAAAGGGTCATAAATACTAATAACTTGAGGTTCATTGGAAGTATTGATAAGGCTTATTTGAAAAATAATTTTTGTATAATTTGACAATAGCTGAAGGCATAATAACGTGGTCGTTCTTTTTATTAGTAATTACTTTTTGGTAACTTTTTACAATTACTAATTACGTACATTCACTTATTAGCTAATTAATACTACATAATTGTATTAATATACAATTAATATAAATTAATTTACGAACGCTGTTTCTGGTATCACTCACTGCCTGAAAAATCTCAAAGTTTCTCTAAATCTATACCTCTCCTATCTTAAAAATAATGTGTGGTGAGGGCGTAGTTCGAGAGCTTAACTATCGCTGCCCCCAGCAGATAGTTTAGGACTGTTTGAATATAGCCTTAAAGCTCACTGCACCTTCAACTACCAGTGCAGGTTTTTAGCCTGGCCTTTTACAATCAGCTTTCACCGTCACATTAACCATTCTTGTAATGGCATTATATGGAACTTCGTAAATTTGATATCCCCAAATTAAAACTATCCCGCTTTTACAGCATTCACTGTAGCATCGATCGTTCTGGGTAATTTCTTGGCATATAAATAATAAAAAATATTCTTTAATACCGTGATGTATCGTAATTTCCAAGTTTCCACATCTCGCTGAAGTTAGTTTAAATATTTAATTTTTAGGTTTAATTTATTTAGGTCATAAGGTTATTATAATATAACTAAAATGTCATATTTAAATTTAATATTAAATTAATATTTTTGAGTTTCATATTTAATTTCAAATTAATCCAAATGTTGTGCTCCACGTGTTCTAATTACACTTCTTGCAAAAGCGGAGCATCTCGAAGTAGATATCCTGTATTCTAGAAGAGAACAACCCTCAGCCAAGTTTGTATGCAATTAATTTATCGACATAAATCGTGATGTTTGTAGCTTCAAATAATTGCATAACGAAGTGTGTATCTGGTACATATAGTGTATAGTAAATTAAATTACGAACTTACCTTACTGTTTTGTTCAACTTCTACACTTAATCAAATATGATTTTTATAACACTTCTTGCTTAGTTCAAATACAGATAAGAATTGACATAGTTTTACAATAAGGCCAGACAAAAGTGAAGATGCTGTAGATATTTATTTGGTTGTAAGTGTTAGCCAATACGGCCACAACCGCCAAACGTAAATGATAAAGTAAATTAATACAATTTATATTTACTAAAAAGTTAGATAAATAGAATACAAAACATACCGAAACTCTTCAATTTACTTAACAACAATCTTTATTGCGTCAAATTACGTAATTTTATTAAACTTTTAAAGCAAGTTACTACTTTTCAATTTGGTTGACTAAATTCTTATAAGTATTATATATAAAGTCTCTAAGCAAGACCCATATTAAGGGAGGATCCAGAGAATTATTTTGGGGGGGAAATTTTTGAAAAAATAATTGTTTTAAATAAATAATAATTAAACAACCATTGTTTGTTTTTATCCTATCTATATTTATTTATAAATGTTATATATTGCACAATATTTAATAAACATTAACTACTTTTACATTCAAAATTTATTTAACTATAATACTAAAGTATATAAGATTAAAACTTTTGGGGGGGAAATTTTCCCCATACCCCCCGTGGATATGCCCATATAGAAAATCGAGTTGGAAGTATCTAAGAAACCATATGTATGATCAGGAACGCTTTAGTAAAATAAAGAAGGGTTTATGTCGGGTCACGCCTTTGCTCTCCTTATTTTGTAGTTTATTAAACAACTTTAATGCTCGAATATTTCCCGACTAACACAAATTAAGAGAGCAAAGGCGGGACCCGATATAAACCCTTCTTTATTTTACTAGCGCATTCCTTATCATACATACATATGGTTTCGTAGATACTTCCAAGTTGTTTTTCTATATCTGTATACCAATTGTGGGAAATAACGCTAACTAGCTGAATTTTACGAGTGATCCACAACTAGTTCTTTTACCCTACATTTTTACCACTTTATAAAACTGTTCAAATTTTCATAATCATATTTTTATCAATTTACTTCTAAAGTGTTATGCGTTCCAAAAGATGCGAAATAGAATGTGTAAAAACTTTCCTAGCCAAATTATATATCAATAGACGCGTTTTTGTGAGTACATGAAAATCTGAAGAAATCCTGACGGCGCGTTTCCGGTTAAAAGCTTACCAAAATGACAACAAAATCACATTCATATTTGATATGCCATTAATCTCTAAATTCGAAAATAATCAACTAATTCAATTAGTACAGTTTCTAATCATTACCAGCACCAACCAAGCTCGTATGATTATACCGACTTATAACACCTTACTATATAATGCTCAAACTAGCATTCCTATTGAAATCGATCATTGTAAATCGACCGCCTTATACTTTTGTCAACATAAAAACTACTTTGGAATCCCTAATAATAAACTTTGTGAGACACAAGTACTTTCTTTTCATCATAACCAATCTTGTATACCTTACCTATTTGAATTTACTAATATAAAGATTTCCCAAATTAATTCTGTAACCTGGTTAATCAGTTCCCCCCTCCAGATCCATTTTAGACATTAAATGTAGAGATCAAACGTATCGAAAAGAACGTGTTGGTTCAAAACTTATACATCTTAGTCCTGACTGTATTGTCATGATCAATCATAAAACATGTTATTTACAGCCAAAAGTATTTCTAATAAAGTAATAGAATTTAATATCATAGATATTGCAAAATTAACAACACCTCAATTAGAACATGTAAATATAACTAAAATCGATTTAACTTCAATCGATTCACAGAAATTGAACAAATATCAACTGAAGATCACAAACCAAAATCATCTTCTAAAGACGAATAGTACTACAACCCTCGATCATTTGAGCTTATTAAGTATCATTATAATTATATTTATCATTGTAATAGTTATAAGTTTATTGTTGTATATTTATTGTAAACGTAACTCCTTCAAAATCAAATTTATAGATTTTCTAAATAAAGATTTTATAAATAACCAAAATAACGTAGAAATGCCAATTTAGATTTCTTTGAAAAATTTTATAATATATAAATATTATTTCAAATTTTATTTTCAAATTATTTTAAAAACATTGAAAATACTAAGGGTGGAAGAGTAACGTACCTTATAATCACACTATAGATAAGATCATATTACATGAGAATTGCTTAGGATTGTGAGCACACGATATCAAATTACATTTTTCTGATAAGTCTACGTTATCTCTCATGAGAACTGCTTTAGCATTAACTCTCTCATGACCATGAGAATTGTGTAGGCAGATAAGATTGTAACACTGTATAAATACCTCTGTTTTAATCTTAAGTCTCCAGTCTTCATCAATCAAGTGTTTATCCATAGTGAGTATTAATCTAGGTGTGTACTTTAAAATTGTCTTACTAGAAAAACATAAAGACTTATTCGAGTCTTAATTAATTGTTTTGTTTAATGCCATTTAAATGTGAATTCTAAAATTGTTCTGTTAAGTGTGTTAATTCAAATCTAATTATTTAAACTCGTCTTACTCGTTCAAATAATTACTGACAAAGTAATATTATAATACATTTGTATTATAAATGTAAAAAGGAGATAAAGTTTTCTCTTGATTATAAATAATAAAATATATTCTACGACTGCAAACAAAATATATAAATTTGTTTTATTATATTAAATAAATAAAAGTTAAAAAAAACCTTCGGCCACAGAATATAATAAAACTTGCTAAGATTATGAATAGTTGTGTAAACAATGTTAAATTCATTAGCATTCAAACTGATAGACAACTAGAGACCAGAATTAAATGTGAATCACTACTCATAATTCATGACTTTGTACCAGTAAATTTAAGTGCTTTTACTTGTAATTGTTATTATTCTCAATCCGTGTTAGTTAATACGTTTTCCTGGTCCATCATACAACTGGTACTCGCTTTGTAAAAGTAGATTCCTCAGAACATATTCTTTAAACGATAATTATCTCATAAAAAATAAACGACCTTGAAAATAATCATAACAATCCCTGAAATGCCTCGGATATCACTACAAAAGAATATTGATTAGACTTGCAAAAAAAAATTAAATTGGATCTTAGATATATATGCAACTATAATTCCCCTTTCACCCTATAGTGATAAGATATTGTATGTAATAATATGTTTAACAATTAGTAAAGATTCAATTTGGAATGGCCTAATTAAAATTAATAATATGTCGATATTTTAATTTTATTGGTTATTTTTATTCCTGTTATTAACGGTTTAAATTTATTTATTGACATGTAACATAAGCAAGCTTTGGTACGAATTTATGCTAGTAAAAACAATAATGATGTTTATGCAATTTTATATTAAAATAAAAATAATAATTTACAATAATAAAAAACATATGGTCTCAGGAATATACTAAGATTTACTTTTGCGAGACTGATTCAATTTATTATTGAGTTTAATGTCTTAAAAATGTGTCTAATGTCATTACCTTATTTGATACCCTCTTCTAACATATCTGGTGTTTCTGTAAATTTATTTAATATTTCAACGACGTCCTTATAAAGGATTAAATAAAACACCACAGTGCCATAAATTTATTAACGGAAAAAGCCTTTAAGCTATAATTTAATTAGGTTGCTGTGTAACTTTTTTAGTATCATGACCTAGTAAAATGACTGAAATGAGTCAAAAACCATTGAGTCAGAGCAGGTAATTTATAAAATTAATTACTTGTCGCAACCCTTACATGACTGGGAATGTGTAAAGAATGAAAAATGTTTTCCATAACATATAAGCCAAAAAAAAACTTAATTACTTATACGCTACTTGACCTCAACAACATATATAATAATTGGTTTCCAATGATGCTTTTATGGGCACTGTAAAAATGTTTTCTACTAATTTGATAAATTGCCGATTTGTTGATAAAGAGTATGTGATATTCATGTGTATTCTGTAAGCAAATTGTTGAGATTGTTACGCTTGTTATACTTGATATGCAACAAGCATAACAATTCATGTGTCAAAAACGGTATTATGTAAGGATTTATTTTGTTCAACTAATTGATATGGCTTAACAATTTATTGAAATCTATATCAATTGTTGGATAACAATTGATATGAAAAACAATTCACCACTTCGAGATTTTGATGTTAGTCTTTACTTTTAAAACGTATCGTATATGAACGAAAATACTTGAAAATTATTTAAAATATAAGTAATTTTAAAATAAACGCCCTAGCAATTGTCGGCGTAGAAATAATTTTCCTCCTCTAAAAGGGTTCAGTGCATTTCGACTTCGTAGGTTGCGTTCAGCGGAACTGTTTGTTGTTATTAGTAGTATTGCTACTAAACGTAAGTAAATTTTTCAATGATTGCCGTTGATTCTTATTACAATAATAATGAATTTGGAAGGAAACGTGTTCCTGGGTAGAGTAGAGGAAGTGGAAGCAGCAAATGAACGGTAAAAATAAATAAATAGTATAGTATAAAAATTTAACCTAACATTCTACACAGAAATCGTGTTTATATATTGCAAGGCAAGTATGGGATAGTAATGATCCTTTCTCTTTGCCTGAACTTTGTCAGATGCATCCGAGGTAGCAAGGAATGATTGATCAAGCGATGTTGATTGCAGAAGACAAATAAGAAACAACATATAAATCACTTATTATAGAACGAGGTAATATTTATGTTATGTGATAAAGTATCGAAATTGTTACTACATTATTTCCTATTATTGTTCTTTAGAAATTGTAGCAAGTTGGCTACAGCATTAATAACAGCAGCCCTTTAATCTCTTTATGACAGTAGTATTCTTGCATATGCAGTTGTACTCCTCTTTGCATCGGAGGGTAGTGAATCAATACCACGAATGGTTCTTCGTCGCTTGGAAAGTACTTAGTGCCAGCGTTTGCACCCCTGGATCTTTTAGTACCATAGAAAGTCCAACTGGTTACTTGAACATCCTCTACTTTGACTTTCATCGTGGGGGATTGTACAAGTATGATTTCATTACCAGTAACGTCTGTTGCAGTAATCACTTCTGCTGATATGTTGACGGAATTGGTGATTCTAAGAAAATTGGCAAGTTCCACCCTTAAAGTTCGAGCTCTGTTTCTAGTGTTGCATTTATATACATTTTGTAAATTATAAATAAACTGTGAAAACGTTGATGTAGTTTTTATAAATGAAGTGTTGAAGTATTTTTTATCTTTAAGTTTAATTTTAATACCTTCGAAGTATTATTTGCTGTCGTCGCTTGATATGTGTATTTTTAGAAGTTGTTGCTAGACAACATTTTCTCTAGATTATAAATTCGGTAAATGAAAGTTTTTACCCCCAATTTATTAATGCATAGTAATACTTAGGCATCTATATTTCAAAGTCAATGTTTTAGATAAAAACAAATCATTTCTTCAACTTACGACATAAAGAACTGATTGTGACCTCAGATTCCCAAGAAATATACATTGGGGTTCTTTCACACGATTTTGCAAGATTTAAGTATGAATAATAATAGGATTTCTTTCTTATTATTATTTACATTATAAAACTGTAGGTAATATTGTTTATTACTTTAGAAAGCAAACACTGTTGCGACTTGCGACACACAGTAATTTTTTAACGTTCATCCAGTCATCATCAGTTGTTGCTCTTGCTAGTCCATTTGCGACAATTTAGTATACTAGTAAGCTCTTTCCACAGTTATTGTAAAAATTCAAGCCCTTTTCCCGGGCTCAATCTTTCGGTAAGCAATACTTCTTTGGTGGACATAAACTCCAACATTACATAAAATTGCTTTTCGGTGTGTCGGGTATTCTTCTCCATGTTTCAAATCTGCGCGTCTAACTATTCGAAACTGTCAGATGCAAATGTCACTGTTCGAACGCGGATGCACAGTCGGTAATATAGTTCATAATTAGTTTGCATTTCAGTTGTTGTGATTCATTTCAATTGGATCATAACAAGTGCAGTTACAGAATACCAAATATTGCACGAATTGTTAAGATTTCGTAGCAATCGGGTTCATAACAATTATTGCTATACTTAACAATTGATATGAATCAGTGCTTATAGAATACATGTAATTGGGTCATGATGTAGTAATAGTAGATTACTTACCGAGGCGGGAAGTAGAACATTACGCGGAGAGCAATGTTGCTGCCCGAGGCGCGAAGCGCCAAGTGCAGCAATTGCTCGACGCGTAATGTCTTCCCGCCGAGGTATGTATACTATTTTATTCACAATCGTACATAATTATGTTCTTACATTGATACCTTATATACTTGATATATGTAGAACACAACACCAGCGTTTTTATTCAGGTGGCGATAAAATGACAATTGCTGCAACAATTGTCAAAGTAAATTCGTGTCACTACTAAACCAAATTTAATTACATTGCTCCTAATTGCAATTTACACGATTTAAAATGTCTGATAGTGAAACTGATGTAAGTTGCACACCACCGGAATTGCGCGAAGTTGCTAAAACAGTGACTGACTGTTACCTGCTAAAAGTAAAGATAGATACATACATAGATAATATAATAATATACTACGTATATAGAATGCAAACTCCAAGCATTGTTCGATGAATAATTCGTGCGCCATCTGTATTTTTGGGGCTAAGTATCTTAAATGCATTTTACCTGTACGGTTTCATCTTTAAGAATTTAAATTATTTTTTCCTTTTGGCTTAGAAAGAAATCCAAGTAATTATTTAAATTAATTTATTCTTACATCGTAACAAATACCTACATTTTTCTTGATTGGTTCAATAGTTCAGATTGTATTTACAATTTCTACTACATTTGTCTTATTATTGTTGTTTAAACCAACTATCTTGCAAACAATGCAATCTTTTTAACTAGCTTTATGACTACAAGAAAATGTACCTGATTTTTTTACAAAACGTATCATAAATTGTCTATTGATTGTTTGTTTTAACTTGTTAACTTTCTGATATAATTTTTTTTGCTTTTGGACACAGTTTTGTTTTTGGTTGGCCTGACTTAAAATTTGAAATTGTATCCTTGGAACATGCGGTGTCTTCGAAATTGATGTATGGCTTTCCAGCAATACCTTATAACATCTCTAGATTCTTCCTGAGCTACAATAATAAAATTGTAATTAACTTATTTAAAGAAATTCGACGAAACATTTACTCGGTCTGCTTTACAAGTTATCAGCATTAAATACCTTACCTTTAGAACAGGCATTATTTACTAATTCTCCGGTGCTAGTTATACACTGGCTTGCAAACAAATCGCATACACTTTAAAAATCTAGTAACCGAGTTTTTATGTAGTTTTTGCTATGTAAACGTGACCCTTCTGACTTTTGACATTACATTTTTGACGGATAGCTCTGTCATTAGAAAAATAAAAAAAAATAATTTTAACTGATTGACACTGACAACTTAAAAATTAAGACCGACTTAATACAATCAAAAATAGGTGTACGCGAATTTTTTGCAAGCCAGTGTACCTATCACAAATACGGTAATTGGGAATTTTCTTCTAAATTAGTTTTTCAATGTAAGAGTGTTGACAAAAGTTCTTCCATTTAAAAAATGTGGTCAGGTTCTTTGTAGAATTTAAAAATCGATGGCAAATAAATTTTGTAGCGAAAACTTAAAACGGTACAATTATATTTTGGAGTATTTCATTTTTTGAGAAATGCCAGTTTCAATTTTAAAACAAAAAACTGAATTTATGGGATACAGCCCACGTGATTATATTATACAGTGCTATTAAATTAAAATGTAATATGCGTACTATATTGCAAAAGCAAATTAAAATAATCATTTCAAATGCAATCAACAATACGCAAGCGCTGAAAATGCTCTAGTCGTTTAACCTTTCATTTCAATTACACTGTACAATATTATGTAAACAGCATTGATACGGTTTGTTACTAAGTTATAGAGCAAGCTGTAGGTCTAGTAGGTCCATGGCCAGTTGCATCGGGTCTTGGCTTTATTAATGGAGATGGTCATGGTAGACCCACGGCCTACTAGATTCATATAAGCTTCGCTTATATACGGCCGTCTCATTAGCAGTTTTTTCATTATTGCAATTAGAATCCAAAAATTACAGATCGGTACGTTAAGTGGCGCCCACTGCCGATAATTTTGCAACGAAGTTGGTTTGTATTCAGACTGCAGTCGTTAATTTTAAGGTTATAGTTCATACCAATAATTGTCATTTGCTATTGTGCAATATTAATTTATTGACATTTGTACATACTATTTAAATATAATGTACATAAATAAGACAAAAATATGTTGCAGTAGGAATTTGGAAAGCAAAATATCCTACATATAAGAAAATTTTACTTTTTTTAGTAAGTTTTACTAGATTTTATATAACATTACTAATTGACTGATTTTTTTAGACTAGAAACACCTTAATAACTACATAATAGCCATAATATAAGTACAGTGTAATATTTCACACATTACGAATACTCTTTTGGGATTTGTAGCACTTGAATTACCACAGCAGATGATGTAGACACCTAATGTTAATGCACGACCTATGAACTGAAGCTACGACTAGAAGTATAACCATGGAATAAAGAAATCTCACGGTGAAAGACATTACTGAAAATAAATATTTTTAGACATAAGAGCTGATGAAATCTACTTGAATCTAAGGCCACTCGTTTCAGTTAAAAGAGACTGACAAGATTTGTCTCCTAAGACATTAGCTTTATATAGAATTTTTGATATCGCATATCATAAACCAAAAGCGATGACAGAGAAATAATTTTAAAATTTTGAAGGGTAGGTAATAAGTAGGAATATAGGATAGGTAACGATAAGTAAAAAACGATTTTGTTATCATGTCTTAACAGGTTTTGTAGTAAAGCTGAGAAAGTGTTCCAGAAAGAAGATGGAGTCGGGAACTTTTCTGAACTAACTACCTATTGATAATAATAGCATGACAATCGTTGTAAAATCAAGTCAATAGTATAAAAAATACGTGTACCTGTGAAGTGGTTGTTGAAGTACCTATGTTTTTTAGTTTTAATGTAGCCATAAGTGTTGTTCTTAATGCATAATTTAACAACATCTGATCGTTGTTAAGAGATTTTTTGTTATTACCTACTGTTAATATCTGAGTAAATACATGTATTCCGAAAGTGAAGTACTTCCTTTCAGTGTGATCTCTTCAATCGGAGGCAGTTTGACACAATTGACATAAAGTATAACCTAAAAATTAACGACTGAGCTCTGACTTTAAATATCTTTGTTGTAAAATTACCACCAGTGGGCGCCATTTAACGTACGAATCTGTAATAATTTTCAACAATGAAAAAACTTTAAATGAGACGGCCGTATATAAGCGAAGCTTATATAAATCTAGTAGGCCGTGGGTAGACCGCATTACAGGTGCCATCTGTATTTTTGGTGCTAAGCTCATAATATTTTGATTGTATTCAGTTTGCATTCTATATACGTAGTATATTATTACAAACCAATTATTATCTATGGATAGATATAGTGTACCTGGTATAAATAATAGATAAGAGTAAAGAAAACGCGGGGATACATTTTGATTGGTGGATCACGTTTACCAAGGCTTGCTTGTTTCACATTTTTAAATAAATACTTAATAATTGATACGCCAATGAAAGTCAGAATGACACTGAATTTTTGCAATTAATTAATTTATTAGTGTTTGTCAAAAGTAAAATGACCGGCTGCAGCGTAAAGGGTTGCAAGAACCGATCAGAAAATGGACTCATATTTAAAGCTATCCCTAAAGATCCTTTTAAACGTGCTATATGGATACAGAAGACGGGAATGAGTGAAGGAAGAGTATGTCAAAATCATTTTACAGAAGATCAGTTGAAAGTCTGTGGGAAACAATTAAAAAAGGATGCAATACCTTGTCTTTTAATATCCAACAAAGCACATGGTTCGTCATCGTCACTGTTACCAGTACAACCACCAAAAAAACCATCGCCAAATAACCACTCTTCGAAAGAAATAAATTTGGAGAAGAAATATCAAAATTTGAAGAAACAAGTTGCAAACCTTAGACTAAATAATAAGAAATTAAGTCGTCAGTTATATGAACAAAAATTTGAAAACAAGCAACTGAAGCAAAGATTTGAAAATATATTCACAGAAGATCAATTTCAAGCAATGATAGGAAAAAAATTTGTAAAGTGCTCTGATGAAACTATAACTAAATCCTTACAACTTAAGTTTGCCTGTGGAACAACCGGATACAATACGTTAAAAAAACTATGATTACCATTTCCATGTATTCGAACATTAAATCTACATCTACAGAACCTTAAGTTTGAATCTGGCGTTTTAGAAGAAGTCATTCAATTTATGAAAATTAAAGTAGACACACTTAGCGCTGATTTCGAAAAACATTGTATGATTACCCTAGATGAAATGGACATCAAAAGTGGGATAGATTATTGTGTTTCAACCTAAAGGTATGTTGGAGGTATTACCCTACCTGAGCATGAAGGAATAGCCACCAAAGCATTGGTGATCATGTTGGGCGGAATTACACGTAGGTGGAAACAAGTAGCCGCATATTATTTCACAGGGGATAGCACCAATGGAACTACCATAGCAGATATACTCATAAAGATATTTAGAAAGATAACGGCGATAGGTTTGAACGTTTATTCAGTTACTTCCGATATGGGCTCGGCAAACCAAGCCATGTGGAAGAAGTTTGGCGTGATGGCTGGGAAACATTGCAAAACAGTGAATTTTACAATAAATCCCTGTAATGGAGAGAAGATTTATTTTTTGGCAGACGGACCCCATTTATTGAAAAATATTAAACAGTGTTTAGTTCAAAACAAAATCATGGAGTTATCAAATCACTTTGTAGAAAAATATAATTTACCCAGCAATTTAGTGAAACTTGAACATGTTAAAAAATTTTGTAACGAAGAAGGAGATTTGGATTTGAAGTTTGCACCAAAGTTGAATGAGGATCTTTTGAATCCAGGCCATTTTAACAAAATGAAGGTTTCTAATTCTCTACATGTATTAAATTGGAACGTTAGTTGTGGTATGCGGTTCGATGCAGAAACGAACGAAGATAAGTCTTCATTAACTACAGCTTTTTTTATCGATATGATTTACAAATGGTTCGGCTTAATTAGTTCAAGATCGACGGTACAGGCATTGAGTAAATTTAATCCGACTATCTATAAGAACACTTTGGATTTTCTTCAGGAAATTATTGATCTATTCACAAGTTTGCAAGTTGTTTCAAATAAAAATGGAAAAGCAGTATGGAAACCCATTCAGACAGGCGTTATATTAACTACAACATCGATCCTAGACCTCCAGAATGTCTTTTTAAACAAAAAAAAATATAATTTTTTATTAACATCTAGATTTTCGCAAGATTGCTTGGAAAATGTATTTTCACAAATAAGGGCGAGACATCCACTTCCTACAGCAATTCAGTTTAAACAAAATTTGAAATTATTATCTGTTGCACAGTATTTGAATATGCCTACAAGCAAAAATTATCAAGATGATGACAGAATACCATTGTCAGGTTTTTTAAAATTCATTAAAATAAATAGCAAAGAAACGCCTAATAACGAAAGGATAGAACGTTTACTTTTGCCTCCAGACTGGAACACCTGTAAAAAAGAACTTTCTTTAAGAGAACAAAATATTTTGTATAACTGCGCTGGGTATGTAGTGAGAAGTATGAGGAAGCAAAATATTTGTAAGAATTGTTTTTCCCTTTTAGGATCAAAAAGAATAACAATGCATCGTCCTTATACAAAATTTGTTACTCTAAAAGAATACAAAGTTGGCTGTCTTTTTTATGTAACTGATAATATATTTCAAATTGTGGTTTTACTTGAACAAATTTTCCAAAATTTAAAAAAATATTTGAAAACCAACTGTAAAGACAATTTTGTGAGAGTTATAAAAGATGCTATTAATTCAGATCCAATTTATCAATTAATTAAATTTCCAGTGTGTTGTAAGGTAAAAGCAAAATTTACAGTCAAATTTATAGTATACCGTTTAAAAATTTATACTGGTTCTTTAAAAGCAAAAATAAGGAAACAACAAAAAATTAAATGGTCTAGCAAGAGTCATGCAATGCGAGATATTTTAGAAAAAAATTATAAAACCCACAATTAAATTTATGGGCATGTAAAATAATGAGTAATAAATATTATACACATTTGTATTACTGCTTAATTTTCAATTCATTGAATGTTTTGCATACTCAATAAAAAATGAGGAGTTAATCGTACCCCTTGAATTCCTTCTAGTTCCGCTAATGACTAAATGACATTAAATTGACACAATTTTGGATCACAAATATGTGACATATGTCGCCTTTTGCCCTACTCTTATCTGATAGATACGAAAACTTCTGCCATCTGTTGAGAATATTTAGAACGAGCAAAAGGTAAGTAATGGATATTATTAACCAAGAGAACTCATTACTAACCAAGAGAACTTATTATTGACTATGGTGTATAATAAACTACTTTCTAACTTTTTAAACGTCAGTAATGAACACATTATGTATCGCTTGTGAATAAAAGATTTTACTATACATCTGTCTTATGCTGAATAATTAATAATCTTATTTGTTATCTTTTATTAATACTAGTAAAAGCATTTGCTACTTTTTATTCAAATGCAATAGAAAACTGAATAGTATATGAATAGAATTTGGAAGATCGAATATTTGAATTAGATCTTTCTAAACACATTATTTTTTGGTTTCGTTACGTTGATGACATTTTAGCTTGTTTTGACAGTTCTTTTGAGGTTATCAATGAATTTTTAATTCTTATTAACAGTCTTCACACAAACATCACGTTTACACTAGAAACAGAACAAAATAGAGCTATTAATTTTTTGGATTTAACTATTACAATTAATACAGACAATCAATTTGATTTTTCCATATACAGAAAACACACAAGCACAGACGTCACTATTCCTAACGATTGATTCATGTCATCATAAAATGCATAAACTAGCGGCTTATAGATCTTTAGTACACCGAGCTGTAACTACTCCAATGAAACAATCACATTTTGATAAAGAAATTTCAATCATCAAACAATTAGCACAGGAAAACCATTATAACCAGATTATAGGTTAGCTGTCAAAAGAATATTTCCAATTGACACTCAAATACAAGACACAAACTACATATCAATACCATACATTGGCAAGATATCAGAACAAATTGCTATAATAAGAAAAACCACCAGTTACAAAATAACCTATAAAACTAACACCAACACCTTTTCATTTTTATTCAATGTTAAAGACAAAACACAAGATATCATGAAATCCGGCATTTACCGTTTGAATTGTTCTTTTTGTAACTCGGTTTATATTGGACAAACACTTAGAAATTTCGACATAAGATACAAAGAACACGTACGCTCTTATAGACTTAAACATCCAGAAAAATCGAATTATGCCAAACACATTTTGGAACAGAACAACCCAATGACACTTCAAAACAACATTAAATTCTTACATTTTTGCAACAACAAACACAAATTAGACATTTTAGAAGCTTTTGAAATATACAGACATAAACGCACAGTACCTTTATTGAATGAACAAACTGAGCTTAGTAATTCTCCTTTATTAGAAGTGTTAGATATTTAGTTTTTGTTATGTATTGTATCTAGTTACCTATTTTCTGTATGTATGTATTTATCCTTAGCAACGTGTTTGTTTATCAATATTATCTACCTTTGATAATGACACAAAGTGTCGAAACAATATTGTCAGGTTAAGATATTAATAAAACTTGTGAAACTTTAACTAATCTTTGTATTTATATTATATTTCATGATTATGGAATTCCACAAAGTAAGGCTGGAGAGTAAACGATATTGTAAAACATAATATAAAATTATCCATGTTTTAACAACCAAAGAGTATTCCTTCTCTCCTACTAATTAAATCTCTACCATTAAAGACGGTTATTGAAACAGGCTGCATATATAGTAACTAATTGGTACAGACTGTACAATTTAATTTTAGTTTATAAAATCTAGTTACAAACTATTTGATTTGAGTATGACAAATGGAAAACCGGACAGGAAAAAGTTTTGTAACTCGGTAGTACAGTTACCACCTTTTAGTGATTTTAATATAAGAGCTAGCGTACGACCGCTTCACAACTCCGTAATGGATAAAATTCCTTTTATTTTCTGTATTCATAGTATATGAGTAGGAATAACTTTGTCTGGCAGGGCAGCCCCTCTGATTTATGGAGGAAGAGATCAAATAGTGTAGTTAAGAAATGTCACATTTGAAACACATATGTAATAGTTTTTCTAATCTTTATATGAATCAAAATACTAAAAAATACGATAGCAAACTTGCCAGACAAATATTCCTCTGATTAATTTGTACCAGATCAGTACTAATTAATTAATTACATATTAAAAGATTTCATGTATAAGAGCATTGTGCATACATACGCAACCAGTTATACATAAAATAGCGTAAGTTTATTAACTTTTTAGGGATGAAATCAGTGGAATCTTGAGCTGTCATTTTGCAATCACATTATGCAAGGATCAACTATACTTAGTAAAAAAGACAGACATTACACTTATACTTAAAATCTTTAAATAATTAATTAATAAGTGTTAATCTGGCACTAATCAGAGGAATACTTGTCTAGCAAGTTTGCTGTCATTCTTTTTCAGTATTTTGATTCATATAAAAATTAAAAAAACCATTACATATGTGTTTCAAATGTGACATTTCTTAACTACACTATTAGATCTCTTCCTTCGTAAATCAGAGGGGTTGTCCTGCCAGAAAAGGGTTTCCCTACTCGAGTACTATGAATACACATAATAAAAGAGATTTAATGCATTACGGAGTTGTGAAGCGGTAGTGTTCGCTAGCTCTCCGACTATTTCTAGGAGATTGCGATAAATAGTAGAAACACACGGCAGTTTTGTGTAAAGTACTAGCCCGAATATAGTCTTCGAATGGTTTTGTGATAAGAAGAATTTTATTATTTTTACATATCTCTTGTCTATGAATGGTTTGACTTTGAACCAAATAAAAGATTAAAATTAAATAGCTCACTAAAAGGACTATAGTAATTTAGTTTATTGAGGTTTTAAATTGATTATTTATTAAGGGCGCCTCCATATTTTTGATTCACTTCAAATACATTAAATTAATAGGTTTTGGATATGACTAAATTAAAATATCCAAATTAAGTGAAACATTACTTAAACTATATTTCTCTAGTCTTAAGCTGAATTCTAATTTATTTATCTAAAATGTTTATTTTCCAAATTAACCCTATTTTCAAAAAGTTTGTTTATAATCTATAACCTTTCTCTTGATTTATTTATTTTTTATATTTTTAAGACGCACAAACATGAACAAAGTTAACTTCACTTTTAACTTCTCTGGTATACACACATGTCGTAGTAGAGACACTTATACTTTTTTTGATTTTCACTTTTTTATAACTTTTTTAAAACTCCAAATTCAACTTCTTCTATTTAACTCATCATTGAAAATGCAAATTAATCATTACAATAAGTTATTGGTATTAAAATAAATATAAACCAAACATTGGCATACCCATAAGGTCATAAACAATTAAATATGAGAAGTAAACCAAATGTTTGGATATTTTAAGGTGTTTGAGAAAGGTAGTGTTGAGTTAAGGAAAGTCTTAATCGAAAAACTCTATATTTGACAGTTTCGAGACTCTTTAGTATTGTTAGTCCAGAAAACTTCACCGCAAACCAACTTTATTTAAAATAAATAGATCTCATTGAAAAATGCTACGAAATAATATTGAAGCTAACTTAAAGAATCTCAGTAAAAACAGTTATAAAAATGGTTAAATGAAGAATACTTCAATTTTTGAACCACTCTGGTGTTAGTAACCAGAATTATTATTCATATGCTAAGTACATCGTCTTAAAGAACATAATAGTATTTTGTGTTTCAAGGACAGAAACTTAGCATTTGCAGCCCGCAGTTGTTTAAAGCGCGAGAGAAGCGAAAAGCGAGGGTGCAGACAACTAAAGTCTGTAAATTCTTTTCTATCTGAGTGGCATACAAAGCTTTTTCGCCTACCTGCTATTATACTTCAAACGGAACTGCAAATTTTAAACAGTAAATCAATTTTATCTTAAATTAAAATTAAATTAAATTAAAAGTAAACCAAATGTTTGGATATTTTAAGGTGTTTGAGGAAGGTAGTGTTGAGTTAAGGAAAGTCTTAATCGAAAAAACTCTATATTTATAAAAATACAGTTTAGCGCTTTGTGTAAACTAATTATGGTAATTAGTTATTAATCCAGTGTGCTGGTAGTTGACTTTGTTCTACGGCCATGTTTTCTCATCTCGTTCAACGTAAAAATATATGTTAATAGCTTATAATACTTAGGTGGTTCTTCGAGTTAATAAATTTAACAAGTAAATCAAAAACTCATAGTACAGTATCAAAATTTTAAAGTTTAAAAGCAAAGCTTAATGTTTTGTTTTAGTAACAAAAAAAATTAATTCGGTGTGTTATAATTTAAGATTTATGAAGCGAATTCAATGTTAAGTGAATCTTGAAGATAAAAAATTTACCTTTCCTGTTTTGTTTTGCCACGCTAATATTGGGAACTGCATAAAATCATTAATGGAATGATAATGCAACAGCCTTATAAATAAACTGGTGTCAACGTGATAATTTTTTCCTAATTAATGAAAGTTTCTTTGGAAATTATATGGGCTCATTTTATTATTAATGAACTAATATCGCAAATGCAAGTACCATATAATTACCATAAACTTTAGTTCATCAACCTTAGTTATAATTCCTGCATCGATAACAATATTTTAAAATTCTACAGTTTTAAAATGTGAGGTATTTTGTACTCAATGTTAAGTGAATTTAAGGGTATTATTGTGAATGTGATGTTGGTAAAATTTAAAAGATTATAACTCTACCCATTTATCAAGGATTAACGGATAAACTGTATAATAGCAGTAAGTTTGATGTTTAAACTTTATGAGTACCATTACTATGAAAACTATTTGTTAATTATGCAACCATTTTCTTCTCAATAAGGATTCTTATTAGAACACTATTATGATGTTCTTATCATTGCCATTGGAGACAAAAGATTATTTTATCTACGAATAAATCAGTATTTAAATTATATCTTTTTGGATAATATTGAACCGATCATTAATTGAAGTTTTTCAGTTATCTAACCTGCTTTAACGTCAATTTAACTAATTTTGATTAGTTCTTTTTATTAATTTTACTCAATATAATCTAGATCTTTTTTTATTTGGGGGTTCAGACCAGGATTGTAATAACTTCGAATAAATAGCGCCCATATTCCTTCTTATTTCAACAAACCTTATTTTTCTTTATAAGCTATGGAAATCAGTATCTACGCCTGGGAAATAAATTGTCATTGAGAGATCTTAAACTGGTGCATTAACCCTCGGTCTACGGAAACCGGGTCTAAAGTGACCGGGACTTTTATTTTTTTTAAATAATTCCACTGTTTTTCAAAATGCCGCTTTAGGCGTGTATTCCTCAAAGCTGTTATAAAAGTGGTTTAGAATAAATTTCGTGAAAAAGATCTCTTGGTATATCTTGGAAAACTTGACACCGTGTTTTCCGAATGCAGGAATAAATATAATGGGTGATCATTTAAATTTCAGATCTAGTAAGCATGGAAATTTTAGTCATGTCTTATATTAAACAGAAAATACCAACCAAAAAGTTTCTTTTGTGAGTTTTTAATACAAAATGGTTTATACTTCTGCACAAAAAGCCTTCATTGTTGAAGCATGCCAAATAATCAATGGAAATAAGCAATTTTCAATACCGGAGTGTCTAGATGCATTTTAAGAATAATTATCAGATGTAGCAGTGGATTATAAACAATTTGTTAACACTTTGAGCTATTTGATAAAAACATTCAGAGAAACAGGTTGTGTAACTAGAAAGGAAGGTAGCGGACGACCTAAAAAGAGAACTACTGAAGCCATTATGAAACTATTGCACTACTACAAGAATATTTTGCTGAGCGCCTGATTAGTTAAAGAACACAAACTCTTTTTCCCTCACGTTCTTGTGATTTGACAGTTTTGGATTTTTTCGTTTGGACCTACCAAAAAAATAGCATATTTGTAATGCCAATAAACACACAATTGAAGAACTGCGAGAACGAATTGTTTTAAAGATTAAAGAGTTAAACAATGCACCACAAATTCTGCACAATGTCTTTGATGGTTTAAAACGAAGACTGCGAATTTGTATTCAGCAAGATGGTCATCACATCCAACATTTGTTGTAAACTTAGTAGTTTTATTGTTAATAATGAAATTTTGGCTCCTCCTTTTTTGCCGAAATAAACGCAGCCAATTTACTTTTCACTTCTGGGTAAAGCGCAGACCTACTATTAATTTTCAACGCCTACTCTAATCTGAAATTTAAATGATCACGTCAAAAAAGTTTAAAACAACTATCATGCTTATTACTAACGAGTAATAAGCATGATAGTTGTTTTAAACTTTTTTTGACGGACACATGAACAGGTTACTGTAAAGAGAGAATGCAAATCGTGTAAAAAGTAATCTTTTCCCTATTTGTAACAAGAGTTTTTACTGAATGAACCCATTACTTCTGGATGTCGAATGTTTCACTTTTTATAGTTTGTTTTCCAATAATTGCAAATGGTTGTAGAAGAACATTAATATTATGTGTAAGTTTTTATTAGTAACATTAATATTTTGATGTAAAATGTTATTTGAAATTGATGTAGAAACAGCAAAATTCTAGCCGGGCCACAAAAGACCCATTTCCGACGTCCGCGTAGTTGAAATTATTTTCGTAATCCGAGGGTTAAACTACAGTAAGTATCGTTTTTAGTGTGACTTAAGCAATTGCAGTAAGTATTCTGTATTTTTGGTATTTTGAATTTTATTGATGTTACAGTGACGTCCATCGTGCGACGTTAGTTTAAGTTAGGGCTACAAATGTCTATAGTTACAATTACAATCTAATCTTGGGGATTTTGTATTCAGAGTAATTTAGAACGCTACACATTGGCGCCCATGCGTGGGACATTTGTATTCTTAAATTTTTATTGTTACAAACAATAATAATAATAATATAATAATGCTATATCACCTGTTTATTAACAAAATATTACATAATATTAAAGTAACAAAAACACCAAACTAATAGCTAATAATAAACTGTTAATTATTGAAAAAAATCGCATAGGCATAGGCTTAAGTTAATAATAAATACCTTTTTTGCTAAACAATTCAAGAGTTGTTAGGTTTGCTGAAAGCTTACCTTAACAAGTAGTTTGTAGCGAAGCATTTGTATCAAAATTCGTTTTTCTAGAATTTTCTAGAATTCTGTTATATATTAACAGACTTGAATTATTGCTAATTATTATTTTATTAATGAGTAAACCTAACTTTTGCGATTCAATATTGTATAATCTTTTCATATCTCTATTTCAGTTAATACTGTAATGATTTATATGGCTGCTGTTTTTAGGTACTAACCGTATTTAGCAAAACCTTCTTCTCTAGTGTAGTTTTCCAGGTCCAGTTTTGTTAGAATAAATTTAAAGGCTTCCAAGAAAGTTCTTCTAAAGGTATTAGTGGGCTTTTATAATTGTTCATATGGTGTGTTCCTACTACATTTTTCAATGTGTTTCATTTGACTTAGGAATATATTTATGAACACTTAATAAACCAGAAATAATAAAAAGTTGTGGGTGTAAAACCAGGTATTATTTCTAGAAAACAGCAAAATGGTTTGCAAAAATGAATGTATTTATGTATATATTTAAAAATTTTGTTTGTTTTAAAACTTCAAAGGAATTTTTGAAATAATACTTTCTTGGATCATCATATTGGAAAAATGTTTTGTAAAAAGTATGAGTGACTTAAAATTTCTAGAACACCAAACAGGAAACGTCTTGCCATAAAGGAGAGAAAAAATAAAGAATTTTATGATAGGAGAATTTATTTATGCGATACTGCGTTTTTGCATTAATCGTAGTTAAATATTCTATGGGAACCTTAGGATGAAATTGATTAGACGATTAGTTAAAGCGACTTTAATAAGGAATATTTCGATTTTTGTTGTATTAGGTATCGGAAAAATTTCCGGGAAAAAATTTTCGAATTCTGGAAATAGAAAAATTGTTGAGTCTCAAAAATACTAATTCGTACAAATGATTAAAATCCTTATATAAGAGTTAATTTGTACAAACATTATGTATTAGGAAATTATTATTTACACTATGTGACATCTAAACCTAGTAGTATATATGTATTTCTAAAGTTTCTTATTACTTGAACAGATGAATTTACAAAAGTTTAATCTACAATCCGAACTTTAAATTCTTTGATAGTTATATTGAATAGACTAAAATAAAAACGCGCAGAGGGATTTTATGTTCATCGGGAGAACAAATAATTTATGAACTTTTATAATTTACAATGTTATATTTGGCCTGGTTTTGTTTAGCGAGCAGTCTACATATCACGAATATAGCAATAGTAGGTGGCACTTCGAGGCCGGAAGTCCAATATAGTCATCAATAGTCTCTTCCGGAGCTCTGAATTTCCGTCTGAAATCCAGCTATAAATTATTAATATTAATTATTTTGTATATCTTTTAAAGCTTAAAAAACAATCTTTAAATTATTATTATCTGCAATAAATTAAAACATAACATTCGCATTAGCATTACAAATTTAATTATCATAAATTTGTTGTCCTAAGATAATCATTTAAATTTATAGCTGGCAGTAATCTATGCTAATCTAGCTGACAGTTTCTAGAAATCCATCTCCATCTAAATCCATGCCAAACATCTTGTTGTACTTATGTACTTGTAGTGCAGGGCTCTAGGGAAACGACCTACTGTGCATCCGGTCGCATTAGCTTATCTCACTGTGTCACTGCTCAAATGGCATTTAGTGACGTCGACTGCCAAATGAGAAATCGTTTTGATTGTCTGGTTTGGTCCCTGTTTGGGGTTTATTAACGTAACAATAGTAAACATCGTTCAGAGTAAATCAATCGCATTTATACAGCAACCACAAATGTATATAATTGAGATTTGTATAAATCTCTAAAATTAGATTTTAATAATTTCAAAATCCACAGTTCAGATAAAGAATTCTAAACCAAATCTCTACATGCTTCAACTCGAGCTTTATTTCGAAAACGTAAAGAAAGCATAAATATGTGATTAAAGGAGATTCTTAAAAGATCGTTTTCCGTTTCTTTTTGTACGGTTTGTCCTGTTTGTATTCTCCTGCGCGTCTATTTAATTATTTCAGCAACAAGTGTTGGCTTAACATGTCTGTCACATTTACTGATTTTATTTATGTTGAATGTGTTTATCCCTTTTCCAGTAAATTTCCTTTCAGCAAAGCAGGGGTATTCATTAAGTAAAAGATCCGGTTATGAGCAATTTACTGTGTTATTATGTTCAAGACTAAACCATTGCTTATGTTGAAACAAAATAGTTAAAAGGATTCCTTATCTATTAACACTCTTTAATATGTTTTGATATATTTATCATTAAATATCTTTATTGTAGATCCTAGATAAATAAAATGTTTTTGTTACTCTTTTTAACGAGTTTAATCAACACAATATTACTTAAATACAAAAATATTGATCTAAAAATGTCTAATTACAAGACACTTTTCTAATAAAAAACAAAAGAATAGATTAAAGTTATTAAATAAATAAGCAGCCTCAGTTGTTAACTAGCACAATCAATACATAAGTTGTCTCATAACTTGGCAGCAATCAGTGCATCACCAACTTCAACGAAGTTCAGGAAATTTTTGAACTGTAGTAATTTCTGAACTCTCTAACTAGCAAAACAATAAGCACAACTAATCAAGCATCTAAAAATGTTTTGGGTTTCAAACACGTTATATGAAATTTAGCTTTTACTTCCGGTGTCATCACCAACGTCGGTTTCGTCATAATTAAATATATTTCTTGGAGGAACATTGTTCAGAATTTCCCTCAAATTGTCAAAATATGCGGTAAAAGTTTCTCTAAAAACTTTGGCTCGGGCTTTGTTAATATTTCTAGAAACACGTTGTGCAACTTGATCTTTATGACGATGCAATAAATTTAGAGCCCAGTCTTTCCCAGGTAGATTATTTTGAAACTTTTCTACTCTTCTTCCCTTCCCATCAAGATACTTCTTTGCAAGCATTCTAATTTCTACGAGATCAAGAGGGAATCCCCAATCGGCTTTAAAGCTGACATAAGAATAGCTCTTTCTTCTAAATGTGTAAAAACTGGCTGACCACCGCTTGTTCTCACGTGTTTTCCGTGATTGTGTAAAGTCCCATAAGCAATGTTATACCGCTTTGAGGCCATCTTGATGGAGAGTTCGTTGTCTGCTATTTTTTGAATAGCCTCATTCAATTGATCATTTGTGTTATCTTTGTAAGATCTCGACCCTGGCGTTCGTTGATATTTTCGCACCATCTAGAAATATAGCCTTAATAGCAAAAATATTTAATACCCACATAAACGAGACATTTTTAGTTTTGCAACCAGCGGTGCGAGTTTGATATATGTCAATCACTCCCCACCGGTTATATCAAACTCGCCCCGTGAGACATATTCATGAATCTTGCAGAAACTGTTAGATTTAACCTTAAATATTAAACAACAATATGTAAAGAAATAATGACTTTTTCGTGCACTAGACTCAAAATGTACTTTATAACAACTCTTACCTTGGGGTTCTAATGAATCGGCAACCCTGTGCACAATATGGCTTGGTACAGCAAGGATACCCGCTAATTCCGCCTTCTTTCCATATATTGTAGAGCTGTTCGCTCTTAACACTTAAACTGTTAGATTTAACCTCAAATATTAAACGATAATATGTAAAGAAATAATGACTTTTTCGTGCACTAGACTCAAAATGTACTTTATAACAACTCTTACCTTGGGGTCCTAGAAGTTCTATAGGTCAAAGTTTTACAAGAAACGGGTACTTTTCGGACACGTCTTCAAAACATGGGAACACGTTTGCATTTAACTGTGTACTGACGATTAGCTCAGGCGGAAAGTTTGAGAAATAATTGGCGGAAACGGGAATGTGCCTACAGGGTGCCAGTGAAGTTATTATCAATCTCGCCTCCAGAATTCAAAGTTGCCCCAGTTTACGGTATATGATAATAGACGGAAGAGCTCCACACTCTATTACTGTTTTTTGCGGACTTTTGTTCAAATTGAAAATATTTCGGCGTTCGTGTGGTTTTGGGAAGGGCAGATTTTTAAATAAACCAGTAAAGAATTGGCGGGATTCTCCTAAGCCAATGAGGGATAATTACATCACATTGTTCCAGAACATTTTCAACTAAAAATTTTGGGGATGCCCCTTTGAATTTATACACTACCCAAAGCACATTATACTTGCAGGTGGCGGTCTAGACAATTTTATTCTAGAAGATTCTGCTTGTCGGTATTTTGTTTACTAGAAAATATGTCAACCCAATGTGTTTTAAAGCTGTAAATTCGAAGTTCAATGCATTTTAACCATAAGAAAACTTTTGTTAAAGTGAATATTACATTTTAGCCTTACATAAATACAATATTAAAAACAATTTTGTTCTAGAACATTCTATTCCACAAGAACAATTCCTATTGTCCATCAAAACATGAAATAATAAACATTAACACTTGCAATGATGGTACTTTTTTAAAATGAAAACTGCAGATTTTAGACAAGTTTTATTAGCCTGGGAATATTTTTTGAAAGTAACCTTTGATATTTAGTAGGACTCATATTTATGCAGAATACCAACTGTAATTTTAAATCAAGAAAAATATACAATAATATGTAGGACCGCATTAAGAATTTTTATCAATTATGCAAACAAAATTGCATTTTTCGGAAGTTGAAAAAAACGAACCGTTACAGCCCATATATGCTTTCACCAAGAGGTATTGGTTTCATAATGATCTAGGACAGCACAACTAATATGATACTATTTTTGTATTAGAAAAGTACTAAAAAATAGCATCATTTTAGCCTTGCGCCCTTGGATCATCGTGAAACATGGTACATGATAGTTTCGTAACATTAATCAATAACAATTTTTCTTTTTATAGGTTGATTTTGGTTTTTACCACATGGTTATTGCATTCCTACAGCAAAAAACTTTATTTTAAAGAATGCAAGCTAATTGGTAACCGCAAATGCTCAGCAATTCTCGTAGAGAACAGGTGGTCTCTACGAGTAACCCAAGATTTCAATGTTAATAAGAACACCTTTTTAGAATCAAGGAGAGATGGATTAATCAAGAAAAGCTAACAAGAAATGTTGACTCAAGAAGAACAATAATTTCTACTGCTTATAATGATGCAGCATTAATAAATTATCTTAGCAATAACCCATTTGCTACCGCTGTAACAAGTTAAACAAGGACTGGGGGTTTGTTAGGGATAAGATGAGCGACTGTCTACAAAACTGCATTATGAAATGTTATGTTATCTTCTGAAACCCCAACTATATCACGAAAATTTAATTTGTCAACATGATAATTGCCCTATTCATACTTGCCGTATTACTTCTGAATGGCATCAAAACAATGAGATAATAACATTACCATGACCAGGAAACATTGCCGACCTGAATTCCAATGAAAATGTGTGGGTCAGTATGGTAAAAAATTATGTAACTAACTTTATAGCACAGAATGTTGTGGCAAGCTATTGAAAGCATTTGGAAGGTGAAAATCACAGTGAAATATATTTAACTTATAATTTTATGTCAAGTTGAAATCGTATTCTAAAGTAAATGTAATAAAAAAACCTCGACTATTTATTTAATACATTCAAATCCACCAACATCACGCATTTCACTGAGAGTAAGAACGATTAGTTTTTACTGCTCGGTTTAGAACAACAGTCGTTGCATGTTTTGCGTAATATATGATCTATGACAAATATAAGAATATATCATGCGCTCTTAGTGCATACAAAATTGCTTTCGCAATTTCTTTTTCAGTTTATGGCATCTTTATCAACAAAAATCTTTTTTTCTAATTCTACTTCTGTTATAAAAGAGTTACTATAAAAATGACTTAATTTTCATACGATAGCTAAATTAAAACGAACTATACATATTACGCGTTTTGTAATTACAAACCTGCGTGATTGCCATCCTGACAGTTAAATTTGCTAAATGCATTCCTTGCTTTGTTACTTAATAACTGGTGTAAATAATGCACTATTATAAAAAAAGTAATAGTTAATTACTTACTGATTGAAAATACTAGTTGATACTGAAAAAAACTAAATTAGTCGATTGCAGATACTTCCTTGTTCAGCAACCAGAATACTTGTGGAATATTGTATGAGTAAGTATGTGAGTAAAATGAATGTATGAGAACATGCATTGCCAATAATAAAATTAGACAAAATTATCTCTTTTTTCATTGAAGGTGCATAAAAACTGGAAAACAAGAATACCATTATCAACTACCAGCGACTTTATAACGCTATTAAACTACATATCTAGCAATTATGAATTATGTTTCCAAAAACACTTTCTTCTTTTGTGCGAATATCCAATATAATTACATAAAAACGGTCTTAAATTAGCAGGTGTTTGCCTAAAACGAATCATACTCTGCTATAGTCCTAGATAAAAAAGTTTATATTTAGTTTTATGTCTTTTTATATTTTATATTATAATCTACCTGAAAATATTATCTCAAGCGAAACTGTCATTATCATTAGCTTGCTTTTCTAACAAAGATGAAATCATCTTGTTTATTGTTTCTAGCCTTATATTGTGAAACCCCGCAATCATGAATTAAATAAAATATAAAATAATGACAGCTTAGCTGTCGAAACAATAAGTAGATGTCAGGTAGATTATAACAAACTGGGGAAACTTTTACTAATTTTTTATTTCTTTCATGATTATGGAGTTTCACCATACAAGGCACAGAAACAATAAACAAGATCTTTTTATATTACAAGAAACGGATAAATGTTTTGCGTACGTGACTGGAAAAGACTGTATTTTGTAGAAAACAGTAAGTACACATGTTAATGTAGATGATAATTTTATTCGAAGACGAGAATAATTCAGTTTTATACACTGAGAAAAAGGTTTATTTCCAAATACAAAATGTATTTACTTAGGTACAACTGAGAGTTCTTTAATTAAAGCTAACAAATGTTTTTTAGTTTAATATTGCTGTTTTTAAAAGAACGAAACAAGATATTTTGCTTCAAGTTGGTACTTTATTTGAGTATAATTTATTTCAGTGTTGTAAATATTTTTTGACTTAACGCTATCAGTTTAGTAGACCAGCTCTTCATTTAAATAAAATGAATTATTATAATGGGACTGATTTAATGTGAAAGTTGCAACAAATGTTTAATAAAGTTCTCAGAACTAAATTATGAATTGCTGATATTCTATCTTTATTTACTGCAAGCTTGCTTTCCGTGCAGAATATAAACTATTTATTTAAATGAATTGCAGTTAATTTAGTTTTACCATCTCTTTGTTCATCAAATGTACGGTAAGATGACGCGTCCAAAAAGATTGCATCACAACATTTTGACCTTCACCAAGTTTGGAAGTTCTATTACACGGGTTGCAGTTGTAGTTAATTGTGATTACTGATTAAGTGTTTATTATTTCAATGAGTGACCAAAAAAGTTAAAATTCTTTTAATGTTAATTGGAACTGGAAAATTCTTAAAGGTAAGAAAAATTTGATTGATTAGTGCAATATTTAAGTAAGTCATTATGTAATTCTTATTAGAAGTACCAGTAACTAATCAAAGTACTAACTATATATTCAATTAATTTTTAAATAGCTTTATATTATACTGAAAGAAGGAAATTGTTAAATCAAAGAAGAAATCAGCATATTCTAAACTTTAAATATGTGTGCAAAATAAAATGTTAATTTTGGTTTGTTTGTTCAACAATCTGCATCTTTTGGTTAAAGGTTTAAACTGATAACATTCGTTTTAAACAAAATTAACATTGTTGATCTTATATTAAACAATTTCTAATGTTGTGAAAAATGTTTTTACCTCTTCGCTTTAAGTTTTAAGAAAATATAAATATCAAACAAAACAATTATATTTAATTATCATTAAAACTTCATTCAAAGCAACATTGGTAAGTGGTAGTCTTTTTGTTGTGTCAACAATAAATAATTTTTGAACAAAAAATTTTTGAATCAACATTTTCATTTCTCTCAGTGCATACATTTATCATGTTTGTTTAAATATTAGGAGTTTGCAGATTCGGGAATAGTGATGAAATTATCATTTATACGAGTATCATCGTTGGTTCCACCGGCACCAGGAGAAAATGCAGTTCAAGCCAGGCAAGGTAACAGCAATTTTGGAATCCTACCACTCATGAAGCAAAGGCGGGGATTATTTTACATGTGAAGGTACAAATATATTGCATTAAATCGTAAAGTAATAAGTATGTCAACAATAAATAATTTTTGAACAAGAAATTTTTGATTCAACATTTTCATTTCTCTCAGTGTATACATTTATCATGTTTGTTTAAATATTAAGAGTTTGCAGATTCGCGAATAGTGATGAAATTATCACTTATACGAGTATCATCGTTGGTTCCACCGGCACCAGGAGAAAATGCAGTTCAAGCCAAGCAAGGTAACAGCAATTTTGGAATCCTACCACTCATGAAGCAAAGGCGGGGATTATTTTACAGGTGAAGGTACAAATATATTGCATTAAATCATAAAGTAATAAGTATGTCAACAATAAATAATTTTTGAACAAGAAATTTTTGAATCAACATTTTCATTTCTCTCAGTGCATACATTTATCATGTTTGTTTAAATATTAGGAGTTTGCAGATTCGGGAATAGTGATGAAATTATCATTTATACGAGTATCATCGTTGGTTCCACCGGCACCAGGAGAAAATGCAGTTCAAGCCAGGCAAGGTAACAGCAATTTTGGAATCCTACCACTCATGAAGCAAAGGCGGGGATTATTTTACAGGTGAAGGTACAAATATATTGCATTAAATCATAAGGTAATAAGTATGTCAACAATAAATAATTTTTGAACAAGAAATCTTTGAATCAACATTTTCATTTCTCTCAGTGTATACATTTATCATGTTTGTTTAAATATTAAGAGTTTGCAGATTCGCGAATAGTGATGAAATTATCACTTATACGAGTATCATCGTTGGTTTCACCGGCACCAGGAGAAAATGCAGTTCAAGCCAAGCAAGGTAACAGCAATTTTGGAATCCTACCACTCATGAAGCAAAGGCGGGGATTATTTTACAGGTGAAGGTACAAATATATTGCATTAAATCATAAAGTAATAAGTATGTCAACAATAAATAATTTTTGAACAAGAAATTTTTGAATCAACATTTTCATTTCTCTCAGTGTATACATTTATCATGTTTGTTTAAATATTAAGAGTTTGCAGATTCGCGAATAGTGATGAAATTATCACTTATACGAGTATCATCGTTGGTTTCACCGGCACCAGGAGAAAATGCAGTTCAAGCCAAGCAAGGTAACAGCAATTTTGGAATCCTACCACTCATGAAGCAAAGGCGGGGATTATTTTACAGGTGAAGGTACAAATATATTGCATTAAATCATAAAGTAATAAGTATGTCAACAATAAATAATTTTTGAACAAGAAATTTTTGAATCAACATTTTCATTTCTCTCAGTGCATACATTTATCATGTTTGTTTAAATATTAGGAGTTTGCAGATTCGGGAATAGTGATGAAATTATCATTTATACGAGTATCATCGTTGGTTCCACCGGCACCAGGAGAAAATGCAGTTCAAGCCAGGCAAGGTAACAGCAATTTTGGAATCCTACCACTCATGAAGCAAAGGCGGGGATTATTTTACAGGTGAAGGTACAAATATATTGCATTAAATCATAAGGTAATAAGTATGTCAACAATAAATAATTTTTGAACAAGAAATCTTTGAATCAACATTTTCATTTCTCTCAGTGTATACATTTATCATGTTTGTTTAAATATTAAGAGTTTGCAGATTCGCGAATAGTGATGAAATTATCACTTATACGAGTATCATCGTTGGTTCCACCGGCACCAGGAGAAAATGCAGTTCAACCCAAGCAAGGTAACAGCAATTTTGGAATCCTACCACTCATGAAGCAAAGGCGGGGATTATTTTACAGGTGAAGGTACAAATATATCGCATTAAATCATAAAGTAATAAGTATGTCAACAATAAATAATTTTTGAACAAGAAATTTTTGAATCAACATTTTCATTTCTCTCAGTGCATACATTTATCATGTTTGTTTAAATATTAGGAGTTTGCAGATTCGGGAATAGTGATGAAATTATGATTTATACGAGTATCATCGTTGGTTCCACCGGCACCAGGAGAAAATGCAGTTCAAGCCAAGCAAGGTAACAGCAATTTTGGAATCCTACCACTCATGAAGCAAAGGCGGGGATTATTTTACAGGTGAAGGTACAAATATATTGCATTAAATCATAAAGTAATAAGTATGTCAACAATAAATAATTTTTGAACAAGAAATTTTTGAATCAACATTTTCATTTCTCTCAGTGCATACATTTATCATGTTTGTTTAAATATTAGGAGTTTGCAGATTCGGGAATAGTGATGAAATTATGATTTATACGAGTATCATCGTTGGTTCCACCGGCACCAGGAGAAAATGCAGTTCAAGCCAAGCAAGGTAACAGCAATTTTGGAATCCTACCACTCATGAAGCAAAGGCGGGGATTATTTTACAGGTGAAGGTACAAATATATTGCATTAAATCATAAAGTAATAAGTATGTCAACAATAAATAATTTTTGAACAAGAAATCTTTGAATCAACATTTTCATTTCTCTCAGTGTATACATTTATCATGTTTGTTTAAATATTAAGAGTTTGCAGATTCGCGAATAGTGATGAAATTATCACTTATACGAGTATCATCCTTGGTTCCACCGGCACCAGGAGAAAATGCAGTTCAAGCCAAGCAAGGTAACAGCAATTTTGGAATCCTACCACTCATGAAGCAAAGGCGGGGATTATTTTACAGGTGAAGGTACAAATTATTGCATTAAATCAAAAAGTAATAAGTATCTTATTCATTATTTTTATACAGAATCCTGGTGCACACTGGATGTGTAAACATAAACAAGACTAAAATAAAATGTCCAAGTTTGGATTGACCTTTCAGCAATTCATTATATGTTTGTAGTGGTGAGTCGTTCAATAACAGACATTCAAAAGGTTTATATTGCCTATTTCAATAATACTTGATAAATATTATGTTGATGTTTCATTTATTCAATGATTTTCATTAATTATTGGCTAATTTCACGCCAAATCACCTAGAGCTATTTGCTTCAAGTCTTAAATTTTTTCAAATTTTTTTCTTGTATAGACACATAAATTATGAAATGACATTAAATTAATTTTTTCAGATTTCTTGGATGAAAACAGCCGAAGATTTTTGAAAATTTCGATATCTTTGCAAATACTGCTATCCTACGCTGCGCATCATCTGACTTATTGTCATTACTCTGTTTTTTCTGAGTTATCTGGCTCATCCAAGTGTCAGATTAAAAGCTAGTTTTTAGATCTTTCAGATTATATCAAGTAACGTTCAAAGACATGCGCAGTAGAAAAGCAAATTTTAATGTTTTATACCTTTGAATCTTATTTTATAGAATTACCTTAGCATATACGTGGCTTGGTTAAAAAACAAAAAGGGTGTTCTTTGTAGTTATAAAAAAAATTATTTTTGAAAAAAATTGTTCTCAGAGCCTCCTCTTTTTCTACTGTTCAATGTCTGTTGCACGTTTCTTGATATACTCTGAAAGATCCAAAAACTAGTTTTAATCTGATACCTGAATTAGCCAGATAACATAAAAAATAAGGGAATTATGACAATTTTAGCCAGACGATGCAAAGTGTGGGCAGGGACGAACCTAAGGAGTTTTTTTGGAGGGGGGTAACCTTAAAATTGCCAACTTATTAAGATGAAAATACCAACTACTAGTAAGAAAATATTTTTATTTGTACCTAACATTATATGAAGCAAAATTAGTATAAATCTTATTTTTATTTAAAACTCTCCAACGTGTACTATGTATGGCAATTAGATTAAATTTAAAAAAAAATAAATTGTTTTGGACACATTTTCTTATCTTCTCATTTTTCTCAAATTGTGAAATTGCCAACTCTCGCTCAAAATTATCAACTTTGAGGGGGGAGCTTCCCCTCCCACCCCGCCATGGGTTCGTTCCTTAGTGTGGGATAGCAGTATTTTCACCCAAAAAATTAGTTTAATGTCATTTCATAATTCAAGGGCATCTGATCAGAGGGGCGAATTGTGATTTTTTGTTTTGTAAGACATTAATCTGGTCATACAAAACATTCGCCTGTTTTGAGAGACAAAAGATCACAAATTTGGTGATACGCCCCTCTAATCTGATGCCCTCGAATGTATCTATGCAAGGAAAAAATGTGAACAAAATCTGAGATATCGAAGCACGGTCATGTTTTAAAATTAGGTGATTTGGCATGAAATTAGCCTATTACTAATGTAGAAAAATGTTTTGTATCTGTAAATTTGAAATAAAACACATTAAAGGTAAATCAGATGTTTTATTGTCTAAAAAGAATGGTGAAGTTTTGTGAACAAAACATGATTTCATTCAATTTTTATAAATAATTAAAAGAAGTAACAATCAATTCTATTAACAATTTGATTTAGTTGTGACATGCATACTTTAATTATGAATATTTTGCTTTCCTTGAGGTAAATAATAATTTAATTTCTTTTAAACTAGCCAACCTTGCAATAAAATTTTCATTAATGTAAAAGAACAAAAATTTGGTTGTTACAAATAATCTCGAATTATGAAGAAATAATCCGAAGAATGAAACAATTCTGAAGCATACTTACGGGAAGACGGCCTACATTTCCTACAACCTAAGATTTAGTTGATCTAAATAATTATTCTAGTTCTATGTTACAACTATTTTACTTATGTTATGGCAAATAAGCCATAGGTTGTAGGAATTATATTTAGTTCTGTGAAACAAACAATATATTTGACTTAACTTTCCGCTTTGTTTCTTTAGAAACACTTTTATTTCAGTTACATAATTCTTGACTCTACTAAATTATTGCTTAATTGTAATATCGAACTTAAGCCTTTGGTTCATATAACTGTATCTTTCTTTCGTCGTATTCAACTTTAGTATTTGTTTACCTCAAATAAATTTTAGTTACATCTAATAAACCTTTTTCTCAGTGTACCGGGGCTTGAAGATTTAAACGCTTTAAAATATTTAAAAGCTGATGATTTTGGAAAATGAAATGGTTACGCATTTTGTAGTCGGTCTCGGTGAGTGAAAGTAGCGCGTAAGAAATCATTAAGCAGCTGAAAATGACATAGATGTTAGCGCATACATAGTGTTTAGGAAAAGATGATTCCGAGTTGTGCAGGAATATGTGCTCGAGTCGTCATGGCCACTCTTAAGATGGATAATCTGTAGATTGTATGTAATTACCTGTAAAACTGTCCACAAGCCTGTTATGTTGTATTATTTAGTTTTGACTTACAATTTCAGAAATACTTTTTAAGTACCTATTTTAATAAAAGTACAATGAAGTTCATAAGAACGAACGTCATATGATGAATAAAAAATTGTCAATGTAGCAAGATACAATTGTTTGTACATTAGTGAGATGTAAACGTTTATGAACTTTCAACTAATAAACTTTAAACAAAATCTATTAAATATTAACTCCCAGTTAATAGTTATCTTTTAAGAAAGAAAAATTGTTAGATATTCTCGTGATGAATTTTCGTTGTAATTCTGTTCTGGTAGCCGTTGTCTGATCTGACCTTTATATTCGAAGAGACTTATACAGTTGAGATTAAGCTTTATCAGTAGACTAATAAATAATATATATTATGTAATTAGGAGATCAAGCGATACTTTAAATCCGAGAAGATGTATTATAACGCAGAGGTGCCAGCCGAGGCGTTATAACATCTTCGAGGATTTAAAGAAGCTTGATCTCCGTATTGCATAAGCTGTTTTATTTTATTTCGTATTTCAATCCTAATTTCTATATAAAGAAGCAAGTTGCCTTGTCTGTGTCATCATACGCGTAACCAAGGAGATAAAAAACAGCATATCACGTGTGGCTGTTATGCAACATCAAATGATTTTTACGTTGCCAACAACAACGGAGATCAAGAACGTCTTGAACTCCGGTGTCATTGACAACGGAGATTAAGATATACTTTATTTTACTAATTGTAGTATATAAACATTGTCGCATGTGTGTCCACCACAATTCGAACAAATAATGGAACATTTTAAGTCAGCTTTTCGGCATCCTCAGGCAGCTCCGCAATTTTTTGTGCATTTGCAAGATATTATTTGCAGCAAACTTGATGGTGCGGCAGCCATAGTAGTTCTAATTGGTTGAAGTCCATTTGTAGTCCGCTTCCAACCCCATTCTTCAGGATCATGGTAAAATCCAGGCCAAGTTTGAACTTGGTGGTACTTCAAATACATTTTATTGGAAATCTTGTGTTCTACAAATTTGGTTAGTACCATTTTTAATGTAACATTAACCGTTAACTATATATTTAGCGATAACCATGTTGGAAAAAGTTTGGCGCGCTATAAATGTAACCGTATGCACTATACAGAAAAAAGTTTCGAAAAAAAGTTGTAGAAAATCTTATTATCTACGAAAACGATCTTTACTTTTTTATTCGTACGATGCACGGTTCACGAGATAACTATTTGATAAAACGTGTCTTCCAAGATGGCGGCTAACGCTCAACCCACCCCCGCGTCCCGCCAACTTGACGTTACATTTAGGTGACACCACCGAACATTTTCCAACAAGAAAATCAATTCTGTAGAAGATTGCAGAAATAAATTACCCAGTTACTGGCCTATTTTAGGTAATGCACGTTACAGTAGATACAGAAATCAAATTGGAAAAGCAAATGACTTGACCTGTCAAAAAGTGACAATTGGAGCATTGTTGGACTCGTTAAGAGATAACATACATATATATCGTAACTTTCATCATTAACAATACATCACAGAAAGTTGTTTCATATGTCAGAAAATAGTCAGCCTCGGTGGACTAGTGGTTTGCATGCTTGCTTCATAATCCAAGGGTCCCAGGTTCGATCCCAGGCCGAGCTGGTAATTTTTCATAGCTGAAAAAAATTAAAAATATGCCTTCTTCTCGGATAGGAAGTAAAACTGTAGGTCCCGTGTAGAAAACGCAGATCTTATACGTGGTATCTAAATTTGGCACCTGTAGCTAAAAAAATAGAGAAGACTTTAGAGGGGGGTGGGGAATCTGTCCCAAACAAGTACTCGGTATGCTGCACTAGATGCTATTTGGTGAATCACGGATTTCTTTTACATTTGAAAGTTTTGATATACCTACTCTTAACTTGTGTAAAGATTGTGTAATTGAACTATCGCCATATCCAATGCCACTTAATTATGATCATTCTGCGCTTTTCTTATAGGAAATACATTTTAAATGCCATATAGGTTGATTCTAAACTAAGGGCAAGTTGAATCAATTACTTCTTTATTATGTGAGATTAGAACATCCATTATCCAGAAAATAACAATTACTGGCCATGTATGATTATTTTCACTATAGTTAGTATTACTGCTTCTATATATTTATACATAACATACTCTAAAATCAAGCTATCAAAATAATTCGAAAAATACAGGGTATTCTATAAAAGAATAAATACAAAAATACTTACAGCTTAAACAGGAAGTCGAGTATTTTATTTACTTCTCTTAAAGTATTTATTACTGTATGAAATTATAAAACTTTTCTTTATATATATTTCTTCTATATAATACTTATGATCATGTATACGATTTGGGGACGAGGTTGTGGCTAAATATTAGAAAATTTTGCAGCCTAGTGTACCCCTGACATCTTTGAAACAAATTTTGAAAGTGGAGTTACTACACATGATAACACGACGCAGTTTTATTATGAACCTCGACCTATGCGTTTCCACTTATAGTATATTTTACAGTTGATTTAAAAACGCTATTAATACTGCATATAATAATATGAAAAATCCTCTATAGTTGTAAATGTTGTTTTAAAAACTTTATTAGTTTAGAGATTTAAATGAATAAATAATGCAATTTCTTTAAACACAATAAAAATAGCAATACGTAAATAAAATTTTATTTGTAATATAGTAAAATTTCTAAAATTGTATTTACAAATAGATAAATATAAACAGTTGTAGAAAAGAAGGTTTATTAATCAAATCTATTTGACAATTAAAAAAGAATTTACGACGTTTATTATGAATACACCAATGTTAACTTGAGCCACAAATTCTAAAATAAATACGTTGTGCAGAATGTCGATTTTTATATTAAATTATATTAATTACACATGAATAAAAGATAAAAAACACTTCTTAGTTAAACGTTTAATAATTTTAATTAAGCTAACGAATTTAGTTGGACTGTACAGGACAGCAACTTATATAAAAGTGACAATCCAACTCGAAAATTTGTAACCAATCAAATTACAGAATTTTTCAAATTGGGACCAATGAAAAGTGGTTTTTTCACTAAGAAAAAACCACTTGTCAAAATGAAATGTCAAATTTAATTAAATTAATATTAACTACACACGCTAAATAAAAATTTGCTCGGTGGATTATCATGCCGAATACAACTCGTGGTCTAATTTCTTCTTGCAAAATTTATCGTCTAAGACATTCGTAGCTTTTGCTTTTGGAAAATTACACTCGTGTCCTGCGTCGACTCGTGTAATTTTCGTTGCAAAGCTACTCATATCTGAAACGACAATATTTGTCGGAAAAAATCAGACCACTTGTGATATTATTTATGAGTAAAAAATGTACTGTTCTACCCCTCTCCCTGACAAGTAACCCTTGAGCTATGCGCCCCAAACATGCTTAAGTCGACGATAGGCGAACATAGCCGAATAAATGTACTTAACAACAAATTTGTACAATAACATAATTATTAACCTAAATTTATAACATAATTAAGAGAAGACACAATGATACAATAAATAATTAAATATGTAACCTAAACCCTAACATACACCCCCACCTTGAAAGGCTCTTCTTTCAATAGATTTATTTCTACTATTAACTATTACCAAGATTTATTAAATAATGCGTAAAATTCTAATGAGAAAAAGTTCAATTCGCTGCACTACTTCCATACTAATTGTCTATTGGAAGGACGCACACTTTAGATATGGCACGTTTTATTGTTCCGTTCGCGCACTTAACACTCACCACCCTAACTTCACCATCTGAACCGGGATGCTGCTCCAAAATCCGCCCAAGACGCCACTTAAGCGGTGGAATGTTATCTTTTCGAATGACAACCATTTTACCTGGTTGAATCAATCCTGAGCTGCTTGTTTTCCATTTCACCCTAGTTTGTAATTCGCTGACATATTCTTTCGACCATCGCTTCCAGAAGATTTGCATAACCCTTTGAATTCTTTGAAATTGCGATAGCCTTCCTTCCTTTATATGCGTAACGTCCTGGTCTGGAACGCTAAGAAGGCTCCTTCCAATTAAGAAGTGGGCTGGAGTCAGAGGATTAAGGTCGGTAGGATAGCTAGACAAGGGAGAGAGAGGACGTGAATTTGCTACTGCTTCTATTTGAGTTAGTAAAGTATCTAATTCCTCGTAGGTGAACAAAGCAGTACCTAATACTCGTTTTAAATGGAACTTTATTGTCTTGACTCCGGCCTCCCAAAGGCCACCGAAGAGAGGGGAGCGACGAGGAATGAAATTCCAAATAATTCCTTCAGAGGCTAATGAATTTTGAAAATTATTATTTTTGGCAGGAGAGTTTAGACTCGTTTGGAATTGCTTTAGGCAATTATCTGCACCAACAAAATTGAAGCCATTGTCGGAGTATATTTTTGAGGGGTTTTCTCTTCGAGACGAAAATCGCCTTAATGACGCTAAAAATGCCTCTGTTGTGAGTTCAGAGACTAATTCAGTATAAATTGCCTTGGTAGCAAAGCAAATGAATATACAAATATAAACCTTCACACTCTTGCAGCCTCGACCCTTTTTGTTTTTCATTAAGATGGGGCCACAATAATCAACCCCGCAAATTTCAAAAGGAAAATGGGGTTACAGTCGTTCTTTAGGTAAAGGTCCCATCAATGTCTCAACAGTTCGAGGATTGGCTCGAAAACATCGTACACACGTGTGGACAATCTTTTTAACTTGATTACGACCCGAGACTGGCCAATATGTTTCTCTTAAATATGCCAGAAGGGCTTGCGGACCAGAGTGTAAAGTTGCCTCGTGCATATTTCTGATAATAAGCAATGTCAACTTATGATTTTTAGGCAGCAAAATAGGATGTTTTTGTTGTCTGAAACGTGGGATTTAGCTAACCTACCCCCAACTCTTAAAAGTCCATTACGATCGATAAAGGGATTTAAAGCTAGTAAATTGCTTTTAGAATTGATTTGTTTGTGCTTGCATAAGTCTGAGATTTCTTGCTTAAATTCAGCTTGTTGGGCTATCTTTATTAATAATTGTAGAGCATTCTTTAGTTCTTGAACGGTTAGATTACCTATAACTCTCAGATTTTTTGGATTGACTGCATTGTTCTTAAAACGCAAACAATATGCTACCACCCTTTGAAGCTTATTACTGAATAAACTTCAAGACGAGAATTTGTCGAAAAGCATGTGAGGTTCAGTTTTGGCTGCCAATACAGTAATTTGACGTCGCCGTTCTGTTAAATAATCAGGAGAATTTTCGATATTCTTATAATCTTCGGAATGGATATGTGGAGAAAAGTTTGCTAGCCATACCGGGCCATGCCACCAAAGTTCGGCATTGATTAAATTAAGCGGCCTGACGCCACGCGATAGTAAGTCGGCAGGGTTTTGCTTCGAATCAACATGTCTCCATACATATTGTGAAGTAAGATCTTGAATTTACAAATTCAACCTACAAATGTTTTTAATAAGTTTGGAGCCGTTTTTATCCAAGCCAAGGGGATTGTCGAATCGCACCAACAGTTAACCGTGTTTACATCTAAGACCAGAGCAGCACGGGTTTTTTTGAGTCTGGCAAGTAAAAGGGCTGCGCAAAGTTCTAATCGCGGGATCGACGTCTGTTTCAGGGGTGCGACTTTAGATTTCGCGGAAACCAATTGGATTACGGAGTTTTCCGATGCATTGATGCTGCGGATGTAATCACACGCCCCATAAGCGGCCTTACAGGCATCTGAGAAGCCATGAATTTCAATGAGTGTTGCGTCGTTAATGACTATTGTTCTTTGTACCTTTATTTTTTGCAGCGCACCCAACTCGTTCTGAAAGCGTAGCCACTCCGTATGCAAATTCATAGAAACGGATTCGTCCGAAGTTAAATTACATTGCCATAGTTTTTGCAGTAGAATTTCTGAAATAATAGTGACAGGAGTTACTAAGCCTAATGGGTCGAATATTTTTGACGCGGTTGACAAAATGTGTCGCTTTGTTACAGGCGACCGAGACTGCTCAAGTTTTATACTAAAGCCCTACGTATCTAACTTAGGAAGCCATAAGAGTCCCAATGCCTTGGTACTGTGGTCGGGACATAATTGAATAATGTTCGTATTGGATGAGTCAGGTAATCCTTCAAGAATTCTTCTGTCGTTAGAGATCCATTTTCGGAGTTCAAAACAGCCTTGTTTGAGAATTTGTGTTACTTGTTCTTTTATAGTAAACGTAAAAGTCACGCAAAATTATCTCTGATGCATGTGGGTACTGATTTATATTATCGTGACAGTTATATTAGGTGACAGTGTTCAACATGTAATGTGATAATGGCTCTGAGGGATCCGCCCTCCATACGATGCGTTGTAAATCTCTTTGCTCTGGGTGAATAAACACCTGTCGGTACATTTTCGCGACATCGACTGTCCAAGCGTATTTATGTTGGCGGAACCTAACTAAAATTGAAAAAAGGTCATCTTGAACCGTGGGGCCTATCATTTGAAGATCGTTTATAGAAATACCCGTGCTTGATTTAGCAGATCCGTCAAAAACAACACGTAGCTTGGTGGTGATACTCCCTTGTTTAAAAACACCATGGCGAGGCAAATAATATGTAATAGCGGGTTTGTTTGTAACTTCAATTTTCTCCATGTGGCCTAATCGCTCGTATTCATCCATAAAAGCTATATACGATTCCCTTAGTTGGGGATTTTTTTGAAGTTTATGTTCAAGTGAATTAAACCGTTTTATTGCTAATTCCTTTGAGTCGCCTAACATTTCAACGGGTTCCTTTAGAGGAATTGAAACGTAAAATCGTCCGTCTTTATCGCGAGACGTTGTGTGCATAAAATTCTCCTCGCAATAATTTTCTTCGCGTGGCAATGCCTTTATAGATCGGCATTCCTCCAATTCCCAAAATTTAACTAGCTGGTTCTGAACCTAAATGTTGTCATTAGCAGGACTCAGATTACACTGAGGATTATTGATATGATTAACCTGATAACTGAGAGGACCTGATAGCACCCAACCAAATCTGGTTTTCTGAAGTGTTAATTGACCAACCCCTAGCTCTAACTGATCGACACATATTAAGTTCCAAAATACTTGAGCCCCTATTAATAAATCTATTTTGTTTGAGATATTGAATGTTTCATCCGCTAGCTGGATATTTTTTGGTATTTCCAGGGACCTTGCGTTAAATGAATAATTGGGAAGATTTTCCGTGATTTTTGGAACAATTATACACGATAAGGAAGATTCGTAACTGTTGAATCTGGATTTAATTGCTACCTCCGTTTTATGAGTCATTTGCGTTGAAATTTGGCCAATATCAGTAACAGCGAAACTTATTTTGGTTTCTGCAAGCCTAATATATTACACATGTCTTGAGTTATAAAATTTGACTGGCTGCCGCTATCCAGAAGAGCCCTACATTTATAATACGATCCAGAATTACTTACAACTATTACAATTGCAGTGGACAATGGCACTTGTTGATTGTAATCGTTTAAAACGTGATTAATATTGGTGGATGGAACTTGATTAGCTTCAGTAAGAATTGCACTGTTATCTGTTGCTGATGAAATGTTTTGGGCTGCCGTGCTTGGAAAATTTCCGGCAACTGGATTGTTATTAATATGTAGGAGTGAGTGATGCTTTCTTCTACAGGATCTGCATCCAACAGATCTACAATAGAGTGTGGAGTGCGAATTTCTTAAACAATTGTAGCATAATTTATGCGTTTTTACTTGAACTATTCTTGACTGAACAGGCAGTGATTTGAATTCTTCGCAGTTGTAAATGCTATGGCTATTTTTGCAATATATGCAAATGGGTTGTTTGTTTGCATTTGACTCGTTGGTAGTTACGAACGTATTAGATGCAGTATGGGTTTGAAATTTAAATGGTTTAGGTTTATTATTATACTTTACTTCATTGCCCTGGCTCATGTTTAATGTTTCTAATAATGCACATCTACCTTTCAGAAATTCCTTTAATTCAGCAATAGTAGGAGATTCCCCGCTTATTTTATATGATTCCCATTCACGCTTTGTAGTCATGTCTAATTTTAAGATTATAAGATAGATTAATAGCCCATCCCATTGATCAACTGGTTGGTCTAAAATTTTTAATGATCGTAAATGCTTTGAAATCCCATCTAGATGTTGGCGTAATAACACATGTGATTCTTTGGACAAAGTCGGCAAATTGAGTAACGATTTAATATGATTATTAACTATCAAGCGCTTATTGTTATACCTATCTAATAATGCGTTCCATGCTACTGCATAATTAGCATCGCAAAGCTGCAAGGATTGTATAATCTGACTGGCTTCACCCTTCAATGATGCTTTTAAATAGTGAAATTTTTGTACATTGCTAATGCTGTTATTGTTGTGAATAAGTGAATCAAAGATGTCACGGAATTCGAGCCAATTCTCGTAGTTGCCTTCAAATGTGGGAAGACTAATTGTAGGTAGCTTCACTTGATTTAAAAGGTTTGAAGGATCGAAGCTGCTGTTAGTATGAGGCACTTAATGTGCAGATGTATTAGAATTGTTCTTCTTTAAAAGAGTTTGTGCTAATGCTAGGTTAGTGAAATATGAATTTTCAAAATTTTCTCTTTCTTTTTCGTTTGCCTGTATTTCTTCTGCTTTTGTTTGAAGGGATTCAATATCAGACTGAATATCGTTAAAATCATTTAAAATAGGTTGTACTGCCTCCAAACGAATGCTGAGTTGTGATAATGATAGTTCATCAGGATTCGCAACCTTTTTTATATCGTCTACTAGATTTTGGAATCTGGTAATATGGCGTTTGAGAATGCCGCGTTTTCTTGTTAAACTGTTTAAATCTAGTTCCTCCATTATTTAATGAGAATAGGAATTTGAATAAGTATGACGTTTCTAACTCAAATAAAAGCAACAGGTTTTGGACAATGAGTATTGAGGTACAAGGAAAAGCCCACTTACGTTAATCCTTCCTAGAAAGCTGCTGTTGTTGTCCTAGCAGTGAACAAAGCGCTGGGTATTCCTGGTAGGTTGAATCACCGGTGTAAGCAGGTATCTGAAGTACAACAGGATATTCTTGCGATGCTGGCTTGTTGAAACTCAAAGTAACGGTTTTTTTGTGCGCCGTTCTTTATTTTCGAATTTTTTAACAGCTTGATAACTTCAAGTAATGTTTTGATATTAATGATAATGTCTTTGGTTTTTGTGGTGTACCACTGAGTACAGTTTAACTTTTTACCACTGGGTACACTTTAACTATTTCACGTTGGATTTTACAGTATCGACAACGGAATATGGTAACACGATATAACACCGGGTAATTTTTTATTTCACGTGGTTCACATAAATATCCACTTCGAAGGACCAATGTTTAAAAGATAAAAAACACTTCTTAGTTAAACGTTTAATAATTTTAATTAAGCTAACGAATTTAGTTGGACTGTACAGGACAGCAACTTATATACAAGTGAGTAAAAAATGTACTGTTCTACCCCTCTCCCTGACAAGTAACCCTTGAGCTATGCGCCCCAAACATGCTTAAATCGACGATAGGCGAACATAGCCGAATAAATGTACTTAACAACAAATTTGTACAATAACATAATTATTAACCTAAATTTATAACGTAATTAAGAGAAGACACAATGATACAATAGATAATTAAATATGTAACCTAAACCCTAACAACACATTTCTTGTCTAACAGATTTTTAATAGAAAAGGTGGGAGGGCCAGGCTATTTAAAAGTACAGTCAGCGTAAATACGTTACTGCAAATAAAGCACCCAAATCCTAAGCCTGCTTATGATCATTAATTCATTATTTAATTCTGCTATTTAACCGAGCGAATCTTAATACAGAAACTTTTAATAACTAAAGGTCACAGGAACTAGGTCTATGATGTTATTTATTTTAACAGACGATTACTCAGTTAACAATATGACATGTTAACTCCACGAAGAGTGACAAAATATAGTTAGACATTAATTTATAATATTTAAAAGTTTATAACTTGCTACTCTATTCTCCTTTTACATATTAGCACTTATTTTGTGCTGTGCTGTGAAATTCTAAACTGTTTCTAGTAGCAACGCGTCGTTTCTAATTAGGTAAAACGACTTAAATGTGAGAATGTGAGAATGTGTAGATAGCATGTATAATTTACTATTGGAATACATTATGGGATAACAAAGTTACGAGGACTTGTACGGTAATCCTACAATAATAACCTGATGAAATGCGTGCTGAAACTTAATGCATTAATTATTTGATCTGGCAGCGGTTAATGTAGCAATTACTAGCTTTGTAGTTTTCAAACTATAATTGCTATTATTTTGCGATTATTTTAATTCCAAATAGTGATTTTTCAGATTACAGTAATTATTAAATTAATTGAAACAATGTAGCTAAATTGGGTTTTAAAGAAAATAATTTTTTACAACTACTCATAAGTGTAATTTAAAACTAAATAAATAATGCCAAAAAGTAGTTAAGTTCCAAAAATCCAAAATATGATAACATTTCTGTTATCAAACTTCAACTTATCTCTGTTTTCTATACAAGATAGATAAGCAATCTAATAGATAATCTTAATTTGCATAGTAAAGGACACTACATAAGTTTTTGATATAATTAAGTAAGTTATTAATTACATTGATTGACAACAAACCTCTCCCGATTAAATTTATGAGGATGATACATAAATTTGATCTCATTTAATCAGAAATAGAATTAAAAATGCTGTATCATCCACCAGTCTTGAGCAAAAGTTATTCCTGCAGTTTATCTTTATTTATTTTCTTTTAAATTTATTAACAATTGTTCAATATTATACGTAGTATAGCCAAAGATGCTGTCAGTAGCACGCTATGATCGAAAATTTTGTTGGCGAGCCGGTGGCAACACTGCAAGCATACAGTTTCAACCTCTTATCATACAGTTTCAACCTCTTATCATACAGTCAAGTAGCAAACGCATTGTCAGGTATCCTCTTGTTTATCATAGGGGGACAGTACGAGAATCGTGTTGCGATTATCGCGTTGTTTAAAGTAGGGAAGAAAGCTTACGAGATTTTTACGGTGTTGAAAGGCCTGAATATTAGTAAACGTTTTGTATATCGTACGATTAATAGTTATTTATGGTACAAGTGAGTTAAGTAAGATATTATCCGCGAACGAAAAATTTACCCTCGAGGGCCGGTAGGCCCGAGAGGGTTAATTTTTCTGAGTGGATAATATCCTTAACTCACGCGTGCCATACAAAATTTTATCCAACGCCTCTTTATTTAAGTTTAAACATCGAATTTGCAATTTATAGTTTATGACAGTAATAAATTTAATACTCTAACACGATGGCTGGATTTTAATAATATTATGCAATGTAAGCTGGTGATTGGTTGTTAGTAGTATAGCTATGTCACTTTCACGTCAAATCCTGTGTTGGTTCAGTCCGAAGCGTGTGTGTGAAGGGAGGGGATAAAATGGGTGTGTCGAATAAAGGGGGCGTGTGTGATGAAGGGGCGTGTCGCGTGCAAGAAGCACGTAGTTGATAGGTGTAAGAAACCCCATCGTAGGGGGTGTAAGACTCGGAAGGGGTGTGTTTGTGTGTGTGTGTGTGTGTACACCCACGTGCGTTGAAGTCTCAAAATGGCGTCGGGGCGGGGGTGCGGGGAGTGAATGTACATTTTAACTTGAATAGTAGCGGTGCGGGGTAGGATTAATTTACACGGGGAAAGTAATGGTGGACGTTAACGTGGACTTTAATCTACACACCTCAATGGTTATATGATCTACAGGGGGGTGAAAACTGAAATTGATGGCGCCATGTCTGCCTCAAGTCCACCCAGTTTTGGCTAAGAAGGAAGCTCGAGAGATAAGAATTAATATAAACAAACAAAAATATTGAGTACAAATTTACAGATCATTGCTCGCAAACAAATATGTTTTTGATGTGGGGTTATCAGTATTTAAAATGATAATGACCTTTTAGTTAGAGATAATTGCTCTGAAAAATGTTTTTGTTAGAGGTTATCAGTATTTAAAATGATAATGACCTTTAGTTATCTGAGGTTATCAGTTGAGGGAAAAAATATATTTATATATATTAAAATATTACGCGGAAAAAATCTTTATATTGAAACAAATATTTACAATTTTAGATATCTAAGATTATCAAATTGAGTGACAAAAATATACTGATATATTACGCAGAAAATTTTTGTATTGAGGTTATCTGCAATGAAAATGACAATATCCTTTTGTAATTAATTGAGAGTAAATATATTGTGATATATTACACAGAATCTTTATGTTGATAGTATATGCAATTAATGAAAATATCCTTTTCTAAATAAAGATTTCGTAGTAGCGTTGTTAATTGAAGATATTATTTCGAACAAATCAATTATTTTCTTGAAAACCATAAATCGTGTTTATAGCCAGAAGCAATTAATAACATAATTTGAAACAAACACGATAAAGATTTAATATGAAGAGGTACTTACAACAGGTCATTGAATTTAATAGTAAAATGATAATTTATACTGAAGTTCACAATCAAGTATGCTAATGAGATCTGTGAATTACTTTAAAAAAGAAAATAAGAAAAGGAACATTAAAATGTTAATATTCCATACAGGTCATTGAATTTAAAAGGAAAATGATAATTTATACTAATCGCAATAATTTCATCAATAAATCACTGTAAAAACAAAAGTATAGACTAACAACTAGAGACTTCAAACTTATACTCATGGTTTTCGAAAAACCATAGAATATTAGACTTAAAATTGCGACCACGAGAAGATACCACCGATTTGTGACAGTTGAAGCAAAAACTATGGAGCAATGATAGCATTATGTATAATTCTAGTTTATACGTTAATATCCTTTTTTTTGTGTCAATAAATTACCCGCAAAAACAGAAATACCTTGAAGTAGTTTCAAATTTTAATCTAAGGTTATCTGCTTATGTGGAAAGATACCAACGGTCACTGATTTGCGACAGTTGAAGCAAAAACTATCGAACAATGTTACCATTATGTATAATTCTAGTTTATACGTTAATATCCTTTTTTTGCGTCAATAAATTACCCACAAAAAAAGAAATACCTAGAACCTAGTTTGAAATTTTAATCTAAGGTTATCTACTTATGTGGAAAGATACCAAGGGTCACTGATTTTGAACAGGAATTTGGAACAAAGACAGATAAAATTTATCATAAAGAAGCTACACACATTAGGTCATCAACTTCTCAAACAAGAAGTTTCTTTGTGTTAGGTTATTTACTTATTGTTGAAATAAAATGAGGGTATCAGGGTCACTGAGTTTAACTGCCATTATTTTTCCACTCCCTACGGTCCCAAGTCATATAAATAGAGCTGAAGAATCGATTGAAAGTTATCTTCTCTTTTTGCAACAAAAGAAACAACCGGTGTTCTTCAGTCTACAGGTGACGCAGATTTAAAAAACGTAAGTAAAATTAATTTTTTATCACTTGTGTTTGTTACTATTTTCGATTTCTTCTGCTTCTCAAAACAGTATAAATATGGATTTCATTAAAAACTTTAATGATGCATGTATGGAAAGCCTATAGCTGGTTGTTTCTACGAAGCCGAACTTCAGAGAACACTTCAACCGCATACTTACCTTATTGAAAAAGTGTTGAAGCGCAAAGGGAAGAAGCTCTATGTTAAATGGGTTGACCACTCTGAACGAGAATGGATTAACAAGAAGGATTTGATGTGAAAAGAAAAAAAGCTCAATTTCTATAGATAAATTATAATGATTTGTATTTTTTAAGTGAAATGTATTTTTACTTATATATGTATTATGAAATGTATTTAAATAGCAAAAACAAATAAATAAAAAACTTTTATTCTTAAAATGTATATCTTTTATTTTTTAAACCTTAATACTACAACACAATATACATCTTATTGTATTATTTAATATACTAGTTAAACAATTTGTACTATTACTATCGCTAATACTAAGTATTTTATTACATATTACAAACTAAATACTTAAATTAACTCATATCACAGAAAGTCTTTCAGCCGACAGAGATAATCTATTTTTAACCAACTATCAATTTATTGAAATTTACGATTCTTCTTTGCATTTATAGTGATTCCAGGGTAAGGTGTTTATTTCCGTCTTTGCACAAATATCTCTTATCATCGTAAGAGCTAAGAGCTACCTTTGCCTGTTTAATTGTAAATATTTCGTGATTAAATGATCTTATATAATGCTGCGTTCTTGTTATTACATTAGACATTACATATTCTTTTTTTAAAACGTTTCTAAAATTATTTTGCTTTTTTCTAAATCTAACACTTTTTCTCAAAATTTCTACATAATCTTTAAAGAGAATCTCTTTTCTCACGACACTTTTCTGTACCCCCTTTGCCTTTTTTACTTTTACCTTTCCCTCAATTGCTAAACTATACATTTTTGGTTTGAGTGCTATGCAATGGGTTAAGATTTTCCCATTACACTCATCTTTAAATATTCCCAATTGTTTTTTATTGACCCTAGGTAAATTGTAAATATTATTTTGTGGATAGGCGCTTGTATCAAAGAACATGTGAACATCTGGTTTTATGCTGGTATAAAAATCATCACAATAAATTTCATAGATAAAAGAGTCGGTATCCATATACAACAATTTAATTTTTTTGAATTTCTTTTTCATATAGTTATAATGAAAATCATACATTACAATTTTCGATAACTCCAAAATAGACATGCCAACATAAATTGGTTTTGTAAATTTGACTACAGTTTTCTTTAATTCTATGGCTGCCAAAGATTTATTGAAAATAGTGAGGTTGTGAAAATTTGGTTTAGCAATTAAATTTTGAGCACCGTATCGTCCATGCCACTTAGAAACAACACGGATATCACGATGCTTTGTTTGATCTTCAATTGTTTTTCCAAAAACCGCGTTTACCATTAGTTTATAAAAAGTTACTTGAAACTCACTTTTCGCTTGCGTTCTTAATTTGGTATTTAATTCAATATATGGTTTCAACCAGTCTGATTGACTAAAAGAGAGTATTCTATGTATTTTTGTTAGTTTTAACCCATTTTCGAGACATTGCTTTAAATTTCTATAATGAATAACGTATTTTTCTTTATTATAAAACGTGGTCATTAACTTTTCATATTTTGATCCGTGGGGCGCTCGTTTCTTCGTACAAAAAGGTAGATCTCGATGTTTATCATGTAAGTACTCTGGATACTCTAAATCACACTCTACAAAGTAACCCCTACCATTAGTATCGCTTATTGAAAGAACGTCAAAAAGTTTAATTTCAGTCTCGTTCAACCATTTAAAATTGCCGTATGGTAAATACATAGTCTGCGCATAACCGTATAGATTATTAGCATCTAAATATACTAAGTATTTTGAGGGTTTTCTTTTATTAAAGTTTTTCATAAATTTATTATTTGCAACGCTATATTTTTTGTTTACTTGCGTTAACCCTCCGCGAATCCCTTTTTTAACCATCAATAACATATCAATATCTCTAAACAATTCTAACTTTATTTTTGTATATAATAACATTGCATCAAAAGAGTATCCTGGAAGACTTACATAATGAACTGGATCTAATCCGTAAGTTGATATAGCATCTTTCCTAAATGTTTCAAAATCATCTGCTAATAATAAGATATCCGTTTTTAAATAGAGGTCACTATATTCTCCTAAATTTTGAATATTAAACTTACGCCAAACTTCTTTAGCAAACCTATAGTCCTTGTTGGTTACGGTTTCCTTTGTTAATGAACTAAAAAAATGTTTTTTAGAAAGGAGAGAAGTTTCATTTAATTTTTCTATGTTATCCAAATACTCGTAGGGAAATATGCCTTTTCTCATAATTAATTTTATTTTTTCATCATTCAAAGTAGGATTCTCTTTTTTTATTATATGAAAATCCTCATCGTTTAATCCTGAAACTAAAGTATCTAATTTCCGATCTAAAAACTTGAAAAAATCTATAAATCGAAAATGTAAACGCGTATCATTATAATATTTTGTAAAAGAAATATACTTTTGATCATTAGCCGGTAACAATTTAATTCTTCCTGGAAAAGCAGTCATAACTTTGGTAAATAGAAAGTGCGAGTCGTAGTTACTCAAATTGTGAAAAACAACAGGAATCGTTGGTTGCACTTTAAAGTTAATATTACAGTCATTGTGGGCTATTCCGCGGAATTTTCCTGTAAAATGATTATGATCTTTGACTCTTTGATCTTCTGCCGAAAATAAACCTCCGCATATGTGACAGTTTTTAGCATTATAAATATTCACACCTTCATGCCCCCACATTGGTTTTACCGAAAAAAATAAATTACCGCGAACCTCTGCTATTTCTTCAAGTTGTTTTGCAAACCATTCAATGCAATCTACACCTCTATATTGTCGAAAATAGGACAAAGTATCGTCGTAGCTACAATGAACATAAATTCCGATGCTGAAGGCTTTATGATGTAATTTTACTGATTTACAATTTGGACCTGTATTATTATCATCATATTTTTCTAACACTGACTCAATATCGCTATAAACTACAAACGGAGCTGGATCTTTATATCGATAGTTTTTAAATTCTAAAATTTTGTTAAAAGCTGAAGGAAAATCAATAGAAAAATCAACTAATTTCAAACAGTCCTTTTCATGTTTCTCCAAAAGTCTTTGCTCATAGAAATAACAGAGACACCTATCGCAAATATATTTCTTATGACGATTTTTAGATAATTGTGAGCTAACCAAACGAGCTAAATCTTTTATTAAAACAAAGTGATATTTAATATTATCAACTTTAGGATCTTTTTGAAACTGTTCTATACCGATCTCCTGGTCATCATCATCATCTTCATCTAATTCATCATCAGACTCTGGCGCATATTCATCCTCGTATTCCTCAGTAACCATTAATAAATTTACGTGTTGAGATTGTTTTTGTTTAGTTAAATATACCGGAACAACTTTGAATTTTGCTTGAAGATATATTAGAGAAAAGACATTGATAGATATTGTATTCATTTTTTCAAATTTAGGTACACTTTTTAAACTCATCGGAGTAGGTAAACCTTTTGTTTGTAAAACTGTAGAGAAATGGGGATAAGATGATGTGAGATTACGATGATTAGTAGCAGGATGTAAACCCGCAGTTACAGACCAGAAAAAACAATTTTGACCAGTGTTGTGAATATTTACGCAAGCCCTTCTACTATGTATCGCGTTCGGTAAAGGTATATACGATGAAGCATGAAAAACATCATCACATCGATTGAAATTTACTTGCAAACTGATAATGTCGCGGAGACTCCATCCACTACCCTGCGATTCAAATTCAGAAACTTGATTTTCAATAATATTTCTAACATCTTCTCTATACCAATTACATAAATCAAACCCATTATTATTAAAAACAAGCGTATTTTTTGTTTGAAAATATTTCAAACAATACGTTTTCCCAGCTCCAGTCTCTTTTTCAAATTCACCGCAAAAAACAAAATTTATTTTTAAATTACCAAAACTTTTTTTAATCATATTATTTATTCGAATTTTAACCATTTTATACGAAGCAATTAGAAATTGGGATAAATCTTTAAAAGTTACATTAGAAATCAACCCCGTTCTACACCGATTTTGAAAGCAAGATTTTAAATCTGACCAAATGATTTGTTTGCTATTAGTTGATGACTTCTTTTTTCTCTGTATCTCATTTCTTAAATTTGTTAATAAAGATTGATAATGATTTAAATGTCCTAAATGAGTTTCAATAGCTCTTGCACTGAGTTGAATTTCTCTTTTACCTACTTTTTTTAATGTAAGATTACTTTTCCTAATATTTAGTCTAATTAATTTTATCCAGCGGTTTATTTTATCCAAATTTTTTAACTTGAATAGAAGTTCACATGCTCGTTTTATTGTTTTTATTAATTCTTCGTCGATTTCACAAAAATCTTTGTTATTGGGATTCATTGTACAACCTAGCAGATGATTTATAAAACTTATCAATGTGTAAGGCAAAGAGAGTTTACATCAAATAATAAAAATTAAAATCTATTTTCTTACTGTTATTTATCAAACTTGAGATTTTGTTGGTGATCCTCTGTTGATGAAATGATTACTCCGTCGGCACTTTCTGGTGAGAGTTATAGGTCCTTAGTCTGAAACAAAAACAATAAGATAAGAAATTGTTTTCTATACTTCTTCAGATGCAAAATACCTTTTTTAAGTTGATGCATCTCTATTATGGGAGACCGTTGTTTGTATTTTCCATAAATACGGAACGATGTTATGATAAAAAAATACTCGCCGCTTCTGTTAATCTCATCTATTTGTGCGGAGCTGATCCTTGCCGAATATCTCCTTGGAAAGAAAATTTTAAAGTCCTCAAGTTCAGTTAGTACCGATCTCCCGTACTTGGTGTCTACTTCCTTTAAGGAGATAATTTTGTATTCCTTATTCTCCTGAAGCAATTCCATAGATATTACCTCCTTTTCGTCAGATGCATCATTAAAGTTTTTAATGAAATCCATATTTATACTGTTTTGAGAAGCAGAAGAAATCGAAAATAGTAACAAACACCAGTGATAAAAAATTAATTTTACTTACGTTTTTTAAATCTGCGTCACCTGTAGACTGAAGAACACCGAGTTAACATTTAATCATTATTCAAGCCAAGTGGTGACCTAATTAAATGTATGCGAGATAAACGCCACGAAGCGGAACGCCCACGATTGCAGGTGCAGTATCAAACCCACGGCCACGTGTGTGCATAACAAGGAGCTGCAATACTCAGAACTGTATCTAATGCATTTTCTATGGATTCCTAGAGGAAGTAGAACGCTATCATCACGTAGGCACAGCCCACGGCCACGTGTGGTCACTTGGAGGACTTCACACCCACAGAAAGGGTATATAAAGACCAGCACTTGATGGGACAGCTCAGACTGAGTTACAACGAAGCTTGGAAGATAGAAACGTTAATTGATGTTTACCTTCTTTCAAGCAATACTCCCAGCTTTAGTTAAAATTGTATAATAGTATTTAAGTGATTATGCAAGTGCATATTGTATAAATTCACTACGAATAAATATCCTATTGTACTTAACAATAAACTGTGTTTATTTTGTAACTTGGGCTCCGTCTTTTGCGTTTTTAAAATAAAGTACCATTTTTAAAAAACGCCCTTCAACGACAAGAAACGTTAATTGGCGCAGTCGGTAGGATAGGCAAAAGGGCTCAAGACACCGTTTTTCGAAAATTAAAAGCACCGTCGAGTTCCTTGGCTTTTAAGTCTTCATTTGCCTATCGAATCAGCATCTGGGAACCAGCGATTCAAAGGACAAACATCGCCTGAGACCGTAGCCGTTTCCAGAGCATCACCTGTACGAAGCATCGCCGTTTCCAAGGGACAAGCATCGCCCAAAGAACGCATCGCTGCTGCAGAAGCCTGACTATTGGAGTCATTCCTGACTATCGGAGTCATCTTAACGGCAAAATTCAAGCCAACAATGAAGATAGAGTAAGAAACTAACTATCAATTATTATTGTTAAAGGCGCATTGCGCAAACAAATATCAAACAAGTTTACAAATTATATTCAAAAATCAAACAAGATTAACAATTTATTAATTTTAAGTTTAATACATACTAAACCCTTTAGATTTAAGATCACGTTGCTTGTAGTAAGCGAGACGGATTGGTGTATCAACTAGTGATACTTAATTTCCAGCCCACTTGCAAGCAATGGGTAGGCACCTTTAGATTTAAGATCACGTTGCTTGTAGTAAGCGAGACGGATTGGTGTATCAATTAGTGATACTTAATTTCCAGCCCACTTGCAAGCAATGGGTAGGCACCTTGGATAGGTCCTTACTAACATAAAAATCATTTTTGAATATTTCAAACTTTGTTAACAAATTTATAGAATTTTTAAGTATTTATTTTTAAAGTGCAAACGATTTACTAATCGTTTTCATGATTAATACTGATACGTCATCAGATAGCGAAACTGAATTACCAATTAACACAACTTTTGTAAGATCTGCATCACGACCGATAAGTTTACGTCCATCTAAATTATCGATCAGCAAGCAAAGCCATACTACAATGGCACAAGGTAATCAACCTCAAGCACAACCCCAAGTAACACCAGCCCCTATTGTCCAACAATGTGTAGGCTACCCACCTGGCTTTCATACAAGCCTTTTAAATGAAATTCCAACCTATGACGGAAACCCCGTCGAATTATCTGAATATATTCGAGCTGTAGAAGACATTTTCTGCCAATTTTGGCAACCACACGATCCAGTGGCTTATATCAACAGACTTTTACTTTCCTCAGCACGCAACGGCTTAAAAGGCCCAGCCTTAGAGGTCGTAACTGGACAAGTATTTGATTCATGGTATTCTTTAAAAGACACCCTTCTTAGTAATTTTGGAGACCAACGATCGGAACCGAACATCCGGATCGATCTGTCTCGTATGAGACAATTATCACGAGAATCTCCCGTAGAATTCTATAATCGAATTAGATCCTTATTAGCCATACTAAATTCTAAAATTGCACTAGGCTCGGAAATACCAGAAATAAAAGAGTACCAAGCCCGAGATGCTAAAGATTTAGCTCTTAAGACCTATTTAGGAGGACTTTCCGAACCTTTTGGAAGTTTCCTTCGTAGTAGAGCACCAACATCGCTCGAAGTAGCCTTAACTTATATAAAAGAAGAACTGAACATACGATATTTTCAAAATACACAACAAAATAACTCACAACCTAAGTTTTTACCACAACCAGTTCCCCTAAGCAATTTCAATAAACCCCAACCAAATTTACAACCCCCTCAGTTTAAACCACGATCATACCAGAACGTATTGCCACAATTTAAGCCTAATTTTAATCCCACTCATCAATTCAAACCAAATATTAATACTACAAATCAATTTAAATTTAATCCAGTAACTCAGCAGTTTGGAAATAATTCCCGACCTAATGTGTTTGCACCCAAAAGAGATTTTCAACCACAAAATCGGCCAGAATCAATGCAAGCTAGTACCATTAAACCGAGACCGATACATCCTAATACATCCATGAGACCCCCTAATCCAAATTTCAATCGAAATAATAATCAACCCAATTTTAGTCGACCAAATCCCCAACCACGAACGTTCATTTCTGAAGAATTATATTCAACAGAATTTCAAGAAGAAATCCCACCTGTTAATCAAATTAACACTGACTTTGAATACGACCACTACGATGAGACCCACGGAGAAGAAATTAACGAAAATTTTCGCGAAGAAGCCTCGGAAAACAATTAAAATCTTTTACATTTAACCCTAAATCATCTTTACCTTTTATAATTATACCCCAAACAAATGAAAAACTCTTACTAGACACAGGGAGTAGCAAAACTATCCTTTCACCCGAATTTGTTTATAAACATTACCCCGAATCCATTTTTGAATATCCTTTTGAAATTACAACCTCTCACGGTACAACGTATCACAATCAAGTAGCAACAGTTCCTATTTCCCTTTTACTCGATAAAATAGAAGGAAAACATTTAGTATACCTTCTTAATTTTCATTCCAATTACATTGGCATTCTTGGAAATGACTTATTAAAGAAATTAGGAGCAAGAATCAATTTTCGTGGAAATTATATCCAACGGAACGGAAAAACCGTAGTACCATTCTTTTTCAACGAATCATCTCTTAAAGAAACTATATTAATACAACCATCCTATTTCGAAAATCCCGCTTCAAACAACTTCACTCCGCAATTTGACCCAACATATATTAGTTTTAATCAACGTGAAAATAATTTTCCTTCACAAAATCTGTCGCAACAACATAAAAATGTTCAAGAAAAATCAGCTTCAAACAATGTTTATTATAACGACTTCGAAAATATTTTTCATTTTCCAAATTTTCTAACTCAACCAAATAGAGAAAACATTGTCCCGACGATAACTCAAGAATCAAATCCGAAGGATCAATCAAATTTAAATGATACGGAAATCTTTATTTCAAAACCTATTCGAGTCAAAATCAATAACCTGGACAGCTATAAAAATCAAAATTTACGAAATGGTCCTAAAAAACGCAAATCTTATGAAGCGAAACTTGACCCAAAGTCAAAACGGATTAAAAGCATACAGACCCCAATAAACAAACCACTCAAAAACAGCTTTCGTAAAACGAAAAAGAAAATACATGCTAGAAAATATAACAATAGTTTACGCAAAACGAAGAAAAATACGAAATCCAACAAAAATTCAAGTCGTATTAACAAGGCCTGGTTGAAAAGAAATAACCAGCAACTAATGGAATACCTAAAATTTCAAGATCAAAATAAACAGATAATCCCCCTTAGGATCAATAATAGACGATTTACATATTTAAAGCCCAAAATGAAAATATACAACATCCGAACCTAAAACCCTTTAAAAATTAAAATGACTATTAGCAAAGAAAATTGAAAACGATTTGAAACTAAAATATTTTTATAGACCCATCTACTTATTATATTATGTAAATGTGATGCTAATTAACAAAATTCCCTTTTGCAAAATTCAAATTGCACACATTGCAACGATAATAAGAGTAGATAGATCTTTATATTACGCTAACGTGACCTCCATAGTCACACTTACAGCGAAATCTATTTTTAAAACGAGACCAGCTGTCTGTTCAATCTCAAGTTACTCACTGATAACAACAATGCATTTCATTGCATTTCATTGCAATAACAGAAAAGATAATTTTGCTGCGAGGAATTATTACATTCAAATGCTCTGATAAAATAAATGAAACTTAATAATTAACCATTTAGTGTCAACAAATAACCCTTTCGAGTAATTTTAACAATTCAATTTTATAAATATTTCTAACTCAATGTCAACTCCAGACAACTAATTAACCCAAAAATATTTAAATACATATAATAACATACGTAATACATAAGTAATACCTTCAAGTTTGCTTTTAAAATAAACCTCATAAATTTTAACGTCAGTTAAAGATGAAATTAAATTATAGCTGAAATTGTAAACCCAGTACTACAGAAATAATTATTAGAACCATCAATAGAAAAACTTTCCTGGAAATCATTTCCCAATAAAGCAATTTTTATTTTAACATAAAAGGAACAATTTGAACTTATAAACTTCAAGCATTCATCTATACAATGTATTTTAACATCGCCATACGTGATAAAAATTTAGTTTACTGCTAGCAATACAACAGCAATACCCCACTTGATAATTAATGATGATACGAAATAACCATAAAAATAATCAAAAACTCCAGAACTTAATTCTGACCTATACGGTGTATACCTGACAGACCAACTCCATAACCTAATCCTCACCTATACAGTGTAACGCTAACAGATCAGACTCACAAGATCTAATTTATTTCTTTGTTATCCCTACGATTAATCATAAAACTACATAATCAAAAAAGATCCTTGAACATGACACATATGACATATAGCATGAACTACGAAAGACATTGCCATCAGCCATGATAATCAATTACTACTAATACGACAATATTTAGACAGAGCCGATCAATTAGTCAATCAATTCAATCTTTACAACTATTTATCACCACATGTATGGATCTCGAAACCTCGTTAACCTTTGCCCAAAACCATCAGCTACATTTATCTTTAATTGATAACAACGATTTGTTATCGATACTATCTCAAATCTCAAACACACTACAAAGACTAATCCCATTTCCTGCTGCTCACAACAACCAATTTCAAATGGTCATTCCCATCTACAACACCATACTGTTTAATACCGACTTTAGCATTCCCATCACCGATAATCAATGTATGCAAATAACCCCTTCACATTATTTCTGTTCACAAACAAATTACTTTACAATCCCAAATTCCAAATTGTGCGAAACACAATTATTAGCCTTCAAGGAAGCACAAAACTGTCAACCTGTCATATTTGAATTGCATACGACAAAAGTAATAAAAATAAATCGATCCACCTGGATCATTAGTTCCCCTAATAAAACGATCATCGATAGCAGATGTATCGACTCTATAACACGAAAGACCATTACTGGATCAATATTACTCCATCTTACCAGTGGCTGTTCCGTTCTAATCAATCAAAACGAACTTTTGGCTACATTTCAATCATCTTCCCTAGAAGAGAAACAAATCGCTATGGCATCCATCGGACAATTGCAACCCGATTCAGTCCATGTACCCGAAATTACAAAAATTGACCTATCACCTATCAGTTCATCAATTAATCCAGAATCAAGCGAAATTAACAAAGGACATGTCTACACTCGAACGTATCACTCCTATCAGATATACACCATTACATTATGGCCCTTTAATTCTCACGCTGATCATGACTATCATAACAATAAGTCTTATTTTCTTTGTATACCACAAACGCAGATTATTTGCCACCAAAATGTATCAACTAACGTCACCCCTTAAAGAACCCGACAATGTAACTTTTAACCCAACTTCAAGTCCCCTGGTCCACTGCAGATCACCTCTAACATAACTATTATTGTTATTATCAATACTAACCTAATTATAATGACACATTAGTATTAGTATTATATATATATATATATATATATATATATATATATATATATATATATATATATATATATATATATATATATATATATATATATATATATATATATATATATATATATATATATATATATATATATATATATATATATATATATATATATATATATATATATATATATATATATATATATATATATATTATCATTGTTACTCTGTTCTATATTCATATTATGTATTCTATTATGTATCTATGCAATCTCCATATACTAAGTACTATTTTATTTACTGCCTTATTATGCATGCTTGTTATTATCAATATATTTGTGAAATGTGACACCTCCTACTTTTCATTTAACCAGTCACTTTATTATGACCACTGAAATATTCTTCTTCAAAGCATATTTCATTCTTGCGTGGGAGGAGTTAACATTTAATCATTATTCAAGCCAAGTGGTGACCTAATTAAATGTATGCGAGATAAACGCCTCGAAGCGGAACGCCCACGATTGCAGGTGCAGTATCAAACCCACGGCCACGTGTGTGCATAACAAGCAGCTGCAATACTCAGAACTGTATCTAATGCATTTTCTATGGATTCCTAGAGGAAGTAGAACGCTATCATCACGTAGGCACAGCCCACGGCCACGTGTGGTCACTTGGAGGACTTCACACCCACAGAAAGGGTATATAAAGACCAGCACTTGATGGGACAGCTCAGACTGAGTTACAACGAAGCTTGGAAGATAGAAACGTTAATTGATGTTTACCTTCTTTCAAGCAATACTCCCAGCTTTAGTTAAAATTGTATAATAGTATTTAAGTGATTATGCAAGTGCATATTGTATAAATTCACTACGAATAAATATCCTATTGTACTTAACAATAAACTGTGTTTATTTTGTAACTTGGGCTCCGTCTTTTGCGTTTTTAAAATAAAGTACCATTTTTAAAAAACGCCCTTCAACGACAAGAAACGTTAATTACCGGTTGTTTCTTTTGTTGCAAAAAGAGAAGATAATTTTCAATCGATTTTTCAGCTCTATTTATATGACTTGGGACCGTAGGGAGTGGAAAAATAATGGCAGTTAAACTCAGTGACCCTGATACCCTCATTTTATTTCAACAATAAGTAAATAACCTAACACAAAGAAACTTCTTGTTTGAGAAGTTGATGACCTAATGTGTGTAGCTTCTTTATGATAAATTTTATCTGTCTTTGTTCCAAATTCCTGTTCAAAATCAGTGACCCTTGGTATCTTTCCACATAAGTAGATAACCTTAGATTAAAATTTCAAACTAGGTTCTAGGTATTTCTGTTTTTGTGGGTAATTTATTGACGCAAAAAAAGGATATTAACGTATAAACTAGAATTATACATAATGGTAACATTGTTCGATAGTTTTTGCTTCAACTGTCGCAAATCAGTGACCGTTGGTATCTTTCCACATAAGTAGATAACCTTAGATTAAAATTTGAAACTACTTCAAGGTATTTCTGTTTTTGCGGGTAATTTATTGACACAAAAAAAAGGATATTAACGTATAAACTAGAATTATATATAATGCTATCATTGCTCCATAGTTTTTGCTTCAACTGTCACAAATCGGTGGTATCTTCTCGTGGTCGCAATTTTAAGTCTAATATTCTATGGTTTTTCGAAAACCATGAGTATAAGTTTCAAGTCTCTAGTTGTTAGTCTATACTTTTGTTTTTACAGTGATTTATTGATGAAATTATTGCGATTAGTATAAATTATCATTTTCCTTTTAAATTCAATGACCTGTATGGAATATTAACATTTTAATGTTCCTTTTCTTGTTTTCTTTTTTAAAGTAATTCACAGATCTCATTAGCATACTTGATTGTGAACTTCAGTATATATTATCATTTTACTATTAAATTCAATGACCTGTTGTAAGTACCTCTTCATATTAAATCTTTATCGTGTTTGATTCAAATTATGTTATTAATTGCTTCTGGCTATAAACACGATTTATGGTTTTCAAGAAAATAATTGATTTGTTCGAAATAATATCTTCAATTAACAACGCTACTACGAAATCTTTATTTAGAAAAGGATATTTTCATTAATTGCATATACTATCAACATAAAGATTCTGTGTAATATATCACAATATATTTACTCTCAATTAATTACAAAAGGATATTGTCATTTTCATTGCAGATAACCTCAATATAAAAATTTTCTGCGTAATATATCAGTATATTTTTGTCACTCAATTTGATAATCTTAGATATCTAAAATTGTAAATATTTGTTTCAATATAAAGATTTTTTCCGCGTAATATTTTAATATATATCAATATATTTTTTCCCTCAACTGATAACCTCAGATAACTAAAGGTCATTATCATTTTAAATACTGATAACCTCTAACAAAAACATTTTTCAGAGCAATTATCTCTAACTAAAAGGTCATTATCATTTTAAATACTGATAACCTCTAACAAAAACATTTTTCAGAGCAATTATCTCTAACTAAAAGGTCATTATCATTTTAAATACTGATAACCCCACATCAAAAACATATTTGTTTGCGAGCAATGATCTGTAAATTTGTACTCAATATTTTTGTTTGTTTATATTAATTCTTATCTCTCGAGCTTCCTTCTTAGCCAAAACTGGGTGGACTTGAGGCAGACATGGCGCCATCAATTTCAGTTTTCACCCCCCTGTAGATCATATAACCATTGAGGTGTGTAGATTAAAGTCCACGTTAACGTCCACCATTACTTTCCCCGTGTAAATTAATCCTACCCCGCACCGCTACTATTCAAGTTAAAATGTACATTCACTCCCCGCACCCCCGCGCCGACGCCATTTTGAGACTTCAACGCACGTGAGTGTACACACACACACACACACAAACACACCCCTTCTGAGTCTTACACCCCCTACGATGGGGTTTCTTACACCTATCAACTACGTGCTTCTTGCACGCGACACGCCCCTTCATCACACACGCCCCCTTTATTCGACACACCCATTTTATCCCCTCCCTTCACACACACGCTTCGGACTGAACCAACACAGGATTTGACGTGAAAGTGACATAGCTATACTACTGTTGTTATCTTTGAAGGAGTGAGTTTTTTAAAAATAACCCACGTTGCTAGGGGCAACGTAGGTTATAATGTAACATAAGAGTAAACAATCACTTTCCTTATTTAAAATGACCATAGTAAACATGGTATTTATATAGAGGTGTTGGATAAAAAGTATTAAAAGAAACCAACTGTCTTGATGACAAATCGCGCGTAGGTCGTCCCCGCTGTTAACTAACGAAAGTAGTGTGTTCTCGCATAAACCGTAATACTTTTCGAAAACAAAAAGATGATGGCGCGAGAAATGGACATTGCTCCGTGCACTGTGTCACGAATTATTCGTGAGAATTTATTAATTGGTGCATGTAAAGGGTTACAAGTCATTTATTGACAGAAAGACTGAAGAAATTAAGGAAAGTCCGCTCGGAGATTGTGACAGGAATACCGAAATGGTGGTAACAAAATCATTTTGTTTATGGATGAAGATATACTTACCATACAAGAAAAATATAACAAACGAGATAATCGAATTTATGCTCGCATTGTTATGATGTTCCTGAAAGAGCTCCCCAAGTTGAGAAAGGCCACCATCTATCTTCCATTATGGTGTGGTGGGGTGTGTCGTAGTCTGGAGTTACCGACACCCATTTCTGTGAAACTGGAGTTAAAACGTCGACAAAAGTTTATCAAAACATGCTGGAAGACGTTGTTAAGCGTTTAACTCACTCTTTATTCAGTGGGAAACCGTGTTTTTTTCCAACAGGATTCCACATCTGCTCATAAAGCCAAAACAACTCAGCACTGGCTCGAGAACAATGTTCCGTCGTTTATCAAAGCAGAAGATTGGCCATTGGGTAACTCAGATCTGAATCCGCTGGACTATCGAATTTCAACTTATAATGTAGTTCGTTGTTGCAGATGTACATGGATGTGAATCTAGGAAAAATACCCACAGGAAAAAAGCCCACATGAAAAATACTCACAGAAAAATGCTTACACGGAAAAAAGCTCACATAGAAATATGCTCACATTGAAATAAGCCCACTGATAAAAAATTCACGTAGAAATTTGCTTACATTAATCAATCAATAATTAATCGATTTGAACATCGTACACCTACTTGCGTTTTTTAAATAAATATTAAAACATATTCTAACCAAATGTTAATAAATCATCAAAATCGGACTACTCTTTAAAAAGTTATGCGTGGTCATAAATTAAAAAATTTATACGGGTGATTCAGAAATAACTGATATCGTTTAAATGGTAGGTAGAGGGGAGGCAGTAGAGCTAATTTACCTTGACAAGTATAGGTCAAAAACGAAGTTTTCCAAAAAATTTATTTTAAAGTTTTCAAATTCAAATGTGAGCATTTTTCAATGTGAGCATATTTCTATGTGACCTATTTTCCGTGTGAGCATATTTCTAAGTGAGCATTTTTCCATGTGAGCTTTTTTTTATGTGGGCATATTTCCGTGTGGGCTTTCTTCCTGTGAGCATTTATACCTGTGAGCATTTTTCTGTGAGTATTTTTCATGTGGGCTTTTTTCCTGTGGGTATTCTTTCGATCACGCATGGATGTATGTACAATGAAATGCTTGCGGTATGCTATATCTGAAATCTAAAACAATAAGGCCTTGTAATGCATATGGTTCTTCTAAAAATACGCGTGTACAGTGAAATTTTTGTTTTTTTATGTTACAATAAAAAAGAGGTGGTAGTTTAAATTTTATCAAAAAATTATGTTTAAAATATTACGATAAAGTAAAACTTAAATGCGAGTTACATATAGTTCTAATTTCCGTTACATTAATTTACTTTTTTTACTTAAACTACATCTATATTTTATGCAGTTTTGCATAAAGCAATTTTATTCCACTTAATGTAAATGTTATTTAAATTAAGCCAGTTCTAGAGTGCCAAGGTCCCCTTGAAACCGAGCACAAGCTAAATATAGCAACTTTATCAAGCCACGTTCGCTATGCATTTCTTCTTACAACCGTGGGAGTCAAAGTAAGGACGAAACCAAACAAAGAAGCTCACATTCAGCAACACCCTGGAGACAACCTTGTGAGAGTTAATCCATCCAGCAAGCAGTAACGCAATTGACCACCGAACAACGAAAGTGTAATGTTTGTAATATGTAAAAGTAAGATATGTCGACTTAGTAAATTTGTGTATTTACCAATAAATACTTTATTAAATTCTGGTCTCTAAATCTTTTTTAAATTTGTGTATTTTATGTAAACTTTATGTATTTGTTAACTTTACTGATGTTGCTAAACAGTTGCTAAACTAGACACTATGATTTTGAACTTAAAATACAGGGCTTAGTTGCTTATTATTAGTGTTTATTAAAAGGTAATTTTATTAGATTTTTTTTACATTCTGCTAAAGTTTTTAATTTTTAGTAGCCTTAAAATTAGCAAAAGTGTTTTTTGCGTTTGGTTTTTGGTCAAAAGACGGATGTATGACAAAATTAATATTAATAGTATATTGTCTTAGAAATACAGAAAAGTGTACACGAGTGTAAATTTTTTGAACGCGTTTTTGCACACGTCACACACTATACTTTATCTACGACAACAAGAAATGTAATAAACCACCAAAAGCTAAGAAAATATTTAAACTAAAATTTATACTCGCATTCATATTTTTTCCGTGAAATCTCTGACAACAAATTAAGAGATGTAATGTGAACCGCTTCCACGATGTTTGGAGGTGTACAAGTCTACACCCCATTTTCCCATCATCGGATTCACTCATGATACACCTAGAATTTCGAAAACGACGAAAGTAAATATTTAATTTTTAAAGACAATGCGAAGCTATTTTATTTAATTTTTCCAGTGTATGTGTACAGGATAAAATAATAAAAAATCTTATCATATTAGCAAGGTTAATATGATGCTACGTCACATCTCCGAAACGTTTTTCATTGGACTTGCAGGACGATTAGAGGCATGTCCTGGAACGAACTCACTCACTCGTCCAGTAAAATATTACTTTCTGGATTAGTAACGTCAGTAGCTACTACTGACCTCACTTTGTCAATCTCTATTGATGTTTAACAGAGCTTTTACTTTTTAAGAGAAATTTAAAAAAAAATGTATTATTATACAGCGTACCTCATAAAGTTGGAGAGAAGCGGGAAACTTTTTCGCTTAATTATAATATATTTAAGCAAAAAGCCAAAACCCTGAAACTAAAGTTCCTTGAAAATATTTGTTCATGTACAGAGTAGACACAACGATCGAAATTCGTTAAAGACTAAAACAATTTTATATTGCAAGATATAAACAAATTGTATTAAAAATTATCAGCTAATATGAACTTATATGTATTTGGGTCTTTGGCAAATTTTATTGAATATGTGAATATGTTACTTATAATATTTGAAATAATATATTACCTACTTATGCTGTAGATAATTCAGTAACAACGTGGAACACAGTCTAATAAGAACTAGCGTGTAGGTGGCACGTGGAAAGTGTAACCACTTTTAACATTGTAATTGGTTAGTTATATATTTTAGTTATGTTTTCAAATTTCCCGCGTCCTTTTTAACGATTTTATAGTTAGAATTCTTCAAAATTTATTCTATTTCATCTATCACGTCACCCTGAAATTACGTCATCCCGATCATGCACACGTGCTCAAGGACCTGTTGCTATGATCGCGTAGGAACCGGAGCTTTAAGTTTGGACCCATAGATACATTACTTTTTTTGCTATAATGTTTAAGAGTCGTCAGACAAAAAATTTCTATGACTATCTAAAACATTTTATATGGAACAAGTGTCGACATTTAAATGAATTTAGCTCTTGAAATATTCATCACATCTTAAATAACTTTAGCCTCTAAAGCTGAGAAATTTTCTAAATTTTTATATCGACGTTTTGATAAATTCATCAGTACAACAGCTATAAAACCTTTTCAAACAAACTCATTCAGTAAAAGATTTAATTATTTACCATTTATCTTGCTTGAGAGCTGTCGGACAAATGCACGATGTAAGAAATAAAATGCCTATTGTTTTGCAACTGAATTAATTTAGATAAATGCCAAAGTGTTTTGAACTAAAGGCTTCAAATCCAAATGAGTACATCTTTTGAACTACTCAATATATGTAGTTGTTATCTATTGTTTCACTGTCACTGTCACTTTATCATTGTTCATATCAATAATTATTCTACCCAGAACACAATTTCAGAGAGTCAATCTATCTTTTCAAATATTTGAGTCGGAGTTTATGACAGTTAAGCAATCTTTAGCTTTTTACTGTACTATATAAGTCATGATTCTCTTTACTTATTGAAATATGTGACTTTTGCAATAGACTACGAACTAGGAAGATGTTTCAGTATACATAAAGGCCGTATGCATGATCAATAGAATAGACAACATATGATTTAAAACATTTCATTGTTTTACTGTACTTATGGTGACATATAAATTTTAATAGATCATGAACTCTTCAAGATATTTCCGCATACATAAAGTCCATAGGATAGAGTCCAGGGTTAGCCTGTTTTAAATGTATATTTAAACCATATTTTCTATAAATACAAAGATTAGTTAAAGTTTCACAAGTTTTATTTGTATCTTAACCTGACAATATTGTTTCGACATTAAATGTCATTATCAAAGGTAGATAAGATTGATAAACAAGCACGTTGCTAAGGATTAATACACACAGAAAATAGGTAACTATACTTCAACCAAGAATACAAGAATCATTTTTGTAATCACACTGGAATAAAGTAATACGACTCGAGGTGAGTTAAGATAAGAGTGCAAATTTCACGTTGCTAAGAATTCAGTGACATACGCTAGAACTAACAGATTTTCATTGCTGTTTTACATTTATTTTTAATTAAAAAGGGGTTTGTTCCGCTACTGAATCTTTCTTGCTCATTTATTGTTTATTTTATCATTTAGATTACAGCGTGGCCTTCGCCTAATTCTAGATGCATTTTAAATTTTTGCCCACGTGTATAATCTTTTTGTTGAATTAAAGTGTCAATCATGTTATAGTTATAATGGTTTGCATTGTATTTGGATTAGATTACATTGTATAAAATCAATATATTTTTCTGCAACAACATTAAATTAATGTTAAATATTTCTTTTCAGATGTCGAGTATTTAATAAAGACTGGCTATAAATAACGGAAATAATAATTTAAAATATCCTGGTTACGTAAATGGTAAATCTAAATAAACAAAAATACCTGAAAAATGCACTTAGCAATACTTTTTAATACTTCATTTATCTTTAAATTTATTTTCTGCAATGGATACACTTGGCACGAATTTAGGTTCAAATCTTTAATAAAATTGTTAAAAAAATGCTGCCATATAGGGCGTTTTCGTCGACCTGTCGTGATGAATATATAATATTCGACTGATTTTCTATGATGTATTTAAAAAGAATAATGATCCTTTTATTTATAAATTACAATTTTCCAGGTGTTGACTTAACAATATTTAATATTTTTGTTTTGCCGGGAATTGAAGTAGTTTTCTGATTATTGTTTTCTTGGAAGTTCCTATTTCTCTTGTTCCTCTTATTAGAAAAACGTAAAATTAAAGAAGTGATGACTTATCATCACTTCTTTAATTTTACGTATAATAAAAGCTCTTAAGCTTTTATTATTGTTTCAGGCATGCATAATTATGAACCATGATGGTAATTTGTACCAGAATTTAATAAAAATATCTTTCTTGGAACCTTTACTTAAAATACTTCAAAATCTATAGTTAAAAAAAACAAATGCTTTGCCAATCCTGAGATAAATAGCAGTTGATTAAAAATATTTCATCAGAGTAGTTGCGCAAAAAGGTCAGTTATATGCTATTGATTAAATTTGAAACATTGGAACTATTCGGATAACCTTCAAACGATAGAACTTTTGATAAATTAAGTTTACGCTTTCAATTTTTAATACCTAATAGTCTAAAAGAAAAGAAAAATATATATATTTTAAGTACTTACCCATGCATGTCTCACTTTCAATCTTCAAGTAGCGTTGGTATTTATAATCGAAACTAATTCTATTTAATAATTGATTAATTCTAGAAACACGACAAGTCGATTAATTCAATTATATTATTGTGCGTTCAATTTGAAAGCCTTTTATAGATTAATTTCAAAATATACAATTTTATTGCTTCCTTATAAATCTCTCTCTGTAACAGAATTAATCAGTTGGTAATAAATAAAACCATAAGATAAAGTCGATAGAATTTATTTTGGAATGACTAATATAATTTTCGTTGAATTCTCCTATAATTCACAAAATATCTACTTAATGTAATATGTTGCTAACATTTATACAACAAAAATATAAGTAATCAGTCTTAGATTCAAGCTATTTATATCATTTGTACAAAAATTAGGAAGAAAATACACTTAATGTAGCAAGCATAATCACTAATAATTATAATTTTAGGTAAATCTATTTTAATATATTACAACTTCAAAAAATTCAGATTTCATATTTCTAACCAGATTCTTTATCTATGATAGTTATTTTAATTACATTTAGAAACTATACTCATCAAACATAAAAACATTCAATTATTGTACCATATTCCGGTGTATATCTAAACACTATTTTGCTACTCTGGATGTAGCAAAATTTATGAACGTACATACATCACTAAAAATAAATTGTTCTTAAAAATAAATTATAGCACTATTTACATAATATTAACAATACCGTTAAATAGAAGAGACTACAAATTAGTTTTTGTTGACTAGAAGACGATGGAAACGCGAAGCTGTCCGCTGCGTCGAGCTCTTGGCTGCTAGGATCACTAGGGTTGCTCCGGAGTCGTAAATCTGCATGAAATATTAAAATAAATTGGCAAATAGCTTTGTTTTTTGTACTTGTTGGCATGCTTATTGAAAGAAATAAAACTAATAGCCGCGATATGACTGTTCAAGTCCATGCAGGCTGAGATTATTTAATAATACACACAAATCAGTTATAAATTTAAAATGTCGACACCACCATTTTTACGTATTTACCTCTTTCTTTCGCCGTTTCAGGAAAGAATATCTCGTTTGTACTGAGGTTAGAAGTTGGCTCTTTCTGACGACCACGTTGTTTTACGACCTCTGCATAATAAAGAAAATATAGGGTAATTTGTAAGCGTATTGTGTTTGTAATTGCATTACCTTTATTTGTGGGTTTATTAGTAGGAATTATTGTAGTAGTTACAAGCTTTTGTGGAGTAGATGGCGATGGAATGTCTAAAAATAATCATAAATATTAAAATAAGGGAAAATGAGTAATGCAATACAACTATTCTATTGTTTCTACCACTCACAAATAAATTTCTTTTAAATAAGTTTGTTAGTTGAAAAATGCAATATTTTTCAGATAACAGTGAAAAGATAAAAGTTTATTTATTCTCAACATCGAAATTTCCCTCAAAGCTATACTTTGTCATTTTCATAGTAATAATCCAACTACAACATCTAAAGCAGCAATATCTAAACATCAAAGCACATTTCGTGTATCAATAAAAGAATTGGGAAAGCGAAACAAGTCATTGTTAGTTTCTACATCAAGTTTGTTTTGCTTGGAAATAAAAAATAACAAAATAAAAAAATTGGTTTTGCTGTTGAGCGCTTACTGAAATGCTTTTCTGGGTATATATTTTAAACAATATTGATAAAAAGTTAAGATTTCGTTTGTGACCTTTTCAGTTGTTTCAAAATATATTCTTATACATTTTGGCGTTTGCAAGGAAGGCTCAGTAGCTAAAATCTAAAATAAGATAATGTAAATCTGGGTACCAAGTATAGGTAGTACCTGATCCTAAATTAAGGTGTTGAATCCTTCATATAATTTGGGCACTATACCGAATTTTTACCTGATCTATCTGAGCCGTGGTTGTACATTACAGTATATTACTTAATAAACTCAGTTATAATTAGACTAAAAACTGAATGAGCTTAATGCATTTTAAAGTTCATGTTTAATGTTTTCTAGAAGTTTATTTATTTAGACAAATTATAAATAAACGAATTCCATTTCAATCAGAACATGTTATTAAAAATGCATTTACATAGCATTTAAGGAAACGATTTAATTTTTTGTAGCCCTTTGTTAGTGTTAACTATGAAATATAATTATGGGTTGTAGCAATTATTATTATTATTATTATTTTCTATTTTCTATATTCACGAGCTATAAGTTCTCGGTGTATATCCGGGACTCGACCAGAGTCCTCAGGAGGTCCTTCATGACAGGACTTCACGTAGGATGTGTGCGGTCCCTAGTAAGGCAATTTTCTGGATTTCAAAAGCATTTGGTTTGCCTGGAATCTGTTCGAGATATTTGTCGAATCCTTTCCTGAGCGTTCCTAGGGCGCCGATGACTATTGGTATTATTCGCGTTTTAGTGACCCACGATCTTTGTATATCAATTGCTAGCTAAGTCCCTGTATTTTGTGATTTTCTCAGCCTCTTTTTTGATTACGTTATTATTATCAGGGATCGTTACATCGATGAGAAGACACATTTTTTCCTTTTTGTTGTGGACTACTATGTCAGTGCGATTTGCCTCTACGGTACGAGGCGTTCTAATACCTTTGTCCCACATGACCACAGTTTCTTCGATGTTGATTACTGGCTTGGGATCGTGCTGGTACCATTTTTATTCCACCTCAACACCAAGGGCTTTACAAATCGTCCAGTGTATATGAGTTGCCACCTTATAGTCTCGGTCTAGATATTCTTTGGGTGCCATTATTCCACATGCCGAGATAATATGGCTGACAGTTTCCTCAGCTGCTCCACACATTCTGCATTTGCTGTCAACTTCAGTTTTAAGAATTTTACGCTGGTGATACCGCGTATTAAGCGCTTGATCTTGAGCAGCCATAATTAAACTTTCTGTTTCTCCCTTCAGGCCAGAACTTTGAAGCCAAGCTAGGCTACCTTCTTTGTCAATTTGATTTTTGCTTAGGTGTCCAAAGAACTGTCCATGTAAAGGCTTATTCTTAACTAGTTCTATTTTTTCTTTCGTATGCTTTTTCTTAGCTGTTTATTATTATTATTATTATTATTGCCTTATATACAGGACGTGGAAAAAATAATTTTTCTAATTCGATATTCAGGATCTATTCTATTCGAGGTTATCCTAATGTCCAGATTAAAAGTGGGATTAAAGAGTATTTTTAAGTTTGGTATCGGAATTACATGAGGGCAGAATGCAGCAAGTTACATCCGCTCATAATTTTATTAGAAAGATTATACGTACTGGTATTTTTTGAAGCACGAGCGACAGAGGAGCGAGGAGCGAGAAGATGACTGAGTTTTATACAAAATTTTTTGAAACGACCATAACAAACTAAATAAAATTTAATTGAATTAATTAATTTCACTTGGGCTTAATTTATGTAACTCTAATTGAGTCATTAAAAATTCAAACTTAATGAAAATAACGTTTACTGTAAAATAAAAAATGCCAAGGTGTATTTTTTATAACAAACCACGTCTGTTCGTGGTAAAATGCATGCGTACTTGCAACAACCAACCAATTACACCAGTATATTGCATTTTAATTTAATAGTTCTGTAATTTTTAGGAGTATTTATTTAATAAGTTTCACCTTGTCTGTTTCTCTTGTTTTCCTTTTTAGTATAATTGATTTTACTAGTTAAATTTTTAATATACACGTTAATAACGAAACTCAATGCTATACCGGATCAGTCAACACTCAATGGATATACAACAATGTAAAACAGCCATAGCTCTGGAATATCTGTCTGGACAATTTATTTCCCTAGTATGCGTTGAGGAGATATCAAATTAAATTTGGACGTAATATGCTTTAAAATATGAGGAATCGTTTAAAAGAATTTCCCGAAAAAGGGCGTATAGACTTCTACGCCTGTTTTCCGGAGAAGGCCCCAACTTTGTTTTAGGGAGACTAAATCCTACTTTGTTATACACCGCTAATATTACCTGCAAAATTCCTTGAAAACCATAACATAATTAAATTTGCAATATGAAACAAAAATACATAATATACAAGATTTAAAAAACTTTAATACGGGAAAATCTTACTTTCCTTAAGTGTCAATGGGGATGTTATGTAAATTGTCATAACTGTTACAGCTGTATGAGTGTTAACAAGTATTCCTATAGTTATATTTTATAGATTTTTATCCTTAATATCTAATAAATCTTTTATTTACTTGTACTTATCTGCTGTTATCTCCCCTTTTCAGAAAATTTCAAATTTACGAATACTTACAACTATCATAAAGTAAGTGATACACTTCTATAGAATATATATCTGAAGTGACAATTGAGGCTATACACACATACCTGGAATCTCTTCATGCAACTTCCTAAAACTACGAATATTAATACTGTTGTTGAATGAAAATAGAGACAATAATATTTAAACAAAATAAATTTTCAATTTTTACTATATAAATAAACTTCCTATCAGCACTGCCCCAATTGATTTACACTGACTTTAACATTAGATACAAATATTCTAATAAAATAGACCTATCCACATTTTGTTAACCACTGTTCTCTTCTACTCAAAAAGTTCCTGAAAAACATATAAGTATTTTTTTAGCGACACAAATAATCGAGATATGGAAAAGTATCGAAAAGTCGAAAAATCCAGTTATTATTGGATATAACTCCAGATATGAGAATTTATTAAATAAGATACACCATTAAGTGTTGGTTAAAAATTCTGGTATTAAAGAACCTCCCAAAAAATCTGTGTTTGTATTTTAAAAAGAGATGCTGTTTTCTAGTTTCAGTTTAATACAAGGAAACTTTTGGTATAGATTTGGCATAGAAAAAGCTTTTTAATCCATGAAACGGTTAGCGTGGTAATTGGGCAATTAGTCAGATTGTGAAAAAGAAGGTTAATAAGGGTTTGCTGAAAGAGTAAGATATATTAATATGTAAGAAATATTAACCGAACCGCCATAAAAAAACTTATTAACTTAAACTTTAATAAGCTACAAATAATTGTCTAATGTTTAATCGAAAACATTCAGATAAATTAGAGATTTTTTAAACTATTCATTCAAGTATTAAGATATGCTGCAACTACTAAAGCAAAGAAAATTTATATTTCTTTCCGTATTGTTGTTGATTAGTCATAGTAACCAACACCAGCTGTAGTTGCCTGATAGTTTCTAAGATTTCTTTGTCCAGGATTCGTAGCCAATTGCAGTTTCCTAACCAGGTTTTGATTACGACCAACTGTCATACTTCAAATTTAAGTCTTCCAACGCATATCCAACTGGCATCTCATAACTAGCTTTTATAATTAATGTATTCATTAATTAATTTATACTTAAAGAAAGGAATTTCCAGACCACATTAGCATTGAATAAAAATAAAAAAGTGACGTTTCTGACGTTTTGCCAAATGGTACAGATATCTAATTTGTGCCTTTTGTTTAGTACTCGCACCGAACACTTATATAACTTATAAGAAAGACAATTTGTTGAAGATTACTTAAGAGAGACCTTTTTTACAGCATATTTTGTAAATACCTAGTTCGTTGTCTCAAAATTCTAAATACTCCGTTATTTCAAAATTCCAAATGCTCAAAATGTAATTTCTTAAATTTTATTGTACTACATAGATCAATCAAACGGTAGTATTCTAAATAGCTTTAAAAGCTCTACATGGAATTGCGTTGTTGGAAAAGTTATTTTCCAAAATATGACAAATTTTGTTATCAATTCAACTTTTTGTCCATTCACCATTTTTCCGAATATAATTCTTAAAAATAATTTCCAAATAACAGCTTTTACGTGAAAGAGTAGCTTTAATGAACTCTAAAACTTTCCTGAAAAAAGAACCTTATGGGCAATTCATGCCAATTCACTCTTCATTGTTTTGCAGTAGCTGTTCGTAGGAGTGAACAACAAAAATCTAAACAATAAATATATAACATTATGATAACATTAAGTGTCATTTGTGTAACTTTAATTATTAACGTTTTAACATATATATAATATATCAAAAATTGTTTTTAGATCTTGAAAAAGACAATGAACTATTGTCGAAACGTCGATGAAGTGGTGAATTAGATAAGTAAATAGTATAAAGACTGAAACCCATGAAGTTTTATTTCTAATACATTCAACAGTCGTGAGAAAAACAAAATCACTAAACAATATATTCTTTTTTATGAAATAAATAAAGATTATTAAAAGTTTCACAGTTTTATTAAAATATACCTGACAATATTGTTTCGACAGCTATGCTGTCATTATCAAAGGTAATATAATTATAAACAAACACGTCGCTAAGGTAGATACAAAATAGGTAACTAGATCTTTATTTATTTCATGATTATGGAGTTCCACAAAATAAGGCTGGAAACAATAAACAAAAATAAACAAAAATATATTCTTTGATTCATTGAACAGGTAAATTATCGAACTTGCTGAATTTGCAAGTATGAATAATCTCTCAGTAATTTATTTATAATTTATTTATTTTTAATAATTATAATAATAATCTCTCTGTAATTTATTTATAATTTATTTATTTTTAATAATAATAATAATAATAATAATAATCATTTCAAAACAAAATTTCTTCTTCAGATTTAAAAACAATTTTCTTTACAATTTCAATGCCACTTTTTCTTATCATCGTGTATTAAAACGATGAGAAAAACTGGCATTGCAATTGTAAAGAAAATCGTTTTTAAATCTAAGAAAGAAACTTTGTTTTAAATTGATCATTATTATTATTAACATTAAAACTTTTAAAGTTTAATGATGTTTTCAATTTGATACATCAATAACTACGACTCTCAAAATATTTCCTAACTAATTTTATACAGAGAATATCGTGGATTTACATTTACCAGAAAATTAAATAACTAAAATATTTTCTTTTAAAGTATTTTTAATGTTATTTCCTTTGGCTATATTTCTCTAAAAAACAGTTTTTATCATTAAAATGAATGTCAAATTATTATTCATTCTTATGTTTATGAAGAATTATATTTTTCTGGAATTAATTTCTAATTATACCTGAAGCAATATCATGAAAGTCAAAATAAGTGGGAAAAGCAAAGGACCAATTATATAAATTGAAGCGGTATTTAATCAAGTATTAGTAAATGATACAAATAGAGAACTGTGGCTTCGACTTCTCTGTTTAGATATTGTAATTTCTAATTAGTCAAAGCGATTAGATTTAACTGGAAGTGAAATTCGCTAGTTCTGAAATTCAAATGATACATTGAGTAAATTTGTTAGATTTACTCCAAATACTGGAACTCGACTCTAACGATTTAATACGAATTTGATTAATACAACTTTAAAGTAATCTCTGAAAAGTGATAGAATTTAAATAAATGATTTTTAGTAACTCGTATTTATTTTCATACAACAATAACGTCAAATTACAGAATTCCAAGGATAAAATTAAACACTTTCGGTTGGTAGTTTTGTTACTATAACCTAAAATTATAACGCCTAGGGCTGTTGTAAGCTAAACAACTTCGTGAATGGGTGTATACATTATTATACTAAAGCAATTTCAAATCTTGAGGTTTTCAAGTGTATACATACATATATTATAATTCTGAAGCGAATGCTTCGCTTATATCTTGCTTTTGAACTTCCTATATTAGCTTTTAGGGGTAAAACAATTCTTGTCGGATAAATATTGTTCCATGTTGTAAATTACTAAGCGCGTCTCTTACAAATGCATGTAAATGGGAACAATGAGATAGAATTAGCTTATAAAAAACAAATTTTTTGAAATTTTATTATCTAAAGTTTTAATAATTACAATTTTATTGTTGTGAAAGGTTCCATAGGGAATGCATACCATTGTTGGAAGTTTTTTGATGTATTTAATAATAGGTTAAAATGACAGATCATATTTAACAATAATTGGGTATAAATCTACATTAAAATTGTAAAGCGGTGTATTTATCTATAACATGATTAGGCAACTAAACGGCACACTGACCCATTTACTGTAATTCTATTTTATTCCACTACTTTTCTGTTTCATGGGATAAAAAGGAACCGTTAGAATTAAAATGCATAAATCGAATAAGAATATCATTACGGTTCGATGAAAGTTCAGTTAAAAATACAATCTCCTCAATGCGCTGAATACACCATTAATTTCATAAGCGGAATAATATTGATATCCATCGGTAGCATTACAAATTAACTCTTTTGTTTTTTATTTATTTCATTCTTAATTTAGTTTAAAAATGGATATAATTAATGCAGGATTTAGGATTCTGAGTTCTGGTGCGCAAACGATGTACAATAATTTCCTATAAACGTGTATAAAGGACTTTCCGTAAAAGAACACTGGTAAAAATCTGCTGATTTTGGTATAGGAGAGGTCAATGGACAAATTATTATATAGGTATCAAATATCATTTTTTTCGTTGTTCATCAAGAATGTGCTGATTCTAGCAAAATAAATATTTTGTTGCATTTGTAGAGACCGTTTAATAAATTCAACCGAATTTGATGTAAACTGATTTTTAATTTTACAAATCATGTTTACAATATGGGTCATAACCTGATAACCTTGGAAGATAATTACAATCTGTACTACTAATAATTGTCACCTGAACACTTGATGCCATCTACTTTCTTGTATAATAGGAAATAAGTACTGAGAATTTTATACTTTTTGAAAGATTAATTTTATTTATGTACAATATTTTATAAATGTTGAAACTACAGTAGTTATTATTTAGCCAACTTAAATGTCCAACAGTTTTTCATTTGGTGAATCAGTTTATATCAAATTCGGTTCAATTTATAGATGTGACAAAACATTTATTTTACCAGAATCAGCATTATGATTCATGTGAATAAAATGTAGCAAATGCTTTTACTACTATTAATAAAAGATGACAGATATGATAAAAATTAGCAGATTTTTACCATTGTTCTTTGGTAAGTGATAATCTTCCTTATGGTTTCGGAAAATTGTACATCGTTTGCACACTGGAACTCGGAATCCTAAATCCTGCGTTAATTAATTATATCCATTTTTGAACTAAATTAACAATGAAATAAAAAAAACTAAAGTTTTCGTTTCATAATAAAAGATTGATTCGTAATTCCACCGATGGGTGACGTCAAGGTTATTACGTTTATGAAGACTTTTGTTAATTGCATAAGCTATTTCGAAATACGTCTAAATAAAGAAAGAGATTCAGTCCACACTTTATTATGAATGATTATTATCAATAATGCTTTTTTTCATTTTGATGTTTTAAAGAAATACGATACTCATAATTTTATTATATTCAGTCCAGCTATAAATTACAGTAAATGTAAACATTACCTCATTATTTCGACCTTGTCCCCGACGTCTTCGCCGACGTCGTCGTGGAAGACCGTGTATGTCCTACATTAGATGTTAAATCCACGACAAGAAAATATACTTATCTGAGTGATATGCAAACGAAAGATGTTTGTGTTTAATTTAAACAATCGATTTAATAATACCGAAAATGTATTCTCTGTAACTATCCTACCCAAGGTCAGACACTCTTTAAATGGAAACGGTCTCATCGCTAGTAGAACCACATTGGGGTAGGTTATTCTAGATTTTAGGAAGGTCCGGATAATGATTTTCTCTTTCAACACCACGCTATACAAGGATCAGGATTGTTAGAATTATCCTTAGTAACAGAAACATGGAAAAATGTTAAGATGACTTATTTTAATTCATAAGCAAATTCTGTGGTAATTGATTCTATAAATATCGCTCCCATAAAACATTTCGAATAGCTACATCCTAAAGACAAGTTTAAATTATTACATTTGCATTTAGGTGTAAAAGAAACGTTCCTAAAGACGTGAACTTAAAATACCCAGTCACCTAAAACTAATAAAGCATAATAACCCTATAACAATAATATGGATGGTACCTATAATCTAAAATTAGGTGTTTCAGAATATATGGAGTCTCAAGTGTACAAAACTTCAGCAAGATCGGTAACAATAACACAAACGTTAAATATTTTCCTATTTCAAAATAGCTTACTTATAGTCGTTCTGTAATTAAATCAATCATTCCACTTACTATGGAAATTCAACAACGGGAGGAGTAATAATTCTAGAATAAAACATGTGTTTCAGTTGATTGCGTTCTTGACTTTAGTGGTAAAAATATTAGATTTCCAGATCAAGCTGCTACGAGGATGGGTTGATTAATTCGCGGCCTACCATAGTAGGCCATGGTTTTTCTTTTTAATTTTTATGTTTGCATCTAGTAACATCCTGTCACAGTTTGACATTAAAATTTTGTCCAAGTCTCTCAAGTAGTTTTCATTTAGTGTTTTATCAAATTTTGTAAGTTGTCGGTGTTTGGAAAAATGGAGAAAACTGACATTCGAGCCGTAATAAAATATTGTTATATTAAAGGTTTAACACCTACAGAGGTTAAAAATGAAATAGATTCTACGTTAGGTGAATCTTCTCCATCGTTCAGCACGGTTAAAAAGTGGATGGCGGAGTTTAAACGTGGGCGTACAAGCCTTTAAATTAAAGATGCTCCACCTCCAGGAAAGCCGAAAACCGCGACTTCTGCTGAAATGGTCGAGAAAGTCCACAGAACAGTACTGCAAGATCGCAGATTCAGGTTGGATGAGATAGCAGAGATTGTGGGGATTTCAAAAGAGCGGGTACATCATATCCTTCATGAAGTTGTGGGCATGAGAAAATTATCGGCGAGATGGGTGCCGCGACTCCTTACCCCTGAACAAAAGCTCATCCGAAAAATCACATCTGAGCAATGTTTGGAGCTGTTTCAGCGCAATCCAGCAGATTCTGTGCGCCGATTCATAACAGTCGATGAAACTTGGATACACCATTATACACCAGAGACCAAACAGCAATCCAAACAATGGACATCCAGACAAGGGTGAACCGGCTCCGAAAAAGGCGAAAACAGTTCGTTCAGCCGGAAAGGTGATGGCGACGGTTTTCTGGGACGCAAAAAGAATTCTTTTGGTTGGCTACCTTGAAAAAGGAAAAACAATAAACAGCGAATACTACGCTAATCTACTAGAACAGGTCTACCAAGAAATTCAAGAAAGAAGACCTGGGTTGGCCAACAAGAAGATCTTGTTTCATCAGGACAATGCACCATGCCACAAGTCGGTTATCGCGATGACTAAAATTAATGACCTGGGCTTTGAACTGGTACCTCACGCACCCTACTTCCCTGACTTGGCCCCGTCGGACTTCAGCCTATTCCCCAACTTGAAGAAATTTCGTGCGGGAAAGAAATATGCTTCAAACTTGGAAGTGATTGAAGCAACAAACAGTTATTTTGAAGAGTTGCCAGAATCTGCCTACAGAGATGGGATAAAGAGTTTGGAACATCGATGGACCAAGTGCATTCAACTAGAAGGAGATTATGTTAAAAAATAAAAACAAATTTATTCTTCTAAATTATTCTTTTTTTTGCTAGTCCGCGAATTAATCAACCCATCCTCGTATATACTAACTAAAAGTATCAAATACAAAGAATAAATTATCAGGAGAGTTTCTAGGTGAAGTTGCACCAATTTCGTCGTAAAACTTTTTAATATCCTAAACAATGTTCTGTGATTTGGGGCTTAGATTATTCTTTAGTCAGTTTCATTGCCACTGGAAGTTTCATATGCTAAATGGTCAAATCAGCGGGTGATTGGATTGATCAACACTCATTCGGTGAAGTCGTTGGAAATATATCCCAAAATGCTTCCCATAGATGTAGAAAAGGTTTCTGTTTAAGGTATTTAACATGGTATATACGAGATCTAACAAATTATTTCGATTCGAAGGACAATGCATTATTTTAGTTTCACTTGATATATCCCGAACCTTGAACGTGTTTTCGCGGTTTTTGCTATATCGTCAATCATTCAAGATATTTGAAATTCATTAAATAAATATATAAAACTGTTGGATTTAATTAAATAGAAGTTAAGCATCTTTTAAATATGATTAAGGATTTAAATTAATTTTGGTTGTTTAAGAACGCAATCTCCTACTTACTTTCGCGGTTTTAAATTTATTTGAGTTTTTGCAGCTTTTAAATGAGTTAGTTGTTTAGTAGTTAGCACCGTTAGTTTTATAGATAAAAAATAGAGCAATGACGTGCATTTCATACATGACAGATGAGGAATACAGTAATGAACCACTTCTTAATGATAACCAGAAATTGAAAACTTAATAGTAACGTTACTTACGTTCTCATAAAAATTGGCGTACGCGCTACGTTATGGTAGGTTTTGTGTAAAATCAAACTATTTGCTGAAGAAAATAAGTTAAAAATCACGTTTTAGTTATAATACATTAGCAGATATCCTTAAGGAACTCAAAGGCTCGTATCTTTGTAAGCATTCATATTTATAACGTTTTGTTTCGTGAAATTGATAGAACTTTTCATGGCATCAGGGAACTGGTGCATTAATACTACAGACTTTGGAATGTGAGTTTGTGATTTTTTATATTTGGCATGAAGTAGCTAATACGAGGATAAATCGAAAGATTTCTAGAACAAGACGGAAAAAATAACTTTTTGGGAAAAATCGTCTTTATTTTTCTACATAGTCTCCTTTCGGCTCTACACATTTAGTCCAATGCTTTTCAAGACCCTTCAACCCTTCACAAAAATAAGAACTATCCAAACCTTCAAAATATTCATTTACAGCTTGGATGATTTCAGTATTCGTTGAAAATTTCTTTCCAGCCAACCATTTCTTGAGATTTGGGAACAATAAGAAATCCGACGGAGCCAAGTCTGGCGTATAGGGTGCATGTTCAATTAACTGAAATCGTAGTTCGTGCAGTTTCGTCATCGCAATTGTCGACTTGTGGGATGGGGCGTTATCCTGGTGGTACAAGACCTTTTTCTTTGCCAAATGAGGACTTTTAGCTTTGATTTCTTTGTTCAGTCTGTCTAATAACTACGCATAATAGTCGCCCGTTATTGTCCTCCCGTGTTGCAAGTAATCAATAAAAATTATTCCTCGAGAATCCCAAAATACGGTAGCCATGACTTTCCCAGCAGACGAAATCGTCTTTGCCTTCTTTGGAGCTGGCTCACCACGTTTTGACCATTGCTTTGACTGCTCCTTGGTCTCCAGAGTGTAGTGGTGAATCCACGTTTCGTCAACAGTTATAAAACGTAGCAAAAATCTTTTTCATTACGTTTGAACATGTCTAGACAATGCTGAGAAATGGTCATTCGATCTTGCTCTTGGTCGATTGTCAGCAGACGCGGCACCCATCTAGCACTAAGTTTTCTCATGTCCAAATGTTGGTGTAACATGCAATGTACATGCAATGTATTCTCTATGCTTGTTCTGCCGCGGTTAAATTGAGCAGTTTGCAACTGTTGCATACGAAGGCGAAGACTCACCATGAACTTCATCTAACTCCGTTTTTATTTATTTAGCATTTAAAAATGCACAAATTGTTTACTTGAATCGATAGTAACGGCGTGTGTTTATATCCAATCTGTTTGAAAATTTGACAACTGTTGTACGAACAATGGCACTTTCAAAACAAGTGTCAGCACTAGAGTCACTGCATTTAGTTACCTAGGCCAGTTGGTCGACCAGAGTACCGCAAACCGCCGCCATATTGGGGCAAACGAAGCACGAAATTGTTCATTATTTGTTCTGTATTGGATTTAATCAAATCCATGTTTACTTTAAAAGGTTTTTCTTATTCTGAAAGATCAAATCTCTAATATGTCAAACACGTAAAACGTGGTTTTAATTTGTCCATTATTAAAAATCACCCTTCTCTGCCCCAATATGGCGGCGGTTTGCGTTACTCTGATCGACCAGCTGGCCTAGGTGACTAGATGCAGTGACTCTAGTCAGCACGCGCGCATAACGCCATCTTGTAGTTCATTCTAGAAACATTCTGATCATCCTCGTAATAAAGCATAGGTTACCAGACACAATCTTGGTCCAGTCACTTTCTACTGCAACATTTATTCAACAAAATTTATCACACGATATCTTGCTGTTAATTTCCGTATTTACAAACTAATTTTTAAGAACTCAACTGTATGTATTTTATATTTTTATGAATGCTTATTTACAAGGTATTGTAAACATGAAACTTACTTTTTGAATGTTATTTTGTTTGACAATAGAAATATACAACGTAATTTCATCTTGTATTCCATTACACCATTACAGGAATACAAGACGACATATGACAAAACGTATATAGACCATTTCGGTAGAAAATTAAATAACCTTTATTCGTTTATTTGCCTTCATCTTGATAAAAATTTTTGAGAAAAACGAAAAAATACCGTTTAGGAAGTTGTTGTCCTTCGTTAGCTCTACCGACTTATCATTTACTGATCAGAAGTTTTCAACAAAGTATTGAAGAATTTTCGAATCAATTAATTGTTTAGTTGTTGTTTCAGTCAGAGTGTATGCTTCCATGCCGTATAATACTATCGGAAAATTGTATACATTTTAAAATCTTTTTTCGAAGTACGATGTTGAAATTTTGATTGCACGAGAGCGGATAATGACTCACCAAGCCTTTGTTATCGTAGGCCGGGGTAGCAAAATCCTAGGATACCCTAGGCAGATCAATCAAACCCAACCACATTGAGATTGGATTCGGCTGGGTAGTAAGTCCGCATGTTGGACTAAAGGTGGAGGGTATTCCTTGAAGACAGACTCGACGGGTGAACACGTTAATAGATCAAGCACTACCCTGGAGAGCTAGTAGAGAGTGTAGATAGGCCACCTCGGTCCCACCAGTGTGAACTGACAAAAGTAAGTGACGCGCTAATTGAGCGTATCGGAATTCGTTGACTCCTTAGAGGACCGAGCCCATAAGCTAACATAGGTGAACCGCATTAAACAAAACTTGACGTTCTGTATAAGAGCGGTTTCATTTTTATGAAAGTTTGGTTTGCTTGTTAAATTGCTTTTAATATCTGTTTCCTGCTTAAATTCTTCATTTCTTTATTTGGGTGGCTAGATGTTTACAATATTACAGAAAGATTGTAGATGTTCTATAATTTTGGTTATCGGTAAGGTACCATTGCGGAGCCTAGTGTTGTTAACTATTACACCATTAATCGTTATACCTTCCTTTCTGTCCTGCAGTGTTTCTTTAGAAACCATTTCTGAACAGAGACTGATCGGAGTGGGGGAGAAGATATAGTCCTGTTTTACTCCATTCTGTTTGATAAATTGTGTTAAAAAAATCCAAATGTATTTCAATGTTATCATTCGCAGTGGTGCATGTCTATAATAATTAAATAGCTGCTCCTTTATTAATTGACAGATTGACTTCGAAATAGTAAGGTGGGTGGGTAAGTCGGGAGTGTTGGTTAAATAGTAAGGCGTTCAGAACGTACTTTAGTCATCATTAAAACTATATCTTTGAATAAATCAGAACTCACGCTCAAAGTAAAAATGGGAGCTTATGAGAGTGGGTTGGGTACTTTTAATCAAAATTACAACTGTAGCGCGGGTTTGAAAGCTAGTGCATACATAATTCGGTATGTAACCTATCTGTGGTTGATGTTACTATCATGGATTTCATGTTGAGACTGGCTAATGAACAATTCTAGCAATCGCACAAATAGAAATCAATGCAATCAAGTTTGAGAACTTTGAAGATATGTATCATATAAGTCATCAATTGTAAGCCCATTTCGTTAGAATCCAAACCATCTGCTTTATTTTGAAATAAAACTAGAAATTTAAATAAGGAAGGAGACATAATTTAAATATTAGCGATTAGATTGCTAGAATTTTTTTTTACTTATTGAATGCTGATGAACATTAGCATTAGAATAAAAACTGCATCTAAACTATAGTGAAGTGCATATACTAATGCATTATTCATCCCCTTTGTTACATGTGACAGTAACCCAGAAATTATGGTCAAAGGCAACTCACGTACCTAAAATCTCATAATTTTTTTCAGGTTTTTAACGCAGATCATTGTATACCAGAGGGACTTCAAGATTTTGTTTCAATAAACATCTTACACTAAAATTTTAGTTATTATTGAATAAGGCTCACTGAATACTCTTTTGATGGTATTAGGTCAATTATTATTTACCTTCAATCTACAAGTATTTTGGATCTATTAAGTTTAATATATTATAGACAGATAAATAGTCTTTTGTACTTTGAATTTTTACTGTTGCTGAAAACAGTTTAATAATAATACTTATAGAATTGGTTTTGGAAACTATTTCTTTTGTAAGATTGGTAACATTTGTTTTCTATTGCACATAAATACATTTGGAATTCACAAATACAACAATAAAACGTCAAATGTTATTTGACAGTTGTTGAACTATGGACGATGTTGTTTTGGACAATCCGGGTATAGTGTTCGTAGTAACTGTTTCTATAGTTTAGTAAAAAAGATAATAAAGAAAAATTATTATTATGTATTTTATAAACACGGTCGAAAATAAAGCCGATTTACCCAAATAAAGTTTTTCTTCTATAACAGTCAAAAATAATAATACATATCCACTGCTCTCCACTCAATTATAAACAACAGCATTACCACACATCACACGCAAAAATTGCTACATTGTATTGAGACACCTTTGATTGCCTGAATTTACAATTTTTTTTAAATATTGACGCAGAGTAGAAAAAATAATATATTAAACTTGTTTTATAAGACGTATTACCGCACTCGTTCCTTTGAAACACTACTCACGCCACTCGTTGTGTCCCAAACTCGTGCTACAATAAATCGTCGTATAAAACTCGTATAATATTATATACTTACTATTATTTTTTAGGTTTGTATTTTTTTAACTAAAAGCGGGTTCTTTGTTCCATCCTTAATTATTTTCAAATGATGGAATTCTTAATAATCCCAAAGACTGTAAGAAGAAAAATCAATACCTACAGTAAAATATAAGGAGACTTATTCTTTTCGGGCAAATACATGATTAAAAATAAATCAAAAGGTAAGCCTTGCTTTTACAAGTATCAAATTTCAAATGTTTTTATTATTAATTCTACGCTCTTATCAATTTACTCAAAGACACAAAGACTAAAGGTAAATGTTGTCTTACAATTTTCCAGACGTTGAATTGAAAATAAATTAAAAGTGGTTCTCACGTATATGATAGCATACAGCTTGCATGGTAAAGGAACGTGACTGTCTGAAAAGATGGTATTAAAGGTAGAGAATGACATGACGATTCCCGTCAACAGCAGCTTCAGCGGTTGCATAATACCACTTCCGAGAATCGCATCTGATTTCTATGAATTGCCGCCTAAGAAATCCCGGTATGGGATATTCGAGAAAATATTATCCCTTTAGAGGATCTGAAACTCAGTTTGTTAATCTTTTTGGAAGCATTTCTTGAAACTGAATTTTTCAGGATGTGGAAACATTTAAAATAAAAACTTCCAGATGTGAATTGTTTGTTAAGAACTTAATAATAATAATCATTCTTCATGTTATAGATTATTCATGTCAAACCGTTAGTTATAAATTCTCCAGTAATGCCGCTTTTTTATAAAAAGCGTGATAAACATTTTATTGAATCAAGTCTGGCATTATTAAAAGCTTCTTTACAAGGAAGTAACATTATAAATGTGCTTTTTACATTTACAAACTTCATAATCAAAAATTCTTAAGAATAAATTCTAATGACAATTAAATTTCAACAAATGTTAAAGTTCAAGATTTCATTCTCTTGTTTTAATTTTTTCCATTCTGTCTTGAATTTTCTGGTTTCTAAATTTTAACAAAGAAGGGGAAGCTGTCTTTAGTATCACATAATATTTGTGTGTTTATGTGAATATTCAAAACATTATGTGAAACATATTTATCTTTTTATTGTTTCACGTATAAAACTTTAAAATATACATAAAACGTAGAAAATGTAAACTTCCGTGAAAAAGGTAGTGGAAATTCTTTAAACCATAACTAGCAAGTAATTGGCAGTAAAGAATATATAATATATTGCGGTGTATTTAACTTGATAAATAATATGTCACACGTTCAAGGCAAACATAAAATATATGCGGGAATTAAAATAAAACAAAATAAAAATACACCCCAAATATTTTTCCTTTTCCCAATCGGCTAACTCAGGGTTTATTCGATAGAGCATGAATTGTTTGAATTATTAAAATCTTATTGATTGTTATACCTGAAAGAAAAGAAAAACTTATATTGCAGACACTTGGGCTTCTGCAACTGGACAAGCACTGGCTAAAATCTAAATATGAAGAGAAAAAGAAATGGATGCTTGTATGTACATCAAATAAACACATGAATAACTTGAAAAACACAATCTTTATTTAATTTAAGAAAATAAATAGAAATTCAAATTAAAAGGAAATAAAAAGAAAAATTATTCAAATTAGAACAATAAATCAATTAGGAACTTAATTCCCAAGCTTGCTCAAGTGTGTTAAATAGTCGTAATAACCTGACATAGGGCTATTACAGTTCTTCACTTGAACAAACTACACAAATTAAAAATCAGATAAAAATATTTACAAATGTTCAATTACTTTACTTTATAAAAACTAAATTTTAATAAAAGAGAAATTGAATTGTTTTATTTATGAAAAATAAATTATCTTAAAAACCTTTAAGATTAAACAATGTGATTCTGAAATTATTCAGAGAAACTTTATAAATTTTATTATTGGCAAATCAAATTAAAAAACTTTTATTTCGACCAACCTGGTATATAATGTAAATAGAATTTCCTTCAAATTATATTCGCTATTGGTATCACTGCATTTACATCTGTCAGATGATTTCCTATTGTGAAAACGTCAATTCAAGAAATCGATAATGGAAAATAAATTCTCCCAGAATTTATTTTAAAATAACACGTTCACACTTCCATATAGTTGTTGAACAATAATAAAATCTTCTTTAACTTTTTTAATTGTTCAGGTAAACACTTAGAACTTATTTCAATCTTCTTTATGTTTTGTTTATTGACATGACACACGGTCAAACATATGAAAATAGCATAACCCAACTTAATTTACAGATTTGCAATCCGGAGTCAAGCATAGATTTGCGAAGTGCTTTTGATCGACTGATTTTGTTAAATTTGGCTCCAGCTGTTATAGGTTTTGTAAAACAAATGCCAACACTGACACATTTTCAAAATAATCGCAAAGCGAAGGATATTTATGACGTCACAATTTCCACTCAGCTGCTCATTTGTCTCACGGATTTTAATTTCATAAACAGAATTATAACTGGTAAAACAAGGATCAAAACAATATAACACACTTATGACCTAAAATACATCGTAACGAAGATATTAGGCAAAAACGATTGATAATGAACAAATCTCATTATGACCTAATTACATACAAAATTCAATAAATCCAGGTTTATCCTTTACAAAATAGATACATAATTACACAATATAGCTAATACATATTAAATTTCCACAGGAACATCTTTACAATTTTAGGAAAACATAAATTACGATCCATTACAACAATCGGATAAGCCAAATGATGCATATACAAGTTCCACCTTTGACATAAATTCAAATAAAGTCAATTTATAGTCAAATTGTCCAGCATACAGTCGTCCAAGTGTTTGCATTAAAACAATGGCGAGAAAAATAGTATAAGAATCAATATCAACCATACTGAAGCATAGCAACAAAATGAAAACTATCAGTAATAAAAATGCTCAGGATTATTATATAAGAGTTTAAAAGCTTATTGTGCTATATAGTCACTACAAGATTGACCTAATTTATTTGTTTTTAGTTAAGTGGCAGCCCGAAACTAAGTTAGTCTCTTGGAAAATAGAAAAATTCATCCTACGTTACAGATCGTAGACTCTAGATTTAAATAAGAAGATTACATCTTCTCTACAAATGAAAAAAACCATCCCAATATGCAACTTGGGTTGTATAAACATGTATTATCATAAAACAATCTAAATGATTGATATCCTTTTTTAAAAATCAAACCTTTTATTACACATACAAAAATTGAGGTTATGTTTGCATGATTTTATTCTTGATTCCTATTTTAAATATTGATGAGTCTAACTGTGACCCAATATGTAGCTTTTAGATTAATTATACCTAACACCTAGCATATCCATCTTTTATTTTAATTTGATATGTGAAATAATTGTCTTCACATTTACGTTCTTATCGTTCAATAAAATTTTCAATGAGATGGACTTATTAGGGAACGAAACCAACTAAAATATGAGAAAACGCTTAGTTGAGATTGTATACGAGACAATCCACTTTTAGTAACTGTCGTCACTATACCTCAGAGAATCCTATAGGAAACTGTCCAAAGCAACCGGAAAAAATCCTTGATTTGTGGACCTACGGCGAAATCCTTTCTATAGACACAAAATGGAAGTTTTTGAGCTAGCAGACGAATAGAACCCACGAGATGAAACAAAATGTTCTCACCATCATATACAGTCTTGCTCTTTAAAATTCAGTTTGATTTTAAAAACTAAAAATTATCAAGTGCAAATTACAAAACAAACTAATAGCAAGCTTCCTGAATTTTAAAGTCAATTTTCTTTTACAAGTTCCATAAATAAAAGTGGTTGAAATATTTTCTATGGTACTACACAGTGATGAAATAAATAAAGATTATTAAAAGTTTCACAGTTTTATTAAAATACAACTTGACAATATTGTTTCGACAGCTATGCTGTCATTATCAAAGGTAATATAATTATAAACAAACACGTCGCTAAGGTAGATACAAAATAGGTAACTAGATAAAATAATAATAATCAGAATTAAATATCTAATACTTCCAGTAACGGAGAATTACTGAGCTCAAGTTGTTCATTCATTAAAGGTACCCTGAGTTTGTGTTTGTATATCTCAAAGGCTTCTAAAATGTCTAATTTGCGTTTGTTATTACAAAAATGTAGGAATTTAATATTATTTTGAGGAGTCATTTTGTGATTTTGTTCTAAAAGGTGTTTGGCATAATTCGATTTTTCAGGATGTTTATTTTTGTAATGACGTACGTGTTCTTTATATCTTATGTCAAAATTTCGAAGTGTTTGTCCAATATATACCGAACTACAAAAAGAACAATTTAAACGGTAAATGCCCGATTTCATGATATCATGTGTTCTGTCTTTAGCATTAAATAAAAATGAAAAAGTGTTAGTGTTGGTTTTAAATGTTATTTTATAATTGTTGGTTTTTCTTAGTATATGTGCAATTTTTTCTGATATTTTGCCAAAATATGGTATAGATATGTAATTTGTGTCTTCTGTTTGATTGTCAATGGGATATATTCTTTTGATAGCTAACCTATAATCTTTTTGTTTAATTAAAGTGTCAATCATTTTCGGATTATAATGATTTGCATGTGCTAGTTGTTTAATGGTTGATATCTCTTTGCTAAAATCTGATTTTGTTAGTGGAATAGTTAAAGCTCTGTGTACTAATGATCTGTAGGCTGCTATTTTATGTGTATTATGGTGACAAGATTCATTTGGTATTGTTATGTCTGTTTGTGTTGGTTTTCTGTATATGGAAAATTCAAATAGATTGTCTGCGTTAATCTTGATATTTAAGTCTAGAAAGTTTATAGCCCTGTTTTGTTCTGTTTCTAGTGTAAATTTTATATTAGGGTGGATACTGTTTATAAGAATTAAAAATTCATTGATAACCTCAAAAGAACTGTCAAAACAAGCTAAAATGTCATCAACATAACGAAACCAGAAGATAATGTGTTTAGAGAGGTTTAATTCAAATATTCGATCTTCAAACTTGTCCATAAATATGTTAGCTAATTACTTAGAGAATTACCCATAGGTAAACCATCCTTTTGTAAATAAATTATGTTATTAAAAGTGAAATAATTTTGACTTATACAAAGGTCAAATAATTGAATTAACTCTAACCTTTTAACTAATTCTATATTACTATTGATCAAGAAACTATCTAATAAAGGAATACATTCTTGTGGGGGTATTCTGGAGAACATGTTGCAAATATCAAAACTAACAAGTTTTGAATGTGGTGGAAGATGTATGTTTTTCAGCTTATCTACTAATTCTAATGAATTTCTAACAGAGTATTTCGATTTGTAACCTATCGTGTTAATAATATGGTTCAGTTTTTTGGATAAAATGTGATTAGGTGCATTGATGTATGATACAACTGGTCTTATTGGCATATTCTGTTTGTGCGTCTTGACTAATCCATACAGTTTAGGTATTTGTGGGTTTTTATTAATGATTTGTTGCTTTTCTAATTCTGAAAAGCAGATATTGCAGTTTTCTAAACCTTGTTTTATTTCTTTTTGGAATTTTGTGGTTGGGTTTTTGTTTAAAGTTTCTAAATTTTCTTTATTAATAAATTCATTAACTTTTTGTATGTAAATATCTTTTGAAAGAATTACCAAAGTGTTACCTTTATCTGCTTTAACAGAAATTAGATTGTTCTCTGTGATTTTCTGTTTTATAGATTGAAGAAGTGATATGTTAGATGTGTTGTACATTTTGTCCTGTTTCAAAGACATCTCTTTTAACAAATTCGAAATTTTGAATTTTGCATAGTTATTATGATCTTTCTTAAGTATAGTTTCGCATTCAACGGCCAAAATTTCTTTAATTTTGTTGGTAAATTTTGGAAAAGGACAAAATTTGAAACCTTTGTTAAGAAATTGTGTTTCTCTGTCATTGAATGTTATATTCGACAAGTTTATGAAACGAGGATAAAAGTTTGTAGTGTTCTGACAATTAAGGTTATTTTGTAGTGTACGTTTTTGTTGTACAAGTCGATGAAGTTTATTTTTCTGTGTGGTGTATTTTTTGAATTTAATGTGACTGACGGTTTCTCTAATGTCAATATCTAATATGTCAAATTGGATATTGTGTAATTTATGAGTAAGTTCTGTATGGAGTACCTTTATATAAACGTGCATATTGTCTCTTATACTAAACCATTTCTTCGATTCTTCTTTGAGCCATCTTCTTTTGGCATTTCTAATCACTTTTTCAGTAATCGAATTCTTGGTTCTGGTAGTGATGTTTATGTAGTTAGGAATAACCTGACGTTTCAGACATTCTTGGTTAAACCAAACATTCTGACTTGCGATTCCGTGTTTGATCATAAGTTTCTTGTATAACTTGGCTTGTTCTTCTAACTAAGACGAAATAATCTTGTTTATTGTTTCCAGCCTTATTTTGTGGAACTCCATAATCATGAAATAAATAAAGATTATTAAAAGTTTCACAGTTTTATTATTTATTTCATGATTATGGAGTTCCACAAAATAAGGCTGGAAACAATAAACAAGATTATTTCGTCTTAGTTAGAAGAACAAGCCAAGTTATACAAGAAACTTATGATCAAACACGGAATCGCAAGTCAGAATGTTTGGTTTAACCAAGAATGTCTGAAACGTCAGGTTATTCCTAACTACATAAACATCACTACCAGAACCAAGAATTCGATTACTGAAAAAGTGATTAGAAATGCCAAAAGAAGATGGCTCAAAGAAGAATCGAAGAAATGGTTTAGTATAAGAGACAATATGCACGTTTATATAAAGGTACTCCATACAGAACTTACTCATAAATTACACAATATCCAATTTGACATATTAGATATTGACATTAGAGAAACCGTCAGTCACATTAAATTCAAAAAATACACCACACAGAAAAATAAACTTCATCGACTTGTACAACAAAAACGTACACTACAAAATAACCTTAATTGTCAGAACACTACAAACTTTTATCCTCGTTTCATAAACTTGTCGAATATAACATTCAATGACAGAGAAACACAATTTCTTAACAAAGGTTTCAAATTTTGTCCTTTTCCAAAATTTACCAACAAAATTAAAGAAATTTTGGCCGTTGAATGCGAAACTATACTTAAGAAAGATCATAATAACTATGCAAAATTCAAAATTTCGAATTTGTTAAAAGAGATGTCTTTGAAACAGGACAAAATGTACAACACATCTAACATATCACTTCTTCAATCTATAAAACAGAAAATCACAGAGAACAATCTAATTTCTGTTAAAGCAGATAAAGGTAACACTTTGGTAATTCTTTCAAAAGATATTTACATACAAAAAGTTAATGAATTTATTAATAAAGAAAATTTAGAAACTTTAAACAAAAACCCAACCACAAAATTCCAAAAAGAAATAAAACAAGGTTTAGAAAACTGCAATATCTGCTTTTCAGAATTAGAAAAGCAACAAATCATTAATAAAAACCCACAAATACCTAAACTGTATGGATTAGTCAAGACGCACAAACAGAATATGCCAATAAGACCAGTTGTATCATACATCAATGCACCTAATCACATTTTATCCAAAAAACTGAACCATATTATTAACACGATAGGTTACAAATCGAAATACTCTGTTAGAAATTCATTAGAATTAGTAGATAAGCTGAAAAACATACATCTTCCACCACATTCAAAACTTGTTAGTTTTGATATTTGCAACATGTTCTCCAGAATACCCCCACAAGAATGTATTCCTTTATTAGATAGTTTCTTGATCAATAGTAATATAGAATTAGTTAAAAGGTTAGAGTTAATTCAATTATTTGACCTTTGTATAAGTCAAAATTATTTCACTTTTAATAACATAATTTATTTACAAAAGGATGGTTTACCTATGGGTAATTCTCTAAGTAATTAGCTAACATATTTATGGACAAGTTTGAAGATCGAATATTTGAATTAAACCTCTCTAAACACATTATCTTCTGGTTTCGTTATGTTGATGACATTTTAGCTTGTTTTGACAGTTCTTTTGAGGTTATCAATGAATTTTTAATTCTTATAAACAGTATCCACCCTAATATAAAATTTACACTAGAAACAGAACAAAACAGGGCTATAAACTTTCTAGACTTAAATATCAAGATTAACGCAGACAATCTATTTGAATTTTCCATATACAGAAAACCAACACAAACAGACATAACAATACCAAATGAATCTTGTCACCATAATACACATAAAATAGCAGCCTACAGATCATTAGTACACAGAGCTTTAACTATTCCACTAACAAAATCAGATTTTAGCAAAGAGATATCAACCATTAAACAACTAGCACATGCAAATCATTATAATCCGAAAATGATTGACACTTTAATTAAACAAAAAGATTATAGGTTAGCTATCAAAAGAATATATCCCATTGACAATCAAACAGAAGACACAAATTACATATCTATACCATATTTTGGCAAAATATCAGAAAAAATTGCACATATACTAAGAAAAACCAACAATTATAAAATAACATTTAAAACCAACACTAACACTTTTTCATTTTTATTTAATGCTAAAGACAGAACACATGATATCATGAAATCGGGCATTTACCGTTTAAATTGTTCTTTTTGTAGTTCGGTATATATTGGACAAACACTTCGAAATTTTGACATAAGATATAAAGAACACGTACGTCATTACAAAAATAAACATCCTGAAAAATCGAATTATTCCAAACACCTTTTAGAACAAAATCACAAAATGACTCCTCAAAATAATATTAAATTCCTACATTTTTGTAATAACAAACGCTAATTAGACATTTTAGAAGCCTTTGAGATATACAAACACAAACTCAGGGTACCTTTAATGAATGAACAACTTGAGCTCAGTAATTCTCCGTTACTGGAAGTATTAGATATTTAATTCTGATTATTATTTTATCTAGTTACCTATTTTGTATCTACCTTAGCGACGTGTTTGTTTATAATTATACTACCTTTGATAATGACAGCATAGCTGTCGAAACAATATTGTCAGGTTGTATTTTAATAAAACTGTGAAACTAATAATAATCTTTATTTATTTCATGATTATGGAGTTCCACAAAATAAGGCTGGAAACAATGAACAAGTACTACACAGTAATCAATGAAAAGATGCTAAAATATCAACAAAGTATTTGTGGAGCACTCGATGACTACGCTATGTAGCTCAAAGTTTAGACCATGCCATGTTCATATGCGATGATGATATCCACGCAGGCGAAGTCGAGAGTTTAGTAGTATCACTAGTATCCATATACAACAAGAAAATCGCCCATTCATCTCTTTGCTTGTTGTACGATTGATTTTGAAATAAAATAACAAGCTAAATCTCTCTGCTTCTAAAGAATCTAGACCCAGGATAATGTGTAAATGCACATTCTCAAATTGCTTAATAGTCCGGTCAAAATAGACGAAAAAATAGTGGTAAGTTTGCATTAATTGGCATAGAGCTGAAAATTGGTACAGATAATAGGTACACTATTACAAATAAAATCTTAAAAATCCCCACCGATCATACGTCTGCTAAAAGATTTATTCAAGGTCAAAGGTCAAAAGTATCGGTTTTTCGCATTTTTTTCGTAAACGGTAAGTGTTATTATAAAAATAATTCAGACAAAAGTTGTAGATCATGCAATTATCTACAAAAATTGTTCTTATACTTTTTGTCTTACTAATCACGATTCCTGAGATATCGCGATTCGAACAGTTGAAGAAGTCGTATTCTACATAATATGCACACATTTCCGCACCACCTGTGAGATAGTGTACTTGGCGCATTTTTTTAACGTGGTTTACCCGGTAGGCATACTCCACGATCTATTGTGATTCAGTTTTATTAAATACATACATACATACACATACATAATCGGTCCTCTCCTACCTTACGGTGTAGAGGTAGTTTTATTAAATAATATTTAAAAATATTCTATCATTTCTTTCAACACTTGAACCAATCAAAGTCTTCATTCCACGATCAACAAGAATTTCACTTTCAGTCAAAGGTTTACTACAAATAAAGCAAAATTACGAAATTTTTATTTTTTTTCTTAATAAACACCTACATGGTGTTCGAGATATTAAAACTAGTCACAAATGACTAACCAATAATTTGAATCTGATAAATCTTAATAACTAAACATTTATAAGCTAGAGTTCATCCAATGATGTCCTTTAGTTTGTACTGGCTGCGCAAAATACACTTATACTACTCACTCGCGCACAATGCTCTGCTTTTATACAAAACACTACACAAGGTCAAACGGTTTGGTCCTCTTCAGTCTTCGGACAAGATGTTGGTTATCCAGTAGCTGAAGGGCTTCTGCGTTGACGTGATGGTATAGTCTGGCTTGATGTTTGCTAGCGAACCTTTTTATCTCTTCTCGAACCATTGGGATGCCAAGATCACGATGGAAGTCCTGGTTGCGTACGTACCATGGAGCATTTACCATGTTACGCAGCACTTTGTTTTGGAAGGTCTGAATTAGTTTTATGTTGGAATCTTTGGCACAACCCCCGAGTTGAATTACATAAAGCCAAATAGGTTTTAAAATCTGATTATAAATAAGAATTTTATTGTGCAATGACAGCTTGGAATTTCTACCAAGGAGCCAATAGTATTCTTTGTATTTCATACCAAGTTCAGACCGTTTCTTCTTAACATGTTCCTTCCAGCGTAGCTTAGCATCCAAGTTCATACCAAGGTACTTCGCGTTGTTTGCATGAGGTACAATGTTACCGTTGATATTAAGCGTAGGGGGATCCGTCAACATTTTATTGGTGAAGTAGACATGGATAGATTTAAATTCATTTAGTTTTATTTTCCATTTTATTTTATTTTTCGACATTTTTGAAAAAGTATTAAACGGCACAAATTGTAATAAGAAATATTAGCAATAAGAACGTGTTTTCACTGCAAAGGAACGTTCAACACTAATGTCTGATTTCACAAAGCTTGATTAAATTCTGATTAACTTAATTGTCATTAAATCCAAAGTTCAGAAATTTCATTGGCTGAGATTTAACAGACCTTGAATTTTATCCAATTATATTTATAGATTTCAAATTTAAGTAAAAGTATTTCAAGGCGGCGTAGACGTGCATATTATTAGTTTCGATGTTTGAAATGGTGATATCTCAGGAATGGTGATTCGTAGGACAAAAAGTATAAGCACAATCTTTGTAGATATTTGCATGATCTACAACTTTTGTCTTACCTATTTTTATAATAACACTTACCGTTTACGAGAAAAATGCAAAAAACCGATACTTTTGACCTTTGACCTTGAATATCTTTTTTAGCAGACGTAGAATCGGTGGAGATTTTTTAAATTCTATTTGTAATAGTGTACCTAAAACTTGTACCAATTTTCAGCTCTATGCGAATTAATGTAAATTGAATTGTCTTTTCTGACCGGACTATAAACAATTCTTGTTTAAAGAATTGTTGTTTAAAGAATCAAGTGACTCAAAGTGAACAAATTTTAAAATTTTTTGATTTATGGACTTCTGTGGTCAAATCCTTTTTCTAGATACAAGCGGACTTTTGAATTAGCGGTGGGATAGAACACAGAAGATCAGACAATTACTCCACCCTACATACATATTGAGATTTAATAAGTCCATCTCATTGAAAATTTTATTGAACGATAAGAACGTAAATGTGAAGACAATTATTTCACATGTCAAATTAAAATAAAAGATGGATATGCTAGGTGTTAGGTATAATTAATCTAAAAGCTACATATTGGGTCACAGTTAGGCTCATCAATATTTAAAATAGGAATCAAGAATAAAATCATGCAAACATAACCTCAATTTTTGTATGCGTAATAAAAGTTTTGATTTTTAAAAAAGGATATCAATCATTTAGATTGTTTTATGATAATACATGTTTATATAACACAAGTTGCATATTGGGATGGTTTTTTTCATTTGTAGAGAAGATGTAATCTTCTTATTTAAATCTAGAGTCTACGATCTTTAACGTAGGATGAATTTTTCTATTTTCCAAGAGACTAACTTAGTTTCGGGCTGCCAGTTAACTAAAAACAAATAAATTAGGTCAATCTTGTAATGACTATATAGCACAATAAGCTTTTAAACTCTTATATAATAATCCTGAGCATTTTTATTACTGATAGTTTTCATTTTGTTGCTATGCTTCAGTATGGTTGATATTGATTCTTATACTATTTTTCTCGCCATTTTTTTAATGCAAACACTTGGACGACTGTATGCTGCACAATTGACTATAAATTGACTTTATTTGAATTTATGTCAAAGGTGGAACTTGTATATGCATCATTTGGCTTATCCGATTGTTGTAATGGATCGTAATTTATGTTTTTCTTAAATTGTAAAGATGTTCCTGTAGAAATTTAATATGTATTAGCTATATTGTGTAATTATGTATCTATTTTGCAAAGGATAAACCTGGATTTATTGAATTTTGTATGTAATTAGGTCATAATGAGATTTGTTCATTGTCAATCGTTTTTGCCTGATATCTTTGTTACGATGTATTTTAGGACATAAGTGTGTTATATTGTTTTGATCCTTGTTTTACAAGTTATAATTCTGTGTTTATGAAATTAAAATACGTGAGAAAAATAAGCAGCCGATAAAAATCCTTCGCTTTGCGATTATTTTGAAAATGTGTCAGTGTTGGCATTTGTTTTTACAAAACCTATAAAAGCTGGAGCCAAATTTAACAAAATCAGTCGATCAAAAGCACTTCGCAAATCTATGCTTGACTCCGGATTGCAAATCTGTAAATTAAGTTGGATTATGTTATTCTCATATGTTTGACCGTGTGTCATGTCAATAAACAAAACATAAAGAAGATTGAAATAAGTTCTAAGTGTTTACCTGAACAATTAAAAAAGTTAAAGAAGATTGTATTATTGTTCAACAACTATATGGAAGTGTGAACGTGTTATTTTAAAATAAATACTGGGAGAATTTATTTTCCATTATCGATTTCTTGAATTGACGTTTTCACAATAGGAAATCATCTGACAGATGTAAATGCAGTGATACCAATAGCGAATATAATTTGAAGGAAATTCTATTTACATTATATACCAGGTTGGTCGAAATAAAAGATTTTTAATTTGATTTGCCAATAATAAAATTTATAAAGTTTATCTGAATAATTTCAGAATCACATTGTTTAATCTTAAAGGTTTTTAAGAGAATTTATTTTTCATAAATAAAACAATTCAATTTCTCTTTTATTAAACATTAGTTTTCATAAAGTAAAGTAATTGAACATTTGTAAATATTTTTATCTGATTTTTAATTTGTGTTAGTTTGTTCAAGTGAAGGACTGTAATAGCCCTATGTCAGGTTATTACGACTATTTAACACACTTGAGCAAGCTTGGGAATTAAGTTCCTAATTGATTTATTGTTCTAATTTGAATAATTTTTCTTTTTATTTCCTTTTAATTTGAATTTCCATTTATTTTCTTAAATTAAATAAAGATTGTGTTTTTCAAGTTATTCACGTGTTTATTTGATGTACATACAGGCATCCATTTCTTTTTCTCTTCATATTTAGAGTTTAGCCAGTGGTTGTCCAGTTGCAGAAGCCCAAGTGTTTGCAATATAAGTTTTTCTTTTCTTTCAGGTATAACAATCAATAAGATTTTAATAATTCAAACAATTCATGCTCTATCGAATAAACCCTGAGTTAGCCGATTAGGAAAAGGAAAAATATTTGGGGTGTATTTTTATTTTGTTTTAATTCCCGCATATATTTTATGTTTGCCTTGAACGTGTGGCATATTATTTATCAAATTAAATACACCGCAATATATTATATATTCTTTACTGCCAATTACTTGCTAGTTATGGTTTAAAGAACTTCCACTACCTTTTTCACGGAAGTTTACATTTTCTACGTTTTATATATATTTTAAAGTTTTATACTTGAAACAATAAAAAGATAAATATGTTTCACATAATGTTTTGAATATTCACATAAACACACAAATATTATGTGATACTAAAGACAGCTTCCCCTTATTCGTTATTTCTCCACCATTCCCTTTATTAAAAATTACAGTGGGGATAGTATAACGAATCTGAAGACCGATTATCGTACGGATTCGTCTTAAAGGGTAGCTGCAGTGGAAAAACTTGCATGTTGCGTGCTACTTTTAGGTCGGATGTCCAACAGATCCAAATCGGACCGACCACAATCTTCAAGGTTTGAGTCGCGCGATAAAGATCGTGCAAATGTATTTTTATTGTAGCATGTCCATTGACACGATTTGAGTTGTGCCCGTCCAAAGTATCAACCGACCAGTCTGACAAGACGCTGCATGCAAGATCATTGTCGTTGGTTTGCCACGATTTAAACCGTATATATAAATAATAGAGTACCCGACCACAATTGTACAATTAATTAAACTGGTGAACATGTACAGACAATTTCGGTCGGAACGATCAATTTTGTAAGCAACTACCGGTCGGGCCGATTATGGTCGGTTCGATCTGGTGGACACCCGGTCTTAGGATATGTGTGATCATGATGCGAAACTTTTGCAGCCGCAACTTTAAAACTGCACAGCAAAAGTATCCGCGTGTGGTCTTAGCTTTATTGTCTGTTTACATGACAGACATTTTGTCTTAACCATCATTCTCTAGTTGTAGCGGACGAAAGCAAATAAATATAAAAAACCTATATTTTTAATTATATTTATCCCACAATTCTAAGTACTTTCCACCCTGTAATGTCATGCATATTTTCAATAACCCTTTACACCCTAGTTCGGCATGTAACATGTTGAAGTACTTATTTATTCAGCGAGGAGTACAAATCAATTAAAGGGAAATTATTACTTACTTACCCAAAGGAAAAAATTTCGGTCGGAACGATCAATTTTGTAAGCGACTACTGGTCGGGCCGATTATGGTCGGTTCGATCTGGTGGACACCCGGTCTTAGGATATGTGTGATCATGACGCGAAACTTTTGCAGCCGCAACTTTAAAACTGCACAGCAAAAGTATCCGCGTGTGGTCTTAGCTTTATTGTCTGTTTACATGACAGACATTTTGTCTTAACCATCATTCTCTAGTTGTAGCGGACGAAAGCAAATAAATATAAAAAACCTATATTCTTAATAATATTTATCCCACAATTCTAAGTACTTTCCACCCTGTAATATCATGCATATTTTCAATAACCCTTTACACCCTAGTTCGGCATGTAACATGTTGAAGTACTTATTTATTCAGCGAGGAGTACAAATCAATTAAAGGGAACTTATTACTTACTTACCCAAAGGAAAAATGTGCTTAAAACGCCTTATAAAACAACCAAAACCCTTAATTTGAGAATTAAAGTTTTTCACCATATCTCAACATATATACAGGTAAAGGATAAATGTACATAGATTGATTTGATTCCATTCAAGGCATCATAGAAACCACTTCGCCCATGCCATTGCTCGTTGTATTTATATCTAATCATATTCAAGCCTTTACCGCTAAGAGAGGTATTGTATACAGGATGATGGTGGAGGGCAAGTGCTTATTACAACCACTTAGGATGTGTATGAACAATTCTATAAATAGAGCGGAAATTTACAAGCATTTATCCTGTTTTGAAATTACAACCTACTTTTTCATGAAAAGATGCATAGAGAGAAACTAATCTAAAACTTTCCTTGCTTTGACGTTTTGCAATTTAGATCATATCAACTACAAAAAGGTGAAAAATTTTAGTTTTTTCCCTTGTTGTAATGGGCCCATTATTACAAACATTTACTTCGTTTTATTGTAATGTTAAATACGACTATTGTATAAAAGAAAAATATTTTCCGCTTGGTACATAGAGCCAAGTTTAAATTATAGATCATTTTAGTCTATTTACGATACAAAAATAGCTGAATAAAAGGTTTTATTTCTAACTACATTTTAATTTTAAACAAGGGTTATTGCATACGTAAAAAGTTAATGCGTTTCGCAGATGTGGTGTTCTCGTAGTTTATTTAATAGTCAACGTAATTAATTATTTTAAACAAACATTATTTCCTTAGAACATACTTACTAATAAATTATTCGTATCAAAAATCTACAGCAATTTATGCTCCAATTTCAAGCAAATAGACTGCTTATCTTGAGCAAAATCTTTTTAGATATCAAATCTGGCTCTTTGAATTGTGACAGATCCTTGAATCCGTTATGTATGGGTTTATCTCTACTGTTAAGATTAAGTGAATCTGGGTGTAGTTTGTAGAAGTGGAAGAATTTAAAATAAAAACTAAATTTTTATGATCTCTCTTATGATTCTCTTACTTTTCAAAAGCCAATTATTCGACTAATAGGTAATTTGAGTTCAGTCTAGTGAAATAATTCAATCGATCAAGTTATAAAATAACACTTTAATAATTCACAAAGTGGAAATGATTGTGGAGCTTAAAAATTTATTTAATGAAGAAAGTTCAGAGTTTAACATTAACTGTCGTTTGCTCTAGTGTCAAGGTTTATGGTATAAAAGCTTTTAGAGGAGTTCAAAAAAGGCAATTAACTATTTGACATTGCTTTAGATAATTTTAGATGTATTGATGTACTGTGAGTTATTTGGTGAAATAAATAATTATCAAAATTCCGAAAGACATTGTCGTCTTTGATGTTCTGTAGTAAAGGGGTAATAAAACTTTGTAGAAGGGGATCTCTAATGTTTAAGCTTACTTTGTAATCCTTTGTGGATTTTTGTGTCTTAACAAAAAGAAAACGTATGTCTAGTACTTCATTTTTCAATTACTTGATGCCAATTAACTTTAAAATAAATGAGGATTACCTTAAACATTATCAGCCACCTGTTATAGATTGGCTCAACAAATTTTTTGTAGTCAATCTTTCAAAACGATAAACAAAACGAATTTCTTTTCCTAAATAACTTGATTCTCGTTGCAATTATCTTAAACAATAGTAATAAACAATATGGGTGGTCGATAATGTTGTTAATTTATTCCTGTGTTTAAACAGAAATATGTGAGCCATTGTGATTGACACCCAGGACACCTAAAAATAATTTAATTAAGTAATCTCACCTGGCGCTTTGAACTTTATTAGGGAAGTATTTAGAGTTCTCTAGAGTTTTGTGTTTGAGAATTTATTGTTACAAATTGGTTAGTAGAATTGTTTTACTTTTAGTTGCGTTCAAGATCATGCAAGTAAGGTTCTAATGTAACAAAAACATTTATACAGACCTCCTCTAGTGGGCGTTGGTTAGTACTATAGGTAAAGCTAACACAGAAGGAATAATACTCTATAAGAAATTGGCTGGCAAATTAAATTATGTAAAGGGTTCCAGATGTTTCGCCAAAGCTATGAATAAATATGAGATAAATTCTGATCGAAATCAAAACCTACAGATTAATGTTTAGTAATAGTGGAGTAACCTTACGTTTTTATCTCGGAACCGTCCAAACTACTTCGATTTGAATAATTTCTTTTTTAAAGTCTTGTAAATATAAAATACTAAAACATTTACAAATTAGAAATTGACGCTCAGAACGGGACATGTGGTGAAACCCGAATAACCTAAAACCATAACCAAGTGGTCCCGCACCGGTTGCTCGACCATCTCAGAACAGGATAATTTTTGGTGTGTTATGACATCTATGTATTGGTAGTTCTAAGCCACTATTAATTTATTTTTATTCTTTTTGGTTTAAATAAGGCAGCCATATTTGTAGCGTGGTGCACGACGTTTCTTGCAGTTTTCTATGTAAACGAAAATCTTGATATCTCAAGAACAGTTGGTCGTAGAAAGTCGCGGTAATGGTTTTTTGGTTATTCGAGTTTCACCACATTTCCCGTTCTGAGCGTCAATTTCTAATTTGTAAAGGTTTTAGTATTTTATATTTACAAGACTTTAAAAAAGAAATTATTCAAATCGAAGTAGTTTGGACCGGTTCCGAGATAACGCTCTTTTTTTGCTTAGCGTTACTCCACTATAAGTCAGATTAGGAAACCATCGCAAACGGAAAGACGATCGCGGTGATGAATTCAAGATAAGAAGTAAATATGAACTAATGCATCTCGACCAGACTTTTCGTTATTGACCGCACTGTTAGACCAATCATAATTTCTCAGTAAGTTCATGCCACGACTATTTAAATTGCCTTTCTTAAGCGTTACTAGTAAAGTTAAGTGTAAATGTCTCCAATGATTGCTTTCAGCTTTATAATCAAGATCCATTCATAGATATGTATTTTACCAATTTCATCATTCAATTGGTTTATGAAATTACCCTTGCTTAAAATATAATATTGTAAATGTAAATAAGAGTTGGGGGGGATATCAGTTACTTTAACATCAGAATTAATTTTTCAAATGATGATCAAAAACAACGAGATAATATTTCATACAGTACGGTTATTCCATTTTCATTGTGTAACATATCCAGATATTTTAAATCAAAACACAAGGAAAAATAATAGTAGCGAGAGTAGCTTTCTATTTTACGCTGTTTATATTGCGAGGTTAATTTTTTTGTTCTGCTAACCTATTTGTTTTTAAAAAGCAAATATTTAAGCACAAATAAAGGTGGTAGGTTACATATATAAACTTCAAAATTGAAAACTGAGTAATTAAAAAACTCATAATTATCTTCTCAAATAAAAAAAATCAGCGGTTATTGACGCAGATTTAATTTTAGTCGGAGTAAATAATGTACTAATAGGAACGCATAATCTACTTACTCTTTGACTTTGTCTTATTTAAAACAACCAAATATCTAACCTACTCAGTATCTAATACGAAAATCATACATTAAGATGCAATGCATGTGCCAAGTGCGTGCTAATAAAAATATTAATGAAAAGTATAGAAAAATTAAAAGTTATGAAGGCTTCCATGGACTGTTTCATTCGTTTAAAGTCGGTGGTTTCGTTGAGATATTGCTACTTGTAACCCAGAAGATTGGTTAGGCGGTGTTTGGGTATAGAAACTTGTAGTTAGTGGTGACAGCTGAATCACACGTTTTTTAACCGTGAAAACAACAATAAAAGGCCCTGCGATTGGGCGACAGTGAAACGAAGCTTTTTTAACCGGCCTAAATAAACAAAGCTTAAACTTTCAAACGAAAAGTTCACTTTACATTAACTAATTTAGGGCTCAAAATATGATACTTACTGTATATAGAATACTCCGACTTTCTTTAAGACGTCTTTTCACAAATTATAGCTCAGGATGTAGGTATTAATTTCCATGACACACAAATTATGAGGAAAAGTAAGCGATTTGAGAAGGATTGGTGGGCCTATAACGCTGGTCTATTGGTCCGCTTTGGAGACTTCTGACTCGGACAAGGAAGTGGTCACATGACCGTTGATCAACATCAAAAGTCCAGTCCACATTATATTCCTTAGTATGTATATTGAGAGTGAGAGTAGAGGTAATGGGGCACAGATTGTTTAATGCTCAATCAAATTTGATCAGCTACTTTTTACCTATAAAACAGGTAAAGTTTAGCAAGTGCAGGGTGGCCTACGTAACATTACCCTGTACCTATCTTGGAAACTGTAAGGGTTACAAAAAAAAAGTTGAACACCAAAGTAGCTTCATATAAAACTTTTTATTGTGTAATATTTTTGTATATACAAGGTGAATCACTTTGCTTCGGCTACTATCAACCTTTTTATCTTCAATAGAATACCATGTGTATTTTTACGATTTTTGATTCTACACTGTGTTATAAATATTCTTGGTTAACACATACCCCGAAATCCCGCACAGTACAATTTTTAATTGAATAAATCCAATTTCTTTAATTTTTTTGAGAATGCAATATTTCTTAATGTTGCATCAAGGAAAAATAAATTTACGTACTGCAACTTATAATTTAACTAATTATAATACTGTACGACGCTTATAAATAATTAAGTCAACATTTTCTTATAAATTTGTTGTTGAATAATAAAATCTCTACCAATATAGATATTTTATATTTCAAAAGTGAACAGTTTGAAAGCTACGTACCAGCGTTTTTATACTGCATTGCTATTTCTCTCAAATTAATTTATCAGTCGAATCATAAATGCCTCAACAACATGACTCCTCCGATTCAACTAAATACACCTTAACCCTGACAAAATCGAATAAGGACGAAAAAATATTAATTATAAAAAAAATAAATTATACATTATTTTTTAATCATACACGCTTATGGTGTCTGTCTATTAAAACTGGTCTATAAGACCAATCATTAATTTTTTCTGATACTTCTTAAAACTAAGCTAATTAAATACGTTGGTATTTAATTATCGAACAATATGTTGGTTGTCCAATAGCTGAAGAGCTTCTGCGTTTTCGTGTAGGTAGAGCCTGGCTTCGTGTTTGCCAGCAAACCTTTTGATCTCTTCTTTGACCATAGGGATGTTGAGGTCTCGATGCAAATCAGAGTTACGTATGTACCATGGAGCGTCTACCATGTTGCGTAACACCTGGTTCTGGAATGTTTGTATAGTTTTTATGTTACTATCTTTGATACAGCCCCAGAGCTGGATGCCATATAACCATACCGGTTTTAGGATCTGATTGTAGAGTAAGATCTTATTATGTACTGAGAGTTTGGTGCTTTCCAAGAACCCAATAATGCTGTTTGTATTTGAGTCCCAGTTCTTTTTTTTTACATGCTCTTTCCACCGGAGTTTGGTGTCTAGAGTCATGCCTAGGTATTTGGCGTTGTTGCATTGCAGATTGCGATGGGCTGATTTCTATGGATTTCGAAAAAATTGTTTACTAAACCTGTTTAATAAAGCCATTTTACCGGTTTCTGAGTTTTTCTCGTCGATTTCATAATATAACATCGATATAAGTAATTTTACGAGCAAGTATTAAATATGTGCTTCTTATCTTTTCCTGGACATAGGTCCATACAACACGCAATACAAGGCCTGTAATAATATAATCGAACGTTTAGATAACTACCGTTTAGGTAGAACCGGTGGTGTTCGCTAGTGGTCCAATAAGATCGTTTAGTACAAAGAAAGTGTAAAAACGGTTAGATACATTTATAATTAATTAACGAGGGTGATGCGGGTTACTGACTTCAAAATAGAAATGATCTATTATAATAAAACGATTGCGTTATTTAATAACCAATCTAACTAGTGGTATTAATTAATCAATGTTAGAAACGAGATTGGTGCGGTTCAGAGTTATTAAACAAAATGTTGAGTAGTGATGGACTCGAGCCCAAGACAAGTTCGGCTCGACTCGAAACTCGAGTCGAGTTCGACAATTCTTTATTCGAGTCCAGTCGAGCTTCACGTACGTCGAGCCCGAGTCGAGTCGAGTTTTTCGAGCTTTTCCAGCCGGCTCGAGAAAATTGTACAGTTTACAGTATTTCCCCTATTTTGTACTTTAACGGATTATAACTAAGAATTTGCGCTATTACTTTTCTTTAATGGCTTCCTTACACTATAACAATTAAAACATAATCAAATTTTTAATTATTATATAATTATTTTATTATTTTAGTTATTAGGGTGTAATGTATTCCTCAATGACAAACAAAATCTTAAAAAGTAAAACTCCTGCACGCCACTTTATAAGTTTTTCATAGCTGAAGTAGCAAGAGTTGCTGCTTGCAATCTGATCTTATCTTTTATGTTAAAAGCGTGTTGATAACGTCGTGGATTTATTAACAAAAATTAGTAACTTTAGTTTTGTTTTTTGTTAAGATTAATGATGACTTTTAATTTATTAATATAATGAAACACTTCACTTTTAGTGGACTTAATTTTCATAATATTGTTGCAATATAAGGATTACATTGTTTGCTTCATTATTTGATGGTGGGATTCTGACTTCATCTTCTAATTCATCTTCAGACAATGAGTTTTTGTTAGTTGTTTTAACTTCTGAAACGATATCATTTTCGTCAAGTGTACCGCAAATAACAACGTTATTGTCTATTTCTATGTATGCATTGAAAGAAATTTCAGAGTTTATTGTATTCCACTTTGCCAGTTCCTCATCAGAAAAACATTCTTCCAAATTATTTTCCTTAAATTCTGTGTAAAAACCCGATTTCTTAAAACAATTCTTAATTGTTTCTGGTTTAATCTGACTCCATGACAAACGTATCAAACGCACAGCATCGAGAACATTTATTACTTTAAGCTGTTGGTTGTTGTCCATTTGCTCTATAAATTGCAGTACAATTTGTTTACGGTAGAATTGTTTAAAATTGTGAATGACACCTTGGTGTAAGTACACGGACAAGATCAAAGAAATTCAAACCGGATTCCAGAATCTTCTTCAACAACAAATCAATTAAACACTTTATCTAAAAACGTTTACCTACTTATTTCGGGATTTTCTAAAAATTTGTTTAACATTTGGTTTTAAACCGGATGGGTAATGAAAAGGAGCCGCAATGAATCATCCCTTAATCCTCTCTTTGAAACCTGCTTACTATCACCGACTACTTACTGACACATTTATTGTTTATTTATGCACCTTAAATACATAATCACAAGAAAACTACCTAAAATTTGCTAAGAATTCACATTTTTGGTTTAAAGTGTAATAAAAAGAACCGACAAAAGTTTAAAAAGATATGTAGTAAATATCTGTAGCCAGTCTACAGATTTCTTTCAAGTTGTTAACAACGATTTGTTTTAACGTATAGACTTTTGATTATTATGTTCAATATGGCAGACTCTGACAGTCACAACAGTTAGTCGTTTTCTGACTAAGAGGAGAAAAAAGTTTTCGCGACTGCTATATGAATTTGGAAAACAGCTATGATTCCAAAACGAGCCGGATCGACTCGACTCGATTTCGAGCCGAGTTTCGAGTCGAGTTGAAACAGAATATTTCGAGTCGAGTCGAGCTTTCTAGGAAAGCTCGGCTCGACTCGGCTCGAGTCCATCACTAATGTTGAGTTGCAGGCTATTTCTCACTGATCTGATTAATAAAACTTATTGACAGCTGTCAAAGAAAAAAATAAGAATTTTGGTTGGATCGTACTGCATTAAACTTAAAACATACAATTTGTATCCATCATGCAAATATTAAGTATTTCTTCTGCAGATACAGTGCGAAATGTAAATCTTGATTCGATTAAGATGATTGCATGTTCTTCAGAAATATAATACCCACACCATCAATGGTACCAACACCTTGCCATGAAAAGCAACCCCACAATTTTATATTTTCATCACCGTGATATTGTTTTAATTGAGTTTATGGGTCATATTCCTTTCTAACAGGACGTCGAACAAACATCTTCCATCAGCCCTAAACGAATTCACTTTAGTTTCATTACTAAATAAAATGTTCTTTGAATTGAAATTTAAATGACTTTCGAAAAATTCTACTCTTTGAGTTTTATCTTTTTGGCCCCATTCTTTGGTCATAATCTTTTTATGACTAAAGAAATTTACCTTGACATCCTTGAAAGAATTATGTTTCCGTGTGCTAGTAACACATATCTCTTATTTGTACTTTCCAACAGGTTAACAATCCGAAGTATTCCGCAAAAGTTGTGAAACAACGGTTTGCTGAAAAGGGGGTATGAGTTTTGGTCGGTATGGAACCTTTGCGCGCTGCCGACGGCGCACTATGGTCTAGATGTCGATTCTAGTGCGAATTAATTCAAAATACCAATTAACGTAAATTTCTTAAAAACAATCTTTATATGATAATTTGATATGATTACTACAATATCATCAAAAAAACTATTAAATCACAGCACCAAATCATTATTAGCAACGATGTCAATATCTTATTACCCACATTTAATATTTGCGCGTGCATCAAACGTTTCAAGTTATGACCTGGTCTTATTAATTTCGTTCTTGAAGTGTGCATTATATTTGCTATTATCCTGTTATTTGTGTTATTCTCATTGTAACTATGGATGAAAATGGTAAGTTTAGTTTTTTTTTCCATACTTATGATTTATTTTATGAACTTAATAATTTGTCAGAGAAATTATTAAAAGATGGAAGTTTTTAAAAAATTGCACGCATTTGCACGCATTGTGATTTATTTAATTTGAAAGTTCACTTAATCTGTATGATCGACAAAAAGAAAACAGGATCCCCCGCAACCCCCTTATATTTTTATTTTAATTTTTCAGTAAACACATCTGCGATCACCCGTTTAGAATTATTTGAGAAATGGTTCAAATTGAAGAAGTTAAAACGAAACGATTGCATTAATGGATTGTTAGAGTATGTTTTTAATACAAGGAGTGTGAGTGGAAAGAATATTCGAGGAATTTTGGACAACTTTGTAAAAAATATTGAAAAACGTTGGAAAAAAAATAGTTATAAAGATAGGTTTCTGTCAAAAAACAAGTCTTGGCTTGAATCGAAAGTGTTCCCCGTTAAAGATATTGACATAAAACAACCTATTCCAGCAAGAGTCGGAAGACCATTAAAAAAAATCGGCGAATGTGGCGTCAGATCCAAACTAAAGAAAGTGCAAACTTTAACATCTACTGTTACTTTAGAAGAACTTTCTTTTGCCACTCAGTCTACCTTAAGGAAGAAAAGTAAACGTGCTGTAGCGCAAATTATTAAAGATGTAAGGGATGTAACTGAACTTTCTTCAACGCAGTCTAAAAGATATAAAAGAGTGTCTAGTTATGCCGAGTCAGGAGAACAGAAACCTGTACCAATGACACCAGAGGAAGCATTGGCATTGATTATTAATACAAAATCAAGTAAGTCGACATATTTGGCATATAGATCGGCTGCTACGAATTGTCTTGCAAATATATATCCATCATGGAACAAGATATTATCATCCAAACAACAATGTTATCCCAAAAAACTTGCTTTGATAATACAGCCCAATAACGTAGAGATTAAACTACAAGATCTGCTTAATTTGACAGCAATCCGTTTATGTAGATTTAAAGAAGAGGCACTGAGATCTTCGTCTAGTACACGATATACCTTGATTTGTAAATGGGGCATAGATGGAAGCTCTGGACAAAGTAATTACAGACAGTTGACCAACATGGGGGAAGGTGAGTCTTCCGTGTTGATCGTGTCACTAGTTCCACTACAGTTACATGATTGTGAAGATAAAACTAACGTGTTATGGCAAAACCTAGTTCCATCTTCAACAAGATTTTGCAGAGCAATAAAGTTCATTTTTGCTAAACAGACCCAGAACTGACTCGAGAGGAAACAGATAATATTCTGTATCAAATCTCTAATTTACAAGATTTTTTTTATGAAGGGAAACACATTAGTTTTAAACTAGTCTTAACAATGGTTGACGGTAAAGTTTGTCACACATTGACAAATACAAAGTCCACTCAAAGTTGTTATATATGTAGGGCAACACCAATAGAAATGAACAATTTAGAAAACATTTCTAAGAAATTGCCGAGAATGGGAAATTACAGTTTTGGATTGTCTAGCTTGCACTCATGGATTCGTTTTTTTGAATGCATCTTACATGTAGCATACAGATTAGAAATAAAGAAGTGGCAAGCAAGAGGTGAAAATAAAAATAAAATAGAAACCAGAAAAAAACTAATCGTTGACGAGCTTAAGAAACAAGTTAAAATTTTAGTTGATCAACCAAAACTTGGTTACGGGTCCACCAATACAGGAAATACAGCCCGAATCTTTTTTAGAAACTATAAAAAATCAGCCGAAATTACTGGAGTCAATGAAGAGATTATTTATAGGTTCTACGTGATTCTTCAAACCATTTCCTGTGGGCATGAAGTTGACGCAGAAAAGTTTAAAGTTTATTCTTTGGAAACAGCAAACAAATTCATATCTCTGTATCCATGGTTTTACATGCCTACAAGCGTCCATAAAGTTTTGATACATGGTGCAGAAATTATAAAACATGCAATTTTACCTATTGACCAACTTGGAGCAGAAGCACAGGAGGCAAAAAACAAAGATTTTAAATTTATAAGGAAACATAGGAGTAGGAAGGATTCTGCAGAACACACAAATACAGATTTATTTAATTATTTTTTATTGTCGTCGGATCCAATCATATCAGAATTAAGTCTGCAAGAAAAGTATAGCAAAAAGTTAAAACTCGATTCTGCAGCTATACAAATGCTAAAAACTCCTACAACCCAAAGAGAAAATAATTCAGATACCTCAGACAGTGAATAGTAATTTTCCACAATATATTATCTTTAATATTTGTATCAATAATAATTAATAAAAAGTTTTTCAGTTATAAATTCAGTTTTATTTTCATTGCTTAAACATTTAGAAGTAGTTGATAAACAGTCAAGTTTTTCCGCAAAGAATAATTAATTCGCGCTGGAATCGACTTCTAGACCACAGTGCGGCGGCGGCGTTTCGGCGACAGACCGTTTCAGCGCTGGCTTGTTCGGCGAAAGCACGTTTCGGCACCAATTCTGCTATTCGCGTTATTTCTAAGTGCTTATTTATAATTTTGTGAGTGTTGCATTCCTTAAAAAATAAAAGTAATTTGATTATGTAAAATTTTTGTTGGAGACCTACTACAGCCCTGAAAATGTGATTAATTTTATTACAAGAAATATGGGAAGCTTAAGAAAAATATATTAAAAAAATATTTACAACATGCTCGCCTAGTTATAACTAATTTTAATCGTTTTTCGATAGTGATGTAGATTTTGATAGGTTAGATCTTAGGTTAGAGAGTTATAAAGTTCCCAAAAATATGACTTTTTCGGAAATGTTTAATGAAAACATGAAAAATGAAAATATTATTGATTATTATCTGATACATTGAATAATATGCCACTATTAACACTGATATTATGACTGTTGGCGCCGAAAAAGCTCGTCACCGAAAGGCCCCTTCGCCGAAACGTTCTGGCTCAGAAAGGGCGTCGCTGAAACGGTGGCGCCGAAACGTCCAAAACTGCAGTTTTGGTGTGGTCTTTGTAATCGCCAGATCTAAATCCCATTGCAATTTATGAGAAGATATTAAAAAAGCTGTAACAATTCATAAATCAAAAATAAGCAAGAACTGTGAGAGGCTGTTAAAGCAGAATGGAATAACTAATGTACCTGTTGAACTATGTCGAAGGCTAATAAAATCAATGCCAGGAAGATGTTGCGCAGTATTAAAGAATAAGGACTACGCGACTAATTATAAAAAGAGCTGTGCAAAAAATATTTTAAAATTAGTTTTATCATAGAATAACAATATTTTCATTTGATTTTTATAAAAGTACCGTTTTTGCCAGTCAATAATAATGTGTTTTTTGTTTGTTTAAATTTATTAACTGTGTAAGCTTTAATTTATATAATTCTTCGTTGTATATCACTGTTAGAAATAAATACATTACTTTGAAGAAAATAAATCAAGTTTTCTGTTTGATGTTGAAGATAAGACTGAAGATAAGAATAGTTAGGTAGGTATTTTCGCCGCCACTTTACATAACAATTAATTAACAAATAATTACAAGGTGTAAGTTTAGCACACATGGATACACAATTACACATAGCTTGCTGTAGAAGGCACTGTAATGAACGCTTTAAACCAAGAAACTCGAAAATAAAGTAAATTAAGTTTGGGTTAGATCATTGTTGCAAACACCATCCAAATATGATCGTAAATAGAACAAAACAATCTTATTTGAAAAATAAACTGATTTTTAGTTTCAGTCTTAAATATGTTGATAGAATCAAAATACCTTATTTTAAAAACGATTACATATTGAGATAAATTCAAGTTAGATACTTGGAATCAACTGCTTTTATTATACAGATAAACGTAGACAATTTTGTATCTACCTATAGAGAAGGTCTATAGACCAGATGTCAGTATCTGTACACCATCAGCGACATACCGTCGAGAGCAGTATTGAGGAGTGAGCATTGCAAGATTAGGCATTTGATCTAGTGACATCACTCTACGAACTGAATACCGTCGAGCCCTGGTGTACGGGCTGATTAGAAATTTCCTGCTGGAGTAAAAACTACTGTTGGGGATTTTGGTGTGTAACAAGTATCGTAATTGGAATTTCGTCTGTATTACAGAGAGCGATATGGTTTTTTCACCGAAAACTACTTTGGACTTTCTACTAAATATAGTCCCGCTATGTAGACGTCTGTCTCTTGTAATAAAAAAGTTTTTCGCATGATGAATATTTTACTACACAAACATGACGTAGCATAACAAAATAGTAATTTTCTCAGATTTTAAGTAGTACGTTGCAATCTACAACTCTGGTTACTAAAACGACACATCACCCTCACCACACACACTCTTAATCACTCTAGACACGTGTTTCAGCAGTTAGGCTGTCATATTCAGCATAGATTGAAAAACTAATGAAGAATGCCATTTTAGTTAGTTTTTTCTTCTAAAACTCTTGGGAGAATTTTTTGCAAAAAGATCTTTTTGGTTCTATCTAAAACGAAGTCATGACGATGCAAACTGAAAAGTCGTGCATTTTTTATTTTTTAAAATTTTACGTAAAAATGGATTTTCAAGGGTGAAGGCCATTCCAAATCGATGGGCGCCATCACGATTCGGATTCAGTAAGAAAAATTACATAAAAAATCAGTCATTGAGTCCGGGGGACTCTTTAATAAGCGTTTTTTTAGATGCCTTCTCCCCGACTATTAGTTACTTAAATAATCCAGCGACTAATTTATTTATTTTTTTTAAATGAAGGCTATTGAATTGGTATAGTATATTTCCTTAACTAACGCTTTCACTTTACAAGAAATTGGCCAAGTATGCTTATTAGACTAGAGAAAAAAACAACAGAACTAATAGAAATGTTAGAAGCCAGTCCAGAACTGCGGTATACTACTACTCATAAGTTTTTTTATAAATATAATATTCATGACTACTGCAGTCGCTAATCGACGTTTTGTAGTAGATATGACGCCAAAACTGAAATTACTGATGTCTGATACGGTTCTACTAGTCACGCAGATGTGAACACTTGAACAGTTCGTAGAAAGGTCTTACAACTTTAATCTACAAACGACTCTACTCTAGAGAGCTCTCGACAACGCACTAAATCAAAAACTTCATTGAACATCTAAACATAACCTAAAGTAGTGTAGACATTAGTGTCGACACTTTAAAGTCAGTGTGTATACGTAGCTACTTAGAATTGAAATCGAGTGCGTTTAAAAAAGTTTTGCCAAATACCTAAACGTTAAAATCGGATTTTCCAATCCTAACTATAAAAAGCTAGAAAATACTATCTTGATGGTTGACACCAACCCTCACCTAAATAAGATAAGATAATCTAAAATTCTTATGATACAACTAATGAAGCTAATAATAAATTAATCATGTCAATGCAGTAAGCAATAGATCTAGAAAATCAAACTTAATTTCATTTTCTTTACGATAACTACTAATCGTATGTATATTTATTTGTTAAGTATTGTTTTTGAATACTCTAAAACAAATTTAAAATAATTTATTATTGATCGAATCTTTCTCTTCAGTAGAACGATTTTATTTTATTCTTTTTTTGCAACAAAAAGTAGTAAATTAAATAGTCCTGCAAAAACCCTTTCAAAGCCTGCCATTTATATAACATTGAAAGGATACCCTTTGAAGTCATCTGGCAAAGACATTGTTAGAAGTGCAATTTAGAGCATTTAGATGAGATCTGATTTAGGTTATTGTTACCAAAGTAGAGAAGGATAGGTGTTTAAGGCCAAAGGCAGCTTTACTATTGATTACTTGGAAAAGTAAAATATTTTAAGATACTAAGCGAGGCAGATGCTATCGAAGAATGATTATTTATATTATTAACTTTTATGTAACAAAGAATAAATTATGAATTAATTAAAATCTATCCCAAGATAAAAAGTATATACACTTATTTATTAGCGTGGAGATTTCCCAGGTAATTTATATGTTGTCATGATTCTAAAATTTAAAAAAAATGATATAGCGGACAAAATGTGTTTTTCTCTACTATTCATATAATTTCTGTATTTCTGGCGGTTTTGAACAGGGCTCAAAAATCTTATTATGAATAAATTCTATTGCCAAAGTTTATGTTGACATAATCACCATGAAGCTTTTTTGAAACAATATTTTTATTTATAAAGTTTTATTTAACAACTTAAACCACAACAGTTTCATCAAAACACTTATTTTAGGTTGTAAGAAAAAGTAAAAAAAAAAAGCTAAACTTAGTTTTCAATTACTTTAACTACTTTTTTATCTTACGAAAAATTGAAATAAATTGCAATAAATTGAAAGACTTGGAGCGTCTATGCAATATTTTATTAGCCTAACACTGCAGAGGAATAACTCAAATATCAATTTAGGTTAAAGTAACGTCGAAATCTAATATTTTGGCTAGGTTAGGAATTAAGAGGCTGTTTCCGAGAAACTGAAATAAATTTTGATACAGAAAAAAATGTATGTTCGACAATTTGCTTCAACTTTCAGGGATGATTCTTTAGTCCAGAAAGGCCGTACTGACCAATGAAGGCATCATTAACATTGATCAGCTGCGTGTAGCAGGGAGGTAAAGGTCAAAATGCTAACTTGGCGTAGAAGCATCGTATACTCAACATGATATAGCTCATTTTGACTGTCTCGGAGAGTAGAACAACTTCGTCATTAAGTGCATTCGAAAACCCCTACTGTGCGCAAAAAGTTATATTAAGAAAACTACTCAAAAATGGAACCTCCTGGTGGTTTTAAGAATTTTTTATGGATTCAGAATGTTTGCCACATAAACTGTATATCTTCAGAATCTACGATAAATTGCGCTTCGCTTACCCTTATACCCCGGGTCGCCTAGGATCTAGTCTAAAATCTATAGTTTTTGGTAAATGACCGGTAACTATTACCTTAATCTTAAGGATAAGCATAACATATACATTTTCAGAATCTACTAAGCCTACGAAAATAATCTTCTTTTATGCGCCACCTTAATCCAAGCACTACCAGAAAAGTTATGTTAAGTGATCTTCCTTTATCGCAGCAACGTTTGCTTTTAAAATTGGATTTAGGTTAGATTTGGTTAGAAGATTATAAAGTATTTGATATAGATTATAGAATTGTGGCCTTAGTCATATCTACCGGTACCTAAGCTTCCCCCCACGTAAAAGTGGCCGCTCTGAGAATAATCTAGACAACCAGGTAGTTTCAAACCAATTCAAAAGGTACAAATCATGGAGAGCTGAATAACTAAACAGTTAATGCTTTTCGGAGATCAGTTTTTTGCTGCTTTTCTCAATATCTTTGCAACATTCTCAAGATTAGCGCAATCCCCTTTGTTAAATTTTAATTCGTTCTGGTTGTTCTTGTTTTTAGCTTTCATTCAGGTAAATGCTGCTTTTATTTGAGTCGTAGTCATCAGGTATACGTCCCTAGAAAACACGTATTCATTGTGTTTCATTCTTCAATATCGTCGATTCCTTTCATTCCTTTCCATTTCTTCGACAAAATCTCCAACATTATTGGCGAAGATTGGAGACGAAAAAAAGAAGGATCATCCGTTCCTACAATGGTTTGAGTTGGATTTTTCGAACTAGGAGATCGGTCTAGAAGCTTGGCAATCGGCAAACGAGATTTTGCGAGATCAGTTCATGAAAGGAATCGACGATCCTTCGAGAAAGGTTGATGCTGGTAAAGTAGTCAAGCGTTTATTGAAGGACGTGTGTGCACAATGAACATCTGCTCTTGTGGGCAATACCTGATAATGGTTAAAAAAGCGACATTTTCTGGAATGGCAATACTCTGATCGTTCTGAAATTCAAGTTTGATGAAGAAGAAATCTGCGAAAATGTTAAGAAGAAATTAAGAAAGGAGACAAAAGAAATATTCTCCGAAGAGCATTAATTAAGTAGTTATTCGTCTCATTGCAATTTGAAAATACTTAGTGTGTAAATAAACACAATTAGGTTTTGTTTATTGTTTCCAGCCTTACTTTGTGAAACTCCATAATCATGAAATAAATAAAGATTAGTAAAAGTTTCACAGTTTTATTAAAATATAACCTGACAATATTGTTTCGACAGCTATGATGTCATTATCAAGGGTAATATAATTATAAACAAACACGTCGCTAAGGTAGATACAAAAATAGGTAACTAGATAAAATAATAATAATAATCAGAATTAAATATCTACTACTTCCAGTAATGGAGAATCACTGAGCTCAAGTTGTTCATTCATTAAAGGTACACTGAGTTTGTGCTTGTATATCTCAAAGGCTTCTAAAATGTCTAATTTGCGTTTGTTATTACAAAAATGTAGGAATTTAATATTATTTTGAGGAGTCATTGTGTGATTTTGTTCTAAAAGGTGTTTGGCGTAATTCGATTTTTCAGGATGTTTATTTTTGAAATGACGTACGTGTTCTTTATATCGTATGTCAAAATTTCGAAGTGTTTGCCCAATATATACCGAAACGGTAATAATAACGAAATTTAAACGGTAAATGCCCGAGTTCATTATATCATGTGTTCTGTCTTTAGCATTAAATAAAAATGAAAAAGTTTTAGTGTTGGTTTTAAACGTTATTTTATAATTGTTGGTTTTTCTTAGTATATGTGCAATTTTTTCTCATATTTTGCCAAAATATGGTATAGATATGTAATTTGTGTCTTCTGTTTGATTGTCAATGGGATATATTCTTTTGATAGCTAACCTATAATCTTTTTGCTTAATTAAAGTGTCAATCATGTTCGGATTGTAATGATTTGCATGTGCTAGTCGTTTAGTGGTTGATATCTCCTTGCTAAAATCTGATATTGTTAGTGGAATAGTTAAATCTCTGTGTACTAATGATCTGTAGGCTATCCAAATTTCGAATTTGTTAAAAGAGATGTCTTTGAAACAGGACAAAATGTACAACACATCTAACATATCACTTCGTCAATCTATAAAACACAAAATCACAGAGAACAATCTAATTTCTGTTAAAGCAGATAAGGGTAACACTTTGGTAATTCTTTCAAAAGATATTTACCTACAAAAAGTTAATAAATTTATTAATAAAGAAAATTTAGAAACTTTAAACAAAAACCCAACCACAAAATTCCAAAAAGAAATAAAACAAGGTTTAGAAAACTGCAATATCTGCTTTTCAGTATTAGACAAGCAACAAATCATTAATAAAAACCCACAACCACCTAAACTATATGGACTAGTCAAAACACATAAACAGAATATGCCAATAAGACCAGTTGTATCATACATCAATGCACCTAATCACATTTTATCCAAAAAAACTGAACCAGATTATTAACACGATAGGTTACAAATCGAAATACTCTGTTAGAAATTCATTAGAATTAGTAGATAAGCTGCAAAACATACATCTTCCACCACATTCAAAACTTGTTAGTTTTGATATTTGCAACATGTTCTCCAGAATACCCCCACATGAATGTATTCCTTTATTAGATAGTTTCTTGATCAATAGTAATATAGAATTAGTTAAAAGGTTAGAGTTAATTCAATTATTTGACCTTTGTATAAGTCAAAATTATTTCACTTTTAATAACATAATTTATTTACAAAAGGATGGTTTACCTATGGATAATTCTCTAAGTCCTCTATTAGCTAACATATTTATGGACAAGTTCGAAGTTCGAATATTTGAATTAAACCTCTCTAAACATATTATCTTCTGGTTTCGTTATGTTGATGACATTTTAGCTTGTTTTGACAGTTCTTTTGAGGTTATCAATGAATTTTTAATTCTTATTAATAGTATCCACCCTAACATAAATTTTACACTAGAAACAGAACAAAACAGGGCTATAAACTTTCTAGACTTAAATATCAAGATTAACGCAGACAATCTATTTGAAATTCCCATATACAGAAAACCAACACAAACAGACATAACAATACCAAATGAATCTTGTCACCATAAAACACATAAAATAGCAGCCTACAGATCATTAGTACACAGAGCTTTAACTATTCCACTAACAAAATCAGATTTTAGCAAAGAGATATCAACCATTAAACAACTAGCACATGCAAATCATTACAATCCGAACATGATTGACACTTTAATTAAACAAAAAGATTATAGGTTAGCTTTCAAAAGAATATATCCCATTGCCAATCAAATTACATATCTATACCATATTTTGGCAAAATATCAGAAAAAATTGCACATATACTAAGGAAAACCAACAATTATAAAATAACATTTAAAACCAACACTAACACTTTTTCATTTTTATTGAATGCTAAAGACAGAACACATGATATCATGAAATCGGGCATTTATCGTTTAAATTGTTCTTTTTGTAGTTCGGTATATATTGGACAAACACTTCGAAATTTTGACATAAGATATAAAGAACACGTACTTCATTACAAAAATAAACATCCTGAAAAATTTAATTACGCCAAACACCTTTTAGAACAAAATGACTCCTCTAAATAATATTAAATTCCTGCATTTTTGTAATAACAAACGAAAATTAGACATTTTAGAAGCCTTTGTGATATGCAAACACAAACTCAGGGTACCTTTAATGAATGAACAACTTGAGCTCAGTAATTCTTCGTTACTGGAAGTATTAGATATTTAATTCTGATTATTATTATTATTTTATCTATTTACCTATTTTTGTATCTGCCTTAGCGAAGTGTTTGTTTATAATTATATTACACTTGATAATGACAGCATAGCTGTCGAAACAATATTGTCAGGTTATATTTTAATAAAACTGTGAAACTTTTACTAATCTTTATTTATTTCACAATTAGGTTTAATTTACTTGGTTGTCTTATATTAAGACAATTTTATTTCCTCCGAGTGAATACTGACGTGGGGGTAGGGGAGGTTAGGTACCAGTAGATACTAAGGCCACAATTTTATAATCTATATCATATAATAGGTACTTTATAATCGTTTAAAAAATTTAACCTAAACCCAATTTTAACCTAAATTTGCTACTGTAAAGGAAGATCATTCAACCTAATTTCTCAGGGAGTGCTTAGATAAAGGTGGCGCATAAAAGAAAGTTATTCTCCTAGGCTAGTAGGTTTTGAAAATGTATAATATGTTATGTTTATCCTTAGGATTAAGGTAGTTACCGTAAAAAAACATTTCTCACCGCTATTCAGAAGTACTGCCTATGTCAAACACTAAAAAGCATATACCATGGTGTAGCTCTCGTTGGGGAGCTTTGAATGACATGTAACACTGCCTAGTTTGGAGCGACATTTGTCGAAATAGACAAGAAAGAAAATTTTGTTGTAGTTTTGTTCTATACATTTTGAACTAGACCTCCCAGGCGACCCGGACCCAATGCATAAGTGTAAGTGTATCTGAAGCGCACTTTATCGTAGATTCTGAAGATAGACAGCTTATGATGGGAAACATTCTGAATCCATAAAAAAATTTTAAAAATCAGCAGGAGGTTCTATTTTTTTAGTAGTTTTCTTGACATAACTTTGCGCACAGTAGAAATTCTCGGATGCACCAAATGACGATGTCGTTTTACTCGCTGAGTTCGTCAAAATGAGCTATAGCAGTGAGTATACGATGCTTCTACGTTTCATTAAAACAATCAAAAGATTCATTAAACATTTCATTATATTAATGAATATTGATCTTTGAATATAATAATAAATCATTGATCTAATGAGTAGAGTTCATTGGGACATCACAAAATCGAAGACCCAGTTTAGCAGAACAGTTAAAATGAGACTTAATAAAAAAGTTCAATAACGTTTCGACCCCTGGTAAAATCTTCTATCTATAGGCTATTTCAATTTTGCAGCCAATGTTACATATTAAATAGAATAACTGTACTCTCTCTACGACTGATATTCTTTGATTGATTAAACATCAGGAAGCTACACACTTTCCTGCATAAATGATATATGATTTTAATTGCATTCGGTACGGGCTATATCAGTCTTTAAACAGATAAATTGATAATCATCCGACACTGCGGAGTTGATATTTTCAGATGGTGGATTCTAGGGACGAGAGTATTTAAAAATTTATGTTTATTTAAAAAATATAGTAGAAGGCAGTTACGAGACCAGGCCCATAATAGTTCCAACATGTCAATTTTTGTTAAAGGACACGCCGGAATTTTTTACTGCTTCTTCTTGTTTCTGTTTCTTCGGAGCTCACCAATGGAATTTAATGAAACTTGGCATGGAATAGGTGTAGAGCCATTACTTCACTATGTCAACCAGAAACAGCCATCTAGTGTACCAAAAATGTGTTTATTTGGGGGCCAAGAATACCGTTTCAATTCATTTAAAATATAAAAAGATAAATGGATAAAATAAAACAATGAGTATATCATATGAAGAATTTCGTAATTTAATAAAAAAAATTATTTATTTAATTTACATATCCATCCTGTATTACAAGATATTTTCATTTATTTATATATGTCGTAGTATATTTATTTTTTACATTTGAAATGAAAGGACACTGTAATTTTTCCATTTCCAAAAAGTTTTTGGTTCACCCCGGGTGGCTGTTTCTGGTTGTTAAAGTGAAGGAATGTCTCTGTACCTACTCTATACCAAAGTTTCATTAAACTTTATTGGTGAGTTCGCAGATTAACACAGTACCCAACAACTTTGAAGGTGTGGTGCATGGAAACCTCCTAATAGACATTGATGAAACTTGGCATGGTGTAGGTCGAGGGCAGTACTTCACTTTAACAAGAAACGGCAGTATCGTGGGCAGTATATTCGGGTTCGCGCATAATTTTAGAAGCGAGTGAAAGAATTTTGTACATTCTAAGACATCTAACAATAATTATTCTTTCAAACTGTACATAGTACACGTAATTTATGATGGTTCATATGTATGTAGATATATTGTAACGAGGATTTTTAATTGAGCAAATAATCTTACTGTACGCAATAGGTACGTGTCATGTGCCATTTATTGTACCATTTGGAACCAGTTGAATATAGAAATGATCCATTATGAAAATAAGAAATTCTTTTCCGATTAATCGATACGTCTAATCGACTTCTCAAAAGCCATTAACAGTAGTAGACGTGATAGTAGATAAAAATAAACACTACGTGTAGTTGGATGTGAGCAGAAGGCAAAATTTTGTGTTAAAATCGGGTTTTTCCTTTATAAAACAGATCTCCAAATTAGGAAGGTATAAAAGTACTTCAATAAAGCTGATGACCCACAAGTGCAAATTTATCCCAAAATGGTATAGGAATGGAACATTTAACAAGTTTATAACAAAAATTAAATTGCGGTATACTTACGGTATAGTTTGATGGTGCCATCAGTGTCCCCCAGGGAATTCTTGGAGACGCATTTATACGATCCGTAGTCGGACGGTCCGACACTGCGAATAGTCAGCTTCATATGAACTTTGTAAGCGTTATCCACCATAATCGGTTCATACTTCGCCCCTGCACAGAAAGTGACAGTAAACATGTTGGTTTAGGACTCCCTTCTAAAAATACTGCTCCTAAAACTTAAGCAATAAAGTGAAAAATATGAGTATTACCAAAATTAACTGGGTTCGCAAACTCAAACCATATATTAAATCAGATTAAAATTGCATAAACTTCGTTCGCTAGTTTGACAGACACGAGGTTATTATAAGTTATTCTGTAACTACGTTCTCTAAGTGTATTACACAACTTCAGTAATTTGTTGTAGAAGTTGCGGTATTTACGACTACCTGCACACATGCGTATGGAAGGTGAATACTTTAGAAACTAGTTTAGGTGTTAAGTAATAAATAAGGAAATTGGAAAGCTGAGAAGCGAGTAATGCGGGAATATTGGAAAGAGTACAAATGATAGCGCGACCCCATGATTACCTCTCGTAATAGCGAGACATCAGAAGATTGCTCTAGCGACACGTTAGGAATTCGCAATCTTATAAAATGCTTCTGATTTTTATAGGCCGCTCGTTCCCAGATTGCCGTGTATGAATTGTTCATTAGCGGCGGCGCCGAATGTCACAATCATTGGAATGTCTGAAATATTCATGGCAGCGTGTGTCCTACATCCTGCAATTCACGTTTTTATCGACATCTTCACATCAAAATGTGCTTTAGAGCGACAATTGCTTTCCATCTACGAGACGATCAAATCCTCATTGTCACGAGCAGCGATGAGGGTTATTCGTCTTGGAATATGAAACCAGCCGTACAGCTTTTTATAACAACAGCGTGAAAATAAAAAGAAAAATAGACATTTTTCATATTTACAATATGTAGTACGTATTCTCTTTTTGGTTAGTGCCCTAAGGAACGACACAACAGAAAATAATTTTCTTAGACTTTCTCGTCGTCCGGAAATAGTTTTCCACTAAGATAAAATCTTTATGTCTCTGAAAATGTTTTAAGCCTATAACGCGTAACTCATTCACACAAAACTTTAATTACACGTTCTTTTTTTGAAAGCACTGCCTTTTCTTTGCGGAGCAATAAAACATAAGGGAAGCTTTATTTACTGCTAAGCTTTAAGGTCGAAGTGGTGAAATGAGTGCTTCTTTTCGAAAGTAGTGCTTTCATCTTCTTTTACAATTTGCGCAGTGGAAACGTGAATCATATACGTGAAACATTATTTTTAGATAAAGTCGACTTCTAAAGAGTAACCGACTTTCAAAATTCTAGACGAGACTTGAAACGAGCATTTGACAAGCCTTTGTCTTTCTATTGTGAGTAGTTGCTTTATACTTATTAACAATAAGAATTGTAAAAAATAAAGTTAGTTATAATAAAATAGAGTACAGTGAAGTCTCGCTAATTCGGACTAATTAAAACAAGGGTAATCCGAATCATCGTGGTTTCCGGATTACTGCGTCTGCAGAGTTACAATGTTTTATTTGTACATAAATGCAATAAAAAAAATTCTGCAAAAACATTTATTTAAAAATAAATAAAACTACAAAAATATTTACGCAAAAACTGTTTTAAAAACACAAAATAATATTCCGCATTAATATGTCGTTAACCAAAAAGGCGGTGATTTTTGCTTATTTCCTGTTTTTTGAACTTAATACGTTAGATATGATTTTTTTTAAATCTTCCAACATCACAATTGTTTCAAATTTTCTACCGCCCATTGCAAAGCCACCACTTTGCAACTGTTTCTTAAAGGGCTTCACTGCGTGCGAATCTTTGACAGCTTTTCTCTCCCGATTTTTAACACACGCAAATTGTGTCTTTTTAAAATTAAGTATCCAATATTTACTTACCTTGAGGTCATCTTTTTGAAAACATCTTTTATTAAGTCACAGCAGTATGCAGAAAATACGAAACAGTGGAAGCAGTCACGATACGACGTATGTGCTATCACGCTCGTACACATAGCGTACGAGCGTGATAGCACATACGTCGTATCGTGACTGCTTCCACTGTTTCGTATTTTCTGCACACTGCTGGATAGATGTTTTGCCTTTTCGGCCAAAATTTCGGAGGATATCGGTGACATATTTAAAACCACGCAAACAACTTTTCTTACATCTCCGGATATTCCGCAGGTTTTAACGTTTTTTTAAACTTTGTTATATGATCCTTCAGATTTTGTAACGAATCTGGAAATGTTTAATATTTAAAGTTAAAATGCCGCATTTTTACATTTAACAATTTTTAAATTTAGCACAAAATCTTTTTATATGTAGTATGCCGGAAATAATTCGTAAAAGAAGTATCAGTTCTTTTTTAACTTATTATTATAAATTAAAATTATAAGTTATAGAATTATAAAGTTGCACCACTATTAAAAAATACGTGACTTTTTATAATAAGAATTTGTCAGACATTAAATATAACGTAAACATAAATAAAACAAAATCTTATTTATGTCATGTATGGACGACATTCCAATACAAGTGATTAAATTTTGTTCAGTATATATTTCAGATTTGATATCACATCTTATAAATAGTTGTTTCAGTGTAGGTTATTTTCCAAGTCAATTTAAAACATCGAAAATTATTCCCCTTCACAAAAGTAAAGACAAATCTTTAGTAGAAAATTACAGACCAATAGCTATACTCCCTGGTTTTTCTAAAATTTTTAAGACATTAATTAAAAATAGGATAACAACATTTTTCGAAGCAAACAATCATTTTTGTCAAAATCAGCATGGTTTTGTCCAAGGTAAATCAACTTCAAAAGCATTAAATAACATATTAGGTAATGTACTTCACTGTCTTAACAACAATCAACGCGTTATTAGCCTAAATTGTGATCTTTCAAAAGCTTTCGATCTGGTTGATCATAATATACTACTAGAAAAATTAGAATATTACGGAGTTCGCGGATTAGCTTTACGTCTTCTAAAATCGTACCTTAACGACAGAAAACAAACTGTTGAATTGCGTTATTTAAATCAAGATAATAAAATCAAATTCACCGTTCCTTAGTAAACAATGTGTATTATGGAGTACCACGAGGATCAATTTTAGGTCCGCTACTTTTTGTTATATATATATATATATATATATATATATATATATATATATATATATATATATATATATATATATATAAATGATTTGCCGTACAATGTTAATGCTGGAGTCACCTTGTATGCAGATGACACTAGTGTAAATGTTACGGGTGCCAATATTCAGGAATTGGCTTATAATATAAATCAAGTACTCCATGATATACAAGATTGGTTTTCAGCGAGCCATCTCCTAATTAATATGGACAAAACTTGTTCGATGTCATATTTAAGCGACGGAGATAGCGAGGACTTATCGTATCTTTTAAAAATCTACCATATCAAATTAAAAAACTTACACTCCAAAAAATTTTTAGGTTTAGTCGTAGATCGTCAATTTCAGTGGAAAGAACATATAGATGAAATGTTACCTAAACTTCAGAAAGCGATTTACTGTATACGACGTTTAAAATATATCTGTGACCTATCAACCTTGCGTACCGTTTATTTTGCGTATTTTGAATCTATAATCAGATATGGATTGATTTTTTGGGGCAATTCGATACATCTCTCTAACATTTTAATACTACAAAAAAGAGCATTAAGAATTATATACAGTATCAAAAGTAGAGATAATTGTAGACCTTTATTTATAAATCACAATATCTTAACAATTTTTAATTTATTCATTTACGAAAGCTCGATATTTGTTTTTAATAATAAAAATACTTTCAAACAAAATGCGGATGTTCATGACTATAATACTAGAAGCAATCTTCTGCGACCTAATGCTGCTAAAACTTCAACCTATTATAAATCATTCATGTTTACGTCGGTTAAAATTTTTAATAAACTTCCTGATCAGATCAAAAATTTAGAAAATATTAAAAAATTCAAATGTGCACTAAAATCGTATTTGAGTAAGTGCTTTTATAACCTGGAAGAGTTTTGGAATACTGGAATTACTGCGACTGCTTAGCGTTTGAAATGGAAACTCCATATCTATATTATCTTTAATTACTCTTTTAATATGTTTTACATCTACAATGTTTTTATAATATTTTATAGCATATACACTACATGGTTTTTATCCTATTTATATTTACACAATATTTTATTTTATTTTATTAATATGTATGGTTTTTATTGCATTATTCAACCCCACTGGCACCAGAATAAATGTTTATCTATCTAGTGTCAAATTGGACACTCATTATTTACATAGGTTACAACATGAAGGCTTCTTGTAAACATACTTGATACAACTTCATACAATAATAATAAACAACGTTATAAATAAATACTAACCAAATATAAATTAGTAACTAGGTTATAAAAATTAAAATAGCAAAAGACGAAGTTAATAATATAGTTAGGGCAAAATATTTTAAAGCTAAATTAAATAGAAGATTAAAACAATACAAAATTATTAACTATATGATTCATTAATAACAAAACATGTTTTAGATTTAACATGAAATATCTTAAAGAAAAAGTAGAGTTATTTACATTGTCCTGAAAATTAGAAATATAGTAGTGTTTGGTATGGTAACGCAACAAGCGTAAGATCTTGGTGCAGCTTATTGTAATAAATCATCCTTAAAGAATTTAAACGTTTAGTTTTAGTTTACGAAATCAGTTAAGAATTGGTGCAAAAGATCATAGTTGTTTATTTTTGGAATTTCTTCTAGGGGGATTGGTCATTCATTTATATTATCACTTAATATTTGCCTTGCGTCAGCATAATGTGGACAAACGTATATACGGTGGATAGGGCCGTCAGTCTCCAAAGGACATACGGCGCATGTATCATCTTCTGTTTGACCTATCCTTTTTAGATGTGCCTTAAAAGGCCCATGTCCGGTCCAAATCTGCGTAGTTAAATATTTAAAAGGTAATGGTGGTTTATCAGGGATGTTAGGGAAAAAAGTAAAAGTAGTTCTCCCTTTGACGGAAATTTCCCAATGTTGCTGCCATAGATGTGTTTTGTAGAATCAAAATCCATTCGGTTAATGTTTTCATTTATAAAATAGCCAAATTGATTCTGCTGAAGAATTTTTAAACATAGAATTTTCTGTAAGGTCAAATCTAAGGGTGGAATGCAGGCTAAAACGCCAGCGGCATCAATTAAAACAGATTGATAACCTTTGATTAACAATCTGCAGAAAGTTCCATACAACGAAGAAATTTTGTTTTTAATATTCCTAGTGTGTAAACTGTGGCCCCAAATTTCAATACCATACGGTATGATTGGTATAATGGCACAATTATAGATAACCCTCAATGAGTCATTAACATCTACATCCCATGTTTTCTGAATTTTGTTTCGCAATGCTAAAACTGTAGACCTCGCTTTTAAACAGCAATTGCTAATATGTGAAATAAAATTTAGTTTTTTATCAATGATTATTCCTAAATATTTGAATTCATTAACTATATCAATTCGAGTATTATTTACGTAAATTCTTATGTCACGATCATGTATCCTTGGAGGCGATTTATTTATCATTAATTTAGTCTTCCTTGTAGAAATGGTTAATTTGCAGCGATCAGCCCAGTTTATTCAATTTGACATGAACATTTGTCCTATTTCTTTCATCTCTGTTCTACTGTTTGAAGATATAATATACACAAGGTCATCTGCATAGGCAATTACATTTATTCCTTCTTGTAGCTCTTGATTTAAAAGATCATCTAGTTGGAGGTTCCAGAGTGTAGGATTTAGTAAAGCACCTTGAGGGCATCCTTTAGTGCAGCTTTTCATACTTGTTATAGATTCTTCTTGAAAGTTTAGGAGGATTATGTATATGTAGAATGGTGACCGTAGAGTTTCTGTACGATTGCAACAATTCGTTATTATAGAACATGTTCAATGGACATGTACATGAACATGAACAGAGCAATTCAAATTTAAGGTTAGATTCCAATGTAATAGTCTTCTAACCGAGCTTTGATGTAATTGTTGTCACAATTTAATACAGCTTTGTCCCAAATAAAGTTTGCCACTACAACCAGTTTCCCATAAAGTTATATTATACAATATTTACGTTTCAGATATATTCTAAAGTAATTACTAATTAAGTTAATCAAATGACTGAATTAAATACATTTACAAATGTAAGCCTTAAGCAAACAAATTAATTTGAATTATATGTTTGGTAATCGATATCAACAAAAGGTTAAGAGGCATGTTACGCGCATTTGATATAGATAAGACTAAGGAATTCATAACTAAGAGTACGTTCCTGTACTGTCTTGTGGAAAAATATTTTTCCGTTCCTTTTCAACGTTTGCTTTAAACAAGAAGCTACGCTTAGACATTTCAATTCGATATTTACGATTTGTATTTTTTTTAATTTATTTGATCTACTAGTCCAAAATTATTTATCCTCAATCAAAATGCTACCATAGTGTCTCCTGCGATTTAATGCATATCGTTGAAACTGATCTTTCAATATAGACTAGTGTTTCTAAACATTACCAAAGTTATACAAACGTATAAAAAAGATAATTTAAAGCCCCTAAGTGTGAGTGAAGGAGTGAAAGAGGTCAGTGGTTCCAAAACTAACCCAACGGTATGGGCAACTACAAGCACGGCAAAAACGATAAGAAGCCACACATGTGTGACTGGAACAGGATAGAAATAGCTGTACCAGGAAGCTTATTACCAGAAGCTACTATATAAGCTAGCGTATAGAGAAGTTTGATTATAATATAATAATAATTGCTACAACCTTTTACGTGGCTAACCAGTAACCAGACCCCGTAAGCAAAAGCTTGTGCAGAAGGGAGGGGGCGATTAATATTTTTATGCAGGCCTATCGTGCGGCTGCAGCCGACTTACAGATGGTATAGCCCACATTCCATATTTGTGTTACAGACAAGGAAAAACTATAGAAAAACCTTAACCGCGCTTGTCTATATATCTAGACTATATATCTTCTATATATAACCGCTCAGGTGATAGTCTAGCATGCTAGACACTACACTACCGAGACTATTTCAATAATTAGTTATATCCTTTAAATATCTTTTAATATCTAGATTTTTTTAATATTGCTACGCACTAAATTCTTTACTGTTAAGGAACCTGTTTAAAAATCCACTTCTTCTAGATTTCTAGGTTTCTTCTAGAACAAATTAGAGAACTCAAAACGAAAAGAGTAAAGCGATAACTTTATTTACAACGGACAAGCATTGTACGAGTACAAATTGTCCTTCTTGGCATCTTTTTGATGATTCTAGATTAAATCTATAAAGATTCTATAAAGCCGTTACAATAATGTAACGGCTTTTTACGCTAATAAAATTGCATACAGTTAATATTACACTCGATCTCTGTATTTGCGGTTAGATGAATTCATTGTAACAACAGACCTGTAACCCCTTTTCTATTATATACCCCCTGTATTATGCCATTTATTGCATTTTTGTGATACATTCCTTGAATATTGGCTTAATTAGTAATTTCCTCTAAGTAAAATTTAAATTTTAAATATTGCCATCTAGTTTAAGCTACTTAAGGTAGAAAGTCACCCAAATCTAAAGTCGAGCTACCTGCTGTATATGAATAAAATCAACAAATTTTAATTCACATATGAACATTATAAAAAATAAAAAAATTATTTATTTGTTGTTTAGCACACAAAAATTGTCATTTTATATCAGAAAACAAATTAGTAATGATAACATCGTTGTTCGCTTTACTAACGTAGTATACATTGATGCGTAAGATTTGGCAACGCAATGTACGATCAGTATTTAACGTAAAACCAAAGTGAGGTTAGAGTTTGGAAAAAATTATTGACTGCTGCACGTTAAATAGATATATGCGGTGTCATGAATATGATTGTGACTAAAAATTATTTTTTGATGACATCATAAAAGAACAAGTGTATAAGCTTCAATTTGGTCGATTCGCTGTCCGTCTTGCCAAGTTGTCAAATACGTTCACACATCACAAACATACTCCCCCAATGATGATTCTACAAAACGTCTTGATTTGAATATAAAACTTGCAGCAGGTAGAAGTTTCTTAATACTATATCCTATTAACATTATCATTCTTTGTATATAACATTAATTAATCAAAAATTGATCTTCAAGGATGATCGATGGCGATATTGGGGCAAGTCAAATCAACGCGATTCTCACATCACTTGACATGCCTGCTGTTGCAGCAAGCAAAACAACGTTGAAGCAAGCAGGGGATATTATAGGGAAGTCAAGTAGCGAGAAAAAGTTGCGAGAAAGCTTTGCTTCAAGAGCGGGAATTAACAATAAAAAGGCCATTGTAAGTTTATCACTGTTTTTCAATATTGCAGTACAGAACTTCGATCCTTTTTATACACATATAAACGGTTACTAATGAACTCATATTTACTCACTTATTTATCAAAAATTAGACTGATTAGACACTCAAAGTGTCTCTTTAATATAGCGCACGCACTCAGTAGTCCGCGACCACATCGCCGAACCACGTCTGGGATCACGTACAAGTAATGAGAAAAATCAATGTTAATACAATTTTCATTTATTTCATTCAATTTTATTTATTATATTTGATTTCATCTATTTATTATTTACGTATATCATTATTTTCAAGTACTATAAAAAATACTAACATACAATTCATCTAATATATCAAATTTGAATTTCCGCGGGAAGCAACGTTGCCAGATCATATAATAGGGTTTTGCATGTGCAGGGACTTCAGTTATCAGTTTCCGGTTACCGCTGGAATACAAGTTTATAATCGAAATATCTCGATAACTAAGAGGTAAATTGCAGTTTTTTCAACGTCAATATAAAATACAATTTCTAAACTATTGTTACATAGTTTTTCATATACATGGTGAGGTGTTTAAATATAAATCTTTCAAGTTGTTCTTGGGCATACTGTGTAAACCCATATACATCAATGAATTTGACTGCAACTTTGTTAATCGTTTTCTCGGTACATACGTGGTGAAATGCCGTTTTTCGGGTATCAATCGAAAGAGCAACGTTGAATTTACCAAATCATAATTAAATTATGTAATTCTTGAGTTGTAAGGTTTGGGTGACTTTCTACCTTAACTACAAAAGCATTGACTTTTTCGTACTTCCAAATATGGCCATGGTGGTTTTCCGCTTCTGCAATTAGGCCATAAATCCTTTGAAGTCAAATTGCACAGGAAGACATAGTTGCAAGTAGCCTATTAGAAAAAGGCTTTGGTAGTCAGGTGATTTCCATCCTGCCGAAAATCGCATCGATCCGCTTGAGAACGCCATATTTTTGACTAGATCGTTGTTGGAGCAACATTGGTGTTGTGGTTTTCTGATGTAAATCCCTCTTTTAATATGAAAAATTATTGGCATTAGTTGTATAAAATGTAATCCCTAATTTGGAACTAGTGGATTATCGCTTTGGAGCTCAAGATTACCGAAATTTCATCATTCCCTTTGTTATGAAGATCGATTATGGATCACCATCTTAAAACCCTGTAATCTGATAGGTATGTATGTTTGTTTATTAACAATCTTTCACTAATGACCCGATCATTAAATTTATATAGTCTTATCTAATTATTATTTGAATTATTTATATAAATTTATACAATATAAAATTATAGAGGTATTTCGTAAGAAGTATCAAAGTTCATATTAAAGGGAAGCATTTTTTCCAGGTATTCCTGTTTGTTTAGATTTACCATTTACGTAACCAGGTCATTTTTAATTATTCTTTCCGTTATTTAGCTAGTCTTTATTAAATGCTCTACATCTGAAACGAAATATTTAACATTTAAAATTTAATGTTGTTGCAGCAAAATTGGTTGATTTTATACAATGTAATCTAATCCTGTATCCACCTTAGCACTAATTAACTATTAGATTAGAATTTTTTTAAGGTTCAAGTTTCAAGCTTCAAAGTAATTTTCCGAAATAAATTTAGATTAAACACTTAATCAATATATTGTCTATACTTTCTCATTTTATAATTTATAGTTGTAATACTTATAATCATACACCTCTCAGATGGAAATTGGTCATTTAAATTAGAAAATGCAGTATAAGAATCTAAAATGTTTTTTCTTTTTCATGTATTGAAATAATAGTCCAGTCGGTAAGGGAGCCAAAAGTTTCTGTTTTTGGTTCTTTCGTGTTAACAGCTATTTTATCGCACAAATCTATTCAGAATAGTGGGTAGGGCAATATATGTAGTTGCGTACTAAATCGTAGTGACAGCAGAAAAGTTATTAACAATTTAAGACGCCATCAACCTTTCTGAGGTGGTATTCTTCCGTAGCTCATCAGGATGATTTCCTACAAAGAAATGTTTAATATATGATATGTTTATAATAAAAATAGCTACAAAATGGCACCGGTTCGATTGTTATAACTGAAATAATTAAGTTGCAAAATCGAAGAAACTGCCAAAATCGAGTATGTTCTTTAAGCTACCATAAAGATTGAAATAGTCAACCAATATTGATGAATCTTACGTTAAGTATAGTTTAAATTATGTACAATAAGCACTCAAAACCGGTATGCCAGGTATGCAAAACTTATTGTTTAACAAGGTTTTATAAATATATAGCTTAAGTCATTAGCAATCGAACGCAATTTGTAAAATTCGATTGCGTTAATTTTTGCAATTTTGGTGACGTTTTAAATCACTTCATAGTTTGCATACCTGGCATACGGGTTTTGAGTGCTAATTGTACAGAATTTAAACTATACTTAACGTAAGTTTCATGAATATTGGTTGACTATTTAAATTTTTATGACAGCTTAAAAAACATACGCGACTTTGGCAGTTTCTTCGATTTTGCAACTTAATTATTTCAGTTATAACAATCGAACCGGTGCCATTTTGTAGCTATTTTTATTATAAACATATCATATACTAAACATTTCTTCGTAGGAAATCATCCTGATGAGCTACGGAAGAAAACCACCTCAAAAACGGTTGATGGCGTCTTAAGTTGTTAATAACTTTTCTGCTGTCACTACGATTTAGTACGCAACGACATATATTATTCTACACACTATTCTGAATAGGTTTGTGCAATAAAATAGCTGTTAACACGAAAATACACTCTTCACATCTCTATTGACTATAAGCCTTTTTAAAATAATTACAAAAGAACATATTTTAAACATACATACTTTTAAAACATGTTTAAAAATATAGGTTAAAACTTAGTTTGATGTTTTAAACTAGTTTTAAACAAAAAATCTTAAACATGCCAACCCTGGTGTATAGTCATTGTCATTATAACTTAGATGCTGTTCAAATTCTCACAATATTGGGAAAATCCATTTATCAAAAGTTTGGAATCAAGATTTATCAATACACAATTAAAGTTGGTAGAAACCAAAGATACGATCTTACAGTGGTCAAAAAATACTTTTTTGCACTAACCTAAGTTATTTCGTAAAAGTATTTAATTGTTTAATGTGGGAATTTGTAAGTTATCTTTAATATTTTGGTTGACATTAGTTATATGATAACAATATAAGGATCTTACCTGAATTTTAAACCGTACGAAGACCTTCCAGGACTACGATATTATGATATTTTATTTTGTGTTGATAAATAATTAAACGATATACTTGGTGTTAATTTTATTCTTTTATATTTTCTGTATTCTTGTGTTTAATACTTATGGCTATAAGAACTAAGGACATCCGGATTTTGTGCTATTGAAGCTGGTTCATCTTGATGTAATAGAACTCCGTCTTGTGGAAGATTATCATTAATTATGAAAAATACTTTGTTATAATTGATTGCCCACTTGTGGGGCATTGAGAATTGATTTGTTGTTGCTAGACTTTTACTGCTACAAATGCATTGCAATTTCCACGCCATGTAATTGTCACGGATGTATGTATAATAGAAAACAAACCTATAACAATTAAAATTGAAACTACGAACTGCTGACTATTAAAATGAAGGTAAACCGTTATAGACTACCTGCATTAGAGTATCTACTGCAGTGCAAGATGTTGAGGGCGGAATTTTGTAAGTTGGTTCTGTAGTACTATTATTATATGTAGTAGAAATTTCAGTTTTACCATTTTTATGTTTTAGAGACACGTGGTAGCTAACAAGGCATCAGTTCTATTTAAACTCTTTGAAATTAATTATTGTTAAGATAAGATGAAATGTATCGAAAAATCGATACTGATTTTCTCTTTTATTTTCTGTACTCAACATACTTAACACGTAGTTATCTTCTGATACTGAATAATCCTTAAATTGAAGTTTAAGAGCCAGAAGTTTAATTGCTGATTTCAATGCAAATACAAGGAGTAACTTGTACCTTAACTGGATTTCATTGGAACTGTTTTTGCTAATCTGCAGGTTTCTTTTTGCAGTTTTCTGTCAAATAGATAAAGTCTCTAATACAGTTCTATAAATTCAGAATGTGTGCTAGTTAAGTGGGAAATCATCTCAAGTAAATGCCTGCAATGTAAACGCAGGTGTGTTTACTTCTCTCCCGTTGGTTTTCATTGAGACATTCCACATCATTGGATTGTAAATATCTCTAACCATTTAACTAGTTCAAATGATACACTCAAAAACTTGAAAACAAGATCCACGGGAACCGTAAAACTGATATACACCAAAAAGCATGCATCCCATACATATAAGGGTCAGCACTAAAATTGGTACTGGTAAAGATGATGATGATGTGATTAAATATTTAAATGATTGCTGGTTTAGCTACAGTTGAAAACTGAAATTTACAAGCTGTACCGTTCTAGCATTAGATGTAACTTGTGGTAATCCAGTGCCAATTAATTGATTAAAAAAATGTGGTAGCGCTCAAAGTCAGACTATAAATACCTATGTCTGAGACTAAAGATGTATCACTACCAAGGCAACCTAACCCAGCTACTACGAGCCTCGACGCATATTAATTCGTCTACTTTCATTTTTGTTAAAAGTCACCCCACAATTTTTACTCCGAGATTTGCGTCTGGTATAGAAAGTGACTCTTTCTTGTTGCTAGTAAAGTGAAGTGAAGTACTGCATCTACATCTACTCAATGTGACGTTTCATAAAATTTTCTCAAGTGGTATCATTACACTGCTTCTTGCAAGGTTTTTGGGTTCTTTTGTCAATCTTAAGACAATGTAAGGAAACGTCCCTACAGCATTTTATTAAACTTTGCATAGACTAGGTACAGGTGCAGAGTAAACAGATACTTCGTAGACCAGAAGAAGAATCTCAGGGAAAATGTCGGGATGTCAATTGCTTTAAAATATGAAAAACAAATACATGACAAAATATATAAACAAATGAATATATTTGGCAATATAGGATAGTTCTTAACCTAATATGACATTTTAGTATACAAATACAATCATGTAATGCATAAATTACAAGCTATCTATGTTTATATTTTGTGGGTTATTCTTTTGTTATACGTATTTTGTCTCCACCAATCTTTATCCGACATTTTTCTTGTGCTTTATGAGGTGGCTGGGTCGTATTGCTATAGTGAAGTATTACTCCTGCACCTACTGTTTGCCAAGTTTCATGAAATTCTGCAGGGAAGTTTCCTCACATCATTCTTCGCGTCTCGAGAGACAGAAGTACCCAAAAACCTTGCAAGAAGCGGTGTAAAGAAACCTACTAATAGAATTTTATGAATGAAAGTAGACGATTAATATGCGTCGGGGCTCGCGTATATTGGTTGATATATATTGCTTTCTAATAGTAATGTAAGGTAATTTTAGTTTACTAATACCAGCCGTTTCCTATATTTCTAGATATGTCCTTACATTGCAATCGATAAAAGTTTTGTTTTTTCTCCTACCTTTTGCTTTTTGAATTTACATGGATTTTGCAGACACAGTACACAGTCCTTGATTCGTTAAAGTTTTCTCGTTCATTCGATTCGATAAACTAAAAAGTTTTCTACATTAGACTCGTGCCGAATACATACTATTCCCGTGTGATATTGTATTATATTACGTTTGAATGTGTTAATTTTCTGGTTATTCTTCTTAATTATAAGTTTACAGAATAAGAAATAAGAAACTTTCCTTATAATTCTTTATATATGTGTATTTACATTTTCAGCATATTTCCATATAATCATAACCTAATTTTACATTTCTTTAAAACAAAGACTAAACTTTCTTAACTGCTAAAGATTTTTCTAGATGACTTCTAAATGTTACTATTGATGATAAGAAAAGAGGTTTGTATCTATTCTTAAAATGCATTTTTAAATCTGATATAACATTTTGTACCTCGGTTTTACTTGATGATTTGGGACCATTAAACAATAAAGACCCTAAATCTATGGTGGTTTCCAATATTAGAAATAAGACTCCATCTGTGAATAATACAATGAATAGTAGACAGGAAAAACTTCTTGTTCGACGAGTTTCGTAAAGATTTTCCATAATAGGTGAATTGGTCGAGGTAGTCCAATTATAAAACTAGAACAATCGTCTGACATACGTAATCCCGCTGGACCTTTTCTGTAGAGTTGGGTATATACATTAAAGACAAAGCATATGGAACTTTTCTACACTTGATGGTATTAAAACAACGTCATCGCAACTCGTAACTGAATCAGTAATTGAGGTTACCATTGAAATGTTTGAAAATGTGTGGCGGAAAATAAAATATCATCTTAATGTTAATAATAATAATAATAATGTTTATTCACAAAAAATCCAAAATACAGATAATAATAACAAGGATAATATAAATAAAGAACTGAATAAACAAATGTAACCACAAGGAAAAAATTTCGTACGTGACATCCGCCTTGTACACATAAGGTTGAACAAAGATTTAATGTAAATGGAAAAATTGTTACTGGTGTAGATCCTTATAAATACTACATAATCAGATAGAAGTTTAACAATACAATATTTAAAATCTACCAGAGCTGAAATAAAATAAAATAAAAAAATTTAATTAAAGATGTTAAAGGCAATTTTAATTTTAATCAAAACTATAAAGAGTTTATAGTTATTTTTTATATCTATTAATAGATGTAGCTCATGTCTACCCATCTATACAATCACACCGGAATAAACAAATACGACCCGAGGTGAGATAAGATATGAGTGCAAATTTCACGTTACTAATAATTCAGTGACGTACACTACAACCAACAGATTTTCATTGCTTCATTCACATTTATTTTTAATTAATAAGGGGTTTGTTCCGCTAATGAATCTTTCTAGCTGATTTATTGTTTATTTTATCATTTAGATTACAGCGTGGCCTTTGCGTAATTCTAGATGCATTTTACATTTTCGCCCACGTGTTTGTGATGACTCATTTCATGTATTCATGGTTGAAGTATAAGAATGTATGTTCTTAAATTCAATTTAAACAATCCAAATGAATTTAACAATTTCATTTCCGGTGGTAGCATATTGTACAGTATAGGAGCAAGAAAAGTATGACGTCCCCGACCAGCAGATTTATTAATCTTTGGTACCACTAAATAGGTACAACTAAAGATCCATTTTTATTTAGAACCTATGGGAATGAGTGATTAAGGTACACACACGTCTACTTTTGTATTGGTACCTCATTAGCGTTTGATAATATAATTGTCTAACATCTAGAACCTTAGCTTCTGAAAACAGTAAATCAGAGGAGTATCTGTAATTTTTACTAAAAATTATTTTTTAAGATACATTTTTGAATCACTACTAACTTCTGCAGAGTTATTTGTCAAAGTCTCTCAAGCGATAATTCCGTATGGAAGGAAACTCATAAGTAATGCGTAACACATAATTTTGAGTTACTTAATATCGCAAAAACCTTTCCATATTTTAAATTTAGGAATTATGAATCTTAATTTGATTATCAGCCTCTTTGTATGAACATCCCACTGAAGGTGGCTATCTACTATACAGATGCCTAAATATTTTATTTTAGTGGTAGCAGATCAGAATCACTGAGTTGTCTGAGCAAAACGCCAGACTATTGTAATCAGGTAAGTTAGTGGCATAACAATGGCATAAAATGTGTTTTAGACACATTTATAGTAAGTAGTTTGCTTTTGAAACGGTCTAAAATCTGAGGAAAATCAGATTCAACTTTATGTTTTAGGTATTCGCAAGAAGAGTCTTCCCAAGATAGTATATGACGATGTCGTCTGCGAATCTGACAATATCTCCATACAGATAGGTAAGTTAAATAGTTCGTTTATATATTTGTTAAATAATAATGGTCCAAGTATCGTTCCTTGAGGGATACCGTATGGCGTTATTTTTCATAGCGAAGAGAAGAGCGAGAGAAAATTAAGCTTTTAGTCGTTTTGTTCTTGCCATTTTGTTGTTTCAAATACTAAATAAAATAAATATTTTAAAATCTCCTATACTCTGTTTAATGGACTAGGCGACTAGTCCCCAAGTCGTGTTCTCTCTTGAAGAAAAAAATGGAACACGAACAGGCAGCTTTCAGACCACAAAAGCAAACATGTCATTATATCAGCATACTAAGAAATCTAACAGAACGAGAAATGGAAACGGATGAGCAACTCAAATTAATCTTCATTAATCTTATAGCAGTTTTCAAAAACATATACGGACAAATAATATGGAACTGTTTAGACAAAATACCTGAAAAATTATTAAAAATTGTGTATATCAAGTGTATACAAGTCATAAAAGTGTATATCAAGATTTATATGACGCAATACAAGTAAATGGAGCAAGAAGACAATTAGAATTGCAAAAAGATATAAAGCAAGGTAACAGATTAAGCCCGTTACTAATTAGTGATAGTGATGAATAGAGCTCTTTCGCAGTAAGCATTTAAAGATGTTAGGGCCACTTAAAAAAGAATTTTTATTTATCAATTCTGTTTTGGGTATCTACAAGAGAAGAGATTTCCATGGTATTCAATGAACACTCCCTAATAAATATGCATAGATTATTCGAAGAATATTCTTTAGGAAAATTCACTCGATGTTTATATTCGTTCTGATTATTATGCAATGATCAATTTAATGAATATTCGATAAAACGTTCTATGGATAAGGATATTCGTAGAAGATTTTTAAGCAAACATTTGCACATCCCTAGATCTATACTCGGGACGCTGAACAGATATAGTAATTAAAACTGCCTACAACTACCCCCTCTTTTTAACAAAACCTTTCTATTGGTAGCATTCAAATATACCGCTCAAATTGAAAGGCATATTTACTTGTACCAAAAAGATATCAAGTCGTTTACTGTCAAATTGTCTTACTCACGAACTTTTAATAACATTTTCATTAAATTAATAAAACTGCAATTTTTTAAAATGTATGGTTATTATTTATACTAGCATCTCTCGAAGTGACATTATTTATAATGAATTAACAATTCATATGCAAAAATGTTTTATTGTAAATGTCACTTTCACATACAACCAATCAGAACAATCTGTGCTGCCTTGATTTTTTTGTACTATATCTATTCGGTGGCCCCAGTATAGTATAGATATGCATATGTAAGCGATTTACAGAAAATTGATAGAATAATCAATCTTTTTTCGAATATTAAGCTTAGCATATTTTTAGAACGTTTTAGTGTTACTTCGGTTTTGAGGACAACATTAAGGTGTTCAGTTGCAAATTCTAATTTTCTTATGCACTGATTTATTTTGTTAAAATATCTGTAATTATGTTTATTAATAATAAAGTTATTAAACTCCAAAACTAAAGCAATATTTATAGGCTCTATGCACTTATCTATAAAGGATTAGATATTACAGTATATTACGTTGCATCATTTCCTGTAGAGTTAACGGCGCTAAATCCGATACTAAGGCCTGGTAAAATTTAAATTGTAATAACTGTAACAATTGTAATAAACTAATAATATGTATTTATATTTGTAGCTGAATAGCATTATAAACGTGTAATATATTCTATAATAATTATAATAACCTACACGAAGCTTAACTGATTTTTCCATCCAATACATGATAAAAATGGCAGAAAATAAAACAGTACCTGAAAAAGAAGAAAAGCATAGAAACCAATCTCTCTAAAAGCTACGAAATAATAAAAATAGAAGATCTCATGCAATTTATTAAATTTTTTATAAGAAGACAATGTTTCGTGTTTAGTTTATATTAAAATTTCTTCTTTGACAGTTTACAAAAGTAGATGGATAGTCATTTTGTTAAATATAAAGTAAGTAGCTACTTAATGTAGCACTCTGCTTCGAGCATATTTCTTTTTGAAATATCTGCCTGGTCTACAAGAAAATATAAGATAAAATAATATTCTTATAGTAAACTGATCAAAGCTCCTAAATAATATTACGTTTAAGCTAGTAGTATAAAGTCAGCTAATGTGACAATCTGGGGCATCCTGGCAACTAATGAACTTTTCAAGGAAGCGCCTTTAACTTCGCAAACATTAAAAAACGAACAGCGTAACACTTTTAACGAATTGTGTATCACATTTGACTTTCTGGATTCAATTTTGTAATTATGCTGATTTGTAAAATGGTTTTAATTTAAGAGATTTCTATAAAGGTCGTAGATAATATTTAGACAAAATTATCAATTGGTATATTATGCTAGTGATTACTCATTAATTTATAAACAAATATTTTTAAGTTATCTGAGCCACTAGTTACAAGTGCTAAACATATGTATTTACACGCATGGATATTGCCGCTTGGTTTTAAACTTTTGCCTGCCTTGTATACTAAAAGCAAAATAATATTAGTAACGGGAAGATTTTTTACAGAAGTCAAATTGTCCCATATCATTGAACCTGCTTAGAAATTTAGATTTTCTACTTAATGAGGTATTGTTACCTCATACACATACGGTCCTTGTTCCAGTCTTACCCCTACATGCTTAGATTCAGCATAGACCAGAGAACGGATGTGGTGGGCGTGATAATTTTTTTGTCTGTTTGTACTATGGTTGTGATACAAATTATTCTGGTATTGTTAATTAGACATTTTAATTGCTCAGTACCAGACTAAAAATTCGATGGTGGACAATTGTTAATTTTAACAAAAATAAATTTAATTTATTTTATGCTTGTTCACTGTATCGCAATAGATTTATTTTGCAATTTTTGATACTTCATCCAAAATGGATTGAAAGCTCTTATCTGTTCTACCTGTTTCAAATAATCATTCGCTTCTTTAAACATTTCCATTATTTTGAAATCGCCATATCCAACGTTTGCATTACCTCATTTTATTTACATTTTTGTTAAAATATTATGCCAAATCAGCATCAAACAAATAAACTTTTATATGATTTTTTTCATTAATAAGAACTGCGCTAAAATTCCTGGTGATCGTACTTCGATTACCAGTTCTGAGAAACATCATCGAATAAATTAACTATCTAATGCATCATCCTATTCGAAATTATGCTGTTACACCCATCTTGGGTCGGATAGAAGATTCCTCAATTCCTTACAGTCCTACACTCCTTTTTCAAAATTTTTCAACGGTATGTCGATGCGAAACAAATACATAAACTTCTTGAATAATGCTAAAAACGTTTGCGATTTGTACTGAAGATGTGAAGTCGTCATTTACAACTAAATTCGAAGTATGTGCAGTACATCAGTACATATAATTCTCTCATCTCATAGGATTCAAATCGGGAATTCTTTTAGCGAAGTCCATTTTCAGCAAATATTGTGGATATTATAGTTCTCGGGGTTCCAAAATTAACAAAAAAATAATGTTGTTAAATCTTCTTCGGTGGTGGAAATCGAACAAATTATCATTTGTTGATTATAATTCAGTTATACAAAGCGAACAACTGTTATTAGTTGCTGCCTGCGAGATATCTCAGGACTGCAGTCAAATGTGATAGAATATAGTATATTACGGTACGAGACCGATAACTGCTTTATAACAGATAGAGAAAAAGTTAATGTCTGTTGTAAGCACTTAACGATGAGTATTGTATAATATTTTTTGCGCGAACGACACTATTTAATAAATAAAAAATATATTTACCTATAACGAATAACCGTCGACGTTGGCATACCGCAAAATATACTAACCTTACTTTTGTAATTTTGTAATGTCAAATCTAAGCATTAGCTGTCACCAAATACAAAAGTAAGGTTAGGTATGTCTTGCGGTATGTACACAATGAATGCTATTTTAATCATTTTATGTCCGGTCGGGCGATTTCGACCGATTTATCGGCCTGTTTTTAGAGCGTAAATTGCTAAATTAGAGTTCTAGGGCTGTAAAACATTTTATAGCCTGCTAAAGAGTGTTTAGAGCCCGGTAGAGAAATAGCTACCCTTGTTTATGCAGTCTCCATAGCAGTAACAGTAATTATAGACTACTGCACCTACCTCCTTGAAGTTTTGCATTTTGCAAATTATTTTTATTTTAAAATTCAATATTAATTGAAACTTAGGCAGGGCATAAAGTAATGTATGCATTTTGGGCTTAATTAGTGTTTTAGAGGCCTTTATCGTCTTAGTTAACTGTCTCGCTCACTGACTCTGCGGGCTCTAAAACATTCAATTAAGCCCTTAATACATAATATACTATTATACTCATTTATTTTCATAACAGCACCCAGACACGTTATGAATTAGAACAGTTCTGTGTTGTCATATCAACCGGCAACGAATCGGTAAGATCAATTTACTGTGGCAAATAACAAATCGGGAAAACTTAAAAGCAGGTCGGTAGCGCAAAATATAATATGATAGAACCTTGGTGTATACAACGTGTCCCAAACTGAAGGCATCAACATTGGTATCTCGCTTATTATATGAGATAGAAGAAAAGAAGGAAGATAGGAAAGTTCCATTAGATAGGAAAGTTTTTGCAAAATCTCATTCTGATTTCGGATATCGTCTGCAATTTAATCTATAGTTTTTAGTTTTCGAGTATTTGAGAAAAATGAGAATTGGTAAATTTCATTTTTTTCCGAATAGCGCGGAAACCGTTAATTTGATACAGTTTTAACTTGCAAATTATTTTATTATATTAACACATTTTTATAAAAAATCTTTTCGTTCTAATAGAAACATCCTATTGGCTTTTGTTTTTGAGTTACCTATGTCAACTGTTGATATTCTTTTGACGCTTCTAAACAAAATAATATATTCTAACAAAATCATCTGCTATCCAATTAAACGTAGATTTACAATTACATTAGAAGAATATCTGATCAATAAAGGATAAAATAAGGAGATTGATTGAAATTGAAGACTAATCGGATGAAAACAAAGCTATTAAACGATCATACCATTTTTGAATGAATATTAGTCATGCTAGACTTATATTACTCTCATTTCAAATGAACGTTAATAAGATATTACAGTAGGAACAACTCGTCTACTTGTACGTTTTTGTTTGCAAATAAGTTTTTTATATTGGATGCGCCAGAGATTGCTTTACGGTATAATGATCGTCATATTCTCTCTTTGTCATTGCCTCGCAATTGAAAGCATGCACTGCAGTAGTTAAAGGTATCGTTGCATCGCATGGCATGCATATCAACATTGTTTTAATAGAGCCACTACATTTAATCAGTCAGTCCATCTGATAGATCAGAGTACTGCAAACCGCCGTCATAAAGGGGCAGAGAAGCGTTATCTTTAATAATGGACAAAGTAAAATCGCATTTTACGTAGTTGATATATTAGAGGTTTGAGCTTTCAGAATAAATACGAAGTAAAAAAAAATGTAAAGTAAATGTCGATGTGATTAAATTCAATATAGATAAAATTCAATATAGATAAAAATAATGAACCATTTCGTGCTTCCTTCACCCCAACATGGCCTAGTTTATTAGTCGCTCACAACCAAATTTTATTCTGTTTACTGTTAAATATAATTATTTTTTATTTGATTGTACGTAAAAACATATTTTATGATTAGCATATTTCGACGTAAAATTGATCTAGTAAAAAGTAAAAAAAAATGTAAAGTAAATGTCGATGTGATTAAATTCAATATAGATAAAATTCAATATAGATAAAAATAATGAACCATTTCGTGCTTCCTTCACCCCAACATGGCCTAGTTTATTAGTCGCTCACAACCAAATTTTATTCTGTTTACTGTTAAATATAATTATTTTTTATTTGATTGTACGTAAAAACATATTTTATGATTAGCATATTTCGACGTAAAATTGATCTTGTCTTCAGAAGAGTATTTGTTTCTTGATTACGGCCTTGGCTTGAAAGAAATTTCGGACACTTATTTAAGATTTACAGGTATTATCTATATTTTAATTTTTTTTTATCAAATATTAAATTAAAAAGTACTTACATTAATTAAAAATGTGTTTTATTTAGATTCACATCATTTTATGTATGTTTGTTGAGCATCATAACCTCATCCTGTCATGTGATTGCCGATAAAGTAGGTAACGATAAATTGATAGATGACGTAAAAGTACCTAACTTCCTGCCGTATGATTAAATTATAAATATTTAGGTTTTTTATAAGTCTTTTATCTATATATTTAAAACACAAGGCTTATTTTTGTTCCAGTTCGGTTGAGAGTTCCACCGGGCCGATCTGAGCAATTCTTTTTTTATATTAAAGCTTTCGCTGTGTAGATTAGTCAACACTACTTAATTTTTATATTTTTTTAATGTTTATATTTTTAATTTGAAAAACTCTAAAATGTTTAATTTGAGACGGACGAATTGGACATTCACTTGTAACGCCCTCTCACTTTCTCCGGTGGTGAGTTTCGTAAGTACTCCCGCTCTCCCGCTTATAAATATAAAAGGATGATGCAGCCGTCCACTTCTATCATTAATAAGCGATTAACACGCGGCTAATGTTTAACGAATTGTTAGGTTGCGAAGACAAAACCCGCATAGTTGAAAATTATGGACAACTGACGAATTATTCAAATAATAGCTAATGGCAATTGCTTATTCAGAGCAGTTTCATATTGTTTGTATAAAACGCAGGAAATTTGCCAACAATATGTCACAGAGTATGTTTATGTCATGTTTTTGAAATATGTACTAATAGACGTTTTCAAGAATGTTTTAAACAAGATCGATTTTTGATTTTATTATCATTTCGTATGACAGAATTTCCGTATGTATACATTTAAGTAGAATAAACCGGGGAGGGGTAAGCCAGAGAGGAATATACGTCGGAAGAGAAGAGGGTAAGCAGGGAGAGAGGAGTGCTAGGCTTTGAATTTTCAACTGGCTATGTTTGCTTGCGTTTATTTAAATAATCACTCACGAAAATCCAAAGGATTGTAATCACACATCGAATGTTGTATATAGAGAAATCCTTCAATGCTTTTGACCGTCATGTCTGGACGAGGTTTCCATAGTAATTATAAATATAGTAAATAATTTATAGCCAGCCTCGGTGAATTGTTGGTTTGCATGTTTGCTTCATAATCCAAGGGTCGCAGGTTCGATCCCCGGCCGAGCTGGTAATTTTTCATAGTGGACAAAAATTAAAAAACATGCCTTCTTCTCGGATAGGAAGCAAAACTGTAGGTCACGTGTCAATGCGATGTTTGGCACGTTAAAAATCCCTACTGGGACTGGAATTATCCCAGATTCGGCTAAATTGTAGTAGGGTCGGTCAAATGATCATAGCAATCGGTGCCATGAGGTGCGAAGGATTCTTCACCGTCTGATTCCTCGCCCAAAAATAAATAAATTAATCAAATAAAATAATTTATAAAGAATTTTGCGAAGTAACTGTAGAGCAAAACTCACATCTACACATCAAAAAAAAAAATTATGACAGCTTTATAGTATAGTCATTTGTGATAAAATACGTTTGTCAAAGGTTACTAGACGAAAGAAAAAAACGAATTGGAATAATAATTTGCTGGATATCTTTTAACAAAAATACTAAATTATTCCTTAAAACTGATTACAATCGAATAATGTGTGCCAGTAATGTATGGCACGGATAAAAACATTTTCTTTCAGACTCATGCGTCTGCCGTCCTCGCGTTCGCTCGGCCGGATTTTCACTTTCTTGTCTGAAAAGTCGTAGTTTTCGTTCTTGCATCATAAATAACTATATTCGAAAGAGTATTATGTTATTAAATAAGACATTATTAGTTTATTTCAAAAATGACAACCTACACAAAACACGTTTATACTGTGAAGCAGTAATAGAGTGAGAGCCCCCAGACCTACGTCATTTTAGCAAAGCTAAAATTTTCACTATGAATAGTATAATATGTACGTAAGAACGTATGGGTACTTGCTTGTTTGAAAGCGAGGCCCTTTCACAGGTAGCAGGTACTAAAGGTATATAAAAACCTTACTCATCTACGTTAAACTGTGATAGCTGAATTTTATATATATATATTTCGCAGAATATTGCTAAAAATTAATATTCATCATTACCAGACACTTCCCGTGGGCCCTAACTTCCGCCAGACGCTTTAAAGCTCCTAAAAATTTTAGTTAACTTACGTCATAGTAGCAAGTCTACATTTTATATATGTTACTTGGGGTACTATTTTAATACTTTTTGTTAACAGCCAGACCAATCGGTCAATCATCACCCCAGACACAATAAAAGTTCGGCTATGAGTTCGAGCGCGAGAGCATTATCTACGTGCTTGGGTGCGAGTGAGATGTACTCTGCGCATATTGCAAAAATTCTTATTCCATAACTTCAATTTGTGTGTGAACTGAAACATTTTACTATGTTCTTTCATGTATATAATGATAAGTTAAAGCTATGTATTAGCTATTTTTCTAAATAGCAATTAACTTTGTTTATAAAAAAAATAAAATGGTCAAAACATTTTCTTTATTAGCTGTATAGAAGATCATTTGCTTTGCAAAACTAATATTTTCTCGGATATTTGATATTAAAAAACTAAAGTTAGTCTGAATTGTGAGAACTTTGCTTAACTCAACTGTATAATATTTTAAACCACTCCTACCTAGTTCGCAATAGCTAATAACTCGCATAACTTTGAATTTAATAAGATATCTTCCCCGTCCGAGGAGGAAGATGTAAAATCTATGTTTGCGCTATGGAGGCTTACTACAAAACTGACCCAAAAAGGCCAAGTGCGGTGCTCCGTTCCGGAAACTTAAAGGCGAGGGTCAGGGCGAAGCTCAAAAAGCGATGGTCGAGGTGAGAGTACTAGGCTATGGTCTAGGAAAAGTGCGGTGCGCCGTTACGGACGCACCCTTAATACAACTAATACCGATTCTAAAATGGCATTTAAACATCGCTGCACCATCATACATCATTTATACCTACTTAGTTCAGCTGTAAAATTTATGTCAATAATTTTTTGAGTGTCAAAATCTGTCAGATAATTGCGTTAAAGTTTTCTAATCCTACGCAGTTTTTGAATTATGGCTCTCACCGTACAGCACAAAATTTACATGATTGAAGTCTATTTTCGAACGGGTGTGCTAGTTAATGGAAATTGGCAATACAGTCAACGTTTGTGTTTGGACAATTTTCGAGAGCACTTCCCAGGCGTAGCAATATTACCGGACAATTTTTATGCGTGCCTTACAAATTGTGTTGAAGTGTTTCACAAAACTGGTTCTGTGACTCATAAAAAAGGTGCTGGTAGACCAAGAGTTCGTACAGAAGAAGTTGTTAATGATGTTCGTCAACGTATGGAAGAAGAGCCTACAAAACCTTTAAAACGTTTCTCTCAAGAAATTGGACTTTCTTATGGAATATGCCAAAAAATTGTAAAGAAGGACTTGAACATGCATCCATATAAGATGCAAGCTTATCAAGCTCTTCTGCCCGCAGACCACCCCAGACGTCTTGCGTACTGCCATTGGTTTGTCAATAATTTAATGAATGACGATCTGCTGAACTTAACTTTCTTTTCTGACGAAGCTGGTTCCACCTTTCGGGATACATCAATTCTCAGAATATGCGAATGTGGAGCACTGATAACCCGCATAATTTTATTGAAGCGCCACTACATGCTCAGAAAATTGGTGTTTGGATGGCAGTTTCTCGCAGGAGAATTTTTGGGCCGATTTTTAACATAACACCCGAAATGCTGCAAAACCCTTTTTACAACATGAGGAGGCGCGTAAACTTGTGCATTGAACAAAACGGAGGACATTTCTAACATTTACTGTAGTTTAGTTTTTCTTGTTAATAAAAACGTTATTTATTTCATAACTTGTAGTTCATTATTATTTTACAGCTGAACTAAGTAGGTAACACATTTGTAGGTTATTGATGATGTCAGTGTAGCTTGACAACGACAGAATTATTTTAAGAACAAGATTTAGAAATTCAAACTAAGACAACCGTTTTATATTCCATAACAACCCTTGACCAAGATAGTTTTTGATATCACGGTAGAATAATTCTAAATTTACATTTCCAACAAATAATGTTTTTCGAATATTACTGAAAAGAATGCATATGATTCCTTTCTAAAAGAACTTAGAGAGTCATAAATATTTTTTATCTAGGAACATACAAAAAGCGATTACTTTTTAAACTGATTTTCGTATATATAAAATGTCTTTTTATATAAAATATACAATAAATTAATAAAAAACGGTTGTGAAGGTGGAAATAAAACTTTGTACGCGGCACGTTTTGCAATTAATCTTTACTGGGCTCACTGGATTATAGAGGCTCGCTCCTTCGTCACTCGCCCCACAACTTCCCAACTCGCCCGTGAAGACTAATTTACAAAGCTTGGCACGTAAATAACTGAATAAATAATTGAATACCCCTAATCGAATAAAGCTAGCGGAGAAAAATTGTCCTGATCCACGACAGTATTAAATAACTCAAAATCGTTGCCAAAGTGTTACAACTGCCAATTATAAATATTACACAAGGCGGGGCATCACGCAAAATAATAAAACCAAATTAAATATTAAAACGGTATACATACATACATATAAATAGATATTTACAGTAATGGTATAAACCTGAGCCAGTAATACGAATTCGTATGCACAATCCTGAACCAGCCCGACGGACCTGAGCCGTATATCTGGTTTAGGTTTGTTTTGCCTTAATAGAAGTGTTTGTAGCTTTTCCTGATTATTGATAACGTCTGTTCTTATAAGCTTAGAAGTGGCTGCTTGAACACCCGTCTCTTTTAGTGGGAAAATATAGCGGGAGATGGTAGAATTTGCACATTTGTAGTGGCTCAGGTTTGATAGAAAGATATGTTTTATGGTTCAAGGTTTGTCCACATTTAGGTGTGGCGCAGCTTTAAATTCTGTATACACTTATATACAAATATATATACTGACTTTTCTAACAAAGCTGAACCAGTAGATTTGGCAATACTGTATGAATGCTTGTATTACTAAAAAGCAGTTAGATTGGAGAATTCTTTCCAATTACATATATCTGAGCAATCTATTCTTAATAAAAATGTTTAAACATTATATATTGAAATATTATTACATGGTAAGCAGCAAGTAATGCATTAAGCAAAATTATTTTGTACTAGTTTGTAGGTTTAATAAGAACAAAACTGTTTATAAACCTAAATCAAGGTAAGTAAATACTTGTAATTTAGACAGTAGTGAGTCTAAACTTGATTTTAGTATTATTGTTATCACCTTATCACATACGTTAGTGATCGTTATGATGAAACTTTTTATAATAGCAATCTTGTTAAAAATGTGTGCTTACTCGCACTGGAGAGAAGTCGTTTCAGTGACATATATTGACATTGTACCATATCTCGGAAACCGTAAGAGCTACGGAAAAAAGTTTAATATCAAAGTTGTTCGGTATGAAACAAGCTTCAATGTTATGACATTTTTGAAGTTTGACCTTGAACTTCGACAAAGAGCCGGAGCCGAGATATTCCCGAAAAACCTTTGACCTCTGGACTTAAAAAAAAAGTTAAAAAAAGGGGAATATACAGTGTGTGATTCTCTCTCTCCATCGCCCCTCCTTTCCCCACCCCCACCCCAACTCTCGCCGTCCCACCCGCTCGTACTGGCCGGCAGTGTTCTACCTTTTATAAAAAGTAAGAGAGTGTATTTCTCCCTCCCCTTTTCTCTCTCTCTCTCTCTCTCTCTCTCTCTCTCTCTCTCTCTCTCTCTCTCTCTCTCTCTCTCTCTCTCTCTCTCTCTCTCTCTCTCTCTCTCTCTCTCTTTCCCGCCCTTTCCCCGATCTCCCCTTGCTTTCTCATTCTTCATATTACCAAGTTCCAAGCGCCCCGTAAAATTCGTTCTTTTCTTACTATCAAAATTTAGGCCGATATAAGTGCACCCGAGTTCGTTTAAACGGGCGTGTCGTGCTGTAAGTATTTATATTCAGGAATATTTACAACTTTTTTACAAGTTTTTAAATACGAAAATGTATTAGTGGCAGTTTCGAAAAGCTATTTGAAAAGTGTAAAATTGTGTCAGCAATAAGCACAAGCTGCGAGCTTCTTTATTAGGCACGTGTATATTTAAATACCAATAAAGATTTGACAACAAGATATCTCATTCCTGCTCATTTGTAAGTACACGTGCGCCTTTCTTCTGAATTATTTCCATTCTTGCAAAATCTTCAGCTTTATCCAGCTACTATGGAATTGAACTAGAGTACATTTGAACTTTTAAACTGACCTAACCTAACCTAAGCCAGTCTGAGCTAACCTATCCTAACCTTACCTGACCTAACCTAACCTTACCCAACCTAATCTAACCTAACCTAAATACCACTTTTCAACCAGAAAGTGCATTTGAACTATCCTGTACTAACCTAACCTAACTTGAACTAACCTAACATTACCTGACCTAACCTAACTTTACTTCTCCTAACCTAACCTTACCCGGCCTAATCTAACCTAACCTAGCCTAATCCAACCTATCCTAAATACTACGTTTGAATTAAAAAAGGTGCATTTGAACTAACCTAACCTAACCCGACCTAACCTAACCTAATCCAACCTAACCTAAACACTACGTGTGAACTAAAACGAGTTCATTTGAACTAAAAAGTGCATTTGAACTACAAAAGTTTGAACTTTTGAACTAACCTAACCTGACCTAACTTTACCTACCCTAACCTGACCTAACCTGACCTCACCTGACCTAACCTAACCTCGCCTGACCTAACATAACCTGACCTGACCTAGCCTAATCTCACCTGACCTAACCTAACCTGACCTGACCTATCCTAACCTCACCTGACCTAAATACTGCATTACAACTAAAAAAAAGTGCATTTGAACTAAAAAAGTACATTAGAATTAAAAAAGTACATTTGAACTAAAAAGTGCATGTGAAATTAAAAAAAGCTCATTTGAACTAAAATACATTTGAACTAAAAAGTGCATTTGAACTAGAAAAGCACGTTTGGACTTTTGAACTAACCTAACCTAACCTGACCTAACCTAACCTAACCTAACCTCGCCTGACTTAAATACTACATTTGAACTAAAAAAAGTACATTTGAACTAAAAAGTGCAATTGAACTAAAATGTGCATTTGAACTAAAAAGTGCATTTGAACTAAAAATTGCATTTTAACTAAAATGTGCATTTAAACTAAAAAAGTGTTTCCCCCTCCCCTCCCCGACCCCTTTAAAACATATATCCGGAATTCAGTACAGTTTTTGAATAATTCCAATTTCCTTAATTTTCAAGCATGGGGAACCCGACGCCAGGTCCGGGCTAACGCCCGGACCTGAACGGGTGGAGAAGGGGAGGCCACGGACCTGGCAGACATAAAAATAAGTTTTAAAAAATGCCACTGTAATGATAGAACCGTACATGCGGTTTGTACAACTTTTGAGACTCTCGCTTGAATAAATTCTATTTCTAGAGGTGATAACTCATAAAGAACTTAAACACCACCAAAACCAATCACCTTCTCGACCTGTATTCTCCTCTAAGACCATCTAACAACCATTCTTTTCTTTCCAACACAATTATTTTAAACTTACTTGGTGTGGGCTACGCTATGCTTCAGCTATGCGTCGCAAGACTGCCGCGCGCGGGTTTTTCATAAAACGTCTAAAATTATTAGACATATATTGTAATAGTTTAAAATTACATTAGGTGTCCGCGCTTCATGAAATGCCTAAACAGTTCATGAAATGACCAATTATGCTAGATGGCTGCGTCATATACATTTTATTATGATGACTGAAATATACGTTGGCGGGAGACAAAAGGTCTTGTACTGAAGGGCAAAACACGCACAACGAACATGAATTACTGATTGTAAATTGGCATAAAGACAAAAACCAAATAACATACCGTATTTACTCGAAAATAAGACCCCCTCGATTATAAGACCCCCCCTATATTTTGGAGCGAATTTTTAAAAAAAGCTTTTGTATGCGAATATTGGACCCCTAAAAATATAAGTAATATAAGATATTGAACATTTTTCAGTTTTATTTTGTTAACAAATTCCTTTAGTTATGTTCATGGAAAAAAATCTACCCTTTGTCTCTTCGCGGAAACAATGCCTTTGTGGAAGCAGTTTACCTGAATTCCAGGAAAACTTCTAAAATTGTAGGCAGTTCATTCAAAAATGGTCAGATGTCACTCCAATAGATAACAAGATTTTGCACACTTACTGAAACGATTAAGGTGCTACTATTGTTAACAATTAGGGAGGTACTTAAGAGATTACAATTCTTCCGTCGGTACTATGAAAGTCTTAAATGAATTTCTTAGAAATGTTTTTGCCATCACTAGGTTTTTTCACTAATCGACCCTGTCAGTTGTAAAAGCTTAATTTGTAAAACCATTGTTATAAAAAACTATATTATAAAGGTTAATAACGATCTTACAGAGGATAATGACGACAACGGCGATTCTGACTAGGTGCTAAGCTAACAATAATTGTATATGATTTCATAATTTTCGTAATTACTGTAGTTGTTGCAGTCAATAAACTTTGCTTATCGCGGGTTTCGCAATGGCGGCATAGGTTTACGTGCATCAATATCGGCTAAAATGCAGACAACCGGGCGAGATGTTATATTATTAAACAACAGAACGCTATTTTAGATGTTATTGTATTGTAATGCAATTTTTGTTATAAATACTGTAAACATTACTCAGTTACACTCATTGTTTTCACATTTTATTGAATATATTTTTATACTCGATTATAAGACCCGACTCGAATATAAGACCCTCCCACATTTTAGAGCAAAAATCTAAGAAAAAAAGGGGGGGGGTCTTATTTTCGAGTAAATACGGTATTTTAAAGGCGTTAACATGAACTTTTAGAAATTATACTAGGATAGTTTTTATTTTATAATTTCAGTAAAGGCATAAAGAGGTTTCGCGTTCAGAGATTAAAGAGTATACCAGTAACCTGTTTTGCGTTAATTCTTCACTGCATACTGGAAAATATTTTTAAACTATGACTATTTTTAACTGCAACGCCATTTCTGCATTTTTTCAGTTTGCTCGATTTATTCTATGTCTCGAATATGCCGTAAAACTGTAAAATAATCACAAAGTAAACAAAGAATAAACTGATGTTAACTATGGCATTGTTGCGATGGTTCAGAATAATGCATTCAAATATATAAAGTTGTATATTTTGCTTCAGGTTAGTACTAATGGTATAACTGGTTCAGCATGGTGCTGTTTATGTGTGGATATACACATTTTTAGAAATTTCTCTGTTTATAGGAATATCAGAGCATACTTTTCAGAATCGGTTTTCCCATCCTATATATACACCCGAATATACAGTTATTTTTTTCTATCTATCCTATAAATAGGTGGTTCAGGATAGTATGGATTAGTAGGTATTGGGCCACCTGGCCCAGACAGAAATTGACATGCCATGTGGCATGCCAATGGCATGGCTCCTCCCCTCGCCTGTGATTGGCTACCCCCACTCCTGTAGCTCCTCCCCTTGTTTCTGATTGGTCGCCGCCATCTTGGATTTCCCCGCCTACTTCTCTCTGATTGGTTAACCCCCCACTCCTGTAGCTCCTCCCTTGCTTCTGATTGGATGAAGGCAGCCATTTTGGAACGTCTGGTTCCATTCTACCACGCCCTGGCGCCAGGCTACCACGCCCGCCGCCGCCGCCATTACGGGTATCTGTATTACCGGCAAACTGAGTGCTACCAATAGAGGGCGTAATGCTACAATTAGTGTGTATTGCTAAGAGAGGGCGTCATGAAGAAATCTGTATTATCGATGTGCTGTGTACTACTACTAGGTGGCGTGTCATGAAGAAGAAATCTGTATTACTACAGAGAGGCAGCCATTTTATATCACAGCATCTTGCGTGCGCGCGCTAAATTTGAATCTGTCAATTTTAAATATTTGTCATTTTTGCATATGTCATTTTAAATCTGTCAATTTTACTGCTGTCATTTTTAAATATTTGTCATTTTTGCATATGTCATTTTTAAATCTGTCAATTTTACTGCTGTCATTTTTACATCTGTCGTTTTAAATCTGTCAATTTTGCTTCTGTCATTTTAAATTTGTCATTTTTTGCATCTGTCATTTAAATCTGTCATTTTGAATTTGTCATTTTTGCATATGTCATTTAAATCTGTCATTCTTAAAGCAACCATCTTACCAGATTTGAATTTTAGCGCTAACTCTGGGATTGGATCCTTTCACTAAGCTGAAACGTTTCCACCACTACCTTTTCTAGAAGAAATAATAAAGCCATATAGGAATTAAAAAAAAATTATGTTTATTAATATAGTGTTAAGGCTACATTTAATTTATAATAAAAAAAAATGTTGATAGAATGCTGGTGCTTGAGGACTTCAGGACTGACCTCTGTTTTCTATTTGCGGTTCCAGTGGCTGTAACAACAACGACAACAATAGAACATTAAAAAGGGGTTTATTGTATAAACTTGATGTTTACTCGTACCTTATTTAACTCCACAAACAGGCAGTCATCATAACAGTTTGTTTTCCCCATGTACATCAAACCTAGAGAAATCGTTTTAGCTTCAATCTGCTGGTTAAGCTCGGTAACCCTTTGATCTGTTAACTTATCGCTGATTCGCTTTGGTAGAAATGTAACATGCTTTTCAGCAACAATAATCACACTTTGACGCTTATCACGGCAAACGACTCTTTTGAATTGTAGTATCTCTGCAATTTCTTTTATTTTGTAATCACATAACTTCTTGATTGGCTTCTGGCTAACGGGAGATTTGTTCAATTGTTGTATTAGCAAATCCATTTTTTTCTATGTAAAAAAATAGACAAAAACTTAACACTCACAAGAATAATAAATGATTATTTTAACTTACCTAGTTCAAGCAAACAATAACAATATTACTATCACCGTAACCGATGTCAAGAACCAACTAAAACGGAAGGGGGGTTTGACTGAGCTTTTATAAACTTCGAACCTGCGCGATTCGAACCTGCGCGAATGAACATGATTTTAGATAAAATCTTAATTTATTACCAGAACAAAAAGGGTATTGTTAAAAAAAACCTGCACTGTCAATTAATTACTTGAGATCAGATAAAAATCTAAATTTATTACCCTCGAAGATCGGTCACATAGATAAGTGCTACCTACATTTACAGCGCAGGTGTTCTTTAGGGTATTGTTAAAAAGGGATCGACACCTGCACTGTCAAAGTAACACGAGTAGATAAAATCTAAATTTATTACCGTCGGAGCAAAAGGATATCATTAAAAAGGTAGACACCTGCACTGTCGCGAGTAGATAAAATCTTAATTTATTGCCCTTCGTAACAAAAAGGGTATTGTTAAAAAAGGGATCGACACCTGCACTGTCATGTAACACGATTAGATAAAAATTTAAATTTATTACCCTCGGTGTCGTTTTTATAATTTACTATAACATTAAAATTTTAAATTAAACTTTTAGATGTAACTATTGATAACCATTTAATTTATTACACACACACACAGACCCTGAGCAAAGAAACTCGTTAACGAATAAAAGAACACCTGCGTTGTCCATGTAGGTAGCACTTATCTATGTGACCGATCTTCTAAATAAAGGTTGACTGTGTTAGAGCATTAAAACTATTTTTTGTCATACTTTAGACATTTTTTATTAAAAATATACCTATTTAAAGAAATGGTTTTTTCGATTTATCATAATCACATTTAACAGAAAAGTTTCAATAGATTATAATATTGATATACTGTAATAGCAAAATAATCAAACATTTCATCACTCTTTGTATTATTAAGTACCTGTAAATCTCGCACGTTGACGGGTCTGATTTCTAAAGTTATTTCCAGGTAAAAAGACCTTTCTGTCTCTTAGAGCATTTAAAAGAACACACTTTAAATTTTTATAGAATTTTCTTTAAATAAAAAGGCACACAATTAAATCAAACCTAAACTGCTTGCCTCGTTCATTTATGAAGTGAAAGTTATAAACACATCCTTAAAAGGGAATCATATCGAATTTTGACAACAATCTGTCTATTGCCTAATAAAAATAATATAATATTACCACTGCATTCTCTGTTCGCACAATACGTTGAAATTTATCAGATATCTAAACACAAATAGAACCGAGAAAGACACTAAAGTACAAAAGGCGATATCGAATGTAACCTTTATTTAATACAGACAGGGTCATAACTTATTCGTCACACCTGCGTTCAATAAAAACGGTATGACAGTTGAATGAATTATATCCCCAGAGGGTTAGAATGGTACACCGTTTTTTATTCTAATAGATAAAATCTAGAAGGTATGTCAAATCTGGTGCAGAAAAAAACATTTCAAACTGATTTATGACCCGCAGGTGTTCACCGGAGAGAACGCTTTGTTCCTTTGTTAAGCGGGCAAATTGACTCGAGTTTTATTTTTAGCTTATTGCATAATATTGCGCAACAATTCGAACCTATAAAGCCAACCACGGAAGTAGACAAGCACTTGTTTGGGGTTACTCGAGACATCAACACATGTATGTTTTTTATGCGTACTGTTAATTATTACGTTTGTGTTTGAAGTGATTTGTGCCATTCTTGATTGTTATTACCAATTGTTGCTACAGAGTCTATGTGAAATCTACAGCTTTAATCGAACAAAAAGGTAGGATTTATTATTATTATTGTTTTTTATAATAATCGGCAATCTCGTTCTCGCATGATTTTTCACGACACTGTAACATAATCGGTTTAAAATAATTATTTAAGTTGCAGGAATAGTTTTATATATTTTTTAATTTCCCTAGTTTGATTATCGATTAAAGTAGTAATTGTTTTATGCGAAGTGTGATCGTTATTAGTTGTTTATCTAGGGGTTGTAACATAGTTATTTAAATCATAATTTGAGGTTGTGCTTTTTTAGATCAATGTTTATTTAAATTAACAGCATATAATCTTTGTTGTTTTTAGCCGTTCCTTATTTATTTTTTTTATAATAATAATCTATCAAAGGGATTTAGTAACAATTTAAACTCTATATTTGTTTAAATTAGATTGTTGTTAAAAAGTGTAATATCGATTAAAAGGTTTTATTAATTTGCATTGAAACTGATCTTTCTTTAACTTTTGTCAAAGCAAATAATTTATAATATTTAATAGCCTGCATTGCATTCAGAGGTTATTGTTTATTTTGCGTCAATTTTTTTTTACCATCACGTAGCATCTAAGCTTTTTATTTTTAATTAGGGGTTAAGAGAAGCAGTTCGTGAATGGTAAAAGATTTATCTGTCCATTTGTCGCTATATGATTTCTTACCTGTTGCTGTTATATTTCAAACAATTTTAGCTTATTTTGTTGTTGTTTATAATAATAATCTGTCAAAGGGATTTAGTAACAATTTTAAACTCTATATTTGTTTAAATTAGCTTGCTATTAAAAGTTTAAGAATGGCTAAAAGATTTTATTAATTTGCATTAAAATTGATCTTTATAATTAATTTATAATATTTAATAGCTTGCAGTGCATTTAAACTTTAATAATAGTAATTAGTCAATGTTTATTTAAATTAACAACATATAATCTTTGTTGTTTTAGCCTTTGTTAAGTGTGCAAGTGCGATATTTTTTTTTGCTATTGTTGCTGTTACTCCTGTACAAAATGTCTTCTCTCTACGAAATTATCGATGAAAACGTGTCCACCATCAAGAAATTTGGCACTCTGAAACATCGACTGGTGTTTAAAGTAGCCGTTACGCCAGTCGATGAAGATCATTTGGAGCATTTTAAAACGGCTATTAACCTAATTCTAAGGGATGTGCTAAGCCGAGCACGACCAAATGATAAAGTAGGGGCCACATTTGAGTTTGATAGTTTCAAACAAAAACTTCCCGGCTACATGAGCCTCAGGCGCTCTGATGAAATCACCTTCAATGATGTCTGGGGCATTTTAGAATCGATTTTACAGAGCGATCCTGAAGCCTTGAGTTCGGACACCTTCAGACTAATAGCTACAATCGTAACACCACCAGCCGGACAAGGTCGCTGTCGTAACGGTACGTACAGCACCTTTGCCGAAGAGTGTAGCCGTCGCAGAGGGATTGTCACGATTAACAACACCACCAGTGACAATCTATGCCTACCCAGGGCTTTGGTCGTAGGCAGGGCTCACGCAGATAACAGTGCTGATTACAAGAAGACCCGTGATAATCAGACAGTGCAAAAGATAAAGGCCGAGGAAATGATGCGAGCTGCTGGAGTAGCTTTCATTCCACCGGAGGGAGCCGGGGTCAATGAATTAAGGTTGTTCCAGCAGTTCCTGGCCCCCAACTACAAGATAGTAGTGTATAGCTACGGCTCGAAAGGGCGTTCACTTATCTTTGAGGGGGTAGTTGATAATGATGCCGCAACAAAGAACATCAAGCTGTTGTATCACGAGCATCATTATAACGTCATAACATCGTTGACCTCAGCCTTTGTCTGCCGTTATTTCTGTGAGCACTGTCATGTACCGTATAACAACAAGAGAGATCACCGGTGTGAAAAGTCCTGCGTAGGCTGCGGTAGTTCTCCGCCCTGCGAAAGAACAGCGCAGCTGATTAGGTGTCCGGACTGCAGGCGAGACTTTAAAAGTCAAGCCTGCTTTAACATCCATCAGGAGGGCAACATGTGCCTGGAAGTTAAAAAATGCGAGGGATGTTTCAAAACCATCAACATCAAGACCCGGAAGCAGGCTCACGTGTGCGGGGAGATCTATTGTAAGATCTGTCAGAGTCATAAACCCGAAAACCATTTCTGTCACATACAGCCGGCCGGGCCTAGGAACATAAAGCAAGACACCTTGTTTGTGTTCTTCGACCTGGAGACCCGGCAAGAGAAAGAAATTGCGCCCGGCGTCAACCTCCACGAGCCGAATCTATGTGTTTTCCAGCAAGTCTGTTCTGAGTGCTACAACAACGACTCATCATCAACTGCTACCAGTTGTGTAAGATGTGGTTTGCGAGAACAGATCTTGCGAGGAAAATGCATCGATCGGCTTTTGAACTATCTACTAGACTCGCGGAAATTATTCAAAAAGGTTGTAGCAGTTGCCCATAACGGGCAAGCTTTCGATACGCAATTTATTCTAAATTATCTTATAACCAACACCTCATTACACCCGGAACTCATTATGCGCGGTTCAAAAATTCTGCTGCTGCAACTAGATAATCTAAAGATTATCGACTCGCTCAACTTTTTCCCCATGGCTCTGGCTGACTTGCCTAAAGCGTTCGATCTACCGGCTCCCAAGGGATACTTCCCGCACCTCTTTAACACCGAGGCGAATGCCCATTACGTGGGTCCTCTTCCGGACATCAAATTTTACAGCCCCGACACCATGAAACCCCAGGCTCGTAAAGCGTTCCTAAAGTGGTACGAGGCGAACAGGGACGGGATCACGGAGTTCGACATGCAACGTGACCTGGTCGAATATTGTCGAACAGACGTCGATATTTTGAAGAGAGCCTGTATCCACTTTAGGAATCTCTTTATTGAGGAATGCGACGTTGACCCGTTCACGGAAGCCATCACCATCGCCTCTGCCTGCAATCTCATGTTCCGGAGGAAATTCCTCAAAGAAAGCACCATTGGACTGATACCAAAGGGTGGTTATAGACGCGCAGATAACCAGTCTAAGGTAGCTCTCCAATGGCTGTTGCTGGAAGAACAGCAAAGAGGTGTTGAGATTCAACACGCCGGCAGGCAGAGAGAAGCTATCGTGGGCGGGTTAAAGGTTGACGGGCTGTATGGTAATACCATATTTCAATTTCACGGGTGTTACTTCCATGGATGTCCCACCTGCTTCACTACCCGTCGCAACGAGCCTCTACACGACGATCCTAGCGACACCATGGATATGAGGCTCGAGAAGACCCGAGCCACAACAGAGAAGTTAAAGTCGCTAGGATACGAGGTTGTTGAACAGTGGGAATGTCGCTTCCGAAGGCAGTTAACACCCGAATTCAGACAGCAGGTTGAGAAACATCCCTTGTTAGTAAACACGCCCTTAAACCCGAGAGAGGCATTTTACGGCGGCCGTACAGGGGCAGCAAAATTAAAGAGAGTTGCAAAAGACGGGGAAAAGATCCGGTATGTAGATGTATGCTCCCTTTATCCTTGGGTATGCAAGTACGCCAAATTCCCAGTTGGCCATCCAGAAGTTTACGTAGGCAAGGCGGCTTGTGAAAATCTAATCAGGGATAAAGGGGGCCTGGAAAACATCAACGGCGTGGTAAAATGTACAATGTTACCGCCACAAGATCTATACCATCCGGTCTTACCCGTCAAGATGCACCAAAAGCTGCTGTTCCCTCTATGTCGCACTTGCGCCGAAGAATTGAACCAGGTCGAATGTCAGCACGGCGTAGAGGACCGAGTCATCAACGGAACCTGGGTCTTGGACGAACTGGTAATGGCCATACGAAAGGGTTACATCGTGCAGGACATACAAGAGATCTGGTCGTACGATGTAACCCAGTACAACAAAGCGTCCAAGACCGGGGGACTGTTTTCGGGTTTCATCGACAAGTTCCTGAAGATGAAGCAGGAAGCCAGCGGTTGGCCATCTTCAATAACTGCCAACAACAACGGCGAGGATGGTATCGATGGAGCCCGGAAACAGTACGTTGATGACTACTTCGAGAACGAGGGAGTTTCCTTGGATTCGTTGAAGATCGTCAAGAACCCTGGTTTGAGATCGTTGGCCAAACTGATGCTGAATTCCTTCTGGGGTAAGTTATAATAACCTTATGTAGTTTTCTTTACTTAATATTTTTTTTGTATTCTAGGGAAATTTGGTCAGCGTGAGAACCAGGCGAAAACAGCCATAATCAGCGAGTCCAAGGAGTTTTTCGACCTGTTGTCCAGCCCAGGCGTAGAAGTTAATCATGTGCAGGAAATAAATGACGAGGTGATTGCGGTTAACTGGCAGCATAAAGAGGAAGCAGCAGATCCTCTGTCGTCAGTTAACGTGGTCATCGCGGCATTTGTCACTGCACAGGCCCGTCTTAAGCTGTATTCCTATTTGGATCAGCTAGGAGAGAGAGTATTATACTATGACACAGGTAAGTCATTGTACTATCAAACATCAACACCGTTTATATTAGAGTTAATTTTTTTTTCGTTGTTTCAGATTCCGTAATATACGTTTCGAAGCCGGGCGACTTCGAGCTACCAACAGGAAGCTTCCTGGGCGACCTCACAGACGAGCTCGAAGAGTACGGTCCCGGATCGTATATTATAGAGTTTGTGTCAGGCGGGCCGAAGAACTACGCCTACAAAGTTTATTCACCGACCACGGGACAGATACACGTGGTCGTCAAGGTCAAGGGCATCACCCTAAACCACGCCGCGACTCAAAAAATAAACTTTGAGTCCATGCTTAGACTGCTGGAAGGTATGGACGAAAAGATTATTGTAGAGTCCAACAACATCCGGCGTACGGCTGACCATCAGCTTGTAACGCGAGCGGAATCAAAAGTCTATAAGATAACGTTCGCGAAGAGACGCCGTATAGAAGATTTTGATTCCGTTCCGTTCGGCTACAACAACAACAAGCGACCACGTGTATAAACATTAAAGCCCCTCTTGTATATATGTAAGTGTATAGTAGTATAGTTGTATTTTTAAGTTTTGTAAAATTTGTATAGGTAGTATTATATTTAGATCTTAAGTAGTAAAATATTATCATAACGTATATAATTATTATACAGTTCAATCGTTGTAGTAATAGATATGTGTATAGTAGTAGTATAGTTGTATTTTTAAGTTTTGTAAATTTTTGTATAGGTAGTATCATATCTAACTCTTAAGTAGCAAAATATTTGTATAGTAATAAGTACATGTACAGTTCAACTGTAGTAGCAGTAGTCAAGGGGGTTATGTTAATCACAAGAGATCGACCTTCGGCTTGATGTAATTATTATTATAAGTGATGATGATGATGATGTCTAGGTTTATACTTTGTGTATACTATATTCGAAATTATTTAAGAATGTAATAATTAGGTAATTAGTTGTTGTTGTAAATTGTTCAATCATCTTTTGTCAGTATAGTGTAGTTATAATAAGAATAAGGATAATTGAATATAGTTAATAATAAGTGAAGCTGACAAGAGTTATACCTTATGTACAGTAATTATTAAAAAAGATGGTGAAACTTAAGGGTGATTGAATGTAAATCACAAGAGGATACTCAGGGGAACATACTCATGAAATAGATCTGATAAACGCGATTTTGTTCTTTTCAATTATGTAGTAGTAGTAGTAGTAGATCAAGACATTGATGAAAAGAATATTTGGCATAACAAAGCGTACAAAGCATTCAATAGGATGTTTCATGAAAAAACGAGTATGTCTTCATGGTTATCCGAGCAGATTTCAACCTAATAATAATTGTTTAGTTATTTTGATTATTGTCTAGTTGTTTAATAATTTTAAGAAACATTGTCGTCGTAGAATAAAAGATGTTCTATCATGGTTATCCGAGAACAGATAGTTGTTTAGTTATTTAATTATTGTTGTTTTGTTGATGTTCAATAAAAATTTTGAGAAATATTGTCATAGAATAAAAAAGATTAATGTTTTATATGTGTGTATTATTACTATTCTCACCCATCTGTACCAAGGTATGAAAAAGGTGATAGCTATAACTGAGAGAGAGAGAGAGAATGAGGTAATTACCTACGAACACCTGCCTGTGATGATGATGACGTGTCAGCGACAGGATGAAACTTGTCTGCCAGCGATGCCTGCCTGTTTACCGTATGCGTGTTACTGAGCATGCGCTGGATCTAGGTAAGTATAGGTGACTATATAAAGCCGACCGTTGTTAGCGTGTAGCAGTAGACAGTACGTGTGTAAGAGCAGCAGCAGCAGCAACAGCAATTACGATGATGGCTAGCAGTCCTAATTATTGTTATGATAACTGTGAGAGCGAACCTCTGGAAATAGGTAAGTTATTGTTGTTTATAAAACTTCAAGTTTGTATGCTAATTTGTGTCTATTTTGTTACTTCTTTAGATGAAGAAGGTTCGGATGTTGCAGATCATGCATCATCATCATCAACAGCAAGTACCTACAACGACGACGGTCAAGCGTGGAACAACGAAGTCGAAGAAACAGGTAAGATGTTTAAGACTTTTGTGTGTGTGTTTATGCTTATATTAATCGATTATTGTATTATTATTGTTTAGCGTTCCTGTCGCAGCAGCAGCCTCTATACTACGCTGATGACGCTGTAGCAGCATCAGCAAACTTTACCATCATAGATACACCGGTAGCAGCAGCTAAACGTGAAGTACGTGTTCAGCTGCTCGGGGCTGTCCAGTATCCGTTGTATGTTACGAGGCCTCCAGGGGAAAAAGAAAACTACGATCATATACACAACATCCAAGTAGGACTTATTCCGCCCGATGACGACGCCCAGGGAGAATTTGCCGTGGTAGTGAAGCTTGAGTGCGTGAATAACGTATGTGAGTATGGTGAATTGGTGTTGTCGGAACGGGACTGGTTCGAGCTGTATGATATACGAGTCGAGGCACTGTTTAAAAATTTCTTTCATGGTTGCTGCTGTTGCAACAAGGACAACAGTGTACTACATTGCGATAAACATTTGAAATTCCATCTATGTGACAATTTATACATCGAGATTATTCACAACGAGTTTTTCGGCAACAGGGTTGCCATACATGATACACAGCGGACTATAACCTTAAAAGATTACGAGTTTCAGTCTATAATGCATTTAGCACCGTTGATCAATCATCATGCTCGAACGTTACGTCACCTCGACTTTTCACGTTTCTATCACGCAAACATAGAGAACGTAGCAGAAGGTCAACTGAGACGCCATGAAGATGCCTATAAATCGCTCCCGACATCCGATTCAATTTTATTCACGTCCGAACTGTTATGCGGTTACTACTCAGCTACCAGTTTAATAGACAACACAGCAGCAGCAATTGGTGGTGGATTGAACTCGTTCATTTTATTAGAAATAATAAAACATTATCCGCAAAAGTTTATCGATGCCGTACGTACACGACTGCAATCATATCAGCAACAGCAGCAGTCGGAGACGTCAACGACAACAACGTTTGCACCGTCGTATTAAGAACACCATGGCGGAAATAAACTATCTTAGAAATAGGCTGCAAAAATATTTGCACAATTTGCAAGTGTTACGCGATGATCTCAACTCATACTGTGTAATGAATAATTTGTCAAATCATATGTTACAATTGTCCATTAAATATCAAAATAAATAATATGTATAAACATTGTTGTTGTTGTTTCATTTACTAGCACAGGGTGAAGGGGTTGACTATATAAAAAGGTAGATCGTTGTCATCAGCGACAGAGTACACGAATAAAGCCGAAGCTTTCCGACGGCGAACATCCTAAGCTACAAATCCGGTAAGTAGTCATACTATGAGAGAGAGAGAGAGAGAGAAAGAGTTTCAGCTTAGTGAAAGGATGCAATCCCAGAGTTAAATAAGGTACGAGTAAACATCAAGTTTATACAATAAACCCCTTTTTAATGTTCTATTGTTGTCGTTGTTGTTACAGCCACTGGAACCGCAAATAGAAAACAGAGGTCAGTCCTGAAGTCCTCAAGCACCAGCATTCTATCAACATTTTTTTTTTATTATAAATTAAATGTAGCCTTAACACTATATTAATAAACATAATTTTTTTTTAATTCCTATATGGCTTTATTATTTCTTCTAGAAAAGGTAGTGGTGGAAACGTTTCAGCTTAGTGAAAGGATCCAATCCCAGAGTTAGCGCTAAAATTCAAATCTGGTAAGATGGTTGCTTTAAGAATGACAGATTTAAATGACATATGCAAAAATGACAAATTCAAAATGACAGATTTAAATGACAGATGCAAAAAATGACAAATTTAAAATGACAGAAGCAAAATTGACAGATTTAAAACGACAGATGTAAAAATGACAGCAGTAAAATTGACAGATTTAAAAATGACATATGCAAAAATGACAAATATTTAAAAATGACAGCAGTAAAATTGACAGATTTAAAATGACATATGCAAAAATGACAAATATTTAAAATTGACAGATTCAAATTTAGCGCGCGCACGCAAGATGCTGTGATATAAAATGGCTGCCTCTCTGTAGTAATACAGATTTCTTCTTCATGACACGCCACCTAGTAGTAGTACACAGCGCATCGATAATACAGATTTCTTCATGACGCCCTCTCTTAGCAATACACACTAATTGTAGCATTACGCCCTCTATTGGTAGCACTCAGTTTGCCGGTAATACAGATACCCGTAATGGCGGCGGCGGCGGGCGTGGTAGCCTGGCGCCAGGGCGTGGTAGAATGGAACCAGACGTTCCAAAATGGCTGCCTTCATCCAATCAGAAGCAAGGGAGGAGCTACAGGAGTGGGGGGTTAACCAATCAGAGAGAAGTAGGCGGGGAAATCCAAGATGGCGGCGACCAATCAGAAACAAGGGGAGGAGCTACAGGAGTGGGGGTAGCCAATCACAGACGAGGGGAGGAGCCATGCCATTGGCATGCCACATGGCATGTCAATTTCTGTCTGGGCCAGGTGGCCCAATACCTACTTGGATTGTCTACTGGTTCAGGATTGATAGAATGATCTATATATATATATACATATGTTGCAATCGCAATCGTATCCGGTGAATATTTAAAATTAAAGTTGTAAAGTGTAGCAATTTTTCGAAATTTTCCTGAAGTATAAAATTTCAATAAATTATTTTATCGCAATTTTTAAGGTACTGAAATAGTTAGAATATCTTCGAGGATGCTATTTTATCAAACAACAAACTTGAATTTTTATGATCAATTGAACTGTTTGAGCGCCTTTTTCCAGAATTAAGCATATATAAAGCAGAAAAATATTCGAAATGTATTACATTTTTTGTGATAATGAGAAAAATATCAGTCGACAACAGTTTTAAATTGTGTTCAGTTCGTTGAAGACATAACTATAACCATTTCCATTTAACTGCTTTATATATATTATTATAGAGCACGTTATTATACCATAAATTTCATTGATGTAACACTTGCTAGCCCTAATAATACATTGAGATGCCATAAATACGTTTATGTGTATCTAAGGAACGAAACCTTAGGGTGCAGTCCCCTTGTAAGTTAGTTTGACTCCCCTAAAATTCCTTTCTAATGTGGAAATATTAAGAACAAAAATGTTGAACACGCAAGAAATCTCTACTGTTCCAGGCACTTCTTACATAACTAATTACCAAAGTTTTCTTTTATATTAACGTTAGACAAGCTTTCCAAGAAATGTTTAACGACTCTAAGTATGTAGTATAAAATAAATAATTAAAAGTTGAAACAAAGTCTAGTCAACTATCCCTGTGCTAGTGGTAGCACTAAGTACTACTTAGGAAAATATACAAATATAAAAAATGCGAAGAGTATGGCTATTCTTATTTTCATTAAACGCTATTTGAAATCTATACTCACTATAGATCAAATTATTATCGTTTGCACTTAGATTAAACAAATATTGTAAGTCTGAAAAATGTCTGTACTTCAAGGATATACCTTGGAAGCATCTTTTATTTTATGAGAAGTGCGTTAGAACTCCCAGGAGAACTTATCTAGTTAGTATCCAAGTTCATTTAGAATTACTTATCGTTGACAGTCCGGCAGCTGTAGCACAAGGAATCAATAACATGGTGTTATGACTTCCTATGTGTACATAAGTACAGGACAATCCAATAAAGATAGCTAAAGGATTTCAAGACGCTAAAGCGGAAACTTTATCATTTCTCGACAGAGTTTAATATCTTATTCCGGTGTTTATGTGCACAATCCTCATTTACTTTACGGATCCTATTCGTTAAGTTGCAAACTGCACTTTATGTATACTAAAATGAATCTAGTTTTCAAATGGCAATAACAGGTATATGGTATTATTAAGTATCATTACATATATTAAGCACCAAAATCTATGAAAAGATGCAGACAATAATTTATAACTCTATTTCCTTTAAATCTGCAGGAGGTTAGTTTCAGTTTGATTTATAATTTTAAGACTTAATAATCGATACTCAATAATGCTTACAGTTTACATTTTGCATAGGTACTTGAAACTGTCACGTATTATATTACAGTTCTCTTTTCAAGTTCTTTTTGGAGATAATTTTGTAAAACTATTGCCCTGATCAATGATTTGTAAGTGTATTTGACAATCTGAGATATACGTGAAAAGATTTGATTGATCCGATGTGTAAGATTTATAAACGTAATTTCTGAAATATATCACTTAGCTTTTTAGACAAAACCTTCATTGATCAACTGTGTAATACCTAACAATGTAGAGTCCGATAGGTGTGATTAATCCTTATAACGCAAAACCTACGAGTTTTCTAAAAAAAACCGTGGCTATTTTTGCATTTAGCCGGCAAAAAACTTAAGAATTGCCACATTTTACTTCGTGGAAAATTTAGTATTGTACAGTGTGTCTACAATAAGGAATCTTCGCAGTTTGTTATATTTCTGCTATATATTCTCCCCAAAAGAGCAACCTATTGAGCTAATAAAATCGATTTTCTATATATACTCTACACGTTTGAAAATGTCTTGACGTAAATAAATATGTGAACTATGAATAACATTTGAACCTGGTATCTCAAAGATGTTCATACTTCACTGAAAGCAAAAAAGAACTATTTCCAAGCGTTTCATGCTGAAATACTGTTTACAAAATATGTTTCCGATAGTCAAGTCGGGTAAGCAGCTAGGAGTAACAAAAGAGTACCAGAAAAGTCTTCCTTTGGCACCTCTTTTTGTAAAAATCGAGAAGAATCAAACAATCCGACAAAGGGTGTAAAGTATATCTTAAGAATTCTCTCCAAGATGGCGCTAGTTTAAAACTATTTAATTATTTTGTTTTCGCACTCTTTTCTTGTGCTGTACAGTTCTCTAGTATATTTGATTTTGATTGTCTTCACCTCTAACCTTTTTTCTTAAATCTGACAGTACATACGAGCTTTTGTGATTGGCAAATATTGAGTTTTTTTCTTCATCATACCGTATTTATCGAATACTGTATTTCATCGATCATACTGTATTTATTACCTGTAACTACCTACAGATTTTGTTCATTACAATAATACTAGACAGTTTTTCCCGCCGAAGTGTCCCATCGCCTAAGTGTACCGTGCCGAAACAGCCGCCCAAATGGCTGCCCCTAAATGTCCGGCCCCGCTTAATAAATATATCTCATTTCAGCTTTTTTTGGAACGCCTTGAATAATAAAGATTTTTTTAAAATGTAAGTCTCACACAAAAATAAAATCATTTTTAGAAAGAGTTTTAATGATTGATATTTTATTCCAAAATTTATCTTTTAAATTATTCGGTAGAGTTTAATTGCAAATAACTCAAAAATAATTGATTTTAGATATAGGTAGGGTATACTTCGTATATAAAAAAATAGTTTGCAGTGTTACAAGAAATTCGAAATTGCCAAAAAACCTGGGGGGTTATTATTATATCAAAGTTGTTGCGTAGGGTTTTTGAGATAACTTGTATAACAAAGCATATTTTTTTAATAAATAAACCCCAAAAAGAGAATAAAATCAACGGGTTCCAGCAATTTCTTTAAATAGTAAGCGTTTTTAAATTATTGAATTTATCATTTACTTTTCGGCCTTACTATAAATGTATGTATTTCCAATAACAGAAACACCACTGTAAGAAGTGTTTCGTTTTAGTTAAAAAACTCTACTTGTTTTGGAGGGTTTCATCTATCGGCAATAATTGGGCAGAAATGTGCAAAATTTTAGTGATTTCAAGTTTGCAAATTTTTATAATCTGAAAATTTGAAATATTGGAACTTAAACAAAACATGAAAATTTAAGCTGTCAAGTCAAATCGAAAAATTAATAATTTGAGTCATTAGCGTTTTAAACCTGCAAATTGCGACTTAAAATATTGGAAAATATATAAAATTTTTAATTTTCTTTGGTTGTTTAGTTCATAAATGAAAGGAATAGAGTTCTTATATTAAAATACATTTCGAGGGTGAATTTCCCTCTTTATCAAATTTATTTAATCTAAAAACAATTTAAAAACATATTATAAAATCTTATATGTAAATAACAAAAGCAAAACAATAAACATTAAAAAAGGTACGTACATAAATTGGAAAATACATTCTATAGCTGATGCTCAAAATTTTAAAGCACCAAGAATAATTAAAATCTTCAGGGTCGGAACTTTATAATTTTGTATGTTCGAGATCGCGAGCCAAGATTTAAAAATTTAGATGTTCCTTATTGATAATTACCGAAATTTCGCAATTTTAAACTTTAAGAGTTTAAAGTTTTTTTTTCTTTAGTTATTGGCTTTGGCAGAGCCAATTAGCCAGACTAATTTGAATTGGACCTATGCTTCTAGTTTACACTTAACACAGAACACTGGGATACCAAAAAGGATCTGAGAAGTGTTAATGAGGGTCATCAAAAGGAAAAAACCAACCCTTGGAAAGTCAACAAAAGAGTAATAGAGTGTTAAATCCTATATCGAATCTAAATGATTGATAATTTATATTTAACGTCTTGATTCCATTGTTATACGCTGTATAAATATGATCAAATTTATATTTTGGCTTGTTTTAAAAAGTTGTACAGGGCTAAATAGATGTTCAGATTTCTTGATGATAGTAAACAACTTAAGTTTATAGGTAAGTCAACCTTGCTTTTTATAATTTCGTTGAACAGGTTATTTAAGTAGATCGTATTAACCTCGCATTCAAAAATAGTATGGTGTAATGTTCCTTCTGCGCCGCATCCACATAATGGACTCTCTGCAAGACCTATCACAAGATAGGTCTTGGAAAATTTCCTCACCATATGCACAAGCATGTGGCGAGGGAATTTTCCATGATTTGCTCGTAAACGACAAATTGTAGTCACAAAATGTTTACTATTTACTCCCCGATACCAAATCTGCCGAGAGATATTGTTTTCTAGTTTCTTATAACTTTTCCCTTGAGCCCCTCTCTGATACTGATCATTTTACGAAACCAAAGCTTTATGCTTTATAGATGAAATAACATCCGATTTGGCAATGTAAAATCATTCCCGAGGTGGGGAATTAGCTGCGTCTTTAGCATAACTGTCGACAATCTCATTGCCTGTAATTGAAGCATGCCCTTTTATCCATACAATTACTACTTTTTGGTCGTTGTTTTTGATTTGAGCGTATATCTCTGCAATGTCTCTTACAATAGCGTTATTATTTAGGTATAAGTCTAAAGATTCAAGTTTGGTCACAGCACTTAGACTATCTGTAATTATAATTATTTGATTGTAGTTGTGATTTCTCACATATCTTAAAGCTTCCCTAATGGCTATCAGTTCTGCAGAATAAACGGAACAAATGTCGTCCAGTTTAATTTGAATATGCTGATTTATAAACGAATCAAAAATTTCACATCCTACTTTGTTATTCGTTTTCGAGCCATCTGTAAAAATTAAATCAAAATCTGGCCATTTCGTCTTAACATCGTACTTAAATGCCATATTATGGACGGACTCAGGTAAATTTGAATAATCTGGTAGCCTACATGTTGCAATTTCTTGGGCATACATATCCAACGTAGAAGGAAAGCCTAGGTGAATTTCGTTTTGCAGATTCATGTCTCTATACCCTAGAGTGTTCAAATATGATGAGACAAGAAGTGGGTCTGATTTAACCTTCCAGTAAGGTTTCGTTAGCAGCAGTAGGGACAACTGGTGGAGCTTATCATATAAAGGAGACTTTTTTCAAATAAACCTACAACGTATCTGCTAGTTATCATTTGTCGTCTAATATCGAGTGGAATGAGCCCGCTTTCTGCGTGTAGAACGTCTATGGGGTACTTTTAAGTGAGCCCAGACAAAGTCGTAAACATCTGTTTTGAATGATTTTTAATTAGACCAACCGAGATATATAAGGAGATGCTCCCCATTTACTAGAAGATATTGATCTAAGCAGGTTAAGGCTTTTTTCTACTCTGTTTATAAGATAAGAAATCTGATACTTCCAGTTGAGCTTCCTATCGAGCCAAACTCCAAGAAAACAAACTTGATCTTTGTACGAAAAGTTACAATTGTATAATTCAATTGCATTTGGCAGTTGGACTCTTCTTGGAGTGAATGTGCAAACTACTGATTTTGATTCAGATATGGTTAGATTATTGATAAATAATAGACCATCGATTAAAACTTTCTAACCCTGCACTTAAATTTTCTTGTGTAGTGGCAATATCCTTAGCTTCTGTGTATAAACAAATATCATCTGCATATTGCAGGACTTTGATATTTTCTTTAAAGATATTTTCAAGGTCCGAAACATATAAAATGTACAGAACGGGGCTAAGGATGCATCCTTGAGGAAGACTTACTGATGTAGAACGAGGGCCAATGAGATTTTCACTGGTTTTAACATAAATAAACCGATCTCTGTAGAGGTTTATAATATTTCTAACAAAGATTTCAGGTAAACCAATTTCCGTTAATTTGGTTTTTAGGAGGTAAAGCTCAATACCAACATAAGCACTCTTAATATCGATAAATAGTGCCGTAACTGAGTTATTTTTTGAGAAGGCAATTAATATGTCGGTTACTAGGCAGCCAACGCTGTCTATTGTAGATCGGCCACGTCGAAACCCAAATTTTGTTTTAGGCAATAAATTCTTTGTTTCCAAATACCACTCTAAACGCCGTTTAACTAGTCTTTCATATGTTTTAAGTAAACATGATGCCAGTGATATTGGGCGATATGAGTTTGGTTCATTAGGAGGTTTATTTGGTTACAAAATGGGTACCACCACATACTTTTTAAAGCTATCTGGGTAAACTCCAGTTTGCCAGAAATCGTTAAAGATTTTTATCACCATTTCCTTAATGAAGGCAGGCAGATGAAACAGCTGTAAATAATGAATGTTATCCAAACCAGGAGATGAATTTCGTTTGGTATTAGGAATTTTATTCAGCTCATTAATAGTGAAAGGTTTAAGTATGTCATTGTATGTATTATTTGATCGCTTTGAATCATTAAATCATTGTTTACTGACATGGGAGCAAGGGAATCTAAGAATCTTTGAACCCATTCATCGTCCCTCACAATATTTGTATTGCTAATGCGTCAGTTATTAAGCTTATTTATTTCCCACCAAATATTAGAAATAGGAACATTTTTATTTAGCCCGTAACTAACCAGGTGCGGTCTCTGTGACCGCAGGTATCTGCGTGACTTTTGGTTTTTCCTATTTCTAGGAAAAATTAAGATTTGTGCCTTTAGGTATTCCTAAATAGCATCATTTTCAGTTCGTAGCCCGCTGCACATCGATCTGTGTTCACGCGTTGCGTTATTATTTACATTTAAATATTTCGTGCGGTCATAGTGACCGGACCCGGGTATTTAAGTTATGGCTAGGTCTTCACTGAAGGTTCGCTTTGGTGATAAGGATTTTGAAAAATCATTGCTAGATATATCTATTGTAACTTAGTTTATACTATTTTGTAAGAAAATTGTTTTATTTTGTGTCTGTAATAAATTTTTTGATGTTAGAATCAACTAGGCTGTTTTTTCGTAATTTCCACCGTTAAATCATTTTTTTTAGTTATATTAATTTCTGATTATAAAAATTAAAACAAAAATCTTTAAATGAGAATTCACACTATTCAAGGACTATAACAACAAATTTAAATGACTGATTTTGCATTTTTTAAATTTTATAGCGCTTTTGAGATCAGCGGTCACCGTGACCGGTCCCAAGCATTTGTGTTACTCTTACAGCACCCGGAAAGTTAAGGGTTAGACCTCCCACGTAACCTTTCCAACTATTTCTTTTAGCTTGCTTAGTAATTCGTTTGAATTTTGCATCTGATTTTTTATATTCCAAATAATTTTCTAATGAAGGTTGTGATTTATATTTGTTCAGGGTAGATTTCCGTTCATTTATTGCAGTTTGACATTCATGGGTCCACCAATGTTTAGTTAAGTTATTAGATTGTTTATTTTCTAACTTTGGTTTAGCAAAATTACTCGCTTCGTGGATAAAATGCATTAAAGAATCAAAGCCTATTATGTCATTTCTTTTATTTTCAAGATAAGACTCATATTTTTCCCAATCCGCTTTTTTAATGTTCCAAATTTTATAAGAATAACACTTTGTTTTCTCAGTATGGTTACTCGTTTCAATCGAAATAAGAAAATAATTTGAACCTAACGTATCGTTTACCACTTTCCAAGTAAAGAAGTAATCTCTGGTGTGTATGGATAGGTCAATGGCTATTTTGTTATTATTAGGTGGTTTTAGTAAAGTAGGAGATCCGTCATTCAGTATTACCAAATTATTAGCATCCAAATAATATATAATAATAATAATAATAATAATAATAATAATAACTACTACAACCCATAGCCTAAACCAAGGCCCCAGAAGCTATAAGCTTATGCGGGAGAGAGGGGGCGATTATTATTATTATGTAGGCCCAATTTGCGGCTGCAGCCGACTTACAGATGGAACAGCGCAAATCCCGCATTTGTGTCACAGCTAAGAAAAACTGCAGAAAACCTTAACCAGATCTGCCGGCACCAGGAGTCGACCGCGGGCCGCTTGGGTGAAAGTCCGGCACGCCAGGCATTACACTACCAAGGCTGTAATTATTAATTAATAGTAATTAAGCTTCGAGTAAATGAATACCTTTGGAGTCAGTAACGTCGCAACCCCAGGCTACATGATGGCAGTTAAAGTCTCCAACAAGTACAAAAGGTTTGGGTAAAGAGGACAAAAAAATACGCCATTATTTGTTTAATCTTGTTTTGGTTATCAAATTCTTTACATTTGTTCAATTCGGTCGATAAATGATTCCCCCCGCAATGAAGGCAAATTGTGATTTTTAATGGACAATTTTTAACTTCATGTCCTTCTTCTGTGCATTTGCTACACCTAACTTTACTTTTACAGTTTTTCCCAATATGGCCAAAGCGTTGGCACTGATAACATATGACAACTTTCTGTACATATAACTTTATGTATTAAAACATAACTTGGGAGGGATTGACCTTTAATTGTAATAATAACTGTTTGAGTAGGAGTGTATTCTTTTTTTTTCTTTATCATTTAGTCTAGTCATACATTTTACGTCCGTTAAATTAAAAGGATAATTTTCTGGAAATTTAATGATTCTTTTAAGATCTTCCTCATCAACACTTGTATCTACATGTCTAATCACTGCTTTTCTAAATAATAGAAAATGTGGAACATATACCACAAAATTACTCGTTTTTAAAAATTGCGAATCAATCCAATTTATTTGCAGCAATATGGTTTTTAACGTTACTTTAATTTTATTACGGCCTATGGTTGTTATTTCAATCACATAGTTATATAAATCTTTATGATAAAGAAAAATTAACTTACCAACCGTCATTGGGTGTAAGGTTTTGGAATTATCTTTGATTTCTTTATATTTTAGATTTACTCGACCTTGATTGCCACTTGTTGAAATATTTTTCAAAACAATAACGGAAATATTGAAACAATATTTCCATATTGTTTTCGTTTTTATCGGAGGATCACCCCCGCTTGCTTCATCCATGGTAACTTAATTAGTACACACTTTCCGGACCTTAACAACGTAAAAAACTTTGAAAATAGTGTAGAAATTTTAAGTTAAGATAAATAAAGTTAAACAGCTATATTCGATACAACCGTCGTACTTGAGCACGATCAACCGAGTTTAAAGTTTAAAAATAAGAATTTAGTTTTAAACATTCTTTGAAGTGTGAATCTTTGAAATTGTGAAACTTAGAAACTTTAGAAATATCCGTTTTTGATGGAATTCCCCTTAATCTGTCAAACTTAAAACAATTAATATTCAAAAGCGATACGTTGAAGCTTCAAAAAGCCTGAAACTTCTAAAACGCTGGAATACCTACAATACATACCGGAAATATCTTACTATAATTGAAAATGGTTTTCTTTTGTTTCTAATTCTATGGTGAAACAAGAAACTTTTAAAGCAGCATCAACTTTAAAGCTTGGAATGTTGTATACGTAATTTTTGATTTTAAGGTTTTTGGTTTGCTAAAAATTTTTTGTAAAATCTGTATTTCTTATAAATCCTATCCTTTAACACCCTGAAATACGCACTGTCATTCTCTTCCATATCTCTGAAAGCTTCAAACGCTACACATCAAAACCATATAACTTTATGAAAGCTCGACGGTTTAAAATATAACCCGTCTAACCTTCGAAAACTTGAAAACTTTAAATTTCTGAAGGTCTTGGAATAAATCATAAACTAAAAAATCTTGATTACTGTTTAATTAATTTTCAACTATACTAAGTACACTTTAAACTTTGGTATCGAGTTTTCCTTGTCATGTTTTTTCAATATTCAGACTTCAGGATGAAAAACATGTCCCTTTTAATTTATTCCCTGTCAATTACTGATAACAATAACAGGCATACGAGGGGAGGCTGATAAATAATCTACCTAACTAAGAAATAAAAGGCTGACGTGGCAGTTGTTTTTTATTTTTCGATATAGTCCCCTGATAGTGAAATAAAAATCTTACATTTATCAAAAAACGACATCATACCGTTAAAGAAATATTCTTTTTGTTTGTTATCAAGATGTTCTTTCATCTCTAGTTTCATCTCTTCATCGTTTGTAAATCATTGCCCCCTTAAGTCTTCTTCGGGATTCTGAAACTTGCAGGGGGCTAAGTTTGAGTATAAGAGTCGTGGTCGATTTGTTCGAAGTCGTTTTTTGTAAAGCCGCCCTCGAAGTTTGGGCAGTTTGTATAGGCGCGTTATCGTGCAAAATCAGTATTCTTTTAGTCAGTTTCCCTCCCTTTTTTTCTTTAATTATTGTTTGAAAATTATTTCATTCTCCCTTTTCTTACTAACGCCTACATCCCTGGCGATTTCCCACTGTTTAATTCGGCGATCAAAAGTATTAAATTTTTCATTTTTTCCAGATTTCCTTCAGTAACTGTCAAAACAGAACATTCAGTACGGGGAATCGTCTTCTAGGCTCTCAAGGCCTTGTCTATATCGCTTCGACCAAAGTTTTATGATAAATTCTGAAGGGCAAGATTTATCATACACATTTAACTGTGTTCTCGAATTTGCGATGGTGAATAATTTCCTTCTTTGTTAAGGAATTTTATTACGGCCTGATGTTCAATGCTAACATTTTTATTTATTTGACGCGATATCATTTAATCGTCGAACTGATAACGCACAACTAAGCACACTACAGCAAAACAAATTGGCACATGTCAAATACAATCAATACAAACGCCGAATCTGACACCATAGCTAACTATGTTGAAATAATATTATAAATACTGCAGATAGATCAGTTTTCGTCGGGGTTATTTGTGAAATGCTACAAAGACTGAATTTTGAAGTCATTGGCCTGGTATTTCAGGCGGGATCTTCTGACACAATCTCTAAGTTAAATAACATACTCGTAGTTGCACAAAAGTAATCGGATATCACTACACAAAGTTAACAAATCATTACTAGTATCAGTATTATAGTTTGCATAATACACTTAGAGTGTCGCATTATATTTTTAAGCATGAAATAAATAAAGATTAGTAAAAGTTTCGCAGTTTTATTAAAATACAACCTGACAATATTGTTTCGACAGCTATGCTGTCATTATCAAAGGTAATATAATTATAAACAAACACGTCGCTAAGGTAGATACAAAAATAGGTAACTAGATAAAATAATAATAATAATCAGAATTAAATATCTAATACTTCCAGTAACGGAGAATTACTGAGCTCAAGTTGTTCATTCATTAAAGGTACCCTGAGTTTGTGTTTGTATATCTCAAAGGCTTCTAAAATGTCTAATTTGCGTTTGTTATTACAAAAATGTAGGAATTTAATATTATTTTGAGGAGTCATTGTGTGATTTTGTTCTAAAAGGTGTTTGGCGTAATTAGATTTTTCAGGATGTATATAAACCATATTTTGGCAAAATATCAGAAAAAATTGCACATATACTAAGAAAAACCAACAATTATAAAATAACATTTAAAACCAACACTAACACTTTTTCATTTTTATTTAATGCTAAAGACAACACATGATATCATGAAATCGGGCATTTACCGTTTAAATTGTTCTTTTTGTAGTTCGGTATATATTGGACAAACACTTCGAAATTTTGACATAAGATATAAAGAACACGTACGTCATTACCAAAATAAACATCCTGAAAAATCTAATTACGCCAAACAGCTTTTAGAACAAAATCACACAATGACTCCTCAAAATAATATTAAATTCCTACATTTTTGTAATAACAAACGCAAATTAGACATTTTAGAAGCCTTTGAGGTATACAAACACAAACTCAGGGTACCTTTAATGAATGAACAACTTGAGCTCAGTAATTCTCCGTTACTGGAAGTATTAGATATTTAATTCTGATTATTATTTTATCTAGTTACCTATTTTTGTATCTACCTTAGCGACGTGTTTGTTTATAATTATATTACCTTATGACAGCATAGCTGTCGAAACAATATTGTCAGGTTGTATTTTAATAAAACTGTGAAACTTTTACTAATCTTTATTTATTTCATGATTATGGAGTTCCACAAAGTAAGGCTGGAAACAATAAACAATATTTTTAAGCAATTATTAATGGCTAATATATTAATTTATTCTTTATTAGATTTATATATTTGATCTTTTATTGAGATAAAATTTTAGGAGCTTTGTATTAGGTAATTAGTAAACGTAAATCACTTAAACTGTTACGGCTTACCTTGTGAAATTATAATACCATTATCTTTAGTCCAGTAGTTAATAGATTTCGGGTAGGCCTCGGAGTGACAGTCTAAGGTAATCTGTTGCCCTTCGTAAGCACCTACTAACTGATTTTGTATCCATATCATTGGAGGAACTACAAAAAAAGTATAAAATTAATTATCAACCTCAAAATTAATTAACAAAACTTACAGTGAACAATAAGCATTATCCTTTTACTAACGGAAGGTGGAACACCATTGGAAGCAATACAAAGGTACGGGCCCATATGAAGCCGGTTAACTTTAGTTACATTGAACGTGCTTCCCTCTACACTTGGAACTGTAATTAATTCAAACAAATAAATAAATTATGAGGATTTGTAAACATTAGATAGTGCTTCGACGCAAACATAAATTAAACAGTGTTTGAGTGAATCACTGTAGGAAACTATCGTCTAATCCCGTATATATGAACGTTGGAAAATGGTATCAATGAGGAAAATGATAGCGTCACTTTGATACACGAGCATGTGTGTAATTGGTCGAGAATAACACGCACGAAACTCACGCAAGTATTTTACACGCAAGTGTGAAGTGTTAAAATATTATCTTGTTATCGGCATCCGTATTTAGCTATAAATTATAGCAATAAATTGCGTTTGAGTTTGAATTCTGATTCTTAAGTTCCTTTTTCAAACGAGAATAAGCTGTCGGGTTCTGTAAATGTAGCGGATATCTTTATCAGTAAATGTATTTCTGCATTTCTATTTTAAACAAACTTTTATTTATGAGTCATTTAAACAGGAGAATTGCCCGGTGTGCTATCTAAGTACTTCATTAGCAAGCGAGGGTGTACGAACCGAGTTGTTAAGTTATGGTGTTTGCGATTATCGGAAATCTTAATGAATGCTTTAAACAATGGCCTGTCCGAGAAACAACACCACCGTAGGGTTCATATTGTAGCCACAAGAACCTAAATGTTGTAAGCAGTAGGTGTAAACGGCCCAACGAAGTGCTGGAAGGGTAGGTGAGAGGCGTTCGGCCGGAACTCTTAACTCGCGGGCGGCGAGGCGTTAAATCATCACATTCGTTCAGTTAAATATCCCTCTCTTCCTATTCACATCTAAATAAAGGATTATGCGTAATGCATGTATATATTACATCTGAAAAATGCATCGCTCTGCTTCACGATTGTGCATTTCGTATACTCTGAATACGTATTAATTTAAAATACTTCATAATGTTCACTGCTGTTGTGAACAAAGTAAACCGGGCGTAATATTCAGAAGATACGAAATAACCACGGTAGGAATGTAATTACAATTAGTGATCAGACGGAATGTTATTTGTTTCAGGATATGTAAAAGCTCGATGTAACCATCCAATTGGCTAAGAGCTGTACGCTTTGATCCTTTGAAGTCGAGCCAAACATTAACATCATCCAAATATTCGTTAAGAGCATCCAATATGAGAGTCATATATTACTACTAAAAGCTTCAATTTTCTATTCGTTTCAAAATGTGTATTTCTTTCAAATTCGCTTACGATACTTTAACTAAATTAAGTTTACAATATTAAAGACGTTTTAAAATTAATTTTTTTAATGTTAATGTAAGAGAACATATAAAATGAAGAAATTTCGAAGAAGAAAATAAATATGGTTTAATTATTAAGTATGTTGTATAATAGATTTAATTAATTATTGCAAATTAAAATAATAACACAAATCTTTAGGAGAATAAGTTTCTAAAGTCAAGAACAATATTCTGTAACTAAATTTATCGAAAACTTAGAAAATATTAGTAAATCTACAAGCTTTTCCTAGTATTACATATTTCTCAGGATACATTTGGGATTTTGTCATCTTACATAATGCCATTGTCGGGAAAATAACCACAACTCTCTGTAGTTCTTTCTGTGGGGATCTTTATTTCACACTTTAATTCTATAGGACAGTCGGGTGACCCTTCTTCCTTTTTCTGTTAACGATGAGGCCAGCACTCATGCAATTTTTCCTTTGGAAGTGTTTTCACTAAATGAATTCCGTTTCTTAGGGAATACCACTTACAAACCATACTACAATCATATTTAATATATTCTTATCAAAATATATACCATCTAATTATTGAATCATACGAGGTCTGATAATAAAATTTATAGATTCATTTTTCTCTCCACGCTTGACAACATTGACGGCAAACTCTGTGACGCATGGGTTTATATTGTTACATACCACCATTACATAACATAAAAATTATTTGCTGATAGCGTGTGTGTACCTTGTTCTACAAGCTATTATTGAGGTGCATGTTAGTGGTGTTGATCGAAAATGTTCATTGATATTTTACGCGAACACAGAGTGAGCTATTTTCTTGTCAAGCTTTGGAGAAATGGTGAAGAATTTATGAAAATGTTGAAACAATCTATGAAGCGTGCAACGGTTTTTAAACGGTACAAGCGATTGAAAGACGGCAGGTAATCGAGAGAAAAGGAAGGCCTGTAACATTTCTGTTACCTGTGGCTTGTGCTACTTGGTCAAACATTGCTAAAGAGTTTTATTTGGAGATAGTAAAAGGTCGGAATTTTGGGCGACCAACTCGATCATGATAATGCTCCACTACACACAGCCTTTATTATACGCTAATTTTTCGCGAGCAATAAGATACAAGTCCTCGATCCCCCCCTTACTTACATGATTCCCCCGATTGAATGATACCATGCGGGAGGCTCCTCATGGTACCCCAGAAGAGTTGAAAGGAGTTTTGAGTGATGCGACGTTTTAAATAGAATTTCGACAGTTGAGTTCCAGGGAGTTTTCAAAAAATGGAAAAATCGCTGGAATACGTGTGTGCATGCGAGAGGGTTGTACTTTGAAGGCGTTCATTTTGATTTAGATGAATGACATGTATACACCGTTTAGTCTAAGTTTACGTTCACGTCATAGATATAAAAGTAGTGACGTAAGAGTACAACCAACTGTGCAAATAATAACTTTCAAAATTGAATTTTATGAAGTAAGATTATTTGCTTTATTGAAAATAATAAAATTCAATTTTCATATATTTAGTAATACATTTATTTATAGAATATATACAAAAAGGTTTTTAAACCAATACGTAATTTGTTAATTTAATGAGAAAATACACATTTATTTCAACAGAAAAACAGGTTGGTACACCTGTGTAAGCGACACGCTGTATTGTCAAATTTATTTCTTGTGTTTTCTAAGTTCGGTTTACAATAGTTTGTTATCTATTTTGTATTTACAATTGCATTAACTGAATAGAATTCTAGAGACTAGAAAGTTTCTCAAGCACTGAGAATATATCTTAAGACTGTTTCCAGCATTTCATCTGTGGAAGAAGTTTCCAGTCCAAAGAGGAAACGAAATCGAAAACAAACTACAGAGATGGATCTTCTGTAGAAGTAAATATTAGCAATGAAATTTATGAAATACATAATATAAGAACAGTAAGTACCTGACGTTATGTGTGTGGCTGTGCTCTTCAATTGATATACCACATTTGGATGCAGGAAAACATGTATCACTTCATATTTTGTCAAAAAATTGAAATCCAAGTTCATGTATGAAGGAAGTAGAAGTTATTTATCCATTGCCTTACGACAAATTGGATTCGTATACTATAAGAATGACCATCCAAGATAAGGGATGATGAACAAAGTCATATTGTTCATAAGAGAATATATTTTTTAAAAAAGTACACTGAAAATATGCAGCAAAGGTGTTGGATCAAACAAGGAATATCCAATTCCATATGGCAACAACGCATAGTCTGACGTCATAATTTAGTAATGACGTGAACGTAAACTTACACTAAATAATGTATAGTTTACTTTTAATAAATTATGTCTAGGTATTTTATTGTCCGACCTCGTATGCTTTCCCCTTGGTGTATAAAGTTGTGAAGTTATGAATCTTGTAATTCATCTGATTCGCTAATGTTTCTGGCGCAATTTTTAAGGTTCCTGTACAACAAATCCCCTTCGCAACGGGTTAGAAAAGCAAAAGTTAAAAATTATTTGAGTAAATTTATTAAATTAAAGACTTATGAACACTGTATAATTTAATATAAATAAGAAAATACAAAACCGCTAACCAAACAAAAAAAAAACGAACATTGTAAAAAAACTTCGAAATATGTATACTATTCCAGAAGGAAAAACTGGTACGATTTTTTTACTTTGTAAGCTCGTCTCACATGCAGTGACATACTTATACTTTATACTTATGTCAAATTATTATTTTTCTTTTAATGACAAAAATCAACTAAAGCAATTTTGTCCGCCATTTTGTGCAAGATGGCGCAATCGACTCATCAACCACGCATTGGGAGTTTTCATATGTTTTTTAGCACCATATTTTAAGCCTACATACCAATGTTCAGCTTTTCCCCAATTTTTTCTTTATATTGCGAAAAATGATTTAATTCACCTGGGCTATTCATCAATTTCTACACAGTTCGAAAAACTAATACCCATTTTTACTATGTTCATATGACAAATCGTTTTCACTACCTTCGTCTTGTTAAGGTCAATTTTGCTCTTTACACTGTTCAAATGTTTGTGTTTTTTTCCAGGATGCTACAAGCCATATACAAAACTGAGCCATATATCTGACCTAATTGATGGACTTTTCTAGCTCGGCCGTATCTTGTGGCCGAAAGTAATTTCGACGCAAAACTGTAAATGTTTTAATCAGACAGGTAAACGTTATTAGGTATCCATATTTTTAAAAATGAATGAGTTAAATAGTAATTCAAGTTTATAATAATTGAGTTTACTGTCTCAAGCCTAACTTCGTGAAATTCCATAATCATGAAATAAAATAAAATAATTAATAAAAGTATTGAGATTTGTTGAGATTTGTATACCTGGCAATTAATTGTTAATATGTGGTATAGAAATCTCAATAAATCTCGCGAAACTTTTACTAATTATTTTAGTTGTATTTTGTTTTATTATTAATCATTATTTAAATTTGATACTAATAGTTCCTTTCATATTTTTCACAGACTAATATGACTGCCGACATGTTTAAAAGTTTTTCATCCAATGGAGCTCGTCATTTCTTTTTGTTTTTTAGTTTTCTTAAATCTTTCTCACTCATATTTTTAACTAATAAGGATGACATTTTACAAATACGGAGTAGGACTGTCAAGGTATAAAAGCCAACTGTCAAAACAGAAAATGTTTGTCGAATGGACCCGAAAATAACTTAATTTATTATGGATTTTCTGGAATTTACTATTAAATAGCAATTATATTTAAAAATACATCACTGCATAATCTTTTAATACCTGAACGCTCCTGCGTCGAGAATACTTATGGGGGGATGTTATTAGAACCTAATGAGTTCTAATTCTCCACTGACGCCAACAGCCTTTTGTTAATAAATTTTCTAAAAATGATTGAAATGTCCATATTACCCATTGAGCCAATGGTTGACAGCAGGACTTTTACATTTGACATCCAATAGACTTTCTACATATATAGTGGTTTCTCTTATAACTAAAATTTCTACAATTTTTTGGATTTTTCACAACTGGAATCAACGATTACAATACATTTAACTATGATGTTAATTTTACTTATGAGAAATTTGTAGGATGTGAAAGAGCTCTTCAGAGACTAGTCATTCTCGTAGAGAATCTACTAGAACAAGTAGTATAAACTACTATAAACAGGTGTTCCAAAATAACATGGACAAGAGTGGATCCATGGTGTTCAGAGATGTAGTAAACATGCCCGGGCGCACTCCTTGAAGGAGCATGAAGAAATTTTTTAAAACAACTGTAAGAAGCACTGCAACGCCGAAAGGGGCATTTTATGGCTAGTAACTTTTATCACTATCTACATATATATGTTTTAGTATTAGGTCGACTAAAAAGGAACATGCTCAGAACACAGTTTCAACTTCGTAAAAAAACACCTTGACACCTGGAAGAACGCTGCTAATATGAATCCCAACATCAAATCTAAAAATTCGACAATCTACAATTGTATGAAAACAATAAGTGCATTGTTATTAACTATTAAAAATAATAATTGACTTCTACAGTTATTTATCATGTGTACTTAAATCTATTTGCTGAAAAATATCATGAAATAATGAATTATTTAGCATCTAACAAAATTATGGTCTACATATATTTTACAAGCTATATATTAGGCCAGTAAAGTAGATTTCGTTGGTGGAAATAAATGTTAGAAAGCGGGAGATCGTTTCGATAGCTTCATTTGACGTCAAATAGAGGTATCCTAGGTTTGCACGGTCCCTCGACGAGAGCTTACCTGAGGGCATCAAAAGAACCACGAAATCTTCGGATCTTTTTTAGTTTTTCGCTAATAACAAAGCGGTGCTTTCCAACGAAGACTTCAGTATTGGAGGAATTAAAGAGCATTAAATTCTGCGTCGGATGAATATCCAACACTTTAAATTCGTTTCAGTGGTATGGTCGAAATCGACGGTCGAAAAACGACAATTTTACAAATTTTCGATTTTCCGTCAGTCCGGACGCCCAGAGGCTTTCCGTATAAAAAAACCACTTGGACTCATTCTGATTGTCAATATAAGTCGACAAATACCTAAGCTTTGATATTATATAGGTTGCCGGATTAAATTAATGGCCATTTTTTTGAAATTCCCCATTATAACAATTAGGACCAATCTATACGAAGTGGTCCAGTACCGGTGACTCCATCATTTCGAAAAAAGATAATTTTTTGTGTGTTATCACCCCTAAGTATTGGTAGATCAAAACCACTGTTATTTTATTTTTATTCCATTTTATTGAAATATGGCAGCCATATTTGTTTCGTGGCGCACGACGTTTTTTGCAGTTTTTTGATGTGCAGTTTCTTGATGCAGTTTTACGAGATTTAACACTAAAATCGATTTTTTGGATAAGGACCCTTCAACATGGAAAAATGATGACAGCTGGATATCGTTAAATGTTTGAAAGTTGTTAACGGTTCCGCAAAAGGAAGAATAACTTTATTGAAAGACTTAAATGGTACCTACATTAATAAAAAATGAAACCTAAAAGCAATTTGTGTTACAAAAGTAATTGCAGACTTCGACGAAAATATTCTGATTCTAGAACAACTGTCGCCAAAGGTTTTTAAAAATTGTTAATATTTTATAAACAAATCATGTATTCTTAAATAAAGAAATATTTTAATTAAAACGATTTATTTTTAATTAAGCAAGTGACCCCAGTAAAGAAAGAAAATTTGTTTCATCAATCAGAACTGCGTGCGAACTACGCCACTCTCTTAGATTTCTAAGTATTTCTAAAAAACTGTTAGCTGTACGATAAAGAGTTCTTTACAAAAATTGTTGGTCTAGAAAGTGTCTATAATTTTTGTTTTATATATGATATTAGTTCTTTATATCAATATCAGTATTTAATTGCGAAATGAGTGGCCGCGCGGTAAACTCTTACTCAGGCGACCCGGGTTCGATCCCCGGAACCGGCGAGGGCTTTTCTCGCCGATAAAGCCTCACTACACTCCGCCGTGCTATCAGATGAGCACGCCAAGCAGTCGATCTCGACGGTCTTTCTGTGGTTGTCGTTGCTGGTTGTCGTAAGGGTGAACGGACAAGCAGTCGCTGGAGATGTCGGACTTTACTAGTATCCGAGACTAGCCCGAAGATAGAGGGAGGGCAGTCGTTAGAGGTGTCGGGAAGCACTAGGATTCGAGAGTAGCTTGTGGGCAGACCACACGGCGTTCATCCTTAGAACTGGTCGTTGTCTACCCAATTTGTGGCTTGTCTGGGCAACGGATGACGCGATCAGAATGAAATGTGTGGTAGAGTTATGCCGAGGTGTTTCGTTTACGTTTCACCGAAGTGTTTCTCGACGACGACTCTAAAACGTTGCGGAGGGAGTTCTGCTGAAAGAGGGTCCGGTGTGGGTGGATTGAATCTTACCTGATGTCAGGGTCTTTTATGGAGCTAAGTATCCCGCTGCCTGACCTAGACGAATGGAGGAGATTCAAGTGAGGTTTATCTCGGTTAGGAATTTGCTCGCTAACCGATGAGAAACTGCAACCCACCAGGTAGCGTTTTGGAGGTGACAGTAGGAGGGCCTGGTATATGCTGTCAGTTCAAGCGTCGGATTCCTAGAAATCGTCTACAGACCTACACTTAAAGAACGTTGATGCGAAGATACATAGCCTCTCACGTTCAAGACAACTTCACCTTAACGGGTACACACCGGAATGCTACTTTTATGGGCCCTATAAAGTAGCCTCGAAACGAAGCTCTGTCTGGAGCACACCAGCCCTATAACTGGGAGATCGGGGTGGCAAAACCATTTAAAAACCTAGTCCCGCCACACTTGAGGTTGGATTCGATCGGGCAGTGGCCTCAACCCTAGCTCAGTGAAGGAACTTCTGGGTTCCGATGCACTGACCTAGGTTGGGGGAATAGTCCTCATGCTGGACAAGGCACTTGACCCCGTATGAAAGAGGACGGGAGGGTGCCGGCGGGTGAGCACGTGTTAAGTCAATCGCTCCGGTACTAACCTGGTTAGCTAGTAGAGGGTGGATAGGCAACCTCGCTCCGACCAGTGAGTAACTGGGAGAAATTGCTGTGCAATTGCGTGCTAATTGAGCGTAACTCAAAAACTTCCTCCCAAGGGAAGGAACGTGGAGATATGTTAACACGGGAACCCCACGTAAAACATTCATTGTAATGTGGTTGTCGTTGGTGAGTGGGCGGTGCAGACCACACGGCGTCCCCCATAAAACTATCTGGATTCTACCCTATCCGAGAGATCTGGGTAACGGATGGTACAGTCAGAAATTCATGTGTCGTAGAGATTCACGAATGTGATCTGACGGAAACTCATTAACGTTGTAGAGGTAACTTTACAAACATGAGTACCGGTGTGGATAGATTGAATTCTCGCCTAAGATGAAGTCCTTTATGGTGCACCGCTGGTCACCCGCTGATTTACCTAGTTGGACGGAGGAGAATTCAAGTGTGGTTTATCCAGGTTGGGGGGGGGTAATCCCCAGTCGATGGAAAACTGCATGCTATCAGGTAGATTGGATTCTGAGTAGGAAATAATCGAATCTCATATGACTGTGCAGTTCCAGTCCGATGATTCTATGAAACTCTCTCGAACCACTACACTTAAGGGATAATGATGCGAATACATAGCCTCTCATTATTCAAGACAACTTCACCATTAGGTAGAATTAAACGAAGCGCTGTCGAGGGCACACCAGGCCTAAAACATAGAAGACCGGGGTGGCACAACTGTCCAAGCCCAGCCACATTGAGGTTGGAATCGGTCGTCCAATGATCCCATAAAAGTATGGGAAAGTCCGAAGCTGGACTAAGGGTCATCTCCAGTGCCTGGTGATTGTCCCGGACGAGTGAGTACGTTTATAACCGGTGTGGTGGATTTAGCCTAACGGTAGTTCCCACCGTATGTATGTTACCTGTATGTATGTGGTTGTCGTTAAAAATAACTTTTTTGGTAAATATTAACTTGTATTTGTTAATAAATGTTTTACATTAAGTTAAGTTCAGAATGCAAATTCATGGAGAAAATTATATCACCTCGGCTGGTAATCGAACCTAGCATCTTCCGCTATTTAGGCGGTATCTCTACCAAATGAGCTACCAGGCGATTTTCAGCAGAGTGACAAATGTTCCCTATGAATTAGATATTTAGCAAACATACAAAGTAACTAGATATTTTTTTATTTTATTAATGAAGATTGATAATTCGTCAACATCATTCAATATTGGTTTTATTTTGAAACTATTTAATAAGCTATTTAATATTAGCTAAAAATAAGAGAACTAATTTCAATATATTTCCAATTATAAATCATCCAAAGAATCATAATAGACAAAGAATTATTTTTCATATTTTGACTTTCTATTAATAAATAAAATTTTCTTTATAATAAATAAGTTTTTATTAGTTAGTCACCCATTAATTAAATAATTTTTTAATCCTTATATGGGCAAAATATAAAAGTGTAATGTGATGTTGACAGCATAATTACTTTTAGCTACTATATGCTTAATTTAATACTTTATTCAGCTTTAAAGAGGTAACACGTAAACCGTCAGAATTTCAACTAAAATTGAAATTCTAATAGTAATAACCATTGTTCTAAAAGAGGAAAGGTTAAACGTCGGGGTATTTATCTGATTTAGTTGTTTTATATTTTCGTTTGCCAGTAATTACCTTAATTTGTAGAAGCTTTCATGTTTAACGTTTTTCACGCATATAAACGAGGTTTATTTTTTACTTAAAAGCGAAAAAGAAGAGAAAAGCTTGCAAATACCGAATTAAACGGATTTATATCTTCAAATATAATTATATACAGAAATTAATTAAAAGGAGTATTCTACCTTCCTGTCCGTTTCCTAGCGGGATCGCTTCCCCTGCTTCTCTTCGCCACGCTATGGTAGGCACTGGAGATCCTGTAGCGGCACATCGAAAACTTACATTTGATCCCTCTCGTACTACCATATCCGTGCTTGTTGGATAATCCAAGATGTCTGGAGGAACTGTAAGCAATTATTTGGTTGTTTTAGTAAAGTTTATTAGATTTCTATAATTAAACTAAATTGCTATAAGCAATTTGTGATATGTTGTTTAATTTTGGAAATAAATGAAGTTAAAAACTGCTCTTTATATCTATTACAGTGTAGATCATGTATATAAGTGAATAAAACAGAAAATCTAATTTCACACATACAATGCTTTTGTAAAGGTTTATATAGAAACTGGAGTTTTGTTTATATTATCAGCATTAAATTGAACAATTTTATTCAATTTCTATTTCATGTTATCCTTTAAAGCCACATACCTTAGACTGTTTCCATAGCTAATATCAATTTCATGGAAAATGCTTCTTATCAAATAAAAACTAAAAAAATTCGTAATGTTTTCAGATTTTGTATACTTGTTTCGGGGTGTCTAGCGATGAATATATTGTAACGAATAGTAAACCCATATACGCCGTCATCGAACATTCTAGATGTACGAGTCATCAACACATGCATGTATGACTCATCAACACCTGTATGTATCACTCATCAACACCTGCATGTATGACTCATCGACGTGACTCATCAACAGCTGCATGTATGATTCATCGGTTATGTTCTAGAACTTATGAAAGATATAAATTGAGGTCGCGGGTAGAAGGGCGCAGTTAATGTTTAACCGTCGTCGTATTGAAATGTACTCTAAATAATAGCAATCGAATGTTAGTGAAGAAATAAATGTTAATAATCGTTATAAATATTACATAAATAGTTCTTATATAAATAGCCTTAAATAAATCTGTAAATATCTAGCATTTAAATAGTTCATTAAATAGTTTATAGTTACAGTGTTTTTAATTAAGTGCATTGTAAATAATATCTCTCTTGTGAATAGACGATTAAACAGCATTTTTGTTATTATTTTAAAAAGAACGTTACAATATCAAAAGTTCTGATAACTCCGAAGAGAGCAAAAGTTGCTGCGTCGAAAAATGGTCCTTTTTTGGTTTTTCCCAAACATCTCAAACACTGGACAAAAATTGGTCGTAGCTAAAAATACTTCAGTTCTAAATTAAAACTAGGAAAATTTGCTGCAAAAAAGATCCCAATAATTTTGTTTCTATCCCCAATAGCTTCCGAGATAGTTGAGCTTCGTAAAGAACGGGCCTCTCTTTGCACTGAAGTGGCTTCGTGCCCTGATAGAGATAAAATATTAATTAACATGCTGGTGAGAAGAATCTGATGCTCTACAATTTTGTTTTTTAGAGTTTTATTGAGAAACGGATGACTCAGACTTATAAGCTATTTACAATTAAAAAAACTTGCACTACCCACTTCGAAAAAAGTGCTAAATTGAAGCTCAATTATTTCAGTAACTATTGGAGATAGGAAAAGATAATTATTCTAAATTATTAATTTAGAACTAAAGTGTTTTTGAGCTACGACGAACCGTGTTTGAGGTATTGGGGAAAAACCAAACTTCTTTCCGACGTAGCAACTATAGTTCGTCTCGGAATCATCAAGACTTTTGATGAATTTATCAATAGACGACCCAAACAATCGATAATCAAACAATTTATCCCTAAAAAAATCTTCATTAGCTGGAGTATAATAGGATAAATTAGCACATCGTAGGTAAACCAGAAATTAGTATGTCAAAAGCATGTTAACCAGGTATTCACAATTAACTTAACTAATTAATTAAATTAAGCTACGGCAATTACACTGGCTTTTGGGTCGTAAATCGAAATTATCCTCGACAACGAGAAAACAAAAGTGTATTTTAAAATCCATATGAACATACGATATTTAGCTACGCCAAATATGCTAAGATATGTCGATGTACTCGTGTATGTCTCTAATCTTGAGTCAGCTTCATTAAAGCAAGTTCGTATTCTAAAAGGATGTATCTGCACTGAACTTCCTATGTCCTTACAATGGAATATTTTAAAGTGTCTGAAAACTCCATATGGTACTATCCATACGGTAGATTTTCTACACCAAGTATTCTTTATTATAAATTCAGAAGAAATTTCTGCAAAAGTGACTTAATGAATTTTTATGGGAGGTGAAAACCGTTTAATACCAAAATACATGTAAAACAATGCTTTCTTTTGTGGATACTAGAAATATCCTATTTAAGTTTAAAAAAATCAAAAATTAGTATCATTGCATTTAAATACGCAATATAATAAAAATCTAGCTCGGACATGAAATTTTGAATGCTAGATTTTTGGTTTCTCAATTAAAATGATCTTTTACTTTCACGGTTTCTACTCCACATTAAATCTTTTAGTCTGAAGGTCTCCCCGAAAAGGATTTGATTAATCCACAGATTTCAGAAACGCTGGTGGCGAAGCAGATGATGATATCCGCTGAAGGACGATAAAACGAAAGTTTGATCCTGCGGTCTTGGATTAGTTTGACGCAACCAGTAATAGTATATTATATCGGGTGGGAGGAGCAGACCACACGGCGCCTCCGATAAAACTGGTCCGACCTCTCCTATCCCAGGCATGTCTGGGTAACGGTTATTTAGTAAAAAAGGCTTCTAGGTTCCCCGCCTAGGCCTCCCAGGATCAAATGTGTGGTAGAGAAACACTCAAGTGTTCTCGACGATTACTCATTCACGTTGCGGAGGAAGCTCTGCTAACATAAGAACCGGTGTGGGTGGATTTTATTCTTACCTGAAACTAGGTCAATTATGGTCACCGTTAGGAACCCGCTGGTTGGCTTGTCAATTATGGTCACCGCAGGAACCCGCTGGTTGACTAAATTCTAAGGCGGAGAATTGAAGTGAGGTTTATCTCGGCCTAGGGGAGTATACCTAGGTCATATGGGAAACCGCATGCCACCAGGTACTGTGCTCTGGTAGCTATTCGTATCACCCTATGACTCGTAATCGGATACTGTGATGTGAAGCAGCACTAGACCTGTACAGTTAAAGGGAGTTGATGCGAAAAGGGGTATCATAGCCTCTCACTCTCAAGACAGCTTCACCTGAATAGGGTACATACCGGGAGTCTAAAACGTTTAGACTTGAAAACGAAGCTCTGTCGAGGGCACACCAGGCCTATAACTGGGAGACTGGAGTGGGAAACCACTACGGTCGAACAAAGATCCCAGACATGAGTTGGGGACTAAATACTCACGGGGGGGCGGTGCAGACCACACGGCGCCTTCCCATAAAAACTGTTCCGACCTCTCCTATCCCAGGCTTGTCTGGGTAACGGTTATTTAGTAAAAAAAAGGCTTCTAGGTTCCCTGCCTAGGCTTTCCAGGATCAAATGTGTGGTAGAGAAACACCTAAGTGTTCTCGACGATTACTCATTAACGGTGCGGAGGAAGCTCTGCTAACATGAGAACCGGTGTGGGTGGATTCGATTCTCGCCTGGATCACGATCATTTATGGTCACCGTAAGGAACCCGCTCATTGATTAAATCTAAGGAGGAGAATTGAAGTGAGGTTTATCCCGATCACGGAGGGGAAAATCCGGACAAATGGGCAACTGCATGCCACCAGGTACTGGCTCCGGAAGCTGTTCTAGAGCCTTTACGCTTAAAGGGAGTGATGCGAGAAGGGTACATAGCCTCTCACTCTCAAGACAACTTCACCTGAAAGGGTACACACCGGGGGTCTATAACGTGTAGACTTGTAAACGAAGCGCTGTCGAGGGCACACCAAGCCTATAATTTGGTAGATCGGGGTGGCAAAACCATTAAAAACCAAGTCCTGCCACATTTGAGGTTGGATTCGATCGGGCAGTGGTCTTCAATTCTACAGAATTGGGGGATAGTCCGAAGCTGGACGAGGTACAATCTCCTAGGAGAGAGTGCCGACGGGTGAGCAAGTTTATCGCTCCGGTACTAGCCTGGAGAGCTAGTAGAATATGGATAGTATCTCGCTCCCACCAGTGAGTGACTGTTAGCACTATCTCTGATAGTCGCGCGCTAATTGAGCGTAACTCAATTCATGTCTAAAAGACGGGAAGGAACACCCGAACGTTCATAAATAATAAGAATCATATTTCTTCCAAAAAATCAACTACGGCCTATTATAACATTATAAGGCGATAGGCTATAAGTTACTGTTAGAGTGAACTCACGCGTCTGACTAAGCGGTGAAATTTACTCGTCTGAAGAGGCGGTGAAATTCATTCGTTAGAACAGAGTATACGTTAGAACATTATATTATATACCCAGGGACTAAAGTGCATCTTTTAATCCCGAATGTGAGTTTATTTGCCGAGCGTTATCGAGGAAAATAAACACATGAGGAATTAAAAGGCACTTTAGTCCAGTGGTGTATACGCTATTTTTTGCACGTCCTAAAGGACTTTCCGAAAATTTCGTTACATATCATTCTGACAGTTGAACTCTGCAAACGCCAAAATCACATAGTTTCAGGATAATAAATCCTAACATGTACCGCGATTACTTTTTTTTGTTGTGTACTTGTTGTTATGGAAACACTTTACTCGCTCAGGCAGTAAAAGTGCTACTGTACTCCCTCTTTTGGGGGACTAAAGTAGAACCTTATATATAGGGCGTGCAAAAAAATATTTTCACACTTCTTTGAGTACGTACACTAGATGAATGGAACATTTGGAATATAGACGTCTCCAAATTAAGCTTAAAAATCTAATTTAAAAAAAATCAAAATTCTTCCAACAAAAATGCTAAAGTTTATGAGTGGTCTTAAAAATATATCCTGATTTTATAAATTCTTTCTAAGGATATGGGGGATAGGTTGAAGATAGATAAATAATAATAGATAGATATAGATAGGTAGATAGAATAAATGTTGTCATATATATATAAGATATATTTAAAAGTACTTTAAAATGCTGAAGGCCTTTATGCCTTTAATTCTAAAATCTAAGGTCTTAGATTTCCAACCATATCTTTTATATACCCTAACTACGTCATTCTCCATTTGTGTCGCCTCAAATCATATCCTAGTTATCTTTTCCAGTTTTAAATTTTTCTTCTCTTACCTGTCTTTATTTGAGTTTACACATGTAAATGTATTTTTTCCTGAGAGAGTTAATACTAAAAATCAATCACTAGCTATACCTACCTAAGGGTAAGTAACATATAACTGATACTGCGCTAAACATAAAATTAGGGGCAACAGCTCAAGAGAAACCAGAAAAAACACTGAGCAAATAAGGTGTCTCCTTAGATGTGATTAATAAGAGGATAATCTTTTATATTATTGATCTTATGGCAGAAAGCGTGTTCAATAAAAAACCGCATTATCAGCAGTTAAAAGTGTAACAGAAATTCATTATGACATAATGACAAACTAGAAAATCTAAACAACGTTTTTTTTTGAGCACGGAACTCCAATATTTTTCTGAAAATCTATCTTTTGGGTGCATAGATCATCTGATCTCCGGAGGTCATCAAATCTTAGATTTTAATGCGATCTTTGATAACCTTTTGAGGTAAAACGGTCTATGCGAATCTGAGCTTAATCTGAGGGTAATCTAGACATATTTAGAGGGTGGGGGGTCATATTTTAGCGGGGTCATTTATGTAGTTTGAAGTAATTTTACAAAATCCAAAGTTGTAGTTTGCTTGACCTTTGGTGATCTATACAGTAGAACCCTTGCTTAAACTGACTTCAGTGGAATTATTTAACATTACCGATCAGAGTTGGTTGAAATTTGACGGACCTACACTTGCAGTTCTTTTAATGAAATTTTTGTTTTTACATGCTAGCCAGTTATTTTTTTTTACACCCGTGCTCCAGTTATTAGACATTTTCAAGGGGAATACAGTGACTTGATAAATTGATGTTTACAAGTTAGGAACAAATAAAACAATTAATTAACTTACAACTGCTCAATTAGTTTTTTCTATCAATGCTAATAACCAAAGAAAAACAAAAAAATAACTCCCCCTTCCTTACAATTCATTAAAATTTGTGAACACTTTCAACATGTATGATAAATACAATCTAGGAAGTTACTCTCTAATTTGTATATAAGATATTAATTGTTTACAATAAAATAGTAGATTAGATTATAAATTGCTCAATTTGCTATTATGTATAAATAAAACTCGGTTATACGAAAAAAATACTCGGTCTTCGATTTTTGTATTGTGAATGATACGTCGTAATTTTCTTTACAACTACATATGTAAAAACATAACTACATTACATACTTATACCTACCTACAACATCCAAATATCCAACTTGGCTTTTCATGGGGTCAGTGTTGATTTGGCACATGTACCATCCACGATCCGATTCCCGGACATCACGAATATGAAGATACCATGTCCGATGCTCGCTATGTGTCACAGCGATGCGATGATTCTTTGTAATAACGTGACTGTGGATCGTTAGAATTGTCTGTGTGTCAACTCGTAACCAGGCCACCTGTGATATTTAATAATATTTTATAGTTATAGTTCGAAATGATTAATGTAGAATAATACACGAGAATAGAACATTATTTTCCCCTTAATTTAAAATAAACATTTCCATTATGAGCAATGTAGGAAAATCTCGTAAAGATTTTTATATACACCGACTTATGAACAAGCATAAAATGGACTAGCTTTGTACATTATGGCCAGTCGGAAGGTATAATTTCCATAATCCGTTTAAGCGCCTTAATTAAAAATTAATATTACCCTAAGATAATTCGCTCAGCTAGAGTTTTAAAAGGACGCCTAAACTTTTTACCGTTTTAATAATATTTATGATAAAACTTTTTTGTATAAAGTAAGAGTAGTATAATTTATTAGTCATTTTTATATAATGTTATGTTTTGGTAGCATGCTTAAATATTACAGTAGTTAAAATAAAGTTATCATAAGTCAACGTTTGCGGTAATATTTCTCAGTAATTTATTTGAACATCGATAATCGATTCCAAATTTTGTGCAATTTTGTATGTGGGAGCTTTAAAGCAGTATGAACTAATCAACAGTTCACTGAACACATAATCTTTTAAAAAACTTTTTTAATATTTAAAGTTGAAATACCTCATCTATCCTTTAAGATGCGCTGGATATCTTTGTAAATAAGAAGATCTAGTTCAAATACGTTTCCTTTGAATTTTATTGGATGATAAAATCAGGTTGCAAGATTTGGTCTTTTATTTTTGATACTTTGTTTACATAAGAATATCGGAAATTCTATGAAGAATCTATTGCTCGTTAATAATATCCTTTTAGAAATAATTCAGACAGTAGAATAGAAGTCCAGTTGAAACCAAGCTGTTAATAGTGTTGATGCTTCTGTTTAAAAAATTTATGGGATACTAAAAACTTTAAACTACCTTTAACAGGAAAATGCGGAAAGTAGAAAAACAAACAGTGATTAATTATTTTATGCGATAGAACCAACAATAGCTAATATTACTAAAGAATTCTAGGGGTTCTAGGGTTAGGGTGCAGCAGAATTAAGCTTTATGGGTTGCATTTACCTCAAATATTTAAAAGCACCTTACTTCCTGATTTGCTGCAAACGGTAGTGGTTGAAACTAAAAAAGTATGCATCAAACATTAAAAGTTTTTTCTCGCAACTTTTAGTATTTCTCTATTTATTTATGGTAGATGTTATAGTCATTATATACCCTATGCGATGCACATGGCGTTAAACATTCTAGGAGGAGGACACGCATTTCTAAAAGGACCAAGTCCCAAAAGGGCCCAACATAGGAAGTAAAAGCTAAGGTTGTTATTGTAGTGTATAACAATACAATGAGGAGCACCTCATGAAAATTTGCCTGTGCACTATATAAGTAGTGGCCTATTCCATCTCAAAACAGGCAGGTGGTGCCGATCAAAGTCACCATATTTTGATGAAATTTTAGTACGTTTCCAAGCAGCATCTAAGTAGCAGTAACTGAAATCGGAACTTTGATTGTATAGTTGTTAGGTAACTATAACTAAATTTATGACTTTATAGGTTTAATTACTTTAATTCGAAATATTTTAGTAATTGTGTAGTTTTTTTATACTATGTATTGGAACTGTGTAGTTCCATTACTTCTAAGTAACTTTTAAAGTATATGGGACGGTATTGCCACTTAGTACAATTACTTTAAAGTCGTTGCAACTTCAAAGTGGTATTATGATTGTAGCGGTAACTTATCCGAAGCTACTTTAAAGTTTTTAAAACTTTAAAGTAGTACTGAAAGTTCTTGCCACCTGCCTGGAACTATCGTTTAACCCTTTAAAGTAACGGAACTTTAGAGTAGTATTGAAAGTAAAACTTACGTTTTTGCTACCCAGCAGAATCACTTTAAAGTAATTTTTCGTAAACTACTCCATCTCCATATTTACTTGTAAACTGTTGGAGGCCATTAACCATTTTGCAATTTGTTATGATTGTTATTGGATGTTTTACTATATAACCTTCAATAAAAATAACAAATTGGTGCGAAAATGTGCCTTAGGAATTATTATGTATGTAAATTGAAGTTGGCAACATTTATTTGTAGTGATGTAACTAACCAATCCTGGCCCGTCCGTCAGTACCACTTGCGTCGGCTTGGAGGACACACATCTTGTACAGTGTATGCATTGTGTATGTAATGCTCCCAGCTCACTCAATATTAATACAGTTAACTAATGACAATAATTGAGTTATTGAGTATCTTTTATTTAAACACATAAAACAACATAACAGGAATAATATAAAAGAGTTTCTATCATGTGTATCAACTTATGAGTATATATGTCATTTTTTATTAAAGACATTTTTTAATAAAACATATATTTAAAGAAGGCGCGTTGTTATTTTTCACGTTTGTTACATTCAACAGAAAAGTTGCAATGGTTTATAATGTTGGTTTACTGGAATGACAAAATAATCAAACAATTCGTAACTCATTGTATTATTAAGTACGTATTACAAATAAAATAGTAATCCATGTTGCGACACGATCACATCATTAGTATAGAAAATGATAGAATATTTGTTAATTTGCAAGAGTACGAGAGAGAGAGTAACCACGCGATACGATGTGTCAAAGAGAAAAGAGAAGAGAAGAGAAAAGAAATTCTACAAAAGTAGCAATTACTACGCTGCCACTTATCTGCTACCCAAGAGTTGTTCCACATTTTGGTTCCAGGCACGTAACGAAACCGTAGCAATTACGTGCTTGTGACTATTGGCAAAAACTTAATAGTTTCACTGGTAGTTGCTGGTATCTAGCGATGACTAAAAATGCTGCTTGGGTTATTATTGGAGTTACATATTTTGATACAGAATTATCTGTATCTCTGAACATCATCAACAACATAAACAACTGAACAACATACTATCTTGGCTGCAACTGCGCTTGCAAGTCATAGTTTGGCAGAAATGTTACAATTCTACAATAGTATATGATGTGGCTGATGTATATGGTTGTGTATATGTCGCCATATGTATAGAGCAACACAGGGTGGGGATAAGGTACAGGACATCAAAGTAAAGGGTACGATTGCGAATAATTTTACTGTTTAGGACTTATTTTTTTAATATTTCGGAAACTTATAGGAATATTTTAATCCAGTTTGTTGTTTGAAACGTAATATTTTTATCTAAATTTTTAAACTCTAAGTCTAAATTATCTTTGTAGCATGTACCTGAAGAAAAACGGTTGTTTATTTTTGAAAAGGGGGAGAGAAATTAGCTTTCAGGCAAATCAAACTGTACGAAAATATTCCTATTAGTTTCCGAAATATTAAAAAAATTAGTTTTAAACAGTAAAAATATTCCCGGGCCAAACAAAAAAATTGGAGTTTTATTTTTAACAAAGAATAACATACTAAAATTCCATCAAAATTGGTGACTTTGACCGGCACCACCTGCTTGTTTTGAGATGGAATAGGCCAGGGTGTGTTTTGTTTTCTTATTTTTTATTCCTCTCAATGGCGGCTCGTCATGTAGAAATGGAGGGGTTGCACCTTTTGTAGCTACCAGTTATTAAAGGTTACGTACAAGGAGAAAAATTATGTAAAAACTTATTATGTAGTATAAACCAATTTCTTGGAAATATTCTCCTATTTATTAATCTGTAGCTAAGATTAACCTATTTTATCTCTTAATTTAGTGAAATAAATAAAGATTAGTAAAAGTTTCACAGTTTTATTAAAATATAACCTAACAATATTGTTTCGACAGCTATGCTGTCATTATCAAAGGTAATATAATTATAAACAAACACGTCGCTAAGGTAGATACAAAAATAGGTAACTAGATAAAATAATAATAATAATAATCAGAATTAAATATCTAATACTTCCAGTAACGGAGAATTACTGAGCTCAAGTTGTTCATTCATTAAAGGTACCCTGAGTTTGTGTTTGTATATAATAATTAATTTAGTGCCGTGTAGAATACAATATTTTAAAACTATTAAATAATAACCCCAACTCGTATTAGATTGTCTATTAATATAAATATATTTTAGCTTCTAACTGCTTAGAGAATAATTTTAAATACAACAAAATATATAAACTATATATAAACGAAATGTAGGATAAATTGTAATAGACAGTTTTCCCCGTGTAGGTTAAAAGTATTTTCTAGTAGAAAATTTATTTTTGCACAAGAGTACGTATAATAAAATAAAAATAATTAATTTTTAGTTGTTTAATATAATAAAGAAGCTACTCAGTTTGCAATCAATTTGCAACCTGCAGTACCATTTGTATGTTTACAATTATATAGTTCGCATGGAAAATACGTAGGTCCTGGTTCGATTCCCAGTCGAGTCGGGTGATAATTTTTCTGTAGGATTTTGCATTCAAAATACGTATGATTTAATATTACTATTTAGTGTCAAAATTTAACAATTATGGATTCCAATAATTGTTGTTTATAGCGGCAAAGCAATTTAATTTGAAATAAAAAAAGGAAGAAAATTAAATATTAATTTATAATTTAATTAAAAATTGTTAATGAACAATTTGCAGCGTTACTGACATGTATACTACGCAAGAAAACGTTCAAATTTTTGCCTGGGTTTTGAGTTTGAGCTTTTTAGCGTTTATTTTGATGATAAACCAATTCAATTTGTGTACATTTTTTAAACAAGCTTCGCTTAATTGTTTAATTACTGGATTTACTTGCAATAAGTGCTGATTATGGTATGACATATTAATTTATCTTTTCATGATTCGATATTAATAAAATATTGGTACAATCCGAAAAGAGAATTGCAATTTGTAAAATAATTTATTGGAGTAGTGAGAATTGTTGTTTTTGAGAATAACATCTACATCAATATTTTAAGTTAAGGAGGCCACAGCCAACTCTGATCTTATTTAATTTTTCCCATTTTCAGCTCCGTATGTTCTGGACGGCTGGAGACATCCTGTAGATTCATTTAAAGACTATCTATCTGAAGCTGCTGAATGTATGTGAATCTGTATCCATGGTACTATATGATTGCTAATTGCATTCACAAACTACTAATACATGGAACAGCTACAGTAGAAACTGTAAATAGTAGTAAAACCTATAGGGATGAGGCTTTTAGAAGCATGAAATAAGTATTTCCGAAAGTACAGAGAATTTAAATCAAGAAAACTTCCACGGCAAGATACCATGAGAAATACCTTATTAGTATCTTCCTATGTATACATAAGCTCTTTATCTAAATATTCTTGATCACATTATTTAAAAGCTCTTAATAATGAAGTAATAAGTACCATTACTATATAAACCACTCTACCTCCTGTCCGATCCTTTTATGACTATTTTACTCTGATAAATCATCTACAACGTTATCGAAGCCATAACAAAGATTTCATTGCCATTATAATGAACATCGACGCGGTATTTCTGGCAAGAGATTTTTATCCAATCATTTAAGGGTCATTCTCACAAAGAGATTGAATTTGAAGTCCCCAAGATTAAAAAGGCAAAATATATATTTTTTGTAAAATTGTTTAATGACATTATAAAATATTGTTTTCTACCCATTTCGTCCATTCGGTCACTGTCCTCACCCAGAAACCTAAAGTTGTCCAACCATATAAAAATACTAAATCAATATTCAATTTTATTGTATTCGTGGCAATATTGACATAAAACCTCATTTAAAGCATTGAACAATAGTTATTAAACTTCAGATACGTTTTAAATATTTTTTTAAGTGAACTCGATCGGTCCTTGCAGTAATTAGCGGCAGCGAACGAACTTTTAAAACTCCCGCCATAAAATGTCCAGCAATATCCTCGATTTTTGGTTACTCCAATTTGCAAGGAGTATTGTCACAAATGCCTGATAAGAGTTGTGATATTGCTTAGTTTCATCAAATATTTGAAAAAAGCTCAATAACTTAAGTAAGAAAACTACAGTACTTCAATTCTAGGTAAATCCGGTCACGCAAATTATAAATGGAAAACTGGAAATTCACGAATATTTGTATATCACTGAAACAAGTTTTCAAATCTAAACCTAAGCTACATTAAGACTTTAAACTTTAGAAAACCAGTTTTAAAGCTAAAATCGTGAATCCTGTTACGGTCAATTCGGTCACGGTCATTGTTAATTCGATCAGGTGATCGGAGATGATCTCCGTAAATGAAATGACGATTTTTCGTTCACTCCTGCTTTTTAGTATGTATCTCTTAAAAAAAATTTGTTAGTATTTATTAGGTTTGAGATATTTCCTCTATGGCAAGAGTCGCTCTCTGTGCGGAGTTAAACTGTTTTATAGCTGCACATTGTTTTTCGAGACTAAGAGCATATATGTATATTGTATATTATTTCTTGTCATATTTTTTTCTGAAATTCTATACATTTTTACATGTCTTCTTGTGTCACGTTTACTCTGTTTTAGTGTAGTACTTAGTATTATTTATGTTTAATAATTGCACATTGTTTTTTGGGTTTCAATTCTGAGTTCGTTTTCTTAAATCAGATTTATTTTTTAATTTCAATGCCTATTTATTATCTTTAATGATGTATTTCGCTGATTTTACAATAAAAATTAGTTTTTCTGTAACATTTACGTTTTTTACAACTTAAGTTCTTATACATAAAAACAAATCATTTTGATTTTAAACACAATGTGATGTGCAATGCTTTAGGTCCCAAGTCAGATTTAGCTGTTTTAAAGCATTATCTTTTATTATTCTAATAATACACTTTGACGGCAAATAAATTAAGTTGTTTTGACCATATAATTGGTCTTTTCAGCATGATTAGATCGATTCGGTCGCGGTCTCGTCAATTCGGTCGCGGTCGCATAAATTTCGTTTCGCGACAAAAAACAAGTAAAATTACCTTAAATATATGTTGTTCAAATTATATGTTAAAATAATCAAAGTTCATTTTAAGCATTTTTTAATATTTCTTAACAGAAATGGTAATTATCGTTTTGATTTTGTATTTATCCGATACTTTTAGATCGCAAATCGAAATTGATGCTAAAAATGCACTGTATTTTATTATTACTTTGAAAAAAAAACAACAATCTTTTTGTTATTTTCATAAATAAATGATTTAACAATATAGAATCACAGGTACAACTTTTATCCATTTTAAATTACGTTTTTAATGACTTTTCGTCATTTTAACTAGCGTGACCTAATTGACGTTTTTCTTTACCTGTGGTCATAAAAAATAAGAAAAAAAAATAGAAGAAAAATAAATTCAGCTCTGCTGCATATATTCTCTTATTCGTCATAATATTCTGCTTATAAATAAATAGTCTTCAAATTTTTCTTAGATTATTTATTTTGTTGCATTAACCGTTTATATATTCTATTTCTTTGTGAGAATGACCCTTAAACTTGTCTAGCTCAGCCTAGGTATTTACTTTATTGAGTATAAAACCGAGAGATGGTGTTTTCTTTTGTCAGATCAAAAACATAAGACGTAAGAAGAGTACAAATCTGCCACGATATGCTCTTTCTAAAACTACGCAAAATAGATTTAAATAATTTGGAGGCCAGAATTTAATAGAAGTATTTATTGTTAAATACACAAATAAGTCTAAGTCGACAAATTTGACTCTACGTTTGTGCAGACACTGCACTTATCTCTGGCTCGGTGGTCTTGAACGTTGCTGCTCGATGTCGGACTATTTCTAACAAGGTTACCGCTGGAACCTGCCTTTATAGGTACTGTTTCTTGGGCGTGGGTTTGTTTGTTGCTTCTGCCCTTGCTTCGACTTTCATACGATTTCCAGGAACATCCGTGGGCGCCAGTAGAAATGCATAGCGTACGTGACTTGATAAACGTGGCTATCTTTAGATTGTGCTCAATGTCAACAAGACCTTGGCACTATAGAACTGACTTAACAGTTACATTAAATGAAATATTCTTCACAACAAATTGCAGTATCTTCGACTGCATAAAATATTTATAGGTAGTTTAAGTAAAGTGACTTAATCTAATAGAAATTAGAGCTATATGTAACTCGCATAGAAGCGAGTATTCCGTGGGACTTTACTAGGAATTATGCAGTTCTGTCTTGTAGTTCTACGGTCCACCATCTATAACTACAATATTAAATATATGCCCAAAAAAGTACCATAGATGTCCAAGTTGCATGATATAGCACGCACTACAAGATCTTCGGTGTTGGTTAAAATTCATAGTGAAATATTTAACAAATCCAAAGTATCACTTGTATTATCAGGTGTTGTTGTAGTTTGAGATTAATTTCATAATTTCCAGATCTAATCATGATAAACAGTGCATGGGGGTTGATATCGTTAATCTCAAGTGCTTAGAGAACGACAAAGAGATGACCAGGCCTTTGATTCAATTATCACAACTTTCAGAATTTAGAATGCTAATGACATATACTATGTAAAAGTCACAATTAAAACTTTGTACTACTTGTCCTTTTTCATAGCATTTATCAAGTAGAGAAGTTAAAAAACTAGTTAAAATCACAAAATAAAAATACTCGCACATAACATTTAGATCACCTAAATTTTTATGCTACATTGTTTGTCTGAATTTAACTGTCTCCTGCTTTTCCTCTTGAACTAGGAAATATCATTTTGTTCAACACTGTACTGTAATGACAAAACAATGTGCTGTTCAAGCACAATATTGAACTATTTTAGAAATATTTAGCTTTATAGACGTAATTCGGGTTATTATCCACATCATTCCTTCATAAAATTATTACTCATCCCACAATTGATAACATAAATTCCCATTTGAATGTACGAAGGGCTAATATTTAGTGTTCCCAAACTATTATGTGTTTGTTGTCCTACCACAACTGTATGTGTACAGAAAAATAAGATTTTCAAATCTAAAACCAAAAGTCAAAAGTAATTATGTTAAACTGAATAGGCTTTAGAATTTCAAATAAGTGCCCTAAAAAATCTAAAATTTAGTATAAAATATCTCTAAAAATGTAATTTCTCTAATTTTATTCATACAAATACATACTTTAGACTAATCTAGGCTCTTCGTGTCAAAATAACATCTTGGTCATATGGTTAGGTCAGTTGGATTCCACTTAACTCACAAATCAGACAGACCTTAAAACTATGATGAAATAACCAGTTTTTCATTCTCTTGAAAAATTTCAATTAATTCACATACGTTGCATTGGAATGAAGATATGTATCTATAGTTATGTAATCAAGAATCAAAACATGTTTGTGCGGCCATTTGGGTTAGTAATTTGAATTTCAGTACAAATTAAAAACAATTTGTTATCCAAGCAAATCTTACGAACTTCAGTCTGTGGTATCTAAGTAAGAATGTAAACTGACCTTTTATATTGGATTTCATAGTATTGGATGCAGTTTAGTATATTTCCAAATCGCTTTATTTTTGACAGTCATGTGCATTAATCTAATCCTGAAATAATGATTTAGCTTATGATTTAATTTTTGATAAATAAAAACTCGACTATAACATCTGAGTATAAAATGGGTAGCCTTCACAGAACTGTACAAGCGTCATCGTTGTGTGTATCTTGAGTGTACCCAAGCTGAATGTGAACGACTTATCTATGTGTACAGTACGCAGTGCTATATCTCTAATTTTGAACACCACATCGAATGTGTGATTTTTAAACACTGACAAAACTAAATACAAAGTTTGAAAAAAGCACTATTTTATTTATTACCTATTGCATTAATATGAAAAGTTTAATAATAAATGTCCAAGTTTCTATTTCGACTAGAAGAACCTAGGTTAAAGTACAATCTTTTTGTATGTTTCGCAGTCACGCAATTCATTCTGTAAAGTTTGTCTGTTAGTTAGTAAATTTAGATATAATTAAGATTTAATGTACCAGATTTAACCCCTTCATCTTCATACTAGGCTAAACAAAATTCTATTCTTCAAAATGTTATAGATCGTATTGTTTGTAACATATTTGCTAGAATCGGGCATAAACTTATTTTTCAATTGCAATCAACATTTTATCAGTTTTCTGTGTTTATTTACCTTATACATATATATATATATATATATATATATATATATATATATATATATATATATATATATTGCGATGAATTGGCATAAACAGAATAATTTTGATTTCTTTTGCCCCACCTCGGCTAGCAAAATAAAAATATATGCGTTGAATTCGGCTAATTAAAAATAAAATATTGTTTTTATATTCACTTATTAAATACTTACAAATAACGAATAATTGCTGTTAGCTTGTAAATAGTTGATTTATAAATAAATTAAATTAAAAAAAAAACTGTGTACTTTGGAAATGCTTCTCAACTTCCCTCTTTTATAAATTCTTATATGATTCAAAAAAATACCTTTTAATAGATTTAATAATGCAATGGTTATATAAAATTAATGTTACGTTAGTTCTTGACTAACTCAAGTTTACGTAAGAGAGTTGGGCGCCAGTTAAATAAATTAAATTAACAGAATTAAATTTAATAAAGACTCATCTCAGGGTGAATGTGGATTCCTGTAGGTTTTAAAAATATACAACTTGAAATTGAAATCACTTTTTAAAATTGAAATCTTAATTAAGTTTAATGGCTAAATTGTTCAAATTACTTAATTACACCTCACAAACGATAGTCTTTTCTTCATCAGATACCAAAGGAAATAACTTCCTACCTTATAAAGCGATGCTTCTTCCTTTTTCTATAAATGTCCTCTTTCCAAAACCAAATTGGCAGAGCAAGTCACTTATGTTGTCTCAGTGCCGATTTCCAATTCCGGTTGACTTCCTTCCTTTTGCATGGCTTTCCCACATAACACCATCCACACTCTTGGTTTTGGTAACTCACTTTTGTTTCATTTTAATAACGGGTACTATATCCCTTTTTCGAAGAACTTGTGTTTGCTTCTTGTGTTTAATTAAATAAAACACCGATTGAAGGTTTTAATCGAAGATTTATTATCTTGCTTATTTAGCAAGTAAATTAATTTTAAAAGGTAGTTCTTTATACACTTTTACAATTTACAACCTTTTTAATACTTTCGCCGTATTTCATTCATCAACCAACTTAACTATATTATTTACATGACCTTACTCCTTCGCTTTATCTCAGGAACTGTCTTACATTTTACTATAGTCTTTAATACGACTTTACTGCGTCGCTTTATTTTACTGACCCCCCTTAAAATTATAATTTTCTAAGCTTATATACTATTTCTTATTTACATAATTATATTACACAATCTGACGTCACCTTACGAACTAATACAAACTGTACACTCATATAATACATAATAGCAGATTAAAATTCTTATATAAAAGTGACACGTCTATTACAGGTTATTATACAGTACTTTTACGCAATAATAACGAACTATATACAAAAACAAAACCTTAAAGAATCACATAACCCGTCGATATACTCATTTGAAATTATACAATTGAATTACATCACAACAATAACTTGCGCACAACTGGATGTTACGTATACTTAAGTAATCGGTGAGTAAGCTGTTTGATAATAAATAGAAACATGTATTATTTAACCTTATTAAAAAGTATACACATTGATTTCAAAATCAATGACACTCCATTAAATAACTTAAATTTATTTTTACCAGGAAAAGTTGATAAAAATATTTCAAAAGTGTTAGTTTTCAACGAAGATTTTAGAATTTTCCAAAATTTTCCAAAATTTCCAAAATTTTGACACTAAAATCCACAGCATTTATCCCCTCCTGTTTGAAATAAAATTGTAAATGCAATTTTACTTTTAAACACAACAAATGTTACATACATTTATTTTTAAACACCAATTCATATTTTTGTATTTTTATATTTTATCCCTAATACATTTCCTTAGTCTAATCTATCATAACAAGCTATCTACAAAATTTACAATAATAATTACATCTTATCAACCTCGTCCCAATCCTATTCATCTAATTATTTCAGAATCCTATTTCTTCATATCATCAAGTTTCCATATTCATTTTCATTAATAAATGCACTCTTAACTAATTTACTACTATTTTCCTCATCAATATCAATAGTTCATCATAATTTCAATTTAATTCATTTCTACAAACGTCTAACCCTCTAACTTCTTCTAACCACAGTTCTATTTTATTTTCATTTTTAATAAACATACTAATCATAATCAAATTCACCTTCATTTACTTCCTAATCTTTTATCTTCTCATTATCCAATTATCTTTAATTAATTTAAAAATCATTATTCAATAAACTTTTATATCCTATCATTATTTTCATCTTCATTCATCATTTCATTATATAATTATCATAATTTAAACCCCATTTTCCCCTATTTTAATAAATATTTCAAATATCTTTCTTCAATCATATTCAAACTATTCCCTTTCTTATTTTCAATAACAAATACATAAACATAAGTCCAAATTGGGTATAAAATTCCATAAGCCTGTTTATTATATAAAGTCATATCGGTTACATAAAGTCTAAATCATTTTAATTTATCATACTTTTGGGTTCATTGTCACTATCGGTTATACAATTCTAATTTAATATAATTATCCTAAAAAGATCCGTATTTCTTTCGTCTGCTTTTAAAATTTAATAGATGGAAATTACTAAATGGTAATATTTGTCTTTTACAAAATTTATCTATAAATTTAATCTTTTCCCTACTGCCTGTAACAAACTTTCTATTTTTCCCTTCTGTCTTGAAATTACACAATATAATTTTATTCCTGTCTTTCTTTAGCTTGCCTTTTAATTTCACTTTTTTATTCCTAATTAGTTTACCTATAATAACCTCTTTATCATTTCTTCTACTATAATCTACCTTGACAAAACTTCCCTTCTTTAAAATTTCATCTTCATTAATATTACAATTTACATCTATCTTCTCGGACTCATCTTCTACAGTTTTATCATGATTATTTCCTACATCTAATTTTTCTAATTCTGTTGAATTGAGTTCTTTCCCTTTGTTTGTCAAACCTATTTCATCATTATTAATTTGTTTAACTTCCTCATCTTTCTTATTTTTTTCTCTAAATTCTAATTTGTTAATTATTTCCGATTGTTTCTTGAACCTGTCGCTTAATAGTTGGGATTGTTCCTCAAACCTAGCATTCATATCTGCTTTCATTTCTTTCATGTCTTCAGACAGTTTGTCAAATTTTGTATTCAGTTCTTCTTTGTCTTGTTCCCTTTCTTTTCTTCTTTCTTCAGATTGTTTGTTCATCATTTCCTGCATTTGTGCCAACATTTGCGAAAGTTCAGATTGCGCTGGCTTGCCTTCTTCGCCGTTCCCCTCCATTACTGAACTGGTTAAAGCTTTCTGCTTCTCAGACACAACTAATTCTTTATCTGTATACTTCTTTTTCAATACTAAATTACTTTCCGCGGCAGAATAAATATTTTTAACCGACGTCATACATTAATCACTTCACAGAATTTACTCTAATATCTTTTAAATATGTTATTATAAGCCTAAGCTTTTGTTAAAAATTTGCTATAATACGCAGTAATATGCCTACAAAATTCTAATATAAACCTAATAAGCTAATAAAAGCCAAATAACCTATCAAAGCCTATTAATAATCAAATGCCAAATCATTTATTATAACCTACAAAAGCCTATTAATATTCAAAAGCCCCACGTTGACAGCGACAAATTTATATGCGGTGAATTGGCATAAACAGAATAATTTTGATTTCTTTTGCCCCACCTCGGCTAGCAAAATAAAAATATATGCGTTGAATTCGGCTAATTAAAAATAAAATATTGTTTTTATATTCACTTATTAAATACTTACAAATAACGAATAATTGCTGTTAGCTTGTAAATAGTTGATTTATAAATAAATTAAATTAAAAAAAAAACTGTGTACTTTGGAAATGCTTCTCAACTTCCCTCTTTTATAAATTCTTATATGATTCAAAAAAATACCTTTTAATAGATTTAATAATGCAATGGTTATATAAAATTAATGTTACGTTAGTTCTTGACTAACTCAAGTTTACGTAAGAGAGTTGGGCGCCAGTTAAATAAATTAAATTAACAGAATTAAATTTAATAAAGACTCATCTCAGGGTGAATGTGGATTCCTGTAGGTTTTAAAAATATACAACTTGAAATTGAAATCACTTTTTAAAATTGAAATCTTAATTAAGTTTAATGGCTAAATTGTTCAAATTACTTAATTACACCTCACAAACGATAGTCTTTTCTTCATCAGATACCAAAGGAAATAACTTCCTACCTTATAAAGCGATGCTTCTTCCTTTTTCTATAAATGTCCTCTTTCCAAAACCAAATTGGCAGAGCAAGTCACTTATGTTGTCTCAGTGCCGATTTCCAATTCCGGTTGACTTCCTTCCTTTTGCATGGCTTTCCCACATAACACCATCCACACTCTTGGTTTTGGTAACTCACTTTTGTTTCATTTTAATAACGGGTACTATATCCCTTTTTCGAAGAACTTGTGTTTGCTTCTTGTGTTTAATTAAATAAAACACCGATTGAAGGTTTTAATCGAAGATTTATTATCTTGCTTATTTAGCAAGTAAATTAATTTTAAAAGGTAGTTCTTTATACACTTTTACAATTTACAACCTTTTTAATACTTTCGCCGTATTTCATTCATCAACCAACTTAACTATATTATTTACATGACCTTACTCCTTCGCTTTATCTCAGGAACTGTCTTACATTTTACTATAGTCTTTAATACGACTTTACTGCGTCGCTTTATTTTACTGACCCCCCTTAAAATTATAATTTTCTAAGCTTATATACTATTTCTTATTTACATAATTATATTACACAATCTGACGTCACCTTACGAACTAATACAAACTGTACACTCATATAATACATAATAGCAGATTAAAATTCTTATATAAAAGTGACACGTCTATTACAGGTTATTATACAGTACTTTTACGCAATAATAACGAACTATATACAAAAACAAAACCTTAAAGAATCACATAACCCGTCGATATACTCATTTGAAATTATACAATTGAATTACATCACAACAATAACTTGCGCACAACTGGATGTTACGTATACTTAAGTAATCGGTGAGTAAGCTGTTTGATAATAAATAGAAACATGTATTATTTAACCTTATTAAAAAGTATACACATTGATTTCAAAATCAATGACACTCCATTAAATAACTTAAATTTATTTTTACCAGGAAAAGTTGATAAAAATATTTCAAAAGTGTTAGTTTTCAACGAAGATTTTAGAATTTTCCAAAATTTTCCAAAATTTCCAAAATTTTGACACTAAAATCCACAGCAATATATATATATATATATATATATATATATATATATATATATATATATATATATATATATATATATATATATATATATATATCAAACAAACAGTTTTAAATAAATCAATGGATTCTACATATAGTGTTCAGAAACAAACAAAAACCAAGGTACGAGTTTTCCTAGCTGCAACATTACTTTTATAAAACTTAGAAAACGAAAGAATAATTATTTTGCTGGATATGTACATAAAGAAGATTAACCAAAGTTAAGTGCAAGAAGATGAAGAAAATTCAGAGGATGCAGAGGGTCATAAAAATGTCTTTCGTGACCGTATATTACGAGCACCTGCACAGACAATAAGAAGGTATTTACCCGAAAAATTCTCACAGCACATTTGCAAATAATAAATGACATCCCAAGGTGTGGCGTCACTTAATTTAAAAAACATCGACGTGGGGGGTTGAATGAAGTTTAAATTTATAATTTTTAATTTTATAAGGTACGTGTTATAAAAGCTGAGTTTTGGAATATTTCTCAATGGATGCTAATATGTAATAAGGGTACATATTAATCATGAATCTTCTAAATTAATATTCTGGAAAGCCCTGTAATAAATATAATGAAACCTTATTAAAACAAAAGAGCTTTTTTAAGAAATAAGAATGTAGCTACATTAAAAAACTAATTAAATCCCCTTGGTTGCCTCAATGTACTTTAAAAACTTGAAGTAAAATACGACTTAGAAATCATTCAATGAGGAAAGTACAACCAGAATAGAAAAGAATAATTTATTTGAATCAATGCCGGTTGCAATAACAAATGGTATAGTAGCTCCGTTATTCTTATCCTTGAATAAGTTCCTATCTATATAATACATCCTAGTAGTCGATGCTTCACTGAAATAAAGCAGATAATCTGTTGACATGTAACTCTTTCTTTACGTGATAAATTTTTTCTCCCCAGCAAAATGAAGTGTTTCCACAGCTCTTAGTTAAAATGCAGTTTGCGTTCGGTTTTGTCTGCTATTCTAGGATTTATTTCTCTGCCTCTGGTTTTGTAAAGTCAGCGGGGTGCAGTATGTCAGTAAAAAAAGACAGCCGCGGACAACTTTCTGAATATAGTTTATTTGAAATATAATCTATATTTACAGAAAGAGCGTGATTTGCGTATAGTACACTGAGGTTCTATTATTGGTGTTCGTATATTCGGTCACTTTGTAACATTGAGAACTCATTAAGTTGACTATATATCCTTGAGGGTTATTTGCTTTATAAATTTTAAGCAGCCCGTATATGCATAGATCTTAACTTCCTTTGATGTTAGTAGCAGTTATCTGTTACAAAGTCAACATGGACATCGGTCAACCATTAAGGATGCAGATGTTTAATGCCATTCATCGTCACTTGGAAACACTTATCGGATAATAACTTTGCAGAGTGTTTCCAGATTTTTATTGATTAAGTAATACGGGCCATGTAATAATAAAATCTGTCTTTAAAAAATTGTCCTCTGTTGCATGAGAAGTAAAATAACAAAGTTGTTCCTTTGCACTACGTACTGCGTTTGATACAACGCTTACAGTTAATTCTTAAAAAAATAGTGGTTCATATTTTTTACCCACAAATATTCTATAAAAGAAGTAAAAATGAAAAGTAAATTAGGAACCTGTGCGAGGCTTTTTAAAATTTCTAAACTAAAGTGGTGGATTGGCAATCTTCAAATTTTAGGTCATATTTCAAATATTCCTATACTTCTTGAATAACTGTTGCTGATATTGCTGTAATTATGAACACCTACGCAAGTATATTTTTATCTTACTTCCGATTTCCACGACGCAATAAGAAGGAGAAGAAGGAAATTTTTACGTTATCTTTACCTTGTCACCTTTTTATCATATATAGATTACTACATACGGGTATTTATACTACAACGTTAGTTTTTCTGTTTATCTCTAGTTATTATCCTTTTCAGATAACCAACGTCTGTGTCTCCACAAAATTACTTTGCAGTCACATTCAGTGTAACTATTCTTCTATTCACCATTATTATGGTTACAAAGCAGACAGTAATTCATAAACTGTTGTATGTTGACGGGTTTACCTTTACTGTATTTCGAAAAGCATCTGGATCAAGTAGTATTTGCTAAATACAATTAGTACTATTAACATGCAAGTATAATTGATTTGTTTGCGAACAAGTCCCTAGAATTTCTAGGGTCATGTCACAGTGCATCCTAAATATATACTTAATATCACAGTTTGTAGGTATCCCTTTCAATTTAGTACTTACTACAAAGCACATCGGTCGGTTTTGACTATTAGTTCAGTTACTTTAGGCAAAAATATGTCTAACTATTTTTTTTTTGTTTTAATCGCTTGAGTTTTAAAAATATATTAAAAATCGAGGGGGTGAGATCAGGCCGACGTTAGAAGATTTAAAGGTCAAAGATAAAAAAATTCGTTGTTTTACGAATATCTCACTTCCTATAGCTCGGAAGGTCAATTAAGGTTGGTATAAAAAAGAAAGGCAATTAAATTTCCGACAAAAAATTCAGGTTATTTATAAGATTATATTCAGTTTTTACATACGGGGAACCGTTTACGAGATATACAGCACAGAACGTGTATAATGTACGTTGTATCCGTTTCCGCACCACATTCGAAATAGCATACAAGGCGCGTTTTTTTCATGGTTTGCCCAGCAGGTCTAATACATGCTTAGTGTTAAAAAATTCATTCATTCATGTATCTCTATTTCGTCGTTATCCTCTTTGAGTTCCTCATCTTTACCATATTTATATTTTTTTATATGGAACACAAAAGCCAAGATGTGTTCTAGCCGTTTTGGTCCATATCTACAATGTAAAAAACGTAAAAACCAATCAATAATTGTGATGAAAATGATGTTGGTCTTATTGCAGACATCTTGATATGGTTTCTATTGTATATATGGCTTCATACGTGCTGAAAAAACGGAAAATTGGACTGAGCACCTGAAAGCAGTGAGAATCTAGCCATTTATATTTACAAGACGTACTCGCTATAGAGGAAAGTTTGGATCAGCTGACGTTTCAAAGATTTGCGGAAGGTTTTTTTACTGTAAGGCGGAGTGACAAATTTAATAGTAGTACCTGGACCGATGAAATTGATGAAAACATAAAGAGGACTTTCTCATGAAATGAGCACACATGAAAGTGTGTTATACAAGTGGGTGTGCGGTATGCACGCCATGAACTTCATTTGTGATGAACTGGAAAAATTCAATGGTATTTCCTTGGACACCGGAGAGCAACATGTTGATGACAGAGATTCGCGTATTAAAAGAGATGACGAAGACGTGCTGAATTTACTTGAGTGGTTCAAACATTACAATCTATTTCCAGTTATGAAGCCAACAATGCCCTTAGAAGTGGTAAGGATGAAATAAACTGTCTATCATTGAATAATATAATTGGACAGAAATTTGATAATGTTAAATTAAAAATCAACTGAATCAATTGTCACCACTGTCGTAGTTGGCGAAGACATTGATCGTTTGGTCTTCAACACACAATTGTATAATCTATAGTTATTCAAGCTTTTACAAATATCCTTACTGTCTGTAACATATTTTATTTACACCTTATAACCGCATGCGATACCACATGTTTCTGTTTTCCAACAAGAAAATTGCCCTCAACAACTTATATTCTAGAATGGAATGCGTATAACTCTGGCGATGTATGGAGCTCCTAGTAATTTCGGAAATTCACTTGATAACCATCGATAGTTAAGTTTTGCGAAGTCGACTAGATTCAATACAGCAGTAAACTTAGCATCTCTTCCACCTACAACTGCATCTGTACTGTGTATATTATCAGGTCCAAATCTGTCTGGGAAAATATATATAAATCCAGAACAGTGGGGGTGGAACTTAAATAACTATTTCTTTGAGCCCGTCACGACACTATTACCATCTGCATTGGACAATATAATATAATTTTTTGTAATTGTACAAAAAGTTGTGGTGGAAACTGCGGATGCAGAATAATAATAATATTGGTAGCAAGTGAAGATGATAAATATGGTGAAGATAAAGAACTCAAAAAGGATAAGGACGAAATACAAATACATAAATTGACAAAGGACAAGACGAGACGTAATTTTGTAACACTAAACGAGGATAAGACCTACTGGGGAAACCATGTAAAAAAACGCGCCTTCTATTATACCTAGAATGTGGTGCGGAAACGGGTACAACGTACATTATACACGTATTTTGCTGTATATCCCGCAAACGGCTCGCTGGACGTGAAAAGTTAATATAACCTTTTTTGTCTGAAATTTAATTATCTTTCTTTTTTATGCTAACCTAATTGACCTCCGAGCCATAGGTAGTGCAATATTCACAAAACAACGAATTTTTTGACCTTTGACCTTGAATTATTTGATAACCTTTAATATATCTGTTAAAACGACAAACTTAAGCGATTAAAACAAAAAAATAGTTCCGGTTTTTTTTAGAACAATAATCCTAAAGTGGTCGGTGCTTCGAGCAGATTCCGCGTCTTTTGCGATCCTGTTCATTCAGGGTTGGTACTGTAATGATATTCATTCATAAAATCAATCATTACATACATATACCCTCAAGAAGGCATTGAATGCTAAGAGATTGCATGACAACAAGAATAAACAAAAGTATAAATAAATATCTCATAGAAGTTACATGTGTTTCATTATCTTCTAGAAGAGATAACTTATAAGTAGTGTACAAGACCCACATAAACACTCTTGTATTACTACAGTACTCAGACAGGAGATCTTATGCGGTCGTTAGCATACGTGCATGTAAAGCATATAGCGTCTTATATCCGAGGTAGTTTGCGGTTTCGGTGATTTATGAGAATTTTGGGAGATTATTTTAGATGGCAAGATGAATTCTAAACGATCTATAATATATATATTTTAAGATGGATGGAACTAATTCGTGCCTGCAGAATTACTGGAAGAAAAGTATCCAAAACAGATGCACATGTTACAGTGTAGGATGTTACGAACCACCACAGTCACTTTACTGTAAATATTTGTCAACGCTTTCTGTTGACACACATCTGTTACACTAATAAGAAGTTCTGGGAATATTGCACTAGTTGAGGAATTAAGGCAACCGCCACTCGTTGCGAACCTACAGGTTGATAGGTACAACCGAACCATTTTGTCAGCAATCGCTGCCACTACCGATGGTGAAGAAATTAGGATCAAACAATTCCGAGAATTAGGGCCTTAACGCAACAACAGTATCAAAGCAACTAGTTTTAGTCGTTTCCAGCTTCTATACGAACCAAAAGACGTTGACGACTCATTTCTTAGCAATAAAATAGCTTCAGAAATAAAATTACATAGATCAGATATTGATGATATGTGAGCCAGCACATCCAGTAATACCTTATTTTTAATATCTAATCTAATATTTAATATATAAATTAACATTGCCAAAATATCTCTTCAGTTAGCCTTTAGTGAAAAATAAAAATATAACTTAAAAGTCGATTGGTTATTTTCTCGCAAAAAACAAAGTCGTACAGATGGTAAAATTTAATGAAAATATGAAATGTTAAAGAAATTTCAAAAGTATGATAAACGAAAATGATGCCATATTAAAAGAAACAAACCAACTCAGTCGCAGATGTTGAAGCTGAAATTATAAAAAAAATAAAGGACTGCAGTGGAACAACAGCGGATACACCCCTTAAATTTTGTGGGATTTGTCTAAAAACGTTAGTATTCTCGCCATTGCATTGGCAAAACTCCAAAAATCAATTTAATTAGAGAATAGTACCATGAATTCGTTGAAATAGTACAGGTCTCGCACCTCTTACAACTCGAACAGAAATGGAGTTTCCAGAAGGCTATACAAAAACGGAAAGCAAGCAGAATTTTCTATATTTTGATTCTGGAAACGAAGATGATAAGAGTGTGATCTCAGTTTCTTTCCGAAGAAGAAGTAATTAGCATTTGACTATTTGACGATACGCGGTAACGCAAACCAGCTGTATTTTTTTTAATAAAAAAATATTTGTTGCTTGAAAATTGGTTTAAGATTTAAAGTGAAGTGCATTATTGAAAATAAATTATCTTTAGAATTTACCGTTCGAAGAATAACCCATTCAAAGAGTTATTCGCTTGAATAACTGTATTAGAAGAATTGTTGGCAAACCATCCAATTATGTTGGTGACGTATTGACAACCCCGGTCTCTACGTTTCTCATTTTTATTTTTGCATTTCAGATAGTTTTACCATTGATTTTTATTTCTTGTTTATTGTTGCTAGCCTTATATGGTGAAACTCCATAATCATGAAATAAATAAAAGATTAATAAAAGTTTCACAAGTTTATTATATCTACCTGACCATATTGTTTCGACAGCTAAGCTGTCATTAACCAAGGTATTATAAATATAAACAAACACGTTGCTAAGGTAAATACAAAAAATAGATAATTAGATACAAAGATAAAAACAAAAACACTTCCAGTAACAGAGAATTACTGAGCTCAATCTGTTCAGTCAGTTTGTATATCTCAAAAGCTTCTATAATGTCTAATTTGCGTTTGTTATTACAAAAATGTAAGAATTTAATATTATTTTGGGAGTCCTTGTGTGATTTTGTTCTAAAAGGTGTTTGGTATAATTAGATTTTTCAGGATGTGTATTTCTGTAACAACGCACCTGCTACTTATGTCAAAATTTCGAAGCGTTTTGTCTTTTACCTTTTATGGAATTAACCGGCTACGATGCTACGTTAGGTTAAAAAAATTATATGGGACATTCTACATCACTCCAACACTAATTGAACGGTGCATTATTTTGAGTTTATTTGAAAATCGTTGTAAAAAATTGAATGCCCCATATAACTTGTTTTTTACCTAAAAGTAGCATCGATCACTGTTAATTCCAAAAATCAATTTTCAACTTTTTTCTCAACAATTTGTCCCAGTGGTCAAATATATACATAAGAATTGAAAAAAGCGCGTATTTTAAATGAGAAACTTCTCCTCCTTACAGAGAGTGATTAGAATAGAGATAGGAAGTTCGTATTGGTCCTAAAATTTTCAGCTTTTTTTAATCAAATGGACACCCGTCAAAACCGAAATTCCAACGTGACCCAAATAAGAACCACCCTAATGTGTATAAATGAACGTATACATTTAGCATGTGAAATATGTACATCTCTGTCCATAATAAATGACTACTTATGACAAGGTATTGCAAATATCTTGTTTAAAACGTTTTCTGCTAATGCTGTGAGAGAAAGAGATACATATATGTAGGTTGTAGGTACAACAAAGCCACTGTTTGAAAATTTAACTTTTATTTTGGAAAATCGTTTTAAATTTCTTCTTCTCGAAAGAACCGACTTCTTTATATAAAAATGTCATCTCATTTTCGCTAAAAATATGTATGTAATATACCATGTTCTTATTTGCCGGTATCGATATATTTAGGGTTGACTTAAAATTGTATACGTGTGTGTTTTATTAATAAACAGATTCTTCTTTGTGACACAATCTACGTAGCGATAAAGAATTTTTTTAAATTAATTATTCAAGAACTACGCTACCATGCCAAAATAAAAAGTCTTAGTTTTAAAAATAATTTACAAAATAACGCAAGTACAAAAGTTTCATAAAAACTTCTCTTAAATTTATTCTAAAAATTAGTTGTTAAAACGTTTTAATTTACCATTTTAATGAAAATTCTCAACTTCAAAAATTTCTTTGAAATTTAAGTAAATATCTACTTAAGTTTTATCTTTACAGAACAAGCAATTTAAAAGTAAGTAAAAGAATAGGTATTGCATTCTCCTAAGACGCTGCAAAAGTTTAAAATTTAATTAGCAACCCTTAGTTTTATATATAGAATATTAAAAGTTTGATGTTACTTAAATGAAATCAAGTTGTGTGTTATTCTTTGTAAGACTGCAAACGTTATTTGATGTGATGTTTGCTCTCCCTTGCGAACACATAAAATGTTCCCCTTGATAGAAAAACAATCTCTGAAGGGAGCTTAATGGTTACTGTAGAAGAGGAGATATAATGACAGTTCCAACAGAGCATTTCGTAATTAATTTTGATTTGCTATCTCTTAAATATTTACTTGTCATAAAGGGCAAGCTTTTAAGTATCGTTGCTTTGCGAAATGATTTGGAAATAAAAGCTTTTCTTCCAGCGAGAAAATTAACAGCATAACAGATGCAACAATTAATTTCAGAAAAAGCTAATAAGCATCACATTAATTTAGGTAAAAAAGTTTATGGCAGTTTTTGCCTATTAACCCATGGAGCTTAAGGAGAAATTAGTCTTCTAGGTGGAGCTGTTGCTAGGGTTTCTTCACTGGAATTCTTTTAATGAATCTGAGTTGACGCTTTGAAAGTTAGAGAAAACGCTTACGGCAAATACGCGAACGTAGTGAGTGGGTCGCTTGCAGCAGGTAAATAAGTTTAATTTAAGGAAATGTTTCTCCACTTTTCAAATTTACAGTACGGTCTTATGTCTGCATGAAATTGCGAATATAAGCTACTACCTTAAATGAACTTTTTTAATTAATTACCTACTCGTTTACTTTCAGTTCTTTGAAACTAGCCTTTAAGTGAAAACAAGAAACAAAGCTTTATAGTTACCTTAAATGTTGATAAGTTATCTACTCCGCATTCTATAACTGCTTCCCTTCCAACAGGAACGGTCACATTTGCAATCGGACCGGTGAATTTGGGAATATCTGAAAAACAAAAAGAACACTTACTATTGAGTATATATGGAATTCTGTTCCTTTAACAAAATAAATCTCGTTCAGGCTACAGCGCTGAATAAATTCAACCAACTGAATATGATTAAATGCAACACGTTAGTTTAGTGTGCTAACCGACACAAGATTTAACGTGCACATTTCCTACTCATCTTTTTAAAGTACGTTGAAAATTTCCGCTGCTAGGTACTATGCTTTTGTTGTTAGTGTACGTTCAACAAATAAATTGACATGAACAGGTGTATGAGAAAGATTGGAACATACATAACCTGAAGCAGTTCATGCATTACATAAAAATTGAGATTCTGTTGATATTTATTGTTTTCTTACAAGAAGTGGCAAGATAGAAGATACATTATTGCAATAGCAGTTCCTTACGCAAAGCATGGCTATTACAATTGAGCATTGTACGTTATCTTAAGATATTTATTGTATGAATGGCTAAACCTGAATAAAAAAGCGTGTATCGTATTGAATCTTTTATTTATTATGTTGTTATAGCTACCCTTATACTTCAATGCCTTCCTGATGGAAGTTGGGAATGTAGTGATATATATATGGTGAGCAATATATACAGTAAAATCACTACATTGACACTCTCCGTAAAAAAAGGCTAAAACATATTTTAAATAGTAATTTAGAATAATTTAGAAGGGCTTCCAATGCATTCTCCAAGAAAAAGACAGAATCTATTACTGTCCTTGCATATGGATGTATGATAGATTCTAGCTATAAAAAACTTTAGGGGGATTGATGTTTGTTTTCAATGAGTTTGTACAACAGTATTTAAATTACCTTTAACAATATAATTAATTACTAATAATTATAAGGCCCTCCGTGGTTGAGTGGTAGAGATCCTACCTCTCGTTCAGAGGGACAGGGTTTCAAACCTCGGTGGCGACTGAATTTTAAAAATTTAGTACTATCGTGTTTGAGCTCCTTAGGATAAGGTATGAAAGTTGTATGAGTGATAAAGTATGGGGGATCGTAATGTACTTGCTACAGTAGCTCCATTACCTCCATTGCACTCCCATAAGAGTTTGAGTGGAACCCCGACACTGCAAAATGCGGTAAAAGAGGAATGGATTATGTATGTATGTACTAATAATTAAAAATAACTTTAAGACGATACGGTTTAACTAATTCTAATAATGAATAATAGTTAAAAATAACTTTTAAGATGATATTGTAATGATTTTTTGGCCAAACCAGTCTCCAAAATTGACTTTGTAAACATGTAATAGGAACATCAGTATTGTATCTAGTAGGTTCAACTAAATGTAATTTTTCATAATAAAACATTAGTTAAATATTTAGTTAAGAACTCGTACGAATTAAAACTTGAACTTTAACAAATAGTTAGGTGTACTGTAAAAACTTCTCTTTTATTATTATTACTAAATTAATCTTATTCTAATTTGTGTAAATTGTAAAATAAAACTATGCCACGGGCAACATAAGAATACAACTAAATTACACAATTTAAACACAATTTGCCGAGCGTCATTGTGTTTATATCATTAATCGATGATTTGAATGAAAGGTGAAAAAAAGGCTAGCAAACCTTTAATCAAAAATTTTAACTTGAAACTCGCTTTAATGCATCTACTTATAAAACTATGATTATCAAAATGTCAGTAGCTAAATGACTAATGAGTAGCAATATTTGTATCAAAAGAACTCTTCAATAAATACATACGAGGTAAGCGCCATAAATTCTCGGCCCGGCATGCTTCTACGGGTGCCATTCAAACTCGGTTGCGTCATAGCTGAACATGTAAGAGGCTTACACTATGGGTACAGGGTGATTCAGAAATAACTAATATCCTTTAAATGGTAGGTAGAGGGGAGACAGTAGAGCTAATTTACCTTGACAAGTATAGGTCAAAAAACGAAGTTTTCCAAAAAATTAATTTTAAAGTTTTATAAAATTTTCGTATCCGGTTCTGACCTTGGATCCTTTTGGATCCAAAATTCATTAAACTTTAAAATTCATTTTCTGGAAAACTATTCGGTTTTGACCTATACTTGTCAAGGTAAATTAGCTCTACTGCCTCCCCTCTACCTACCATTTAAAATATATCAGTTATTTCTGAATCACCCTGTATATGTTGAACCTGGCCCGCTTGGGTGAATATCAAGGCACGCTAGACATTACACTACCAAGGCTGTTAATAACTGCAACATAACTGCAAACAAGTCGAGTTGTCGATTATTCCTGCCTCCTGTTAATCAACATATTTCGCCATTTTCGCGCTAGCTGCATAGTGTATAAGATGACCTTTAAGATCTTTGTAAGGTTGCTTAGAAGTTTATGGACCTTGGTTAGCAGAACGTCTAAAAGAGTACGTAGTAATCGTCTCTGAACAGCTTTAATACGACTTGATATGACGTAAAACTTAATTTTAATTTAAACTTATATTTACTAACATTATAACAATAATGCCTTTCTTAATACCGCAATTTAAGTCTAAAATATTGAAAAAATATTAGGAAATTGAGAGGGAAATAGGGAGTACAGATACAAGCGTAAAAGAAGAAAATAAATGAGAAACACTCAACATTCTAAATGTAAAAGGCACGTTCGAATATTTTATTATGAATTAAAATGTTTGGTACCTTAATACTCAAAACATCATTTTGTTGTATAAGTCCTTCTCCCGAAAATGGGCTCAACTATATTTTGACAATCACTCAATAACTTGGAAAGCTACTGACGTAAAGAACAATATTACATATCCAAAACAAAACTACATTACACAGGTGTTGACTTATTGAGGCTAATATTCATACATTAGTTGAAAATGCATTTATTTTGGTCTGATCCGTAAAAATAGCCTCATACTAAACCATAAACAAAACAAAAGCAAAACTTTAACAATGTGATTATTTACATGCGGCTTTGCAAAAGTAAGATGTTTTAATCTATCAGTTTTTGACACATTTTGTTCATTGGTATGTGTTCACTGTAAGGCAACTTTGGAAGAGACCTTCAAATGGCTTCGGTACCTCCCAAGAAACACATAGAGATCTATAGACCATCTATCTACCATCTACCTCATCTAAATTTCATCTACATCTACTATCTTACATCTAATAGATGTAGTTTAGACACAGTAATTTATTCTGTCTATAACGCTATATCTTTTAGACATGTAATAGACATTATCTATAATTTTAAAAAAGGTGTTATAATGCTTTAAATTAACCTGATAAAAGTTTAGCCTCTTGCTTAAAAATAGTTTGTTAGGGAAAATAATGTTAATTTTTCATAAAAAGAAATTTTTTTAATGTCATCTGAAATGCGTCTAATTGATGTAACTTTCTGACCTAAAACACATGCTAAAATATATACCATCTATTTACAATCTAACTTAGATGAATCCGAACTGAGTCTATTGTCTTACATTTAATAGATGTAGTTTAAACATGCTACTTTATTGGTCTATAAAGCTATATATTTTAGACATGTATTAGACATTATCTAGAATTTTCAAAAATTTGTTAATTATGCTTAAAATTAACCTGATAAAAAGTCTACCCTTGCTTAAAAATGGTTCCATAAATAATGATAATCTTTATTTTTCAATTTTATTTTTTTTTAATGTTATCTAAAGTAAGAATTTTGACACTCCAATCGCATCCAGTAAACATAACAGAAATAATATTTCTGTTGGCGGAAGTCTTTTCAAACTTTAATTATCATACATGCACCAAACATTTTCAATTAACCTTGCCTGAGGGACGTTTGGAGATTAGTATTCTTCCTGGAAAAGATCAGGGTTTTCCGACCCCGGCTCCTCGGCATTTGCCTGTCGGTACCTGTTTGTATTTTTTGTATTCATATTGAAATAACAATAACATTCTAATAATAAACATAATCAGAAAGGACATCTCCTTTCTCAATAAACCCCCAATATTGCAACCCTGCACCCACGTGATGGCCATGCGGCCTGTTCGTGAACTTTGGATGGGGGCAGGGGGTAGTTATTGTTGAATTACCGTTATTGTTCGGTACTCAGTTCGTTTGTAGAACTACCAGAAGTATCTCTGCTGCTTTGGGTATCTAGTTTTTGCATTTATAATATAACAACAAAAAGTTATTGTTGTAAACTTGCTAAGGTAAGTGTTATTATTATATCAATAATATTTACTTTTTGAACACCCTTTCTATATTTGAGATTGTAAAAAATTCTTATTTTATACTCTAATAAGAAATATTTAATTTACAGAAAAACAGACTGGCTATAATAGGAGGTGGAACCGTGAGTCGAAACCCCAACGACACCAAAGAAAATCAAACATAATTTGATGTATTTTATAAGTATTGAGTACTGTTAAGATTCCATTTGACTTTTTTAATAAAAATTATACAGATTATCGTACGTATTATTTTTAACATGATGTCTGATATACCGTCTATGCAAAAGCAAATTTGTAGTCTATTAGAACATCTAAAAATAGTATAAGTTAGACGTCGGATATTCCGTCTACGCAAATGCAAATTTGTAGTCTATTACAATATCTAAAAGTAGTATAGCTTAGACATCAGATATAGGTCCTAAGCAGCTGCAGATTTGCAGTCTTATTAGAACATCTAAAAATAGTATAACTTAGACGTCGTATATACAATCTAAGTTGCGGACATTTAGTGGTCTACAATGCATCTAGAAAATACGGTCGATAGACATATATGCTAGATGTTAAGTAAATGTTTATTAGATGACACTGTGTTCCTTGGGCTGCGGTTATTTTCCTCTCGTAGATTTTCTTTTAAGAACTTGAGAACTCAAATCTGACTTTATTTTGAAGAGAATCTTTGTCTTCATTAACGAATTATCATTTTCTAGTATCCTTTCTAACTTTATTATTCGTAACTATTAAAACTTTTTTTAATTTTTAACGATGTAGCCTATAGACGGGTGGAAAGATACTTTTTTACGATTAATGTCCATCCAGCACCTCAAATGCCGATCAATTATATACTGTTGTATTTAATTATTCAGTAGCTTTCCGAACACCGTCCCGTTTCCGTCTAAATACTTTTGCGTCATATATCTTGGTAAGAATAGAAGTTATTTTTTGCTAAAGGTAAACATGCTAATGTGGGTAAATATAAGCATGTCGTATTTTGGTAAAAATATCAGCTTATTTTTCTTCTGTTGATAGGCAAAAGTTTCTTTAGTAATTTTTCTCGTATTTTAATGAAACAATAAATTGCAAATGATTTTTTCTTCAAAGAGTTAACAATTTTGTGTTGTAAATAATAATATTAAATTCCATTACGTTGTTTACTATTTCTTTTTTTTTTCTTAATAAACACCTACATGGTGTTCGAGATATTAAAACTAGTCACAAATGACTAACCAATAATTTGAATCTGATAAATCTTAATAACTAAACATTTATAAGCTACAGTTCATCCAATGACGTCCTTTAGTTTGTACTGGCTGCGCAAAATACACTTATACTACTCACTCGCGCACAATGCTCTGCTTTTATACATAACACTACACAAGATCAAACGGTTTGGTCCTCTTCAGTCTTCGGACAAGATGTTGGTTATCCAGTAGCTGAAGGGCTTCTGCGTTGACGTGATGGTATAGTCTGGCCTGATGTTTGCCAGCGAACCTTTTTATCCCTTCTCGAACCATTGGGATGCCAAGATCACGATGGAGGTCCTGATTGCGTACGTACCATGGAGCATTTACCATGTTACGCAGCACTTTATTTTGGAAGGTCTGAATTAGTTTTATTTTGGAATCTTTGGCACAACCCCAGAGTTGAATTCCATAAAGCCAAATAGGTTTTAAAATCTGATTATAAATAAGAATTTTATTGTGCAATGACAGCTTGGAATTTCTACCAAGGAGCCAATAGTATTCTATGTACTTCATACCAAGTTCAGACCGTTTCTTCTTAACATGTTCCTTCCAGCGTAGCTTAGCATCCAAGTTCATACCAAGGCACTTAGCGTTGTTTGCATGATGTACAATGTTACCGTTGATATTAAACGTAGGGGGGTCCGTCCACCTTTTATTGGTGAAGTAGACATGGATAGATTTAAGTTCATTTAGTTTTATTTTCCATTTTATTGTCCAATCAAGAATTCTGTTACTAGCATTTTGCAATTAGCGGTAGAGGTTTCAGAATTGTGTCCAACTGCAAGCAAAGCCGTGTCGTCAGCAAATCTAGTCACATCTCTGGTTTCTGGCAAGTCACTGGTGTAAAGGAGGTAAAGTAATGGTCTCAGGACGCTTCCCTGTAGTACACCTGCACTTATTTCTTTGAGATCTGAATATTCGTCTTCTTGTTTGATGCGAAATAGTCTGTCTCATATGTATGATGATAAAACTTCAACATATTGTTTCGGTAGCATTCTTTTTAATTTATGGACTAGACCATCGTGCCAGACCTTGTCGAAAGCCTGGGTAACATCGAGGAAGACAGCCGAGCATACTAATTTTTCTTCAAGAGTTCTCTCAATAACATCAGTAATTCGATGTGTTTCTGGCGGAATCCAAACTGAAAATCTGGGATTAAAATATTTTCTCTTATAGGCCGCAGTCTTTTCAATAGTAGTTTTTCGAACAGTTTCGAGATAACTGGAAGTAGAGAAATAGGTCTATATCATTTGACATCATTTACTGGTTTACCAGGTTTTGGTAACATAATTACTTCTGCCACCTTCCAGATAGCAGGAACGTATCTGAGACGAAATGCTGCATTGAAGAGATAAGTAAGCATCACTATTCCTTTCTTCGGCAGTTGTTTAAAGATTTCTCCAGTAATGAGATCAAAACCAGGGGCTTTTTTAGGATTCAGATTAGTTTTAATTTCATTGGCCAGTTCTTTCGGCGTAACCAACATTATTTCTTCTGAAACTGGATGAAATGTGTCCTCAAGTAATACATCTGACTGGATTTGATTTGGTTTAAAGATATTGGCTAAGTGATCAGCAAACACATCAGCTTTTTGTTTATTACAACGAGCCCATGATCCATCTTCCTTCCTAATTGGTGGAATAGATGAAACAGGTCTTCTAATCCTTTTGGTGGCTTTCCATAAGGAATAGTCCGTGGTTTCATCTGCAGACAAGTCTATGAGATATCTTCTTATGGAGTCCTCTTTCAACTTCTGAATCTCTCTTTTAAACCTCTGAGTTTTATTATTTAAAATAGTTTTATCCAACGGGTTTATTGAATGCTGCCATTTTCTTCTAGCCTTTCTTTTATCTTCGACCAATTCTCTAATCTCCAGTGGGTAATTATTCCCTTTGGTGACATATGTAATTTCTTTGGTGTTGCTAGTCGCCGCCGATTGAATGATTCGGAGGAACTTCTCAGCTTCATTATCCAATTGGTCCTTGGACTTTAGATTGACATTCAAGTTGATATTATTATCAAGGTCAATTTTGAAGCTTTCCCAATCAGCAGTTCTATTAACTAAAATTGGCTGGGTTTCTTTTTTGATTATTCTTTCACTGCGTGTTAAAATAACTGTCGAATGATCAGAGTTTAGGTAGAAGTTTTCCTGTACATCAACAAAGTTTGGTGACACTTTTCTTGTAATAAAAAATCTAGCAAGTCAGGTATTTTATTTAAGTCTGTAGGCCAATAGGTGGGTTTGCCTGTAGAATGAAAATTGCAACTTGTTTCACCTATTTCCAGTCTAAGTTCTTTACCTTTGGTTGTGGTCAGGCGAGATCCCCAATCTACATTTTTAGCGTTATAGTCTCCTCCCAATATGAATCTCTCACCCATATGATGTATAAGTTTAAGATATTCCGGTCGTTTAAGGTTATATTTGGGTGGACAGTATACGGCACCCAAATTAAATTTTCGTTTGGTTGATTTGATGCCTACTAGAGTAAGTTGTATTTCTTCAGATTGAAGGTGACGTTCTTCATAATGATTAATATTGTTTTTAATTAAGATTGCACTACCTCCTTTAGCTTGGTTTCTTGGATGTATGCATTGATAGCATTGATATCCACTAAATTTGAGGTATGACTGATTAGTACAATGTGTTTTGAAATTAAGCATACATCAATGTTCTGATTGATAAGGAATACTTCTAATTCATGTTTACGATTTAGAATGCCATTGGCATTCCAGAGTCCAATTCGTAGGCCAGTTATATCCATGAATTATTTCTTTTTGGGAATAGCACCAGTGGCTCTAGCTTCTAATCGGTCTAGTATAACAGCAAACTGATTAAACATATCCATCAATTGTTTCATCATCTGCTGCATGGAACCATGTTCTTCATATGTGGTCGAAGATTAAGGATTTGAGTGTTGGACCTTACGAGTTTGAACAGCATTAGCATATGAAATCTCATTAGATACTTTCTTAGTGCTAAATGTTCTGGGTTGCGATTTTTTCTGCATTTGTTGCATCTTCCGTTTTTGTAATTCTTTTGCAATAACAGCGGTCGTAGCAGAGTTAATTGAAAAAAATATGTAAATAGTGACTAAATTTTCTTAAAATATGTACTTTTTAGCGTCTTTTTTTAAATATGTACCAAATATGTATGTAGTTTATAAAAAAAAGTATATTATTCAACAAGCATATAATGATGGCTATTAATCACTAGGGCGATGTTTAAGTTTATTAGAATCGGCTGAACGAATACTCGCCATTATATGCGAGTCGAATACTATACTTTGTCCACAACTGTTCCATTCAATTTTAATTCGATTTTTTATTCCATATATGTTTACGAACTGTTTAAAAGCCTTTGTAGCTCAGTGGGTTAGCAATCGAGTTTGTGACGCAGAAGACAAATCCCGTGGTTACGAAGATGATGCATTTTTGTATTCACGGTTGAAGTTTATCAGGCAATATAATAAACCCTTCTCAATAGTACATTCTAAATTGCTAATAGCGCGCTACGCTAAACAATAATGGTTCTTATTACCTGCACGATAAGGCGCAATTTACGTTTATTTTCTTAATAAGTTTCGTCCAAAATGGCTTGCGTTTTACAATCGCGGTTGTAAATTTTGGAATTTAAAACTTGCTAACAAAATACGTACTTTTAGTGACTAAATGCTAAAAATATGTACTTTTATGCACTAGGGTAAAAAATTTGTACTTTTATGTAAAATAGCGACCGAATACGACCGCTGCAATAACACATCCTCTGTAGCTCGCTGGATGAGCTGACCTGACCTGAGCTGTGAGGTGACCACCAGCGCATTTGACGCAGACAGGACTTCTTTGGCAGTATTTCTGAGTGTGACCAAATCTTTGGCACTTTTTACATTGAGGTACTAACTTGTTGGCTTTCAACGCTTCGATTTTGACTTTCATGTTAGCCAAATACCGTATTTCAAATATTTTTTGATGTCCTCTGTTTTATCGAAGGTTATAACGAACAACGGTAGCTTAACATGTTCAACCCTGTCATTCTCCTTAACTTTTTTTAATTTATTTTCTACGGAGATTACTTTGAAACCTCTCTCTTATAATTCAGTTGATATTTCTTTCGAATCGCAAGATGGATGCAAGTTTCTGATCATAATCCTAATCGGCCTTTCTTGCTTATTTTCGCATGAATGCCATTGTTGATTAGTTTCATTCATCATTGTTGTCAATTCACGATATTCTGTTTCATTATTGACGTTAATTTTGACTTGGTTATTGTTTAACAAAGTTGCATTAAAGTTAGGTTTCTTGTTTGGAGCTTTTGTTTGATTTCCTGATAGTTCTCTACATTGCTTACTACTACCGGGGGAGGTTTCTGCACTTACGTTTTTTCCGTTACTGCGGATTTACGTTTTTTGTTTTTAGGTAACAACCACGCAGTTTCTCTATTTACAATTTCTTCTTCTTCGTCAGAATTGATTGGTCTGTAAGATCTTTTTTGATTGAACTAATGCTAATTGCTCTTTTAAATTTTTTATTTCTTTCTTTAACTCCTTTTCAAGGTAAGAAATTTTTTCTAGGTCAGTTGAACATGTAGTTGCTATTTCCATATCGAAATACTACTTCTGTGCTTGATTGTAGACTATCTAACAATACGATATTAAAGATAATAAATGTAGCGAAACAAAATCACCACGAAAGATAGCCTAGCATCACTATATTCCAAACTTTTTTTTGTTAGATAAAAGCCCACCTCTCCAAAAATAATAAAAGCTTTACGTTTAATCTGCCGAGATCTTAAATGGGAGGATTCGGTACATAACGGTCGACCACGATAACTGAATTCACCGACAAAACAAAGATTCGCAACTCGATAATTGTAGGTTTTCGTGTTACAGTTAGATGTGCTCTTGGCAATTAGATGGTTAGAAAACGTTTTTCAAGACAGGCAGACAAAGTGAAAATGCAAGGAAGAAAACTAAAGAAAGGAAAGCTTTAGTTAAAGCAATTACAGCCTTATTACAACAAAAAAGGTTAAATCTAAACGTATAGAAATTGATAAATTACGTATTTGCACGGGCTTTTATTGAATGAAGGCTATTGTGTTGTTATATGGGAGGCAATTCAGAAATATCTTTGTTCGGTTTGTTTAATATTTTTGGTGATACCTCAATTAATATTGTTGCTCGTTTTTGTAATAGTTATTTGTTAATTTATAGCTTGTTCATGCCAAAAATGTTGAACTGATATATTAAAAGTTTAAAATATATTGGAATAAAATTTTATCAGTTTATCAAGATGAAGTGGGTTAATTACTTTGTAGGGTGTTGGAATGTACGAAGAATTCAATAGGTACTTATTAGAACTGTAGGTTTCTAATTTGGTAAATCAATAGTTAGACTGGAAAAGTTGAAATATATCCTTCCTTTTTTTCTACGAAGAAGCACTCGGATGTTTATTGATTTTAAGTTTGCATTTTTTAATAGTATTAAGTTCATAGATTCATTATAAATAGACAGATATCATTATCAGTTTCTTTTTATATCAGAGTTCATTTGTTGGTGCATAATTTGAATAAGTATGCGAGCATCTATACATTTCAACAATTAACCTGTTATTAACCTGCAACATCTGAAAGATGTCTTTGGAATGGAAAACGTACACTTTCAAGAGATACGTATGCCTTTCAACAACTTTTATCAGATGTAGATATAACTGAAATAGTATATGAGCACATATTTGTTTGCTTTTTTGGTAGTAATGGTACCTAATTTTTTGGGAATTCCTATTTTGGTAATTTGGTAATTATTGATATTATTATATAAGGAAAAAGTCTAGATTTACACAGCGATATTACAATTCTCCTATGTCGACTATATCTTGAAAGAGATAACTTGGTGTAAAATAAGTGGAGGGTTTTAGTGAATCTTCAATACAAATGCATAGCACTTTATAATAAAATCCAAACGCTCAAACTATTGTGTTAATTTTAATTTCACTGTTGATTTGTAATTTAAATGTATAAAAATAAGGGGCTTACGTAGAGGTTCTATTTTTTAAGATTAATTTATTTTTACCCTAGAAGCGTAAGGTTGCATTAACATGAAGTATGACAATTGCAAACATTTCAGTTGTCACGTTTATTTCTGAACCACTCTCTGTCAAGCTACCTATATTGCAACTTTGAGGTAAAATTAATTCGTACTGTAACGTCTGCAGTTGACAGATATAATCATTATAATACTGATACTATTTTATTTTTACATTTAGATTGTAAATCTCGCAAATAAATAATAAAAAAAAAACTTATTTTTAAAATATTTTTATTAATAAACATATTTTTAAGTGTTGAAGGAACACGTGCTGTAACAAATCAGTAATTTTATTTCAACATTATCAGAAAGTATCTCATTGCTAAGAATACGTTGGTTTCAAATGCCACAAATTTATTTTTTCTCCAACCGTCTTAAAGGTTTCGTGTTTTAATACTTGTGTTAATATTAATAATTGTCGTTAAACTTGATGTTTTTCTTTAATATAAATTTATACGTACGTTCAGTTACACTAACAATATAAATGAGAAACGTACTTTTAATCCATGGAGGAAAACAGTATATTCTGTTATAAGGATTAAAAATGGCATTTTTTGCTAAGCAATTATAGTTGCATATGCGAGACGAAGCGTAGTCGTAGCCAAGCAACTGCAAATATTGCGAGTCAAACAAAGTCACTTTTAATCCGTATCTATATATTTAAAACACAAGGCTTATTTTTGTTCCAGTTCGTTTGAGAGTTCCACCGGGCCGATCTAAGCGATTCTTTTTTATATTAAAGCTATCGCTCTGCAGATCAATCAACACTACTTAATTTTTATATATTTTTAATGTTTATATTTTTAATTTACAAAACTCGAAATTTTTTAATTTGAGATGGACGAATCGGACATTAACTTGGGACGCCCTCTCACTTTCTCCGGTGGTGAATTTTGTAAGTACTCCCGCTCACCCGCTTATAAATATAAAAAAGTGATCATTCCACTTCCATCATTAATAAGCTGTTAATGTTTAAAAAATTGTTAGGTTGCGTAGACAAAACCTGCATAGTTGAAAATTATGGACAACAGACGAATTAAAATAATAGCTGATGGCAATTGCTTATTCAGAGCAGTTTCATATTGTTTGTATAAAACGTAGGGAATTTGCCAACACTATGTTTATGTATGTCATGTTTTTGAAATACGTACTAATAGACGTTTTCAAGAATGTTTTAAACAAGATTGACTTTTGATTTTATTCTTATCATTTCGTAAGGTAGAATTTCGGTATGTATGTATGTTGAATAAACCGTCGGGGAAGCCCGGGAGGGGAAGCCGGAGAGGAATATATGTCGGAAGAGAGGAGGGTAAGCTGGGAGAGAGGAGTGCTAGGCTTAGAATTTTCAACTGGTTATGTTTGGTTGCGTTTATTTAAATAATCACTCACGAAAATCCAAAGGATTGTAATCACACATCGAATGTTGTATATAGGGAAATCCTTCAATGCTTTTGACCGTCATGTCTTGACGGGGTTTCCCTAGTTACATTTTAATACATTTATGTTTCACTTACATAGTATTTGGTGATTGTACGTGTGATAGGAACTATATAAACAATTCCATAGCAACCAAGGCATTATAAGTGGGCGTTATATCTATAATAGTAATTTAGATCATTAGGCCAAATACAACACTGTACTGTTTGCGTACGAGCTTACGTAGAGGTTCTATTTTTTAAGATTAATTTATTTTTACCCTAGAAGCGTAAGGTTGCATTAACATGAAGTATGACAATTGCAAACATTTCAGTTGTCACGTTTATTTCTGAACCACTCTCTGTCAAGCTACCTATATTGCAACTTTGAGGTAAAATTAATTCGTACTGTAACGTCTGCAGTTGACAGATATAATCATTATAATACTGATACTATTTTATTTTTACATTTAGATTGTAAATCTCGCAAATAAATAATAAAAAAAAACTTATTTTTAAAATATTTTTATTAATAAACATATTTTATTCGGAATCATATGGTAATATGTGCATTCCTAACCGCCTCAGAGGGTGGGAAATTAACCATTCCTAACTTACTTTTAATTCCCTCTCTTTGTCAGGAATGTAATCATTCCCTACCTGTTATCCCTCTCTTGGTCAGGAATGTGATCATTCCCGACCTGTTGTAAGTTCGTAGTTTGCTCGGTAGAGGGCGGGTGCATTATTAGGTCAAGTTTGTCACTTCAGTTGTCAGTTGTAAATAATTATTATTTGTTAAAAAATATGATGATTCCGAATAAAATAGTATACAAACCTCGGCGGGACGTTTCCTCCTGTCTCGAGCATTAGCTCACCTCGGGCCTGGGCCCTCGGTGAGCTATCTTAGCTCTCGACAGGAATGAAACACTTCCCGCCTCGGTATGTAATCTACTATTTAAGTGTTGAAGGAACACGTGCTGTAACAAATCAGTAATTTTATTTCAACATTATCAGAAAGTATCTCATTGCTAAGAATACGTTGGTTTCAAATGCCACAAATTTATTTTTTCTCCAACCGTCTTAAAGGTTTCGTGTTTTAATACTTGTGTTAATATTAATAATTGTCGTTAAACTTGATGTTTTTCTTTAATATAAATTTATACGTACGTTCAGTTACACTAACAATATAAATGAGAAACGTACTTTTAATCCATGGAGGAAAACAGTATATTCTGTTATAAGGATTAAAAATGGCATTTTTTGCTAAGCAATTATAGTTGCATATGCGAGACGAAGCGTAGTCGTAGCCAAGCAACTGCAAATATTGCGAGTCAAACAAAGTCACTTTTAATCCGTATCTATATATTTAAAACACAAGGCTTATTTTTGTTCCAGTTCGTTTGAGAGTTCCACCGGGCCGATCTAAGCGATTCTTTTTTATATTAAAGCTATCGCTCTGCAGATCAATCAACACTACTTAATTTTTATATATTTTTAATGTTTATATTTTTAATTTACAAAACTCGAAATTTTTTAATTTGAGACGGACGAATCGGACATTAACTTGGGACGCCCTCTCACTTTCTCCGGTGGTGAATTTTGTAAGTACTCCCGCTCACCCGCTTATAAATATAAAAAAGTGATCATTCCACTTCCATCATTAATAAGCTGTTAATGTTTAAAAAATTGTTAGGTTGCGTAGACAAAACCTGCATAGTTGAAAATTATGGACAACAGACGAATTAAAATAATAGCTGATGGCAATTGCTTATTCAGAACAGTTTCATATTGTTTGTATAAAACGTAGGGAATTTGCCAACACTATGTTTATGTATGTCATGTTTTTGAAATACTTACTAATAGACGTTTTCAAGAATGTTTTAAACAAGATTGACTTTTGATTTTATTCTTATCATTTCGTAAGGTAGAATTTCGGTATGTATGTATGTTGAATAAACCGGCGGGGAAGCCCGGGAGGGGAAGCCGGAGAGGAATATATGTCGGAAGAGAGGAGGGTAAGCTGGGAGAGAGGAGTGCTAGGCTTAGAATTTTCAACTGGTTATGTTTGGTTGCGTTTATTTAAATAATCACTCACGAAAATCCAAAGGATTGTAATCACACATCGAATGTTGTATATAGGGAAATCCTTCAATGCTTTTGACCGTCATGTCTTGACGGGGTTTCCCTAGTTACATTTTAATACATTTATGTTTCACTTACATAGTATTTGGTGATTGTACGTGTGATAGGAACTATATAAACAATTCCATAGCAACCAAGGCATTATAAGTGGGCGTTATATCTATAATAGTAATTTAGATCATTAGGCCAAATACAACACTGTACTGTTTGCGTACGAGTGTGTTGCAACACAACAAATAACGAGTATTTGCAACGTAGTTTCTAAGCGCGTGACCCATGAATTCTTTTGTGCCGACTTCTGCAAAAATTTCTTAAATAAAATTTACTTATTATTAGGACTTTTTTGTTTTCATCTTGGTAGCAACAACAAAAACATTTGAATTTAAACTGTCATGTCTCTGTTTGACTTTTGTAAATTTAGTAAAAGTTGTTACCATCCGACAAACATAAAAAATCATTATGAATATAGAACCAACATCTTTGGCAACGCCAACAATTATAAATTAAAACTAATTTTTTACTTGTACCATACATTCTCGTGAAAATAAAATTTTGTATGCACCACCAGCGTTGCTATATGATAATGCCCATCGGGCGACTTCCATCCCTTGGGATCTTCAGGCCCTCTGGCTGGAACAGCCCTCCTGGCATTATCATCATCCTAACGTCCATGGTACATAAATAACTATTTTCTATTAGTAACAGAATCGTCAACTTTAATGACAATTAATAGTGCTAAAACAAACGACTTTTAAGGTGGTTTAGTCTAGTCAATTTAAAACAAATTATCACGAATACCGGAAAGTTGAGATAAGTTCGTGGATCTTTGCATAGGCATATTTTGTGGGTTGGTAAATAACCACCTAAAAATTCAACACCTGGAGGTGGTGAGCTCGAAGATGAGGGTAAACCACGCCCCCTAACGGTTTTTGTCGTTTTTCTCGGAAACTATTAGGTTTATCGAGATGAAGGAAGTTAGGAAAAACAAAGCTTATTTAAATCCCTATAAGAAATGTCCAAATGCTTACGAAAAAGCACCTTCGAGGTACGAGATCCAGTCAACTTTTATCTTAGCATCTCTTCGCCAAAATCCATCAGGCGATATTATCGTTATTCTTGGTGTCAGTCGGCAGAAAATTTCGTATTGGTAAGTTAATTCTTAGGAAAGTACACCGGCTTGGAAAAAATCGCATACACTTTAAAAATCAAGAACCGAGTTTTTATGTAGTTTTTGCTATGTAAACGTGACCTTTCTGACTTTTGACGTTACATTTTTGACGGATAAATCTGTCATTAGGAAAATAAAACAAAATAATTTTAACTGATTGACACTGACAACTGAAAAGTTAAGACTGACTTAATACAATCAAAAATAGGTGTAAGCGAATTTTTTGCAAGCCAGTGTACACTGTACTAGTCAATTCTTTTTATTCTACCCATTACGTACAGGTGTTTCGCTTTTTTTGTAATCGTAATTTCCTTCATTTATAAGTTCTTGGTATCGAGTAAATTTTTGTAAATTTTGTGTAAAATTGAAAGAGACGATTTTAAAAGAAAACTGTTGGAGTCGACGAAACAAGTCAGAAATTATAAGGCGATATAATTTCGTTAAACATAGTCACTGATACACGTATATTATGTCTCAATGAAGAAAATAAGAAAAAAAAACAGATAAAGAATAGTTGTTACTATTATTTGGATGCTAGAACGGAATATATGGAAAGATATAAAAGATAGTATGTAACAGATGAAAATATTATAAAAGAATAATACTAGAATCAATACTAAAAATAATCCTCAACCAGTATTTGTGGAATAGAAGAGCAGACGTTGGAAAGTACAAAAGACAATTCATGAAACTAAAGAATAACTGAAATGATTGAGTTTTTACCGTAACATAAGCTGGACGCAGAACTGTTTGAAAATTGAATGGAGTATCTACTAGATATTTAATTATTTCTTAAGCTTAACTTCGTATATACAGTGCTTCTGTTGTATATTCTTGCATGCTCATAACTTTTGAAAGCTGATGTTTAGTAAATTTTATAATTAAGTAAATATTGTGATGATTTTTGAAAAAATAATAAGTAGAATGTGTTATTTAATATATTAGTTACTTTCTATAATAATCTCAGAATCTTGTAATCCCTATGTTGTTTTATAAATTTTATTTTGACACTGTTAATTATGAGTTCTTAACTGGATCTTTGATTAAGAGCTGCTTTTTTGATTTAATAATAATTTTATACGATAGGATAGCCAGTGGTTTTGTTTTAAAGAATTTTTAACATATGAAGGTTTAAAAGTGACGGTTCAGAACTATTCCCAATCTTGACAGATGAACTGACTTCGCCTCAAACAATTCTATAAATGAATATTTTAAAATCAAGTAAGTGTTAGATTTATTTCTTTTGTGTATAAATTTTATTTATTTGATTTATTCTTTCAGAGCGTAGAGGAATTTAGTTACGGTTTTTACAATAATCTGAGTTTAAGCGTAAGTATTTACTTTTATAATAAACCTTTGTATCAACACTATTAAAACTTTCGTATAGTAGAACAAAAGCACTAAACTTTTTTCTTTCTTTATTTATTTAAAACACTTTTTCATTACACAAACCTGATGAACTTAGATGTGGTTTTCTTTCTCATGCCCTTTCAGGTTCTGTTTGCGGTGAGTGGTGTAGTTGAGCCCTGTCTGGTTCTTAAACTAGGTTTGGTTGCTAAAGCGTATAGGTAACTTTGTCGAAAAGTTTATTTTACCTTCCTACGCCAACTTGTGTTGTTGACTTCAAACTTCCTTTCTTTCTTTTCAGTTTACTGGTACATGCTGCTCATCGATGGATTTACTTCAACACCTCAGGACTATTAATATGTTTAGAAAGTTTAGGTAATTTTTCTTTCTTATTTTACTTTCTTCTTATATTATGTAATCATTAAAACTCGGATAGTGTTTATATGTTAATTTTTATAATAATTTGTATTTACCTAAGAGACCAATAGAATTTAATTATACTTTATTATCTCAATACAAACCAACCTTGGTCATTCTTTGGGTTATACCTATTGTGTTTATCTTGACTCCACTAACTGAAACACATTAAATTTCTCTAATATTATTCTCTTTATTAATAGTCCAATTTTAACAGGTAACCGTGGTCTAGGCTATATTGAAATTATATTGTTCTATGAATTAAATTTTATTTATCGTTAATTAATCATATGTTCAGTGTCATTTTCTTATTGTACTAATTACAGTTGCTTTTTCAGAATTAAACTGCAAGTGAACATCTACTATCTCTAAACAGTTATTTTATTTAAATTGCACCCTTGTATAAATACCAAAATCAATCTCTACTTATCCTGAATACTTTTGTGATAATTCAGTTTATGTGTTTAAAAATATGAGTTTTCTCATAAACTTTTAATGACTGATGATCATATAGTTAACTGCTTTTATCTTGAGTCATTACTAACTTCATATATACATATGAGAAATATATTCCTGAACTCATCTAATTTCATCTAACAATGTTCGGCAATAGTATTTAAAAACTCACCAATCCTTGTAATGGTCAATCAAAGAAAAATGATGAAATATAATATAAATACAAAGATTAGTTAAAGTTTCACAAGTTTTATTAATATCTTAACCTGACAATATTGTTTCGACACTTTGTGTCATTATCAAAGGTAGATAGAATTGATAAACAAACACGTTGCTAAGGATAAAAACATACAGGAAATAGGTAACTAGATACAATACATAACAAAAACTAAATATCTAACACTTCTAATAAAGGAGAATTACTAAGCTCAGTTTGTTCATTCATTAAAGGTACTGTGCGTTTATGTCTGTATATTTCAAAAGCTTCTAAAATGTCTAATTTGTGTTTGTTGTTGCAAAAATGTAAGAATTTAATGTTGTTTTGAAGTGTCATTGGGTGGTTCTGTTCCAAAATGTGTTTGGCATAATTCGATTTTTCTGGATGTTTAAGTCTATAAGAGCGTACGTGTTCTTTGTATCTTATGTCGAAATTTCTAAGTGTTTGGCCAATATAAACCGAGTTACAAAAAGAACAATTCAAACGGTAAATGCCGGATTTCATGATATCTTGTGTTTTGTCTTTAGCATTAAATAAAAATGAAAAGGTGTTGGTGTTAGTTTTATAGGTTATTTTGTAACTGGTGGTTTTTCTTAGTATAGTTGCAATTTGTTCTGATATCTTGCCAAAGTATGGTATTGATATGTAGTTTGTGTCTTGTATTTGAGTGTCAATTGGAAATATTCTTTTGATAGCTAACCTATAATCTTTTTGTTGAATTAAAGTGTCAATCATGTTATGGTTATAATGGTTTGCATATGCTAATTGTTTGATGATTGAGTTTTCTTTATCAAAATGTGATCGTTTCATTGGAGTAGTTAAAGCTCGGTGTACTAAAGATCTATAAGCCGCTAGTTTATGCATTTTATGATGACATGAATCGTTAGGTATAGTGACGTCTGTGCTTGTGGGTTTTCTGTATATGGAAAAATCAAATTCATTGTTTGTATTAATTGTAATAGTTAAATCCAAAAAATTAATAGCTCTATTTTGTTCTGTTTCTAGTGTAAACGTGATGTTTGTGTGAAGACTGTTAATAAGAATTAAAAACTCATTGATAACCTCAAAAGAACTGTCAAAACAAGCTAAAATGTCATCAACGTAACGAAACCAAAAAATAATGTGTTTAGAAAGAACTAATTCAAATATTCGATCTTCCAAATTATCCATAAATATGTTAGCTAATAGAGGACTTAGAGAATTACCCATAGGTAAACCATCTTTCTGTAAATAAATTATATTATTAAAAGTGAAATAATTTTGACTGATACAAGGATCAAATAATTGAATTAACTCTAATCTTTTTACTAATTCTACATTACTATTAACTAGGAAATTATCTAACAAAGGAATACAGTCTTGTGGTGGAATCTTTGAAAACATGTTACAAATGTCAAAGCTTACAAGTTTTGAATGTGCTGGAAGATGTATGTTCTGTAGTTTTTCTACTAATTCTAATGAATTTTTGACAGAGTATTTCGATTTGTATCCTATGATGTTAATAATATGGTTGAGTTTCTTGGACAAGGTGTGATTAGGTGCGTTGATATATGATACTACTGGTCGTATAGGCATGTTGTGTTTATGTGTTTTAATCAGTCCATATAGCTTTGGTAGTTGGGGGTTTTTATGTATGATTTGTTGTTTTTCTAATTCGTTAAAGCAGATATTGCAGTTTGCTAAAGCTTGTTTTATTCCTTTTTGAAATTTTGTGGTAGGATCTTTGTTTAAAACATCAAAATTTTCTTTATTAATAAAATCATTAATCTTTTGTTTGTAAACATCTTTCGAAAGGATTACCAAAGTGTTACCCTTATCTGCTTTAACAGAAATTAAATTGTTTTCTGTAATTTTATGTCTGATAGATTGAGGTAGTGACAGGTTAGATGTTTTATTCTGTGTTTTGTCCTTTTTCAAAGATATTTCTTTTATCAGAATCAAGATTTGGAATTTTGAATAATTGTTGTGATCTTTTCTGAGTATAGTTTCACATTCAACAGCTAAGATTTCTTTAATTTTGTTAGTGAATTTTGGAAAAGGACCAAATTTGAAGCCTTTGTTAAGAAATTGTATTTCTCTGTCATTAAATTGTGTATCTGATAGGTTTATAAAACGTGGATAGAAATTTATCGTATTCTGGGTATTATAATTACTTTGTATTTAGCGTTTTTGTTGGGTGAGGTTTTGTAGTTTCTTTTTCTGAGTATTGTATTTTTGAAATTTAATATGACTGACAGTTTCTCTAACATCAAAATCTAAAATATCAAATTGAATATTATGTAATTTATTTGCAAGTTCTGTGTGGAGTACCTTTATATAAATGTGCAAATTGTCTCTAATTCTAAACAATTTCTTTGCTTCTTCTTTGACCCATCTTCTTTTAGCATTTTTGATAATTTTCTCAGTAATGTAATTACTAGTCTTGGTTGTGATGTTGACATATTTGGGAATGACTTAACGTTTAATACATTCTTGATTGAACCAAACATTCTGGCTAGCGATTCCGTGCTTAATCATCAATTTCTTATATAGCTTGGCTTGTTCTTCCAACGAAGATGAAATGATAGCGTTTACTGTCTCCAGTCTTACTTTGTGGAACTCCATAATCATGAAATATAATATAAATACAAAGATTAGTTAATGTTTCACAAGTTTTATTAATATCTTAACCTGACAATATTGTTTCGACACTTTGTGTCATTATCAAAAGTAGATAAGATTGATAAACAAACACGTTGCTAAGGATAAAAACATACAGGAAATAGGTAACTAGATACAATACATAACAAAAACTAAATATCTAACACTTCTAATAAAGGAGAATTACTAAGCTCAGTTTGTTCATTCATTAAAGGTACTGTGCGTTTATGTCTGTATATTTCAAAAGCTTCTAAAATGTCTAATTTGTGTTTGTTGTTGCAAAAATGTAAGAATTTAATGTTGTTTTGAGGTGTCATTGGGTGGTTCTGTTCCAAAATGTGTTTGGCATAATTCGATTTTTCTGGATGTTGAAGTCTATAAGAGCGTACGTGTTCTTTGTATCTTATGTCGAAATTTCTAATTGTTTGGCCAATATAAACCGAGTTACAAAAAGAACAATTCAAACGGTAAATGCCGGATTTCATGATACCTTGTGGTTTGTCTTTAGCATTGAATAAAAATGAAAAGGTGTTGGTGTTAGTTTTATAGGTTATTTCTGTGTTCCAAGACTGTATTCCTTTGTTAGATAATTTCCTAGTTAATAGTAATGTAGAATTAGTAAAAAGATTAGAGTTAATTCAATTATTTGATCTTTGTATCAGTCAAAATTATTTCACTTTTAATAATATAATTTATTTACAGAAAGATGGTTTACCTATGGGTAATTCTCTAAGTTTTCTATTAGCTAACATATTAATGGATAATTTGGAAGATCGAATATTTGAATTAGATCTTTCTAAACACATTATTTTTTGGTCTCGTTACGTTGATGACATTTTAGCTTGTTTTGAGTTCTTTTGAGGTTATCAATGAGTTTTTAATTCTTATTAACAGTCTTCACACAAACATCACGTTTACACTAGAAACAGAACAAAATAGAGCTATTAATTTTTTGGATTTAACTATTACAATTAATACAAACAATGAATTTGATTTTTCCATATACAGAAAACCCACAAGCACAGACGTCACTATACCTAACGATTCATGTCATCATAAAATGCATAAACTAGCGGCTTATAGATCTTTAGTACACCGAGCTTTAACTACTGCAATAAAACGATCACATTTTGATAAAGAAATTTCAATCATCAAACAATTAGCATATGCAAACCATTATAACCATAACATGTTTGACACTTTAATTCAACAAAAAGATTATAGGTTAGCTATCAAAAGAATATTTCCAATTGACACTCAAATACAAGACACAAACAACATATCAATACCATACTTTGGCAAGATATAAGAACAAATTGCAACTATACTAAGAAAAACCACCAGTTACAAAATAACCTATAAAACTAACACCAACACCTTTTCATTTTTATTCAATGCTAAAGACAAAACACAAGATATCATGAAATCAGGCATTTACCGTTTGAATTGTTCTTTTTCTAACTCGGTTTATATTGGCCAAACACTTAGAAATCTCGACATAAGATACAAAGAACACGTACGCTCTTATAGACTTAAACATCCAGAAAAATCGAATTATGCCAAACACATTTTGGAACAGAACCACCCAATGACACCTCAAAACAACATTAAATTCTTACATTTTTGCAACAACAAACACAAATTAGACATTTTAGAAGCTTTTGAAATATACAGACATAAACGCACAGTACCTTTAATGAATGAACAAACTGAGCTTAGTAATTCTCCTTTATTAGATGTGTTAGATATTTAGTTTTTGTTATGTATTGTATCTAGTTACCTATTTTCTGTATGTTTTTATCCTTAGCAACGTGTTTGTTTATCAATCTTATCTACCTTTGATAATGACACAAAGTGTCGAAACAATATTGTCAGGTTAAGATATTAATAAAACTTGTGAACCTTTAACTAATCTTTGTATTTATATTATATTTCATGATTATGGAGTTCCACAAAGTAAGGCTGGAGACAGTAAAAGAAAAATGAATTCAAATAAAAACCATGATGGTAAAGTGACATCGCTATATGTAATTATAAACAATATAAGAGACATATACAATCATAGGAAATCCAAATATCAACCTGTTAGCTATGAACTTTTCCTTTTGATCAAAGTGAATGTGCCGTTATCCGGTATATGCTGAGTATCATTTATCGTACCGGTCAATACTTGGATGTATTGTTAATCAATACAGTGATCATGTTTTGAATATTAATAAATCTCTGTTCTCTTGCTAAGATGTACTACACTCTAAGTTATTACTTATTACATTGATACCGACCAAGTTTTTGATCAATTTGTAATGAATTATTTAATTTGGTTTTCAATACGTAATTTTTGCTTCTCGCCTTCTTTCATTGCAGCAAACCTTATATTTTAATTTTTTTAATTTATATTTCAGCATGTGTTTAATTTTCTCAATTTAATCATCATCAATTTTGGAGAATATCAAGAGAATATCATCAAAACAATATCAATAACAAGAAGTGAAGCTTGAATTCCGAATTCCGGGATCCAGAGCATTTTTCAGGCTCGTTAATTCCGCGATTATACACAATTAATCCCGGGATTATAAAAATTCAATTTGACTCCAACTCCACTTTAAACGTGACAACCGTGAGAACTCAGCGAAATAATTTATTATTATTGTAGGAGTTGCTCTGTGCTCTATTTATGCAATACTATTTTAGTCTGTAGAGAGGTTACAAAACATGGAAAATATTTCGGAAGATAACCACCAAAAGACAGGGAAGAAGAAAATGATGAAGATGAGGATGTTGGTATTGCCGATCTTAGACGAACAATATTTGAAAACGCCCACGAAGAAAGTCTTGAAGAAAAGTTACATAAAACTCTAAATACGAGTATGGTGCAAACTCCATAAACAAACAAAATTTAAATAAAACTCTTCCTCGGGAATGGACTTATTCAAAAAGGGTAGATTTCATGAACAAAAATATCAAATGGTATATAATTTTTTTAATTGTCATACCACCTACCAGTGAAGTATTAGTTTCATCAGACACGTTTTTAGCGCTCTCGTCCAAGGACAAGGGCGTTAAAATATCTTATGAAACGAACATTTTATATGATTTTTTCTATTTGAGTTATTTTGTAATTATTTAAAAAATAATAACCTATGTAGTTAAGTAGAAACTTTGTTAGGTTTTTTGCGAATTGGCAATTCCGAAAATTCTAATTCTGCATTTGTTTTTCAAATTTACAACGTAAATAAGTTTGACGTTTTAAGAACAGCTGTTCAGCAGTGATATCAACTTTCAAAATAAAATGTTACTGCTTCCAGTATTCTTTTGGCCACGCAAAATGCGTATTAAGATATTAAGGATATAGTATTAAGAATACCCTCAAAAGATATAGATTTTCAATCAGTTGCTTGTCCCAATGTCAAACTTTCTTTCACCCTTAATTGAATATTTTAAAGCAATGAAAATAAATAGACTTTCATTGGAAAATTTCTTTAAAATAATAATGAAAAGGGAACAAACAAATTCGTTTTGAAGAAAAAGGTCAAACGGTATTTTACTGGAATATAAATGCTCCTCTTTTCGTTACATTTAAGCCAAATGCAAAATTAATATATGGATGCACGAGATGAAACAGATTAATATGATTAAAAATTGCCATGAATCTAAACGGTTACATTCCGCTTAATGTAAGCTTACAATTCTTTCTGTCTGGATACGAAACGTATGACATTTATTCCGAGTTAGACCTTTAAAACATGAATAATAATGTCATTCCCGCTACATTAAACACGGCTATTCTTACCCAAGGTAAGTAATCCGCTATAATCTTAAATGTCAATATTCGATCTAAAATTTAAATTTTCTCTGCGAAAATTCCCACGATCCCGAATTGCATTGAGTGTTTGTATCGATAAGGAAATCTTAATAATTTGGTAAGGGCAAATAAAAAAGATGGTTTGGAACCTGATCCTGGAAAGAAGGACACAGACAATGATGATAGCCGGTCGATAGAATTATATGAACGAGCTGCTTATTTTCAAGTCCTGCTGCTACCAGCGTGGTAGCTGTTGGTCGAACGGTAGCTACTAACGTGCTCAATTCGCGTGACCGCATGCTGTCTACCGCCTGTCACAACTTCCCCGCACCCCATAGAACAACAATCACTCCACCAGGTTTCAGCACTATAACTCTTAGCCCACTGTGATCATATATCAAGTTAGCATCATTGATTAATCGACTCGAGAATTTTGACGGCGTTATAACATTAATTTGCTGAAGATAAAGTGCTTTAATTTTCTCATTAATTTAATTATAGTCAGCTCGCCCTATCTGACATGCTGTGATTCATTAGTTGACAACAAATTAAAAGCATTCTTTAATAACAGCTTACTTGATTACAGATAAGTGATGTTTAGAATTACACAAACCAGTTATAATTAAGAAAGATCAAAATCGCCTCTTAAATGAGTACAGTAACTTGGTAAGTATTTTACAACTTAGTATTTACACTGCCTGAAAGCAGGTCAAGATGGATTAGAGTTTAATTCGTTTAGGTGAAATCACTTAAGATTTAATTGTTTTGGGGCGACTTTTCTTATGTAATTACAGTACACTACAGTATGTACATCCCACAAAACCAATCTAGTTTCAGAAAAGTATTTAACGCAACCGTAATAAAGTGATTTAAAACTCTATAAAAACGGCAACCGACTTAGAATTAACACCTTTTAAGTGCTATATTTACACCTGAATGAGATATAAACCAACTTTACTTTTAGGTGCTGTTGGTAAACAATGTAGCTGTTAGAGTAGTAAAATTCTCTTTGGTATTAATAATTTTCTACCTTTTATTTACCTCCTAGGCTCCGTTGCACTGTTATTACTTGTTAATATCTTGGAAATAATGGTTTTCCTTTAATAATTTTGACTGTTATAATATTTTTCAAACTGAACAACTTAAAATATTTATAGTTTCTACACATTTGAAGATGTAAACATCTTCATCCTGTATCCATATTCCAGCTATTCATCATATAAAGTGTTAATAAAAGACATTTAGAAAATTTTACATTATCAAATCCAATATGCTGCTTTTAAAGTTGTTTAGAACTATGGATGTGAACGTTCAAATAGTGCTAAATATAACTGGTACCAAGTGAGTATCATTAAGGAGAAGAGCTTTTGCGCATCCCCAGAGTTGAATGCCATAGGTCCAAATTGGTTTTAGTACTTGCTTATACAGAAGCAGTTTGTTACATGTAGACAACTTGGAGTTTCTTCCAAGTAGCTAATACATTTTTTTCAGTTTTATGCCTAACTCTTCGCGTTTCTTTTTAACATGGACTCTCCAGCGGAGTCTAGCATCTAAGGTGTCATTCCCAGATATTTGGCTGAGTCGGCATAAGGGATCTGGGTGTCGTTGATTCTAATAGGTAGATGTTGCTTCTGTTTATTAGTAAAGTCTACATGTACAGACTTATTTTTGTTTAACTTGATGCGCCAAGTTTTAGTCCAGGTGTTAATTTTATTAATGGAGGTTTGAAATTTCTCAGCGTCCTCTTCATGATCTTTTCCGACAGCAATGACTGCGGTGTCGTCAGCAAATGTTGCTATTGTTTCATGTTCAAGGCTTGGGATATCACTAGTATATAGTAGGTAAAGTACCGGACCTAGCACACTACCTTGTGGCACCCCTGCTCTAATTTCCTTTAATTCAGAGTAAGAATCTTCCTGTATAATTTTAAAATATCTTTCGGATAGATAAGATTGTAGTAGCTGTGAAAGTTGTTGTGGCAGACACAGGTTCAGTTTGTGAATCAAGCCTTCATGCCACACTTTGTCGAAAGCTTGGGCGAAGTCGAGGAAGACGGTGGAACAGACTTTTCTTTCTTCTAGTGATTTTTTCAATGACATTTATGATCCTGAGGACTTGATCGATGGTTGAGTGGTTTTCTCTGAATCCAAACTGGTGGCAAGGAATCAGATTCTTTTCTTCTATTATAGGTTTTAGTCTCTTAAGGAGTATTTTTTCATATAATTTCGAAATGACTGGTAACAACAATATAGGTCTATATGATGCTGCGTCCTGAGGAGGTTTACCTGGTTTAGGAATCATTATAACTTCTGCAACTTTCCACATCTTAGGGACATAGTTCAGTCTGAAGGATGCGTTAATAAGATTGGTAAGTTTTACTATAGCTTTTCTTGAAAGTTGCTTCAATACTTCGCCAGTGATCAGGTCAAAGCCACGAGCTTTTTTGAGGTTGATATTTGTTTTAATTTCATGTAAGGCTTCCTTTGGCGAAGTAGTTCTGATGATAACATCTTCTTGTTCCGGTTCAATTCAGTCTTGAGGGTCTTCTCCATCGTTTGGTTGGAAAATGCTATCTAGGTGTTCTGCAGACCTATATGCTTTTTGGACATTATTTTGGGCCCAGCTTCCATCTGTATTTCGAATTGGAGGATTATGTTTGAACAGGTCTTTTTAGTCGCTTGGTAGCCTTCCAGAGTGAGTAATCTGTTTTGTTGTCGTTAGTTAATTCACTCAGGTAGTCTCCAATCAACTCGTTTTTGATACGCTGAATTTCGCGATTTGATTGTTGAGTTGCGTTGTTCAGAGTTGTTTTGTCTCTTGGTGCTCTAGTCTGTTGCCATTTCCGTCTGAGCTTTCTCTTTTCTGTAATAAGGTTTCTAATCTCTTTAGGATTTCCTTATGATTCCTTATGATTATGAGTTCCTTATGATTAAGACTAAAAATTAGTTAATATTTTCTCATTTAACTATTCTGTAATTATTTACAATGTACAAAATCACAAATGTGACTAGATGAAAACTTATAGTTTGTGTATGAAAGAAAACGGAAAGGGCGTTTTTGCTTAATAGTTATTTATATTATTAGTGGGATAGAAGCATCATTACACAACGAGTGTGTAGATTACAGATAACGAGGGCGTTAGCCCGAGTATCTGTAACACACGAGTTACTGTAATGTGCTCTAGCCCACGTATGATATACAAAACTTTATCTATGACTGCAAAAAATTAAGAAAATCGAAAATTTAATGCTGCCGATAACTCCTATTTTTTTACATCAAAAGTAAGGTGACCTATGGATATGTTCAGTAAGCACTATGGCAACCGCTTACAATTTTTCAAACAAAGATCGCCATTTTGAGATAATCAGTAAAAATTGTGCTTGGTGGTAAAAATTAGAAAATTGTAAACATGAGTGACTCAGAAAGTTTACCTTCTGATATCGAAGAAGCGGCGACAAATACTGCTTCTTGCTTGGTGCCAGTGAAGTCCAAAGAAAAGTACGAGATGGCTTTTCAACGGTTCAGTTCATGGTGCGACGAGAAAAATGTTAAAAATATTACGCATGAGAATGTCCTACTTGCATATTTTGATCATTTATCAAAACAGTATAAATCATCGAGTCTCTGGGCTTTTTATTCTATGATTAGAACAATAATGAAAATGAAGAAGAATGTTGACATCAGTAAATACGTGCATTTAATCGCCTTTTTGAAAAGAAATCTGAAGGATATCGTGCTAAAAAATCGCAAATTTTCACTAAACAAGATATTAGCAAATTTTTACAAGAAGCAAATGATGATAAATTCTTGTTAATGAAGGTACTGTACCCTTTTTATGCATAAATTATTCTTACTAAGTAATGTTAATTTCAAGGTTGCTTTAATTATTGGGGTTGGTGGAGCTTGTAGGATCCAAGAACTTACCAACATGCTTTTGGAAGATGTCAAAGATCAGGGAGGGACAATTCTTCCATGTTCTAATACCAAACACTAAAACAAATCCAGAGAATTTTTTATTACGTCAGGCGGAATTGATGGAGTCAACATGTTAGAATTAATTCGAAAATATGCTGCACTACGCCCCAATAACGCCAGTAGTGGACAGTTTTTTTTAGGATACAGAAACCAGAAGTGTATAAAGTTACCTGTTGGTATAAACACATTTGCTGCTATCCCCAAGAATATTGCTACTTTTCTTCAGTTACCTAATCGAGCAGGATTTACGGGACATTGTTATAGGCGCTCATCTACTTCGTTGCTTGCTAATTCGGGAGCTGATCTTTTAACTGTAAAGCGTCATGGGGGATGGCGCTCAAATACAGTGGCGGAGGGGTATATAGACACGGCAGAAGAAAATAAAAAACAAATTGCTTCAAAAATTCTGGGTGACAAAAATACTATAACAGTTAGAACTACTGCATCGACAGCTGTTATCGAAAAAAATGTATCAGAAATGGCTTGTCCTACTATAAATAGGTGTGAAAATTGTGTTATTAATATTTATAACAATAATAGCATGTAATTAAGATTGAGTTTGAACAATAATAGCATGTAATTAAGATTGAGTTTGAAATTAAAACGAATTATTTTAAAGAGTGGATTTTTATTTTATTACTTCATTAGTGAAGTAATATGTCACGTTACTTCACTCAAATATTCAATATAATATGCAGTTATCAAGGCAGTCATAGATAAATAAACTAATGCAATTAAAACACGGTTTACGGATGATTTTAGCTTCTATGCATTAGTAGCATAAGCGGTTTATTTTTTTACCTTAAAAATGAAGAAAGTACAATGATTTTAACAATTTTTTACATAATGACACAATTAACTCAAGTAAACCATGTTGCAACAGCGAAAATGAAAAGAATGAAAATATTACTGTGAATAACCAGCTTTAACCTACACCTTTTATACTTTCATTCGTTTTTAATTTTTTTCCTTTATTTGAACATTACGTTTTTAAGTTAATTTTTCTTTGTATATTTCAGCACAAAGAAAATATATTTACATGCTTTTCCCCTTTTCAGTACGTACAACAGAAGACAAGAACTTGTGAAGCTTTAAAGTAACTCGTAATGCGTGGTAACATATTCTATATTTGTGTAAAAATAACTCCCCAATTTCAGAGAGTAAATAAAGAATTCGTTACTGAAGATAATAAATATTTGAACATAAAACGTTATTTTGAGGTATTCTTTGTAATTGTTTCGCAGGGGTAAAATGTTTATGTTTTCATAACGTACAAAACCGTGTATTATGTTCGCCTGTAAAATTTAAACCAGCATTGGTTAATTTGTTTAAATATTGCGTAGTTATTCATTAAAATATTATTTGCATCAGTAAGCATAGAATCCTACAGTAAAGAATATAACATTTTAAATATATAGTTATTTTTGTATCAAGTACCTAAAATACAGTTTTTTCGGACGAATCTTGCTGTTTACGGACGAGGCGAAGCCGAGTCCTGAATAGCAGATGAGTCCGAAAAAACTGCAGTTTAGGTACGTGGCACAAACAACATTTTTTTGTTAAAGCTCCCAAAATTCACAAGAACACATTCAAACCTCTTATTATGGATGATTAATGTGATCAGAGCAAATATTTCTCAAAAACAGTGAGCTTCGCAATGTAATTATAGCAACCAGATTGTTTAATGTAAACACGAAAAAACGTTGAGTTTTTTTTCGCATAAAATGCAGAATCCAGCGAATATTTCTGAAAAAGCAAAGAAAATTGTGTTAAATTTACTTCCAGTGAAGTCTCGTCAACTATATGAAAAGGAGTACGAAGCATTTATTCGATGGAAAGAAATGAACAACATTGTAATTGTAGACGAAGATGCGATGTTGAACTATCTACATGAAAAGGTAAGTACCGCTATACTTTATACATTCAATATTAATAAGTTATTGCCATAAATATTTTCGTATTTTCCTGTTACAGTCGCAAGAAGTAAAACCATCTACACTCTGGTCAAAATATTCCATGATAAAAGCTGTTTTGTCTGTCAAAGAAAATATTGAAATAAACATGTTCGCTAGAGTCATAGCTTTTTTGAAGCGAAATTCAGTAGGCTACGAGCCCACAAAGTCAAAAGTTTTGACGCGCCAAGAAATTAATACATTTTTGATAAATGCAGACGATGAGCAGTATTTATTAATCAAAGTAAGTTTAAAATCATACTTTAATGATAATATGAATCAGTTTCATATTGTAACTTCGTAGGTTGCTCTTCTCATTGGCGTGTGTGGTGCATGCAGGCGTGAAGAGCTACATTCACTAAAAATCCAAGATATTGTCCAAAAAGACGCAGAATGTCTTCTTATAACGATCCCCGATACGAAGAGCAACATCAAGAGAGTGTTTCCGGTGGTAGCTGAAGGTGAAGCTGCTAATTCTCTTGCATTGTACCAGAAATATCTTCGACTACGGCCAGCGAAAATTGAACAAGATTATTTTTTTATTTCCTATCGTAAGGGGAAATGTACGGTACAACGTGTAGGAATCCATTCTTTTGCGAAGATGCCCTCTATTGTTGCTGAATTTCTTCAATTACCGAACCCGACAGAGTATACAGGGCACTGCTTCCGGCGAAGTTCTGCGTCCTTGGCGGCAGATGCTGACGTTGATTTAATCTCGTTGAAACGGCTAGGAGGATGGAAGTAAGTTTTATCACAATATTATTGTCTTTTTATTCTAAATAATAATTAATTCCAGGTCGTCTTCAGTAGCAGAGTCATATATAGAAGAATCGATTGAGAAGAAGAAAAAGGTATGCAAAATGTTAATGGGGGAAAAGAAAACCGAACCATCCAGTACCAGAATATCGGTTTCTACCGCTACTACCACAACATCCAAAGAAATTAATACTATACCCTCGAGCTCGGCTATTTCGTTTGGGGGCAACAGTTTCGAAGGTGCCCAAAATTGTTCCTTTCATTTTCATTTTGGGAAATAAGGATTTAATATGTGTAATAATAATTAATGAATGATTTTAATAGGTATTATAGACTAAATAAAGTTCTTTAATTGTTGTATTGAACTACTGTGCTTTATTTATCTAAACGAGTCCGAAAAAGTTGTCATGGCAACTTTTCGGGACTGAGTCCGAAAAAGACTCATTTTACGGACTCAAATGAATCCGTAAAACAGCTAATTTTGGAAGCTTTAACAAAAAATACATTTACCGGACTCAAATTAGATTTTCAGTCCGGTAAAATTTTTTACCGGACTCAAATTGGATTTTCAGTCCGGTAAAATTTTTTACCGGCCTTGTAACGTAATAATTCATTTACCGGACTCAAATGAGTCCGGTAAATACCCTTTTACCGGACAGTATGAAATAAAAGTATTTTACTTATATAAAATGCATGGGAAACTGCATGGGAAGCTTTGAGGCACCCCTAAATATCGTTTGATTTTAAAATAAAAAAAATAAGAGTATTTTTTCGATGTAGAAATATCTAGGAGGTGAGACTATAAGATTTTTTGGACCACGCAAATGTACATAGGTCATGTTCCTTAAAACCATAATTACGGACCCAATAACTGGATGATTTCATAATAGTTAGCGTATGGGGAAATGAATTTGCACAAATCTGTTAAATTTTATCGAATAAAATTATAGTATATTGTTTCCTTGATTTCCTTCATGACGATTTAATATTCAGTAAATTCTGGATACATTCAGGGCGCAGACACCGTTCACTTGTTCTACTATTTCTTTAAGCTTTATAATTTGTCAAAATTTTTCTGCCCGGACCTAATTTAAAATATTGAAAAGACTTAACAAAGCTAGTCTGATGCGTTGGCTATTATTTTGTCAGAATTTAGATGAGCCTTAATTAATTAAACTTATTTATTATTGTACAACTGCACAAGTACCAACTTACTTTTGAAAATACTCAGTATTGGTCTTTATTAAGTTTTTAAAATAATTTTATTATACATAATCTGTAAATATAAAAATCTACACTAGTGCAAAACTGATCCGTTAGCGTAACTCAACAAATCTCCTGGTGTCGATATTGTATTTAATTAATTAAATTTTCAAAACTTATTACTGTTTGACAGGTTTACTATGTAATGTAAGCGTAATATAGGTTTAACACTGTTGGAAACTTTGTCAACATTACCTTCAAACTTGCCACGGGCATGCTGTCAACTGTCAACAATGTTAGTCCTAAGTAAATGTGGCTTATGTAGAATTTTCCAAAACAACATGTCAGTAACATGTAGTGACTGTGTTTGTAATTATCCCAAACAATATTTTTAGAAAGTACAATAATTTCGAATAACTGACAAACGATTGAAATTAGTTTTTACATCACATTAATTCCAAAGACAATTTTATTTTTACTTTGATTTCTTTTCTTGTATTTCAACTACTATTACTTATATTTAATAAAATTTAAATCAACTAATAATAAAGTAAGTCTTATCAGTACAATAAAATACGCATATATTAACTAAAATTCATGCTATAACAAGCGTTCATGTTTTACGTTCGTTCCCGTTATAAAGGCCATACAATTTGCCTTTAGAGAGATGTGTTCAGAATTAATGAGCAGCAAAAGCTTTTCAATTCTATAAACCATAATACTCAGTTGAGCAAGCAACACATTTCAATTACCTAATTCTGAAAAAACTCCGCACACTGTAAAATATATAAATATTCATTAAATGCAAATAGACTATTGAGATGATACATATGTAGTACGTCTGTTTATAGCTGTTTATCATCAGATACGTTTATTATGAACGCTGTTCTCTTATACGACTACTGCAAAACGTAAAGCGTACGTATCTTAAATTAATGGTCAAATTCCAAAAAAAAATCTATTGAAAAATAAATTTCATTACCTGCTTTTCCAATTATATGGAAAAAAAATCTATAATGCAAGCCAAACTTCTTTCATTGAGCTTTCAATAGCCGCCCTTTCCATTAGCCAACTTGCATTGCTAATGAACCACTTGAAGAGAGAGAATTGAAAAAATAGGGTAAGAGGTTTTTATGTAGTTGGATTACGGCTCAATTAAAATTTAAAAAAGTCCATCTTACATGGAGATTTAAATTCTAGAAAAAAGCTTTGCTGAGAATCTTAATTAATTTTACTCCTATTGCCAGTGGGAGCAGGTCCTTCATAGTAATCTGTTGGCTGTATCCTAGCAAATTCACAATAAATAATTTAATTAATAGCTTATATTAACCAGTTGTTAAAATTAAGAAAATAAAGAAATTAAAATAGTAAATGAGACTACAGTGGGTTTTATATAAACTGCTTTTCGAATATAAGTACGTATAATACGAATAAAACTTTCAATGTGCATTTGTCGGTTATTACTTATTATTAATGTTAGATAATCAAATGAGTAATAAAAGCGAATATTACTGTTAATTATTATTAGATATAACTTGTCAAGATAAATACTTGAACAAACTGATATACAGTGCAAATTTTATATCTCTGAACATGCAGACATCCTACATATAAACTAGTATGTTCAGTTATTAAAATAACAAGTGAAATGCATTGCCACCCCTGACAATTATGTAACTAATCTTACATGACTAACTTACTTACAAATACTAAATAGTGAAATAGTAATTATTCCTGAATAATTAACTCAACACAATATGAAAGAATATGGGTAACAACTCTGAACGTAAACAAAAACAATTGACAGAAGATATTTAAAATGTCCACCACTTTGTTCGAACAATAAGACAGATGAAGCCTTTACTGTATTTCTTAAAAAAAAAGATTTATTTGATTACAGGTTGCAAGCATTCATTGTTTTAATTAGTGATGGGAACTTGGGTGTCGAGTGTCGTGATACGTGTCGTGGTCGTGACACTTGAAGTGTCACGACTCTTAGTGTCGAACAGTATCGCTCTTATTAGATTGTAATTCGAAGTTGCTTGATCATTCTTACAAAGAAATTAAAGGCAGATTTGTTGAACTGGCCAACAATCATTGAATGAGACGTACATATAAAAATATTTTGTTGTAGATTTTTTTATTTTGTATTAGTATAATATTGACGGTGATAATTTTATCTTGGGTTTTCAGCAAAATAAATTAAAATCAATAATTGAAGTTGAATAAGTTCCTCATGTACCTAATTATTATTTTAGCTTCTTATATTTATACCTTATAATGTATTTTGAAGAAAGACTACTGTCGAAACAGGTGTAAATAAATACAATGATAATTAATTTTAATTAATTCAATTTATTTTGCTGAAAACCCCAAATAAAAGTATGTATTATCTTCAATCTTAACAAAAACACGTTCTCTAAAGACCAACGTCGTCAGCGAAATTACATTTTTAAATAGTTTTTATAATAAATCCAACGAATCAAGTCTATTCATTACAAGTTATTTATAGAATTTGTTTCTTTTCTTTTAAATTTCTGTTTCATAATATGTATTTGCTTTTATAAATAATTTAATGTCTTTTAATGTACTTAATGCATAAATATATAACCATAACAGAATTTACTCATATAATTGTTTTTTAATCCATAGTTTGCTTATGATTTATGTAGCTATGTATCTTGACTGCTTCTCGTTTCAAGTGGATTACATTTACATTAGCGCATGCATGATGTAAAGGCGAAGTGTCGTTAAAGTATCATGAAGAGTCGACACTTCTGACGTCATATTGTTTCGACTCTCAAGTGTCGCGACACGCGGGTAGTGTCGAGAGCCCATCACTAGTCTTAATTCTTCTAACTATTCGGAGATAAATCAGCTGATCGAGGTAGCCAACGTATTGTACCATATCTCCCATTCCAGGGGCCTGTGCTCCATCCATTTGAAACATCACAATATGAATATTCAATTTTTGGAGTTGTGGTGGAATACGTTTTTGAAGCAGTTCTAAAAACCTTTTTATCACTTAGTTCAGACCCCACGTCATTGACAATAATTCCTGAGTATACATTAACCTTTTGGTTATACTGGGTGTGGGTTACAGTGGAAACAAATCCATCATTTTGAAAATTTACAGAGTCATTATAGAAAAACAGCTTTGTCTGTAAAAACTATTTTATCAACATTTCCTCATTTTCATTTAATAAATTAAATAATGTTTGACAAAATTAGTTCTTCTGATTTTGGCTTCTTCAAAAGGTTTAGTTCTGGTATTTAGTAAATTTGTAAGATTTGTGTTTTCTTTTAAGGTTTTAAGCACCATTTTGCCAACCAACCAACTCCTAACAAAAGCACTATTTTGCATTTGTTAACTGAAATGTCAAATTTTTAATTGCGATAGTCAATGTAAAAACGAGAGATGTATAGTGAAAAATAATTATTTGACAAGCAACTAAAGGAAGAACTCTTTCTGCATGGAGTGTAAACGAATTTCAGCATATCTACGCGAGTGAGACACAAAACAAAAACGAAACACTTTTTTTCAGGTGTTGCGCAGATTATTTTTCAGTGACCATGAAAGAAAGTACCAAGTGAGTACCAAGTACTTGTGAAAATATTAAATTAATTATTCAATGTTCGTATTAGTAATAACTGGCCTGTTAAGCAATGTAGCTAAATACCTATTTGTTATTCACTCAAATACCTCCGTTTCATTCAATTTACCATTGTACTTTATTTTGATCACTATATGAGTGTAGAAGAATTTCTCTTACAGGAAAAAGCTTAGTTTTGTCACCGAATCTAGAAAATTAAATTCAATTTGTTTTTTGGCAGAAATACCTTTTGCCGCACTTAGCCATTTGCAGACCTCAATTCGGTCAATCTACAAAATGTGATATGTTTTTTAATAGATGTACTATTGCAATTTGAATTAGTAATTTTTCTATTTTTAACATTGTTAACAATCCCCTGTAATTATTCCCATAATTGCTTTGTCCTTTATTCCTGTTTGATTTCTCCAGATTTGCTTACAATTCTTCAATTGCTGCAAAAGTTGCCACAAATCTTTTGAATTTTTTAAGAGTTTTTCCGATTTCTTTAAATATCATAAATCATAAAATCTCTATCCCTAGGTATTCAGGGGCTCAGATTTCAGGGGATTTCCATTGCATTACTGCAAAGCGCTTATAGCCAGGACAACAAAGGAAGGGAAGAGGAATAGAGAGAATGCAGAAGAAACAAATTTAAAGAAAATAGAAAAAATGAGAAAAGAGGAGCGGTTAAAGAAGAAGGGAGAAGAAGAAAGTAGTGTTTAAATAATTTGCAAGAATAATGTTAGAGTTATAACAATGTTCTACCCATTACTCACCTACTGCATTACATCTCACTAGTTATTAAGGTTCATGACTGCTATCTTCTACTTCCCTGTCTATACTAGTGCTTGTTCTAGTAGTAGATCATGTGGTTCTTGTAGATTGTTAACTTGCAGTAATAAAGATTTTAATAAACTGTATTATCATAGAAAAAATCTACACTTGATATATTTTTTCCTCTCTCCTTTCTTTTTATTTTTTTCCCAACTATAGTAAAAACCAAATAAGAATAAAGTAGATGGCGCTTCGATCCAAGTTACATTTACACACCTAAAATTAAAAAAACAGCGGGAAATTTGAAATATAATATTGTTTAGTTTTCAAAATATTTACTGAAAAATATTGAAACTTTACTTCTGTGATTTTGTACAAGATGCCAGTGTATCTTATGAACAATTTATAAATAGAATTAATAAATAATGCACACTATTCTGACACTATGATTCGAAAAACCTTAAAAGTTAGGAGTATTTTATATTGGCCAAATATCAACATCTTCGTCTGATTCGTTGGGTTGAAACTTTCCTTCCGATCCTAAATTTATATTTTTTCTATAATATCCTCTACTACTTTATCTAAATCCCACCTTCGTGTTTTTCTTCATTAATTATGTAGTATACCTATGCAATCTTTCCATCGTTCTGCAGTAACAGTAGAAATCCCTTGATTACGAGGATTTGTTTACACCAGTAAGTGAATATATTGTATGTATTATTAGCTGCCATGTAATACTACATGATGTTTCACTTGTGCCCATATCAACTCGATTGGATTTAGATTACAAACATAAGGGGGCAATCCTAATATGGTTCTTCCGCCACTTTTCACCATTTCATCAATTTTGACCATTAGGAATTACTTTCCTCTTGGATTTTTGAAGGATTGTCGTTCAGCCATAATTAAAATTGGGTACATACTAAAATATTATTACGTTTATTTAAACTGCAATTAAGATTGTTACATAAATCATCATACCTGCACAGTAATAAGAATAGCGCCGGTAAGTTCTAAAAGAACTATTGTTTTAATAAAAAGACTAAAAATTATAAAGAACTTGAGAAAAACTCGAACTAAACCATAACATCGAAAATTGTCAGTATTAATATTTTATACATAGATGCAGCGTTGCCGGATTAGAGGTATGAATTTCCGATTTCCCCTTTCATTTAAAACTTCTTACATTAATTAATGAGCATTTTGTCACGTTAATTATGAATGTACTTTAATTATAGTTTCTGTTTACACACACAATAAGTTATATTTTCGTAGTTGAACGAACGTAAACCGTAAGGTTTATTGTAGAACTGAAACGGCGCTTTACACATAATTTATGCACAAATTTACTTTTTTAAGTTGTGTGAACGTGCCTCGTATTTTAGCCAATCAACGCGAAGGTCAAGCTTGCCCTATACCTTCCTTCGCTTTATTCTTAGCTGAATTCTACTATAAATACTTGATCTCCCTTCCATAACTGAATCTTATTACATAATCCCCACTCCCCTTTAAATTATATAAATTTGGAAATTCTAACATTATTTTATTTTTAACATCGGGTCTTCTATCTTCTTATTTTTAACATTTCTCTATTTTTCTTGGGAATGCTGTTGTCAACTGCTTTATTCATGCTTTACTCTGGTCAACACCAAGGAATACCTATTGGTGTCCTAATTAATGGATTAGTCTCTTGCACAAATTTGTGTTTGTCATAAAATATATAAAAGATATTCCTTGCCTTAAAGAAAGTTGAGTTAAAGCAATCCATTTTCAGTAAAAAGGAATTTGTTCAAATTCCTTTAAATTTCATCAAATCCTTTATAAATGCTTTAAACAATTTTTTGTATTCGTTGAGTCAGCTAAACTACGAGAAGATGCGATTGGACTTACGGACTTACTCTATTACGGACACTAAATTATTTAACTTTATCTCTTGAGTTAAAACATGACAAGTTTTTTTTTTTTGTTATGTTAATCTGCACCTGACACCCATCAACATTAGATTTTTAAATAATATTATGAATTCTGCCAATCGATGGAATTGACCTATCAAGATATTTATTTCATTTCGTATTTCAAACAATTGTTTATATACCACAATTAGTAATATAAAGTATATCTTGATCTCCGTTGTCAATGACACCGGAGTTCAAGACGTTCTTGATCTCCGTTGTTGGCAACGTAAATAATTTGATGTTGCATTATAGCCACACGTGGTATGCTGCTTTTTATCTCCTTGGTTACGCGTATGATGACACAGACAAGGCAATTTGCTTCTTTATGCAATAAATTCGGATGGATTTTAAAAGGGAGAAATTAGGATTGAAATACGAAATAAAATAAAACAACTTATGCAATACGGAGATCAAGCTTCTTTAAATCCTCGAAGATGCTATAACGCCTTGGCTGGCGCCTCGGAGATATAATACATCTTCTCAGATTTAAAGTATCGCTTGATCTCCTAATTACATAATATATATTAGCAGTAACTAAATCCTCATTTTTCAAACTATTTTAAAGAACAGTCATACTCGACTGTAAAATCGTGTTTCCTGACTGTAATCGCTAACGTATACATGGATAATACGATACAGTATAAAATGAAATAATCTTTACTCTACCGCAGCGACTATATTTCAAAATAAGCGTGTTAAAATCATCAACTCATTGTCTGTTATCTCTTGATCAAGTAAGGTGTCATTTTTGATATTTTTTGAGTCGCCAACAACCAACACAATAAATAACCAATTTTTATTTAAACATGAGTTTTACTGTAATTTTCGTTTAAAATTTAACTGGTTTTAAATGTCGTAATAGATGGTCAATAGCACACCATAAACGAGTTATGGCGCATTAAAAATTATGAGCGGTAATAAGAAAGTGAAGGAATATGTAGGAATATAAGTCAAAGTGTGACAATATTAAAATCCACATTTGTAAATGAAATGTGTATAATTCACAGGAGACACTCTAGGACAGCTGTTTCTATCTTTTTAGATCTATTCAGCTAGAGATAGTCTCCTGTGAATTATACACACATCATCCAGGCTTATATACATATGCCCACTTTAAATATTTAATAATACAAATATTTTGTATTATATTTTTGATTTTAAACTCGAATGGAGGACAAACAAATTCTTATTTATTATTGTTTGGTAAAGAACACCGCTTAATGCGGTATATGACTCTACAGATGTGGAAACATTCATTTCTCGATATTAATGTTATTTCCGGCTATGTATATAAGCCTGGATGATGTGTGTATAATTCACAGGAGACTATCTCTAGTAGATGAGATCTAAGAAGACTGAAACAGCTGTCCTAGAGTGTCTCCTGTGATTTATACACATTTCATTTATAAATGTGGGTTTTAATATTGTCACACTTTAATATTGACTTATTTTGTAAATAATATCCACACTTTAAATATTTAATAATACAAGTATTTTGTATTATATTTTTGATGTAGGAATATACTCATGACATGATATATTCCCTCATATTCCTTTACATTCTTTTTTTTGGTTTCGGTATCACACATCGCTACCAGCAATGCAAGTAATTTTGTTATTTTATTATTAACAACTGAAGTGTAAAGGGTAATTGGTTAAAAAATAGCATTTTAAAGTATCTAATTTTCATACTCTATACCTAAAATGAGTACTGCACTAAGATGAGGTGTATCTGATACTCTTTTGCAACTCTTATGAAGATGAATCTGGAGAAATGTCCTTTCTCTTTTGTAAATATTACAAATCAGCAACAAATAAAATAACCCAGATATGATTGTCTGAATTTTAATAAATGAAATAAATTACGTTAACGCTCTACGGTTGTTGTCTACGGTTCTCTGTAGGCTGCCCCTCGTTAAAATATTGGGTATTATATAGGGCGCCTAATACATGTGAACTACAATGAACACTTGATATGAATCCATACAAGTGAGTTAAATTGGATGATAGGTATTGTATTCAAACAGGGGTTTGGATACTACCTTCTAAAAAGCTTTCATAGTAAACCTGTTGCACCATTGATTATAATTCCATAAACACATACTTTACTACTGGCGTAATAGACGACCAAGGCGACTTGCAGGGTCTGAATAGCAACAGATATCTTTAAACGACTAAAGTACCCAATAAAGTATGTACTTAAGGCCTGTAAGCATCTATGGAGGATAGTTTATTTGTACATCACACTACTGAATTTTACAGAAATATTTAGTGCTCAACAAAAGATTACTGCAACCATTTTGAAATTAATAATTAGAAATTTTTGGGCGAATACAAGTCTATTACCTATATGTAAAAATTAGGAAATGAAAATTATTTACCGAAAAAGTAGCTTACATTCGCTCTGCGTTGTTGATTTCCGAAAGTTAAAGAATCCACTTTGCGTTTTAACTTCCTCTTTCCGCCTTCAATTAAGATTTGTAAGTAAATTTTGTAATCACAGTTGGGTACTCAGAGCCAACCATTAGCCAATTAAATTACATAGCTTTTACACTGATTACACACCGTTATAGTCGGCTCTCATTTAAAGTCGGCCTATTTGCTTCTTTATTTACTTCGTGTTTTATATTATAACTAAGCAGTATACAAAACACATAAACAAAATAAATTCCTTATTTACACCTTTTTCATTTGTATACTAACGGTATCATCTCCACGAAACGAATAGTTATTGTCAACACTTGCTGTTAATCATTCACGATTCGACAGAGTCGCGGGTCACCAATTCACCTTGCATGAGTGCTTTCAACAGCTGCCAATTTGCTGCACAGCTTTGACCTAGTAAAACGTGTATAAAATGTTTGGTTCATTTCACTGTGCGGCTGTGTGTGTGGTTGTATGACAATTTAGATGCGAAAGCCTTTGTTTTATGTTTATTGTTGCATTAGATTCATCCATGAAAAGTTTACTTTAACAAGGTATATAAATACAGTCACCTGCAGACGCGACGCGAAGCCTTTTTGTGAGTCTGCTGCTAGGGAATGAGTCTGAAGCATATAATATCAAGTTACGAGTTAATTAGAAGAATGGGAACGTTAAATATTAATTATCCTGTTCTTAAACGAACTCTGCTATTATTTTTACTTTAACGTGTATTTCCCAAAGTCAAGAAATAACCCTTTTTGCGTTAAATATTAATTTACTCTATCCTTTTTTTAGAATACTATAAAACTGTTGCAAAAACTTATTAAACTTGTATAATTTGTTTAAATTCTTGCTTACAGTGTTTCGTAATTTTTACATTTTGTTTATTTCATACCCGTTCATAATTTGACGTTTTTCGGATCATTTATAGTACGAAAAATGCATCTTTAAAGTACTAGGACTTTAAAGTAAAATATTAAAGTCCTAGTACTTTAAAGTAAAATATTAAAGTCCTATTTTACTTTAAAGTACTAGTACTTTAAAGTAAAATATTAAAGTCCTAGTACGTTAAAATTTTACGTCAATTGTTTCTATGGTAACGAATTTAATTTATTATATAGAAATTACTCAACGCGCACTTTAATTATTACAGATTACTTAGAAATCTCAAATTTTTGATTCGTACTAATTCAATACGGTAACAGTACAGTATGAAATAAAGTTTTGTATTTACTTCGAACGAAAAGTGTCTTTAAAGTATTCACAAGTAATTTCAGCCTCGGCTAAACGCCTCGGCCGAAAACAACTTATTTATACTTTAAAGATTCACTTTTCGTTCTTGTTAAATAAATAACTATTATAAAAGCAGTAGATACAAACAAAAAGGAGATATCTTGCCTAATGATGAAGTTGCGACAATTAAAAACAAAATAAAACTTTAGCTGGTTCAATTGACTATAAATTTGATTAAAGATCAGTATAAATCCTACAAACTTACAAATTGGTGGAATATAGGAAAAATTATGAAAACGGTGGTGTTGTTGTCAATTTTCAAATGCGGAAGCACTGAAAACAGTGAAAAATAATAAATATACAGGTAAAACGATGGCAATTGAATATACAATAAAATGCATGAAGCAAAGAAAGTCTTTCTAAAATTATTTATAAAAGGCACATCAGCAATAGGAATGCAGACGATTTAATTTAGGTTAGAGGTTAAGTTAGAAGTTAGACTAGAGGCTAAGTTAGAAGTTTAGTTCGAAGCTGAGTTAGGTGTTAGATTAGTTAGAGAAATTCAGTTAGTTTAAATCTTTTCGCTAGCAAAAATTGCACAATCACAATCACAGATCTACTAACAATGATTTTATGTAAGATTTTGCGTAAACTTGGTATTGCAGCATCTCCTGATGTTCCTGAAAAATTGTTAACGTGATTGAAACGTTAATGCGATTGTGTCGTTAGATTTCCAGAGATCATAAAATGTCGCTTAAGGGTCTTATCATCTCAAATTCTGGAATTATCTAGACTCTTTACTTATTATCATTACACTTAGCTTTTCTTACTTATTGCTAACGTTTTGCTTTTGACAAATAAACACTGTACTAGTAATCCCTAAACCGCGTCATGTTATGTTCTATCCATTCCTCTACTAATGCCTAACGTGTTGAGTGGGCCACCAATGTAAACTTTTGAAACCAGGAGCAGATGGTCGTTGGTGTAATCCAGAGGGAAGTAAGACTATTCTGAAGAGTTGTGGGATGGTCTATTAGGTACTATGTTAGAGACTGCAATGCTTTTGTTACCACCCACAGCAGAAAATCAACGAACTATATCTAGTGTATAATCTACACATTAAGATTAACTACTCGATTACTAGGACAGGATCGGTAGGTAGTATATGATTATTTTGTCCCTGGACTTGTTAGAGATTAGTGTTAGAGATGAGCCAGGCAAAATGAGTAAAGGTTGTACCGTATCAACACGCAAAAAACCAGAAGAAATGCAAGTACGTAATTATTGTGAAGCTGTATACCAAGTTAGAAGTCTAACAGATAGGTTCTTTTTCTGATGTCAGCTACGTTCTTTTGTAAGCTTTGCCCAGTTGTTATATTCTAACAAATCTGTAAATTTGATTAAATAAGATACCTATGTTAGAAAATTACTGGTATCTGACTTTAGAAATCTTTGAAAATCGAATTCCGTGCTCTGTTGCAGGCCATTAGCGCTTCCCTCCTATACTTGCGTTGTGCGTATCCAGTGATTACAAGTGTAGGGGACCTACAGCTTAAGGTAGACTCAGAACCACCCCAGGTACTTGACTCTTTTCTATTAATTTCAGGAAAATTTCCTGGGCAAAGTATACCGCGGTGGTTTGCCATTGGCTTCCGAGGGAGAAGCGATTTTTAAAAATCCGGTGATATATTGGCCGGGGTTTGAATTCAGTACCGCGCACGCAACTAACCGAACCACATTCGCTTTTGAAAATCATCATTGCCCAGAAATGCGGATTTATAAAATTACTGGTCAGCAATATATTTCTACCAATTGGTTAATATCATGTAAGTATGTACTATAAAACCCAAAATATACTAATTTGTATTACCTCTAATCAGCAGGCTGTTTCTAGAAATCTGTTGATCATCAAATTTGATCAATCGGTTGTCCTAATGGCGCTAAAGTGGTAAATGCAAGGTACTGAGGGTTTGGCTTATTTGTTAAACTCTTAATAATAATTTGTTAAATAATTCGAAATAATTTAATCAGTTGCACATTTCTAACATGAACATTTCTATTATACTAAATGTTATAGAATTTTCAATAGTTAGTACGCTAGAAGTATTTAAGTCTAATTAATGAGCAATGCATTGCTATTTATAGACTTGTGCATACGCAGTGGAAATATTTACATATGGAATTTACGTATAATAAATCTTGTGTTCTGATTTTTTTGTATTGTTCGTATATCAAACCTTAGAAACTTAACTTTATTGTATACTTATTTATGCTGTGTAGATAGTGTTGCTCAGGCGCAAGAAAATGCATTAATTTTAAAAGAGTGGTGTAAGTAGGCTTTATGCATTATTGTTGCTTAATGTTGATAAGACAGTTTGATTTACTACTCTGTATAGAATTATAACTGTGAGTTTTATTTTACAAGAACCTCTTATAAATAAAATACACTGAATTAACATTTTTTTATATATGTAGGTTTAGATATTACGAGGGTATCAAATGAGAGTATCTAAAGTGCTTTACTAAGCTTTACCGCAATTACGCTAGTAATCGTTAAGGTTACCTCATTAGTATTTCGGTATTGTAATGTATGGTAATGTAATGTAACCGATATTGATAATATATAACAAAAATACAAGTACGGACGTTGAAGTTAAAATTTCTAATGCTATAAACAAAAAGGGGATGTATTGTTGGGCTTGCATCATGAACGGGTCAAGGCCAAAAATTACATTTTTGGATTTTTGTAATAAAGGAAATAACTTACATTGAAACTTTACTACATACAGTTATTAATAAAACAATAAACACATTGACCATAAGAATATTATTTACATAATGTACAACTCCTACCGCTCTAGATATACTAGCAGAGTGATTTCAGATGAAAATCATTACGAAAAATAACTAATTACAACCATATGCAAGAGAATAATACACGACAACCCTAAGACTACAGACTTGTTTATAATAAACAAATAAATAATATTAAATTTTTTAAAATTTATAACTACTATGAAGTAATTCTATTAAATGTGAAAAATCTAAAGTTCTACAAGTAACATAATCACACAATGCATTGTGTGATGTTGGAAAATATAATTTAGTTCAATTTACTTTTAATGAAAGTCATCTTATTTCTAGCGTAACTAAATAAATATGAATAACAAAATAAAGCAAACTAAACTAAAATAACTTTCATATTGTTTAAAATGCTTTTACTGTAACTTTGTTGGACGTAACAAAGCTCTGTTTTAAAAGATAATTTAACAACCCATTTTAATTATGTTTTTTTTATAAGCATTATTATTAGTTGGGAAACTTGACTGCTTTACTACAGAGCGTAATAAAATTACAATGAACTAACAGGGTAAAATTAAGAGAGAGGAAAAATATGCGATAATGAATTTGACTTGACTAGCTTTGAGCTTAAAAAAAGCAACGAGTAGAAAAGCTTTGGAAAACAGTTTCAAAGTAGTTTTCAGGCAACTGAATACCGAACTGTTCAAAATATGTACATTATGTACACCTTAGGTTATTTAAACTTAATCACCGTTCATTTTGTTTCTAATTCCAAGCAAGACATAATGTTGAGGTACAATTACGTAACAGATCCTATTTCCAGGTAGTTATGAACTAGTTTCGTGTTATTTTTTAAAATTATGCATCTATACATTTTCAATATTAGTTCCAGATAGTAATAAGGATTGTAATTGAAATAGTTCAAAAATACAAAAAGAAAAGAAATACAATATACAATGCAAAAAATGTAGGATTTCAGATATAAGTAAATTACATAATAAAGATTAGAAATAAAACTAATTATACAGCAAACCTAGCAATTATAAATAACAATTAAATTACCTATCAACACCTTCTTAAATTCCTAAATTGCCAGAAAAACTAATGAATTGTTTTCATTAGTTTTGATATTATGTTCGTCAATTGTATTTCAAGTATTTCTTTTCGAACAAGATATTTAATGCGAGATTTGCATATTACCTCGTTGCTATTACATTGTTATGAAAGTTTATCAAAATTAGTAATGTTTATTTGCAAAGATTTCGATCTAGCCACTTTAGAAGAACTAGAGTCCAATACACCCTATTGATTGTTTGTAAAAACCAAAATCAAAATTTGTTTTGCACGTATCAGATGATTCGTGATCAGATGATTACAGTAACTTCAACGCATCTGCTTAATTTAATTTGTTACAATTAGGTACAATTTCGTATAATCGTAATTATAAAAATTTATAGTTTAGAAGATAATCCATTATACTCATGGTGGACACATAATTAAAAATTATAAGAAAAAACACTTAGTCTTCTCCACGAAATTAAATTTTTTTATTAAAATTGTTTAATAAAAGATTTTATTTCGTGGAGAAGACACAAGTGTCTTTCTTATAATTTTTATAACAATTTATGGATAAAAGACAAGAAAATAGTCATATAAAATAAATCTAATTAATCCTATAAACAAAAGACGATAGTTTCATTAGAATCATTTGCGAGATAGCATTCGTGATGTGAACCACGTATTTATCAATGGCACGATATGAAATGTTATATGAATTTTCCTATGCCAATTAAATGTAGTAACTGATCCTTAATTGATTTTATAAAATTCTTCATTTTTCAAAAACAATTTACGAAAAATCAAAAACATTAAAATTAAAATTCTTCGGCAAATCTCTGTATAAGGGAATAAGGGAATAGCGACAATAAGCATAAACGCAAAAGCACCATAGCTTTTTGAACGCTTTATCAGATTTTAAAATCTTATTGAGGAATACTCTGAATACACAGTCTATGATGCGACAAACATTGAAGTAATTTTTTTAGAAAATTTGGATCGCAAAAATCTGCTTTGCGCAATGGTTTGGTAAATGTACACATAATATAGTTTGCTAAGAAAGATATTTCAATTCGATAGAGAAGTCATAAACAAATTTAATTTGTTTATTATAAAACGTTTATTGTTTATAAGAATATCATATTTAATAAAAAATATTTACTTCTTCTTAATCTTTATTATCTTATGCAGAGATTTGCCGAAGAATTTTGATTTTAATGTTTTAGTATTAGTATATTTAAATAAAATAAAATAAAAATGAAATAAATAAGTATTGGGTTTGTCCCTTAACTACTTTCTTTTTTTAATAAAAAATTTTCTAATAAAAATAAATTTTTCTTAAATCGTTGCATAAAAATGTTATTAATCACATTTAAAAAATCAAGAATTTTATAAAATCAAATAGGGATCAGGTTATTGCCTATATAAATCACGCAAGAAAATACATATTAATGTTAAAATATCGTACCACTAATAACTACGTGGTCCACTTCACGAATTTTGTCTCTTGTGCATTATTATCATCAACACTGATTTTCATTTACTAAGTTTATACGGTGGCAAAAATGTAGTTCTATGAATTTCCTTTAGTCATATAATTATAATCAACTGTGGTTGATTATAATCTGCTGTGGCTTGTGGGTATGGAATTCAGCCTCGAGACTACTTTTATAGGCATGCACCAAAAACAGTATCTTGCAATCGTGTTTTTGTGAGTGAAAAATACATAATTATTAGAAAACAGCCGCAGTCAAATCATAATTAATTAATTATAAGGCTGCTAAAAGTTTTGAATTATACCTGACCACCATCAACTATATAATGACTTCAGTGTGTTTATAAAAATGACATAAATTATGATAACCTGTATGGTGTACTTTAAAACTCTGAATTTGCTACACTAAGAAAATTCCATCGCGTGATTAAATTGTAGGCATTTTATTTTACAACATCCTACCATTATTAGCATCCATTTTCCTCATCCAGATGACTTATTGTCAGGTCAGATATATGTTTGAATAAAAATCTATCTACAATTGGATCTGCCGTATTGACCTTTGTAAGGAATATTTTCCTGGAAAAGTTTTCACAAATTCGAAATGCAGAAGCTAAAGTTGCGTTATCATCTAGTCTCATCACCATAACATTGAGTATTACCTAATTCTGTGAACTTTTGATCATTCGACTTTCTGTCATTCAAGTTACTAATGAGATTGAAAGCTTCTTGATGTATTTTATCACTGGAATGCCAATGACAAGCCTTCAATTTATATCAATTGTCATGCTTTGTAGATGTACTTGTACTACTTTTATAATTGCACGATTGAAGACAAAAGCCGTCGTTATTACTAACTTCAAAATTTCAAATTGAAAACATTCTGAAGTACTGTTCATTGTTGTAACATAGACTGAAAGAAATATACTTGCGTTACCATACCCTTGTGCTTCTAACGGTAGTATGAATTACAAACGTTATTTATAAAAGAGTGGACGTTTTCCAGTACAATCTTGCCAACAATGTTGCCAACAGATTGTTTACGAGTAACAAAAAGATAATCATGATCATATTATGATTAGACAATATCTGACAAAGGTCGCAGAAAATGAAAACAGGATATACTTCGCAGACTTCTTCTAGAAAAATTTTTATATTTTTTAATTTTTTTTAAATATTGACATTTAAATTCAATGTAAAGTTTTGTGGATAAAGAACTTGATTAGAAAAGATTGAACAAAGATAGAACATTGAATTTTTTCATTGTTCTCAGTGGACACAGTCTAAACCCAAAAGTCGTTGTCCATTGACTCGGGTCCTGCAAGTCTTTGCGTTTATCTAGAAAAGCTGTCGACGCTTGAGTCGTACACTTTAAAGGTACGTATTTTGTTAGGGAAGCTTTAAAGTGTATCTTTTCATGAAAACTGGACACCAAACTTTGGCTGTACTATTTAGAGACACCCTCTATATATGCATATTTTATTTGAAACGGTGACTCTCGCATGTAGCATTGTTTTTGTTAAGATGAAATTTATTTCATAATAGTTCTGTAAAACATTACAAAAATCTTCTGGCTGCAAGCTGCAAAGAATTCAAGAAATAATAATACCATTACACTACCAGATGTAATGCTGTTCGCTTCCTATTTAATAGTAAAATATTTTGTTATAACCACTGCCATTTTTTATCTATAACTATACTTTTATTAGGGTTTAAACAAAAAAAAATTACAATACTCAATAATCAAGATATCCGTCTTATTTCTTCAATGAGAATAAATACGTTTACATAGATTGTATCCAACATAATACTCTTTCTTAAAAATAGCTGCAACACATACCCTGCTTGTTGATTCAATATAAGAGTTATTCTTTTAATATCTTGCAACGACATTGAGTGCATGTTGGTGTAATAAAAGCGCAAATAACAAAATAAAATCTGTATGATTTTACCACTAGCCAATAGCATTTAGAAAACTTATCGTTTAGTAGAAAAGCGCAATATCTATAATATCTTCGAAGTAACGGCAAGTTCGAGTAGGATCTTTCTGTATTTAGTTTCTCTAAGATTTCTAAAGCCTTTAGCGAAACTGACTTAGGTAAAAGGAACGTGAACGAAAAATACAAAAACCGAATTGAAACATTGTATTTGTATTGAAGCAGTAATTTGTTCTTAAGTATTACAGTGATTAAATCAAATATCTTTTTATTTTGTATTCTGTTTAGTTGTAAAGCTATTTAAAAAGCTCATATCACCAATAGCATTTAGAAAATCTGAGACTTACATCTTTCAGAAAAACTCCAAACTTTCTAAAGAGGCAGAAATGTAACTAGTGAATTCGAGTGTCATGAATCGTGTTACGCATATTCGTATGCTCATCAAGGTATAATTTCGAAATTTTGAACGTTTTTAATAAATATAAAATTTGTTAGAATTATTGCAACTAACCAGTTTGGAGGGTTTCAAAAGATGATTGCTTTTTACACTAGAAGTAAAGTATTAAACTGGAAAACAGTCGTCAGACAGCGTAATGATCGAACGCGTTGCATCAGCACCAATGCGGTGGTCGCATGTCGTGAAAATGAGGTCAATGTGAAGAAGTGATTTGAAAAATCTGTAATTTGGTACAGTGTTAATTTATTGAATATAGTTTCTAAAAAAAAACAGTCAGACTTTATTTTGATAGAACCGAGCTAGTCAGCCGTCGCTAGAAGAAGTCGTTACTTCTATGTTCTATATTGAAACGCATTCAAATCTGAGGATATTTAGTTCATGTCCTGTTCATGTACAGAAAAAAATAAATAGAATTCTCACGGTTGAAATCTTGCTTAATTATGACTCTATTTTGTGCAAATAATCCCTTGTACAACATTTAATTTCGTAGAATATCAAACGACTTAAGTGCTCTAAATGTAACAATTCTTATTTGGCTTACAGTTTTTATCGCTAAGTATTTTCAGTTTATTATTTCAGGCACCTTTAAAAATATATTAAGAGATGTTTTTGTTGAATTTTGCAATTGGAAAAACATATTGTCAAATAGTATATGCTTGATTGGTAAATGCAGGAAGCGGAGGGAGTGAGTTTAAGATGATCTAGCGAGGAGTCTAGCTCAAGCTAGCACCTATTGGGGGCCTTGTTGGTGTGGCCTCATAGATGTGCATCGTCTCAAGTTTACGCGGCGAATTTTGTTTTTGCGTTTAACAAGTACATTAGTGACCTTGATTGTGTGAATTTCGTATTGTACCTTAGGTCTAATGAGAAATCGATTTGTATAAAGAGATTCCTATCAAGTGTGATAATCTTCAGCAGTTTTACCTTTCCTCCAAGGAGCTAAATTAACAAGAGGAAGTGAGGGTATAATAGTCTAGTGCGTTTTAATGAATTGTATAATTTGTCCTAATTAAGTTATTACCGGATAATCTAAAGTGACATTTAAATAAATATTAGCTCTCTTCGTTAAAAATCTTAATCTATGAGAAAACTGATATTTTCCAAAATAAAATCCCAAACGTTTTAAATTCAGTAAGTAAATGTTTGGTAAAGCTCAGTTTAAATGCGTTTACTATGATCATGATTTGATCATTATTTCAGCAACAGTTAAAAGTTTAAAACCAAATTATTAATAATAATCCAGTCAAGTGTAAAAATGGAAATTATTGCAACGGTCGGAATTGTTAAATGTGTAATGAAGAGTTCAGTTAGCTGTCCAGCAACTTTAATTGGAAGAAATCATTTGGTAGTATTTGGTGGTTCCGTGGAATTGTTAGACTTGTTTTGTGTTTTTATGGCCATTATTTGTGAAGTGTTGAGGTGCATAGTTAGAAATAAAAATGCAATTGATGAAAATGGATTATTGTGATACAAATTTCCATCAGTAAGTTGTTTATAAACTTTATACTAATATTCGGATTTTTATGACGAAGATTATTCGAATTTTATTTAATTAAGTAATTTAGCTGATTTTGTATTTAGAATGGGATCCCCTAGTAAGTTAGACTGGATACCTGGTTTTAATGTCTAATTTAATGTGTTTAGAAATTATAATACATAGTTGATGAGTACTCCGTTAAATAATTATTTTGCTTGGATTAATAAACCTATTTCATTCTATGACAAACCAGTACGACAAATTGCTGATGTTTCTTTAGTAACTTATCAGTTAAATTCCATAGAATGGTTACTTTTAAAAGTCAACTTTGCAATATTTACTTTGGAGTTTTTTACCACATTGTCGACTTCCTAGCATGTAAGTTACAATATCCACAATTTGAGTAGCGCCTTCTATTATTTATTTGTTCCTGTGTTTTGTCCTAAATTCACAAGCCTTTGCTATCAGTACCCAAGGCTGCTGATTTAATTGGAATGAGAAATACGTGTCTGCCGGTATATAAGCTTTAACGTAAGTAAAGTAATAAGTGCTACTTATTGCTTTTGTTTATGAGTTTATTTGTTTAACGAGTAATTAACGGTGTAATTACAATTGACAGCCAAATCGTGGGCTCTGTTTTAGTAGAATCTTAAGACAATTGCAATTAGTGCCCATTTGTGGAGCTGGTAAATTTTTTGAGTGTTACAATGTAAACCGTTTACTTTATTAGTGTATTAGTATGTTCAACAAACATCTGTTTATACAGCACAGATTTTATAGTCTAAAGATAAAAATAGTTATAGTCACTGCTATTCCTAGTCCAGGGTGCTTTCTAACTATAATTTTTTTGCATTACTTTTTGATCTTGTAAAGAACGTTGTGGCTTGATAGTGAACCTTCTCCTACCACAAGATACCGAACTATGTCATGGTTAATTAATTCTTATTAATTAGCTATGTGACTTTTTTATTTGCATTCGAAATGTTTTATGATTTCAACTTTTATTTTAACAAATGTGTAAATGAATGTTACAGTATGCCGCAATGAAGAGAATATAACTATAACATAGCGTAACGTGTTAGAATTCTCGAGCTAATTTTAATGTAATTTTAAATGCGCTTATGGTAAAGAAACTTAGTACGGCCCTCTATATTTCAAAATATTTTCGTTGGTTTAAAAATTGCAGATGTTATTTTAAGTCAAACAGCATTTTCTTTAATGTGAAAGGTCATCTCAAAGTGTTCTCATGCATATGAAATATGTTTTCTTAAGAAAGATACAGAAATAAAAATATCTTTTTACAGATTAATATGTCTAAAAAATGCATTAAGTTCAGATTTATGCATTTTATGCGTGCCTATTTTCAATTTGTTTGAATAGTTTCTTCAAATCCAGACAAATAAAAAACGGTCTGAAACCACATTTAAAATATCGGGTTCCACCTTGCCAAGCAGATTTTGGTAGCTGTAAATCCCATCAAAGATTTATGGAATAGAAATTTACCATTGGTCCAAAATGTGTCAGCCTAATTTGTGATAGGATGGTTAATTTCCCTTTCTCAAAAAATATCAACGCAACGATAATTTCGTACCCCAAAGGAGTAGTCAGAAGAAGGGTCTAGAAGGGTTTGTGCTTTATTGTGAAAAAGGCATTATAGTGTTGAGTGATTTAGAGTGACTATGTAAATTTGAACATCTATTTAGGATTACCGGATTAACATTACCATTTAAGTAAGTTGTGTTAGCTTTTAAGAGTTTTTACATTAATCCATGATATTCATACTGTTATTATGAATAATTCTTTTTTATAGGTAAAAAGGGTTCTTCTTCTCTAAGTAAGAAATTATAACTTTATTGTTTGGTAATTAATACTATTTCTTGACTTATGAATAAACCAATTTAAATTAAATACAGTTCTGATGATATTGGACCATTTACTTGCATAAGTTATTGAAATACCTGCCCAACTTTAATTTGAATAATTACGATTAACTATTGAATTTCATCAACATAATGATAATCCTTTTTGGTTGCGGATTTTGAGGAGTATTCTAATGACTTGCAATTAAATGGCGCCCATAATCCTAATTATTTTTACAAAACCTTATTTTCTTTACAGTCTATAAGCCATGGAAATCAGACCTACGCCTGTGAGATAATTTGTCATTAGAGATCTTAAGTCGGAGCATTAAAGTACATAAGTATTTTGAATTTATTGGCGTTACAGTTGACGTCCATCGTGCGACGTATGGTTTGTATTTAAGTACAGTAATTTAGTTAGAGGAAGAATACGTGTTAGCTACAATAGTTAATTAATTAATAAGAAATTTAACTAAAAATGTATAATAAACAAAGTGTAGTGTTGAAGATATATAATTCAGTAATGTATATGTAAAATATAGCTGATTTACCTCTAATAACAATAAAACAATTAGAAATGTTTCAAACTGCTGGCTAGAAAAGTACCAAAGTTAAAGTTACTTTAACTGATCAAATGACCTTCGATATATTAGTCTATCTAATAATATTATAGGCAGGTTTTAATCTGGTTTCTCTTTAGTTGTAAAGTAGATGTTAATTAGCATTTGAGTAAATTGCGTAGTTAATTTAATATTTCATGAAAATGAGTCTACCATTAATAAATCTTTACCGTTGTAATGAATAAAAGTGTGAACGTAAATATATGTAGAGACACAAATAACGGAAACATAATTTGAATAATGTCTGTAGACTAGAACCTATTATATTTAAGTATAATTAATTATAAGCTACTTATCCACTTTACAGTCACGTTTTAGAACATTTGCTTTATCGAAAAGCTATAAAAATATAGGAATTTCTGCTGTTCTGTTAATATAAAAGATATATGTATGACATGTCGTTTATTTCTCCTAATATAACTTCAGCTTTCTAATATTATTAAATATATGTCAAAATATGTTTTATATTTATTGTTATTATTTGTTATTATATAAAGTCCTTTTTATGTTATTCAGTTTATTTTTTCTTTTGATTAAATGTACACAAGAGACATTTTGATTATTAAGTGTCGAATAGCAAAGAAATTGATGAATGTAATGAGGTTTCAACTTTCTAAGGAAAAGTCTATAAACATTACCCGTGAAAATGTCGCCAAAGTGATGTATTTGATGCTGCTAATAGACGAAGAAAATCTAATAAATACAGCTACCCATTGTCGCACTTCTTAAGTGATGGATTGCGCTATCGGTCTCTGAAAATTATCTGCGAAACTGGCTGTGGCTGAGATCCATCCCAGTTTAGATTACACCATCTCCTTTATCACCTATATATTTGCACACATGAATTTTATTTGCAAAACTTTAATAACGCTAAATGAGTCTTTATAGAAGGTAATATAATTTTATTAAAGCAATCTAAGTTTAAATTAGCAGAGAAATATGTCTTTCATGTCTGTCACAAGCAATAAAGGAATAAACTTCAATAAAATGTATGAAACTGGTTTGCCACTAATTATGAAAGGAAAATAAGAAGAATTACCAATTTAAACACGAAATTCGAACTTCCTATGTAATCCCTACTCTGTAGCTACATACTACATAAACTAATTATAACTATAGTCTTCAATTATTAATTTCAGCATTATCGACCAAGCTTAAATTATTCGAAAATTTACTTAATGATTCTAACGGTGCAAAATAGAGTTTAAAGAGTTATCGGTTAAAACATCATCTCGAACACGGTAAAAATGTAATTATTCCGGGTGGGGCAAAAAAACGCATCCTGTTTAAAGGTTTCTCATTTTATGTAGAATTAAATGATAGAATTGTAATTTTGCAGGTGCATAAGAGATAGATGATATAACCTTACTTCCAAAATTTATGCATTTATTCATAAAAACAAAATCACATCACAAACCCGAACTCAAGTTATTTGAACAGTATTGTTAATGCATTAATTACAGCTAATTTATTTAATTTATGTAGCTATTTAAAAATGTGTTGTATGGGATCGCCGTTCTCAGTGTCCACTTTCTATAATCTTCTTTTAAATTGCAAAATTGCTTGTCTAATTACCTAAAGGCTTACTTCCGGCCATACTGCCTCAATCCTTTCTTGTAACTCCTTCAAGCTTGCAAAAGGTTCTCTTCATCCCAGGTAAACCTTCTCCTGCAGAGCGTTCCAGATTGAATAATCCAAGGGATTTAAGTCAGTAGAATTTGGTGGCCACTGGTTTGCTGTTACAAATAGCGGTACATTTTCTGCCAGAAAATTTTGAGTTAATAGTGCTCTGTGTGCTGGAAGCACTATCCTGTTACGTACATTGAAACGTATTTTTAATTAACAAGTTTGTGGTATACGCCGTTCATGTGTTTTTGGCTATAACTATCCAAAACTCTAGAGATATGATTTTCAATACTTTCCCAGTACGTACTGCAAATTTCAGCATCATCCGCCTTCCTATCTTACCACAGTAAGCTTGCAAACATAATGCGTTTTTTTCGCCCCACCCGGTATTTCGTTGTAACGTCTTTACGCGCTACCATTTATTTATTAATAACACGTTGGCATCTCTAACGCGGTAATTTGAAGGCTACTACTCGAGCATGTTTTTCTTACATTTGGTGTGCTAGAAATTGTCATAGCTGACAATGGACTAGGAAACACATTCAAAAATTTTATGAAAGACTATGAAGTTTAAAGAGTTTGGTATAATGGATTCTACCATCCCAAGTTAACCAACCCAAGTTAAGTTAACAGTATCGAAAGAGTCAGCCGTATGGCTATGATAGCGATCCGTTGTGACGGATGAACAGCAAGAATGACAGTGATCATTCTTGCTGTTCACCCGTCACAACGGATCGCTGTCATGGCCATACGGCTAACTCTTTCGGTACTATTAACTTAACTTGGGACGTGGAACTCCTTTGAATAAATCATATCTATGTAATGCGACTTAGGCAGTAACAGATCACCCACCCATATTTTTTCTTAAATTTTTATTACAGTTCAGAAAAATGTAATTATTATTTAATTATTAAAACTCGCATTGAAGTAATTATTATTAGTGAAAATTCTTTAAAATACTACTCTATATTTTAGCTTTTGTACATTATTCGGTCTTCTACATTTTTATTTTCTACATTATATACGAGCATACGAGGGGGAAATCAGTACAATCCTTAGTGTAAGAGGCTCATGAATTACAACGAATCAAGAGGAAGTAGGAGGTATTAGAGGAATTAGGAGGTATTAAAAGGAATTAGTAGGTATTAAAAGGAATTATAGAGGCATTATGAGGAATTATAAGAGAATTATGATAAATTATAGAGATATTATGCGAGAAATTATAAAAAGTAACTATTATAATAATACCTTTGGTACATCGCCTTGGTAGTGTAGCGACTAGTGTGCTAGTTTCCCATCCAACCGACGTGGGATCGACCCCCGATAGCGGCAGATCTGGTTAAGGTTTACTGCAGATTTCCTTAGCTGTAATACAAATGTGGGATTTGTGCTAAACTATCTGTAAGTCGGCTGCAGCCGCACGTTGGATCTGTGTAAAAATAATATATGCCCCTCCTTCCCGCACAACCTTCATAGCTTCTGGAGCCTGGTTCCCCAAGCAATGGGTGGTAGCAATTATGGTTATTATTAATGCACTGCGGGCAAGCGTTGAACTTGGCTCTCACTAAGAATTGCAACCATGCGTTGCATTCTACCACGTTCAAACCTCAAAGCAGGAGAAAGAAAGCACGTGTTTACAAAAATTACAACTTATACTATAAGTAATATCCAGAAGCAGCAGCCAATACTCCAAGTGCTGTTTCAATATAATAAAGATTTTCATGATTCCGATAGAATAAATGTTCTAAAAAATATAATAATTTCCACCCCGAAGTATTAGAACCAAAATTAAATTCAAATTTCAATTTAAACACAATTATATGATATAGGATAGAAGGTCGTATGGCCAAGTGCGTTACTTTTCTCAAACGACTTATAAACTAAAATAATTTGTTAAAAAGTATTGAGATTATTAAAAATTAAATTTAAAAAAATTAATTTAGTGGGGCAACTCGGTAACTGAAGAAAATTCAAGTGAATTAAAAAGAGTACTCTAGCAGCATTAAGGTATTAAAACGGAATATAGAGGTATTAGAGAAAATTGAAGGTGGAGGAAGTATGAGGAATTAGGGGAATTATGACGGTATTAAAAGGAATTAAAGAGGTATTAAGGGGAATTTTGAGGAATTATGAGAATTTTGAAGGAATTATAAAGAAATTTTGTGGAATTAAAGGAATTATAGAGGTATTTTGGGGAATTCAAGGCGTTATTCTAGTCTAAAACACTTTTAGTGTATTAAATTTGGAGACTCATTTCCCGCTTGATTTTATACGTTGTATAATTGTATATAAATGTCTTCTGTATATTATTGCTTTCTTACTATTTACTTTTCTATATTTTTGATAGGAAAATATTTCTTGACTCAATATCAGCTTCCTGCTGTACAATTATGCACTTTACGATTTTATTTAACATGGTTATTCTTTTATTTTAAAAAGTACCTTATACTATTGTAAACAGCCTAATAAAGCAGTATCCAAGATGTTTGCACGAGTTATAATATTTATGCTTGTTTACCCTACGTCAAATTTTAAGTATACACATCGAAGATGTCAACCAAAAACTTTTCTTGAGATCGAACTAATTCATAAAAACCCACAAATGTACTCTCTATCTGAAAAAGTTTCAGCAATAAAGAAGTTTCCTTTGGAAAAATTGCTTTCGTGTTTTCTTATTGTATTTTAAATTTATATCATTTTGTTTTAAAATATTTAGAAAGCGAATTACGTTGTAAAATAAAAAATTTTTAACGTTCAGTGAACTTTATTTAAATAATGTAATTAGTTGACTCGTAGCATGTAGTTCATCATAGGTTATTTTTCTTAAATATCAAAGAGTTTATTGTAATAATTATAAAATGTACTTTTCTTATGCATCCATGTAGCCCCATCATCAACATTCAATCAAAATCTCATAATCAATGCTTAATTAATCTCATATATACTCGTAGACTTGTGTTTAGTTTAAAGCCCACTAGTGTTTGGCTGAGTTACCGCATCTTGGCCACTGTTTATTACATTAACAATGAGTAAAGTTCATCTCAAATAAGAGCACTATATACATATATGTTTCAAACAATATGCACTACCCCATACTAGATGAAATTTGAAAAGGATCATGATCCACTTATCGTTACCACGTCCAACTTCAGTTTACAGTTCCATTAAAAGGTAGTTAACAGAAAATCTAATTTTATGTAATTTTCTTGAAATTGAAAAGCTGATAATGTGGCATATATTAACAATCGTTCTTTAAAATAAACACGTAATAAGGTAATATTTAAATTCTTTTTTTAATATAGTTTCGGAATGTCGACAATATTTTGAATTAAGTATTTAAATTCTTTGTGCGGTATAGTAAGTAGTGTGCACTTAAATTAGTCAGCTTTTTTCCTAAACGTTTTTGGTAATATGGAAAATTCAACTTTTAAATGTATTTATAGTATCAGAAAACTTACACATAAATAATCCCATATTCAAGCTTTTTAAAATAAAAATTGTCAATGGCTTTCAGAGTTCAGGGTGAACCAAAAAGCTTTTAATTTTAAATGTAGTTTTGAATTTACATAATCAAGTGTTTCAGAAACAAAAGAGTAATAATCATACACCTAGTTTTTTTTATTAAAATACTACTTTTACATAGTATGACTTCTACTGAGAGCCAGGATATTAAAATATCAATTATACAAATCAAAACCTGATCATATCAATGTATTTGAATTGTTTTCTGGAGATTTCTACTGAATCTCGAGGTAGGCCGTGGTTATAATAACAGGAATATCGAATCAAAAATTTAAATAAATTAACTTCAATATTTTCTGTTCCAGCCTGCTTACTTTTCATTACTGCATATTCCGACAGTAGGAACGGAAACCGCGGGCGGGCGACCTTCAATTTCAAAGAAATCATAAAAAATTGTGGTCGACGTTTTTGATCTGCAATTATGAATATTAAAAATGGATTATTAAATAATTAACAAATTTGAAAGTAATATTATCTATAACTTATGCAAACTTTTGACTTGATATTAGAGCACACTGTGAAAACCGGCAGATCTTCTTAGTTATATAATTTAAAAAATACAGTCTATTCGATATATTTATAACACACATTTTTATTTAAAATAAAAGATTATTATAAATTAATTTTAAAGCCGTTTCTTGGAATTGGAATATTTTGGGGGTAGCTTCACTACATCCAAAACTCCACCAAGCTTAATTTATTTCATTTTCGAGATATTATTAACAGGTCGCCTTCAGCAGACCACATGATCATGTATTCAAGTTGAACATCTGAATAGAAAGAGTGCAAAGCCCCTAACGCCTCCTTTTTGTGTAAATCGTATTCAAATATCATACTAAATGGCTTTATTAGCCTTATTACAGCCTAATTAGGTACTTTGTGAACTGGCAAAGAAATGTTTCGAAAAAATTAGTTATACCTACAACTAATATTTTTGACGCGGTTTTCAGAATTCAGTTCGTCCCTTAGCCCACATAATTTCTAATAAAAGCAAGGAAACCAGCCTATTCACCAGTTTCCTATAAATCAATATCAATGCTGCCGGTACTTTCAAAATTACTAGAACGAATAGCACCAACAATACTTAAGTCTATATATGAGAAAAAATTTAAAAAATATTAAGGTAGTGAACAGTATAAAAAAAACTTCAAAGATACAAGCTAGCCTTTTTATTGAGTCTCGTACCATGGTCTGCTGTACATACATACGCGCTATTTTTTACATTAGAGAAAGGTTAAAAAATAGCATCATATTAATCTCGTTGTCTTAGATCATTATGAAACCAATAGTAGGAGTACAACAACACATAACTATTAGTTGTGATATAGAAATGGAAAAACCAGAGTCTTCTGGGAGTTTTCTACCATTTCCATGTGGTCTAACTTTATCTAATCTCGAGATGCCGTTTTAATAATAATTGATTGTGTGGCTTGCCAGATTGAAAACGAAGAAAAAGAAGAAACGTGGCAAATTGATCACATACTGAATGATAACAAGCATTCGTCAGACATCATATACATCAGGAACTGACTCATCATAGACACCATAGACATCCCTTCAGGCCATTTGCTGAGAAAGGGAGTATACAGACAAAAGTACAAAAAAATAAATATGAAACAAGAAAAAACAAACAGAGTAGATAAAGTGGAAGCATTGAAGTAAGAAGAAATACAATTCGAATACCATAACAAGATAAAAAACGACAGCCTCAAACGATAATAAGGAATAGATAACTATAGACGGTACATGACTAGAAATAAATAATAATTTAACCGACGCAGCAGAGGAAACTCTAGACGAAAGAAATAAAAATTCGAGAAACTATGATACAGACAAGCACACAAGAAATAGAAACAAGCAGGAGATAAAATGCTACAAAAAAATAAGACAAACAACCGAAGACTATCAAAACAGGAGAAGGGAAGCAGACAATATAATGCGAAGTAACAAAGAAAAGCACGACGGACAGAAAATAAAAAAGATTGTTTTTCTTATTTACACCTTATAGATGTAGATCATTACAATCTGGTCAAAATGACCAATGAGCAATTTAGATCTAACTTAATCTGCTAAAGTCTGTAACTTAAAAGCTAAGGTGTACTTACTCATCAGCGTTCCTTAGGTCCTGATCACCTGGTTACACTACGGTTACCGTGTACACTAGCACTATACTCTGCTTTTTCATTATTTCACTAACTCAAATGGTTGTTTTTTTTAGTCTTCTCACTAATTCCGTATTGCCCAGGAGTTGAATGGCCTTGACATTTATGTGATGATGGAGTCGCTCTTCACGACTCTTCGCAAATTGCTCTATTGTCTGATTGACAGTTTCTACATTCAAGTCTCGATGAAGATCACTCTTCCGGACATACCAATGTGCATCTACTATGAACTTCAGTACTTTATTTTGGAATCGTTGGATTATGTGGTGTTACTTTGTTTGGTACAGCTCCAAAGCTGAATACCATACGTCCATACAGGTTTCAGTATTTACTTCTATAATAAAACCTTAGAAAGTGTAAAGACAGAGTGGAATTTTCTTCCTATCAGCCAATAAATTTTTCTGCATCTAATACTAAGTTCTTCTTTGTCTTTTTAACGTGTGCATCGGAGCTTCGCATCAAGTGTAATGCCCAAATATTTGGCTGTGTTCGAACATGGAATCTGGTTGTTCTTAATATTGACTGGTATATACTGAATCACCTTATTCGTAAAGTTTACATGTATTGATTTGGATTCATTAAAATTGATTTTCCATCATTTTGTTCAGCGGTAAATTTGATCGATAGCAGTTTGTAATTTTTCTGTGGCTTCTGCATTGGTTTTTCCTATGGCTAATATAGCTGTGTCATTAGCGAATGTAACGACAGTGTTGTTTTCTAATGCTGGAATGTCACAAGTTTACCGGAGATAAAAGGACCTAGTGCAGTCTTTAACAAATGCCTTTCCCAAGTAAATGCATTGGTGTTTTTAGAATCGAAATACCCCTTATATACTGTGTACGAAAGAGATCGAATTAGATAGAGATGATCATCTCGTCAACGTATGCATCGGAAATATAGGTGTGACAATGCTAACTTTTGAGAGAAAAATACTAAAAAAATGTTAAAGGAAGAGCAGAATGGAGAATAAAAATAAATCAAGAACTTTAAACAAGAACTAAAAATAAACTTAAAGAATTTACTGTCTCCAGCCTTACTTTGTAGAACTCCATAATCATGAAATATAATATAAATACAAAAATTAGTTAAAGTTTCACAAGTTTTATTAATATCTTAACCTGACACTACTTCAATCTATCAGACATAAAATTACAGAAAACAATTTAATTTCTGTTAAAGCAGATAAGGGTAACACTTTGGTAATCCTTTCGAAAGATGTTTACACACAAAAGGTTAATGATTTTATTAATAAAGAAAATTTAGATGTTTTAAACAAAGATCCTAGCACAAAATTTCAAAAAGAAATAAAACAAGCTTTAGCAAACTGCAATATCTGCTTTAACGAATTAGAAAAACAACAAATCATACATAAAAACCCACAACTACCAAAGCTATATGGACTGATTAAGACACATAAACACAACATGCCTATACGACCAGTAGTATCATATATCAACGCACCTAATCACACCTTGTCCAAGAAACTCAACCATATTATTAACATCATAGGATACAAATCGAAATACTCTGTCAAAAATTCATTAGAATTAGTAGAAAAACTACAGAACATACATCTTCCAGCACATTCAAAACTTGTAAGCTTTGACATTTGTAACATGTTTTCAAAGATTCCACCACAAGACTGTATTCCTTTGTTAGATAATTTACTAGTTAATAGTAATGTAGAATTAGTAAAAAGATTAGAGTTAATTCAATTATTTGATCTTTGTATCAGTCAAAATTATTTCACTTTTAATAATATAATTTATTTACAGAAAGATGGTTTACCTATGGGTAATTCTCTAAGTCCTCTATTAGCTAACATATTTATGGATAATTTGGAAGATCGAATATTTGAATTAGATCTTTCTAAACACATTATTTTTTGGTTTCGTTACGTTGATGACATTTTAGCTTGTTTTGACAGTTCTTTTGAGGTTATCAATGAGTTTTTAATTCTTATTAACAGTCTTCACACAAACATCACGTTTACACTAGAAACAGAACAAAATAGAGCTATTAATTTTTTGGATTTAACTATTACAATTAATACAAACAATGAATTTGATTTTTCCATATACAGAAAACCCACAATCACAGACGTCACTATACCTAACGATTCATGTCATCATAAAATGCATAAACTAGCGGCTTATAGATCTTTAGTACACCGAGCTTTAACTACTCCAATGAAACGATCACATTTTGATAAAGAAATTTCAATCATCAAACAATTAGCACATGCAAACCATTATAACCATAACATGATTGACACTTTAATTCAACAAAAAGATTATAGGTTAGCTATCAAAAGCATATTTCCAATTGACACTCAAATACAAGACACAAACTACATATCAATACCATACTTTGGCAAGATATCAGAACAAATTGCAACTATACTAAGAAAAACCACCAGTTACAAAATAACCTATAAAACTAAAACCAACACCTTTTCATTTTTATTCAATGCTAAAGACAAAACACAAGATATCATGAAATCCGGCATTTACCGTTTGAATTGTTCTTTTTGTAACTCGGTTTATATTGGCCAAACACTTAGAAATTTCGACATAAGATACAAAGAACACGTACGCTCTTATAGACTTAAACATCCAGAAAAATCGAATTATGCCAAACACATTTTGGAACAGAACCACCCAATGACACCTCAAAACAACATTAAATTCTTACATTTTTGCAACAACAAACACAAACTAGACATTTTAGAAGCTTTTGAAATATACAGACATAAACGCACAGTACCTTTAATGAATGAACAAACTGAGCTTAGTAATTCTCCTTTATTAGAAGTGTTAGATATTTAGTTTTTATTATGTATTGTATCTAGTTACCTATTTTCTGTATGTATTTATCCTTAGCAACGTGTTTGTTTATCAATCTTATCTACCTTTGATAATGACACAAAGTGTCGAAACAATATTGTCAGGTTAAGATATTAGTAAAACTTGTGAAACTTTAACTAATCTTTGTATTTATATTATATTTCGTGATTTCATTTATTTATTGCCCATGTATTCAATTTAATTATTGCTGTTTCTCTTTGAAAACAACACTAAAATTTATAAAACTGTTAAGTTAAGTTAATAAGAGTCGATATTTAAGATAGACCAGTCTTACACTTTAACAGAATTACGAAAAAAGAATTTACGTGCAACTAGTAAAAATCTTAACTAATCTTTGTATTTATATTATATTTCAAACTTAAAGAACTTTACAACAAACCAGATATCGTGACAGTAATTGGGATCCACCGTCTAGCATGGCTAGGTCACGTGTAGAAGATACTACAAGGAGGAACACCCAAAACTGCGTATGACAACTAATCGGAAAGATGACGGTTAAGCAGACGACCCAGGAAAAGATGGAACGAAGATGTGAAAAAGGACTTAAGATCGTTGGATGTGCAAAGATATAGAGTTAAGGCGACTGGTAGAAAGGAATGGCAGAGTGTGATAGAGTGGACCAAGACCCTTTAAGAGCTGTCGCTCCAAGAAAACAGAAGTTTTAATAATAATGGATTATTTGGACTACATTATTGAGGTAATTGAAAGGTATTTGTGTCATATTAAGCAAGATTTATCTTTGTTCGCATTAGTTTTTTATTATATTACCCGTGTGCCCTTATTAAGCTAAGAACGAAAAGAACGTAAGTACAAATAATTCTGTATTTTTTATAAATTGCTTCATTAACGTCTACTTCATTTCTTAATTGCCTTAACCTTTGGATCTTCAGTGTTGTATCTACGTACTTATTGCAAACAAATATATTTATTCAACACGTTATAGTTAGTAGGACCACGTGTAAAAGTTGACCACATTTTTGCCTGGTCTACCCGCAATCGACGGAGTTGGGGATAAAAAATGCAAAAATTTATGTTTTAGCATCACCAAAAACACAAGGTTTATTTGATAAATCTTATCTTCCACTATGGCTCTCAATTTTGCTTTAATTCGTAGATTCTTTTAACTAATTACAGCTCAAAACAATTTTCGCTTTTCGCTAAACGAACGTCGAGAATCACAACCAGGTCTTAGACACATGACGCGGTCCATCGTTCAAAACCAGAACGAGATATCTCGACAAGGAGTGGAGATCTAACCGAAAATGCTGGCGAGTGGTTCTCGGGAGCGGCAAAAAAACGAGCGTAGCGCCAAGACTCAACGACGATAGAAGCGATTATATAAGACCTCCAGAAGTAGTTTCTACTTAGGAGCCCAATTAGGCTGGTGGCGGCTATATTACTTCAGTACAATTTTCGGGTGAATAACAAATCAACAATTCAAAAAAGTGTTTCGACTGTAAGTTTTTTCTTATGATTTTGAACGACATTCGAAGAAGATAAGATTGCCCGTCATTTGACGCTGAGACGCCTCCTAAAAATGGGTTCGATACTTGCCGCCCGCTAGATCGGAGGCGGGCAGAAATATGGAAAAACCAATATGCGCACCACTAGTAACAGGCCTCGTAACATAGAATGGCGTCAACACATGTTCAATCGCCCCCACAAACCACATGCCGCCCCTGCCCGCCCGGAAGAGTGTAGACAAAAAAGTTTTTCCGGCAGAAACGATTCGGAGTCGGCGCTGGCAGATTCTGTGGTCGCATTTTTTCTCCAACCTACTGTAAGGTGGGGGAGTTGTTTCCAGTAAAATTTTAAAAATTCTTGTTATTCCTTTGCGGATCGGCAAAAATTTCTAACGGAACGACATTGGTCCAAGGACGGGTGGTTGGGAAACGCGGATCTCATAGGCACTGATCACTATCGTGAAAGAAAATCTGTATCTTGTAAAACATATTAATCACTGGAAGTACTCAGACGGTTCTAAGAGGAAGTAACTATTCGGTATTTTTAGTTCTGTTTCGTCGAAGTATTGCTAAGCAACATTAATAATAGTACGTAGAAAGTATAAATAGAGAAAATGAGCCAGAACAATAAGGATCACTTTTTCTTTAAATCTTCAACTTTAGACTCCCGAACTAACTTACGAAAGAAGGACTAGGAAAAATAATAATAAAATTAACTTTCTACTAATATTTCATGTACTTACCGTTCATTACATTAAAAGGGACCTAATACATAAATGCTAATAAATAGCTACACACAGATTTAACAATACCCTCCATGCGTTTACGTCACCTTCTTACTAGTTGTAGTTATCTAATCACCAGTTGTTTCCACAGACTCATCTACATCCGATTATCTACTATTGTATTTCACTTACAGGCAATTTTGTATCTTTATCCAGTATTCTCGACATAGTCTAATTTTTCCATACCAACTTAAGTTGAAACATACGTATGTCATAACAATTACTACATTCTGCAAGCAATAACTACGTGAACACGTTCGATTGAACAATTCTTACTTGAGGGTAGTTTGATCCTTACTTCTAATTAGTCTTTACTTTTCTAGCATTGTTAACCTGATCCGATCGGCATCTAATATTGAGAAGCAGCTAGATGTTTCCAAAACAGCTGTAGCTTCTGTTTTGGAAACATCTAGCTGCTTCTAAATATTAGATGCAAATCTGGGGCCGCCCCAAAATCGGTGGGTACTATCAGAAAGGACAGAGTTTTTCTCTTTTCGCTAAACGAACGTCGAGAAGCAATTGCAGGGCGGCAGGCGGCACCGAAAACCATAACCAGATCTCAGACACATAACGCGGTCCATCGTTTAAAACCAGAACGAGATATCTCGACAGGGAGCGGAGATCTAACCGAAAATGTTGGCGAGTGGTTTTCGGGAGCGGCGAAAAAACGAGCGTAGCGCCAAAGTCGAGAGTGGACTCAAACAACGCGAGGGGCGATCATATAAGACCTCCAGGAGTGGTTTCTATTTAGCAGCCCGACTAGGCTGGTAGCGGCGATATTACTTTAGCACAATTTTCGGGTGAAAAATAAATCAACAAATTCAATAAAGTGTTTGGACTGTAAGTTTCTTCTTATGGTTTTGAACACATTCGAAGAAGATAAGATTGCTCGTTGTTTGACGCTGAGACCGCCTCCAAAAAATGGGTTAACATTTCGATACTCGTTGCCCGCTAGATCGGAGGCGGGTAGAGATATGGAAAAACCAATATACTACGTGAACACGTTCGATTGAACAATTCTTACTTGAGGCTATTTTGATCCTTACTTCTAATAGTCTTTACTTTTCTAGCATTGTTAACCTGATCCGATCTGTATCTAATATTGAGAAGCAGCTAGATGTTTCCAAAACAGAAGCTACAGTTAGTATCTAGCTAGTATCTTTAATGTAGCGAAGAAAGCTATATAGATTATCCAGGGTCGGGTCGGGGTCTACGAGAATTCTCTTGCTATTTCTAGTAATAATAATCTAGAAACCACTCTAATTTCAAAACTTAATATTTAAAACAATATCTAATATACGAATTGTAACAGACATAAATAAAAATTGTATTTTTCAAAAACAACAGTTAACCTTTGTTTAACATTACCAATCCTATTCGTAGGTATAGGGAATTACTTTAGTTATAAATGAAGTGGTGCATTTGAAACAAGAGAATTTTCTACTTAGACCATTAAACAATGGCATTAATAAAAGTATACTTTTTTATATACTCTGAAATAACAATTACCTATGAATGTATGGATCTAAAAAGTATCCATACAGTAAAATTTGCTCCACCTTGAAGATTAATCTCTTAATATTTTGATGACTCTGGTTTTATAAATATCGTTAAACTGACAATTCTAAATGTAAATCTAGCTAGATATACCTAATTCTATATGCTACAAGAATTGACAAGATATGGATGTACATCCCAGCTTTTATTAATACTCCTTTTGACTATAGAAGTTTATTATTAATAGCAAAATGCATAGTGTCCTATAAATGACGTAGATGATAAATTGTGCGAGAACTACGAGTATATACTGCTGGATGTTTAACTAATGTAAAATTAGCTCTCTCCGGGAAAGTGTAGAATTTGCTTGTTCTTGTTCAAAATTAGGCATTGTCGCCATTCAGTATAATGTGACGTACGTGTTTCTGGAAATGACGTTCTCGCCGCAGGTCGGTTCCTGTAGTGATTCATTACAGTCGGGGTGACATCCCCTCGACATACAGCTAGCAATCACTGGTATCGAATTCCTCCCCTGTGTCGGACTATATATTAGCCGAATGATCAAATTTTATGACTACAATATGAAAACAATTCGTAGTCGAATATTTGACGGTATCCGTGAAATGACCTTTTCTAAACTTTTTAATTTTGTTTCATTTAAATTTAAAGTACTCGCAGGTGATCTTTGTGAGAATCTCTTCATAAAATGCAGCTGTTTTCTGCGCCTATGAATACAAAATTAGGCACTGAAATTAATTATTTCTGGGGGAGTCAAGAAATCTTGAAATTGTTATTGACGTGAAAAAGTATTCTACTTTGTTTGCCATTTTGAATTTGCAAATTGAGTAGAATAGAAATAAGAATTCTTGAAAGATGAATTTAATTCTGTGTATCCGCTTTATTATTCAGCATTTATTAATATAAGCAAGCAGAAACATCTGCTAAAATACTCGTTTAAAATGTCTTACATTAACCATCGAGTGGTAAGTATTACCTTAATAAACAAAGTTTTGCCAATATATTGCAAGATATGCATTTTAAGATGTACGTACTTGAATACTTGTTACAGTTTATTGGAAAGTTACGGTTTTATGTACAGAATTTTATATGTATTCTGAACTTGTCAAAGTCGTAAAACGTATTATAGTATTGGAAGCGACGGATAGCAAACAGGTGTCATAAAGAGGGCTTCTGTAAAGCTCTTCAAGCTATAGGGACGGCACATTGGATGCTGTATTACTACTTATCTTCTATTCCGTACTTTAAACTTGTGAAAGGTATAACGAGAGGAAGAGACAAAACCAGAACCATTTCACAAAAAAACACAGGTAATTATTTTGTTTTCCAACAAACATTTGATTGGTTAAATATGAGTTAACTTTTGCAAACTTTCGCAAACTATGCCGTATGTTTTTGTATAATCCAGCTAAATAATAAAGGAGTTAAAACGATATTGCCACCTGGAAACTTTTCAGTATTGTAAACTAATGCATACATCTCTAAAATGTGTAATGTTTTGACGGATATCCAGCGTAGTATTAGTACCAAGAAATAACAGTTATTTACATTTCAAGATGCGTAAGTACACTTTTCTGCTAAGGGGACACTTTAAGGACCGAGGCGGACAGCAATATTTAATTGATAATGATAAAAAAAATTAATTGAAACTAAAATCGCAACTGAGAACTATGAGGTGGTTGGTTGTAAGAACCTTGGTAACCAACCACCTAGCGACCCGTCAAACTGTTCAAACAACAGATTTCTCCACATACAAATTATGTAGCTATAATACACTTTTTTGTCCTGGCACGTAAGCACTTTCGTACCTATACATCAACCGTAAATACAAGAAATGAGTCATTTTCGTAATCACACCGGAATAAACAAATACGACCCGGGTTGAGATAAGAGTACAAATTTCACGTTGCTAAGAATTCAGTGGCGTACGCTAGAACCAACAGATTTTCATTGCTGATTTTACACTTAATTTTAATTAAAAAGGGGTTTGTTCCGTTACTGAATCTTTCTTTTGTTTATATTATTATTCTATTGTTTATTTTATCATTTAGATTACAGCGTGGCCTTCGCGTAATTCTAGATGCATTTTACATTTTCGCTCACGTGTTTGTGATGACTCACTTCTTGTAGTTTTGGTTGCACTACTTATAGCAACGAAAACCTTACATGTTTCAGTTTCGATTGCAGTTATCTTGTCAACATAGTAAACTGGACTTGCGTAAGTGGAAGAAGGAAAATTAAGTTTTTGAAAAGCCTGACAGTCATCCATTTCGTATATGTTATGTTAAGTTAAAATGCGCATTGACTGATAGCGAAAAGAACACTGAATTTTTAAAACGCTTTGTTTTCAACAACCATTACATAACTAAATTGTAAAAACATTTCCCTAAAAGATTGTAAATTGTAAAAACTTGGGCGGTCCTACTAGCTTAATCTTAAAATCAGTTTTCTTGTTCAGTCGCATGGGTAACGTTAAGGATCTAACACAACTGTCGTATAATCGGAAGCAATAAAATAATTAGTTAATGTTCAAATCCTAAATAATTATAAAACATTATTATAGATTATGATTTTGATGTGTTAATTATTTTATATCTGTATCTTTACTTATAGCATAATGCAAAGATAAAGTACTAAGTCCATTCATTGTGAACTGTGTATGTTTATTGTATATGATACCTCCCAGAGCGTCCAAAGACATGCTAGTTTCGTATTAGTTTGTTGGTTTCATGACTCACTCATCAGGTTTATACGATTTATGTCGTAAGGTTTATGTAAAGTTTCAGTTTTCATTAGTAAATTCTGCATACAAAGTAAATAGGTTATCTCCTGTGCTCTTACTTAACTGATGACATGCTTTCGAGAATCAAACACATCAACTGTATATTATATAAAGAATATTAAACGTTTACGAATATATAGTATGTCGTTATTTCGACGAGAAAGTAACGTTTTTTGTTATAAGCACAGATTTAAAAAACCACTTTAGGGTTTATGAACTAATTTTATGAAATGAACACAAGGGTGCTAGCAAAAATTTGTTTTCATGTTTTGTCTTCAAGATAATTATGAATTTTTTTACTACCTGCAACCTGTTCTATTATCTTCTGTAGCACTATAATTATGTAAGTGAATAAAAACTAAGAAACGTACAGATTTTAGTATATACCATTTTTTAAGAATCTATATGCAACTGCATATGCAAAAACCACTTAATTTCCATTTAAGAAATTTAGAGTATATTTAAATTTATTTAGCAATAAATATATTCCAGCTCAGAGTAAAATCGGGAGTCCCATATTAATGAGCGAGCTGTTGATACGCTAAAAAATCCTAGTCTTCATGGAACCCCTCCGATTCGTCATAACTCATGATCATATAGCAATCGATGTTAAGACTTATAATAAATGTTCCGAAACCTTGATAAATAAACGCACATACATAATCAAATTTAAAATATAGGAAAGAAATATCTTGTAAAAGCCAGTAAGCGTTTCAATAGTACGTTGTCATGTAAATTTCTGGATTCAAGGCCGAGATTTAAAGCACGACGCGTTAGCAGAGTGTTTTAAAGGAGACCAAGAGCCTGAGATTGACCGAGTACCCGTATCGAACATTTTTTTTGGTATTCATTCGCACAAACTTGTAAAAAGCATTAATTTATTGTAAATTTTAAGTTTAACTTTGACAGATGTTAAATTAGGTATGCTTGCGGTATTTAATGCAACACTTTTTTATCAGGTTAGCTTTATATTAAAAATAGCCTATTATGTATCTGATTTTCTAGAAATAGTTGTTACTGTTATTTATGTAACTTCAAGATATCAAGGTGCAGCATTTGTGTTTTATTAAAAACAAACGCAACAAACCAATTCAAAAATTTAAAGCAAGTAAAAAATATGTAGGAATTGTAGGATATCTACTCCTTTGTAATGTCACCGGCATTTGCAGTGATAGTTGGCATTGAAGTAATTAAGGATTGAACATATTCATGAGTTATCACTTCTTTCTATGCAGTCTCTTAAATATCATTGTTGTCCAGCCATTCTCTAACCAATCGACATGTATAAATTCGGCAATTACCTTGCCTAAATTATTGCCATGGTGAGGTAAAACAGAAGTCAACATAATATTGTTCAAAATGTTAATATACTCCGGCCCATTGAGTCTTCCTTCAATCCTATGACAAACTCCCCGGCCTCGTCAAACCAAGATTTCATGGAAAAACGACCGGTTTTGCACATATTCGTCTTGAAACTGTAAAACTACGTGCTCGATGGTCTTCCTACCCCATCATGTATATATAGACTGGAAGGTGGTTCAAAAAGACAATATTTCCCCAAAATTCGAGATGAAGCTTAATAAACTTAATTTGCCAAATCCAGTCTTGCTATTTTATGTTATTTCATTAAATTTTTTTGTGGCGCTGCAAAATTGTTTCTCACTCTTTTTCTAGCTTTTCGCATGCCTTTAGGAAAGTCGGTTTCGGCTGTAGCCTTTATATAAGTTGCAAAAAATTTCCCAGTTAAATAATTTAAACGGAAGTCTTCTTCTTGAACAGACGATTTGTAAGGGTTTCGTGCTAAACTGCAAAACCTTCTCGTTTCGTGCGCAAACCAGATGTACAATCAAATTCGGTATTAAAGACTTCTCGTTTCGTGCGCTCATCTAGAATTTACCTGCTGGCTTTGGACACATTTTAAAATAGGATTTCTAGATGCAAATTGTTGATTTTCTGCTCAATATTTTATCTACTTTTTTACTCCAAATACAAAAAATCTAAAGTAGTTTTCACGGTTTTTTAAGTAATCATGCGATTTTTTAAACCAGTTCGACAGCTTGATCAATTATATGAATTTTCTAAATTAAATATTTTAGCTACTTTTAGATTCTAATTAATAAAGGGGAAATAATAATGGATAAAGTACATATAAATAAGAAATTTATTAGATAATAAGAATAAAAATGTATAATTAAAGGAATACTTGTTAACACTCAAACAGCTTTAACAGATGACAATTTACAAAACATCCAAATCGATACTTAAGGGAAGTAAGGTTTTCCAGTATTATGTTTCTTTAAATGCCGTATACTATGAATTCTTGCTTCATGTAGCAAATTTAATTATGTTATGGATTTCAAGGGAATTGAAAAAACATTTTAATACAAGTAATCAAAAAGATTTTTTGGTATTTTAGTCAAATTTTAACATTGTAGGAAATTTAAGTAAAAAAGTACACTGAATTATTATCTACTTTCTAGTAGATCTCTATTATCCATTAATAGGTATTCTAAATTGAGTAAAGTTTCAGTTTATGTTTTAGCGCTACTAATGGTAAACAAATGATGCTTAAATAAAAGAAAGTACCAAAGGTAGAGATAATTTGCTTACTTTTTAGTTGGCTCTGTGTAGTAGTATATTAGTATATTAAAGTTACTACCATACTTAATATTCAGATAAGATCAGGTAAACATGTTCAGGTAAATAACGCACAAAATGAGAAGTCATTAACGCAATCATTTTAATTCCGCAGGAAACGAGAAGGTTTCAGTAGATTTTCGTCGGCGGACGAAACGCGACGCACGAAACAAGAATATACCATTTCAGACAGTTTTCTCCTACCTAATCCAGGAAGTTTTGCACCTTTTATATCCAGTTTTCTTTTAATTCTACATAAAAAATTAATAATTTAGATAACATAATTATTTATTATTGATTATTGATATACATATTAACGAATGAAAATTAAAATTAGTTGATTTCACTGTATTTTACGTTTCAAATAGGGTGCAATTTTATAAATTAAAAATTACACAAAATTTACGCTTGAGATGAAAAACTTATTTGAAAAGTAATGGCTGATAGGATACTGATTTCAAAAGAAATAATACTATCGCTATTTTTTCACGAAATCAATTAATTCTAAATCAAAAATTCCCAATCACTTTCTATCAAAAGAAGATGGCTCAAAAAAATTCCCAATCTTACTGGCCCCTGGTGCTCTTCTCATGGTTTAGAAATCGAGAAAAATATACTTTAGTCACTTTACATTTATTAGTGTAATGTCCTTAATGTGGTCTTTATTGATTTGTCAGAAACAAGCTCGTTCAGATTTCTTCATAATAGGAGCATGTATATTACAGCATCAGTAGAGCATTCTGTGCACTTAAAAGCGCAATACGAGAATTTATTTTTATTACTTCCTAAACCTAAATATGATCATATTTCATGATGATATAATATTATTAATAATAATAATAATAATTGCTACAACCCATAGCCTGGAAACCAGGCCCCAGAAGCTATAAGCTTGTGCGGGAGAGAGGGGGCGATTATTATTATTACGTAGGCCCTAAGTGCGACTGCAGTCGACTTACAGATGGAACAGCGCAAATCCCACATTTGTGTCACAGCTAGGGAAAGATGAAGTGCCTTAAGCGAAAATGGGACGGTTAGAAAAGAAATGTGGAACGAGTTAAAGAATTTTTGGGAAAATACACCGTAGGATCTCAACTTCAAGTAAATTGTGGAAAATTTGAAGATAAAGTGCAAAGCCCATAAGCTTAAAGTTGCAGTTCCTAATTTCTTATTTGAATTACTTTACAGAAATACTGTTGCTATGAGTAAAGAGCAGGAGGAAACACTCGATCCAGACATCAAGGAGATGGACGGCCGAAACCAATATAGATGAAACGTCAACATAATTGCGAACTACAGTTTGATGCTATACGGAAAATAACGCAAGCTATCTGCAGCACGTATCAAAACAAGCTTTGGGAGGGGAAAGGTAAAAGAACTAGAAGTAAAAGAAGAAGGTTTAAAGAACTTGGACCGGAATCTGTCTGCAAAAGAAATGATAGCAAAAATGGCTTTGAGGTTGAAAGGAAGAATTATTTCAAGGTTCAAATAACTGTCGAGAACAAACTTTTCTCTATAATATAGTAAATCAAGCTATTTTTGTATTGAGAAGTACAATAAGTTTCAACTAGAATACGTATTAATAGGCACTTTTCCCACATTAATACTTTTGCGAAAAATCTTTACATCCTTACTGAAGACAGATGATAATTTCTGAAAGCACCATTCCTACGAAAATTAAAATCAGTTGAAAATCAGACAATTTTCAATGACTAGCATTTTATACGCCTACGATTGCTGTACTTCGGCACACTCTAATATAAATAAAAGCCTACTGTCCATGAACAACAGAAAACATAAAAATGAATTCATACATGGAAAATTGTGGGATTTTCAGCTTTAAATAAAGAAAATGGAAATAAATGTTTCACTCCTAGGTATATTTCCAAAAATCCAATTTTCAAATAACAGTTGCAATGATCAAACGTCAAATTTCTTTATTGTGTACATCAACAAACTCAAGCTAAGCTTCAAATGTCAAAAAATCCAACACAAGAGGATGAACACGCGCTATATTACAATTACGTTAAATTACATCAATTAATATTTTATTATAAGGAACACTGTTGCATAGAGGTAACCTAAAGTTATACCGGAAGAAAAAATACTGTTTATAAGGTTCTGTCCAAAACATTTACCCCATAAAGATTTCAAGGCGCGAGGTTTCAAAATCCTTATATATATATATAGCTGGAAACTTCTTGATAATGCGAGCATTCCCATAACGATCGTCAATTTGACTTAATTCGGTCAAATCTAAATATATCATGAAACAAATTGTCAGAATTCCATAAAACTGAAACCGTTTGACTCAAATTAGACATGACAGTCATCTTAAAAGTTTCGACAAAATTCGATTAAATTCGGTATGATCAAAAGAGAGCGGAAATGTCCTATAAATGTATATAAATTTAGCTCGCATAAGGCAACGCCTTTATTTAATTTAAGATTATTATAGAAAATATTTCAGATGTCCAAATGCCATTTTCGGAAAATCAACATCCAATTCATATATCACTCGTTCTATAATGTTAACAGGAAGTTGCAACATGCAGACAAGCGACACAGACACACACATACACATCGATTTTAGAAACGAACTTTTTGGAAGTTCGTTGAAAATAAATATCCATTGAATATATCCGCATAATATAAACATTAGTGCTTCGATGTAATTCAATTGTTCATTGAAACATTTTGCTAAAAATTGATGTGTCAATGGCATGTGTTGTAATAGCTAAGATAACGAACCTTGATAATAAAGGTTTACAGCTGATTACAACAAACTTATTTTTTGTTTTTGAATAGGTACGTATAATAAATAATTCTAATGGTTATTCCTTATTCCAAAAGTGAAATACTTGAAGATGGAGTTAAAAATGGTAACAGATAGGTCCGTTTTGTTTCTTTATATTTATGAAATCCTCTTGACAATTTAATCTAGTTATCTGATCGCGACTTACGAGATTTGACAGTTGAGTTTAAATAACTCTAAAACTATAAAGTATTAGAGTGCTATAAGTATTTTCGAGTCTTGAGATGGTTAATATCAATTTTTATAGAAAATTCAGTGAAACATCACGCTTTTGATATTGAGAATATAATGTCTATAAAAAAATAGCTAACTATTTACTGATTTATTTAGATACAGATTCATATCCAGCGTGTGAAATATTCAAAATGCCTCTCTGGGTCTGGGAATTATACAGCATAGCAAAAGACCGATCTCCATATAAATCGTATATTAAAAATCCTTACATTTAATCTATATTTCCTCAAATTATAAACAGCGTGGCGTAAATTATGCAGACAAAACACAACCAAATAAAAACTTTTCAAACTTGAAAATGAATCATAAGCAGAAGAAAACAGAAATAAATACAGTAACCAAAACACATAACTTGCAAGAACTTAATACTAGTGAAATTATTAAATTGAATACCAGTGTTATTAAAAGTAAGCCTGACAACAAAATAAAGATGTGCAGGGGCATAGCAAAAATGGAAGATGTAACATTAAAGGGTGCCGAGAAAAGGGATGGTTATATGTGGGACATGCGCATGCAACAACAACTGTTAAAGATTTAGAAACGTTTTTAAAAAAGAAATACCCAAATAACGACTTCACTGTTGAAGAATTACCTAAACACGAATCAAACAAAAGTAAAAATAAATCCTTTAAAGTGGAATTAAATTTTGAATTACTCGAAAATGTAATAAATCCCAGCTTCTGGCCAGAAAATTTTGTGATAAAACCGTTTTACTTTCGCAAGAGAAGAAATTTCAAAGGAAAATAAATTAAAAATATTTGGATATAATGTGCAATCAATACGAAATAAAGCAAATGAACTTGAAGCGTACCTTATTGACAAGTCTGTAAATGCAGATGTCTTATGTTTAAATGAACATTGGCTGCAAATAAATGAAGCCGAGATTTTTCACATTAATGGTTATCAATTAGCAACATCATATGCAAGAGAAACTACAACTAGAGGCGGCACAATGATACTAGTAAAAAAGGATATCAGGTTCTCAGTTGTTGACAATTTAAAGGTTATACCTATAAAAGGTGATTGTGAATTTAGTGTTATATACTTATGCAATTTCAATGTTTACGTAATTAATATTTACCATTCCCCATCGGGGAACTTTGATATAGTTTTAGCAACAATCAATAATATATTGGTTTATATAACACAGAAAAATAAATCTATAATTATGATAGGTGATTACAATATCCATTTTAATGAAGACTCATATCAGAAAAGTTTATTTATTGATTTATGGAAGAGTTTTGGATTGAAACAGACATTTTTTCCTCCTACTAGAGGTAAAAACTGTGTGGACAATATCTTGACTAATATAAATTCAAATTTTAGAGCATATGTTGACAATCCTCTTTTGTCTGATCATACACTGTAAAAAATGAGGTAAAATTACCTTGGGAAAGAGGTAACTTTTCGCTATTATTTGCGGTATTTTTACCCTAAAATTAATTTTACCTATACATTTAGTAGTTTTACTATTTGTGGTAAAATGCCCTGTAATTATGTAAAATTATACAAATATAAGTAATTCTACTACATTGAACTGGTTAAAATCACTATCCATAATATAAATTTACATAACTCAGACAATTTTTTCCTTACAAATGTATAATTGCTCAATAACTTAATTCATTTTTAGTGTAATATTAAAGATAAGATGAACTTGAACAAGAATAGTGTAATTTTACCCTTAATATGTTTTTAACCGTTGAGATGCTATTTCGCTGATCGCACTTGTTTGTGACCTTCGTTTCGTGAACGAATTCAGGAATCCATTATGAACAGTCCAAATAGGCTTTTTGGGGAATGGTCGGAATGGTGTGTACCATTCTTTTTTGATTTCGGCGAGGCGTACTCTATCGATACTGAACGAAGTGTTCATTGCTCATTAATATTTTGTTTTTCGTTGTAGTGTAGTGCGGATTTATTAAAGGCAAATATTTACACGTATGACCGAAGATGGGAAGAATTTTATTTTATAGTAGAAGTTAAAAAATAATAATCGGTAAGTACCTATATGTTAAAATTACAAATTTAAACCAATAAAATAAAAATATTTAATTTAATGTTTTTCTAGGATGAATCAAAAATTGAAGAATTCGAAATAAACTAGCATAACTGTAATTGAGAAAGGTACTCGTGTATAATTGTTTATATAATTTATAATTTTTTAATTTTCTAGGTGGAATCGAAACTTTATCTGAATGTCTTTGAGAGACCAAATATTTCCGAAAGCCCCTGAAAAGAAGTTCTGTTAATGTCTTATATTTTATATAAGTACATACGTTCAATAAAAATTACTTTGATTTTATTTTGTTTCATACAATTCCCAGAGGAACGATTGAATTTGCAAGTACTTTCGCAAGTCATCGTTACATTCAAGAAGTATTTTCACATTTGTATTTTAACCCTGAAAAGTACTATTGCCATGAAATATTAACTTTGTCATGTAACTTTACACAGGTGTTTTAATGTTAAAATGTAAAATTACATTGAGATTGTAATTTTAATCTGTAAATTTACTTAAAAAGGAAACATTACAATGCAAACTTAACCTAATGTTGAAATTTTTCACTTCCTATGAAAATTACACTTTGAAGTAAATTTACCCCAAAAAATGGAGGTAACATAGTTGCCTCCATTTTTTAGGGTATAATTCACCGGTAATTTTTTAGAGTGTAGTGCAGTTATTATGGATCTAAATTTTCCAGTAAATACAGAGAAGATAAAAACAAAGAGGATTAAATACCAACCAATTACTTCTGAAGGTCGTTATAAATTCTATAATATTATTGATCGAGCGGACTGGTCGTTTATTGTAGATTATAGTTTGGATGCTAATAGTAAGTTTAAGGTGTTTCATGATGTAATTAACAATGCCGCAAATCAGACTTTTCCAGAAAGGTATATTAGTAATACATGTAATGGTATTTATAATAGAAACTGCTGGTTTACTGATCAATTGAGAAACATTCGTGAGCAATTACGCTTCTTAATTGAACAATATAATATGACTCCATCAGATGTATTAGAAAGTAATATTCATAAATTAAGAAATTCTATCGCCAACAAATAAAAATAGCCAAAATTGAAAATAATAACAGATATATGATGAAGTCAAATAACAAGGCAAAATTTTAATATATTTTTCACTACCATAGCAGACAATATTCACAAAGATTTAATTGGCAAACATGGACAGTCCAATTCATATGGTATAAATCAGAATAGTCTAGTAAAAAGGCCATTAAATAACTTTAAATTTCACAGGGTATCCCTTGTACAAGTTCGAGATGTCATTATTAGCCTAAATAACAAAAATAGTAAAGATATTTATGGTCTAAATGTAAATATGATAAAATGTATAGCGAATATTATTTATATTCCTCTAGCAAAACTAGTTAATGAATGCATTGGAAAAGGAATTTTTCCTGACATTTTAAAGTTAACCAAAGTAATTCCCATCTTTAAAAAGGGTGATAACACCAACCTTTCTAATTATCGACCAATTTCTTTAGTACCAATACTTTCAAAGATTTTTGAAAAGTGCCTAAAGGCCCAGTTAGTTGATTTTTTTGAACAAAATGGCTTGTTTTTTTAAACAACAATATGGATTTAGATGTAACTCTTCCACTGAAGATGCCATAATTAACTTTGTCCAGCATACAATACAATGCTTTGAACGTAGGGATTTTGTTAGGTCCACATTCGTATACCTAACAAAAGCGTTTGATTGTGTTCATCATACAAATTTAATAAACAAGCTGTCATTATAAATTTGAATCTACAAGTTCCAAATTAATACGAGTAGAATCCTATTTATCACAAAGACAACAAATTGTAGTGCTTAACGATTGCTCATCTGAACCTTTATTCATTAACCACGGTGTTCCCCAAGGCTCCATATTGGGACCTATTCTGTTTCTAATTTACTTTAATGACATACAGTAAATTTTATATAACTCAAACGAGATGAGTTTGACTCTGTTTGCTGATGATACTACTGCACAGGTGTCTGATAAACTCCTAGAACACTTATTTATTAAATCTGACAATGCTTTTAAATATTATCTAAATGGTTTGCAGTGAATAGCTTATCACTAAACAATGAAAAAACTCAAAATTTAATTTTTACTCCACGTGATATAGGAGACAATTCAAATCCAAGTAGTATAAAATTTCTCGGTCTATTGTTAGATCCAAAATTATGTTGGACTGAACACATAAATTACTTGGCATCCAAACTTTCACAGACTATTTACTTAATCAGAAACCTAGCTAATAATGTTTCACCAGATATTTTAAGAATAGTATACTTTGCACTTTTTCAGAGTTATGCCTCATATGGCATAATGGTTTGGGGCCATTCCCCATCAACTAAAAGGATATTTGCCCTTCAGAGAAGGATTATCCGTATCATTGATGGTAAAGGATACAAAGAGGATTGTCAAGACTCCTTTCGTAAATTATGCATCTTAACTTTACCATGTTTATATATTTACAAATGTTTAATTTACGTCAAGGTAAATCTGGAAAATTTAGTAAAAATTAGTGATGTTCACAATCACAATACCAGAAGTAGCAACAATCTATATATAAATTTATTTAGACTTAACAAATCTCAAATTGGTCCAAATACTTTGGCCTTTAGATTTTTCAACATTTTACCAAATGCAATTAAATTTATGAAATTAAATAAATTCAAAATATCTATACAAAATTACTTAATTAAAAAAAGTTTTTATGATTGCCAGGAATACATAAACCACCAGTTTCATGTGTGCGACTTCTAGTACTGAGATGATACATATGATAGATAGCCAAATTGTTTAAATTATTACTTACTCGTATACTGTTTATTGTTGGTTTTGTGTTTTTGTAATGTTATATACTTTTATTGTAATGTTATATACTTTTATTATTCTATTTTATAAACATTGTAGTACATTTTCTGTACTTACAGATGTCAAAGACATCTGTAAGTACTTTTGTATATTAACAGGAAATAAATTATTATTATTATTAAATTACGAAAAGGTGAAAATCTTATAACTTTTTAATTTCTTTTCTTATATTAAATTCCTGAAAGAATTTTTTATGCATTTTAAATCTAAGAATTAGTTATATTGATGGTATGATAAATCCGGACAAATAGTAAGCGATTATTAATATTTTTCTACCTTCAGCTGTTGCTACTTCTTTTCTGTGCACATATCCTGTTAAAACGATTAAGAAAACCTAACTACAGATGAAATTTGCTCATTCAGAAAATGTTTACTTTTAATTCAGTTCAGGTTTCTCTGTCTATATAAACATGAAGCTGTGTAGATATAACCGTGATCGTAATCCGTAAATTAATTTTCCGTGCAGTAAAATGCCTTATTTCTAGTAGTAAGCTGATAAGATTGTGAAGGAAGAATTATAATTAGAGAACTGAATCAATAAGAAAAATAAAAATGTTTATCTATCTGAGATACGGTTATTATTAACATTAGTTATACTTCATATAATATGACAGTTGTAACATGATAGATAAGTGTATAATAGTTTAGGAGTGTATAAAAAGTACAAATACTCAGGAAACCATATCTGTTTTTATATTTGCGTACACTAATAACACGCTTTTAATTACTCGTCGAAAATCCTATTAGTACAGTAGACACCACCTTTGATAAAGATCCAGAACTGTCACCCAAATATTCGATAACACAGCTGATCGATATATTTTCCAAAAATTAATATTCTTTTTAATTTATAATAACATTAAATTCAATAATGGTGATAATTACTTCTTGTTTGCATCAATTAAAACGGCAAGTATTATTTTTATTAAAATGATTAACCTTTATTAATTATTTACAAAGATTAGATTACATAATTTCACTTTTTATACAATTTGAGATAGCTTCTGCTGGAGATCGCTAACTAGCTGCTTTTTTGTTACAGGCATATTTATACATTTTGAAAAACAATTGAAGATTAACACGTGTTTGATGCGTGTGACGTTAGCAAAATTTAAACACAAATAAAAATGAAATGTTGTTCATAAAATTCTGAACAAAATGATATAAATATTACACTTATATTTTAATTTAACAAATAAACCCTAAATGAAGTCCGCCGACAAATGACAAACACGCAACTAAAACGTACATAACTCTCACAAAACAAGATCCTACGTCATAACATCACATGGTACATCTTCATTATGCCATTTAGCAACTTGAATAGAGTTTCGTCATGTACAAACAAATACATAAGAAAAAAATCACAAATTCCTTAATCGATAACTTCACAGTGCTGGTGTTACCTTGGAACATATTTTGGATATCTTAAAACAACTTAATCTAAGAAAATCTCATACAGTTCAAGTAATTTATACAATAATCGATAAAGCTCCAATAAAACATTGAAGAGGAATAACTCAAATAAACCAAACTTTAAGTTAATGCTATCATTATATAACAATCATTATTATAATAATAATAACCAGTTCTATTAGATTTCAGAAAAATCTCCAAACTGAAGTGGTTTATAGGTAAAGTGCAATTCCCTATCTACGTTACCTACGGCAATGAAATAGAAAATACAAAATCATGACTTACCTTTATTTTAAACAAATTCCGTAAAAGTGTTAATAATGCGATAAAAATTGTAGACTAGCATAAATCTATTTAAAGAAGTAAAAATCTCATTTTATAAGAAACATATATGTGTTAACTGTCAATTCAGTACTTCCTCAACTATTTATGCACCATACGGATGGTGCATAAATGGTTTTGTATTTGCAGATACAAGTTACGTATACTTTAAACTAATTCAACAGAAAAACCGACGAAAGTTTCAGTTGTTAACATTTATTTAAGAGGCCTGCATGCATTATACTCACAAGTCCAGTAAATTGGTACCATCTTCTAACAAAAAAGGTTTACTTAATGATTATACAAAAATGGATCTAACATATCGTCGGTCAATACTGTGCATGACTCATTCAGGTTGATAGAGTAATTTATTCCCTATTTCTATACGTCTGCAGACCAATAGTAAATAAAGTTGATTTTAAATATTTCCATGTCGATATTAACCGTTGGTGAATTATTGCTAGTACTCGAATATGTGAAATCGGCTATGGCTCTAAGGCTATGAACAAGGACGTATCCCTTGATGTAGTTTAGAACATATTACCTTTAAAGATAGCATCATTTCAATTCGCATAAAGTAATATATTCTCCTTTTAAACATTACAAGCATCCGAATGATGCTGTCAAACGATTGATCTCACAACATTTTGTTTTTTAATCATTTTTAGTTTTGAGTCGCTCTCGTGTTATATCGATTACATCATGTTATGTGGAAAATTAGATAACAGAGTAGGTTCCGTTTGTAACAGTACGTTGATGCTATTGATGTTAGGATTATAACCATGTAACCTGTGATGTGATAAATTCTCATTCGAAGTAATCTTTGTGATTAAGTGGATTTTATTTAAGATAAACAGCAGCACTCCCAGAAAACTGTTAATTCTAGTAACCAGGTATTTGAAAGGAAAAAAGTCATCATTCGTACCATACCTCACAATTTTTGATGATACCTCAATATTTCTTTCCTTTGCGTATCGATGTTATTAATAAGTCAACATAAAATCCAATATCATTTACTTAAAATGCTACACACACGTGGGCACTCAAATCTAACAGAATTTTGGAAATATATTAAACTGAATTAACCTGCATCCGTGAATGTGAAATCGATATGTAGGTAAATTTATCGTTGAACAGGGACCGGCCAAAGCATGCATAGGTTCACCACATAACGTTAAAAATATGTGCAATCGAGTCAGGATTTGTATGGCAATCGAAGGAACTGGGGAGTAAAGCGGTAGTGCTGAGAAATGTGCGGGTATATATATGTACGTATACACATTGTATTCGTTAGCAGTAATCGCTACTATAACAATGTTGAACTGAGACGTAGTTTCTAGTCGGCGAACTATTTTAATGCCAAACACTCTCGAGAACCCAACAAATCGATTACTATCAGTATTTATTTCCTTGTTTTTAGTTAAGTACCGTAGATTTATATGTGTTTTTATATTTTCCTGTAAATAGTAAATCATTTTTTCAGTGGTAATGGTCCATTTTTCAGTGTGATGCTGTAACTAACTTACTGCGGGAAAGATTTCCTAAAGTAATAAATGATGTTGAAGAAGTTAATTACATTTAAAATTTATTGTTTAATAAACATAAATATAACTTGTACCTAGGGAATAAACTATAATTTATTTTAATTATTAAAATTTGAGCAATAACGGTTTTAAAGGCAGATTACATATAGTATAACATTGCTATGATGTTTAATATTTATTCATCACAACTAATGTGTACAAACGAACTCGCAGATGATCATGGCTTGCAATGAAAGAACGAAATTATTATTTAGAAAATAATCTAAAAATTCTTATCAGGTTGGGTAAGACTTTAATAGATAGAGAGGAGTATGTACATAAGAGACTGCTTTCTGATTGCTTCAGTGAAAGCCTGCATCCTGTAGAGACGCGAGTTATATATACAGTGTCTACCATAAAGTTGGATCCATATGGCAATTTTTTTAATATTCTGCTTGGAAAAAAACTTGACGGGGCAATCACTTCTGCTTCCAAAAATACTTGAAATACGCCATGTCAAAGTTGACAGGTGACAATAGGTATCTGTCATATTCGACATTGTTTTTTAAAATCGGCAAAAACTGACCTTATTTGTTAGAATATGCAAACATTTTATTAAGAAAAAAAGTTTCTAATGACATTTTACGTTCATATACCGAGTTTGAACGAGACATTCTGACATAAGGAAAATTTTGTTTTTAATATTTTTGATACACCACGGTAACTGATTATTTTGAAATCATTAAAAACGCTTTAAAAGAGTTTTTTAATAATGTTGGATGATGTAGGTATTTTTGACGAATATTAAAATTATCAAAAAAACAAAATGGAACTTTTTGAACTATTTTCCAATTTCCAAGAAAGTATAAGCATAATTTTATTAAATATAAAATAAATAAAGATTAGTAAAAAGTTTCACAGTATTTATTAAAATATAACCTAACAATATTGTTTCGACAGCTACGCTGTCATTATCAAAGATAATATTACCTTTAACAAACAATATTGTCAGGTTACATTTTAATAAATACTCTGTGAAACTTTTTACTAATCTTTATTTATATCATGATTATGGAGTTCCACAAACCAAGGCTGGAAACAATAAGCAAGATAATTTTATTAATCTCTTTTTATTTAGTTTTTAAGTAGTAGAGTGTTTCACAAGACAAGATTTCTTGTCTTGTACGACTATTTCTTGTCTTGTCTTGCAAAGCAAGACAAGAATTCTGATAAACGCTTGTCTTGCTTCATTCTTGCAAACAAAAATCTTGTCTTACTTGCAAGACTCTTGCATTTTCTTGTCTTGCATGTTTTCGGTTGGAATTTACGCCGGGACTTCCCCATTTCTTGGAATTCTTACACTGTTGCGACTCGGGGATTTAGCTGTTAATAACTGTGCCGTTGTGTTAGTGAATCACAACCTCATTGTCAGTAATCAATCGGACTTCGCGTACGTATGGACCAATAAAGCGTAGTCAATTTCGGTAAAATATTTAACACAGGCAAGGACACATTTATTACGGAAAGATAAATGGCGTAGCGAACAAAATGAATATTTTGCTTATAAACGAGCAAGATACTGCAGTGGAGTGCAATCTACCCTGATTTTTCTGAAGATGGCGAAGCCCTTCAGCTAATAAATAATCAAACATAGCCGTTTAGTGACGTTTCTATATTTTCTTTTAGTGTTTTAGCTTTTAGATTATTACGTTATTTCTGTAAAACTGTAGGTCCCGTGTCAATGCGATGTTTGGCACGTTAAAAATCCCTACTGGGGGTGGAATTCCCCCAGATTCGGCTAAATTCTAGTAGGGTCGGCCAAATGATCAGAGCAAAATGATCGTGCCATGAGGTACGAAGGATGCTCCGCCATCCTGATTCCTCGCCCAAAAACAAACAAACAAACAAACGTTATTTCTAATAGCCTGAATGTTGATATCTTATTAGTTACCACACTAATAAATATGTGTAATATTGTAATAGAGAAATATTTTATATATTGTTTTTATATTTTTTGTTTTATTAAAACAGCTTTTAAATAAATAAAATATATTATAAATTCATAATATATTGGGCACATATATTGGTCGCACATTGGGCCTACATAATAATAATAATAATCGCCCCCTCCCTCCCGCACAAACTTATAGCTTCTGGGGCCTTGGTTTAGGTTATGGGTTGTAGTAATTATTATTATAATATGTATATCTAGACTAATACTGCCAATAATATAATTCAAACATACCCATATCTTTTCAAAATCTGTATTTTAGCGAGACTGCAAGAAAATGCAAGAAAATTTTGCTATTCTTGCACTTTTCTTGAAAAAAGATTCTTGTCTTGCGGAACGGATTGCGATTCTTGTCTTGCAATTTGTGCAAGAACAAGACAAGAACAAGAAAAATGCAAGACTCTCGTGAAATACTAAGTAGTAGTTTAGTGCTACGTTGTTTATGTTATGATTACAACAATTCTTGTACTATTCAAACGTGGCTTAATAAAAAAAGATTCATTAAATTATGAATTAATTTCTTGGAAATTGGAAAATAATCCAGAACCCCCCATTTTTTCCTGATAATTTTAATATTACTAATATTTTTAATACCTACACCATCCAATTTATTAGCAAATAATACTATGTAATTGTTGCCTTTCCACTTATTTAAACCATTTTCAATGATCACAATGATATTGTATCAAAAAATGTTAAAAAAAATCCTTATGTCGGAATATGTCGTTCAAACTCGATATATGAACGTAGTAAAGTGTCATTAGAAACATTTTTTCATATATAATTTAACAAGTGGTCTAATTTTTTGAGACAAAATTTGTCATTTCAGATATGAGTAGCGTTCGCAACGAAAACTACACGAGTCGACGCAGGAGACGAGTGTAATTTTCCAAAAACAAAACCTACGAATGTCTTAATCGATAAATTTTGCAAGAAAAAATTAGACCACGAGTTGAATTCGGCTTGACAATCCATCGAGCAAATTTTTATTTAGCGTGTGTAGTTAATATTAATTTAATTAAATTTGACATTTCATTTTGACATAAATTTTTTCACTAAGAAAAAACCACTAGTGGTTTTTTCACTATAAAACTAATTTCATTAGTCCCAATTTGAAAAATTCTGTAATTTGATTGGTTAAAAATTTTCGAGTTGGATTGTCTTAATAAAATTTTCCATATTTTAACAAATAGGGTCATTTTTGCCGATTTTAGAGAACAATGGCGAATTTGACAGATACCTAATATCACCTGTCAACTTTGTCATGAGTATTTCAAGTATTTTTGGAAGCAGAAGTGATTGACCCCTAAAGTCTTTTTCCAAGCAGAATATTAAAAAAATTTCCCATTTGGATCCAACTTTATGGCAGACACTGTATAAGTGTTAATCTAATTATATTTATAAAACTAATTTTTCTATGTATTTTCTTATCTTTTTGCAATTTTTACATGTCATAGGCTCTTCATTTTAGAATTCATTCTATTTCTCTTTTGATTGTAAAGCATATTAAATGAAACTCTTTATAATATTTCCTTGTACTATATATTTAAGTCGCTTAAAGCACCAAGGTTATATTCCGAGTAAGATCTAATTCTAATTAACTATATTTTTGACCGAATTCTTGTCTACATCCTGTGTTATCTCGGCACTTGGAGACTTTCAAACCCCTTTTGAAACATCTAAAAGTCATAAAGTATCATCCAACCACGGAGGCCATATAAGAAAGTGAAACTTAACTGCAAGACAGAAAGTGAAGACCATCGAGAAAGAGAACATTACGGCAAGTAACAGAAAGAGAACAAGCCATAGTTGATTATGGTAGTTACCACTTCCCCAAATCCTGCTACCTCAACCAGAAAAATCATTAAGTGTAGTAAAGTGTAGATTCTTGCTGATTCATTGCCGAATTGTAAATACCCAGTGTGTTGGACTTTAGAGTAGTTTGGTAGATTTGTACTGTCACAAACGGAATTACTTCATATGGAATCCTTGTAACTTTTCAAGTTGTATTCATTTAGTACAAATGTTATCACGGTTATTGCAATGACTACTCACATACATACACGCGCTTGCATCTCATTAGAAGTAATTTATACAGTCTGCATATCCCTGGAATTAATGTATGCATCCTGCATCGCATTATAAATAATATGTACAGTATGAATTTATATTTGCATCTTATTATTCATCTCATTATCTGTAATTTGTTCAATTATACAGTAAGGCTTCCGCGATATTCATGAGGATAATAATAATAATTACTACAACCCATAACCTAAACCAAGGCCCCAGAAGCTATAAGCTTGTGCGGGAGGGAGGGGGCGATTATTATTATTATGTAGGCCCAATGTGCGGCTGCAGCCGACTTACAGATGGAACAGCGCAAATCCCACATTTGTGTCACAGCTAAGGAAAACTGCAGAAAACCGTAACCAGATCTGCCGGTGCCGGGAGTCGATCGCGGGCCGCTTGGGTGAAAGTCCGGCACGCCAGACATTACACTACCAAGGTTGTTGAATGAGGATATGGTATATAAACAGCTTGCTTTGAGTTTACAATTCAGTCATTGAAAATGATTCGAATACTACATCTCCAAGCAAGCTGGTGAGTACCTTTTAATTTATCTAATGCTTAGTTCTGCTTAGTAATGAGGGGGTTGCGCTAAAGCCCTCTCTCGCTTAGGTATGGAGGAGTTGTGACCAGGCTCTCTCTCTCGCTTAGTTTGTAGATCACCAGGAATTTGACTCCTACGCTTAGTTTGTAAATTTAGTGCTAGAGCAGGGTGGTTCCGACCACCCTCATTATTATGTTAGTTTTAGGAGGACATGTACTTCCTCACGCTGTATAACCAATATGTGTAACCTATTGTATTCTGTTGTTCTATTGTTAGTGTATAGTTGTTTTTATGACTTGTGTTTATTTTCCTATCTACCTCTGACTACGTCCTCTAGTCACGAAAACCCCACGTGACAGTACTTTATTTTAAATAAAGGTACTTCCAATATTTTTTTCAATAATTTAGATATATAGTTCTTTATTGAACAACTGATCGAACAATTTCGGCTTGTCTAGAAGACACAGTACAGAACATAACTCGCGTTTTATGAAATTAAACAAATGTGGGATATGAACAGTACCTTTCTTGGTTTCTAAGGACTTTTTGGTAAATAGAGGCAACATTGTCTAATCATAATTCATAGTTAAGAGTTTTCTAATGTTCTGATTTAATGTACCAGGTCCTACGCATTTTAATTAAAATGCGTCTACTTACCTTTTTGTTAAAAGTCACCCTACAATCTATACTCAGAAATTTTCTTCTGGTATAGCAAGTGACTCTTTCTTGTTGCCAGAAGTGAAGTACTGCATCTGCATCTACACCATGCGACGTTTCATAAAATTATTTCAAGGGGTTTCCTTACACTGCTTCTTGGAACGTTTTTGGTTACTTTTCTCAATCTTGAGACATTGTAAGGAAACTTCCCTACAGAATTTCGTGAAACTTCACATAGAGTAGCTACAGGAATAATACTTTACGCTACCAACGAGAAACAGCTACTTCTTAGACCAAAAGAAGAATCTCGGGGTAAAAATGGAGGGGCGTCCATTGATTTAAAATATGAAAAATAAATACATGAGAAAATATATAAACAAATGAATATATTTTGCAATATAGGATAGTTCTTAACCTAACATCGCATTTTAGTATAAAGATATAATCATTTAATTTACTATAAATTTGAATGTTCATTATACCTACTATATTTTTTGTGGGATATTCTTCTTTTATATTTAGTCTCCAGCAATCTTTATCCGGCATTTTTCTTTTGTTCTTTAAGGTGGATGTTTTTTATTGCTAGAATGAAGTATTACTCTTGCACCTACTCTATGCCAAGTTTCATGGAATTCTGTAGGGAAGAAATTTTGCAAGAAGCAGTGTAAGGAAATCCCCTGATAGAATTGTATGAAACGTCGCATGGTGTAGATGCAGATACAGTACTTCACTTCTGTCAACAAGAAATAGTCACATTCTAGACCAGAAGATAATTTCGGAGTAAGGAATTGCCGGATGACTTTTAACAAAAAATGAAAGTATACGAATTAGTGTGGATCGGGGCTCGTACTATTTAATGTACCTAAATATCAATATGGGTTTTTTCTCTTGTTTGTTATTTCGTTAATGATCTCAAAATTAGAATTTGAAATTTAATTAAGACAGTAAATCTATCCCGATACTGGTTGCTGTTTTTGACATTGTATATAAAAGATCCGTTTTTTATCTTGCCACTTTAACAGTCGATTATTTATTATTCACTTGTGGTTACAGTGACCAACCAACCAGTGTTTTTCTTCATCGGTTACAAAACTTGTCCCGTTCAAAAATATATAATTTGGAAACCAAAATCTTTTTGCATTACAAATAATTAAAGAATAATAATTAATAAGGTTTGTCCTAACTTCAAAGTATATCTCGGAATCCGGGGGGTGGGGTTAGGGAATTACGAAAAGAGCGTAGATCTATTAATAATAGGACCCCGCAAGGACTGTTAACTTGCCGCTTTATGTAAATAATGATGATGGTATTAATGTTTATTTTTTGGATACTATACCCGCTGCTGTCACCGATTGGCAACCTTCTTATGATTTTTCTGTTAAATCCAACAACAATAATAGAATCAATTTTGTTGTTATCGATTCATTTCGAAGATTAGTAATTGTTGAATGCAAAACTTAGGACAACTGCAACAAGAGCCCATTATGATGGAATTAACAGTATTATATCATCCTTTTTTGTTGCCGTATATTATTATTTGATGTGTAGTCGATTTCCTGGAGACGAATAAAGAGCAAAACCTCGGAATTTGCCTTTTGGGCGATTTTGATGATTGTTTTTTAATTGTAGGTAATATTTCAAGGTCTAAATGTTAGATTTGTCCGCTAATGCCCTGTTTAATTGTTATTAACAAATTATTACTTTTCCATAAGGGGCTAATTAATAATTAAATAATTTCATCAAATTTTTATTATAATTGAATAAAATTGGGTACAAATTGGTCCAAAGTGCAAAATGGCGGCTACAAAACGGCCGCCGGTGTCAAAACTTTAATATTTGAAATTTCGAATGAAAAATCATACCAGGGGGTTTTAAAGTCGCAATTTGTGATGTTAAGCTAAAAAATGACCCAGATGCAAAATACCGGTCACAAAATGACCACCGAAACTAAATATAATTGAAACTCAAAATGTTTAATCTCCCCTAGATGTTTGTTTAAGATGGAGTAATATAGTAGCTAATACAAAACTAGTAAAGGTTAAAAGAAGGATAACTAAGATTGTACGGGCACGTGAAAAGAATTGCAGCTGATCAACTAGCTAGGCAGGTGTTCAAAAGTGTCACAATGAAATCAAAAGGACGCCTAAGAAGAACACGGTTAGAAAAAGTGGGAAGTGCAGTGGTAAGAATGAATAACAATAGAAATAACAAAACAACCAAAAAGGAAAGAAGTAGAAAGAAACATAGAGGAGATTAACTGGAGACATGTCAACTCCACTACATGCCTTACTCGCATGAAGATAGGCAGGTTTTAGGATTAAGTAACGTGTTCAAGAAGCAGCTAGTGTTACTTATATCTCAAATTTATTTAAGTAGTGAGAGCGATTGTGGCTTGGTTAGTTGCGTGCGGGACTACCGAGCAAGAGACCCTGGTTCGAATCCCGGCTCATATATCATCGGATTTTTAAAAATCGCATCTCCCTCGGAAGGCAATGGCAAACCACCGAGCTATACTTTGCCCAGGAGATTTCCCTGAAATTAATAAAAAATCCAAGTACTATGTACTTAGGGTGGTTCGGAGTCAACCTTAAGCTGTAGGTTCCCTATACTTGTGATCACTGAACACGCACAACACAAGTATAGGAGGGAAATGCTAACGCTCTGCAACAGAGCACGACATGTATGTTAGAAGAATTTAAGTAGTATCAGTTACAGCAGCCATATTGGAGAAATTACTGTAGAAGTAATAGAAAATAAAATACAGGAAAATTCTCTCAGTACAGTGCAATACAGTACAGTAAAAGTAAACTATCGTTTTGAAAGTGCTTCTAACCAATATATTCACATATTAAAATTATTTAAAATAAAAAAAGGAAAACGTTTTGTTTGTGCTGTTGTGAACACAAACTTACACACAAGTCTTGGTTTACATATAACATCCTCAAGATGACTACTGTTTTTTAATATATTGTTTATATATATATATATATATATATATATATATATATATATATATATATATATATATATATATATATTATATATATAGCTTTTCCAAGCTCTGTCTGAAATACTTGCCTTTGGTGGTTTCGAACGAGAAAAGACTTTCATTCTTGACCAACAAAGTAGCATTTCGCGCACTAAACACACAATAACTATTACAAATTTTTAATAGTTATTTGTGTATCTACCGTGCCGGTAGAATTTCTACCGGCACGGCACGGGTTATTTTTGTTTAAAAACTTTTGTAATTTGGAATTTCTTCAGCAAGCTAAATCATATTTTGGAAAGAGATCGATAAAATTTTGACTTTGCCAAAATAACGACCACTCTAACAGTCATCCGGACATTTTTTGACATACTGTGTTTTAATGACATACTTAACTACAATACGTTTTTTCTACAGCTGTCAAAAAATGACAGTTTTTTTGACAGTATGCAAAATGTCGCATTGATTTCAAGACTTTCATTCTTGACCACCAAAGTAGCATTTCGCGCACTCCATACACAAATAACTATTTTCTACAGTTGTCAAAAAATGACAGTTTTTATTAATATCTATATACAAAATACCACATTGGTTTTGGTTACTTGATAACGTACACGAAATATTTTTCGCTTTAGAGCGAAAAATATTTCGTGCATTTATGCGATTTATGCATATTTGAACAATACCGTTTCCGTAGCAACAACGAAACTGTCCACTTCTTGCTAAAATAAAAATTTGCTTGTGTTATTTTTTATTACCTTATTTTTACTTTTTCGGTTATTTCGATAACGCTGTACAAAAAACGTTGTGTGCAATTCGTGCTTGAATTGATTTTGGTGGTCTCGAATGAGATTTTCATTGCAAAGAGTTTAATTCTCGATCATCAAAGTAGCATTTCACGCACTAAATACTTAAATAACTAACTTTTCTGAAATAGTCGTAAAGTCAACACTTTTACGAACTCGCCTATCACTATTATTAGCATTTTTTCAGATGTATTTGACATACGTCGCACACTGTCACGTTGACTTAGTTGCCTACTCTATTATGTTATTAAGCACACATTTTGTATTTTAAATTCTTAATTTCACAATTTCAGAAAAAAACGTAATGTACACCTCAGCACGAGAGTTGATTTTTTACCACTCATTGTAGTTGTTCTCACAATCATCACAAGCTCCAAGTTTGTGAAAAAAAAGTACAACTTTAGTGCCTTGGTATACAAATAACTATTGGCTGAACTTGACAATCTTGATAAAACTATGCCATTTGAGGCATTATTCTCATTCAGTAGTAGTAGGAGTAGTAGTAGTAGTAGTAGTAGTAAATATGATGATAGTGCTAGTAACCATTTCACATACTCTCAAACAATGTATTTAAAGATCTCTGCAAATCTACCTAAGAAAGTTGTAAGGAAGAACAATAGTTACATCTAAGCATCCTATCTTTGATACTTTAAGGCTGGATGCTTTTCTAAACTTTTATTTTAACTCACACAAATCGACGGTAGCCACTTTTGCTAACATAAATAGACGAGAATTCAACGTTAAGAGATCCTTAAGAGATACATTAATTCTGAAAAGAAAATATGTCCAAGTCCTTTTAATCCCTGCGAATAGAAACAGATTTACATCAATATGCATAGATGGAGTAAAATGCTCCAATATTATAATTAAATCCAACCCAGATGATAAAATGAATGCAACAAGAGTTTTCTGCAGTAGCTTCCGGTATATTTATTGTCATAGAGGTACAGAAATTCTTACATGAAAGGTTTGCTGATCGAAATAAAACTTTTTCTAGCTAAATTCCATCAGTCTCCATTAATAGTTACCTTAAGAAAAGCAGAAAACAAGAAAAAATTGTAAAGCGATCGTTGATGATTAAATCAGACCACATGTGAAACTTGTTAAAAACACTGGTTGTACGCTCATGTTTACACCTTAAAATGGTTTATTTATGGTTATGTTTTGTACGTAATTAACGATTTTACAATTTTGATTAAGTTAAATCATATGGAACTAAATCAAACTTACAAAAGGCACATCAACACCTTTAAAATGATACCCGAACCATGACCCTAAGCCAGTTTTTTCAATAACAGGCTTAAATATGGCAAATGGTAATAGTTATTTCAAAAATAGACTTAAATTTTTATAACATGGGATAAGAAATATTGAATTAAATTAAATATTGAGCAACAGCAGCTTTGCTCTGCCATAAATTGCATTCAGCAAAACTCACTCTACGGAACGACTCGTAAAGACTTTTATGCAGTTTTGCTGTCATTATTATTTTATTTAAAAGATTATTCTTAACTTGCTTGCGTTTAAGGTTGCTTGTGTCTATTTATGTTCGACATAATTCCTATAGTAATATTTTTTAACGTTTACGACGTCATAACTTTTATAATCATAATAAGAATTAACACCACGTAAAACTCAGTCATTCATGGTTTCTTATCTTCCCAGCTCATAAAATAACAGTAATTATAAAATTCAACATAAGTTGAACATATTAGAGATGGCAAACCACAATTTCAGATTGTCCTATTTGTTATTCTCAGTCTTTAATAATCTGTAACTATAATTTAATTGTGCCAAACACATCAGATGTATTCTTCCTTTTGTACTAAAATCTACGATTTCATCGAATAATGCAAATACCTTGTAGCCTGGAGATAGGTGCGACGCTTTTCGTTTCTACAACAAATCAAACAAACTTTCATTGTTTTGAGTTTCCAGAAACTTTGCCCATGTAGTGAGAACATTAATTAACAGTGATCAATAGGTGTACGCGGCTTTCGAGTTTCCTATTTAGGTTGCCAAACTAAAGCTTGGAGACTCTCGTATTATGGTAAAGTTAGCAATTAATTGTATCAGATTATGTACACTAAGACTATTTAATTTACAAAAGTACGTTAACGCTAGATTGTTCCATTAAACATTAAACGAACTTAAATTCCCATAAGTATCAATTATAAGTTTTATATATGTAAGCAGTTCCGCTATAATTCGAGCATGTGAACTCGCAGTTTACGTCAAACCAATCAGTAATCAACCATTATGAAAATCATGAAATATTTATACGTGAACCATTTATACCGACAAGCTCCCAGAAGTTAAAATATGCACGAAGTGACTAAAATAGCCATATTCCCATGATCATCTTTTATCACTTAACGTACGTACTACATACGATGCTTAACATGGAGATATCTCTAAGGAGTTCATATTTAGCTCATGAAGGGCTTTATTTGGTTTAGTATTTAGCATTATGCAACCTTTTTGTGGTTAACAGTTAATTTGATATAACATTTAAGTACGTCATAAATGAATGTGCCAAATGTGGCAATTACATCTAGGGTACTTTAAAATATAGTTAAAGTAAACCGTGCGTAAAGAAGGATTTGGTAAGTGTTAGTTCTTTTCTTTATTTAGCCCTTTTTAATAAAAACGCATGAAAAGTGCACTACAAAATTTGTTAAGTTAGGTAAGCTTTATTTATCTACATAGATTGATTCGTATTATCATGGTTCTTTAGCGGTCTACTGCAATGATACCACATACTATACAGGGTGATTCAGAAATAACTGATATACTTTAAATGGTAGGTAGAGGGGAGGCAGTAGAGCTAATTTACCTTGACAAGTATAGGTCGAAAACGAATAGTTTCCCAGAAAACAAATTTTAAAGTTTAATGAATTTTGGATTCAAAAGGATCCAAGGTTAGGACCGGATCCAAAATTCATGAATTTGTATCCTTCAGTATCTATCCTTCAGTATCCTTTATTAATTCTATACAGGGGGGATTCAGAAATAAAGGTAATCCTTTAAATGGTAGGTAGAGGGGAGGCAGTAGAGCTAATTTACCTTGATCCAAAAGGATCCAAAGTCTGGACCGGATCCAAAATTCAATAAAACCTTAAAATTAATTTTTTGCAAAACTTTGTTTTTGACCTATACATGTCAAGGTAAATTAGCTCTACTGCCTCCCCTCTACCTACCATTTAAAGGATATCAGTTATTTCTGAATCACCCTGTATATAAATGTAATGTATCTATCCAAATTCAATAATATTTAGAATACACACGTTAACTGCGAGTGTATGTTTGCTAAAACCTTTCATATTAATAGCATCTAAACTAACGCTTAGCAAACTGCGTCCGCATGCGGCCCTTGGAAACAATAACTTTAATGTTCAAAATTTTACCGACGAATAAAATAAATATGAGAACTTGTCATTAGCTCCTTAATTTATTATCACAGTATTGATGTAATTTCTAGAAATTACAAAAAATAGTTCATATGCCAAAATGAATGCCACTACAATCTCGTTTCGTATACAGTCACTTACAAGAATTACCCTGGCAGTGACAGTCGTCATGTATGGGCAGACTGTTAACGAAACAAATATAATACGTTACATATAGTGACTGTAATTTGACATGGCCATCATATAAAAGTGGACTTCGTTCCTTATGCTCAGCTCACTCTACAATATAGTCTATTTTCAATATGCCATCGAGTACTAATCTAATAATAACTAAATAAATAATATGCATGCATGTATTTTCATCGTAATTATTAAAGGAATAAAATACATGTTGTACAATTTTTAACATATAGTCCTATGCTATATTTCTTTGACACGTTACCGTTTGTAAAACGTTAACTTTGTAGCATGTTAAAAATTCGGGATCCATTTTTGTACATTTGAAAATGTATTTATTGTAAATAATCTTAGTACCTCCCTGTACATATAACTATATTCTTGTTCGTTTAAAATTGCAGAATTTATTTCGAACCTAATAATGTTTTTCGTTAACAGAAAAGGCTGCCTAGGCGTTCTCACGTATAAAAAATCTGTTTTTCTGTAATGAAAATACTAACATAATAATTATTTTCTAAATAAAATGACATGTAGAAATCCATTTAAGCTAAATTTATATATTCTCTACGTGCTTATTTTAGTTCCTGTTGAATAGATTCTTCGAAAATATACATACAAAAAATAGTCTAGAATATTATATTAAATATCGGATTTCAATTCTGGTTGCTGTAAATACCCGTCAAATGTTCCAGAAGAATTTTCGTGATTGGCGTGAAGTGTGTCATCTTGGTGCCTGATAGGATGTTTATGTATTTCCCTGTCTTAGCTTGAAATAAGTGGAGATAGTTTTGAAACCCTAAAGTGGTCAGTTGATCTCAGACAAGGGTCAGTAAAAGACAGTAAGCCTTGGCTGATTCGCCAAGCCGAAGCAAGGTTGTTATGGACCGCCAAGTAAAAATTTTTTCCCGTTCCGTTTACCGAAAAGAAATTACAGAGCTTTAGAGTAAAGTTTAGTACTTTGTTCTAGTAAGATTAATAAGTAATCCAGTGTGCCGTTAGTTTATGATTCATAAAGTTTATTCAATTCTAAATTGAAATTTAAAGTTTAGCAATACGTATTAACGATTCAACAATTAATACAGTGCGTCGTTAGTCAACTATTTATGAAGGGAAAACAATAATAAGTTGAATTTTTACGCTAATATTGAGCTTTCTTTGTTCTTTGCAATAAATATATTGTGGGCGTGTAGAATTTTGTACCAGATCAAAATACTACAGTGTTGAAAAATACAACCTTTCGGCCATCAAATTTGTGTTAACAATACAAAACTTGTACACGAGTGACGTTACTATTGAAATTATATGAGTTTTTAAACTTTTATTATTGAAAAGCAATGGCCAAGTCATTAAAGACATAATTCTAGCAAACTTCAGTTCCTGAATTCTGTTACTATCTTAAGCATCTTTACCAAGATTTACAATTGTACTTTCAGCGAAAAGTGTGAGGTACTTTGTACCTAAAGTTAAGTGAAAACAACAAAAAAAGGCAATATATTATAGTGTTGTGAATTTCGTATGTTTAAAAAGGTTTTACAATTTATTTCGGATTAGCTGATAAACATTATTTCTTAAGTAAGTTGTTTTTAGTTACTAAGATGTTTATACTTATCTATTGCATTAAAACTGTTGTAATGACCAATTAATCTTCATAGTAAAAGGGATCCCTCTTATCATATTAAATAAATTATGGTTCTATTGTTTTATCAAAAACAATATTTTTTATTTATGAATAAATGAGAATTAAAACTAGTTATAGTTGTGATAATATTGGCTCAAGCACTTGTTGAAGTGATTAAATTACATTAACTTGCGTAACGTTAACGTTACTAATACCGAGTAGTTATTGAATTCAATCAGTTTAATCAGAATCCTTTTTCACCTGTGGATCCTGATCAAGTATTGTAATGACTTCATATCAAGTGAATGGCCATATTCCTCATTATTTCTAAAACCTTATTTTTGCTTTACAATATATAAGCTTAAGAAACCAGTACCCTGAATGATAATTTGTCATCAAAAAGAGATATTTCACCGGTTCATCAATACAGTAAGTATCGTTCTTGGTTTTAAGTAAGCAACTTCAGTAAGTATTCAGTATTTTGAATTTAAAGTAATTTCTATGAGTTTGTAACAATGGCGCCCATGTGTGTGACTTTTTGTTAGTGTAATTCTAGCATGTTACAATTGACAGTTCATCGTGATGTTTCATTTTTTCAGTCGTTAAATCTAAACTATAAAGTTCCAACATATTGTTAAATGCCCCTGACAACAATTTTACGAAACCGTATGGCAAACAGTTTTATTCTTTTTCTTGATAACAATATCTTCTCTTAGCATTACAGTTGTCATTCAAACACATGGCCACTTAGTCTTAAGTCCGTTATTTTCCCGTTTCCAGAAAATTCTTAGATCTGAATTGGTTTATAGCAGTGAGGTAATTTCTTACTATAAAACTTAAATCAGAAAAGTCACTCTTGTGCATGCCTTAGTCATTGAAATCAATTGCATTTGTAGTGTTAATTGATTTTTAATTAGTATTGTTTAATACTTTATTACTCCCTTTTGTTAAATAATTAACTAATCGATTCTCTTTTCAAATGTCTTTCTATCGTTTAATAGTAATTTTAAAACATATAGACATATTTTCAAGAGGTCCGAGAATAGTTTTTGAGAGTTCTTGTAGATTTTGGTGATTTCGTGAATGATTTGAAGACAACTATGGATGCATCTGCGATCAGATATTCATTTTGAAAAGACTATTTTAAATAATTCCGGATAATACTTTGAAACGCAAAAATGATGCTTGCTGTGAAATATTTTTAGATGGTAAATAAATACTTTAGTTTAGATACTCATTTTTTATGGATATCTTAAGATTTTAGTCAACTAATGAATGTTTAATAAATCACATTTTGACTGTATATATGGCCAGCTACGGTGGATTAGTGGTAATTCCCACGGATTCAGCTAAATTGTAGTTGGGTCGACCACAGGATAACAGTAGGTTGGTATTATGAGGTGTGTCGCCACCCCGAGTCCTCATCCAAAAATAAAAGAATAAATATATTAATTAAATCATATTTAAACCATATTTGATTGAATTCTTCACAAATTACTGTGCGAAACTGCGTATTTACGAAAATGGCATCAGCTTTGGAAGCTAAGGACATTTTCAATTTAAAAGAGTTTATTAAAAATTTGCTATTGTGTTAGAAATATAAAATCAAATGAATAGTGCTTTGGTTAAACATGTTAAAATCTGCCTCAAATAGTATGTTTGAGTACTTTTAAAGGTTTAATTGGTGTGGGGGACTGGGTAAAAAACATCCACTTCTCAACAGTGGAGAGATAAATGGTGTTGTATAGATTAGTTAAGCGGTATGTTACATTGCAAAATTAAAATAAATTAACTAAGCGAATAAGGATGGCCTTTAAGATCTTACCTTTCCTGAATTCTCTTGAAGTTGGCTTGCACAGGCAAAAGCAGTTGTAGAAGTTGTTGCAGGTGTGGCTGCAGCTAACAAAGATCCGTTGTGGATGTTGCAGTTGCACCATAAAGGAGCTCGATGTCATGCTTGAAGAAGCACCAATTGGTTTGGCTACAGTTGTAGTAAAAGTACCAAATAATGATCCAGCATCAAATATTATCTTGAAGGAGGTTCAATAGTACCAAACCCGGATGATCTGGTATTTAAAACAGCTGCAGTGCCAAATATTGATGACGTTGTACTTGAAGTGATAAATAATAATTCTGGAGGACTTTATGCGCCTGCAGCAGCAGCAGGAGTATGAGTAGAAGCAGTAACTATTATAATAACTAATAATGGTGCTGAAGTCCTTGGAGTAATTGCAGCACTCAATATTGATGTGCATGACGTAGTTAGACTACTCAATATACACACTAAAGTTGCAAAAAAACTACCAGTAAGAGGAGACCATGAATATTAGTCGTATTCGTTGTGTATACATTGTGATTAAATCCAAATAATCATAAAAAATTTAGCATGGTTTGAGAATGCATTGCCACAAAAGAACATTGGCAATAGTTACAAGTTTCGTCACAGTACTTATTTACTATTCAATCATGTCAATCACATAATTTCTACGATTCAAAGGGATAAGGGGATTACCAATGATGCTAAGAAAAACTGACTAGGTGGGGGTTAATCCATACTCAAAAGAACGAGATTATGTCAAAAAATTACCAATCGGATTAATCGCTGTAGAGCAAAAGAATACTACTATTGTAGTTATTTATTTAACATATTTTATTTATCATTAAAAATATGACACTTTATGTATTTGTGTTTTTACTAAATCTTACAACAACAAAATTGATGACAAAAAACAATTTATGCTATTAGCTCACTTTTAAAGTAAAATTTATCAAGAACTGACAGGAACTGAATGACAGGAAAGGCATCGTTACACGTGGTGAAAAAAGGAAACGCAAAATATATACATTTAAATTACGTGATTTTGGACACAACAGTTCATTACGTGCATCAGCACGTGGACGAAACAGTAGGAGATGGAAACTTTTCCATGAATAATAAAGAATAATTCTATTTCTATGCCGGACGATGACGATGAATTAGACCACAATAAGGAGATAATTTTTCTTTCTGAAAATGCAGCAACCACTCTAACTAATGAAGATCCTGGAAATGTTACAAAGTTATAGCAATTGGCAGTTTTACCTTTTTTTCAGCATAGTCAGTTACAAGTAAGGAAAACAATTTCAGGAAACAGTAAAAATGAAATTGAGGAATTTTACTACACAAACATAGTGTTCTTATTCAATTAAGTTTAGCTGATTTTAAAAATGAAGCCTGAAAACTTACTAAAATATAAATATACAGAAAAATTTAAAGTAAATTTTCTTGTAGTACACTTCGATAAAATTCGCAATATTTTGCAAAATTTAGTTTATTGATTGTTATTTACATTGTAAACCATCTTATGCATAGTGCATCTTCAAGGAGCTTGGCTAGTTAATAAAACTAATATTAGAAAAAATAATTTATTTACGTGTAACGTTGATACTAAATAATCATCGTTCTTAGAATGTTGTAGGAAGGAGCATAACTACCCGGCGCAATGAGCTTTAATAGTGACGAGTATGACGTCACACTGGCCGACATTAGACACCACCTAAATCTGCTTTTTTGAAGAGCTCGGTTTCTACGGTATTCTTGTTGTAAATAATTCAATAGTTATTCTCCAACTCGGACAAATCGAAGAAGGGAATTAGATTTCATAAGTATTCGTTTCTTTAAAATATGATAAAACTTATGATCTAAGCTTCAATTCATTTCAAAATACTATGTTTTAAAGTTGAGGTTATGTAGTTTATAAACGCATTTCGAGACAGTGAGAACACCAACGAAAATATCTAATTACAAAACCGGAAACACCTACTCCACCATATTGAGACCCCATCCCGGTCATATGTGGTAGATGATTATGCTCCTTCCTAAAGTTTTATATTCTAAGACTTCGTCTTATATATATTTTACGAATTAATTCCCCGTTTGTTAAAATAAAACTTTATACTTTTGAAAATGACAGCTTAGCTGTCGAAACAATATTGTCAGGTTATATTTTAATAAATACTGTGAAACTTTTTAATAATCTTAATTTATTTCATGATTATGGAGTTCCACAAAGTAAGGCTGGAAACAATAAACAATAAAAAAAACTTTATACAACCCTGTACAAAATCTCGAATAGATTTTTCGGTAGTTTTAATAAACTAAATACAAATTTTGTGTTGTAATGTTTTTAATTTGTTCGTTTCTTGTTAAAACAAATTTAAGATTTAAGTTGACTTTGGATTGATTTATGACCCCATTTGACAAATAATAAATGCATTTCGTCTCACTTATCATTGCTATAAAAATGTAATAGTTTGAGCAAAAGACATTTTCGCTGAAAGCATATTCAGGTTAAGCACAAAAACTATAGAATTACAGAGGCAAATCTTGTATATTTAGTATTGGCAGAAAATGACTTCATAATTCAACGCGAAAATAAAAAATGTTTTCTTCTTTGTTTAATCCATGCTAAGGGATGTTTCATTTTCTCTTGTGGTTATTCGATTGGGAAAAAGAGTTGTAACTTGCAGAGTAACGCGACAAATCCTGAAGAATTTGTCGTAGGGTATAGTACGCACCGAACTTATAAGTTTGATTTAAATTTGTAATTCTGCTTTGTGGTAATGGTTAAAAATTTGTTCAAAAATGTAATGATTAAATTTAACAAATTCTTTCTTTATAGTTTGAGCTATTAAATTAAGCGAGCTGGTTATTTAAAATAACATTAAATTTTAAACGTTGATGAAGGTTAAACAAATATAAATTAGGTAAGGATTCCATTGAGATTTACCGCATCGCTCGGGCACTGTGGTGCCTTTAAGATTTTAATTATTATTCAATCCTTATTGTTTGTTGGTTAAAATTGCAACTCAGTTAGGAGCCTAAAATAATTGTTAAAGTTAATCGAATTCTTAAGTACTGCTTGAGGATTATTAATCTAATCGAATGTGATCCATTTAAGTATTTTTCAAGTTTAAATAGTGAACAACTTTATGTAAGCGGGGTCTGACTTCTTGGAGTTTTTCTGCTGCATCTAGTGAACTCTTCTAATGCAATTTCGTGGTGGTTGTCAAATTCAAACTTTAAAACATGTTAAATTTAAACCAATTCAAATTATGTGCATGATTTACCTACCTATTATTGTGACGTTGAGAACAGTAAATTGTTTTTTGCACTTATTTGAGACACTCTTGCAATACATTCGTTTGCCTTATATTTTTTAATTTAGAAATTGATCGCTATCAACTCTCTCTAAATGGCGAGCGGCGGATATGAATATATACCATTTTAAGTACGACCATTTGGTAACGTCCAATACATTATTTTAAAATAATTCCTATTCCTTATTAAATCTGAAATTAGTAAGCTTTTCAATTAACACCTAGACCTAAAACTAACTAATTTGTTCAAATTAAAGAAAAGTCTCTGTTCTCTTTTGTAATCATAAGGAGCTTTGGGTGATTGATGTAAACTATTACAGTCTTTTATTTTATTCTGAGTTATTGTGTGTTTCATAGTTTAGCACTCGGCTGTGGTGTTTTATAGTAAAACAAATGTAGTATGCGGAGCCTTTGAATTTTATCGTTACAAACGTTAATTTTAATTAACAGGTAGAGCGACAATTTAAAGAGTCTTATTTACAAATAATACGTGTTCATCGCTATATGCAAATCATCTTATTTATATTACTGTTATTATCTCATTTATATACAAATATATACGTATATTTGGCTTCCGGTTCAGAAAAACCAAACTCTTCATTTGCAATATGAATATGTAATTATGTATTAGAAATTGCTCCAACAAACTTTTCAATCAAATGTATATGCAAATATTTACCAATATACTATATAATGGTTTTGTTCTGAATTTGGAAACCTTTTATTCTAATACATAACATTCAATTTTTAAACAAAATATAATCGAAAGCTACCATTATTCGTGTTTTATTTCTTCTCCATTTACAATTATGAAGATACAAAATACACAGTAAAAAATTACACTAATAGGTATATTACTCGTTTATTATTTTTATTTATTTCCTAAATTTAAGAAATATAGAGTAAGTTCGCCTTAGCGTAATTCAAGCCACCTCCAGTAGTCAGCCATACTTTCAAATAACAACCGAAGATAAGACTGTAAAAATGTATTTGTAAATTAAAAAATAATTTTTATAGTAGTCAGCCACCTCTCCCAGCAATAAAAGTTTAATTGTCACAAATCCTAGCCCAGAAAATTTTAACATAAGACTGCATGATTAGTGTTGTGTTTAAGTGGCTGTATAAAAACAACATCTGATGCTCTCTTTTTGATTCAGGTAGGCTACATCATGAGTCGTTATAAATCTCGCGAAATCCACAAATATCCAGAAGAAGCATTAAGTAGTGCTTTAAAAGCTAGCCGAGAAGATAATTTGGGCACAAGAGCTGAGTAGGCAATGTGGTGTACCTCGCGGAACATTACAGGATAGATGGGCGTGTTTTCGAAGGACCGCGTAAGATGGGTCCAAGTACTGTGTTGGCAAAAGAAGGAGAGGGCATTTTGGAAGACTGGCTTGTTTCATTAGCTAAATGTGGATTTCCTCAAAAAAGCAACCTCATAACTACTGTGGAGCAAATAATAAAAAAACAACAATAGGGGAAGTCAATAATTTTGACATTGAATGACAGAAAATGGTTTTCTGGAGTATTTGGAAAAAACAATTCTCTTGACATTTCAAATGAACCATCGCAAATTTTAAATGGCTACGAAACCAGTTTTTCCTGTGACTTAAAACGGGAAAGGTACAGGCACCAAAGGGCTATAAAAACATCTACGAGGTTAAATAAGGCAATGAGAAACAAACTATAAAAGTGCTTCTAACTTTTTCAGCTGACGGAAAGACTTTACCTCCGATGGTGGTATTTCCATTTGTTCGTCCAAATAAAGTTATTGTGGAGAGTATGCCACCAACTATTTTGGATTTTTGTATGTTTCTAAAAAACGGTAACAATACAATATATGACACTTAAGATCTAAAACCGCTTTCTTAATTCAAAGATTAGCTATGTTTTTAAAACATACATATTGTAGGTGGGGGAAATCCGGCTGTGTTGGACCCCTTTTTAAATTACGTGCTTTAATCTTTAAACATGACGATTTACATTTTTATAAAATATGTCTTGCCTCGAACGGATAATTATTTAATAAACGAAGGTCTATTTTTATATTTTTTATTTTATCTATTTTAATATGTAACACAACAACCTGATATCAGGTAATGTTGACACCCCCAGCAGAAAACTGAAAAGACATCATGCATAAACTTTTTTTTGGTATTTTTAGGGTCACAAGCATATTAACACATAATAGAAAAAAAACCAAATGTATTTATTTTAACTTTTAATATTTTAAATAAATCATAGCTTAACTCTTAGTGGCATATAATGCCATGCGAGAACAAACAAAAATCAAAAACCTCAAGAAATATTTTGGAAAACATATGGATTTCTGTTAACAGAAGAACAACAAACACAAAAATATCTATTTCTTTAAACTAGTTTGTATTTGCCAAAAATATATTATTATTATATTCCATCATGGTCGGAATATCATTGGTCCAACATGCCAGAGCTGTATAGGTTTAAAATTTTTTGCGATAAAACTAAAATGATATAACATAGATATAGATCCTCTACTACACAATGATAATCAAAGTTAGGTTTAAAATATTTGCAGAAAAAAATATTATAACAAAACCTTCCAAATTTCTTATGAAAAAAATTTTTTAAATGTAAAATAAAAAAGTTTCAGACCTACTTTTTCCAACAAATCAAAATATTTCAGCAAAAACTTTTAACATTCACACCAAGATTTTTTTCTCGTTAAGGCGTCATGTTACACGACACTCCACCGTGAACATATCGGTGTTGCCAACTCAGAAAATCTGAAATAATGCAAGGTTGCCAACATAGCCAGGGTTCCATCACAGTCAGATCTCCTTTAGTATGTTTAAAGACAATTACTATTTTTTAATTGCGTTACAAAAAATAATAGCTGAAGTGGCTGACTAATAGCAAACTTACCCTATGTATTGGTTTGAATGAAAATACCAAAGCTTATACTATGAAAGCATCTAATGGTGATTTCGATAGGTTTGAATATTCTGGTTTTAATATTCCGCTTTCTGACGCAACGTCGTAAGAAACAAACTAAATAAAATTAAATTAATAATGAAACCGCCTGCAGTAGTGAATTAGAATTGCAAATTTTATATTTTCTACATATAACCTCAGTGTGGAGGCAAACTTTTGCTGGGTCACGTGCAATAACTTTTACGAGACCATTTATTGACATACTGGGTGCAGCATATTGCACAGAAGTGGAATATTTCTTACTAGTAGAAAAGCTTTGAATAACCGCTTTGTTAAAAAATACGATGATTCGTGAATATGAATCTGCATGCAACAGCGCAATATATTTTTAATAAATGATAACTGAGAATGCTAGCAGAAATATATTTGCAGCATGATATAAATAACCTGGCATTTGTTATTTATTTATATGTCCTTACTTTTTCAAGTCAATATTGCTTTTAATGCATTTTGTTAGGTGGGGTTTTTTGACATATATGTGAAGGGTTTGTATTATTTAACATTATCCACTTATTCATGAAATTTATGTTTCCACTAGTGTTTCCTACAATTTACTAATGTAGCTTTTATTTTATTTATGGTTCAATTAAGGTTTTCGTTTTTCTTAATCTAAAACTACAGTACTTTAGTAACTACATAATCATACTATTATTAGTAAAAAATAAAATAAATTTTGTTTAATGCTCCTATCTAATTATACTTTTGGTGGAGTGCGATAATTTTAATAACAAAAACTGCCTTCCTATGCATACTAATTAACACCGCTAATTCCTGTTGAATTTGTAGGATAAATAAATAAAAGCCCTAATTTAACAAGAATCTTTTGTATATATTAAATTTAAATCCATCACAAAATGGAGGGTTCTTCATTCAACAAAGTAAAATACTCTCTATCTCCTCCTCCATCAGTTTATTTTAAAGTTGAAATAAAATGAAAGCGTGCCATATAAATTAAGCCATCTTCGGACTAATTACAATGATTAATTTTAATGTCTTAATGATTTTAAAGTGTTACCTAAAATACAATTTAATCCTAACATAAACTAGCTTAAATATAATCTTAATCCTTAATCTTAATTAGTTGGTGATAAGAAACTAACACAAAAACCTCGAAGGTAACGCATCGAAAACTTCGGAAATGAAAAATTGTGTGGCTGCTTACGGTTGTACCAAATGTTGAACGAGTCAAAAATCAGAGATGTCAATGGGACGAGATTTAATTCCCATTCACACATTTAAAAAAACTTACTCAAAATATTAATTAACTACAGACTATGCTAAAATAATATTTAATTAAAAAATTAGTTGAATCATACCCAAATAATAATATCCTACACTAACTCGATGGGGTAAAATCATTTCAAGATTTAATACAGCTGTCTCTCAAATTCTCGAGGTTTGTTTTCGTGAACTCGATTATTCGCAAGTTTTCTATCAATTGGTGTAAACCCAAACCCAGGTGAAACTTCTGTGATATTCTAAAATTTGTTAGTATGAATAAAATCTTACTTTATTAGTATGTTCCATCCCATTGTGCTCAAACGGAGCGATCTTCAATCAATTATTGTGAAATTCACCAGTTTTCAATACAGTGTTGCATGTGATAAGGTTGTTTTAAAAATATACGATTCCATGATGGAGCAATCAAAATAAGGATAGCTGATGAAAATATTAAATATATGTATAACATGCACAAGAAGCTCAATAATTAAACGAACAAACAAATATTGTATAGCTATTGATTTATTGCTTACTTATAGCAAGTGACTAGTTTTTTCTTTTTTTGTTTTCACCTGTATATGATGCGCATTAAACTTTCTTTATTTAGTTTTGGCCTCATTTAGTGTCTTTCAGCAGTATACATGAGGTACATACTGATTACCAATAGTACTGCAGACAATGCTATGAGTAATATTTGATTAATCCTCCAATACCACAGCATTGTACCAATACTACTGATACTGCAGAATATGGCAAATAACTTTGAAATAAAAGAAATTTGGATTAAACAAAAAATGTTTTCCTGACAAGAAGACAATCCGAGAATTTAGCACTCTCTACCACCTTCTCTCACCCTTTCGAAACTTTTCTAACATATTTTACCCCTTCCCACCTTCTCTCTTCCAACCAATTTCATCCCAAGAAGCATCTGAGTAAGTAGCCTCAGTAACTGAGATAGGAACTTTGATTGAGAAGTTGTTAAGTAACTTCTGCAACTAAATTTACGACTTTATAAGTTTCATTATATCAGTTTGAAACATTTTAGTATTACGTAGTTGTTTCTACTATTTATTGGAACTTTGTAGTTCCATTACTTTTGAGTAATTTTTAAAGTATATGGAACGGTATTGTCACTTAGTATAATTATTTTTAAAATTTTGCTCGTTGATGGTACATAGCGAAGACCAAAAATGCTGCTTGGGATACCCTCTTCTTTCATTCAAATCAAATGTCTATAAGTGTCTATCACCCTCTTTCGCCCTCACCCTTACTATCTCACCATCTTTAACTCCCTACATGCCTTGCCAATCCGTTCTCGCTCTTTTTCAACCTTTCCCATCCTTTCTCATCCTCTGTCACTCCTTCACAGCCTTTCTCACCTTCTTCTACCTTCTCCTATCCGCTATCAATTTTATCATTGTTTTGCCCTTTCCAACCTCTACTACCCTGTATTAGCTTCGATCACACTCCACTACGGTCTCTCACGATCTTTCACTGCTTACCATACTTTGTCATGTCTATTCTTCTCATTCTTTTCTTTCATCTATTCTCATCCTCTAGGAGCCTCTTTTGCCCTTTATTACCATCTCACACTCTCTAGATAATTGATATTTTTTCTATATGATGCAAGAATTTATATAAGTATATTCTATTCTGCGTTTTATTATTATCTGATGACACTCTAGTTTTCTATTTAACATACTATTTATTTACATATATATTGCAACATTCAAAACTATCGTTCAATATGAAAAATGTTCTATTTATAATCCTGCAATTAATTTCTATAAATTTAAATTAAAAGTTTTAAATATTTCTGTGATTGGACTCTTCTTTAGCGCGAGAGGAACTTTAGTTAAAAATTGCATTGATTTTCGTAAAAAATCTCAGCTACCTAATTCATTTGACAAAGAAATAGGTAACTGAAGTAAAGAGGTTTTGTAAATATTTTAAGAAATCATCTGTTTAGTTTTTCAAAAGCATAATTGTACGTTTTTTTAGTTTAATTTTGTTTTCACCTATAGTTACCTATTTATAATCACTATATGATAGCTTTACTATTTTAGAATGTATTGTATTTGCTTTAACATTTATAATGTTAATTAATTTATGTTTCTTGTTTTATTAAGTAAGGGCTATGAAATTTGGATTTCCACATTAAAGGTATTAAAAAGAACGAAGAAACGAAGAAGAAAGAAGAAATTGAAAAATATAAAAAATATTTATTTGCCCTTTGAGGTTAGTTCATTACAATTATGTATGAAAGAGGATATAATGTAAATGACCGCCGCGGCTCATGTGGCATGACGTTTGTAAAAATTTTCGACTACTCTGCGGCACAAATCAGGTTCTATGCCGGTTATTTCGCGTCTGATCTCCTGTTTCAGCTCTGCAATGGTGTTCGGGTTATTCTTGTAGACTCTGCTCTTCAGATACCCCCAAAGAAAAAAATCTAAGGGAGTTAATCACAGGATCGCGGCGGCCAATTGATGTCGCCGTTACGTAAAATAATGCGACCTGGAAACTTGCCGCGCAGTAATTGTATCGTTTCACCTGCTGTGTGGCAGGTGGCACCGTCCTGTTGAAACCAGAGATCTTCGATGTCCATATCTTCCAATTGCTCCCAGAAAAAATCTGTTATCATGTTCCGATAGCGAACATCTTTAACCGTAACAGCGTTCTCCGCAAGATCCTCGAGAAAAATGGACCAATTACGCCTCCGGACCAAAAGGAACACCAGTCACCTTTTGAGGATGCATTTTCGTTTCAACAATCTGTCTTGGATTTTTCAATCTCCCAAATACGGCAATTGTGCGTGTTTACGAAGCCCCCAACGTGAAAATGTGCCTCATCGCTAAAGATGATTTTCATTGAAAAATTTAGCCCTTGTTCTCGTATTCATTCGGCAAACACACGGCGCTGTTGATGGTCTCTAGGCTTCAATTACTGTGTTATTTGGAGTGTGTATGAGTGTAACTGCAAATCTTTTGTTAAAATTCTCTGTGTAGTGGAATACGTAAGGCCTACTTGCTGCGATCGATGTTCTTGGATTTTCGGCATCACTTTCGCGAACAATGGCAATATTGTGTTTCAAACGACCTCTACGAGCATGCCGAGGTGTTTTGATGTTAGCTACGGATCCAGTTTGCTCGAATCTTTGGACCAAATTCCAAATTGTTCTCTCAGAAGGTCGATTTCGTGCGCCAAAAACTTAAAACGTAAAACACGAAATGCACGTTTCATTATGGCAAGGCAAAAATGTCGAAAATGTCGACCAGTCTTTCCAATAAAGAACTTACTGCTATTTGATGTTGGTTGCAGTATTATGGTATCAATATTATTGTATTTCAATACAATAGTGATACGTGTAATACTGATGTGTAATATTGTTGTTTTTAATTGTTATTAGCAACGACAAATTGAAAATAACTTTAATCGAGGTCAAACAGCTACAGCTAAAAACTTGGAAGACTGAAGGTCTGACCAAACTTATCAGTCCACCTCGACCTGGGTGACAATAATGTCTCATCAGTGCTTTCTGGCGATATCACTGGAAAACATTTCTTCGAATGTTCTAAAATTGAATATTGAAAAAGAATGAATTTAAGTAGGTATGTAATGACTAGAAAATTTAAACATATATGACCTAACTTAATGAATTCCTTATATTTAAAAAATATTTGTAAATGTAAAAGATTATTGAATAATTACTTCTACTTTAAAATAATTCACCACTCCTCCATTTGAAGTTACTAACAAGAACTTTTAAGGCTCTCGTTACTAAATTATTTTAAAATTAGATTCCTTATTTATGAATCAGTAAAGAGCTTTAGCTATGTTCATATTTGGTGAATACTTTGATTCGTTATTTTTATTTTTATCAGATTAGAAGTTGGAGCTCACTTTACGTATGACATTTTTCCATATAAATTGAGCTGTTTTTAAACTTGTTATTGTAATTATTGTAATACTATTTAATATAATTTCGTGGAAGTAATTCCGTATTTATATTTCTATTCAAATGTGTATTTAATAATGACTTAATGACCATCAGTAACTATTTGTTTTCATAGAAGTATCTCACATAATTAAGTAATATGAAAATAACTTTTGGAAATAACAGCATTCATCAATGTAAAACAAGCAGAAAATATAATTTTCATGAAAACTTGTGTTAGCAAGTTATTGATGTAAGAAATATTACAAAGAAAATTCTTGGCTTTTGTACAATATGTACGTATTATCTGGCGCCTTTTATAACGACAAATGCTGGGATTTTTGTAACGTATCCAAAAGTTAATTGTCCGCGAACCACATAAAAATATACTGATTATTATAAAGATATGCAACTTGGAATGGTTCATTGTGGAAACGAATGGGTTAAAGCGCATTATCAAGCATCGATCCTAGTCAATGAGAATGATAGTAGAACGCCTCTGGAGACGCTACTCGGACATCCGCTGGAGCAGCGACATTCACCGATATCACACCCCGGGGCTGTTTTTGTTTCCGCATCTAAAGGAATAACAAAAACAAAGAGCTTCATTTCGAACTTCTTTCTTACACAGAAAAACAAAATATATTTTTGATCAATTAATCTTCTCGGGAGCATTTCTCAAAGGTATTGTTCGGTAATGGATGAAATTTTATCGTTGAAGGAAGGATTGTCAGTAAAAACTTTAAAATACCTCCATTGAATTTTAATATTAAATTGATTAGAAGAAAATGACGTATTGATCCATTCAAAACAGCCCTGACAGGTTAATACAGCATTATATTAAATTTTCTCTGCTCTGAATAATGATCTCTTTCGTTAAAGAAAAGCGGCAATGAAATCAAAGTTCTCTCGTTTCCTTTTTGCTTGATGGGAATTGACATCATTGGGGTTAACTGTCAAGTTGAGTATGATGCAAACCAACTCGATCAGTTGGAGAGACCACATTGTCCTCTGTCGTGATTGTTATGTCCGATAGGTGATTCAAGGAGCTTGCTGTGGTCAGCGGTGGATTAACGGCGAAAACTCTCCAGGGAAGGACGCAATGTTATCGTCCCTTGCTCAAGACGCTGCCCGTGCGGGCCTCTTGAGACCCATCCCGCGGAAACCACAATCACCACCGAGGATTTTAAACATACTTTGAACCCCTCTCACTCCTCTCGGGATTATTACAATGAAGAAAAACTGCTACTCTGATCTAACATAAAGATAACTCTTATTTATTCAAAAAACTTTTGAGACATTTTCGGTGTATAACACCAAATAAAGATTAATTCGCTTAAATATATTTTCAGGAATTTAGATAAAGCTACAAAATTTCGTTAGAATATAAACTTTATAAACTGAATTTACCAAGTCTAGTAAAATGTGAAAATCTCTTGCCACTCAAAAATTGAAAATGATTAAGAGGACTAAAATATTAACTATTGTTCTCTTGAACGAAATCGTGTGGATTTATTAAACAATAGACCAAGAATTTTAGTCTATTTTAATGCTAAATTATGCAAATAAAGGTAAACAACTTGATGCTTCAGATTTCGAGACGTTTAATTTCCTGAATTCATTTAAGAACTCTCTCTCCCCTTTTGTTAATAATTGAGCTTCGAAAAATATTTTATTACTTTGCAAAACGTTTCTCATTCGAATTGATTATGATTAATATTCGATGGAATCGCTAAAATAAGCTCATGAATTTCATAGCAGTTTTAATTTTTTTCCGCACACACAAAATAAAACTAATCGAGATAGATCTGAATCATAGTCTCACGTGAATTTCTTAATTTAGACGCAACGCTGACGACAGTGGTAACGAAAATGCGAGGAGCGACAAACATCATGCTTCATTAATACTGAAGCGCCGAGAAGTTCAACATCAGGAAAGTTTACAAATTAAAATTGCAAAATCTGTCTTCCAACACCAAACAGTTTAAATTTGAATATTTCAAACTGAGATTCCTAATTAAGTTTTACAACTTCGTAGGTATATTACTTCAAAAGTTTTTGGAACTGTTTCAGGGTATATTAATTCCATCATCGCTGCTGTTTCTTTACTATTAATTAAAAGATTTTCAAACCAATTATGCTCCTTTAGATTTAACAAAATCAAACAATCAGCTTTACGGCAATTCTTTGACATTTAGCAAATTCAAAAACTTTTCAACCAGTTATTTTCTTATCAAGTTTTTGCCAGAAATAAATTTAAATTGCTTTCTGTGGCCCAATTATATTGTCACCTTTATGTGAAATGTATGAAAAAAAAATTATAAACTTTTACAGTTGATTTAAGTCGATTTTCGTGACATAAATTCGGAAAAATGTAGTTTATTTTTCTAACAAATGCGTGTCAAATACATGAAAATATGCTTGATTTAATATAATTTTATTGGTGGCTGTTATTTATTTTGTCTATTTAGTTTTCTAAAAATTTGAAAAACTCAAGTGCATCCCCCAGCCTGTTGAAATTGCAGATATGGTTGATCGGTTTCAGATACTTAAGAGCGATCTATTAAATTTCGCCAGGCACTGAAATTCGAGGAAACCTAGATATCTCAAGATAGGGGAGGCTGTTACCCAAAAATTGTACACTAAAACTAGTGTACACCAGTGTACCACAAATCCAAATTAATTCTTCAAACCTTCTTTAAATGTCCTTATATCACATAGTGGCAGAATGTAACTTTACATTTTTTGGAACGTTATACAGCAGAAATAAAATTCGATTGGGGAACGAAAGTATGCATTTTAAACACTTCGGTTGTTTATAAATCAATTTTCTATAAAATTGATTTTAACCTGACCACCCTTGTGTAAAAGTGTTTTTTGAATCTTATTTAAAAATTTGTTTTTTTGGATAAAGCTACATATCTAATTTTCTTAATAGATATTCACGTCTTTGGGATACAATATCAGAAGTGCCCCCAAAAAGCCAATGAATAGATTGGTTAAACCAATCTACATATCATGAAATAAATAAAGATTAGTAAAAAGTTTCACAATATTTATTAAAATATAACTTGACGTTATAAATATGTCGTTATCAAAGGTAATATAAATATAAACAAACACGTCGCTAAGGTAGATACACAAATAGGTAACTAGATAAAAAGATAAAATTAATAATAATCAGAATTAAATATCTAACAGTTCCAGTAACGAAGAATTACTAAGCTCAAGTTGTTCATTCATTAAAGATATCCTGAATTTGTGTTTGTATATCTAAAAGGCTTCTAAACTGTCTAATTTGCGTTTGTTATTACAAAAATGTAGAAATTTAATATTATTTTGAGGAGTCATTGTGTGATTTTGTTCTAAAAGGTGTTTGGCATAATTAAATTTTTTAGGATGAGAACACATGATGTTCTGTCTTTAACATTAAATAAAAATGAAAAAGTGTTAGTGTTGGTTTTAAATGTTATTTTATAATTGTTGGTTTTTCTTAGTATATGTGCAATTTTTTCTGATATTTTGCCAAAATAGGTATAGATATGTAATTTGTGTCTTCTGTTTGATTGTCAATGGGATATATTCTTTTGATAGCTAATCTACAATCTTTTTGTTTAATTAAAGTGTCAATCATGTTCGGATTGTAATGATTTGCATGTGCTAGTTGTTTAATGGTTGATATCTCTTTGCTAAAATCTGGCTTTAGTTAGTGGAATAGTTAAAGCTCTGTGTACTAATGATCTGTAGGCTGCTATTTTATGTGGTTTATCTAGTCTAGGAAGTCTTAGGAAGTTTATAGCCCTGTTTTGTTCTGTTTCTAGTGTAAAATTTATGTTTTGGGGGATACTATTAATAAAAATTAAAAATTCATTGATAACCTCAAAAGAACTGCCAAAACAAGCTAAAATGTCATCAACATAACGAAACCAGAAGATAATACGTTTAGAGAGGTTTAATTCAAATACTTGATCTTCTAACTTCTCCATAAATATGTTAGCTAATAGGGGACTTAGAGAATTACCCATAGGTAAACAAAAAACTTCGACATAAGATATAAAGAACACGTACGCCATTACAAAAACAAACATCCTGAAAAACCTAATTATGCCAAACACCTTTCAGAACAAAATCACACAATGACTCCTCAAAATAATATTAAATTCTTACATTTTTGTAATAACAAACGCAAATTAGACATTTTAGAAGTCTTTGAGGTATACAAACACAAGCTCAGGGTAGATTTAATGAATGAACAGCTTGAGCTCAGTAATTCTCCGTTACTGGAAGTGTTAGATATTTGATTCTGATTATAATTTTTATCTAGTTATCTATTTTTGTATCTACCTTAGCGACGTGTTTGTTTATATTTATATTACCTTTGATAATGACAGCGTAGCTGTCGAAATAATATTGTCAGGTTATATTTTAATAAATATGGATTATGGAGTTCCACAAAGGCTGGAAACAATAAACAAAATCTACATATCAATGGATTGCATGCTATCGTGTCTCCTTCTGTTTTGAACATAAAAGTGTTATTGACAAAGAATGAGGCTATTCTTGGAGTTTTACTTATTACCAAGCCCAACCAACTGGGTAGTTAAGTGCACAATTTCGTGTAGTCGAATGTATAGGTATAAAATTACGTTGAGTTCAGGTTATTTTAGACGAATCTTGGCGCCTATTACAGAAGACCTTTAGTGAGACCCACGACCTCACACTAGCTGGCAGCCCACAGATTTAACTGCGGTTAAAGGTTGTTATCGTTTCCCAATAAGCAGTCCCCATTTTGTGGGTAACAGAGTTGCCAAATAAATCGTTTACATAAAAAGTTGTTTCAGCAAGATACGTCAAAAATCAAAAGCAGAGGCGCCGTAAAAGAGCACTAAAACTTGATTGGATAACACTTAGAGTGAAAAGAATGGTAATGGACGATGTAAGTTATATACCAAGTGATCCCAAAAACAAGATTTTTTATGGCTATAGTTCGTAAGTCAGTATCTGATAAAATGAAGTTTAAACTAAGTCAAAATTTTTAAATTTTTTGGTGTGGCAATTGATTCACAATTGTTACGGAGACATATTTGTGTATTTTCTATATTACGGACACAGATCTATTAACTGTTTCTTGTTGATGGTTAAGAATAAAGGTAATTAATTAGAAATGATTGTCACTAGAAAGCTAGAAAGTATTGCTACTATTTAATTAAAGCGTGGAAGTTTAAAGAAATATTCGATTCCATTTATTGAAAACCACACAAAGGAAAACGTAATAGCTTGACCAAATACGCCACTTATGGCCCATAGAAAAATTTTCGACATTAGCAAATAAAAAGTATTCTGGAAGGATTACGCCAGCCAAAAACATAAAAAGGGGTTTATAAAAAACTAGAAAATATAACTGCTGAAGTAGCGACGGAGTCTGTGTAAAATTTAATGAAAGGACTAGAAGTGGTGTTTACAGTGTTCTAAAATGAGTTACAAATACGTTGTTGAATCAAATTAGTTTTTCATTGTAGTTGCTTGAAATTAATTAATATTTAAAAAATAGCTTTGCTTATGACTAACCCTTTATGCCCTAGAATTCAGATCGTAAGAACATTATTTACTAAACTTCATGTCCTTAGAGAATGGGACATAAAAATTGATGACGTACCTGTCACCTTCTCTAAGGTTTTTAAGGATTTACATTATGTAACGTCAGAAAGTTTGGAAATCAGAATATAAAGGGATTATTTAATATATGTAATTTGGACACTTACTTTCATAAAAATGAGGTCTGATAGTTCAGTTTAATTATTTAGCTTCTAAATTGATTAACACGACTTTCATTTGTAATCTAAGCGCCTTTCCTATAGAACTCAGTAAACGAAATTTTTAGAGCATCTAGTAAAAAATTGGTTTATAATTCAATAATTCAAAAGTACAAAATCTGAAAATGTGTAGACTCTGGTCAACTGTTGTTAAGTTTCATCTTAACAGGATCATGAAAATCTTTATTTGAACTAAAACATCAAAATCAGAATCAATTAATAAGAATTTGCAAATTACTTTATTTTCAAATGTTAAGATTGTTTATAACAAACAAACGTGTAAGACAATTCAACGACATTGATTAAAAGATATGTATGTGAGGATCCCTATAACGAATTTTGTTAAATCAATATACTGCAATGCATTTTCGGTTTCAACGTTTTTAAATTCCTCTACATTTCTGGTTTACTCTGTGGAATGAACGGTTTTTGAAACCCTTTCAATCACTGCAATACGAAATGGAAACAGATGTAAACCTGGACTAGGTAGGTACTTTCTACTAAAATAAAAGTTGATTAAGTCTGATGAATGTAATCCTTGCTTTGACGTTTATAGTTGATTTTAATTAAATTTATTTATAGATTACAAAAAATCCATAAATAAATCCCTTTTATGGGGTCATAAAACTTCACAGATAGGATTGGTTATTCGCTTCTATAAAATAATGTTAGTCGAATGTGAAAAAGTTTTTTTTGTATATTACGCATGGTATGTGTTATCGGCGTGGGAATTTTGAAAAATGCAAGTATAAAGGTATTAAAGAGATTAATGTATTAAACATTAATTCACACCTATAAAATACTTGCATGGATGTAATAACACTCATAAATAGGTATTTGAATTTGTTAGACAATTATAATTAACAGCTGCAATTTGTGCATTAGGAATATTTTGAAACAAATCAATTCTATCTAATTACGTTAATTCTATTTCAATGTTAGTAATTAGTTACGTGCTAAATACAAATACTAGTCATATTATTTTGTATTTTAGTAATACGTATTGTTTCAGAATTAATTACATAAACAACCAAACGTCGATAGTTCAATCTGTAGGTTCTATTGGTAGTTTAACAAAAGTGTGATCAACAATCTGTAGAAAAACTCTTCCCGGAAGAGATTGTATTTATAGTCAAGTCAAAAAGAAATTAATCAAATAGGAATCAATTCGCAAAACGAACGAAATAGTATATTAAATAACCACGTAATAAGATTATTTGTTGGATTTATTAATAAACATACATTGAAACAACAGTTTTCGATACACAAAAGCCCCACGATCCGGAGTCAATGAAACGAAGCTTTTTCGTTCCTCTAAAATTCAAACTACTGGATACTTATTGTACTAAATGCTCCGGATATTAAAAACTCTTATTCTGCAAATTTAAATTCAGGTGTGGGTGCTAACCCCAATATATACTTCGGGTTCCCAAACCAACTATTAAACATAACTAAACTTACATAAACAGGAACATAATCCTAATACAAATCTCCTTAATATCTCTTCATTTTCGTAAATTTCTTAGCACAAATAGAAGGCTGAAAACATTTTACTACAACATTACATTTCACTCCAAACTAAAGCGGAAACATTGCGGGAACACTTAATTATTTTAAATTCTGAAGTATTTTATCTTAACGAGATTCATTGAACTTTTGCCATAATTGCTATTAGTAATAAATTCTTTATTATTTTATTTTATTAATTTTTCATTAATTAAATGAGTTAATGTGTTTAATTCAAAATTCACTGTTGATTAACATTAAACAAATTCTATTAAGCCAATCAAAGGTCAAATAAACGTGAATTAACACTGGACTGAAACTAAAGTTGCGGAATAATCCTCTACCGGATTAATTTTCTAACAACAAAATCGGTACTGTATCACATTTAAAGTAGTATTGTTCTAAACTGGACTATAATTATTTAACTGTAAAATCGCTTACACACGATAATAGCACGGGAAACAAAATGCTAGGGCAAACCCGCCAGCTTCGGGTACAACACCCACCGTTCGACTGGACGCTACTTTAGGGTACGAAATCCACTGCCTAAATGAACTTTTTAGATGCGAATCTGTACTACTTTTTAAATATTGAAAAGAGGGAAGATTATAAGCTAACCTATGGCGAAATAGCGTGATTTCTTTAATCCGAATGAGGAACAAGCATTTGAAAGCTTTGGAAAGATTCTAGAACAAAAAGTTGCCGCGCTAGTTATTAGAATCTACACGCGGCCGCAAGCTGTATTTTATACGTCTGGGATCGGAAGTTTGTTTGTACAGAATTTACGGATAGACATGCACAGGAAGCCATAAATAAAAGCTAAATGCATCTTAAATCTGAATTGAAACTGAAATCCTTTGTAGGAAAGGCGGTATTTCTTTAAAATTTTTATAAATTAAATTTTGTCAAGGTTCTTTCCTGCGAAATAACTTTTAGAACCATGGGAACACTTCGAAATTAAGTTTTGATATTTTACAAGGACGACAAATACATTAAAATGATGTCTACAAGATCTTTCTGGAGGAAATTGAATCTGTACAAAAACATGAAATGTAACGCCTGGTAGTTAAAAGAACATCGGATAAATCTTAATATCGTCGCACTTTTAACTTTAACTCGACTAAAATATACTAAAATGTGCAGGGCCGCACTAAGGTTCTTTATCATTTATGCATACAAAATTATATTTTTAATAAATCGAAAATATGATCACGTTACAACATATGAAACAGATAATATTCACACAGCAACAAGTACGTAAATTAAGACGTCGCATTATGAATCTTGCGCGTATATTTAATGCTAAGAAAGGAATTATATTACTCTTTTCCTTTAAGGCAGAAATGATAATAGTAAACTTGACTGACTTTTGCTTAAATTTAAATATAATTCTTAATAAATAATAGTAAGGTATACATACATAAATAAATAGTAATTTTTGATTTGCTTTAAAATAAACTGTAGTCATAACTAGGAATAAAGATATTGTTTGTTTCTTTATCTTACCTGTTATTTTTAGTAGTCCTTCCTTCTCTACATGCGTTTACGCAAACCTTAAAATGAGCTAGTGTTGGACGCTGTGTATTTCTTAAAACCCTGTCTAGTACCATTTGAAATTATGCTCTAAGCTAAGGCTCTTTACTAGTATAGAATTTTGAATCGAGCGGTTGTTAGAAATTCAAAACGATTCTATAAAATCTAGAATACCAAACAACATATGTAAAAAAGGTGTATCTAGATATTACTGCTACATACAAGGTGATTCATAATTAGTGAATCAAACGGAAATGGCAGAATGCTCATGCGAAAAGAAGGCCAAACAGTCTAACCTAACTCTATAGCAAGTTGCATCCCTAAGGAGATATAGTCTTCCTAATAAGTCTCTAAAGCTCAAGTTTAGAAAAATAGTCATCGTTAAAATTTCACCCATCAGTTAATTTGAGCCAATTTCATTTTATTTCTGAAATGTATCTACCATATAGTGTTGCAGGTTATTATTATTATTATCATTATTAATTGTATTAAATTCACTAATAGGTATAGCTTAATAAAACAGTAAATAGTTACCATGCCAGTACTATTAGTGTCTCAAACAGGAATTTTAATTGAAAACTGCGGCTTTTCATTTTGTGTACATACGCTAATGCTGAATCAAACAAACCTAATGTACTATTTGTTTAATAGTTAGCAGGTAAATTGATATACATACATTAATTGTTTAAAATAATATATTTACCTACTATTGTAGTTTCCAAAGTAAATGCTGCGTGTTGTTTCTGGAACGAACCAACCCATTCTGATTGCTTTCGGCGGCTGAATGACGTGGCATCATATTTCTTTTCAAAATGCCATATTTAATCTTAAAATTCACCCTGTTCTCGAATTGACGAGTTTGCCCCCTGGCACCCTCTATGGTGTATTTGCTGATATGCCAGAAGGAAATTTAATTTTACCTTAAGAAAATATATTCACAATTGGATGTCGACACTTCCTTCAATCTCATAACGAAAAATATATTTTGCGTTCGAAACAATTTTAGTTCGTGGTGTTTACGTTCCCAGAACATTGCAATATTTTATCGTGGCATCATTTCACTTCTCATTTTTAACTTTATAAAACGTGAATTTCGTCTTCATACTTTGAATCGTTATGTTTCAATTTGGAAAATTTAAGGGAAACATTTCGAACTTTCTCATTATACAAAAGAAACGTTTTAATAAATTATACCCCTGTCTGGTAGTGACTTCAATTATTTTATTATTTATAAAGAGCATAGACGTTATGTTTTCAGTTTTTATTTACGGTGAAGTAGATGTTATTGGCATTTATAAATCTTTGATGTTACTATTTCTTAGGTTCATATGCGAGACGGAACAAAACTGAAACTCATGAAAAGAAAAATAAAATAGCTATACGTTCTTATATCGAATCTTACGCTGTGTGGGCTTAAATAGGGCTGATATTTTCAAGATTTTTAATGAGCGAATTTGGAAAGGTTAATAATTTATGAAAAACAATTTCAGCAATTTCCATAAAGTAATAAGATCTCTCAGTTACATCCAGAGAATTTTATTCTGATTATAAGAATTACGAATATATGACTTTTACGTCAAATTCAATGGCTTACTGAATGGCGTTAAAAACATAATTTCAAAATCACTTTAGATATTTATTGAAAGTACACTTACCTTTCTCAATGGTGTATTGTTTTAATGCACGTATTGTATGTTACAGAGTTAGATTAAAGTGCTTTCAAAGTTCACATTGTAAAACAAATGCGAATTCACAAGCTGTTTAGTACTTAACCATCCTGAGTTGAGAAGTTGTGTTATAGTTTATTCATTTTTATTCTCAATTAAAATAACATCTGATTCTAAACAATTTCTAATAGCACATGAGCTTCAGTCAGAAATTATAAGCCTATCGTGTTCAGCGATAAACCTTTTGCTGTTCACATTTCCACATCGTAGGGATCAATCTATCAATGACAACTGTGTTCGGTAATCAAAAGATCAATTGCTGTAATATTATTAATAACGGAAACTTATTTTAAACTAGTGGGTAACAAAATCTAATGGCAGCTCTTAATTCCTCAGGTGTGCATCTTAATTTGACATGTCTAAAATATTTGAAATTTAATAACTGTGATCTAAGATTTAAGAGTTTAGATAAATTTTAAAAGTTTATGTATGCTAGCATATCAGTAATAAACCACCGTTTAAAAGAAATGGTTCCATTTTTAATTAGATGCAGGTTTCCAACCGAGAAAACTGCGTACCGGTTAGTACTACACTGATCTGTAAAGATGGCGCTTCAGAAATGTCGCCTAACTATTTGCATATATTTATGGTAAGCATCTGGAGTTTCTAGTATTAATAATATTAAAGTATTTGACTAATATTCTTGGTGCCTTGACATGTCAGGATTACATAGTATTATTCAACACTCAAGCTATAATATGTAATTATTTCATTTGCTCCCCCATTTGCCATTCATCTTTCCCAACTCCAGCGTAAAAGTCTAGATGGTTACATTTTGCTATGTTACTGTTTCAAAGGGGCTTTATTGAAGTTTTTAGTGTAAGACTGGGGCGCAATTCGATAATAATTTAAAATTAGCTTGACATTTTTTCCGCATATTTCAAAGATTTTTGATTTTCACAAATCAAAGTTAAACTCAGCTATCACTGGTGGCAACTCATATAAAAGCCGTGTTGAGGTCAAAAATAAGTACCACAGAGTCGGATTTAGGCGAACATGGAAAGATAATTACAACACGTTAGTCCCTTACCCTTTAAATAGAAATTAGCAGTACTTTCGGGAGGATTGGAGATCCCCCGTGCCGTCTCACATTGCTTCGGGATAATCGCAGCATCCTGGAGTAAAAAGCTTCAATGCACTACAACGATCATGTGTAACGTAACATTTTTTCAATTTAATAAATACCGTTTTATATGTATAAATAAAAAAGGAATCCCAGTACGATCCTGTGTAGTCTAACAAATTTGAATGCGTCAAAACCGTAAATATTACGTTAAGCTAAATAATGCCTTCTTTTAAGTACTAAGAGTCACCTCTGTGTATTTATAAACAATATTTTAAAATCAGCAAAGTTTTCGTTGGTGTGAACGATCCTTTTAAGACGTTCCCAGGTTCATAATCTTTGTTTCATAGAAGAAAAACATTAATAGAATCCATTTGCCCTTAATTTATGATTTCCCTGTACGTGTTCTTTAGTAGCTTTTGGATAAATAAACTCTCGATCCCAGTGTATCAAATTACTGCTAAAATTGCAGATTTCAATTACGGGTGAAGTCTCTTTTCAAATATTCTTTGTTTCAAAATAGTAATTTTTGATTGGCTTGTGAAGGCCACATTGTTTCATTATTGGCCAATTTAAAATATTCCTCTTAAAATTATTTGTCATTTTTAGTCAAGAGTCTTAATTAGAACTTCATATAGTGATATATCAGATCGAAGCTTTGCTTAGAGGCGGGAGTTCTCTCTTCTGGGAGACCCCCGGCCAAATTAATTAAAACTATAAGTTTTATGTATGGAATAAAGTTACAGTTTGAAAAGCACTAATTATTTGTGCTAATGCCGTTTTGTGTATTATCGTACAATATGGGAAGCTTACTTGCTTCAAGTTATCGCTTAAAGTTTTTAATGTTAATAAATTTAACGCAAATAATTCAGTTAACCGGATTTAAAAAAAACGTTGTGAGGAAAATTTGATCTGGAATTGGATTTTAAAGTTTCTCGTTTTGAATAACGAACTTATGTTTAATTAAGAGTGATATTAGTTACATATTTAAGAAGATAGGTTACAGTATTCGTACTTTTAACGTTAATAATCCTTACCTTTGGGGGTTTTCCGTTTTAATAGTAATATAGTTAATTAGCAGAATTTGTGTTAGCTCTACAAAAATTACGTCGAATCAATACAACCTGTTTAATAACGAACTTCAATTAAAAAGATAAAATTTGAAATTAACAATTAAAATACTGGGATAACTGCCGTTTAAGAGTTTGATTATTGTGGATTAGTGTAAAATTATTATAGAAATAATTTTTGTAACATCAACTAAGAAATTTCCGTTCATTGTTGTAGCATCTTTACCAAAATTCAAAGTTTTAACCTGTTTTATAGTTATAATTTGCTTGGTACGTCGCGTCGTACCTAAAGTGTTGTTTGTGACATTTAAAGAATTAAGGTAACTTGTTTGATAAAAGTAAGTTAATGTAAATGTGAAATCTACTTGTATTGTTTTCCCTAACAAATGTTGTTTGTAATTTTATGTATTTTGGGCCCTTGAATAAGAATTCTTATTAGTCATGAAATAAATAAAGATTAGTAAAAAGTTTCACAGTATTTATTAAAATATAACCTGACAATATTGTTTCGACAGCTAAGCTGTCATTATCAAAGATAATATAAATTATATATTTATATTACCTTTGATAATGAAAGCTTAGCTGTCGAAACAATATTGTCAGGTTATATTTTAATAAATACTGTAAAACTTTTTACTAATCTTTATTTATTTCATGATTATAGAGTTCCACAAAGTAAGGCTGGAAACAATAAACAAAATTCTTATTAGGGTATATTTTATTAACATAATTACCATCAAAACCTTATTATTGTCATTGGAGATAATTTATGAATAAATGAACATATAAATTAAATTTTACCATGATGATAATGGACTTACCATTAATTGTAGCTTATTTTATAATTTAATTTGTGTTAACGTCAATCAAACTAATACTAATTAGTTTTGTTTTTTTATTCTTTAATCAATTAAATCTAACCTTGTGTTATTTGGGGGTGTAATAATCATTGAAGTGACTTCAAATAACTGGCGCCCATCTTTTTTTATTGCTTCTCCTTATAATTAGTGTGTTATGGAAATCAATACCTACATCCTGAGCTATAATTTGTCAAAATATGTCTTAAAAGTAGGAGGATCTATGTACAGTAAGTATCGTATTTTGTGTTCAGCAAGAAAGTTATGAATTTTACAGTAAGTAGGTTGAATTTTATAGTATCAAAAAAGCTTTGTTTCACATGGAGACTTGAAACAGATGTTTGCCGCATCGGGCGCTTTCCAGAGCGAATGTTGAAGATCCAAGCACACACCAGGACATCGTCGTGTATTTACCAACCGCCGAGAATTGGCATACGGGAAAATGGAGGGGAACAAGTACCTCAATGCCACCCTGTGGTCTGCTGAGGACACTGTTGTAACTTTAACTATTGTCACCCAGGTCCAGGTCGACTGATATACTAACGTTCGTTATATTAATGTCCAATATTAATCTCTTCTTAGCTAATCCTACTAAAATACATATTAATAATAATTTTGAATTCATTCCAACATTTTACTCATTTTTTTCATATTTAAATATTTATGATTGCTGGATTGATTGAAACGTTTCATTGAATGTGGATACACACACATTGACACTAAATAGCTACTCAAAGCGCAAAAGTCTTCGTTTTAGTTATTTCAATTGTTTATTCAATTATGGGATTTTGATCAATCATTTTAAGTTATGTTCAAAAAATATTTATTAACAAAAATTCCAAAACTTCTTTTTTAATAGTCGGTTTTATTTTAACATGACAAGTATTACTTTCACGTTCGAATCTAATAGATCAGATACGTACTTTTCGTTCTTCAAATTTGAAATTCTTTATTAGTCAATTAAAATGTTTTATATATACCTTATTGAAATTAATGACAATCGATATTGCAGAATAGGAGAAGCTTCTATTTCAACGGTAATTTAACAACATTGTGAATTCTTGTGGTATAGTGTCAAAACTTCTTCAAAGTTCTAAAATATTTTTTATTAATATATATATATATATATATATATATATATATATATATATATATATATATATATAAATGATTAGAAGTAATAATGCGCGTAGAGATATACAAGAAAGTTTTATAATAATGGGATATCGCGCAACAGAGAAGAAAGAAATCATAAGTTGCAGCCGTCTACACGTGTTTCACACTTATTAGTGATCATCAGGACGGCATAGCAGATGGAATAAATATAAAAGCAACTAACTCAGAAAGATGTAACAACACAAGGTTTCACTGATAGCAGCCAACCGAACATTTGCAGTATCGGCCTGAAGACACTGAGTTTTCAGTGCAACAACAATTATTATAAAACTTTCTTGTATATCTCTACGCGCATTATTACTTCTAATCATTGATATTATACTTTGGGATTGGTTGTCTCACGGTAGTGGCTTTAGCTGCCTCCGTAGTGACGTTTGTTGTTGCACTGAAAACTCAGTGTCTTCAGGCCGATACTGCAAATGTTCGGTTGGCTGCTATCAGTGAAACCTTGTGTTGTTACATCTTTCTGAGTTAGTTGCTTTTATATTTATTCCATCTGCTATGCCGTCCTGATGATCACTAATAAGTGTGAAACACGTGTAGACGGCTGCAACTTATGATTTCTTTCTTCTCTGCTGCGCGATATCCCATTATTATAAAACTTTCTTGTATATATATATATATATATATATATATATATATATATATATATATATATATATATATATATATATATATATATATATATACTGAAAAGTTTATATTGTCTTCAGCTTCAGCAGTTTGTTCACTAAGCTAATATAATTGTATTATTATTAACTTTGGGCAATAAGAGTAATATTAGTTACAAAATCACATATACATAAAAGTTAAACAATCTTTCAATAAATCTGACGTCTACTATACTACATAGATAAATGAACATAAATATTTTACATGTTCTGGACGTATTCCATGTACTGTTAATCCACAACGAAAATTGGAATATTCCAAAATGTAACGTAATATCAGAAAAGTAAAGAGACAATGCACACCGTGACGGCCAACTGTTAACCAATTACGGGTACAAAGAGCACGGGTAAAAAAGAAACATTTTTGTCTCAGCCCACCGGTCGGGGATATCCGGAGATTTAAAAATTCTTGTTAAAATTTTAAATTATTTGCAGTTTTTGTACAAATTACAAATTTTCGACCCCCAAAAAGTTCGTCTCTGAATTCGTGACGTCTGTCTGTCGGTCTGTTGCCTTTTTCCCTGTTGACTTTTGTATTTTCAAAAATTTACGAAAAAATAAACATTTTTAGCAACTTTTTTTTCTTCTCTTTTTAAACGAAAAATTTTAGGACTTAGAATTTTAGTTTTTATGACAACTAATGTGTTACGTGAACATTAGTTGTCAAAATTAAATTAGTTTATTAAGTATACAGTTGTTTTTGTTCGTCATGGCAACGCTAGCTCTGCGCATTCTCACCTGGTTATAACTTGAATCTGTTTAAATATATATTAGGCTAGTGCTCTTGTAAGTTAGTTGTAAGTGAACATTTTTACTTTCTCTTAGGACAGTATCTAAAACGTAAAAGCAAACTATTGGATTTAAATTTAATTTACTTAAATTTTAGTTGTAGTTACAATTAGCAATATTTTAATTCTTATTAAGTCATTATAAATTCGTTAAGTATTATAAACTGGTGGTACTTGAACCTTCAACGGCAGAGTCCAGTTATTGCTACCCTTAGTCTCTAAGTATTCCTCTATTCCATCTTAATTTCAGAAAATAAGTTTGCAATAATTGGGGAAAAACAGCTTGAACTATTAATGTACTTGTTGTACAACCAAACTTCTTCTTAGGTACATGTAATATAGTGAATGTTATTATAAATTTTAAACCATTCCGATATAGTGTGGTTAATTATGAAATTAATATTATCAAGAATAATATACTTTGCTAAAAGCATTACAAATAAGAAACCAATGACGTGAAATAAATTGGCTAAATAAACTTTGACATAAATTATTTAAATGGATAAGCTACCCGCAATGCTTTATGATGTCTCTGAAAGAATATAAATGAATGAAAACTCTGAATGAATCATTTAAAGAAATCAGTACAAAGAATTAAAGAGTTGGGCGAACCATCAAGTTATCACATAATTGCATAATACAAAAGGTTTCGAACATCCAAAGAACACTAAAACGAAATAGAGAAAGTTCATAACTTATGTATTTCAGGTACGAAGGGCTTAACTCAGCTATGCCATAATATCAGCCTAATACAGTATTTAATGCCAGCTGTAATACTAATTTAGTTTCCATTTCCAACGACTAATCAAAAATTGGACCAATAAACTTTTATCTTAATCAGAAAAGATTAAAATACATTTTAAACGGTAGTTAATAAAACTTTACCAATCTTACGAAAATTTAGTTTAAAATAAATCGCGAAACATGTATTGGAATTTACAGAATTCGGTGAGTCTACGTCAAGACCTTTCCAGATCCACATTTTAACGCCACAAGTTCTTATAGTTTTCTATCGTCAAACCTTCTACGAGATGCATATTTATTCAAAATATATATTAGTCAATTCCCGTCTGACTATTACAGCTTTCCGTAGCCATAAGGCTTAGAACCGTAACGCTCTAACTTTACCTTAACTACAGCTAACATTCGAGCAAGTATCCGCTCAAGCCATTCCGCTCGTTCTGTGAAGACAGGTTTGAATATTTATTTAAATTAATTAGATCAGAATGGAATTCAGTTATTTTTGTATACACTTATTAGATTCCGAATAAAGTAAAATAAATTTTTACTCATTGCCGTTGTAACCCTATAGATTACAGAAGTACTGGAATAATTGATTTAATGTAATTTACTGACTACAAAACCATCAGCAGAAAGATATATTCCTATCAAAAATTAATTGTAAAATTGTTGCCAATGAAACGCTTAGATTAAATATTAAGAGCTGATTACGTTAACAATGGCGTGCAACAAATCTGTTTAAAATAATTAGATATGTCATATGTAATACACTAAGTAACGATTTGTGGTAGTCAACATTGCAAGCATTGAGTTGTCATGAAGCTCATTTAAGTTTGTGACATGTGTACTTTAGTTACCGCCCCATTTCAAGGGTGAAAGGCTTGGGAGGGTCACGCTATCACTCAACATGCACACTAATTGCTTCGTTCTATGCATAATTAATCCAATGTTGTTAAATCATTGCCGTTACAAATCTCAGATTATAAAATCCTACTAGCGTTTCCATAATAACTTGGATATTTTGAATTCTTTAGAAACAGGTACACACAGTAAAATACGCTTGACCACTTCATAAAAAATACGTCGATAATAATATGGCAATTGTTATTTATATTTCGATACGCCTAGTTGGGTTTGATCTTGCATTTATCTAGTATGTTACGATTCACATAAAATTATATCACAATTCCTGCTTCTATTTCCTAAGGGGATCAGTTTCATGAATACAAATGTCAAATCGTTTATCGATTATATCGTGAACGGTCATTCTTACAAGAGTTTCGTTGGGTTTTGGTTTTTTCGGTTTCTCCTTATACCTAACTGAAATCTAATAGCTAGCTCATGTAATCGTATTTCAAATTAATATTGCATTAGTAATAACTACGAATTGACGGATAAAAAAGAACTTCATAAGTATTACGTTATTTAGGTTTAACATCTCGGAGCTTCCAATAAATACTATTCGGTTAGCAAATGTTTTCTGCTGTAGAAGACCGTAAGAAGAGGGTTAATTCAACCCTGTCATTTTTCAAATGTAGACCCAAAACTTTTTATCGCGCGAAAATGTAGGTAACAATTTATCATGTATTATTCTTAATGTTTTGTTCTAAATGGCTTTGACTGTAATTAGAAAAGAACGATGATAGTCTATACGGAGGAACGGTTATCTGTGAAATAATTAAGTTAGATACTAAATCAAACTAATTCATTTTCGAAAGATCTTAATTCTGTATTTTGTTTCTTAGCTATAAATCTTAATTTCCGAGATTGGTTCGAGTCCTCGCAAATCTTAACAAAAACATGGAGGCTACGTTTTATGATCATTTTATTATTTAATGGTACACTGACTAGACAACTTAAGATGTAATAAACAATGTATCGGTTGTTAAAAAGTTAACATTGTTATTTATTAACTCAGTATTCTTTTCGTAAGTTCTATTACAAATAAAAGATTACCATATTAACCTAAAGATTGTGTTTTTCTTTTTAGTGTAACGCTGTTGAGTATAAAAATAAAATTGTAATACAATTGTTATCCAGTTTATAGAACCAATACGACATTCTAGGCATATAATGTAGGCAATAAATAAACATAGACAATAAACGTAGAAATCAATGTCCATAGAGCACTTTGAAATATTCTGACCCTGTACCACAAAAGCAACCCTAGACGATCTGTTTTATTTATTACATAGTAACACATTTACACATCTTCTGGTTTTGCATAATGGTACTTTTGCCTAATAAAATTTTGCCTAATAACAAAGTAAACTAAAAAAAAACTATTTATTAGTACCAAGAAATATACATCTTAATAAAACTGTTTTACATGAACTACATGTGTCACAACTGTTAAAGATTTGAGTGGACGACCTCATAGACGCTTAAGGTGTCGGGCTTCTCTAGTATTCGAAACTAGCCTCGGTGCGCATCACATGACGTTCACCCATAGAACTGACTGTAGGCTATCCAATCCCACGTTTGGAATGGAAACAGGCAACAGGCCGTCGCTTGAAGTGTCGTAGGTCGGTTTATACTAGGATCCGAGACGAAATCTGGAGTGGTTACCCAGGACGTCGTTAAGTGTCGGTGTCGGATAAATCGACTCAGTAGTATCCAAGACGAGAACTAAAGAGGTACCTGCCTAAACGACGATACAGTCAGTAATGTCAGTAAAGTAAAGTCAGTAAAGTAAGTAATGTGTAGTAGAGAATCACCAAAATGCTTCTCGACGAAAATTCATTAACGTAGTGGAGGAAACTCTATACAAACATAAGTACCGGCGTGGGTGAAATTGATTCTCGCCGTTTACATACTCAGTCTGATGGAGAAGAATATAGTTAGGTTTATCCCGATTGGGGATGGGGTCCGGACCCTGCCAGTCCATTGAAAACTTATGATCCAAAGAAACCGTCAAAAAGCCACTACATTTAAGGACAACTTCACCCTAATGGGTACATGCCAGGATTCTGCTTAGGTAGGATTAAACGAAGCGCTGACAAAGGTACACCAGGCCTATAACACGGTAGGCTAGGGTGGTATAACCTCCAAGCCCTGTCACTTTGGGGTTGGATTCGACTGGGCAGTAAAGTCCCACTTACGTTGTGGGAGAAGTCCGCATGTTGGACTAGATGCCCATTTCTTTGGAGAAGAAACTCGCCGGGTGAGCACGATTATAGCTCCGGTACTAGTCTGGAGAGCTGGTACAGGGTGGATAGACAGCCTTGCTCCCACCAGTGTAAACTGGTATCACCAGCAATAGTGGGTGCGTACTGATTAAGCGTATTTCAATTACTTATCTTTTGAAGGGACTAGTAGTATAAGCTAACGCTTGCGGTAGTTAAAAATTATTGTGCATCTGTTACGTAACATTGATCATCACAGCATTTCCAATATACAATCTATTCATTATCTGCACATCTGATTATGCATAGACGAAATCTGTAGTTGAACCCATTTTTGTAAAATCTATGAAAGAATGTCTAAATGTGAAAACTAAGTTCGAACAGTTAATTTTCTTGAGTAGATAAAGCGCAATTAAAACACGGATACAATAAATATAACGTTATACCCACATTCAAAACTGTTAGCTACAATATATTCATTTAAATTACAAATTTTTAGATTTTATTATTAATCAAATTCTATATATGTGTTGTTGAGAATTATATACATTGTAGATGTATTTAGGAGGCTATGTCATACTCGTTGTTATGGCAGGTTGGTGTTCATTTTTTTAACATTGGAATAAAGTAACTTTATTTCACTAGCGGACAATCGGTCCCTTTATACAGCTGTAATCAGCATCATTATGTGCCAATTAAGAGTTGATTGTGGGTAAAAATATAAACAACAAATCATTTGCTTAGTGATGTGTAAGAACAAGTGACTTTGTACTGTAACGGACAGATTTTTCTGATTGTCTTTTGGTATACACCGCGTATAGTGGCATTACGTTATTATACGTTGCTCTGATTGGTTAAAAAGTAATAAAATCCTTTGGCATTCAAATTTGTGGGAATTTGCATTAGGAGATGGTTAAAACCATCCAATTAAAAAGACGCATGGCTTCCCTTCTTGTTCCAGCTTTTAGAGATTTAGCACCTTATACGTGAATTCTAACTGTTAATATTCCACAGTCCATACGCGACAGATGTTCTTTAGTCGTTGACTAAGACTGTGAAGATCTTCATGCTTATTTACGTAATGTGTACTGTGGTGATATTTTGAGGCTTCGCTATTCTCTGAATTCCGCCAAAAGAGTTCAAAGCTTGTGTGCATTTTTAATTTTCTTTCTAGCTTTAATTTCCTAAGCTAGAAACATCCTTGTTGCTAGGAACAGTTTTCTTGGCACTAGTTTATCTCTTGTCGCCGGACACAAGTTACCTGGACGTATGGCTGGACTTTTATCTCGAAAGCTCTTAGCAGTGGCTCTTGAAAGCAATTATATCCATATCACTTAAAATATTTAATTTAATTTAATTGATTGTCTTACAATTGGCCACCAAAAATTTTCACTACCAAATAATAAGTTTGAATCTTTAACCCAATGAGTAGAAATGTAATCATTTCTATTTACATAGTTGCAAATGTTCCGATTCCTTCTAGAAAGATTCCAACAGAAGCGAATATAGAAAATGTTTTTTTTTCAAACTTTTGTGATGTCATACATTGCAAACTTTAAGGTGATAGCAGTCGCTTATCCCACTTTAAACGATCATTACAAGGCGTATACCACGCCGCACCGTGACTACTTCCACTAACGTCCGTATACGAAATAACAAAAAGAAAGACTGAGTTATTTGTATTTTTATAAAAATAAAGATGCAGCAAAAAGAAAATATTTATTAGTAATAAAATTAAGTCAATTTGATAGTTAAATAGTTATAGAATGTAAAATTTTAAATATCTTTAAAACCAGTTTAAAATAAATTACCTTAAATTAAATTATACTGAAAGTGATCACATTCGTACTGTAACAGTAATATGATTAATATAATTAATAAAATTTTATGCTTGCAATATCTACAATTTCAATTGCATTGTTGGTTCATTATAATTATGTATAGTTAAGTTTAATGAAACAGTACATCATATGCAAATGCAAAACAAGAAGATGCATTGTCCATCTCAGTTCTCCTCAATTATTACTGTAATGTCGTACATTTGACTGTTTTGGGGTTGTATTTTACAATCGTCCATGCAACATCAAAATAATAACGTCGCTTATATTTTATAGTGACACGCCTGGGCCGCTATTTATGTTTTGTTTTTGTATCCATTTTCCGACCGGTTTTCTGTTCGATTAGCTAACGCACGGTAGAATAAACAAAGAGAAATTTATTCTTTACTACAGATGTTTTTTCTAGAAAGATAGTAAGAAATATGTTAAGATGAATTTATTTGAAATGTGGTCGTCTGTTATACTCTTAATATACACCTATTTTCCTCCTCAAAAAGCCCCATATAATTGTCGGCGAAACGTTTAGTTTTTCTGTTATTCTCAATACCGTATGATTAAAACGATCAAGCTAATCTATATTCTTGACGTTATTATTCATACTACACCCAAAAATATGTTAGTCCATAATATTGACAAACAGTGACTATTGACTAATGTTTCATTGTGACAATTAAATAAATATTGTTATAACAAGCTATGCATTTGTAATTCTTTAATGACTGTCTATTGATACAATAATTCTACATTAATGCTGAGAAAAGGTGGACTACATTGATTAATGGTAAAGAATCCATTCAGTCAATATACTACTTGATGAATATGTTCATTCCTCCCATGAAAAATTTTATTAATTAATTTGCAGACAAATATATATACTTTTATAATGACAATAAAAGGGTTTATCATAACAAAGACCGAGTTTAAGAATTACAGTTTATTGCAAGTTTCTTTTTATATAATTTCGGTCCTAAGAACATGAGCTTCCAACACATTTTTGGAAGGTCAAAGAACAGTCAATTATGATTTTGTGTCGTTTTGTCATAAAGAAAAAAAAATAAAATGTGGTTGCAATAACAGTTAACAGATTCGTATACACTAAATCAACTCATTTCAATAAATCTTTGATTATTGAGTTTCACGAAGTTTAAGACCGTAAACTTTAGTAATTGTTCCGACAAACATTTTTTTATTAAGTATCTCTTTCGTTGAGTGTACGTGCGAAAAATGTCATATCTCGATATGTCTGAGTGGATTTAATCAACAAACAAAATTGCTGTATAAAATATAAAATAATTATATGCAGCAAAGCTAAAAGTCAAAAAGAGAATTAAGTGAATTTCAAATTCCAAGAAAGACTAATGCAATAATTATTCTGGCAAGGCGAGTTCCGGTGATTATTGTTAATTTGGTAATTAAACGCTGTTTATACTGTACAATAGTTTCCGCATGTATTAAACACAGCATAAACCTAACCTGAAGTTTTTCCATAAATGTGAGTATACCTTATTATGTGTATACAAAACGACTGAAGGGTACGCCTACGTATACAGATCCATCGAATATAACTTCATACTAAAACCTTGGCGTTGTGCAAAACTACCTCACAACAAATTATATTTATAAATTGAACTGCTTTATCTTACGTTTTTTCAATAAATAAAAATAAATATTCTTTGTCTATTTTTTTACTGCTGAGCTTGAAGTTCCTGAAATTGTATTTCAATCTGTTAGGATAAAAAAGAAACTATAAAGATAAATGTACCTATGTATGTATACAGGTTGGAAACGCATTGGTTTTGTATAAGAATCTAAAAGTGTTCATATAAAACCGTAGTGAAGAATAGAACGATGGGGTAAAGGCATAGCCAATGTACGATAGTGAGGACGTCGATATGCATGCACAGTTCACGGTCAGAAGCAGTTAGTTTACTCTCGCCCATCTGATGGAAATTAAATTTATTTTACAGTATTTTTATATACTATAGTACAGTATATTATAATTGTAATCTTAACATAAAAAGAATTTACTGATAGTGCATGTTTAAACGATAATTTGCATTTAAATATCTTAAAGTGTGAAGATTATAGCAACCATACTAATTTTATTTTAAAAATAAAACATGCTCTATTTTAACCAAAATGTAGGTATACAAGTAATTATCAGTTTCTCCTACAAACGTCTTTAATTTTAGTGCTTACAGGAGAAATACTAGAGAAGTACTTTGTGATTTTAGGTTTAGCAATTACTGGCATTATTGTAAATGATAAGAAAATATTACCTTTGATTTATCACCCGACGTGATAGCATCACTTACCGGACAAATAGTGTGTGTGTGTGTGTATGTGTGTCGTATATTCCTTAATAAATAGTTAATAATAGGTGTGTTGATGACAGTGGAATATTCGAGACCTTTACCGCAAACATTTCACTATCCTACTCTCGCTTTTTATGAAAGTTTTTATATCCCTATACCAATCCCATGCGTTTCTAGACTGTATAGGAAATCTAAACACAACCAGCAGCTATTATTGAACTGGGGTATTATTTAAAAAAATTCAAGAGGGCCACTCGCGAGCATTGAACTGAGTGATCGAAAGTCTATAAATTCTGTTGTTTTCTTTGTACTGCGTGCAGTCGTACACATACATATGGGTGATTCTGATTCGACAATTAGTAAAATCGTGAATTTTGAAGATAGTTTTTTTTATTACTTATAATGCCAGAACGTATAAAAAAGAATCACAATTGAATATTCCGATAAGATTTTGTTGGATTTTAATGGATTTCATATAGTAAACATGAAGAAAAGTCATCATGCTTATTTATAAAAGAGGAAAAGATAAGAGTACCCAGGAATTGTAATATTATTTAATTATAAAAACAAAATTTTTGGATTTTTTGTTATATTACATGGAACATCGAAGTTGCAACAATAACGTGATACATTTTTTGTTTATATAAATTTATTCGTAAAAGTACAGGGAATATCGGAATTTCTTGAATTTCATGTAGGTAGCGTTGCCGGTACCATCAAAAAGGTTTTCAAACTAAGAGAAAAATCACAGCTTCCTATTCTTGTTTAGAAGATCTCTTAAATCACAGGAAAATAAAACTTTGTTCAAGATTTCGGTTAGTTGTGATGAAAAACAATTGTTTTATGTGCAATTAAAATTTGTTCTTAGCGTTACCATTAATGTGACGTATAGATTATCTTTTACTACTTGGTCGAGTCATACTTAATATTAGAATGCAATACTTTATTATAAAACCTATCAGAAGAATAAAGATATAGTGCAATATTCAGTTGCGTCCCCAATTCCCTTTTATGCAATTTTATGAAGAACTATCCTAAAAATGAATACAGAGCAGGACGATGCGCCACTGATATGTTGTGATAGACGTTTTCGGTTCGTATTCTTTATGGGGGATAATAAATACTAATTTTGTGTATTCCTGGTTTAGGTATATAACTATTATGCACTTAGCAAGTAATGAAATCAGTTCGGCTTTATGTATTAGAAATCCTTCGTTCCAAGTGTTTTTGTCAAAGTAGTACAGTATAATCAGTGACGACAGACGTAAAAATCCCTGTTCTTTACGTGAATAATATAAAAAGAATTGGGAATGTAAGTATAATAATTGTTAATGATAATCTATTTTTCATGCGGTTCTATTTTTTTCTTAAACTAGCAACAAGTTTGATTTTAAAATGGGAAGAAGCCGTAAAGAAATTCAGAAAGCCTACCGAGACAGATTAAGATAATAATGTTGAAAAATACAAGAGTATGGTAAAGAAACACAAACAAAAAATATGAAAAAAACAAAGCAGAAAAATCAAGTGTCTTCCTAAATAAGAACAAGATGCATAGGAAATACAATTAAAAGAAAAAAATCGTATATATCAAAGAAACTTTCGTGCTGAAAAAAACAAACTTCCTGCAGAAAAAGGTGCTGCACCAGCTCGGTCTAGGACATTTCGGCGCGACCGATTCGGAGCAGCCCTTTCGGCGCGAAGATGTTTCAGCGCGGAGACGTTTCGGCGCGACGACTTTTCGGCGCGATTATACATATTGATGAGGTTATTAGAAAACTTTAACCTGTGCCTCAGAACATAACAGCAAAATTTGGGGTATTTTAGCTTGTAAAAAAAAATTTTAATACGACTAAAAATATCGGAAGGTTAATTAATATTAGTTAGAAAAAATGCGAAAATAATAATTGCATTCACACAGGTGTTTACTAGAAAATCTACTATTAAAATATTGGAATATTTCTCTGTAAATAAGTAATCCCTTCCCACACGGCATAATTGTTTATTTGTTTGGACGGCTCTTATAAGTAGGAGTTGATTTAATTTTTTTCTTATCATGCACAAAAATTTACAAAATTGTTCAAATTTCCAAAGACGTCTGTTTGTGTGATCAAATCTATTATCTGTCAGATTACGACCGAGCAATAAAATCCTTAGTAAAATCTTCGTAAATTTCTGTTTTAGTCGCTATGTATTTCTAAACGGATTTGAGTCAATGAAAACAAGATTATAATTTGCAGAAAAACATTGAAACAATTCTAATTGTTGCCTTAAGCACTTTCTAACTCCGTATTTTCACATATCATAAACCTAATTACAGTGTTATTAGAAATCCGTTCATGCATAAATTAAATAATGCTCTTTCGTCCGGACAAAATAATTTATAAAATTTAAAAAGTTACAGTTTCTTTCCAAGGGTGTATGTTAGAGCAACGTAAGATTTATGATTGGGTATTTCGCGCCGAAACGTCCTCGCGCCGAATCGTCCCGCGCCGAAACGTCCTTGCGCCGAACCGTCTGCGCCGAAAAGGTCGCGCCGAATCGGCCGCGCCGAAATGTCCCATTCTGTCCAGATCAAGGTTTTATCGAAAAAAATGTCTCAAACTATGGTTCAAAGGTTTTAATACGCAGTATGATAATAGGCCACACATAACACGCTATACGATGGTTATTTAAAAGAAAAATTAACTTTTCTAGGAAGTGATACAGAATAGATTTTCCTGAAATCTGTGAAGGGATTGTCCCCTTAGTATCTCTGATTTACTTCAAATTTGGTAGTAGTTTCCCAAGTTTTCTGCTTTAAAGGTCTCTCATTTCTCATGCAATACCCTAACAACTCTGAAAGATCATATTTTTCTCACCTTGGAAAATCGACATCTCTGGTTCTGATGCTTGAAATAATCTCCGATATCTTTCCTTGTATTCTCTCACTAACTACGTACTATTGGTACTTTTAACTCCGGTGTACTAATGGTCAAAGATCATTTCAAGACATCTGGTTGTTTTTACGTTGGATTCCGCTCACTATTTCGCCCTTTATTTCTGGCGCGCTAGATGTCAAAGTCTATTTCTACCTTTGGCCCACCCAAAAGCAAGGCTTTATATCGAACTCACAATAAAAATAATTGAACTTTCTACCTATAAATATACGTATACCCTTTTATTGTCCTATTAATTGTTTTCATGGAAATCTGGAATATTTTAGAAGTTGTGTATCCATTCAGTTATGTAATTCAATAAAAGTCATAGGACCAATAGTCTCCTATTCCCATAATAGTTCAATGGCTGCATAATTTCTAAGATGCCAAATTTCCATGTAAATAATGAATAAAGGTAAAAAATCCTTAGCAAATTTTCGTAAATTTTTGTTTTAGTCGTTATGTATTTCTGAACGGATTTGAGTTAATGAAAACAAGATTATAATTTGCAGAAAAACATTCAATTATAATTGTTGCCTTAACCACTTTTTAACTCCGTATTTTCACATATAATAAACCTAATTACAGTGTTGTTCGAAATCCGTTCATGCATAAATTAAATAATGCTCTTTCGTCCGGACAAAATAATCTATAAAATTTAAAAAGTTATACTTTCTTCCCAAGGGTGTATGTTAGAGCAACGTTAAATTTATGATTGGGTATTTCGCGCCGAAACGTGCTTGCGCCGAACCGCCTGCGCCGAAACGTTCGCGCCGAATGGGCCGCGCCGAAACGTCCCATTCCGGCACCAGCTGGCTTTAAGTGTACGGAAAAGTAATGAAAAAGATCAGAGATTCTTTACCTCAGGATAATCAACAAAGACTAACTATTTTAGAAAAGATGCTGAAGGAAACTAAAGCGAATTTAAATAAAACTCAGAAAGAAGAACAACAACTTACGGATATGAATCGATCGACGGAAACTACGAAAACGATCAAGGCGTTTTATACTACTATTGATATTAGTCGTATTTCGGCAAACAAAAAAGATTGTATGACAATCAAAAACAAAGATGGCATTGGAGAACTGGTGCAGAAAAGATACTTATGTCAGAATCTAAAAGAGACTCATTACATGTTTAAAGAAGCCCATCTAGAGATAAAAATCAGTCTTTCGCACTTTTGTAGATTAAGGCAAAAAAACGTTTTTCCATTTGCCATTTGCAAAAAAGGCCAACTGCAAAAGAAGTGAAGAATATTAGGGAAATACATTATTTTTCATTTGAAGCTGATAAAGTCATTACAAAAATTATGAATTAATTCGTTTGGTCATAGATACTTTTTGTTATGTTCTTATAAAATAAAGCACAACTTAATAATTCTTTTTTGCATTTAAATATTTACCATTCATTATTACTGAGCAATTCGATGCGTAATAAGAGTGATGTAGGAAGCGTTACCACAAGGTTTTCTATTTTACTAAAAATCTTTTGTTTAAATTTTTATTTTTACAAATTTTAAATATTTATGTCAAGTTACATTGAATAAGGTTCCCAAATCTTACCTTGGTTTTAAATATAATCGAATAGTTTCAGAGAAATTCTAATGCAAACTTTATGTAAAAAAAACTTTATTTTCTACGCGTAGGAAGCGTTACCGTCATTTTAACATTATATTTTTGCGAAGAGGAAATAATATATAACCATATACTAATAGATTGTATTTTCTGGTCTCTACCAATCTTTTCATTATTAATTTTAGTACAAAAATACTTTCTAAACACAAATTGTAACACAAAATTCGCTGTGATGTGTAGGAAGCGTTACCAAATATCTTCTCACATACATGTAGTTTAAATAACTTTAAACACTACCTTTTGAAAGTATAATTAGTTCAAAACTTAAAGCAAGAGCATACTTTACACATTCAATATATAAATGAAGTCTTCAAACTTGTAATTACCGTTTTCATCTTAAAAGTATAGAAAGTTTTCCCCTTATTGGTCTCGCCAGCCGTGCCAAATTCTTATTTTAACCTCTTTATTAGCAATTCTGGTTGTAATTTTACATAGGTAAGTTATTTTTAGCTATCCTACTATTAAAAGTAACCTGTAGATTTCTTTGAAGTTAATAATCATTATGGAATAAAACACAAATTGAAGCTACTGTTCTATTCCTAACGGCTGGTATATAAAGCACAAATATCGAGGTAGAGAAATGGTTTTACGTACAAAATCTAGAAATAAATTACAAATTTCACCTTTGAGCTATGTTCTGTTAAGGACTGGCACTTTCATTACCGTATATTTATAATCGCTGATTCATTTATTTTTAAGTACATATTTTACTCACGAACAGTTTTTTGTGGTCTTTCAGACAAAAAATTTAAATAAATTGAGACAATTATAGCCAACATAAAGATAGACGGTTTAGAAACATATAAAACACGAAACCAATCTATGGTAACCAAAACCAAAGGTGCCAACAAAACCTACAGTTCATTCCTGTACTACGACTCATGTTTGTAGGGTTTTTGAGGTATTATTTATCATGATAAACAGAAAATGATTTCAGGTTTGAATTCAGCAATCTTAAAGTCCATTTAAAATACATTTAGGACTGCGTGCTTTTTTCACTCATTACAGTGAACGTAGTATTACTTTATCATAGCGTGTATTTAATATTATAAGAAACTCCTTTAAGTTTTACACCCACTGTACATTAATAAAACAAAGAAATTGACAATATCTGTATACCTTACATTCTGCTCGTACATCGTCTCATTCTTCAATAGCTATTTAAGGAACAAATGCAAAAAATGCCTGTTTTTTGTTTGCGATTTAAATTGTTTTATTTTCAATAGGAACGTATTCTAATATAGTGCCAATATTTATTATTTATAAAGTGATTCACTTTATTTCGGGAAACTTCACCAACCTATTCTACTAACCAAACTAATGAAGAAGGTTTATATAAACATTTAAAAATTTTATAATAGAATTCACTTTTTCTTAGTAAAAACATATTTGTTTCATTAGCCTAACGAGATGGGTTCGTTTGGGCATTTTTAATGTAGTAAAGTAACGACTTGTGTTCTGAGTGGGAATTCATATGGAATAGATAAACTATGTTGTATTTAAGGTGTATAAGAGAGGTGATCAAACTTACCTGACAGAATTGCATATAGAATGTAAACTTCATGTTAATGATGTGTGATTTTCATTTTATAAAGTATTTTCAAAATTTAAAGCTATCTGATAAGATGTTTTGTTGGAATATCATATAATATCATCTATACCACCGTATTTATAAAGATTTTAATGTAAACGTTGGATCTTTTTGATGGTATCACATAAAAACATAAGTAGCGATAATGTTGCGTTCAACTAGTATATGCAAATTGGGTTGCATATTAAATTTTGTTGTATCTGAAAGCATTCAGGTAAGTTAATTAAACGGTTTGGGAAAATGTTTATTGTTATGAAATAGTGCACAAATGTGTTTTTATTAAAATAAGAATAAATGAATTAAGATATACAATCGACATTGAAATTGAGTATGTAAACCTATTTAAGAACCTAAGCGTTATTTATGGTTGATATGAGGAATTCTAGCAAGATCTGCATGCTAGTCTTTATAATTGTTTTTGATGCGAGAGTCAATTGTTTTGCAAAAAGCTATATAAGAAAAATTTATTTTTAGACAATTAAGTAGCCCTAAAACACCAAAGGTGAAAGCTGTATCCTCTTGGCACTTTAAATTAAAAATTTATAAGGTTATGTTAAAAAAACATATTTCAATGGCTGAAAAGAATTTCAACAAGGGAAGAAATCTTTAATTGATTTAATTAAGTACTATAAATTTAATAAAAGAATAAAATATTAACAAAAATTGTACTTACCAGTCAATAATAAAGAAAATATGGTATTGGTAACTAACAACAAACAATTATTATCGTATGGATTATGATAATTGAAGTCGTTCAGTAAAAATCTATATATTGACATTAAGTAGCTGTCACTTGAAGTAGACCAGCTGATTGAAATTAGAGAATTTAGAATTTAAAACCGCCAGTGTTAAAAAACTAACTTTTTATTTAGGGGGGATTTCAAAGGATTTCAAAGAAATCTTCATCCGTAAATTCATTTCATTCATAAAAATATTAAAACGTTGGTTTAGTTAGATGTGAACTTAAGTTAACGCAATTAATATTGATAAATCTCAATTCATTTTAATTATAAAAAGATTCTATATCTAAATAATTTTTTTATAGTTATTAATTTTTTTTAAGTTGTCATTTATTTTTTTTTGTTTAAACAACAATAATTTTGGTTTAATTATTGAAAGAAGCAAAAAAATCGATTATGATTCCATTGAAGCAATGTTGTCAAGAAAAGTAAAAATCAGTCTTTTTGATTAAAAAAGATTTTGGTATCAATTTTATTTTTTGTTGTGTGTTACTATAATGAAGAGAATCTGGTGTTCACTATTTTATGTATTTTTATTACGTGTGTGTTGGATTTCTTATTATGTTTATTATTGATACTAACAATTATACATAACAATTATGTTACAAGAAAATTTCGCAAAGCGATCCAACCTGAGAGAGTATCAAACAAATTTTGTGGGACAGTGTTTCTCACTACAAGAATCCTGAGCCGGAGCAAATACAATTTTAAAGTAGTAAAGGTAAGAAGTTTGTTTTATGCAACGTGAACTATTTCATCATTTGATTCCATTACCACTACTAGAAAAACAATAATATAGCAATATGTAAACAACCCTGCATTACATATTCCCTGGTCCTCTAATTGCAGTTCAGCAAAAAGGCTAGCACTACAGATGTATACCTTTATGTGAGAATTTAACTTTCAAAGAGAATCGTGCATCGGTCAGTCAATATTTCACTGTATTTAATTTTTAATAAAATTAGAATGAAAATCAGTATGAAACATTGTTTGGCTGTAAGAGATATCGCATACAATAATAACTGTTCGGATTTATCTTTTCGAATTCTTTAGTGACAGGTAAAGTTTATAGAAACAGCTTTAATTTATTTTTTGTTATTATATTAAAAGTAACAAGTTCTGCAAAATAAAAAGTAAAATATCACTTAATAAATTAACAAGTAATAGTAAGAAACGTCAAATCATAAATTATAAACTTTCCCTGCTTTTCAGATTACGGGTCTTCCTTTATGCACAAAGAACAAGGCTTGTTGTTAAAAAGCGCTTAATATTACGTGTCTGTTCTCATTTATGAAGCAAAGGAAATAAAACGCGCAATTTCTTGGAACAAAATGGTTAGAACATTCTGTACAGGACAGAAATTATATGACGACTTACATTACAAAAATAAATTTTACACTTTGTGCCGTTTTGTTGTTGAAATGTTATTTAATATTAGATGTAGGGAAGTTGGATAATAAAACTTATTTATTTCTTTTCTAGTTTTATCATTAAGTTGGCTGTTTGACGTCTGCTTCCATTAAAATGAATTTCAATAAAAGTATAATATATAAAGAAGAATAGTTGTTTTATTATAATTAGGAGTAGGGTACAAAGCACAAATGTTGTCGCATAGTTGTTTTACTCAAAAAGTACTTAAAATTTGGTAATCAATACTTGTACTTTAAGTAGTTTACCTTAAATACTTTTGAAGCTGTACCTGTATTTTCCAATAATTTAACTGTACTAGGTATTGGTTTTATAAAATTTAATAAGTATATATTACTGTTAAGATTTGGAAATTTGGAGCCACATAAAGGTGAGAAAACACCATATAAAGGTAAGAAAATCAAACTATCCATCAAGACGATTAATTGAATGTTAAGGTGGTCTTGAAAGGTAAGTTGGGCAATAAAAGTTTTTCAGGGAGAGTTAAAAAAACAAAATACAAAACAAAGCGTACAAGTATAATTTGTATAAAGAGACAACTACATTTGAAATTCGAGAATTTGAATTTGAAAAGGTAAATATGAAATTACTTTTTCTTAAAAATATATTCACAATATTAGTATTATATAATATTTACGACTGTATTACAAATGTAAATTTTTGAAGCTTCTGTGATATTAGTGGACTGCCATCCCTTCTATGGATATAATCATTAACTCAAACAAGTAAGAAATCTCTCCTAATCAGAAAAAATATTTTGTTAACTACTACATATTTATGAATAAGGAGCAAAAGTTATGGTAGTTTTGTACATTCGTCAATTAATTCAGTTGATTACTGTATAAAATAGTCCTTGTAAATGTATTTCAAGATTGTGCGTTTAGACTAATAATAATAATACAGGGTGCTTGATAACAAGTACATCAAACGCGGCAGGTAGTTAAACATCGATAAGACAAACAAAAAATCCTTATAACATTTTTTTAGAAGCGTAGTTTTCGAAAAAAATGCAAATAAAGAAGGCTATAATATTTTTAGGTCACACAGTAGGGTTTGTTATCTTCAAAATAAATAAGGTAAAGGACGTTTTATGTTTTGTTATGTTTACGTTGCTGATCTTGCAATCTGAAATTTGATCTTTCACAATACAAATTTATGAGGTCTGTCAGTCAGATGATAATTCGCAGAACGCTATAATTAAGAAAAGGATATTGGTGCAAGTTAAGTCTGTAAACGACGATGATTCGCAAAGTTCGCCGGACATTAAATTAGGAGTTCTTGTAATTACTAAAATATTTAGTAATTTAATTAATGTAGTTGAAACAAAGCATCATTCGGTCGTGAATCATGGAGATTATAACCTAATAAACAAGTAAATGAAGAATCTGGGTCAACGCGTGATGAACACTTGTGTAAACAGATAAAAGGAGATAAGATTTCAAGCAACACTCTGATATTATCTAAGCTGTTAAAAATGTCAGCGACGTACGATATGATTAAATCTGGATAGGGACAATAGATGTTCATTTTCATTTTACTTCTCTTCTTAAAATTAACTAATTAAAGTTACTGTAATCTAATTACATTTTTACCCTTGTGATTTTTGTGACCCAGATTCTTCATTTTTTTTTGTTTAGGTTAGCATCATTAATTAACAAAAGTTAGTAAGTTCTATAGGCGATTGGATTTCGATAGGGGAAAACTCTTACCCAATTAGTTGTCGTTAGATTTAACCAATTTTACAGTAAAAAGATATGTAAGATAACGGTTAAATAAAATTAAAATCCCGTTGTAGACAAATGTCTTGTAAAAATACACAATTTTGTATATTTGCGTTTTGTATTACAATTAGTCATCATTTGCGACGTGAGCTTTACTAAAGCAAAAACCTCTATTTCAAAGAAGCGAAGCAATTTAATTTGCAATAGTACAATGTAACACAACTGGGCGCTTGATGGTGTGTTTGGACTAGATAAATACACAGTGATATGTGATCTCATCATGTTTGTCTGGGTTTCAAATTTCAAACTTTGAACTTACATATACAGTTAACTTTATTTTTTATTAATGATATCAATATCACCATCAGCGCGTTTTAATTTTATACGTACTTTTGTAAAAACGTCGGTCAAAAATATTAATAATTTGGACTTCTCTAATCAAAAAACTTTATTAAGATTTTTATTTCCAAATGCCATCAGAAATGCACTGGTTAAGTCTGGTGCATGCTTAATAAAACACCCTGTAGATATAAGGCAGTACGTGGAAGTGTTTGACATACACAATTGCTCTTATTTTTGTGAAATGACTTACAAAGATAATTATACCTTAAGTTATATAACATTGCGGTTGTCCGAAAAGCATACTACGTAAAAAAACTCCCACCGTGTAAAACTCGGCAGACCTTTTAGTTTTATTTCAAAATGTATTTAGTGTTATTCCAAGTTAATGAAAAGGTTTCGTTGTTAGCAAAACAATTTTCCTTGTAAAATTTTCTTTAATAATGGTGTAAATTTCTATAAATCGTTTATTTAGTATTTTCCTTTCTGCTATTTGCGCCATTTCTTCGTTACTTTCGTCTCAGTAACAATAAAGTATATTTATTCGCTGAAATATTGTGACTTGATTGAACTCGATATCCTACTGAAAAACAGCTGAAGAATTACAAAATTTAATATAAAATAATATTCTAACTTTTATAAACCTTTCGTTTAAAATATACAGTTGCAAATCAATTTGGAATTGATTCAATTCGTCATTAAGTGTTAATGTTGTCGATTTTAGAAAAGTTTAGAATTTAAGTGATACATAAAAATAATAAAAATGGATTACTGGAAACTGCTAATCGTACAAGTCTATATGTTTTAATATTCCAGTTTAATTCCCCCATGCTTCATAAATTCAAAATTAATTATTTTGTTGCAATATTATAACTTGAAGCACTTAAGTTAATCCCACTAAATAAATTTTTATTATCAGCTTATACAACTACTTTTTTAATTTAAAATGGTAAAGCTTCTAGGTACAAAGAGTAAAAAGCGTGATGATATTTTGGAATGCTATAAAACTAACTGGATTATATGCACGGCGCACATATACAGGTTAATGAAGCTTTAGCCGTACTTGCAGTTACGGATATTATAATTCATGTAAAATGCATACCTGCTACCACTACAACTAACTACTAAAAACGTGAATCCCAGGAGTACTCGCTATATTATATTACTGAATATATTAGGTAGACAAAATAGTAAGTACTATTCACAATGTGTTCAACCCTTGTGAATTGAGAACCACAAAACATTAGCTTAACGCATATCCCGAACCAATCTCACGGGGAAGTGCAAGAACCAACCACCGATTTCAGATTATACCATAAATATCCAACTCTAGTCCACAAAACCCTACAAAGTGAATATATCTGGCAATAATAATCTGCAAGTGTGAAACCTATCTCGCATTATCACCCACAAACACACTTTGCGCGGGTGATACCCACCCTAAATCTAGGATTAAAACCGGAAAGGGGCATCTAGTTCTGTAGACACGTCGCTCCTACTACAGTACTGTGTAATACGGATAGCTCCATCTCGTTTTCTATGCGCTTACGGCGTTTTCTAAATGTAGGTATTTATATTTACAAAATGCTTTCAGTAGCGTTTTGATTACTGTAATGCGGCTCTTACTTTGAAACAGGCATTCGATATAGGTCTACAACTGTAACATCTGCTGGCGTGCGTGCTTTCGGTTTGAGGTTGAAGCTTTTAGAGCAAAAACAACAAGAAAAAGTAATTTCATGCAAATGTTGCTTGTGCAGTACTTACGAGAAAAATTAAACGATTTTTATTTACTTTAACAGCTGCACTGCATCAAACTTGTTCGATTCCTTCCGTTAAAGCTGTCACCTAATATAAAAAACAAACAGAGGAACGTGCAAAGAGTATCTATGATTCAAAACAGTGATATTTTTTATGTAATATAAATTTAATGTTATTTGAAGTATCCGTAATACGCAAATGTTGCACGAACTGGCAAAATTTCAAGAGGTATTCACTTAAATCCACCTGCGGAATTCTTTGCATAAAGAATATTCCTGAGTATGCAAAAGGCATTTCTTATTTCAGATGATGCTGATATGAAATCTCATACTTTATAAGTTTTGCAAGCTGTAGGAAGGTGTATAAATAGGAGAATACAAGTATAAAACGTAAACAGGAAGAAATTTTATACATTAAGTATTAACACTTACAAAAATTGGTCACTTGTAGAAAATGCACAAATACCGACGCCACAGTTACATTAAAGTAAATTACTATAAGATAAAATTCTATGCTACAGTAAGCTAAAAAATCTATTACTGGTTCAATTTCAGTAAAGTGTTAGTATCGAACTCCTGTAAAAGGTAATTTCTATAGAACAAACTATTACATTATTAGCTTTTGATTTTAAAACGTTACACTCGTACTTGTTAATACGACTCAAAAAAAATCTAATTCAAGTAAATAATTGCAGGAATTGACTTAGACGTAGAGATTAGAAAGTAAGTGATAGTAGCTGTTGAGAGCCACCGGGCATACAATAATTATGTTTGTGATTGACTTTAATGTGAAAAGACAATTTAATGAGATTTTTACAAGGATAAGTATCAATTTGATCTTAATTAAATCTAAAGAGTGGGGTTAAACAAATAATAAAGACGGCAGTGTACTACAATGTAAGCATTATACACTAATGCACAATGCCAACATTGTAGACACCTAACTTAAAGCAAAATAATTTATATTTGACTTATATATTAGCACTCTGCTTAAAGGTAGAGCACTCATATTTAAAGCAAATTTTGAAACACAAGTCGTGCACAAAGTATAGTGCACAACTCGTGACGAAATATTATTCGCATTATTCGCACTGCAATATACATACTTCAGTGTATATTTTGTTGTAATTACAATATACTATTGCGCTCGCCTTTCTAGCAACGAGAGGCAAAATATTTTGTGCTCGCTCCACTTCGGAATTGCACTAGCCGTAGCAGTACAAAAATATTCCCTACTAGCCTTGTTTAAAAGCGACATGAACAAAATGATTCAGTAAAATTCACTACACAACACATGACTTTTATGATAGGGGCGTATTTTAGATATGAACAACTAGAAAAATAATACGGAAAGGGTATTGAGGTGAAATTTACTTAAATGATAATTCAGAAAGCCCCACGTTCGGGCGAACATTAAAAGTATGAGATGTCTTAAGTGCAAATAAAAATAGAATTTCATAAAAACCCTACGTTGGATTTAATAAAATAAAAAAAGAATAATACAGTGAAGTCTCACTAATTCGGACTAATTAAAACAGGGGCAATCCAAATCATCGCGGTTTTCGGATTACCGCGTCTGTAGAGTTAGAATGTTTTATTTGTAAATAAATGCATTTAAAACATTCTGCAAAACATTTATTAAAAAAAACTACAAAAATATTTACACAAAAACTGTTTTAAAAACACAAGAAATAATATTCTGCATTAATATATCGTTAACCAAAAAAGGCGGTGATTTTTGCTTGTTTCCTATTTTTTGAACTTAGATAAATTTTTCTTTTAAACCTTCCGGCATTACAGTTGTTTCTTTTCTACTATCCATTGCAAAGCCACCGCTTTGCAACTATTTCTTAAAGGGCTTCACTGCGTGCGAATCATTGCACAGCTTTTCTTCCGCGATGTTTAACACACGCAAATTTTCTTTTTAAAATTATCCAATCTTTACTCGCCCTGACGTCATAGTTTTGAAACCATCTTTAATAAAGTCACAGTAGCGTGCAGAGTACACGAATCAGTGGAACTATAGCGTACGAGTGTGATAACGCATACGTTGCATCGCGACTGCTTCCACTGTTTCGTATGCACCGCACGCTGCTGGATAATGATGCTTTGCCTTTTTTCGTCCAAAATTTCGGAGGATATAGGTAACATATCAATAACAATCCAAACAACTTTTATCCCATCTCCGAATATTCCTCAGGTTTTAAAGTTTTTTTTAACGTTGTTATATGATCCTTCAGATTTTGTAATAAATCTGGAAATGTATAATATTTAAAGTTACAATGCGATCTTTAAACATTTAACAATTTTTAAATTTACCAGAAAATCTTTTTATGTATGGCGGAGATACATAAAGTCATAATTCGTAAAAGAAGTATCAATTCTTTTTTAGCTTATAAACCTTTGTAACTAATACGAATTGTGAAGTTGCAATGTAACCACTTCTAAGAAATACGTGACTTTTGATGATAAGAATTTGCCAGACAAATATAACGTAAACATAAATAAAATAAAATCATTTATTTTATCTACAACGGTAGTTTTGTATCAAATTACACATCTGGATATCCATTGCATTCGTTGCTATAATCAAAACTTGAAGACTAAAAACAATTAATTTTAAAGTTCGGATTATCAAAACCTTTAAATCCGGATTACAATAAACCCAATGTAAATAAATTGCTGGTCCCGATTATAGTGGTATTCGGATTAATGTAGATTCGGATCAACTAGACTTCACTGTATAACACCCCACAATTTCTTTTCTCCCAATAGACTGACTCAGGTTTAATTCGATAGAGCATTAGATAAATGAAATATAAAAAAATCTTATTGATTCTTGTGCCTGGAAGAAAAGAACTTACTACCAATGCACTAGGACTTCCGCAACTGGACAACAGCAAACTAAACTCTATATGTGAAGAGAAAAAAGAATGGATGCTTGCATAAACATCAAATAAACACAGATAAATTGAAACACCGTTTTTATTTTTATTTATGATAAATAGAAAATCTATTTCAAAAGAGAAAGTCGAATAAAATACTTAAACAGAAAAGTAAGAAAATTGGAAAATCTTCCTTGAGCTTGCTCAAATGTGTTAAATATTTGTTACCAACCTTACATGGGGGTTGTAACTGGTCTCCATTTGATCAAACTGACATCAACTAAGTGTATCAGAGAAGAAAGATATTTACAATTTCTAAATAAATTCATCTAACGAAAAATGTATTAATTTTGTGAATAAACAGATTGAACTTGTTTAAATGTTACAACTTTGTTATCGAAAACACTCTCAATTAAGAAAATAAAATCTGAATTTATTAAATAATTATCTTTATGGTTTTGTTAATTTAAAAATTGAACCAAATCGTTTTATTTTGACCAACCTTGTATATTATACGTCAATATCCACTTTCAAATTTCTTTAGTATTGTACCATCAGTAATGTAGGAATCTTCCAAACAGCTAAACTCCATTCCATTCAAGGTCGAAAACCAAATTGTTAAAATGGAAATCAATATAGATTTTCTTTAATTTTATTTATTAAAATCGTTCATGATTCCCAATAATTGTTGAAGAGCGAAAATAAATCTTCTTTGATTTAAATATTCAGGTAACTATTCAATTCTATAAACACTTCGTTAAAAATTTTGTTTTGTTTTGTCGAATGTTTACAAAAAAATGTGGTTATCACTTAACCTTACTTTATTTTGCAGATTTTTGGTCTAAAGTCGAGCATGGATACTACCAATGCGTTTTATCGACTGAATTTGTTAATTTTTCCAAGCCTTTTTATATGTTTTACAGAAAACAATTGATAAATCAACAAATCTTTACAAAATAAAAACGAATCGCCAAACTCGTGACGTCACTAACGAAAAACATGTGTTCATAATTAGCACTAATTTTAAATCTAAAAAGACAGAAATGTAGCTGGCAAAATAACGATTATAATAACATCAGACACTTATAGTCTAAAATCAACATTAACTGAGAGAATTAACAAAAACGACCAACGGTCAGAAAAGCTCATTAAAACTTAATTACAAAGAAAACTCATTAACTCCAGCTATACCTGTACAAGAAATGATTACATGACTACCCAAGGTAACTTATACATATGCAGTTTACATAGAAAAATATTTACAATAAAAGAAAAACAAAAATAAAGACCCGTTTATACATTTTTAAGATCAAACGGTGGTTTGCAAGACTCCATACAAATAACAACATAAATGAAATCACTCTATACTCAAACTTGTCCAGCATACAGTCCTCCACGTGCCTGCATTCATACAACGGTGTAAAGTATTATAATAAAATCAATATTTGAAAAAATTGAAGCATATCAGCAAAGCCAATACCTTCACAAAGATTAACACAAATTTTTCAAATACAGGAGATTGTAAGTTACATGTACTGTTATAGAAATTACAATAATGACCCGTTTTACATATTTCCAGTAAAATATTTTCCCGAAACTGGTTCAGCTTAGTAGGATAAAGAAAATTCTCTTTTACGTTAATTATCGACAAAGCCCATATAAAGAAAGATAGATAAAATCCTCTAAAAAATTGGATAAACTATCCTGAACATGCAACATGGGTTGCATAAAACATGTATTACTATAAAACAACCTAAATAATTTATATCCTTTTTATTAATTCAAACTTTTTATGTAAAAATTGAGGTTACGTCTGAATGAAACTCTTCCTTCTATAATTTCTATTTAAAATTTATATATCTATCTGTAACCTAACATGTAGCTTTTAGATTAAATAAACCTAATATCCTAGCATGTCGATCATTTTATTTAATGCATGAAATAATTATATTTCAATCAAAATTTCAAATCGTCAAGTAAATTTTCAATCTGATGATTCCATATCATCTCAGTATAGATAGATAGATAGATAGATAGATAGATAGATAGATAAACATTTATTCTGGTGCCAGTGGCGTTGAATAATACAATAAAAAAACATACATATTAATAAAATAAAATAAAATATTGTGTAAATATAAATAGGATAAAAAACTATATACATATTATATATGTATATAAAACGATATATTCTTGCAGGCTCACAGAAAATACCAAATGTTGCGGATACATCTAAGAAATTTTATATTTGTACTTATATAGAAACTTTGGTCAGAATTTTAATTTTCCTTTTAAAATATAAATTTCAAATAAAAATGAATGAATTAAAATCAATGAGATATTTTTTTAATTGATAGAAAATATAATTTTTTTTTGAAACTGTGTGCTTCCTGTTCAAAAGTTTATATTTTATTGATTTCTATAATTTATATATTAACAATTATTAAATAATGAATGGTTTTTAATTTACTTCAATTACTTACAGTAGTTACCAATTGATATCACAAAGTTCTTACATTTTAAAATATATGTGTAAATAAAAATCTGTGTAATTTCACGAGCATGCACGTTTATACTACAGATTATTATGCAGGAAGGCAAGAATAAAGTTTCCCAAGCAACACACAATAGTTGAATAAACGTGTAAGTTTTGTTTATACCAGTAGTATAATTATAGTTGAATGTCAACTTCTTATAAAGGATAAAATGTCCGCGAGATAAACGTTGAAATATAGTGTACAATATACAAATAAATAACGTTTATGAAACACGCTAAATAGTTGTTGATGCAATAGGTTTTTATTCAGTACCAACTAGGGCTGATTCTCGCTATACGGCAGGCTACTAAAATGTACAGTACAATGTTTTGTCGGTCTGGTGACTGTTGGTAGCCTGCCGTATAGTGAGAATCAGCCTTTAAACGTCAATGCAGATAGGTAGAATGGACGTTTTATGTTTATTTTGTATACTGTAATTAAGAAAAGTAATTAATAAAAAATATTATTTATTTATTATTTATTAATAAAACGGTTCCATCCTGTTCATAATAAAAGTTATAATAACGTTATAATAAGAGTATTCGTTTTTAAGAACAGCTGATCTTGCAGGTAATTGGAGAACATCAACCACGGGTGGGACGTAGTATACCTTGAAAACAAAATTCAAATAAATTTTACTGCAACATAAAAACAGTAACAGGATATACATATCAAACAATCTTCACACAAACACAAAAATTGAGACTGAAACAATTAAGTATACATAGCAAATATTTTAAGACATGTACCACGTTGACTTCATTATAAAAAATTTATACAAACTTAAATCCGACTAATTTTTATATATAAATACATACATAAAACCTATAACTTTAAATTGAATTTGCCGCGTAAATTGTTTTTCTTACCTTCAGCTGTCAAGTTACTAGTCATTAATGTTTTTTTTATTGACATTTATAGAATTTGCAAAGACTGTTAACAATACGTTTTTATCATGCTATACAACATGAGGCCGGAATAATGATTATGTAATATGGTGTGAAACTTTACAGAACTAGCGCGTCCAATGCAGCAAACACCGTTGAAAAAACTAGCCAACAATATCGTAGGTAGCACATAACAAAAGATCGACATGACAACATATAACTATAATAATAATAGTACTCACCTTATTAATACTTCACTCCAGCTTTAATAACCTACTGCTACAACTACAGTAACAAATCACAAATACTACATACACGTATACACCGCCATTGCAGCAACAAATTGTAACGCTAATGGGGTGGCCGATGACGCGTGAAATCATCACATGTTCAAACCATCAAACGCTATTGGTTTAGGCAAACGAAGAAATGCGAATAATACCGAAGACGGCAATAAACATGATCGAATGTAGACGTTTAAATTACGTACAGCGTATAACTCAATGAAAAACCTTTTTTTAGTGTATTATAATTACCATTTTTGGTGAACCTTAGTTGACACAAAAGCAGCACGACCCAAAGAAATACTAATCTGGCGCCAAAACATGAAATATCACAAAATTTTCACCGTGCCTGTATCAAAATGGTTAACAATACACGTATATTACCCGTTTCAAAACATATAGGTAGATCGTACACGTTTAATAAATATACCATAACTAAGAAGTTACCAAAATATGATTGAATACACGTATATTAAACTATAACGCAGATTCCTGTGTTGCTTGGGTTCTTTAACAATGACAGAATAAATAACAATGTAAATTATTTAATTTGATGATTTTAATACTAATAACTTTTATCTAAAACATAATGAACATAAAACATATATTAATTGTGAAAATCTGCATTCCAGATTAAAAAATAACACACCTAAATTAGAGAAAATCTTAAGTAGTCTATAAAATTGCATGTAATAATTGTAATCTGCGTTATATTGGACATACTTCTCAAAAATTAAACTCTAGACTGAATTTTTTCAGAATTCCTCCGCTTTATTTTTTCACGTAAAGACAGACGTTTACAAAATTAATTTCAACGACACACAAGTTTTGGCAACTAAGACTAATTGTGAAATGAAACTCTATTTTGAAATGTGTTTGTTAATAAGTTTGATAATTTCATGAATTACAGCAATAACAGGCAAATTCTAAATTCTGCTTATAATTACCTCCTAACTTGAGACAGAAATAAAATTTCACAAATTGTAATAGTTATAGCAGGTATATTGTGGATAATTTGGTTAAAATGTATACAGGTATTTCTAAGTTAGTTAATTAAGTTATGTTTAGCATAAGTTAGTATTATTACTTATACCTTAAGTGTAGGAAAATTGTAATCTATACATTATTAGAATGGTGTAGTTGTAAGTATAGTGGTGGTTATAAGTGGTGATAGTAGATCAAAATGTACATTGACATAAAAGAATGTCAGATTAAAACAAAATCTGTCAGTCGATCCCTTAACTTCCTGTATTTTTGTTTAGCCCCGATGAAGATTAAAACATAGGACTTTAACGTAAGTAATGTTATATTTTATTGACCTATACACCAAATTTAACATCGACTGACATAGTTCTGAACTCAACTTTTCAATTCAAAATGGCACAGTTTATAATAAAGTATGCAGGTTATAAATACTGTTAGGCAGGTTGTACTGACTTTGACCAAAGGTTGGAATTAGTTGATCGGCATACCAACTTTGCACCGCTAACTACACATAATAGTCACTATTTAAGTATATTGTATTTTAGAAATATCATTATTAGTTGTACACCAGACTACAAGTAATTTTAGTAAATGACGATCCAATTTGTTTTAAAAAATTGTCACCTTATGAATTAGTACTTACTATCTCTCCGTCACACTTATATGACTAAAAAATGTTTTAAAATAACTCCGATCTGATTGAATCATTGTGATCGTTGGATGTATGAAGGGGAAAATAAATATTTTTAATTTCGTTCACTTATATGTGAGATCACGTGGTATCTCGATTACCGTTGGTGCTGGAAAATCAAAGTATTAGTATGCAATTTGTTTGAGAACACTAAATCAACTTCCAAGATATACTTGCTTAAACCTGCTTTACAGATATGCCGATCTTCGCTCGAGTATGCAGCAAGGTAGGGTATTAATATTGAACTATGTAATGTCTATGTCAAATGTGAAAACCAATTAAGAACGTTAATTGTATAATACAATTAAGGTGCCAGTTACCAGGGAAAATTAACTTTTAAAATTTCCAACCATTTCGTTGTATTATGTTGATTTTTTAGGCTATAAAAATCACTAGATACACGATACTACTTCTTTAAATAAATTTGAACAATTAAATTATAGAATTGTTATGAAGTATAATTTCAATGATCTGTGCGAAAAACAACAAATTATTAGATTGTTTGCATAAACCTGTTAACCTATAATAAAATAATTGCTATTTATAGTCTACCAAGAATATTACTACAACCCTTAAACATACCATGCAAAAATATTTTATTAGTAAAGATAAAAGCTTGTTTAAAATGTAAATAATGCTGAGAATTTCAGTCCTACAAATTCATTTGTTTACATAAAATTTAGCTCTAATAAACAGTTACCCACCTTTCAAAACAAAGATAAAAACTAAATGTTTTCCAGTTTTCCACTTATATGCGAACAAATATTTTCTTTTTTATTGCGCACTGTTTAACTTTCTAAAAAATTAACAAACAAATTCAAAATTCACAAACTGCTCATTTTGTTAGTTAGAAATTTTGTAGGTATTGTGAAAAATTAAACAAATTTTAAATAAATGGATTATGTGCCTGACTATACATACATAACACTACAAAATTACAATATTTTATAGAGTAAACGATGAGCGTGTGAACGCTGCATAAATTATGCACAGTATTCCAGTAAATTTGTTAGAATTGGCTAAACGTGCATGCATTTAATTTTCTAGCTTAACGTAATTCTCAAGCAGGTAATAATTGCAGGTACGTTTATGGTATAAAATTAATATTAAATATGCCTGAGGTTACTTTAAGATAATACTTACGATTTATTTTCATTGTCATAAACCTCACCAGCCTTGTTAATGGAAATAGTATAGAAAAACTATTATTTTTATATGATTGCAAAAGCTACATGAAATTAGTAAACATTTTGTTTTGTATTACTTTATTTACTTATATTTACATAAAGTGACACATCATAAATAAAGCATGATGTATCTAAAGGATTACCACTCCATCCAGTAGGAGTGCAGGTTGTAAACTTTAAGAACTGAAGATGCTTTTAAAATATTTTGCGTAAGGGTAATGTCATGGAGCAGTGTTGTACTGGTGTAATAAACAAAACAATGAAATACATTACGATATTATAATAATCAAGCCAAGCAACAAAAGAAAAGTAATACAAAGATTAAAATGTACTGTTCAGTAACAGAGCAGTATCCTACAATAAGAGATGATTTATTTAGCTCGTCCAGAGTGCCGGCTCATTATACAAGGCAGTCTCACAGGTAATAACTACAACTTCTGGAGCTGATTATCTACTGGGAGATACCATTATGAGATTACTTTCATTTTAAGCAATAATGTTACTAACCAGCTGAGTAAAAATTCTATCTGTGATGTTATACGTGAATTAAATATTTGCGTGATTCGGTTGCTTTCGTTGCTGCTGTGAATTATTTAAAAGTTATGATATTGTGTCCTGCAATATCCAGGTATATACAACAAAGATAATTGTATTTTACAGCAACCTATAACATCATCGTAAAATAATTTAACTAGTCCTACAAGATGTGGCTCTTTTAAATAAATATAATATACAACTTCAAACAATTAAAATAGCTTTGTTGCTATTGTTATTAAATTTATTGTTTAAAATTATATAGTTCGTGATATAATATTACATGTTCATTCTCCCGAGGAAAGTGAGATACACAAACACATTTGTAATTTAATAGAATTGTTAATTTAACAGAATGTTCTGATGTTTATTATAATATTACGTTTTTTTTACATATAAGTCATGCGTATTTCAAGACTACAGTGCAAATACTCAATTAAAATGTAAATTAAAAATTACTATTTGCCAAAAACCAGATGATTGCCTGACCAACCAAGTTCTTTACGTAGAGAAATCATAATAACTCCGTTGGATAACAAATCTGAAAAACTAAAAGCATAAAAGTTTTATTTGCTGACTTTTACAGCTATGCCCCTTTTTTGAAGACTAGTAAACCAAAGAACTTTTTTATGCTTGTTTTTCTTAATTATACTCTAATTTACTTCAAAATTTTATACCCTATGAAGCACATTCAAACCAAAAACATTCAATCAATTCTGCGCTAAAATTCTGTTAATTAGATTTCGTTATTGTCTGCAGGGTGCACCTACTTAGTTATACCTTAGAAGATATTCGTTTAGAAATTTACATAATAATAAAGCAGTAAAAAGCTAATACATAAGTAAATATAGCAAGTATTTATGTTTTGTTCGTACAAAACCTCCGTTATATACAAGCACTTGTTATAAGCAGTATACAGTGTGGGATTAAAGTATGTGATATTAAAAAAAGCGATTTCAACTGTTTTCTTTTAAACGTTGAAAAAATCGGTTTTAGTTTTTAAAAATACACATTAATATGTGCGATTCACCTTCCGACTTTCATTTGTTAGTTAGTTATGACGTCATCACAAAAAAAAATTAAATGACAATATAGAATTTAGTAGTGGAATCCGATATTGATTTTTCTTTTGGAAGGTGAATCGCACATATTAATGTGTATTTTAAAAAATAAAACTGAGTGTTTCGGCATTTTTAAAAAACCGATTGGGTTCGTTTTTTAAATACTCCATACTTTAATCCCACACTGTATATTATATGTAGAGCAAAGTGTCTCAAAAAATACTTCTATGTTATATGACGATTTGCATAGTTTTAAGAATGATTGAAGATTTAAAGAATGATCACTTTTTGTCGACTGATCAAAAGTTTTTGAGACTTCTCCATTTTATCTAATTTTATATAAGAATCTTAAAATATTAAATATTGTCACTTTATCTTGAGTCATTTAGGAGTTATAGGTTATCTTTTTTTGAAGATTGGAGATTCTTGTAATAGGTGCTCATTTAAATCTCTTCTGGAATCTTATATTGCCTGAAGAACTAAAGTAGCTTCATAAACCGCATAGCTTATTAACCATAACTGCGTTATGGTTAATAAGTAAGTAAGGTTAATAAGTGTTATGGTAAACTGGTCGTTTACACCATTACCATGGTGTTTGATATTATTCGTTGATTATACCTGTGATATGAACTGTATAAACAACCCCATAACAACTAGGACATTATAAGCGGGCGTTATAGTCTATAACGCCCGCTCATCGTTTGCAATCGAAGCCGGCATTACTAGTATTTGGTCAATAGTAATTTGGATTATTAGGCCAGAAACTATATGCTTACGTATGAGTGGGTTGCAACACAAGAAATAACGAGTATTTGCAACGTAGTTTCTGAGCGTGTGATCCACGAATTCTTTTGTAGCGACTTCTGCTGAAATTTCTTAGATAAAATTAATTAATTTTTTAAATGACATTATTATTAGGACTTTTTTATTTTCATGTTGATAACAACAAAAGCATTTGAATTTAAATTGTCATATCTTTGTTTGACTTTTGTAAATTTAGTAAAAGTTAGTTACCATCCGACAAACAAAAATTTCTAGCTTTCAATATAAAAAACGATTCACGCAAATTGGCCTAGCAGAACTCTCAAACGAACTGGAACAAAAATAAACCTTTGTGTTTTAAATATATAAATTGTAAAGACTGAGTGAACTGCCAATCAAAATTTTTGTCCTTGGGCATCGATCATGACTTTCATTTTCAACACGTTCTCGTCCGCCCTTAAGTTCTCTCGCCCACTTATACACACGATTCTGAGACAGTGTACTGTCCCCAAACTGTGCCTTCAAACGAGTTAAAATTTCTGACGGTTTAACGCCTTCATTGGTTAAAAACTTTATGATAATCCATTGCGCAACAGACGAATGTACCTCTTGCTCGGTCATGGCTGCACTGACGACAAAGCCAAGGATGTGCGTGAACCCGGCCGGTTCCCCACTCCTCATAAACCAAACATCTACTCCAAACAACATCAGCTACCTCGGAACTGCATTCTAAGCGGAATAGCAAAATTACCGTTTATATTTGATTTTCCCTCGTATCTGCAAGTATTAAACTGCAAGTTATTTTAGACCTTACACTGAATTGTTTGTTAGACGCCTTGGGAATAGATTGTAAGCAGAAATAAAATGTTTTAATTAATAAGCAAATGGGGATGCGATGGAAGTTCAGGTTATAGTCAGAATAAACAAAAATTCAATAAACAAGGACTGACGGACGAATTATTGATTTCGATTGTCCCATTAAAACTATACCTCAACGATAAACAAAAACACTCATTTAGCAAAATCTTCGGCCCCCTTCCACACAATATTGCCGACCAATTAAATTTATTTTTGAGAAGGAATCTGAAGAGCTGGCAAAAGGTGAGTGCGAAATCATTCAGTCCCAAATCAGTGATTTACATGCGTCTGTCGTAGATAATATAGCCCTCCAACATACATTACTGCAAACAATGATAGATGGTAAAATGTGCAACATATTTACCAATACAAAAGAAAGTTAAAACTGTTACATTTGTAGTGCTAAATCGATTCGAATGAATTTAGTTTCACAACAAAGCCGCGACACTGAAGAACATGACGGTTACGGTTTATCGACACTGCATGACTTTTGAATGTTTCTCCATATAGTCTACAGAATGACAGTTAAGATTTGTTAAGTTAGACATACTGAACATAAAAGAGAATTTAAAACAAGGAAGACTAAAATACAAGCAACATTTACGACTGAATTGGGTTTAAACGTCGATAAACTTAAACCTGGATTTGGTAATACAAATGATTAAAATAGGGCCAGAACCTTTCTTAGAAAAGCAGCAGACTGCAAAAATGACCGGAGTAGATTAGAGTTTGATTAAACGATTTCATGTAGTTCTTTGCGATCTTTCTTCGAAATATGATATTAATTTACAAGGGTTCGAGCGTTATACTGCCGAAACAAGAACATTGTATTTAAGTCTCTACTCTTGGTGCAATATGCCAGTCACGTTTGCTGAAATTCTCACCTATAGTGATATGCGAGCCTGTATCGTGCCAATTGGTCAACTATTAAAAGAGGCTCAAGAAGCCATAAATAAGGATAGTCGTAGATACAGAGCACTACATACAGATAAACGTTCCAGGGTGGCTGCAAATAGAGATTTGCTTGCAATGCATTTGATAACATTCGATCCCATTATGAATAAGTTTAGAGAATTACCAAGAAAGAATCGTCTTTGCATCAACGTTCATGACGATAATGGGAGTAATGTGGGATATCTTCAATCATGTTGTAAACAACTGAATAAATGCAATGACAACAATGGGTTTCTTTCGAGATACCGAAGTTTTTCCTTGATAATGGGTTTTTCGAATATAATACGATATGATTGGTTGAAATGTTCTCCAAAACCAAAGCGGCGAATGCATGATTATCTATACTTTGTTTCAATTCCCCATTTTGTGTAAAGCATAACAATAGAAGCGAGATGTGACGACGTGCACACACGCGCAGGTAATGTCCTGCACATTTGTCTCCTTTTCTACTAAACTTTTCTACAAAAGGTGATCTCTAATGTAGTTGTATCTTCTATGAAGTAACGTCTACCTAACACGTAACTTCTAAAAAGATTTCAAAATCGATGACAAATTTCTATTTATGGTTTACAAAATAAAATATAGCAAAAGCAAATGCATAATTTCTAAAACGAAATATATCTTAATAAATTAATTGTGCCGCTCAATGACTTCAGATCACTAAATAATGATTATTATTTCTTCTTTATCTTATGTACCTACTTAGGCATCTTCCGTTTTCTACAATAAACTACCCTTAACATATACGCAAGACTCGCTATTTTTTTCCAGCTCCAAAAAATATTCAACATTAAAAAAAGACTTTCGTGTCCCAATATAGGAAGATTTTCATGTTTTTAGTAAAATAATTTTCAGATTATTGGTATTTGTATTTGCGCAAATTCATGTGAAGGATAGTGCATGTAAAATATTATTGTGATTACAAACAGCTTTGAACACCCATAAATCACAAAAAACTAGTTAGTCATGCCGGATAAATATTTGCGAAGCGTGGCTCATTGTATTTTATTCCAGAAGTCGTTCCTCTGTTATTTAAATATGTATTAGCATGAGAACTGATGCAGTTGGAACAAGCGACTGCAGAAGAAGCGATGTCTTATTTATTTTTCCTTCTAGTATAAAGCAAAGAAATGGAATAATAATCTAAATAGCACACTGTCGATTTATGCAGCAATTAATGGATTTTCTAGTTTTGTAGAATAATTAATGGACTTAGAAATAATGCATTTTGAAATTTATTTGAATAACTAGTTAATATTTGACTTATTTATAAAAAGACATCTGTGTAGGGACAATGGAGTTAAAGTTGAGACAGAATTTTAAACTTTCATTATTTCAAGAGGACATGAACTTTTGTGTAATACTAAGGCTTCTATAGCCAAAACGATAAAAAATAGAGAACTAATCCCAACTACCCTTTGTCAGAGAGTGGTCGAGGAGTACTTAAAAAGACCACAAGATATAGAATTATGGATGCCAGTAATCAATTCGTTCTTGACTTTCCGAAATGTAACCGGTCAATTTCAAAAGCAGCAGTAGTATAAACTAACGTAAGAAACATAAGAAGAAAGTAGTTACTTCATAATGGGGAAGTCTCAACTTGATTATTTTGAGTGTAAGTAGCAAAGGTTTATTTCAATGATATATGTAGCTTCAATTCCTCGAAATAATAGCTCAAGCATAAGTCTGGAAAACGGACTAGTTTCTCGACCGAACTATTATTATAAGTAAGATCCTAGAGATGATAGACCGAACTCCAGATATGACCCTACATTTTACTTTAATACCTGTTAAAAAACTGTGGATATGTTTGATATCTATATCATTCTTCGTCACTCACACCTTTTGAGGCAAAATTCATACAAGAGGACAGTAATGTATCATTATCTATTATCTTCATATAACTAATTACTTGTATATTGTATATAACCTCTTCGACTTGTTTGATTATATTTATTATACCATTGATAATGATACATTTTGAATTGAAACTATAACTTCCTGTCCGGCTAGCTCGCGGTGGTAATAAGAAACCCCGCTATATTCTAATTTGTAACCAAAGCATTAATCTGAAACTTTGGTCCTCAACTGAATTTGGGGTCCGGCAAACGTCTGCTTCAAGATAACAACCGACGTTTGAACTCAGCATAAGCAATAACAAAAATAAAAGATACTGAATACAAAAGAAATAGAAGAAGGTTTATTCAAAAATAAAATAATAAACAGTAAAAAGGTAAATATAAAAATTAAAGAATCCAGTTAAAAATTATAAAAGATCACACAAAAATCAGGTAGCAACTATTTCACAAATGATCCCTATTAATATAAACAATAATTCAACACACACAATAGTTATTCAGTTCTTGTAGTACTAAAATCAATCTTTTAAAGCATTCAAATTGGAATAAAATAAATCAATAGTTTACAGCAATGAGCAAATAGTTCTGAAATACTAAAATCAAACGGTGTCAATCAATCAAAATTAAATTAACCAAAAATAACTCTGATAGATATGCGTACGATTTCTGCAGAAACGATAGCTAGATTAAATCTGGCAACTGTGTAAACGCAACCCATACTATCAAATTCAAACAATAAGGAAGTTTATCTTTAATACATAACCTAAAAGTTAAGGAAATAATTTTGATTAAGATCAAAAGAACAGCAACATAATTTTGTGTCCAGAAGGGAGTTGTGAAGGCTATCTTCTTGTTCTATGTATCTTTTACTCCATAAAAACATTTGATGTTTTACATGCGGTTCCAGGATAGTCAGTATAGTAGATAACAAAATCCAACGTTCCAGAAGGAAACTTCCAGTAAATGTGACCAGATGCGTTACAAAAAGAAAAAGTGTGGCGCAAAATAGGAACCCTAAAAGCAAATCATTTCTTACTCTTGAAGTACATGCATTGTGTTTTCATCCATTCATTCATGTGTTTCGGTACATTTTTTCTGTGGAGACAGCCAGCGCTACCTAGCGCTGGATGACCCAAACCCTATTGAACTACGCGATGTAAGAGAGGGAGGTGAGGATCCGAGCTTGAATTCTTTTTTCGTATTTCAACAAAAGCAACAAGTTACTAAAGCTTACCCATTAGGGTAAGCAGTTGGCACCTAGTTCTGCATTAAAATGCAGAATTCTTAAGATTCTTAGATTTTAATTTTAAATTGCATTACAATTTAACACTTTATTACCGTAAACTACAGTATTACCGGTATTAGGTGATATTATCGGTCTCGGTCCGGAAAACTAGAAATTGTCTCTTGTATTTATGTAAGTTGTATTATGTACAAAACAAGGAACTGTTAGAAATAACCATAAGGAATAAATTAATTTAGAAGCATACCTTGTAAATGTAACGTTTAAACCCGATTCAAATTGGATTTCCTGTGTGTAGAAACTTCACCTGACGTGAAAACCAATCCAGAACAACAGGAAATAATTAAGCTTTCATCCACTTAAAAATCTCAATAAGGAAAATTATAATAAAGTTTCACAAGTGAATAAAGCACTACTTGTTCCAAGACAATTTATAACTAAGTTCCTAAAAGGGCATAGTCTTTTGCAAAGGTTTAAAGAAACAGCGATAAGCAGAATAATTCTAATTTACCAATGAAGAATCGCAAACTGAAACATAACCAAATAAACAGTAGCCAATAAAACTGTCTGTTTAAAAGTACGACCGAATTAGGAGGGACTAGAATGATAATAACATTATGGGAAAAGCATTTTAAGAAGAAATTTTTTAGGTTAAACACAAGTGAAATCGAACTGGGGAAAGGCCGAAATGGAATTGTAACAACCTGTAACGTAAACAAATAGTATATGTGAAATCTTTTATTAATTGTTTGAATTTATCGCATTAAACACTACTACTTCTTTCTTTCCATATGTACCTTAAATAAAATAAAATGTCCGAAGGTTATAGTATTATAGCATAGCTGTCGAAACAATATTGTCAGGTATATTTTAATAAAACTGTGAAACTTTTAATAATCTTTATTTATTTCATGATTATGGAGTTCCACAAAATAAGGCTGGAAACAATAAACAAGATATAGTATTTAGAGCTTATTTTTAAAGGATGACTTTAAAATTAAAAACTTATGCACCACGTGATGGAAGTATATTAATGTACAACCTGAAGCATTTCCACAGATTCGTAATGGACAGGGTTTTTGACCCAAGGTGCCACTAAGGTGTTAATATAATGTGACAATGAGAAATTCGGCAAGCAATTTCTTTCAATGTTATTTAGATCCAAAGATATCAACAAAATTATAAGGCGAGTGGGAGAAGAAGAGGGGGGTTACTTAAAATTACAGGACCTTATAGCATATATTTTTAACATGAACCTAACTGATATAATAAAAATAAATATTTATGCGACCCAAAATTGGATCGCGACCCTATGGTTGCGGTCTGCTGATTTAGTGGGTAATTATTGCAATTAAACGGAACCAGAGTATAGGTAGATACAAGTTGCGTTCGTTTTTAAGATACAGAATACTTATATTGCTCCTAAAGCCCCGTTTGCGTTGGTTTATATTACCTAAAGAACCATTGCCATCTGACATGTAACACAAACACACCTCAATTATATTTGTATCAATGGTCTAGAAATTACTCTTTTGTACTCGCAAAGTGTTCACTATTAGTAAGTTTTAAAATCAATATCTTTGCTTTTTGGCATATGTTAAATTTTATACTAGTCTCCATAAAAATTTAATTTTTAATTTAATAAAAGTTAGAAACAATAGATTTGTTATTTGTTTTTCAGATAAAGCACTCAAGAAAACAAAAATATTAAATGCCTTGCTTTCTTAGTCGATGTGTTGCTGCAAAGCATTCATTGTCGCTGCGCGTCGCTGAATCAACCATGTGAACCCCTTCAGAGGAGTCCAAATGAGACCGCATACGTTAGCAACATGTATCGTTTCTCAGCAATGTATTTTCGATTATTTTTTATGCTTTCGTGATATAAATGCTGAAAATATCATTTTTATATGATGATTGTATGAAAACTTTTGAAAACTAACACTTAATAATCTTTATTTATTTCATAACACTTAGTAGATGTCAAACAAACCGTTTTTAATTTGTCTATTAATTACCTATATTCTATAATTTAATATAAATACGATATAAATAAATCTACTTTCGTCACATGTATCCTATATAAAAAATTTATATTTGACCCCTAAAACAGAGTAAATACGTATCCAGTCCCAAAAAAATTTTAAAAGTTGAAAAAATTTTTTTTAACGGCATCGCATTCTTCGTCAAAGAATACATCGTCCATTGCGTTTTTTCCTAGAGTGCTTCAATTTCGAGTAGAATTGAGAACAAAAATTTGTCATTCTTGAAGGTTTATCATTTTTTTGATCGAAAATTGTGTCAGATAGAAAAAAAAAAATGGTAGAGTAAAAAATGCTTATTTTTACTCAGTGAATACGAAGAAATTACATTAATGAATTACAGGCCGATTTAAAGCGATTTTGAAAATTACTGCTATAGGTGTTACCTATCTATGGGCTTGAATAATATTAATTAAAACCTAAAATGATGAAAATCTTTAAAATCGCTTTAAATCGGTCTGTAATTTTTTTTTCGTAAAAATCGAGTAAAAATAAGCATTTTTTACTCTACTATTTTTTTTTCTATCTGACACTATTTTCGATGAAAAAAATGAGAAACTTTCAAAAATGGCAAATTGTTGTTCTCAATTTTGCTAGGAAAAAACGCAGTTGACAAAATTTATGTATTCTTTGACAAAGAATGCGATGCCGTTAAAAAAATTTAAAAAGATATTTCTTTTTCTAATTTTTTCAACTTTGAAATTTTTTTGAACTGTATATGTGTTTACCCTGTTTCAGGGGTCAAATATAAATTTTTTCATATAGAGAGTTCAGAAAGAATGACCCATACATATAAATATTTTTCTATTATTTTAATCAATGTAAAAAATAAAATCACTAGCTAATTTTCATAATAAATTCTATGATGAAATAACGTCAAGTTTTGAAAATTTGACATTCCTTTATTTAATTCCTTAATACTTAAAGTTTGACAGACCTTATATTCAACGGAGTTTCACACAATTTACCAATAAAATAAAATTCACAATATGACAGACATAACGTCGTGACAAAAGCACTTTCATTTGAGTAAACGTGCTAAAACAACACGTCAAGATTAAAGGAGGCAACAGCATGAGTTCTCAGCATGTGTTCTTGCTGGTTCTACGTATGTATACTATGATGGAACAGTCAAAAACATTCATAAACCAAAGCTATTTTAATCAAACCCTACATTTATTTACATGAATTAAATGTAACAAAAGGTTGCCCCTGCACAACCAAAATGTTGATAAAAATATGAGAGGAAATTTGGTCTAATTTTGTTATTGGTAATAATAATGTCATGATAAACGCGTGAATGGTTAGAACTTTCTGGAATATAATCCGCCCCTGTTTACATTATCCTATTGTCGAATTTATTGTTGAAGTCTTTATGGAGAATCGAGTGTTCCTGTATTCTGTTTAGACGTTTTCCGTTTAGTATTTTTATGGTGATTATTCTTCAGTTTCCAAAACATTAACGTTTTGATTTGTATTGTGTATTTAAGTAGTAACAAAACTGTAATTTAGAAGTGAATCCTAAGTAAGTTTACTGTGTATATTATTGTTTATATAATATTTTCTAAATTTTATGTAAGGTCAAAATGTGGGATAGAACTATTTCTTCGGAACCTACGTTTCAAGGTTTCGTCTGATTCTCCTTATAGTACGGTAAAATAACAATTAACAAAGGAATAAATTAGACGCTCAAAATACATTCTGTCTAAGAGACCGATGGAGAAGTCCCGAATTGAGAAATGTGTGTTGGAGTCTTCGTCTTGGAAAACATGTCGGTTAAAATAATAATTTTTAAGGAACTCACTCGTGGCAGGTTTTATGTTCAACAAAATTCAACAGCAACATCTTTTATCCAGCTTGTAAATTTTCTCACAAGAATGTTCTTGCTTTATGTAGCTACGACTAATAATTTTGGAGACAAGCATCAAAAATGAATAATGGATTTTCCATAGAAAATGCACATTTGCACACAATGAGAATCTTGTAAATGGCGTAGGAAATTTAAATTAAAAATATTTACTCAAGTTAAGATTCTCAAAACAAGCTTCAGATGCTAAAAACTTCCAGGATTCACTAGATATAAGCAAAGAACTAATACCTGGGTATTTTTTTTCTCTGGTAGGTAATTATGCTAATAAATAGTAATCTCGCTAACAAGTCTTAAATTTAATAAAGGTGTATAAGAACAAGTCCTGATTTACGTTGGTTGCATAATAATTCTCCAAACTCTACCAGATTTAGAGTTGTGAACATCAACTTTGTTGTTATTTATGGGCGCTGCCTGAACTTTTTAAAAATTGTGACTGCAGTAACGTAACAGTTGCCTTGTTTATTCCTACTGATAAGTTTTATTGGTCGGAATATCCCAATAATTAAAAGATTTTCAAAAAGAAAATTCGTTGTTTATAAAAGAATTCATTGATTTACTAATTATATTAACTTCCTAAAACATCTTAAATTTAGTGGATTTTAATTCACCAGTAAAATAAACTTATAATTGATTTTCATGGTCGTGCTTTGATTCTTCAATTAAAACTAATGCTGGTCATATTATTCAGCGCTCATTTGTGTAATGGAAACCCCTTTGTTGGGATTTTGCTCATGGTACAACAGATAAGTTTCAGTATTCACAACGGTAGACATGCATTATCGGTATTCTATCGTTGAATATGAAATATTTTGTGACATACGATTGAACAAAGATATACATTTAAAAGTAAGGCAACATCCATCGGAAGGCTTTTCTTTCAAATCCCAAAGTTTTCCAAGTTTGCTTGCAAATGAATGTTATCGATGAGAACTAGAAAATCTAAAATTGTTACAGCCCGGTACCCTACTTTACGTTTCTGTACTTTATTTGTATTTAAAAAGAGAATAATAAATTTTACGAAACATTACTGGCTAAATTTAATTATAGGTTGGTGGAAAGGTTACAGTAAATAAATACCACTGAATTCCAAGTCGCGTTTTCAAAGGGATAAAAAATAATTACGCACATCCCTTTCGTGATCAATCCCAAATTAAAACGAAAATGAATGCTTTCCGCTTTTAAAACGGCTATCTGCAATGCGTGTATTAAACATACATTAGATTGAGATCGATAGCTGAGGTGTTTATAACAGCAAGCTTCAATAAATTCTTATTCAAATTGAAGGAGCTGGGTTTACGATTTTGTCTTTTATTAGCACTTTACCAATATTTTAACAATGACATTACTTAGTGAAAATATAGATAAAAAACATGTCGAACGATTTCCCAACTGACCCAAATATAGATCAAATTAAATACAAATAAAAACTGATAGAAACATATATTCCTTTTTGTTTACGTATATACTATAACTTGAGGGTTATGACCTGAAGCTCGATTTACTATAGCAATTTAATGTAGTCACAATAAATGAACGACAACATTTATTATAAAAGACTTTTATTATTTTTTTAGGTCTTTTTAGAAACCTGATTTATTTAGGGAATCTTACAGAACCCACCATTAGATTAATTCTTACAAAGATGTAGATGGCTGAAATGAGGTACGATTCATAATCTAAAGATTAAATTGTAACTTGGTTACTTTTTAGGTAATTCGAAAGTATTCAGATTTTTGTAAAAAAAATCGTATGTGATACAGCAAAATTATTCTTGTACAAAACGGTTTCTACTTTAGTGAGACAGAAACGTTTGTTCGTGTTGTAAAGGGGCTCAAATTTTTGGTTATTTATTTAATGTCCTTTAAATTTTTAACCCCCGGTATAAAAATGCATTATTTCGCTATCGAAATTAAAAAAAAGATTTTTTTCGGGAAGTTTTCGCTCTTAAATTTCGTCTGAAATCTAAATTGGTTTATAAAAGATTTAAATAAACATTTAGCCTAATATAGATTTTTTGGTATCAAATTTTATTAAAAAATAAAAAATATTTGTTCGTGGTTGAAACCTTGCTTTGGGACACGTATTCTTCAAAATTATCCTTAAAAAAATCTATTTTATGATTTTATTTAGTGTAAATAATCCCTTGTACAATATTGAATTTTATAGAATTTCACAAGAATTAAGTACTAAATTGGTAATAAATTTTATTTGGTTGACTAGTGCTCTGACTTGAAGTCCTTATAGTTTCAAATTTCCACTTTATTGCTTCTGCACACATTTTAACAGAATAAAAGCGATAAATCTGTTCAGTTTTGCTATTGACTAATTCTGTCGTCCCATTCAAGTTTGAGCTGTTAAATTTAAAAAAAAATCATTAATTCTAGAGAATGCAATGCAAAAGTTTACCCTTCCAGGAAGTTACGATTCGTAGACGTTACAGTTAACTATCGAAGCGGACGCTTTACGTTCCGCTATCCCTAAGCGGATCGCACCTCGCGGGCCGGTATGCGGTGAATCTGCCCGTGCACCGTCAAAACAGTTAAAATACGATTGCAGAGTATTAATGTATAGTTTAGTATTGTAATCTAATCTAACGTAATCTCATAACTCGCCATCGATAAAACTGAGCTAAAATGTTTAAGAAATAGATTGCATATGATGGTTTATCTATATGCAATCTTTTTCAGTTTTTAACGATAGCTAGTTATTAGATCTAGATATAAACCACTTTCAGCGTACTCAGTATTTCATCTGATACTGTTTACAATCATCTTTTACATCTTGATGTTACCATGGGACCTGGGCCAGATGGTATGCTTCCGATATTTTTGCGTTGTTGTGCTGACTCATTCAATCTCCAGAATTTTCAACGGCTCCTTACAAGAAGGCGTGTTTTCCATGATTTGGAGAAAAGCGTTTATTGTCCCTATTTTTAAATCGGGCGACAAGGAACTTTCAAAGCACTATACAGCAATTTCTATTTTATCTGTTATTGCAAAGCTATGTGAAAATATTGTGTTTGTGTATGCAGTAGTAGTAGTGTATGTAGTCTTAGGTACAATAAAAGATAAAATTTAAATTAAAACTAATTTAGTATATTACATACATTTCTTGGAGAAGTCTTTTGACGAACACATCCAAGTTGATTCTGTGTACACAGATTTCAGTAAGACGTTTGACAAAATCGATCATAATATTTTGATGTGTAAACTGGAAATTACGGGCTTACCTTCGGATTCATTGAGGTGGGTAAACTCATATATTTCAACAGGTTACAAGCAGTTCGAGTTAATGGCTATGTTTCGGATTTTGTCAAGTCGACATCAGGCGTACCACAGGGATCACATCTTGGCTCATTGTTCTTTATGCTATATATCAATAATACAATCAATAATGTTAAAAACAGCCATCTTCTCCTGTATGCCGACGATATCAATTTTTCCACGCAATAGAGGCTATAGATGATTGTCGCCTGTTACCTTAATCATTTCTAAAAATATTGTTCTGATAATAAACTATTTTATCTACGACCACCATAGAAAGTTACACATTCCGCACAATCTAGTAACCGTGAAAACGACCAACTGCAAACAATCTCCAAACTCAACGGTAAAGACCGTGAGGAATGATTTCTCACGATCAGTAGTTCTATTAAAACGCTATATAATATAATTGCTACAACCCATAGCCTGGAAACCAGGCCCCAGAAACTATAAGCTTGTGCGGGAGGGAGGGGGCGATTATTATTATTACGTAGGCCCTAAGTGCGGCTGCAGCCGACTTACAGATGGAACAGCGCAAATCCTACATTTGTGTCACAGCTAAGGAAAACTGCAGAAAACCTTAACCAGATCTGCCGGCACCAGGAATCGACCTCGGGCCGCTTGGGCGAAAGTCTAGCACTCTAGCGATTACACTACCAAGGCTATAGATGTCAGCACTTGCAATATTATAATATTATTAATTATTTGAAATAAAAAATGTTATAAATTTTAGATAAAGGTTAATTTATTTTGTTTTACATTAAATTAAATTTTGAATACAAATCCATCTAGAAAAATTATCGCTTTCACGGGGAATCGAACTCTGGACCGACTGATTGCTAAGCCAGGCCTCTACCGTTAAGTAACGGTGCCGTGTTGACATGAGTTGGTTATTCTCATTATAAGAAGTTATTAAAAATTATTATTACAATTAACGTAAAATTGATTAATTTTTTACGTTATTATGTAATTGTTAATATAATATTATTCATTATTATTGCTAAATTACAATAAAAGTAATAAATGCTTTTATAATTTGCTACATAATTATTCAGAAAGTGCAAGCGCAATCCAACTTTTAAAGTTACGTAGCTTTTCATCACAATACCTGGGAATGCGAGAATATGTTGACATTTCGATTATAGGGGTTAATAACCTTGACAATTGAATTGTAATTGTTTATATAAAATTACTTTTTGAAAAGGAGTACATACCCATGATTATTTAGCTGTAAGTACTAAATAGTGGATTGCCTAAAATTATACAGATTGTAAACGTATTATTACTATTGTCTTTAAAAAGTCAATATTTACTTCTGCCGTTTTCGAAATTCTAGATGTATCATTAGTGAATCCGATGATGGGAAAATGGGGTGTACACTTGTACACCTCCAAACATCGTGGAAGCGGCTCACATTACATCTCTTAATCTATTGTCAGAGAATTCAACGTAAAAAATATGAATGCGAATATATAAATTCTAGGTTAAATATTTTTCTTAGCTTTTGGTGTTTTATTACTTTTTTTTGTTGTCGTAGATAAAGTATAGTGTGTAACGCGTGAAAAAACACCAATTTCACACTCGTGTGATTGCGGCATTCGACTTCGTCTCAAGCCGCAACTTCTTCACACTCGTGAGTAATTGGCACTTTTCTGCACTTGTAACACAATATACTATTTAAACTTCGAAAAATGTTTTACTATATCATTTACAAGAAATCTCAATGTTTACACATACCCCATTCTCTTTCATCAACTGCAATCGCTTTAATCTATCAATGATCTTGGTATTATAATTGACACTAAGATAACTTTTGCTAAACATATTGATTATATTGCTAATAAGTCTTTTCGTAATCTGGGTTTTTAATAAGAGTTTGTAAGTCGTTTACAAAATTACGCAGCATAAAGAGCCTTTATTTTGCTTATGTTCGCAGTAACATCAACTGGGCTAGTATAGTCTGGAATCCCTGTTACAATATTTATATTAACACACTGGAAGCTGTACAAAGAAGATTTGTCAATTATGTTAATAAGAAATCTAACATGCCTGCAATTAGCTACGAGTTATCGTGGGTCGAACTCGGATTACTTCAATTTAGCAAGACCAGAGAAATATCTGACAAATTAATAAATGGTCTTGTAGATTGTCCAAACCTACTGGAATCAATCAATTTTATCAATTAACGTGCCGTCATATTCTACTAGAAACAGAAACCTTTTTGGGCCATCTTTTTCCAGAACTAACCCCTTTCAAAATTCGCCACTCAATCGGGCTGTCCGAACTTATAATTCAGTTATTCATTATAATGTCACTTTTTCTACTTCTCTGGCTTCATTCAGAAACAAATTAAAAGTAATGTGTCATAACAGTTGAAATTTACGTTTTATTAATTCCTTGTTACATTTTCTTGTTAGCTCTATATTTGTCTTTAGTGTTGTTTATATTCATGTATGTACTATTGTACTATATACATATATTATATATTAGTAAGTAGTACTGTCACGTATTTTGTATTAATCGCAATAATTGCTATCTAATATGTATCGATAATATGTGTTCTTATTATTTTGTTTTCTAAGCTTCCTTTTCTAAGGAACTAGGTATTTGTTTTTGGAAACATTCATGTAAGTACTTTGTAATTTTTAAGATTTTATTACAAAATTAAATGTAATGTAGGTTTCGTTAGAGACCAGGCCAGTGAAGGGAATTTCTGATAATTCCGTATTGTGGGTCTAGTTAACGACCAATTTTTGCGCAAAAATTTATATTTGCAGTTTCGTGTTGTATTGTCGGTCTATGTAGAGACTACTATTTGGAGCAGATTCAGTAACGTGATCCCTGGTATGGTAATTAAATTAACGAAGGGAGTGAATTATGCAACTTAGTGCACTTAAAGATAGAAAGAATTTGTCTTTACATCTACATACCGGTAATAAAGTGTTCTTCTAGAGAATTTATTTAAAATATTAAACATTGTAAATACGCAGAAAGTGACACGTTTTACTATTAATAAATCATCTCCTTTGAAGGATGATTCAAAATTTCAGCAACATTTGAAATCATTATTTAAGTGCCGTATAAGTATTTAATATAATGAAACCAGTTAAAATTAGAAATTATTGGCGTTCGAAGATTTGGTTGTTAAGGTAAAATTGTTCAGCATTTAGGTATCGTTCCTGCAACTTTTTTCAAATTGCAGTGTTAGTGATGTCGTTGTTGTGTGATGTGCTATTTTGTGTGATCATTGGGTTTTTGTTTTAGTGCATTAAGCATCTATTTGCAAGGTTATTGTGAAATAAAGAATTGCCAAGGGGAGCTGTTACGAAAGGATTTAGGTCACACAGGTTTTATGTAAGTGTTTACAAATGTTTTGCCGAAATTTCTTTGATCGATAGCGAGATTTTAGATTTTCTTTTTTTTTAGATTAGAATATTAATAAATGTAGTAGGAAAATGGGATCCCAAAATTAAGCTAGAATGTATGGAATAATGGAAAATTAATAATTTTTAATCTTCGGTGTAGCACTGTTTACATATTTTGGAAGTAATTTTTGTTTGAGATCGACATTATATATACCTATGATAAGTAATTCATACATTTGTAGATTACGATTATGGATAAAGTAATAATATAATTTAATATATGTCAATTTTCAAATTGAGGCATATAGTAAATAATATTTTTGTATATAATTCGTAATGAAAAATTATTTCTCCGGCTGAGAATCGAACCCAAAACCCGGACAAATACGCTACCATCTGCGCCACGAAGGTGATTGATTACCAACGGAAATTGCATTTTTTCGTACTATTTATTTCTCTTGTGTATAACGTTAATAATAATAACTTGGGTTCGTATGGAAAATTGTTATTTCCGTTGGTAATCACCTTGGTGGCGTAGATGGTAGCGTAATTGACCGTAGTGCAAACGGTCCTGGGTTCGATTCCCAACCGGGGTGAGAATTTTTCACTACGAATTACAAAAATATTATTTACTAAAGTAATATTGCTTTAGATTAGTATTCTAGTTCTTCTATTTTGTCTTACTATTTTTGCTGATTAAACGTGTTGACTGTCTCATCAAATTTTTACTACAAATCTTAGCAAATTAACAAAGCCAAGAGGAACTAGAATATTCTTCAATACGGTTTTGAAAATAATTTGTAACTGAAATTAAAATTGCAATAAACAGTACTTTGGTCCATGTTATTATATTAACTGTTACCTATTTCGCTAGTATTACTCAATAATACTGATTGTGGGATTCGAGGAAATTACTTCAATCCATGTTTACATATTAATTTTTAAATTGAAAATTTATCGTAGTATTATTAATTACGCAAACAATAAAATATCGTTCGCCATGAAAACAAAAACAAACTGCTATGATTAAAGTTTTAATAAACAAATCATCCTGATTAAGTCAAATACAAGCACGATACTCGATTTGACATTTATTGTCCGAAAATATTTTTAATTAATACAAAAAAACAGTGCAACTGGGTATTAAAATCAGAACTAAATTACGGCGAGCTTAAAGAGAAATGTTAATTTGAATTTTTAAAAGGGGCTTTATGAAAATTAAATGAATTAAAATACCGAAACGCTTGTGTCAAAGCAGTGTGTTCGCTGTCTGAAAAGTAGATAATTTAACAGCAGTTAATTAACTGAGTACTAATTTAAACAGCATGCAACAATACGAAATAATTATTAAAACTGCACGAAAATGATTCCCTTATGGTTCTATGTGATAATTGGCTAAATGCAATACTATTATTTCTCACACTGGTGCTATGGAGAGCGTTTTGTTGCAAAGTTGTGAAAGGTTAAAAGTGTTTAAGTTATTATTTGCTGTCATAGTATCATTTTAGAAAATATAACAAAAATAATTTAAAATTTAAAAAGGGCAGCGAATATGGCAGCTATGATAAAATTATCGCTTCCTAGTTAATTTTTGTAAAATCCAATTTGAGAAAAATGAGAAATTTTGACAAACCAAAGGCAATCTAAAAGAACCTTCTAGGTTGTACAGGGTGCCTATCTCATATATGTTTCCCCAAAACATCAACTAAATGGTACGTACATAATAGAAATAGGTAATTTTCACAAGGAACTTTATGAAATGTATACTGTTTAATAATAAAGGATCAAAGCAGTTGAACTTATTACAAAATACCATATATGTAGATGCAAATGCTTCTTCGGTGGATTAGTGGTTAGCATGTTCGTTTCACAACCCAAGGTCAGTCGCAGGTTAAATCCCTGACCGAAGTACAATCGTAAGTCCCTTCCTTGTCAGGTGATGTTTAATAAAAATTATAATAATTGCTACTACCTATTACCTGTAGAAGCAGGCCCCACAGCGGCTTGAGCGTGAGGGAGGGGCGATTATTACTATTACGCAGGCCCAACATGCGACCACAGCCGATTTAACAGATGATATAAGCTCAGATCTCACATTTGTGTTAAAGCTAAGGAAAACTGCATAAAACCTTAACCAGAACTGCCGGTAAGGGAGTCGAACCCGGGCCGCTTGTGTTTCCCCCCTACCCAAATATGCCACTGAGGTTTTCTGATGGTCTTTAATCTTTAACAAAACAGTACAAAAATAAATAAGGAATAAATTAAAAACCTTATTTTAGAATTCCGCTAATAGATAGAAAGCGCAAAGGAAATTATTGATATTTATTGATGCACTGCATTAGTGGATGGGTCACGTGATATACATTTTACCACTAGATTCTTTTTTCTAATAACTTCTTGTATCATAAAGGATATCAAACCATGATTGCCAGAAACATTGGAAAGTCGCGCGTAGGTCTAGACTGCCCGAAAGACTTTAAACGAGCGTCCTCTACAGGGCGACTGAAATGCAAATTTCTAATGGTCATATTCTTGTTCCTCGTTTTCGATATGATAAGATAAACCAGTGAAATAAAACTTTATCATCACCTGTATCATAAAGGATATGTTACATGAATAAAAAATATCAAGGATAGCAAAGAATACCAAACCATAGTTGCGCGTGGTGCCGGACCGCTTGAAAGATTTTCAACGAGCGCCGTCTGCAGGGCAATTGAGATGCAAATTTCTTCTGGCCATATTCTTGTTCTTCGGATTCGATATGATATGATATTAATACTTTCTCGCATGGTAAAAAAATAGGTCAATAATTTCCTATTGCGGCTCTCTATCTATTAGTGAGATTTTAAAATAAGTATTTCAATTTATTTTATTGATTATTTATATATTTTTGTACTGTTTTGTTCTACATTTTCCCTAATTGAAAATTAAAGACCATCAGAATAACTCGGCGGCTTATTTTTGGGGGGGGCTAACGGAATGGAGGCACCTCCGATTTTTTTTAATAGTCCGGGCCATTTATGACAAAATCTATGTTATGTGAAAATCTAAGTACATATTTTGAATCGGGATTTTTATTGAGTACCCCCCCCCCCCAGAGAGATATTTGCGAATACGTTACTAGAAATCTATGTTATGTGAAAATCTAAGTACATATTTTGAATCGGGATTTTTATAGAGTACCCCCCCCCCAGAGAGATATTTGCGAATACGTTACTAGAACGACTATACTTTCGTTATTTACCTAAGCTTGCGAGAATTCTGTTTTATTAATTGGAGAACCATAGATCAAAGCCTACTGGTCGTAAATCATTTTTCACGTTTTTCTTGAAATTTTTCTTATGTAAGAGTATGAATATTTATGATGGTTAAAAAGAGAATATAATACTCTATCCATTTCAGTAATAAAATACTTATCATCTAATTTAAAAAAAAGGTCGATGACGTCATCACACTCACGCCGATTTAGTAAATACAAAACTTTCTGAGCCAGAACATAGAGAATTGTATGCCATTTAATAATATACAGTGCGAGTATAAAGTCTGGAACTATCGCAATTTATCTTAAATGAGACATATTTTACTGTAATCCTCACTTAATCGTCTTTTGTTTTTGAGTTATGACGTAAGCGATAACTTTTTTAAATGGAAACCCTAATTTTTTATGGTGCATTTGGAAAAAGCATGAAATTCTTAGAGCAAATATGATAAAAAAGTGTGATATTGTATTTTTCTATTTGGAAGATATTGTACACAATAGTAATGAAAAATCGAAAACACGTCAAATAGGCCAATGATTTGATAGCTTATTTACTGTTTCATTGCGTATAATGTATTGAAATTATTATGAAATACAAAAGAAACAAGAAATAACAAAGCAAAGAAAAACAATTAAATTAAATGTTCGAACTGACCATCATTTTGTGCAAGGCAGTACCCGAGTCTGTACTGAAATTCGTCACGAACTTTACCCAAAGTCTCGGGTGCAATTAATGTTATTTCTGTGCGAATTCTTTGCTGTAGTTCTTCTACTGTCTGTGGGCGGTTTATGTAAACCAGGGGTGGCCAAGCCGCGGCCCGCGGGCCGCATTTGGCCCACTTTAAACATTTTTCCGGCCTGCAAAATTCATCACACTTTTATAAAATATATTTATTTTATAATGGCCAAAGTAGTGAAAACCAATGTATTAAAAAAATACATTAGTTGTGCATCCATATATTCAAAAATTAACTGTCGAAATTATGAGAAAAAATTAACTTTGATTTTAAAATAATATTCTTGCGAATATATGACAGATATTGCCTATTTTATTCATGAGTTTACAGTTATGAGTTCGCAGAATAATTAAATATTCTAGTAACTCATTATGTTGCAATTTTTCACTCCAAAAAAATGTCTATAGTGTATCTAAATCTAATATGGGGATATATAATTTTATATATGGCCCGCGGAGTTATGATGCATTTCCAAAGTGTCCCGCAAGATCATTTGGGTTGGCCACCCCTGATGAAAACCTTACTCTTTAGATAGCCCCATAGAAAAATCCATCGAAGTTAGGTCGGGTGATCTCGAAGGCCACTCAACAGCTCCCCTTCTGCCTATCCATCTACCAGGAAAAATTTCGTTTAAATAATTCCTAACACCAATAGCAAAATGTACCGGAGCACCATCTTGCTGAAACCATAATGTATCGCCTGGTAGATCCGGATCTTCATTGTTCGGATAAAGCACCGCAAGAGCAGGAATTAAATCGTTTCTTAAGAAATCCAAATACTTTTCACTTGTCAATGAACCCTCGATAAAAAATGATCCTAGAATTCTATCCCCTACAATTCCTGCCCAAACGTTGAGTTTTTGAGGTAAGTGCGTGTGCGTCTCGTTCATCCAGCGCGGATTTTCAGGTGCCCAATATCGATAGTTATGACGATTCACTGTTCCATTAAGGTGAAATGTTGCTTCATCAGAAAAAATGATGCGATTTGAAAAGTCGCCATCGATATTGCACCGCTCCATCATTACCTCACAGAACTCTGTTCTGCGATCAGGATCATCTCCGTTAAGCTCTTGCACTAATTGAACTTTGTAGGGATGCCATTTATGTTTCTTTAAAATCTTTATAACTGACCTTTTAGAAATGTCATTATTTGCGGCTAGTTCTCTTGTAGTTCCATGGGGATTTTCTTGTAGAGAGACAACAGAATATCTAATTCGTTACCTTCTTCGGTTGTTGGACGACCACCCCTATGGCGATATCTCACATGTCCGAGTTCAGAAAACCTTCTTCCTATTTTGGAAACTGTCGCTCTTGTGATAGGTTCTTTATCAGGATACTTGTTATTAAATATCTCACAAACCTCTTGTTGTGTTCTAGTACGGTCGCCACATCCCCTCAATATTAAAATTTCAATTCGCTCTTTTTCAGTCAAATATCGCACCATTATTTACTGAATTACTGAAAAAAGCCCACAATAAAAACAGATAAACAAACTGATAAAGAACTGTCATAATTTTAACGCTGACAATTGTTACATGGCTACTTGATTTTTTTATTAAAACTTGGAACTCTTGATTGTTATTAGATTTTTGTTTTAAAACTTTAACAGCAATTATCTCGAAAATTTCAAAATACAGTACCATACTTTTTTAGCATATTTGGTCTTAGAATGTCATGCTCTTTCCAAATTCATCATAAAACATTAGGGTTTCCATTTAAAAAAATTATCGATTACGTCATAACTCAAAAACAAAAGACGATCTTTAAGTGACTATTACAGTAAAATATGTCTCATTTAAGATAAAAATTGACGTGTTCGAGGATTTTTTTCAAAAACCTTTAATAAACGATTTATTGCGATAGTTGCAGACTTTACACTCGCACTGTATATGGTTTATTCCACTTCTGACTGAAAATAAAGTTGATACAAAGCGAGGCGCTTTAAATCAAACAGACTGTATATTTACCAGGAAATGACATATTAGCTGAATTACAACTAAGCAATGATATTATCGAATGGGCTGTAAAATGAACAGAAAAAGTTTAATAATAAGATTACAGAGGATGAAGAACAAAAACAGTTCGTTTTGCGTTGCAATCAGGAACACAGAAAATTATAGTCAAAACCTGATACGGAAATATTGAAATAAATTCATTATAATTCATATTAACTGTTTATTTCATTTTTGTTTTATTGTTATTAACTATATTATAAAATAATCGTATAAAAAAAAATTAAAAATTAATTTTTGGTGATTATTTTCTCCAGGTTTTTTACAATTGCATAATAATTTTCCATAATGATTGATACTCGACAGTTTGTATCTTCTGTCGGCACGGGTAAATGATCTCAGATCGGGTTGAAATTTTGCACATTTCACTACATCTTAAGGAAAAATTGTAGGGGAGTAGCCTCGGGATCGCTATATATCACATAATACCAATAAAACATATAATAAAAACAATATAATTCAATAAAACTGTAATGCTATAGTCAAATTTTCTCTCAGTATGTATTCACTTGTAATTAGTATCTATATGTATTTAAAACACAAGGCTTATTTTTGGCCCAGTTCGTTTGAGAGTTTTACTGGGCCGATTTACGTGATTCCTATTTTATATTGAAGCTTTGTAGATCAGTCAACACTATTTAATTTTTTAATGTTTATATTTTTAATTTAAATAAATATAAAATGTTTTAGACGCACGGATTGGACATTCACTTGGGGCGCCATCTCACTATGCATGTGGTAAGTTTTAGAACTATTCACGATTATAAAAGTTTGCTGCAACTACCACTTGCGGTTAACGGTTAATTTGTTATTAAGTTGCGTAGATAAACCAGTATTAGTTGAAAACAATGCATGGAAAGCAAATAAATTGTTCAAATATTAGATATTAGAATATTATTGTTGTTCCAGTTTGTTTGACAGTTCCACTGGGACGGTTTACGTGATTTTTTTATATTAAAGCTTTCGCTGTGTAGCATCCAGTTTATTACGATATTCTGTGTTTGTATTTCTTTTTTTTAAATATGTGGTAGCAAAAGGCACCAACAAATAAATAGTAATTAGGCCGTTATTGTAGGAAAGTTTAAAGCTTTGTAAGTGAAATCTTTTTGTTTTATATTGCGGGACTTACAACTGGTCCCGCGGAACCCTAAAATATTTCCACGAAACCCCAGGGTTCCACGGAACACACTTTGGGAATCAACTTTTTTTTTGACATTTGCCATTTCAATAAGTAAGTTCCGGAAATATCTGCATGCAAAGTTACCAAAAATAAATTCCCGGAAATTTGCCAACACTGTTTGTATGTCATGTTTTTGAAATATGTACTAACAGACGTTTTCAAGAATTTTTTAAACAAGATCGATTTTTTGTTTTATTCTTATCATTTCGTAAGGTAGAATTTCGTATGTATGTATATAGAATAAACCGGTGGAGATGGGTAAGCCATAGAGGAAGATTTGTCGGAAGAGAGGAGGGTAAGCTGGGACAGAGGAGGACTAGGCTTAGAATTTTCAACTGGTTACGTTTGGGTCCGTTTAAAATCCATAAGATTGTAATCACACAACGAATGTTGTATATAGGGAAATCCTTCAACACTTTTGACCACCATGTCTTGACGAGGTTTCCCTAGTTATTATTATATTACAGACATTCTTAACTACAAGAGTTACAATAAATTGTACCCAATCTTTTACATTCACCGTAAACTACAACTATTGCACTTGCATATCCATGTATTTTGTATTTTGTGGGTCACAAGTTACAACGTTTGCATTTTTGTGATGTACACAACTGATTTACCGTTTTCAGATAAATTGTCACATTATTTACCTGTTTGCTCTCCAAACGAAATTTATTCGTTAAATGTATGCATGTTAATATTTCATTTTCTTAACTGACGTTCTGGTTTTATTTAAATTTGAAACTACTATTTACACGTCTGTTTATCAAAGTCAATCTGTTACAAGTATTAAATATTAATGATTATTTAAATATAATACCTAAAATAAATTTTAATAATATTACATTAAATCCCTTTCATTCGTCATTTCATAATCTTTACAAGTACTGCTTTAAAATGACACCAATGAAGTGAACAAAGAACAGATTTAATTTTGCCTTCAAAACGTTGGCATTTTAAAGTTTACTGACTAAAGAAACGTCTTTCACTTTCTTACTTTATTTATTTCTTGAATTACTTTTAGCCTTGTTAAACAAGGGTATGGTTCTTCGTTATATGTTTAAGCTTTGATGCGACTTATATCCACAAAATGTTTTTAGTTCCCTGTTACGTTTACGTGTACATCAGCTATCCAGTTTTAAATTTAATACCTGCTGATCGCGTTTCGTGAAATTGAATAATATGAAGCAGTTTTTGGCATGTTATATAATAACCCTTTTTGTATCTAATCGAAAAGCAAATGCTGAAAAACATTTCAAATGTAAAATGTTTTAAATCCCAAGGCATCTATTTTATATTTTTTCCATACCGTTGAATTTTATATTTAAAAATAATAAGGATTTCTGAGATTGATACGACAGCCTTATAAAAACTTTTCATTCTTGAACCTATTAAACTCATCATGTTTATAACTTTGCGTATTTCGAGTATCTTTGACGTAGTAATTTATTATTTTAGACTTCTTGAGAAATCATTTTTCAAGAGACCTCATTACAATTCTGCACAGCCTAAGGTGTATGAAAAAATTACAAACACAAATCTACAGCTACATTGATAAAGTTGAGTTTTAGTTAGACATTTACCTGGAAGATATATAACATCAGCGTTTTCGGTACAGGAATATCAATAACATGTTTTGGTATTAGAATCAGCTACTTCAAAAGTCATGAGTGATGAGATTGGAATACGTGAATGCGGCCATTTGTCAAAAATCTTCCGGCCTGTGAAGTAGTAGGTAGGCATAGCGAGAAACTCCTGAATCAACTAAGTGGATCATTTTTACTGCGCTCTGAAGCCAAATAAAATATATCGGGCCGTGTAATTGAATAGCTTATACGAACGTACTTGAAAAACCGTCTAACTTCTACCGTTTCTTCGAGTCGACTCAACTTTGCTGGTATTGTAGTCGGCATGCGGTCACTTGTACGAGGACGAGATAAATTATTGTACTTTCGTGATTCTTCGGCTTTAATAATAAACGACCTTTTTGAATGGTTGGAGTTTATTTTTCCTTCTTATTAAGAAAAGTTTATCTATTTTAACTTCAAAAGTCCCTGTGCATTTCTTAAATTATAAGGGCTTTTTGTAAAATATTGTTGATAATGTTAAAGCTGAAAATTACAACTCATTTATACTCTGCTTACTATTTAGATATTCCTTAAAAAATTTGAGTACTCTTTTCGTAAACGCTCTGTCCTGTTCAGTTCGCCAAATTATTGTATTATTATTATTATTATTGTTTAGTTTATACTTATACAGGGTGTCCCGTGACTCGATGGCCATAGCTCAAGAGTGTATTCTTTGGACAATTTTAAGTTGAAAGTGCCTGATACACGTTTGTCCAAAACTCAATCGTTAAGGAATTATGGGCAATGTAGCATTGAACAGGAAATCAATCTGGTAGGCTATGTACTTGTTGTATCATATTGTTATGGTGACATTGTTTATTCTTTGACGTTGTAATTTTCAGAGTAATTGAATATGGCGACGTTTTCAAATCAAGAATATATCGATATTCACTTTATTTACGGATACTGTGACGGAAATGCGAGAGCGTCAGTGCGAAAATATCAGCGAAGGTTTCTTAATCGAAGAATACCTAATAAGCAAGTGTCCATAAATGTGCATCGTAAGTTGACAAAAAAAGGTACTTTTCCTAAAGCTACTGCAGAACGTCCCGTACAGCAAGAACTTGTCGAAGAAGAAGCTATAATAATGATAATTGCTACAACCCATAACCTGGAAACCAGGCCCCTATAAGCTTGTGCGGGGGGGAGGGGGCGATTATTATTATTACGTAGGCCCTACGTGCAGCTGCAGCCGACTTACAGATAGAACAGCGCAAATCCCACATAATGTATCACAGCTAAGGAAAACTGCAGAAAACCTTAACCAGATCTGCCGGCACCGGGAGTCGATCTCGTGCCGCTTGGGTGAAAGTCCAGCACGCTAGACATTATACTACCAAGGCTGTTTATTCTTAACATGATTGAAAATAGTCCCTCTACTAGTGTTCGAACAATAGCTACTCGTGTTCATGTTAATCGAATGAAAGTTGGAGAAATTTATACAATTTTGGTTTGTACCCATATCACATACATTTGGTTCAACATTTACTACCAGCAGATTATGCAGCGCGTATGAACTTTTGTCGTTGGTTGATTGCACACCAACAGCTTTGTGGACAAATTATGTTTACGGATGAAGCCACGTTTACTAGAGATGGAATTACGAATACCAAAAATTCACATTCATGGGCACTTGAGAACCCTTTTAAAACAAGGGAAACACATTTTCAACATCGCTTTTCTGTGAATATTTGGTGTGGTGTTCTTAATAACCTTGTTATTGGGCCATTCGTATTTCAAGAACGTTTAACATCCGAGCATTGTCTAAATATCTTACAAAATGAGTTGCCAGGATTAATGGAGAATGTTCCACCTTAGAATAGACTTGACATGTGGTTTCAACAAGATGACGCACCACCTCATTTTGGTGTAAATATGAGAGAATATCTAAATAACAAATTTGCTAACCGGTGGATTGGAAGGGGAGGTCCAGACTATTATCTTTGGGGACACATGAAAAGTCTAGTGTAACATATTCAAGTCAACTACAAACCAGAGATGAGCTAATTCAAAGTATTATGGCTGCAGCTGCATCCATACGAAACGACCCAGATATTCTTCAAAGAGCTACATACGTCTTCAATTATTAGAGAGCATTCAATTATTTAAGAGCAAGAACGTGTTTTGAGGCAGCTGGGGACATTTTGAATCAAAACTTTAATTAACTTTCTGTTAGCAATAAAAACATTCTAAATTAATAAAATATTACATTACTTTATTCAACAATGTCTTTACTTTCGTCGTTAAATTTAATAGTGCCCATAACTCCTTAACGATTGAGTTTTGGACAAACGTGTATCAGGCACTTTCGACATAAAATTGTCCAAAGAATATGCTCTTAAGCTATGGCCATCGAGTCACGGGACACCCTGTATTTATATAAAACTTTAGAGTTTTTCTTTTTACTTCGGGAATTCTAAACAGTCTACAGCAAACAGGTTTTAACCGAGCTCTCCTATACCTCACCTTACCTTCTTTAGATGCAGTTAATGCATAATGAACATTAAGTTATATTTTTCGACCTTTGTTATTCCTTATCGTAAAGGTCCAGTGGTGTAGGGTGTGTAGGGTGGTCCAGGTTTAGGGGGATGGCTATCGGGCTGAAGCCCCCCCCCCCGGAATTTTTTCAGTATGTCAAGATCTTGATGTGAAAATCTTAGTATTTTGATTTGGAATTTTTATAAAGTAGCCTCCCCCTGAAAAAAAATCTTAAATATGCCACTGTAAAGGTCACTACGAATATTATTCAACACGTAATTTACAAGAACGCTAGGACACTTAAGTTTCTATAGAAAGCATTTTTAATGCATCGATTATAACGTTCTGTGTCTATACGAGGGCGTATTTTTATGTTATCTACCTAGCCATGAAACAAAAAAGTGACGATGTCAAACAAATTATTAAAAAAAATTGCCTTCACTGTTAGAAGTACACGTGCTAAGTTGTGTTTAGTTCGTGCCGTTTATAGAGATTTGAGACGGTCTATTTGTTGATAAAATTGAATTGTTCATAACAATTCATGAAAGAATGGTTGCAGTGTATGGGGAAGATGCACCATCTTATTTTCAAGTAAAATTTTGGTCTAAACTCTTTCGATGGGGTCGAGAATCAATCAATGATGTTCCAAAGTCCGGACGACCCGTTGAAGCTCGAACTGAAGACATTGTGCGAAAAGTCGAAAATTTGGTACTGCAAGATCGGCGTGTAAAGATCTCTTTCATTGCCAATGAAGTCAGTATAACCGAAACAGGTGTCCTCAAAGTTTTGCATGACGATTTGGTTATGAAGAAGGTGTCTGCACGGTGGATTCCCAGATTGCTTACACCTGGACAAAAACTGTACAGAAAAGAAGTTTTCCAAGAAAATTTGGCCGAGTTGGAGAAGGACAAACATTTTTTTCTCGAATTATCACCGGGAATGAGACTTGGGTACATCACTGGGACCCTCCTACTAAACAAGAATCCATGCAGTGGGTTCATAAGGGCTCTCCACCACCAAGACCAAAACACAATTTTCTGGAAAAAAAACTTATGGCAACTGTTTTCTGGGATGCTGAAGGAGTCTTGCTAATTGAGTTATGCCGAGGGGGTCTATCATAAATGTAGAGGACTACGGAAACACAATTAAAAATTTAAAACCGCTCTTAAGGCATCCACCTTATAGCCCTGACCTAGCTCCGTCAGACTTCTTTTTATTCAAAAATTTAAAAAAGCATCTCAGGGGAAAGCGTTTTACTTCTGATGAAGAACTCAAAGAAGCTGTTGAAGAATATTTTTCAGGGTTACCGAAGGAATTTTTTCTGAGGGTATGGGGCAATTACAAAAAAGATGGAATAAGTGTATTAGTGTTGAAGGGAGTTATGTAGAAAAATAAATCTTTTTTGTTCTCTTATGTGCTTTTTTACATGGCTAGGTAGATAACATAAAAATACGCCCTCGTACATAGAGATAATGCAGTTATATCTAATTAAATAAACCTAGATCTACGAGATCGAGTTTCCATGGACTAATAAAGGAATACTTTTTGTTTTATGGATCCTTGGTCCTCGCATGCTGTCACCATCAATTTTTTTATAATCAATTGTATAAATTTAAGAGTATCTGTTTAAAATTGATTAAAAAGCTAGTATCTACCAAAGAATTATTCTAGTGTTTCATTTTGCATACGAAATACGATAATAATAATAATGTTTTTTTTTTGTTTTTAACAAGCACTAAGTTAGTTTTAACAAGCACTAGTTTTGAGCTCATATTTATAAACGAAAATAATGAATTATAATGGCTGTATTCACATCAACCATTCTTTATCCATGTGAATAAGTTAATATACCATATATATTTTTCTTTTGGCTTCGTTATGTTGGAATAAACCAATCAATATATGTAGAACCCTTAATTAAACATGAAAAATTTAAGCAAAAAATTCCTAGTGTTTTTCAGCTTAGATTACCAACAATTTTGTAAAAATAAACCATACACGTGACATATGGCATATTTAAAAAACGTTTTTCATCGCATATTTCCTAAACATAATACACGTCGGTATTTACATTACAAATTTTACGTTTCAAACCCCTCTATAAAAACAGTTTTTGAGGTAATGTTTTTTTCTCTACAATTACTGTTTTTATGCACAATGTAGGATTTTGTAATTTTAACAGTTTAATTTTGTTAATAATTTCTTGAAAGGTAAGTTTTTGTCGGAAAATAATAGAGAAAAACTTTGCAGTGTACTTATATTATGGCGATGTAATATAAATTGTATGGAAATTCAGCAGTGCGGATGTTGGGAAAATTTATTTATCTTTCCTTGCCTGAGATGCACCTGTCGTACTAAATCTAGCAACAATGTAAAATCGATATTATTGGTGTATTTTTTTTAAAGGTTTACAATTCAGGATAGAAATATGTTGTACATTTTGAATTTATGGTAGTTTTTTATTTGACTACAATGAAGTTCTACTTAAGTTTAAAATTTGTTAAGGGAGTTCTCGTATTTCATTTTTGCTGAAGATATTTTACATTTAAAGAAGAAAATTTATAGTCAATAATAAAAACAATTTTAGTAAGATTATAGTTACCAGAAATAAGACTTCTTAGAGAGAATTATAAACTTGAAAACATTTATTGAAGATTTTTATTACTATATAATTTTAATAGGTTTTCGAAATGCAAACATTTTCCAAATCATGGAAGATGCCTACTACGTTTTCTGTCCAACCTGTGAATCAATACGTGAATCAGTGAACATGGCTAAAATAGTGTTACGTGCTAATTTCGTAGCACCCTGTATAGCTATGCTTTTGCGTTAGTTTGTGTAGCGTTTAGGGATTTTCCCCATTTTCTTTCCTTGTAGTTGCCATTTTGTTGTAGTTGATAGCAGAACACTCACTACGATTTCGTACGCTTGACAAGCTAGTTCTTTGAAGAATAATTTTCGTGGACATCGCCGTTTAATTTATCGTTTCCTTTGTGTTGTGTATTAGGAATTGCCTTAGTGCAGATTTGTGATTAGTTTTGGCGATGATTTCCAAGTTTATTGGAACCTTTATGGGATATTCTTCCACTGTTCTTTTGAGGTTATAGAAGCTCACGTGATCGTAAGTTTATAAGTTAACTTTTCTATCATTCATTCTCTTATACTTAATTCTTTTGATAGGTTTTGATGTATAATCGTCGTTAGCAGCATTTGAAGGCGATATAACTATCTCTTAAGGTCACATTCCACCGAAGGTATTTATAAAGTGTTCGTTAGTGCATTCTGGTAATTTGATTCTATTTGTTACAGGACTTTGTTTTATTTTGGGTTTATCCTTTACTCATTTTATAACTTGTCGTATAACAAGTATACGTTGTATATTTAGGTTGTTACAAGACCATTACGCAGATTTTGTAGGTGTTGTCTCGTTCGATCACGCTACGTTCGACCTGGTTGGTGACGTTCCTCTTCAGTTCGGAGATACCGTATCGTGAGTCAGTTATAATATAGAAAATTGGCTACAACAACAATAACGTTTGACACCCCTTTATTGTATATCTAAACATTTCTGTATATTTGTATATTCTAAATTTATGTGTTAAATGGTTTTCCCCAGTGTGCGTGTAGCACTCATATCTAGTATCTGTTTGATATATATAATTTTGTCACATATTATTTACTGTATTATATTGTTAGGAATATTTGCGAGTGAATACGTATGATTTTGCTCCTTAATGAATTGGTTAAAGAATTAAATTCTGAGATTACGATTGCGCATTCTTCATCACAGGTATTCGCGTTAATTTACCGCGTCTGTTACATGTTTGTGACTTGCGGTCAAGTGGACTTTAGAGTAAGTAATCGCGCTCGCATTAATCCTTTTCCCTTTCAATTTCTGTATAGAAATCAATAACCAATATTCAATTTTTGCCAAGGTTATTTCATATTGGTTAACTTGTTTTAATTGATAATTTGTTTAATTAATAATAAAGCACTGTACATCGCTTACTTGACGACTTATTATTTATATGTTTGGTATTTGTGATTTATATTTTCAGCAAGCGAAAAGCCTCTATTGAGAAAAGTCGACCACATTGGTAGTAGTCGCAAATGTGTTGTTCTTTTCAGATTTTGTCGGTCAATACTGTAGCTATTTTAGACGATTCTTGGCGCCCATTACAGAAGACCTTTAGTGAGACCCACGACCTCCCACTAGTTAGCTGGCAGCCGACAGATGTAACTGCGGTTAAAGGTTGTTACCGTTTCCCAATACGCAGTCCCCATTTTGTGGATAACAATAGATCGCCTTGCCTGAAAGATTCACGTTTTTCGCGTAAACATGTTAGAATGACGCTTTTCTATGAATATTTCACTAGAAATGACATTCTTTGATCGATTTCTTTTTGGAAATTTACAGAAAGGATCGTGGTGCAGTGTAGAAAGATTTTGAGGTGATTTTTCCCAACCAGTGCCTTCTAGGAATAGATAATGGTAATTTCATTTTATGGGGAAATAATACGTAAAATATCGAAAAGATCTATTTTCTGATCTCAACTCAAAATTTTAATAGCACATACAGGTTTTTCTTATCAAATTAGATGAATTAGTTGGTTGTTTCTACATTTCTCTACGATTTTGATCTATCATTACTAGTTAATTTGGCGTGGTAACAACTTTTCCACTTCTACGACTGTATTGAAATTTTCATAAAGTGCTAATTTTAATTCTCAAAGATATTTTCTACATCTTTAACAGCAAATACTGTTTTGTTTTTAATTTTTACAAGACCATCGTTATCATTACTCTTCAATCATTTTTGGTGATAATAAGTAATCCATGCGATAACAACAAATTAATCTTAACTGATTAATGTATTCACTTTTTTAACTATTGACGACTTTTAGCAGTGTCAGCCATTTTTTTAAAATGTTTTTTAACAGATCTTGGACTGTAATTTTGCCTGAATTTCGCAGAATATTCCATTTCTTGGTCTACATTCACTTTTCTCTTTGCTTTTGCAACCTATAAAAGATTGAATTCCTGTCGCTTGTTATGATTACAGTCCTTTGGTATATGTATATGTAACTGTATTTATGAACAGAAACAAATTATACACGCTGGAATTTTAAAAACAGAACTGTAAATACTTTGTTTGAATACAAAGATTTTTTTAAAAAGAGTTTAAAATAAATTTTAGATGACAATAATATGGATTCCACAACATTGGGCGAAGCAAGCGGGCTTTTAAATTTCTTAAATAGCCCCGAGTTTCTTTACTAGTTAAAATCTTTCCATTTCATTATGCCACATGTTGAAATATTCTTTAATCAAGCACAAACAAGGGTGATTAAGAGCGTACAAATGCAAAATGGTTAAAAAGTTTGAACAGCAAGTTATTCGCGTTAGATCTTCCACTGATAGCTTAAAACCTGAAGATGAAGAAGAACCTGCTAGAAACAGCTCATGGAGATACCAGAAGTGTTATTGCAAAAGAAGTGCGTGACAATATTTTAACTCAAATTAAAGATAGGTTCGATTTTCAAGACCATTTAAGTGGAAAACTATTTTGTTCTGAGATCTTTAAAACTTACAGACTTAAATTTCTACAACAAAGTAATTGAGCTACTCGGCATTAAGAAAAATAGTAGAATGAACTTTAGTTTTAAATAAAAGGTAAGTTTTTACGGTATTTTAATTTATTTTTTGTGCACACCCTATGAAAAAACCCACGAGCCGCTACTGAAAAACAAGTTAGTATAATATAAGACTGTTCACTAAATCTTAAGACAAAGACATTTCAGTGTCTAAGAGACATAAAATACTAGTTTACACCTAATTGAATAGCGTCAAAAGAGGTTGCCAGGATAAGTTTATGTCTAATGATTTTCTACTACATTTCAGTAACAATTCAAATCTGAATCTACCACACACTGCATTCTACAAAATATGAAATACGAGCGTGGTCTGAAAAGTTACCGACCTAACAAAGATTTTTGTAAATCCAGTAAACAAGATATTTTTTCTTTAAATTTATTTTTATTTTTCTAAATTGTCTCCTTGTAAGTCTACACACTTTCTCCCAGCGATGCTCCCATCTCTTTAACCCGTCCAAATAGTACTCGGCGTTTTTCTCTGCAAAATAATTGTTCACGAAGGTGATTGCCTCCTCATTTGACGAAAATCTCTGTCCTTCGAGCGCAACTTTTAGATGAGGGAACAAAAAGAAGTCGCTTGAGGCTAGATCTGGTGAGTAAGGAGGGTGGTCAAGCAGTTCAAACCGTAATTTGTGAATTTCCGCCATAGCAACCGCGGAGGTGTGAGATTGCCTTGGTGAAGCAGGATTTTCTTTTTCTGCAAATGTGGCCGTTTTTCCGCAATTTCTGTCTTCAGCTTGTCAAGTAATGATGCATAGTATGCTCCTGTAATGGTTTTTCCTGTTTGAAGATAATCGATTAAGATAACTCCATGACTATCCCAAAAACAGTCGCCATCACTTTCCCAGCCGACATAACAGTTTTTGCTTTTTTTGGAGCCGATTCCCCTTTCGCAGTCCACTGTTTTGACTGTATTTTTGTTTCGGGCGTATAATGGTGTATCCAAGTTTCATCTACAGTAATTACTCGGCGCCAAAACTCTGATTTGTTGCGCCTAAACTGCGCCAACAGAGCGTTGGAAATGTTCATTCAAACACGTTTTTGGTCTAACGTGAGCAAACGCGACACACAACGCGCGGACAGCTTTCTCATGCCTAAATCTTAATTCAATATGTGACAAACACGTTCTTTGGACATATTCATAGCCTCTGCTATCTCTCTCACTTTAATTCGACGGTCGTTTAGCACCATTTGGTGAACTTTAGCGATGTTATCGTCAGTGGTTGCAGTTTTTGGACGTCCCGAACGTTCATCGTCTCCCAAGCTGGTACGGCCACGTTTAAATTCAGCTGCCCAAAATTTCACTGTGGTCATGATGGCGCAGAGTCCCCATACACAGAGTCCAACTCATCTTTGATTTGCGTAGGCGTATTGCCTCTCAAAAACAAATATTTAATGACAGCTCGATACTCGATTTTTTCCATTTTTACAAAAACCACTCACATCGACTCACTCAAACGATTGTCAAATAACAACTGCGCGTCCAAAATGGCTGAAATTTTGGAGAGCACCTGTCAAAAGATGCACAACTACATTCCCTAGCTTTTATTGACGAGTGCTGCCATCTTCACGTTAAGGTCGGAAACTTTTCAGACCATCCTCGTGCATACATACTTTTAGTATATTATAGAGAGTATACATAATAGTTAGAAAATTTCTATGTGAAAACATCAACAAGAACATAGTATAAAAGAAAATAAAATCTACGAAGGAGCTCTGCCTAGTAAGAAGAGTAATCTGCCTAGGCATGAAAGAAGTGATATACCATGGCATTTTCTTTATTGTTTTTCAACATATTCATCACCTAAGTCAACACAGTCTTTCAACTTTGTATAAAATGTCTCTATTCGATTATGACCACATGTCGAAAAATCTCCTTTCTCTAAGGTTTTTTCAGGTTTCGAAATAAATAGTAGTATTCGAAGGCAGGTCTGGGTTGTAAGGGTATTTAGCTCTTGGAAGCTCTAGTCCAGAACTGCAGCTGTTGGTTTAGCGTACTTGCGGATAGGGACATTATCATGGAGCAGCTGAACTCTACGGCTCACTTTCCCGATGCTCTTTTTTAACAATACCACTCTCAATTTCTTGAAAATACCTGCTTAATACTTCCTTGTAATATCTTCTTGTATTGAAGGTAATCAGTCAAAAAATTACGCCATTTGTATTCCAGAAAATTGTTACCATGGCCTAACTAACTGACGCCTGGCTCCGAAATTTCTTCGGTGGCGGTAATCCCTTATGATTCCACTGGATGCTCTCAGAGACCCATTGGTGATTCCATTCAATCACCGGTTACTAATCTTGACCAAATTTGGCCTGCGGTCTTCGTTGAAAAACTAAATTTTATTCTGTAATGTGTACGTGTACAGGCATCAGCATTCTCGGCACCCACCATGCGGTGCCCTTCAATATCTTAAAATTTGATTGGATTTTTCTTAAATCGGATGTTTCTGAAATAACACATTCTGGGAAAATCTGGGATAACTTCAAGCAACGGTCTTCCATAATCAGGTTTTCAACCATGGAGATCATTTCGGAAGTGGTCACTTCCACGGTTTTTCAATATTAATATAAATGGAGTCTTGGTCCAATTCAAATTACTTCGAGTAGAATTTCACTCGTAAAGTGAAGGTGACGTTTTGAAAAATGTGAAAAATGTTTTAACTCTTCAAAGCAATTGATTGAAGCATCCAGTTTTATTACAGTAGGTATAAAAACCTTTGGGTAACAATTGAATCGCCAGATGCAGAAAATAGAACGTTTTCTACGAGTTCTGTTTTCTTTTTTTGTATTATTTAAATTTTTTTTAATTCATTTCTAGGAGACATGTAGGTCCCGAACACCATGTAGGTGTTTATTGAAAAAAAAAATTCTAGGAGACGGTGTTCTCCCTAATGATGAAATAATAGACTTTTTTGCAGTCCCAGATGTGAATGTTTTATTGTTTGACAAAAATTTTTTAAAAATTATTTTTAATTTTCAAAAATCTAATGAAGATGGATTTTGGCTAAAATTTTCCTAAATTCGGGTTAATTTTGGTATTGTCGGTCGTATGACCAAAGAAATCGGTGCCATGAGGGATCTTTCACTACTACGATTCTTCCACCATAAACAAATAATAAAACGTGATGGTAGAATTAGAAGAAATTGTAAAAACATTTATTGCTATGATGTTTTAAAAAGTAATTCTTAATTTGTGAAGCAAGACAGATACTAACCAAATTGAATACTCTTTTGGTTAGGTTTTTGTCAACATGTCTACAATAAACTTCGATATTAACTATTTATAGTTGTTTTGAGGTTTTCATGGCAGTTTGCAGGGCATTATTCAGGTTAAAAACTGCATCATCTGAGTCTTTGTGTTACGATAACGATTATCTTATTATTGTGATCTGGAGACATATTCTCGAAAAGTGTGAATTTAGTACAACATAGAACTTTCGAATGAGAAGTGCTTGTAAAAGAATAACACTTCTGATATGGATAAAATATTCCTACAAGTAATTTAAGCAAAAAATCGTTCAATTAGTATAGAAGATTAGAACCTAAACGGTCACTTCCCTTCATGTCATGAATATGAAATTTACAACTAACAAGGCTTTGCAGAAACTGAATGTTCCCTTCCAACTGTAGAAACCATCTCGTGAACTTTAGAATCGGTATTCAGAGATATATGAAATAAGATATACTATGCATTTATAAATAATATACCTATTACTATGATAATGATTAATTAGGAAAATCTTATAATATCTATATATAATATTAAGAAGGACCCTAGTTCAGCAATAGAAATTGCTATGTTTTTACGAAGAATGATATAACAGAACAAACAAATAAACAGCAACGGACTTCGGTGGTAACACAGTTGATACATACAAAATACAAACCACCTACCTTTTAAAAATAAATGCTCCAGCTAATTACAATCGTGATGAAACTTCAAAGTCTCCGCCACATGGAGACTTTCAGGCGGATCGCTTCAATAAGGCACTAAATAAATATAGATATAGGAACACAAGCAAAGTTCACAAAAGGAATATAAACTAAATTCTCCTTAAAATTTTAAATGACAGAAATTTATTTAGCATGAACACAAAAAATTAAATTAAATATAAAAGAAAATAAACTTCGGATACTAAGAAAAATTTGAAAATCGATCCCAAGGTAGTAAAATGACTTTTATCCGAGGAGTAATATTTTTGGCATCATCAGAATCTTAATTACTGAATTTTTACTTAAATTCAATTAAATACCTTAAATTATTAAATTATTCGAATATTCGGCGCTAACAGTTTGCCAACTACAATTATTACAAAACAGCAATCCTCTGTTTTCCATACGATTTAAATAATAAAATGGTGGAAGAACGACCACCTACCTCTCTTTCTTATTGTGCACAAATTAATAAATGGTTTTAATAAAACAAAAGTAAAATCTAGGCGCTTTTTCGAATTTTCACAAAAATTCACAACACTGATTATTATGTTAATTAAATGTTATTATTATTAAAAACAATCATATTCACTAAACTTCGATTATTATTTATTACTTGACATTTCAACAAAATATAACCTAACATTTTTGACGTTTGGAGTTGTTTACCTTTTTTAAGCTCACAACATAACCTTAAGATTTTATATTTTTACTCTTATCATGTGTGCACTGTTAGGAAGTTCTAAAATAACAGAGAGTTTGTTACTAAACTGGTCGCTCTTTTAATACCCTTTTTGAAACAAAAGCCGTCTATAGTGATTTTTTGCTGACAAATAAAAGAATTTTATAAACTAAATACAATATAACCATAAAATTGTTTATAACTATTAATTATTCTTTAAATAAATTCAATAAATAGATAACTAAAAAAATTCTCTTTGCATTGATATATGACATTTATATTGACATAAAAAAGTAAGGTCACTAGAGAATATCAACCAAAACACATTTCCTATTCAACTATCAGATAACTAAAATTACCTTTAGTACTTAAAATTGAAGCTCTAGTTTTTCTATACGATATAATAACAATAACAAGCTCCGCGATTGGGCGACAGTGACACAAAGGTTTTCTACCTGATAAAACAGACAAAGCTTAAACTTTCAAACGAAAAGTTTACATTATTTAAACTAATTTAGAACACAAAATACGATACTTACTGTACATAAAATGCTCAAAATTGCCGGCTTGAGATTTAACTCTTTACAAATTTTAATTTCAGGTCGTAGGTATTGGTTCTGCAGTTGTCTAATTAATAAAGGGATGGATAAATGTTTCAAAACACAATAACATAGACTAGAAGGGCGGCATCTGATTATGAAGCATAATAACAATAAATAAATAGATCAAGTACATCAAATAAATCTAATAAATCTGTCTGAAATCACTAATCAGAAAATGAAATCAGACCGATATACATTTAGTGCAAAATATTAGTTAATTTCAACAAAGTCAAAAGTTTAATGATGATATGAATAAAAACTTTCATAATTATATGGTTCAGTCTTACTGGTTTTAATTAGATTTAAAATCGTATTTATTTTAGAAAACACAAAAAAGAAAAAAAGAAAAAAATTACAAATTTTGAACTCAAAAGTTCAAGTAATAATTCCCTACCTAAGAGCTCTTGACTATTAAAATTTGTTAATGAATAAAAATTGTATACAAGTTACGTATAAATAAAGAAACAGACTATAGAAATATTACAAAGATCCAAAGAAATTCACATAAATCTTTAACATTAAAAAAAAAGGAATTCATAATTCACAGTACCTGTAGTTATCGGTAATTCGCAAACCAAATTAACGCTACATTGTACAAAAATGACTCCTGCGCACACACAAAACAATCGCTGCTGAACGGAACGAAACTGGAATGTTCGTAGATTTCTGCTTTCACATCATTCAAATATGCAATGAATTAACCATCGAAATGCCTGTATGAGGTGAACTATTATTCACAAATTCACCCAAAATAAAGTAACTAAATGCAACAATAAAACTTCTATAAAATTTGGTTATTGAATTAATTGTAAGAACCATCGGCAAATGTTCGTTATTTTTCTTAAAACAACCCATTTATTATTTAAATCTGAACTGAATTTATAAAGCACATAACTCGGATTTCATTATTGATCCGAGATTTCGATCACTGACGATAAAGTCTGTAGTTATTGATTTTTATCGGTATTTCGGTACGAGAACTATTTTTATCGATATACGATACGATATTTATTTCCATCGGTAAACTGTATTGAAGCTATTACACTTTTTAATAGGAAAACTAGATTTCCCATTCTTTAAGAACACAAACATCTGGAAAAATATTTAACTGCACAACGGTACTTTGGCTAACCACAAATTCTTAATTAACGTCTAGAAAACTAATTACACAACGGTACTTTTATTAACTGCAAATTCTCAAATAACTAGGCACGGGCATCCGGCACCGGCCGTTAGCGAATGGTAAAGACGCCTCTATCAACTATACTGTCTGGAATCTGAAACTGAAACTGAAGTCAAGTGTCCTCTGTTTTTTAAAACGCTGGGTTCTTTTCTATGTCGGAATGTTTTTTGAGATGCAAATTGACTTCATCCAATAGCGAGGCCGCGTGGTTTCATCTAGACGAATCAGGATTATACAGTCCACGTGCTGATAATAAGGGAAGTTTTCTTAATTCCAATATTAGATTTTGACCCTAAAAGACTAGAAATTACGTAGTCTTGTTTTCACGAAGAAGAAAATAGAAACGCAATAATGTTTCAAAGCGAGATTTGCAGACGTATAGTATTTTAAACGCAGATGTAAATAACCAAAATGGATTTTTAACACGTATCAAGCATTTTCTTATTAGGTAAAGGGGATTTTTTATTAAGTTTTCAAGGAACACAAAACTGCAATATCTATGGGAACTGTATAAATTTAGGTTTACCACGAACCATGTTTATTAATTTTCAAGGTTTTACCAACTAAGCCATTTTAACCAACGTACACGTGAGTAAATAAGACACAGAAATAAATAATCTATTACCCGAATGTCTTTACAATTCTATGAAGATTTGAAACACAACCTTTTTAAAATAATTTTTATAAGCTTATTTGTACCAAATGCTAGCCTGATTTTAAATTGCAAGAAGAACGTAATTCTGCAGGACCGGAATTCAGATTTTTCAGTAAATATGTAGACAAAATTACATTTATTCAGGATTGATAAAAAAATACCGTTACAAAATAACCTATTTACATCTGCGTATCTTGACAAAATTCAATTACAGCCTAATAAACATTATTTACATACTTTTAGATATCAATAACATGAAAATATTAGCTAAATTACATTGTTTCAGATTGCAATGGAAAAACGCACATACTTGCATTTTATTTCAATGATATCTTCTACAAAAACCAACCCCAACATTCAAGATAGTTTCAAAACTGTGCTTAAGAAACTGCTTGACAAAACAGCATTAGAACATTTTAACCGTGAGCTGTAGAATTTTGTATAGAAGAATTTATTTTAATTGCCTAATTAAGTCATCGTATCTCACATCGTTAGCTGAATAATGAAAAATTACCAAGATTATAAGAAAAATCAATTTTAAAAGTATCTTTTTACATGTTTATTAAGATATAACCTTTTTATATTTTCTTAAAAGAAAACGTTTATCAAATAAAAATCTCCACAGTGAGGTTAGACAAACCATATAACGTTTTGTTGGAAAAATTTTATTTAAATATGGTAAAACCTACTGAATGGTTATTTTCTTTATATTATATGTCAAATATCATGACACTATAAATATCTGAAATTTAGGCTTAAATCAAAAATAGCTGCACTTAGTTGGGTCTAATATAAAAGCAGTATCATGAGGTCGATAGCCATTAACAATTTGTACAAACTTTAATTTAACTTTATTAAGCATTATGTGTATTATTGGTAGGCAGTAACTAATTAACTGCCATTTCGTTACGGTTGTTTAGTTTTGGTCAACATGATAAAGGTTTACATTAAATAATAATTGTTAATTAAATGAGTAGTTAACATTTACTTTATCAACTCGTGGTAGTTAACAAGCGATTACAGACTAACAACTAGGAACAGTTGATTTAAAACAAAGTAATAATCATACTAATAACAAAGATGAATTGATCACTTGAATGCGGAAGTTTCCCCTAAAAACTTCCATTTAGAAATTTTCATCCTTTTAAAAAGCAAGTATTCACTAAATCAACTGAATATAGCTAGGAGATGATAACACTGAACAATAAATGAAGTAATATAATTTAAATTTTATGCTTTTCTCAAAAGGGGTCATTTAAAACTATTTTTAATACAAAATAGGTCAAACCTTTATCAACTTAACAAAACAAAACAACTTTCATCACATACATTTACAAAAAAAAAAATGCTAAACGGTTACCGCATTACGTCAAAATTTCATAAATCAGAGAATAAATGTGAGTAGCTTGGCAAAATGTTGAACTTTGCGTGCTCTTTTGATAGCAGTAGCACGTTTCTTTGATAGCAAGAGCACAATTACGTTTTATGTGAAGACAGCGGCCCCCATTAGCAGGATAATAGTATTTATACGGCGTCTGATATCTGAGAGCTTTGAGTACAACCACGTGACGTGACGCGTATTGATATCTGTGCACGCTACCTCCACTTTACCTGTCACTTATATTTCATATACACAACACACACTTGCTTAGAGCAGATTTATTTGAAGTTTCCATTTTTCCGCTAATATTTGTACTAAAGTTAGAAACTCCAAGGGAGATTATATCTCCGATTACATAAAATTTGATCGCTTTACTCCGAAATTAATTACTTAGAAAAGATAAACTGGCAAAACTTGAAGTCGAAACTAATTTATTAATTGTTACTACTATGGTTTTAATTTTGTAAACTCTAGGGAGTAAATTTGGTATGTACCCTATTTTATTTGCGTTATCCCTCCTAAGGGATTAGTTACATGACCGATTTTAATTATATTGGCACTTGAAAACAACGTTGTTGTATGTAAATGTTTGCCAATAATAAACATCAATTGCAATGAATGCAGTAGGTTGGTGTTATTGATTTGTGTTACGGTAAAACAACGAAATATATGACAAACTTCTCGCCATTTTTTGTTGTCAATGAATCCGAAATTCAAATAGCCCTGCCTAGAAGGATTTGAGGTACAACAAAACACTTGTACGTGTCAAAGATAAATATTCTTCTCCTATCCGCTATAGCTTAAATTAAAAACTTTAATTGTAAGTATGTACATGTTAGATTTAAAATGTAAAAGCTCTTTTAAATAACATAAGAAGTACAATGACATGCAGAACTTAGTAGAAATTTAGATTTTTATTTACATAATTGTATGAACAATACTGTTTTGTTCTATTATCGACTGCAAGACCTTCCATTTTGTTTCTCATGTTGTTAATCAATATCTGTCATAGATACTACATTCTTGTAATAATTCAGAAGGGCACTGTACCTGCTTAAAGCCCAAGAACATTAACATTTTTTCTAGAATTATTTCTATAGAACTAACAAAGTCGTTTGATACAGTAAATCATAAAGAATTAAGAAATTTTCGCTTTCGTAGCGTTATTTTTAAATTAAAAAATTATATAAATAACAGAATATAGAGCGTTCAAATTGGGAATAGTTTAAGTGACTTTCAAATCGTAAAATGCAGTGTATCACAGTGAACAGTTCTAGGGCCAATTTTCTTCCTTATATACATTAATGATTTACTAAAACTTAACATTGCAGAGGATATATTTGCGTTTGCAGACGATACAGTTGTGCTGTACACCGCTGACTCATGGAGCAAAAATGATCTCAAAGGAATCAAAAACTGGTTTAATGATAAAATATTATTAATAAATTTCAGTAAAACCAAATATATACCTTTTAGTTGTTATAAAAATAAAAAGATAACATTCAACAGTTCAGAAATAATTAGCTGTTTATCGCTAAAACCAAATACTCTATATAATAGAAGCAGTTGAATGCATAAAATATTTAGAAATACAAATTGCTTAAGATTTTAAATGGAATATGGAATATTCATATATAATATCACAAGTGGTCTAATTTTTTCCGACAAAATTTGTCATTTCAGATATGAGTAGCTTTCGCAACGAAAACTACACGAGTCGACGCAGAGACGAGTGTAATTTTCCAAAAGCAAAAGCTACGAATGTCTTAAATGATAAATTTTGCAAGAAAAAATTAGACCACGAGTTGTATTCGGCTTGACAATCCATCGAGCAAATTTTTATTTAGCGTGTGTAGTTAATATTAATTTAATTAAATTTGACATTTCATTTTGATATAAATTTTTTCACTACGAAAAAACCTCTAGTGGTTTTTTCATAAATAATATCACAAGTGGTCTGATTTTTTCCGACAAAATTTGTCGTTTCAGATATGAGTAGCTTTGCAACGAAAATTACACGAGTCGACGCAGGAGACGAGTGTAATTTTTCAAAAGCAAAAGCTACGAATGTCTTAAACGTTAAATTTTGCAAGAAAAAATTAGACCACGAGTTGTATTCGGCATGATAATCCACCGAGCAAATTTTTATTTAGCGTGTGTAGTTAATATTAATTTAATTAAATTTGACATTTCATTTTGACAAGTGGTTTTTTCTTAGTGAAAAAACCACTAGTGGTTTTTTCACTATAAAACTAATTTCATTGGTCCCAATTTGAAAAATTCTGTAATTTGATTGGTTAAAAATTTTCGAGTTGGATTGTCACTATAAAACTAATTTCATTGGTCCCAATTTAAAAAATTCTGTAATCTGATTGGTTAAAAATTTTCGAGTTGGATTGTCATATAAATATTCTTTTGAAAAAGCTAAGACCTATTATATTTTATTTAAAAAAAATTGAAAGAAATCTTGGCCTGGAAACTATGGAAACTGGAAAAATTTGAAAATCATTCATCATTCGCTTGTAGACACTTACAATACGGTGTATGAATATGACACAAGACACAAAAAAAGATTAGACAGCGTTGTTATATTACGTATATTACGTCACGCATTTATGTTACACTTCCTGACAATATCAAAGAAACATCTATACAAATCATTCTAAACAGTTGGTTAAAATCTAGTTAAATACTGAAAGATCGATGATTCATGACCTCATCAATACGAAGAATAATATTTAATGAAGTTTCTACCTGTTCAGAAAGTCCAGTCAATAAAGAAAAACAATAACAACAAATAATCAAAACAAAATAAAAAAAATAAAGCAAAATTCAAATTTCACATTATATGAATAGTCCAGTTATTTTAGATTTTTTAGACAAATTAATTTCTACCGAGCTACTTTTTTATATAGAGTTGTGTTTTGGTATTATAAAGAAGTTGTGAAAAGTCCTATGGTGTTCGGCATGCGCTTCAAAAGATGTAAAAGGTTTGAAGTTCAAGAAAATCATTTTTCGCCAACATCTTTGTTACAATGGTCGAGTGGTAAAAATAGTTATTATAAAAAATGCCGGTCATAAGATTTTCGGAGATACATCTAGGAGTAGTAATAAAGTAATAAAATGTCGACTCTCCCTAATTATTTATTGCTATTTAATCTAATAGATAATATTTAATGGTTGGTGATCATCAAAGTTGGGTTATTATTATCTAATATGAATAATTAGAGGAAACTTACACTTACCTCTAACTTTGGCATCTAGTTAAGCATATAATTGTCGCTAAATTATCATTTTGCTTACTTATTTTTTTTGACCTACGTTGTGCTTGTAAAAGAAATACCTACGTTGTGTTTAGGAAAAACAAGATATACCTACGTTGTGTCTAGTTCTTAAATGCACCAAAGAATTATTTGTTTTGTTTCAAGTTTGCTTATGGTGGAGTTTGTCTCCAAACTCGTAAGTAATGGTTGAATTCAGGTAACTGAGATTCAGGTAACTCAAATTCGTATTCGAAGTGTACCACACACAGGTTTGGAGTTAAATGGAATGAAACATTGAATTTTCACAACAAAGAAATTAACAAGATTTATTTAGCAATCACCACGAGGATAGTGTTACAAAAATATTTACAGTTTATTTACAATGTCGCCCCTATTTTTTAGGAGTCTTGAAAACAAACAATTTCATTTTCTGACTTTACTTTGGGTGATCTAAAAGTTTGGCTGAAAGAAAAAAACTGAAAAGAAACCTAATAAAACACTGAAGGGTTCTGGTCAAAATTATTGCGCCCTGACCAAGTTACTAAATAATGATCAATTTATTTCGGCTAAGTCCGATCTTTCGAATTAACACTTTCCTATCTTTATCTGTTCACCTTGTGATTATGGTTATCTCCTTTATGAGATTTACTTGATTTTATTCTTTATCTTATTTTTTTATTAACTTTTATAAGAGCTGGTTTCTATACTGTCTAAATCTTAAGTAATAATTTCTTTAGAATTTTTCGTGAGCTATGCACGTATTGGTTAAGCCATGATTGTATTTGGTACTTCACTAGGAAAATTAACACATTCACCTCCGGCAACGCGTTTACCGCGTCCATCTCATATTTCGTCATATGCCCACAACGCGGCTGCCGCGGACACTGTTGTATTGAGCTTTATAGGCAAGTTTCTCTAGCGGACTTGCTGTTACTTTAACCAAAATTGGCAGGCACATAGAAAAAGATATTGTCTCACTATATTTTTTTTTGGTTTTTTAATACTGCTGTTAAATTTTAATTAGTTGAAGAATGAATTCTAAGTGTACTATAAAACGACGTAGCAACTCGGATGGTAAATTTATTATAGATTTGATATTGATATATTTTACGGGCGAGCTGGAAAGTGTGTGGGGGAGCAACGAAGGAGCGGGCCTCCATAATTTAGGGAGCTCAGTAAAGATTAGTTGCAAAGCGTACAAAGTTTTATTTCCACTTTTATTAGCGTTTTTCTTATTAATTTATTATATATTTTGTATAAAAATACATTTTGTAATCAAAGGCGGTTGGCGGTATATTGGATTAAATTTATTACAATATGCCGGCAACGCGACTAGTGCGGTCTTTTTTCTAAGTTTCAAAAATATATATTTTTTGTATATTATTCTTTAAACATCCCCAACAATCCTTAAACTTTGAACAAAACTGAATTTAAAAAAGAAAGTTGGTTCGACACCGAGCAAAAAGCAAAAAGATATAGGTGGCAGTGAATGTGTTAATAAACCAAGAACTGACGTTTAAAAGATGGTTATTGTTTAACTGTTGATGTTTTCTTTACTTGGTGGTAAACTCGAACAAATCTGATATAAATTTCTGTTTTGATTTGATACTTAGTTAATTGAAACTTGTTGGAAATTTATCAGAGATGTTGAGTTTGGTGGAAGGATAACGTACGGTGTATGATCGAAAGAGAGTTGCTCAAAGATCACCTGAGAACGACTTTCCCGCATTAGGAAAGTCGGTCTAATTAACGATCTAATCAAGAAAGAAATAACCCAAAGGGTTAAAAGGCTAGACGGGGTAGTTGGAGATTGTAGGTAGCAGAATTTCAGAGATGCTTAGTTCTCAAAATTGTTTTAGTCACTCTCGTTGAGATTTGGTACAAAAGGGTTGTACTGATGGTAAATCAAAACATAAATAATGAATGGCTGGACATTGACTTGCAAATCAAATTTAAAAAACAGTAATTTGAAACAGTCATACTCTTTCGGACCAGTCTTAACTTTCAAGATCTTTGGTTATCACAAGGTAAATAGATTTATGATTTAGAATTGACTCACGTTTCGTTGGTAACCAGATTGGTCTCCGCGGTGATGGTTAATCCAAAATTTGGTTTACGCTGCTGGTGTAGCTTCGGCGTTCAAAATTAATCCTTTGGATTTTTCACTAATTTACTGCAATGACCTAACTAATATTTAAGTTTGAAACTTAACGGAATTGCACTAATTTTAATTTTACACTAGCGATCACGTTACTAATAAACTACCCGATAAGCTTAAGTAATTTTGTTACTTAATAGTTTTCCTAACTCGAATTTAAAACCCCTAACACACGCGAAATTTAGCTCAAATAACTTACAACTTTCCGAAAAAAAACTTCCCTAAAATAAACTTTGACTTAAAATTAAATTAGATTATTATAATAAAATTAATTAGGATTTTTCGTAAACGAACAAATGAAAAAATCTCGAAAGATATCCGCATCGATTCATAGTCAAAAGCGACTCCCTCTTCCCAGAACGAAGGGCCTTTTATAACCTTTTTTTGTTTTGGGTGGTTGACACTTTAGTCTGTTGTTAACAAAACTGAACCTTTTTGTTTAGGCGTTAATGACCAAAATCCCTTCTCCAATCATTATCCCAAATTTGCGATTGCTCCTGAAAGCATTAACTTTAAAGAACTATTTGAATTTTAAAAGAATTTGGAATATGGATTGGCGTGTTTCATTAAAATATGATTAGTCAAAATTAGTTTCTCCTGGTCTTGTCCAGAGGGGGTTGACGGTCTATTTAGTTAGAGTCACTGCATCTAACTAGATGCAGTGACTACACTAGGTAACTACCTAGGCAAGCTGGTCGACCAGAGTACCGCAAACCGCCGCCATATTGAGGCAGACGAAGCACGAAATTGTTCATTATTTGTTCTGTATTGAATTTAATCAAATCCACGTTTACTTTAAAAGGTTTTTCTTATTCTAAAAGATCAAACCTCTAATATGTCAAACACGTAAAACGTGGTTTTAATTTTCCCATTATTAAAAATCACCCTTCTCTGCCCCAATATGGCGGCGGTTTGTGTTACTCTGATCGACCAGCTGGCCTAGGTGACTAGATGCAGTGACTCTAATTTAGTGGCTGAAACGCGGCGTCTTTCTTTAATAACAATCGTAATCTATCGTGTAAACAAATACAAACATGTACAAAATGGTAATTCAAAATTACGAAATGATATTTTACAACATTACTCATGTTCTTTGAAACGAGACATTTAACAATGACACTTCAAAATTAAATTATTGACTTCTGGTATTACAATTTCTAATTCCCTTTTGAAGATTCATAACACAGAGTGAAATCTATCTAAAATTAGTCTCTATTTTCGTTTTTTTCAATTATTTACTTATAGTCAAGTTTGGTTTGTTAACTGCGCAATGGACATGTATGTTCGGCCATTCCTTTGTTTTTAGAAAGGCTCATATGTAAAACACACGTGTACCGTGTCGAATCAGGCATTTCCAAACTGCGTGAGAACTTAAGTCCCGACCAAGAGTTTCGACGAGGCCTGCACCAAATTCTCGGACCCGCTGCCACATAACTCTTGGCGTTTAGCCCAACTCCTGGAAAAAACTCCTAACGGTATCACATAACACGATGTCCCCGGAAATCGGCTGTCGATGTAGAAAAGAAATAATAATATTTAAGACTGCTTGCGCGTTTTTAGTTACGCCCCTCGATTTCTGAAAGATAATATAATTTTTTAGAAAAAGGCAAATTTCCGACTTACTACAATACAGATAATCTGAGTAATAAACGAGATGAAAATATCGCGTTCAAACTGATCTCATAATGAGATATAGCAGTGCATTTACTCTGTAATTTTTGCCTTTCTTATTTAGCAGTATTAGTTGTTTAAAAAAAGTTAAATTCTTCGGTAGCTCATCTCGTTAATGTTGCATGTATTGTAACATTTGATTAGCAACGGGATAACTATCAGAATTAACGACTACATAACGGATGTCTTCGTGAAGAATTGATGCTGCAGCGTTTAAAATTCTCCGGCCATCTTCTTCCGGATTTGGATGTTCATTACATTAACATATAATTGTCCTAGTACATACTACCTTGTATGAAAAAACACAAGATATCATTTTTATAGAAGACTTAATGGCCAACATTTTTAATACAAACTGTGTTTACCGTCCGACTAATAGTAACGAAGATATTGGCGAAAAACTGATTGTTTTTACCTTTGACCTCTTATATCATTTGAAGTGTACACCAAACCCCATAGGACTTTTCACATCTTTATAACACCAAAACTCAGCTCAAATACAAAAAAAACAGCTTGGTGGAAAATAATTTTTCTAAGCTGTCAATTTTACTCTAAAATGACTGGACTAGTACTCATAAACGACTTAAATATTATAAATTACGAATGACTCACGCACAAGTAAAGATTTACTATTGTTGGTAGATTGTTTTTTTTAATATCTTCTCTTTTGTTTCTGATTGGTTGTGCTTCATTACCTTTATAAGCATATCGTGTATATACCATACATACTTTTTGGGAATAAGTTGTGGTTTTTTGGTTTAACTTTTCTAAACAAATACTACAATTAAAATATTTATATTTAAAATTTTATTCCATTCAAAGTTTGTCAGTCTGCAATATTCAATGACAGTTAGAGATTAAAGGTCAGTTAGAAAAACACTCACATTATTGATTCTACAATTTTCGATTCGATTGTGCTCGGATTGGTCGTCCTGTTCTGCTCTGTTCCCGTCTGTTCTTCTTTATCTGTTCTCTAACCTCTCTGCCCCGCTCTTTTTTCTGTCTCCCTATGTCGGCCTCTACTTTCCCGTATGTCCCCTTATGTTTTGCTCTTTTCCCTATGCCCCCCATGCTCTGCTCTGTCTCTGTCCGTTCCTTTATAGTTCCTTTTATGTTCCTCTGGCCCACCCTTTACCTCCTGCTAATACATGTGGCCTAGTATCTGATAAGTCCATCAACTTATTACGAATTTAATGTTATGTAGTTACTTAGTAAATGCTTTTCTCCCCATATTCTCTGACGGTGATACGGATGGTCGATTAAATATCTCTTGGTTATTAGTAGAATTATAGTTTATTAATAAATTATATAACTACAGTATGCACAACATTTATATTACATGATTATTACTAGTTTACTTACTACAATTACCTTTTACAATCACCCCTATGCGAAAAGTTAGTAACTTACATAACCTGTTGGTGTGTTTTATATCTTTTAACTACTTACAGACATACTTGTTTATCAGTACGAAAAAATATTATTCAAAATTATATTTCTTTAATTCCGTAGATCCATCTCACAACGTAGAAAAATAAATTGCAAATTAAAAATCGTTACATCTATCATCATTCCCACTCCTATCTTTATGATGTCTTGACTATGATGCAATTAAATGTCAAAGACAACAGAGCGTCGCGACGCGGCGGTAGTACAGTGAATTAGAAAACTAAACGTTCACTTACAAAGTTTAATTACTTAACGGAAAATAACATTTTGTTACGGCAGTACCAAATCCACAGGAAGAGGAAGAATATATTATAATGAACACCAATTAAAGTTTAAATTTAGAATATCGTTACCGGGTATGTTCCTAACCGGTAATTCTCGGACAAAGAATTATTTAATTGTTGACTTGCTTTCAATACACCCTGTTCTAATTATCGTTAATTAATCCTTGATTAAAAGGTTTGCACGACAATAACACATACCCGTTTTTCTGGAAAACTAGATAAAGCTGCAGGAGAAATAACTAATTTACCGTCAACAGAAAACGAAAACTGCTAATTCGTTCGCCCTTGTTTAAATTATTAACACTGTTTGTTACAGTTTCAGAAATAATTTCCTGTTTTATTTAATATTTGTATCACAGTAAAAGCAAACTAATCCTAAATGCATTTCCGGGCAAGTGATACATGCAGGTAATTACATACGTAACAATGTAAAGTGCAATTGCAGACTTTTCTGTACCCATAATAATGTAATATGTGAAGTTGTGAATGTATAATAACAAACTAGTTCAATTTATTTGCAATTCTTAAATACTACTTAGAAAGAACTCTGACAAAATGCATATAAGATATCTAAGAATTTGTGTAAAGTTTCATAAATGTTATGTAAAAAATAGAAAAATCGTGTATAAATTAAGATTCTTTATGAATAAAATATATCTCGACAGAGATGCAAAGATATTTCCTATACATGGACTCCGTTAGAATTTTTCAGGTAGGGCGAGGAATCCTCCGGTGTAGGATTCATTTTAAAGTTATCGTCGCAAACTACCTTTCAAATACAAGTATTTTTCAAAATCTTCAGTACGTAATCTTCAAACTCTTCAGTAAATACATTTCATTCAACATGCCCAAACGTTGTTGTCCACTTAAAGGTAGGTCCCATTTCCTGCAACACCATGCAGTATAATAAATGCTTTTAGCACATACAATAGGATTTGTTGTACTTCAAAACAAGATGTTTTGTGTTTTGTTATGTTTACATTGCTGATTCTGCAACCTGTAACATGATCCTTCTTACAACACAATGTTTTAAGGTCAGTCACTCAAATGATAATTCCTCGAACGCCGATAATTAAGAAAAGGATATTGGTGTCAGTCAAGTCATTGTAAACAATGACACCAAACGACGTGAAATACGAACTGAAATTAAAATTGGAGTTCTCATTACTAAAATATTTAATTAATGTACTCAAAACAAGGCGTTATTCGTTCGGGGGATGTTTTTTGTTTTTCAAATTAAATTCAATGCCGTCCACACTAATAAAATCCTCTTTATAGTATATTAAGTATCAAGAACAGTAAGGACAGTTTACCGATCGACGACAATGTTTGGCGACTGAGCGAAGCGAAGTCGCCAATATTGGAGGAGATCGGCAAACTCCTTACTGTTTGAGATGCTTATACTATTTTTTGTACGATCATTATGAATACAAAGGTTTGTTTGTTTGTGTTTGGGCGAGGAATCAGGATGGCGGAGCATCCGTCGTACCTCATGGCACCGATTGCTATGATCATTTGGCCGACCCTACTAGAATTTAGCCGAATCTGGGGGAATTCCACCCCCAGTAGGGATCTTTATCGTGCCAAACATCGCATTGCCACGGGACCTACAGTTTTACTTCCTATCCGAAAAGAAGGAATGTTTTAAATTTTTCTCCGCTATGAAAAATTACCAGTTCGGCCGGGGATCGAACCTGCGATCTTTGGATTATGAAGCAAACATGCAAACCACTAATCCACCGAGACTGTCTGAATACAAAGGTATTAACTAAGGAAATATCCCAAAGATGGTAAAAAAATAGATTTAAAATAATTCATTTTTGCCTTGTATATCCACCAAACATTAAGTAGGTTTTGTCGTTACCATGGATACGTGTGTAATTTTATTTTTGAATGTCACGTTATTTTTGTCGTTACCATGCATACGTTTGTAATTACTATTATTTATTGGATATTTTTCACAGAAAATTTAAATAAAAACATACATTTTTTTAAATAGTCAAATTAAGTATTTAGAAAATAATTATTTTCACGACAGACACATCTACAGATCATGCATTTATTTTATAAATTACATATAATTTACTTACCGTTCTGTTTTTGACAGAACAGAACGGTAAGTAATTACTTACCGACGCGTTTTTGCTTAGCAACCAGTAAATATAACCTACTGTTCTAAAACCAAGTATGGTAAACAATACGAAATGGCATGGTCGTACAAAAATCTAATTAACTTACCTTGTTAGACACTCAAATATTCTTTTTAAAAATTAGATAAGATATTCTTTTATAAATCAGATTTAGTTTAATGCTGTTATTAAACCTTGAATTTATTTTAAGTTTAAGTCTTCAATCGTGGTATTATGCAGCATAAACAAAAATTATTTTGTCCGGCTTTTAAATTTCATAGATGACACTTACGGTTATTAATAATATCGCCAAAAATACGTTTATAATTTTATATTTACTTTCCTAAAAAATTACTAAGAATTTCAACTTTCTAATCAAAAAATGTTTTTAAGATGTTTTGTTCCAAATACCATCAGAAATGCACTGGTTAAATCTGGTACGGAAGCTATAATACACCCTGTATACAGTGTTGGTAAAACTTAGCTTTGGGTTTGGATTTTCATGTGCGAACAAGGAAAAATAGTGAATAGCAACATCTGAGAAAGTTAGATATTATTTATCGCATACTTGCCCCCACAACCTCCTTTGCTATGTAAAGTTTTTTAAAACTAATTGTCGTTTTTTAAAGGTTGGCATGTACCTATGTGATAATATCTATATTTCGCAGATGTATTCCTATTCGCTATTTTTCCTTCGCTCAGACATGGAAATTCAAGCCCATTTTTACCAACACTGTACAATACTAGTTATTTACGTTCGGTATTTTTTACAGTACGAGTTAGATGTTTACGAACATCAATTTCGAATTCGAAAAGGGCAGGCGCGTGCTGGGTCAATTCTAGGCCCCGAGAAAATATTACCTTAGAGGGCCCCAACACCCCACTTTGTTTAATTTTTTAAGAATAATTTATTTATTTAGATTAATTATTAAATCATCTATTATATGGGATTCATTAGTAACTGTCAGTACAATTTTACGTACCTCTTGCGGAAAAAACTTGCAGAGAATGAAGGTTGTTGTAGCCACGAGACGAGAGAGTCTGGAGGTCCCATCCACCACAAACTATTATTTAGCAATTGCGAGGGCAAAAGTCTGCGTGAGGCACTATCAGCCGGATTATCTGCTGATGGAACGTAATACCATGACGAATGAAAACTACTTGGTTAGCCACGTGATCTGCTTCAAAGCATCAAGGAGACTTTTCACCAATTCTGCTACCATTACAGAACGCACAATTTCCCCAATGAGGAATGGAGATAGTTTTGAGAGGTGCAATTCTAGTTTTCCGCACATCAAGAAAACTCTGATATAGCCGTCAGAATAATGAACCCCTAAATACGCTTTTTCTTCGTGTTCTCTAGAGCTAGACTAAGTGACCGAAAAACAAATATATGGATACGACAACAAACAAAATTAACAGATGTTATACAGCGAACTGCACAATTGAAATGGCGATGGGCAGGACATATAGCCCCAACAAATGATTAAAGGTGGACCAAGAGAACACTAGAATGGAGACTTGGTAAGTAATCCCTCCCTCTCCCTCTCGTGTGGAACTTCTTTTCAATTTATTGATTTTTTGGCCGCTAGATAAAAAAGGTTGCGGAACGCTGTGCTACAGAGTGTTACAAATTTCAGATGCATCCGAGAATACATGAAGTTCTTTTTTGACGACCGAGTCTAAATCAACAGGCTAGACAAATTAGTATTCGTACTTAATCGACGCATAATTGAATGCTCTACATTTTTGGTGATAATAGACTTTTCGATTAAACGCTTAGCTTCATAGGAATTCGAGAAAGACCGAGGTTTCGAGGTTTTTTAATATTCGGAAATCTGGGCAAACTCAGATTATTCATATCAGAGATTTGCTTGAGTGATTAAAACGATTTGCAGAACTCTACCAATTTTGTAAGGCAACCCTTTTTTCAAACCTAATGTTCTGGTACTAATACATCTAGACAATTTTAAATTTGAAGGTTTAGGAAGTTCTAACTTGAACAAATTATTGATCACTGCCTCAGGAACAGGGTAATCCCACTCTATTTTCGCCATCTTAAATTATTGCATCAACCGTTTTGCAAAGTGAACCATTGGTGTTCAAAATCTTAAAGGATCGTAAATTCGCGCTACTTTCGATATTTCTTTTTGTGCAAGAGCGATCTATAGGGTGACAAAAGTAGAAAAACGTCGACCATTGAGGTTCCAATGAAGACCTAAAACCTTAATAAAGATGTAATTGGAACTTCTGCGCAGAACCTACAAAATCATACCCCCAAATTATATTATCAATATAAATATGATTACACAACGTATTCGCAACGAATACTTCGATTCTTCTAAATTAGCTAGTTCTTAAATGGCTCGCAAGGCTAAAAAGACGGGAAAGAAGATTAGATTAAAATGTCACTATTCGTCAGGTGTGGTAGAGTTGAACAGCGGCGAGGTATATTGTTTCTACTTAAATATATCTTAATTGTTGATAACCTAAATTTAGCCGTGTCGTAGCGCCTTTCGAGTCAACTTTATAAAGGCCCACCGGGAAACTCCCGGTATCCCGGTGGGTCAGCACGCGCCTGGAAAAGTGTACTATGAAGAAGCAATTGCCAAATGTATCATGTACATTTTTTTCACACTGTGTAACATTTACACTGTAACATGCACACAATTTAATTTAATTCTGTGTATTTGATTTTTGGATGACGATTAATATAAATTAAGCAACTAAATAAAAATCAATCAGGCACCCTCATAATTGCGGTAGCAGCGACATTGTATAGTAGTTGTTTATAAAACAATAGTTAATGGCTAATACATTAAATGGCTTCGTTTATTCAACAATAGTTGTTTATCGGTTATGTCATTGTGATATCGCACTTACCGGACTGAAATCATTGTAAACAAGTAAATGCGACACAGAATTTATCTAGGCAAAGCCTGTGAATCCAGTGTAGAACTTCCTGGGCATGTGACGTATATAATTTTTTCCGGAGTAAAATTTAATAACTCAAATAAATAGAATTAAAAAGTAAATATTTTAGTTGTTGTTTGTTCATGTTTTGTTGCAATTTAACTGTTGTTAAGTAACGCAAAAATGAATAAACGAGAAATAAGTTCGTTGGTTAAAAAAATTAACTCGCTTGCATAATACGTTATTATATACGGTATTCTGTTTACGAGTCTGCACTCAGTCATTCGGGCAAGCTTCTGGCTATAGCAATGGAGTTAATAGAACTTTGAATATTTTGACTTCTAGTTTACAAAATCAGTATTAGTACCATCTTAGTACCAACATGTGCTGGTACCGAATATGACGTGATCGTAATTTTTTTAAATGAAACTATTACGTTTTAAAATATCTAAGTATTATGTGTTCCATTCCGCCAATGTTACAAAGTTCATTTAGTTCCACTGTTAAGGCCAGGAGATTGTCCAAATGATTGAGTGTAGACTGTTAAACGGGACAGACCCTGTTCATTGGTTCTAGCTCAGTTATCATGCACTTTAGACTTGTAGTACCTTAATACTTGTCTATTTAAAATTATGCTTGCTATAGAATTTTATATATAAAACCGAATGGTTGTATTTGAAGAAATCCTGTAGATGTCATGTGCGATACCATCACATGTTCTAAAATGGATTTTAATACTGATTTTGTAGAGGTCGAAATATATAAAGTATATATATTTTATGCATTTGCAATGAAAAAGGAATTAGAACGGAAAGGCAAGATTTCTTCATTGAGAACTGCAGCTGTAAAGAAGATTGGAATTGAATGGACCAAAACACCAGATAACCGAAAGATGCTAATGAAAGGTGATCGCATATACGTTTGTTACTTATTTACAACGCATTAAGCATTATGGAGAGGAAAGCGCCCAACAGTATTTTTTTGATGAAACGTATATTCATGGAAGCAAGACGACTCCAAAAACATGGATAAATCCACAAGGTGTATTTGTATCCGCCTAGCTAAAATCGGCAGATAAATTATTGTCCACGAGTAAAATAAGGTAGGCATGAACAAATGTCTTCAAGCAATACCTAAGAAACGTACATCCAAAATTTTTTATACGATAATAAATTTAAATAACTCTCGCCGTGCTTGACAATAAGCAATCGCTTTCTTGAAGAAAGAAGTTTGTAGTATATTTCAAAATTCTTGGTTTGTATATCAATTGATAAAGATTTAGATACATAGTCGATATATAACAAGAAAAAGAATATGCTACAATTGGGAAAATTAATGGTTTATAAACAGCTGCAACAGAGTAAAATTGTGATAGGAAAGAAGGAATCTTGACAATCTTATATGCGCAAGGTAAAATTTCAGTAAATATCATTAACGTCAATACGGACATTACAAACATCTTAAACATAGTAATAGTTAAATTAAGAAATCTAAAGGGGTTAAAATGGTAAATTAAGAGGGAAGATTAGGTCAAATTTAAGTCACCGAATCACCTTTTTTACCCCGGCCAATATATCACCAGATTTTTAAAAATCGCTTCTCCCTCGGAAGGCCATGGCAAATCACCGAGGTATACTTTGCCCAGCAAATTTCCCTGAAATTAATAAAAAATCCAAGTACTATATACGTGGGTGGTATATAGGATGGTTCGGAGTCCACCTTAAGCTGTAGGTCCCCTATATTTGTGATCACTGAACACGCACAACACAAGTATATGAGGGAAATGCCAACGTTCTGCAACAGAGCACGGCACGCTTAGAAGAAGAATTACCTTTTATTATTGTTTTAAAACTACATACTTTAATAAAATTAAGAGAGACAAAATACTCTTTGAACTATTATTATTATTATTAGTAATGTAATAACAAAGTAATTTTTCATTTTCAACTACTACTTATAAAAGCCAAAAAGACATCTAGGAATATATATTTGCCAACATTTTAAACATTTGTTAATTTATGCAATTACAGACATATATAAGTCCACTGGTGTTAAGCAAATAATTAAAATTCCAAAATGCTGAACGCATTTGCAAATCCGATCAAACCAATTAAACTAAAATAAAACAGAAACGAAATTTAACTATTTCAGAACCAGTTTGTTTTATCAAATTACGTTTTTATGAAGTACGTCAGTTAGCGTTGATGTATCCCTTTTGCTAAAGTAATAATTTAACAACTTTTGTATAAAATTGATTAAATTTACTTGATTTAATGGATTCTAAAAAAAGAACTCCTAAACAATTTTGGCATGAGGAATATACTGCGATATATCTTTATAATTTCTATAGCGTATAAAAGAAAACGACTCTAATATTTTTTAATGTTTTATTATTATTATTATCTACCTCCTAACTATACCACAGATTTTTAATCTTTATGAAATTTCTCCTTCCCTTAAAGAAAAACAAGATGAGCTTTTCTCTCCCTTTGCTGACACACATCTTACTCTTCCAATAAGGGATAAACCATAAAAGAAAGACATTAACTTTTAATGATGGGTTAGAAATACCATTTGTATTCACTTGGGTCCACGCGTATCAGTAACAAAAGCATAGACGATATATTATTTCAGGAAATGACGAATATTGTATCGTAAATTTTGTAAGGACTTTATTGTCCTTATATGATGATATTCGAAAATACGAAGATCCCATGCCATTAACGCCGAAATACTTTGGAATGATCTCGAAAACGTAGAAATAAACTGTAACATATCTAAGAACAAGCAAATATCTACATAAATAGAAATGTAAGAAAATAGTTTGAGACGTTTGATGAATCAATAAGATGAATCCGAAAGGCTATGCATAGGCCCGCAATACCGTTTGATACTGTCAATACTATTTTTCATGTCTATCATCCATTTTTCTTTTTTTTATACGTCCATCTGCTTATTGTACTCATAATTTTAGAAAATTATTTACTTTTATCTATACAATGGAGTTGACAAGAGGTACAAAAATTTATTATTGATTTTATGACAAAAAGTCATTCTTTATAAAAAGTTCTGCTTGTTGAATAAATAAGTTTACCATCAGAAAATCTAAGATTAAAAGTACAGAATGTCCATAAATTAAGATAACATGAAAAGAGAAGTACCATTTAGTGCATTTTTTAGTTTAAATACAAAATTTCAATCAATTAAGAATGTCAATAAAAATTATTCTACTAGGCCACCTACAACTTCCACACATATCTCCATCCTTTTAATAAATTCACCATAGACTTTATGTATGGTTTGTTTAAATTAATTTCATTCGACGCGTCCTGTATTCGTGCTTTTAGTATTTCTCGACCATGCGGCAGGTCATCTGCGTAAACTTTTTATTTTAAAGTACCCCACAAAAAAAATCAAGAGGTGTAAGCTCAGGCGATCTAGCAGGAAAATTTATTGGTTCAAATCTTCCCATCCATCTTTCACCGAATTGATCTGTCAACCACTGCCGTACCAAAAGCGTCGAAGTGCAGAGCACCCGTCTTGTTGCCAAAAAATGATACGCCGCATTTCTAGCGGTAAATTATCTAGAAATGGTAATAGATAAGTTTCCAAAAGACGCATATGAACATGTTGATTCAAATTCTCGTCAATAAAATATGGACCAACGATTCTATCTTAAAAAACATTCCGCACCAAACATTCACTTTTTTATAACGTTGAATTCGTTTTTCAATGACGTAGTTTGGATTTTGAAAAGCCCAATAGCGACTGTTTTGTGATGAAACGTGACCATTAGTGCAGAAGGTTGATTCATCAGTACAAAAGATCATTCTGTGAAAATTTTTATCTACGAGGTAGTTCTCACCAACCCACAAACAAAAATCCAATCGCTTTGGTTTAAACGGCCGAACTTTGTTTTCTCTATAAATTCTTTGTAAATGAGTTTTACTAATATTCTTTGTGATTGTTTCCGTAAAGATAGCTTTGGTGTTACTATCACTGAATCTAATGCCAAAAGTGTAGCTGTATCGCCTTCGTTGAATTTTTTCTTGGGTTTCTTAACAGTCACTACAGATCCAGTTAAAACAAATTTATTTACAAGTTTGCGCAGTGCTTCGCTCGATACCAGTGTTTAAGAATTTTTCATGAAACATGTCTATAGCATATCGGTAAGATACGTTTCCTATGCCATAACATTTAATCAAATAAATACGTTCAATGGTTAACATTTTGTAAAACCAACGGGAAATAACTGAAGTGCAAAATCAACACTTAATGACGTTTGACAGTTCAATACAATACAATGACAAAATAACAAGCTTTGACCGACAAGATTAAATTATGATTATCTACATTAAATTCAAGATAACACGTTATCTTAATTAAAATTAACAACATACAACCATAACAATCTAAATTTAAAATTGAAATTTTGTATTTTAACTAATTTTATGTTTTTAATGAACTTTTTCTATTAACATTAAAATCTAAAATGCAATAAATGGTACTTCTCTCTTGAAGCGTTTTCATGTTATCTTAATTTATGGTCATTCTGTGCATTTAATCTTGGATTTTCTGATGGTAAGCTTATTTATTCAACAAGCAGAACTTTTGTAACCAAGAGGCCAAAGATGAAAGCAAATATTTTGGCTTTGGAGTCTTCAAAATTATATATTATCTATATATATAAAAGGGAAAGATTGTCTGTATATATGTATGTATGCGATTTTCTCCGCAACCACTGGACCGATTTGGATGAAATTGGTATCATTGGAAAGGTCTTGGCCCAGAATAGAAAATAAGACCAAATTGGACTCTGATCGGCCATCGTGGTCCGAAATAACAGCGAAAAACCAATATATGGAAGTTAAAAATTGGTACTGAGATTGAGTGACAAGAAAATATATATAGATCTCGCACAGCAAGCTAGCTGCTGCCGCGAGCGGAAAGTAAAAACATGTAATTTCAATAAAGCGCAGCAGAGTGCGCCGGGTATTTGCTAGTATAAAATAGATCACAAAAACAATTTAGATATTATTAAAAGTAAGTAAGTAAAAATCTAAAATTTAAAATTATTAAATAGAAAATAAATTGATTGAGGAAGATTGTTTAGATATCATAAAATAGTTTGTCCTACATAATTGTTAAATATTATGAAAGAAAATAATTATATTTCTTAATGCTGATATTATAAATTACTAGGTATTGACCAATTTAATATAGCTAAGCCAAATGAACTAATATGAACTTTGAAATAAATTCTTTGGCCAACAACTGAAAACTTTGGTAGAAGAAAGTATTGATTAGTAATTCTTAGTGCAATGAAATTAAAGTAATGAGTCTTCAAAATTAATTGGAAAAGAAATTATCAATTGTTATTTCCTTTAACCTTGCTGGTAAAGTTAATTTCTTTCACAGTTCAATTTTGGTTTCATTATTCCTAAGAAAGGAACATTTTGCCCTATAAGAAGTTTTGTAATTTAAAATCAAAATTTTGAATAATTATATTTTAAGTGTAATTAGTTGGTAAGTTGTTGAATAAATGTATTGTTAGTTGATGTTCGTTATTATTAATCCTTGTATTGAAGAAACTGATTGCCATCCATCATCCAGTGTAACTTTTTAAAAACTCTCAAACGAAACAACGCCCCGCGATTGGGCGCCAATTGTAACTTTTCGTTTTTTCACCCAAGATAAACAATAAAAACTATAAAATTATTCACACTTACTTTATCATACAACACTCAGAATATTCACCACGGCTTGAGATTTAGCTCTCTCTTACAAATTTAGTATTCAGGTCGTAGGTATTGGTTCCACAGTTGTATAAATTGTGAAAAGGAGTAGATAAAGGTTTCAGAACACAAATAATAACTCAAAAAGGGCGCCATCTGATTATGAAGCTTAAACGTGTTTATTAGTATAAACACCCAATGATGTTAATTAAATAAGCTTAAAAAAATATTAAATTCACTAACCAGAAAATGAATTAAATATTAGATTGAAAAAAAAGGATTTTGTTTATGTTTTAAAATTTGGAATAAAAATGAAATAAAATGTTCAGAATTATATGGTTCCGTTTTTAGATCTTTAGTATAAACTGAAAACATTTATTAAACAATAAGAAAATAGATAAAAAAATAACAAAGCACTTGAATAATAAAACACACACGACATAGGTTTATTACAAGTAAAATCAATATTCATTTAATAACGATTAACCTCTCTAAGATAATTACACCAAAATAACTCAAAAACAGATTTACATAAAACCTTTTAATCAGCAAAAGTAACCAAGAAATTTATTAGATTGGTCAAATAGAATTATTCAGCAAAATTTATTTAATTATTAAAATTAGGTAAACTTGACTTCGTCGAAAAAATCAACAAACAAATATCTAAAGGATATTATGCAAATTAGATTAGTCTAAATATTATCAGCATTGATTATTTTAAAATTTTTTAACATTAAAGACTTGAATTTCCTAAATGCTATAGAAAGCTCTCTTCCTAATAAAAAATTACAAAGTTCCTTGTATAAAGGATTGTTAAACTAAACTGCAATAATAAACAATTTCTTATAAAGTACAATACCTTTCGTTTTTATCCAACTAAACTCGTAGAAGAGAAACAAAAACAATTCATTAAAAATTGGAAAATGGCCTCTATTTCAGAAGATCGTTGTTAACATTAACGTGGTCTCGAAGAGTTGATTTTCAATTACTGTCATTTGCGCATATGATTTCACAAATAAGTTTGATCGAGCACACATTAAACAATCCAAGATTTTAAAATGTTTATAAGTTATAACGTATTCACTTTTATTCACGAAATAAAACGGTAATGTTTCTTAGAAATTTAAATAATCTTAATCACAAGTAGCACTTAATGCGTTTACTTCTTTGCGCAAAGTTCTAATTTACTGTGTTAATTTATAGGAGAACGAGCATCTGTCTTTAAATTCTGGATCAAATTTAAGTGGTTTTTCTTTATGATAAACTGCACTAGTCTTAAAACCAAACGAAACGAAATAATTGTTTTTAGTAGTTATTCATCATAAAATGAACCACTATTGTTTATTCGCGATACAAAATTATAAATCTTTCAAACACGATTTAACGAAACGTAAATCCTTTCAAAACTTGCAGTTTGCAACAAAATAACACTAAGACTGTACTGTACTGTATTTAGAATTTATTTTACCTAATTCTAAAGGATTAATAAACTGTAATTCGATAACATTGATTCAAAATCAACCACTATTTATATGAACTCAATCGAAAGACGTCCACACTCTATGGTTGAGCGGGAGATTCTCTTCTTTAATTATTTAAACAAGAACGAGAATTCAATAATATCGACCTTCATTACTAGAAGATCAAACGAGAGTCGTCGGCTACGAGGCACAGGGCGGAAGCATGTAAGTGACGCGACGCTACAACCCCAATCTCCGCGTTCTTATTTCCGCGTAGGAATATCAGCCAATAGCGAGGTCTCACTCACGAACAGTATTGATATTTTCTAAGTACCCAATCAACAACGAGTTGCGTGTTTTGGCTTAACGAATCAGGGCACAGCAACTAAAAAGCAAGTATTGATTTTTCCTTTAAAACTACGAACGCCTTGAATTATCATTTTTTTTAAACGCTTATATTTTAAAAAGAATTCAAATTTGCAGAACCGAACTTAAGATTTTTGTAAATATAAATATAAAATTCTACATACTTGAGGCCGATAGAAAATGTACCGTTACACCAGGAATCAAAGGGGGCTTCCTATATACATTTAACGTTTGATTGGTAGTTTGTAGGGGTTACACGAATTTAGGTTTTATTTATTTCTCTAGGTTTTATTAATTGTAATCCAGCTCGACCACGCTAGCGGTTACAAGTTGGTGGCAGCGGTAACTGGGAAGAAAAAAAATATACAAAATTTTTACAAGTTGGTGGCAGTGGCAGCGGAAACTGGAAGGAAAAATCACCGAAAATTTTTATAATTTAGCAGGCGGCGGTAACTGGAACGAAATATTACACCAAAGTTTTACAATTTTGATGACAGCGGAAACTGAAAGGAAAAACTACACCTAATTTTTACAAGTATACAGATTTTTACAATTTTACAATTTGGTATACAATCTGGTGGCGAAAATACTTTATTGTTTTCAGGGTTTTTTTTAGATTTTTCCCAATCGGCTGACAGCAGTAAATTGCCAGGGTGAAATCTGGTGGAAATAGTTTGCTCCTCTTTATCTTTCTTTTCAGATTGTGTGTATAACCTGTGACCAGAAATTTAATTTTTTGACTTTATTGCACTAGAATTTCTCATTGTTTTATTGTTTATAAATTTTGTTTTTTGTGGTAACTTACATTTCAGGTTTGTGAAAAAAATACATAATAATAAAAGTGCTATCAGAAGTGAAAAGTGTTCAAAAGCAGAGTATTAAAACAAAAGTGAGTGAGTGTAGAGAATCAAGATGACACCACCTGAGCAGAAAACAACACAAGCAACAGCAATACACCAGGGATTTCAAGTCTAACCATACATGGCATTGGGTATGATCGCATGCACAGTAAAAGGTGTAACGGTACATTTTCCACCAGCATTTTGTACGCAAAATTTAGCATTTATTCTTATTAAAAATCCTAGGTTCGGCTCTGTAAATTTCCATTCTTTTTAAAATATAATGTTTAACAAAAATGGGGGTCGAAGCTTACGCAGTTTTAGAGAAAAGATCGATATTAGCTTTTTTAGATGCCGTGCCATAATTGGTTAAGTCAAAACATGCGACTCGTTGTGATTGGATACTTAAAAATCGATCGATATTTATTCGTGAGTGAGACCTCGCGATTGGCTGATATTCCTACACGGATATAAGAATGTATTTCTCCGCGGAAATAAAAGTGGTTCCTCCGTGAGATCGGGGTTGTTGTAGCATGGCTTCACTTAGCAGACTTGAAAAAGCACCCTTGCTGCGAATGGTCGATATTATGGGGTGTGCGGTTTTATCGTTTGAGTTTGGATCAATAATGATTGATCGATTTTGAATCAATGTTAAAGGATTACAGTTTATTAATCCTTTAGAATTGAAAGAAATTCTATATACAGTGCATTAATTTAATGTTATTTCGTTATAAAGTGCAAATCCTTTTGAGAAGATTACGTTCCTTTACGTAGTGTTTGAAAAACTTATAATCTTTTGTGGATAATTAATAGCGGGTTTATTCTTTGGTGAAGAACCTGTAACCACAATTATTGTGTTCCGCCTGTTCTTAAGAAAAGTGCAGTTTGTTAATGAAATAATAATCATTTAAAGTGATCTCGAATTTAATTATCGACTCCAGTGCTTTTGTAAATTAGAATTCCGGTTAAAGAGTTTGAACGCATTTAGTGCTATTAGTGATTTAAACAATTTAACTTTCCGAAACATTATCGTTATTTTTTCTAAATGAAAGTAAATCCGTTATTACGTATGAACAATTTAAAATATTGGTTCTTTTTTGGCGTTCTCGATCCAATTAGCTTATGAAACTATATGGGCGAATGACAATAACTAAATATTATCGCATTTTTGGTACGGAGAATCAACATTTCAATACAACGCCGAGTTCAACGAAATTTCCCCAAATGAAAGGCCGAATTTCCAATTTCTACTGGACTATATGTATGGTATTCCACAAATTTGAGGGATAATATTCAAGGTACTGTAGTTTTAAGGATTTGTTTATAATTCAGTTAATTAAGAATCTCACAGTTAAGAATCTTTTCTTAGGGGAGAGCTCTCTTCGGTATTAAGAAATCTTTAAACTTTAATTTAATTACAAATCATTTATATTGATACTGTCGAATTGATTTAATTTGTTATCTAAATTTCTCATTTAGATATTTGTTTATAAATTTTGTCCAGGAAAAGACCAGTCAATACAAATTTTAGTATTTGAATTAATGTGTTTGAACAATTTTTGTGTTCGATCCAATAAACTTTTTGGTTATTTCCGTTATCTAATGAAAAGTTCTAGATGAATTTTTATTGATTTATTCTGGTTTAGTTATAATCTAATGAACTTAGATTGGAATTGTAATAAATGTATGAGGTGTGTTTTATTTCTTATATATATGCAAAGTTATGTCGTTACCATCTTTCTGATTAATAAATGTTATTAATTCAAAACTAAGGATCTAGAAAACGGAACCATATTAGTTATGAATGCTCTGCTTCATTTTACTTCAAAATTTTAAATTAACAAAATTCTTTGATTCAACTAAATATTTTATTTATTTTCTGGTTAATGAATTTAATCATTTTTAATGCTTATTTAATTTACATCTTTGAATGGGTATTCATATACCTTAAGCTTCATAACCAGATGGCGCCCTTTTAAGTTTTTATTTGTGTTTGAACCTTTATCTATTCCTTTTCACAATTTATACAGCTGTGGAACCAATACCTACGACTTGACTAATTAATTTGTAAGAGAGAGTTTAAATCTCAAGCTGTGGCAGACATTTGAGTTTTTTAGTTACAGTAAGTATGAATTATTTTATATAATTTTAGAGTGTTTCACTGGCTTCAACGCGGGGCCTTTTTGTTGTCGTACTTTTGTGCAGAAAATTATGTAAGTCTCACTGCCAGTCCAACGTGGGCCAGAATTTAGTTAGTTTTACTGGCGCCCAATCGCGGGGCCTAATTTAGTTTTGTTTGTGAGTATTTTAGTTAGTTTCAAAGGCTACACTGGAAAAACACCTGTTGAACAATATTTTAAAGAAATCGAAGAAAGAGCCTTCTTAGATGGATGGAATGACGATACAAAGTTAAGAATAACCAGATAAAGATTAGAAGGTGAAGCGAAAAATTATTACGATGCAGAACTTGAAGAAGACATACTAACATGGCAAACATTTAAAGAAAAATTCATTAAGAAATTTAAACCATACAGAATTCCTGGAGAAGCAACCATGCAGTTGGCACGATGCTATCAAAGAGCAAATGAGACAATTTCAGAATACATTACTAGATTAAAGGTAATCGGAAAAATATATTAGTTGAAGAACTCAATAATGCTACGGAAGCAGAAAAACCAGGTTTAAAAAGAAAAAATCAGGATATAATTATAAACCAATTTCAAACAGGGTTGAGAAGAGATTTAAAGAGATTTGTTATTCCGAAACTAATAGGAGAACAGCATCTTACATTAGAAAAAGTAGAACAAATTGCAAGACAATGTGAGTTATGTGAAGAAATGCTAACAGCACAGTAAACAGGGTGGCAACAATGTCACTGAACCCTAGAAAGTGGTGTTCATATTGTAGAATGGCAAATCATTCAAATGAAACATGCAGAAAGCTACAAATGCCTAATCACACAAATAAACGGCAGAGCTACAACACTCCTAGATACAGACCAAATGAAAACAATAACAGAAACCTCTACTCAAAGGTTAACGAACAATATAAAAAGCCAACGTATATGAAACAATTTCAGGGAAGCCAGAACTCAGTAGCAAAAGACAATCGCTATTTCAAGTACAGAGCTCAAAAGAAAGGGCCACCACAGCAAATCTTTAAAAAGTCAAGAGACAATTATCAAGAATTATTTGGAAAGAATGCAAGACAACAAACAAACATTGAAGCAATTCACGAAGAAGAAGAAATGCTGATGGGTAATCCAAGGAAAGAAAATCATTTAAACCAATTAAGGCATCCGACTGCAACCCGAGTCGTTTGCCCACAACAATCGCAATAAATAAATCAAGAACCTTTCAAACAAATTCCACAGCTGCACACAATGTCTACAGTTTGGGATACACCTTTTGTAGTTTATCTATTCGTAGATAATGAAGATTATAAAGAATGACTTTTTGTCGTAAAATCAATAATAAGATTTTTTTCCTCTTGTCAACTCCATTAAATTATAATTTATTAATTTAATAAATCAAATTAAATTACAATTTATAGTAAAAACAAAAACCCGTTATTACAATATTTTCGAATACTTTTTATGTTTTGAAAAGTAAACGGGAGGTAGATAACATTCCAATTAACTATTTTTATTGTATTCTACCATGTAGTATTCCTAAGATACATATGCGCGTATGTACACAACATACATATTAGAAAGAAACGCCGGGGTGATTTTAAGATTTATATTATCTATAATATTAATAAGTCGTGACAACCGTTGCACTAAAGTAAACAAATCAAGAGAAAGAAGGTAAAAGCTCAGGAATCAGTGATAAGACGTTTACCAATGTTCTGAGGCTTCAACTTCAGTATAAGTTAGGAATTGAAATTTATGTATCTAGATAACAGTAGATGTAGAAATAGAACCCTAGCGGGCGCAATTGCATAATTAATGATAACAGTAATATTTACTACTACCCATTGCCTAGATAACTATGCCCAGGAGCTATAAAGCTTGTGCGGGAGGGAGGGGCGATATTTAATTATTACGCAGGCCTATCGTGCCGCTGCAGCCGACTTACATATGCTACAGCACAACTCCCACATCCGTGTTACATCTAAGGAAAACTGTAGAAAAATTTAACTGGATCTGCTGGCACCGATATTTGATCTCGGTGTGCTTGGGTAAGAGACCAGCACGCTAGCCGTTACTCTACCAAGGCTATTTAATAATTATTATTATGCTATTATTATTAATAATAATGATCAACCATGAAATAAATGGAACCATGGTTAAACTTCACATGATTCATAAAAATGTACTATTGTCCATTAAAGTATCGTATAAAAGCTAGCAAGTATAGATCCAGATCGTTTTGAGGACTCTTAGAATTCTGTATGTTGGCCTCTTCTAAAATGTAAATTTTAAACTTTTTATTACTTCTCTAGTTACTATTTCATATTATTTTTATATTATTTTAATGCACTTCATTATCTTTTTATGTTGTACCAACCCTATCTGTCTCAATTCAGGCAGGGAGTGTCAGTTGACTATTATAGAGCTTTTTAAACGATATATGCAGCAGAGTAGAAAGAATTGCAAGAAAGCTATTACATTTCAAAATAGACGAAAAAATAGACTTTCAACAAAAATTATTTGAAAAGCCAAACCTTTATATCTCTTCTCCTCCTGAACTATCCAACCGATATTGTATGATTATTTTTTTATTTTTGAAACTACTGACCTGCTTTTCCCAGTATATAACAAGAGGCGAAAACATAATTCCAAGGTACATACAACAAATTGTTTTTACTACACAAAATTTTGATTTTTACCTTGAAAATTTAAAAACCGGAAATACTTATGACAACCTAAATACTATAACGAGAGTGGACGCTGAATCCCACTCAAAAGAAACAATGATAAACTGCAAAGTTATTATTTGTAATTTGCAGTCTTTATATTCTTGATATTAAGCTTGATTTCTTGATAGTGCCGTTGAAGAACGCTTTAAAACTGATTGGGCTCTAAAACGAACCCTGAGCCAGAACCATTTTGGTGAAGGTTGTCAGTAGAGAAGCTAATACAAATATTGTTTAGTTTAGTTACGAGTTCTGGGTACTTCTGGAGTAAACCAATGCAAATACGCAAACATGGTTATTGCTGAAAATTTCCAAAATTACTCTGAAAATTAGGAGAGTTTTTGATAGATGAATATTGGCTGTTTTTTAAAGACTACTATTTGAAACTCAAGCTAGACAAAAACCTTATGGGGCGAAAATTTATAAAATAGTTGTATCTACTACGATATTAAATAAACAGAATCAAGCCAAAAAAACATTAAAACATGTAAGTGTTTCGATGTTTTGATGTTCTCTTTTTCAAGAATAGAGAAAACTGAAACAGAAAACAGCAGTGGTTTAATTTTTAATAGATAAAAATAATTTTAAAAACTTTGGATAAAATGATCTTTAATGTACCAGCAATGTACAACAACGAAGGTGATCATAGGGTGTAGGATTCCATGCGAAATCGATCACTAAAATGAGTCGATCTCACGGATTTCGATAAAAATCAGTTAGGTGGTAGTAATCAACTAAAGAAGTTTTTGGAGGTCTAATAATTTTTTGTTACCAAACGTATTTCTATTTTTTTTAAACGAAATATTTTAAAATTCCAGAAAAATCGGTGTAATCACATTTTTAAAAATCTAAAAAAACTGTATTTAAATACATAGTTTTGGCAGGAAAAATTTTTAAAGATCGCGTTGCAGGTAGCGGGCGTACCTTAGTCCACGGCCAGTCGGTGCAACCCGCATTCGCTATCTTCTAGTTAGTAATAATACGGTCCATAATAATACTAGCGGTCTGTCTTAACAAGTGTACATAAGATAAATGTAAGTTCAAATCTATTTCTTTGGGTATATTATTAGGATTAGGATTATAAGATTATATCATTAAAAAAGTATTAAGCATGCTATAACTATTTAAAAAGAAAAAAAAATGTTCTAAGACGGTTTCGCCCGTTATATTTTAATCTGACCCCCAAAAGGTTTGTGACAAATTTCCGAAATATCCGACAGGGAACGATTGTAAAAAAATATTATATAATATGTTAAGTACTGCAGGATAAAACAACTGAAATGTGTGTCAGTTCTCAACAAACTTTATTTACAATCAAAATACAACACGATATTCTATGGTGCGGTGTATAAGACACTCGTAATGTATGCGACAGACATACTTAAATTAGACGTCTTAGAAGAACTTTTGTAAATACAACATAAATACATCGACTGAAACCTTAAAAGTATGCAGTAAGAACGTGTTTTACAACAAAATTTGAGGCAGAGCTGTGATTTCAAGGTGAGGCAGACACAGCTTTTGAAGAATGTTTGACTAAATCTCGAAATACTATAAAATCTTTGAAAACAATAATAAATAGTAAACAAGAATTATCATATATGTTAAGAATTATTATATTATCATAATACTACATATGGTGGTTAACCTGAAAAATACGACTCAGTTAAGTTTCAAGTGTGATGGATTCTTTTTTTATTGTATCCATAAATCTTAATCTTTTTTATCTTCCAGTTGACCTTCTTGATTGATTTCTAAAAATGATTCCCTCATTTTCATTTCATCTGTCTATAAATTAGACATTAATGAGTTTTCTAGCCCTAACACAGAAAGAAACAGATATCAAAAGGAAGCTTAAACACAAAGTTGACCTTCTGCGATTTCACTCTATTATTTCACTCTAAAGAAGTAGGAATTTTATTTTGTGCAAAAAAATGTAAAACTATTTGTATGCTTCTTTTAATTAAATAAAACTTGCTAATTTAATGAAACCAAAAAACAGAAATACTTAATTGAAAGTTCCGTATAAACTAGAGTGGCCTTAACTTAGATGCTGAAAAAGAACAGAATTACATATTTTGATGTTATTCAAAAATATTCAAGTTACTTTGAGCTTGATAACGGGTATCCTTGAACCAGAACTTAGTTCTAAACTGATTAATATTTACTGCATACCAGAAGTTTCCCTCTTGCATAATATTCTGATAGAGTAATTTCAGAAGTTTGCTAAAGTATTACGTAGGAGCGAAAAGTTCAGGTAAGAATTAATAAAGTGATTGTTTTATAAAAGTTTCAAGTTGTTGCAGTTTTCTAAAATATGCACTTAAGTAAATATGTAGTATGATCTTATATGTAAATAGCGTCTATAGATAATAGAAAAAGGTAAAAGAAATCTCCAGTGGTTCTAAATCCGCATTTTCTAACAAAACAAAGTTGAAACTTAATTCTAGTTTAAATCGATCCCATAGAGGAAGGTTGATAGTTTTTAATTGTTCCGAAGTTCAGTGGAACTAAAGTTAATTTTCTCTAAAAAGTTAAAATTGAGACTACTTAATCTGAGGAACATAATTGCTTCATTTGATTAAAATTTAAAAACTACCCTGGCAGTTAAAACGAAAAAGGAAATAAAAATTAGTTTTTCAAATTGTATATCCTGTACTCTATAATAGAGTGAATTTTATCCTTATTTCAAAATATGTAAAGTGTTGCTGTTAAAATTAGACTAGTACCATAAATAAAAAAGATACATATCTATATTACTGTAAATGTTAATTAAAGCCAAAAATTTTAAAACAAAATGAAAAAACACTTTTTCATTTGTTTCACTGCCTAAATATTTCCCTTTACTTATATCATAAATGAATATAAAAAATTTAAATGCCAGCTTGATGTAGTTTTTGATAAATGAAATTTATAGGCCAATTATTGTACTAATTACATAATGAAAGGTATCCTTCCGAAAGGTTCTATATTAAAACATACCTACCATTATGTCTACCTAAATAAGTGATGATTGAAATACGGTGAAATGTTAGAAGCGAGTCAAATAAATATTTACATAAAAAATACAAACTAAACAGTAAATAAACAAATAATTTTAAGAAGTTAACCTTTCTTTGTCTTGATCTTTCTTTCTCAATTTACATTTTAGTTATATAAACAAAATCTTCAGAACATCTCAAGCTAGAAAATATCTTGAATGAACCTTCTGTACTTGTCTTTATTTATCAACTCAAACGTTAAGTAAGTAAACAAATTTTATGCTAAAGTATAGAAACATATCATTTTCTCTGCAATTCTAATTTGTCCAACAACTTACCAATATTTGGGTCCATAGCAGCGAAGAGTGTTGGTAAGAAAGCTGCGAAAAGTACGATCATAAAGCGCGCGCGTCTACCATCCATCAGGGTGAATTCCGGCCGCGTGCCGCATGCCGACTGACGCCTCCATCGCGACGCTTTCCACAGTAATGAAAAACATTGCGCTTGCGTCTGCGGTTATCCTGACCTGCACAACATAACAGAGAAATAGTGTACAAGCAGGCATACGAGCATGCTTAAAATAAGAATAAAATGAAGTGAGCGGTTTCGTATATTGAGTGTTACACAATAGCATTATAATATTGGCTTGAATAACTTTTCTGAATGGATGGGTTGACAGCTCGTTTCAGTGATATTCTGAAAAAAAACAAAGGATATCTATATAGATTAAGGGATGTGTGTATGAAAAATGTTCTGTATTTAAGATAATTTCTAACATAGCTCTTTGGTTCTGTATTTAATTGGATGCAGGGACCATTTTAAAACTAGAAAAGCTTCACTTTTGAGTGCAGTGTTTGTAAAATCCATTATATTCTATAACAAAAGCGAGTACTAAATTGCTACAGGAAATACGTAATACTACGACAACATTTAATTGTGTTAATATTACAAGAAAATTACTACTGTATGCAGTCTGCCAAAACTTTATGGTGCTTGACTATGCAAGTGTCATTAGAGTATCTAAAAAGTTATGTTCATGTTATTACATAATATATCACCACATCTTTTTTGTTATAATCACTGTATATCAAATCATCTGAGTAGGGAAGTACTTAAATTCGCATGGAATTCATTTTATAACATTTCACACGCTTATTATACTTTACGAAAAAGATTCACATTTTTCGAAAAAATATAATTTATACAACAGTTTGAGTTGTTTTAATTTATAACTTTCGGAAATATAAATATTCTCATATTTATAGTCACGTTCAAATAACTGAAAAATTTTATGTTTTTTGGAGCATGACAATCGCAAACTTACACAGAAAATTATAGACTATGATTTAACAAAAATATCAAAAGTAATTCTAAACTCCAAAGAATCTCCATACTTCTCTAGTGAGCATTTTGTAGTTACATACAGTGGTATGACTAATTGTTATTATTATCATAGATGAGCTCTCCTACTATAATACAAACAACTAATTTGCTTCAATGTCTCAGATTCACAATTCACAGTTTAAATTCTTTCCTTGTATAGATTCATGTGAAATGATCTTAAATTATCTTTTCCATATTTTCTCGATAAAAAATGGCTGAAGTAGCAAATTCTACTATCCGACACCCTGCATCATCTAACTAAAATTGTCATAACTCCTTTATTTTTTGAGTTATCTGGCTCATCCAGGTGTCAGATTAGAGCTGGTTTTTGGATATTTCAGAGTCGGAAACGTGCAAGGACATTACACTGTTGGAGACTAGCAAGCTCTAAAGGCAATTTTTTAAAAAATAACTTTTTCCAAAACTACAAAGAACACCCTTTTTTATTTTGTAAGATGAACCTACAAAAAATTTCAAAGGTATAATAGTTGCAACTTATACAATAATATGAGCAATATCAAAATTTGTAAAACCACAAATTTTCTGTCAGAGCCTGCTATTTTTCTACTGTGCAATGTTTTCACACGTTTCTTTATTTACTCTGAAAGATTCAAAAACTAGCTTTAATCTGACACCTAGATAACTCAGAAAATAAAGGAGGAAATTTTAGCTAGAAGGTGCAGATTGTTGGATAACAGAATTTACAAAAATCGAAATTTTCATTTTTTTGTCAAAAACAATCTGAAAAAATTAATTTAATGCCATTTCATATACATTTATGTAAGGAGAATTGGACAAAAAAACCTCAGCCCGTTTTCAAAAGGTAATACTTTTTCCAATGTCCTTCTTATGTGTATCATATTCCATGTAGATTCTCAACGGACATTTTACCTTCTTTATCACAACTTAGTCAAGTGATGATAACATTGTAAAAAGATAAAAAAGTAATTGAACTTGTCCTGGAGTGCTACACCCTACATTAACGACTGACGTAACTAAAATAAGCACATCTACTGTCCGTCTCACGTTGGGACTACAGCGAAGGAAAGATAGCCAATTTATTTCTTATGGGAGTTTGTGCTTTGTTGTTGTCACCTATTTCACTGTATGAATCTATAGAAATGCGGATTAAGATTCCAGAAGTTCTAAACCTTTGAAAACAGTAACCGAAAAGGTGTAGATCGTAGCCATACAAAAGGAGAATTTAAAAGAAAGTCTTATTAACATGTATTTGTTATTTTATTAAACATTACTTGGGATTTTTGCATCGTACATGTATATAAATATCCGATATATTATTACTTATACTTTTTTGTTTAATTAGTTCGTCTTCAAATTCTTTCAAAATAAAAATAACGGCTAGTTAGCTTCCGTATGATCTTTTTAATCTTTTAATTCACAGGTAAATAAAGGTCCCAACTGCAATTTTAACGGTAAAATGTGTAAAATGTTTCATCATGATAAAATCATTCATTTGTTCAACTTGTTTCAAAAGAAACTTGCAAAAACGGAAAAGGATTAGCAAAGGATTTTAGTAAACAATAAACCCTTCGGGTTTTTTCTACTTTTACTTCGTGGAACTACATAATACAGTTTGTACTTACTGAAATTATAGTACAGTGAAGACTCGCTAATTCGGACTAATTACAACAGGGGCAATCCGAATCATCGCGGTTTCCGGATTACCGCTTCTGTAGCGTTACTATGATTTATTTGTAAATAAAATGCAATTAAAACATTCTGCAAAAACATTTATTGAAAAATAAATAAAACTACAAAAATATTTACGCAAAAACTGTTTTAAAAACACAAAAAATAATATTCCGCATTAATATGTCATTAAAAAAAGGCCGCGATTTTTGCTTCTTTCGTGTTTATTGAACTTAATACGTTAGATATGATTTTTTTTAAATTTGCATCACTGTTTCATCAATTGTTTCAAATTTTTACCGCCCACTGCAAAGCCACCGTTTTGCAACTGTTTCCTAAATGGCTTCACTGTGTGCGAATCACTGAACAGCTTTTCTCCCGCGATTTTTAGCACTCCCAAATTGTGTCTTTTTTAAAATGAAGTATCCAATTCTTACTTGCCCTGACGTCATCGTTTTGAAAACAACTTTTATAAAGTCACAGCAGCGTGCAGAGAATACGAAACAGTGGAACCAGTCGTAATACGACGCCGACATAGTGTTTATAGCGCATACATAGTATCGCGACTGCTTCCACTGTTTCGTATGCACCACACGGTGCTGGATAAAGATGCTTTGTCTTTTCGGCCAAAATTTCGTAGGATATCAGTGACATATCTAAAACCATGCAAACAACTTTTCTTCCATCTCCGGATATTCCGCAGGTTTTAACGTTTTTTTTAACTTTGTTATATGATCCTTCAGATTGTGTAACAAATCTGGAAATGTATAATATTTGATGAACATCACAACAGATATAAATCAGGAAAACATGATGCTAAAAAGTGAGAAAAACAGTTTGGTTTTTCGTTAACAAAGCTAAATTTTTTTGTGACGTTAACAATAAACTGTGGATTAATATGCAGTTGATTTATTTTTTAGTTGTTACAGTAAATTATTTCCGACACTATTTAAAATACAGAGTATTTAATCCAAATCTACTGTTGTAATAAAAAATTTAATAACCTAAGAAAAAACTTTTTATTCCGAGAAATCCATTTAAAGTCCAAGATAAACACATACAATGATACAGTTCAGCTATTAATTGATGCGATTTTATTCTGAGAAAAGAGAAACGCCTGCATTCGTTCAAGAAATTTCTACAGACACTCCTTTCGTTGTTTATTGTTTCCAGCCTTACTTTGTGGAACTCCATAATCATGAAATAAATAAAGATTAGTAAAAGTTTCACAGTTTTATTAAAACACAACCCTACAATATTGTTTCGACAGCTATGCTGTCATTATCAAAGGTAATATAATTATAAACAAACACGTCGCTAAGGTAGATACAAAAATAGGTAACTAGATCAAATAATAATAATCATAATTAAATATCTAATACTTCCAGTAACGGAGAATTACTGATCTCAAGTTGTATATATTGTAGTTCGGTATATATTGGACAAACACTTCGAAATTTTGACATAAGATATAAAGAACACGTACGTCATTACAAAAATAAACATCCTGAAAAATCTAATTACGCCAAACACCTTTTAGAAAAAAATCACACAATGACTCCTCAAAATAATATTAAATTCCTACATTTTTGTAATAAAAAACGCAAATTAGACATTTTAGAAGCCTTTGAGATAAAACAAACACAAACTCAGGGTACCTTTAATGAATGAACAACTTGAGCTCAGTAATTCTCCGTTACTGGAAGTATTAGATATTTAATTCTGATTATTATTATTATTTTATCTAGTTACCTATTTTTGTATCTACCTTAGCGACGTGTTTGTTTATAATTATATTACCTTTGATAATGACAGCATAGCTGTCGAAACAATATTGTCAAGTTGTATTTTAATAAAACTGTGAAACTTTTACTAATCTTTATTTATTTCACTCCTTTCGTTGTTTAATTCACGTTTCGAGGTTATATTTTCACGTCTCGCGGTAGTCGGTACAAAAAGCACAAATCGTTACGCAATCCAGGGCGCTTGAATTCATATTCAGATGCTTTGGCAAGGTAGTTATTGCGGTCAGCACACCAAAACAAAGCATGTAATGTTCTTAAGTTAAATCAGGTTTGGCTGTTTAAGAATTTTTATGTTTAAGTTAAATAGAAGATTAACGGATGTGTTAAATCCAGTGTTATAATTGTTGCATAAGTCCAAGACCTTACATGGGCTTTCGAAACAGTAGATCGTGATAAACTAATCAATACGCTCAGAAATATTGGTCAAGGGGGAAAGGTGTTACAGTGGTTTAAGAGTTACCTACAGGAAGACTACAAAAAGTAATATGTAATGGAATTAAATCGAAAGTATTGGAGATTAATTATGAAGTCCCTCGAGGTAGTTTGTTAGGACCATTATTATTTCTGATTTATATAAATAATATTATTTATACAGTAAAAAAATGCAAAATACATTTATTTGTACTGATGATACTGTAATTTACATATCTGGGACCAATAGAGATGAGTTTCTCCATACATTAAATAGTGAACTCCAAAATGTAACTAAACGGTTAAATTGTAACAAATTAAAGTTAAACATTGATAAAACAAAAGCAATGATTGTTGGAAAAAGAAATATTGTCAATTAATGAACAGAAACAAATTTTGAAATTAAAGTAGGAAATTCGAATGTTGAAATAGTCAATAAAATAAAATATTTAGGAGTAGTGGTAGATGTAAATCTTAAATTTGGAAATCACATAGATTACATATTGCTATGATATGGTTAATTTAATTTTTTAATTTATGAAAAATAGAAACTGTCTTGTTTGGGCGCCATAAAAAATTTATTCGGATAAGCGCTGTACTAGAATACACTTTACAACACTTGATCACAGATTAATTATTTCTAAAAGACCACTATCAAATTTGTTTAAAGAATTGAAGGCAAACTGAAAAGTTATACCAAAACAAACACCACTTACCTTTATAATGAAAATAAAATTCTGCACCGGCATTGATTTAACAAACCAAAGCAAACTCAGGAAAAATAGCATGAGAAAAATATTCAGGCGGGTCGTTCTTTAATAAAGTAATAAAATATTGTTTATATTCTTTCTGTAAAACACTATTTAGGACACACAAAATAAAGAAAAACAAAACACAAATAAATTTCTTTTGAAAACATTTAAATGGAGAATTTTATTTATTAACACACAAAAAAAATCAAATTAAATTTAAATTACTTGGAGAGAAACGAGAATAATTATAAACAACTAAGATTACATAAACATAAAACAAAATTGAATAAATATTGGTGTCAAATGGCTTTAATGAATTAAGAATTAAGAGACAATCTAATTCCCTTTTCCTATTTAATTTTTTATTGATTAAACCAACAATCTTAAACTACTATTTAATAACTAAAGAAATAAACGAATGAAAAATTTAAAGTTGAAATATGAAATTAAAAATTTCTTTTAAATTTAAAAAATCTCGCGATACACAAAATTTAAAAGACACACAAAGTCGAATAGCAGTTTCCTGTAATTATTGGTGAAGTTACCTGGTTATATGTTGACAAACTGACTTATCAAACCAATCTCCAAATTGAATTTTTATTTGTGCAGCTTGAATATAATTATTATTTTATAAAGATGATACCTGAATGTTCCATAAAGTGAGTACATTCTATACATTTGGTTAATTGCACAGCCTTTCCAATTTCCAACCTCATTCCCATTTAAAATAAGATTCCACAAATTTTCTCAATAATCTTTAAACCATTTAATCCACTAAACGTTCACGACACTTTAATTAATTCACTTCCACTTTAATAGTTTATTCAAATGTTACTTGTTATTCAAACTTAAAATTTACTTAATAAAAAAAATTTAAATTTCCGTGACATTTGACATAACCTCACTTTTTGACGTAAGATTTAACACATAACATCAAAATTTTACCAAATTATTGTGCCAACTGTCATGGCTTCTGCTTCGTATCAAAATCGAGAAGCAAGTGCCCAAAATTTGGTGCTCTTTTTATAGTATTTGAAAACAATTGAACATCGTTATTGATTTATTTAGTTCTGAACTAGAAAATCAATATCTCACCAGAAAACAATCGAACATCCATTTGAAATAAAATTTCTTAACCACATTCTTTAAAATAATTAACTTAAATGTTAAAATAAATGTTATAAACGGAAAGATGACAAATTTTCCTTTCTTTTGATATATAATATGCCTATGACAAAGCAATTAAAACTGCAGTATTTGAATGACAACCATCTTGGATTTTCTTACAATCATGGTTTGATAAAAATTCAAATAAAAACATTTTCATACCTTTTTACATCATTTTCCAAACATAAACTTAAACCTAAGATCCTATTAACTTCTATTTACATTCACTTTGACACCAAAATCCAAAATATAAGCAATATTTTACCATTATAGCAAAACATATTAAATCAACTACAACGGCTGAGATCTTCTTTACAAAACTTGTTTTACTTGAAACTTCTATTGCTAAAGGTGCAGTATAATCTAATTATCAAAATTACAGCAAAATATTTTGGCTGCAATTTCAAAGATTAATTAAAATTATGCAATTATGCTGAAATTTGTTGCATCGTTAAACCAACATGGGGTTTACTTGAAATTTATGAATAAAAACTGTAAGTATTGTGGTGATTACTTACATAATCCTTTCCAATTATGCCTTTTATAATTTCCAGGTGAAAATACACCTTACGATGCCTTGAAATATGAAAAACCAAGTCAACCGATCTATCTACATGTAAATCGTAGCTTGTCTAAATAAATTTTCAATTTTAAGTGAAAAATCCAATTAAGATGCACTTTTTATCACCAAGTGATGTAGAGTGTATCCTTTACTTGTTAAATAACAAAATTACTCAATTTTCTCAAATTTAAAAAAATTGTTTTATGAACGCCTGAAAGATAGGCAACCCAAATTACCTATTCAAAATTTTTCACTGCAGATAACACAGCAATATGTAAGAAGGTAGGAAAAAAAGTGAGTATGCTTAGTAGAGCTATTCCCTACTTAAGTAACTATGCAAAAAAGTAGTGCACAACACAATAATAATATTGCAAACATTTCAGCTTTGCCTCTACGATTCTACATTCAGCACGGGCAGGTGATATGAACCGTCTACAAAAACTTCAGAGCAGGGCTCTGAGGGTGATATTAGGGTGTAATAGGAGAACTATCATTAAAACAATTTTGGAAAGGTTAAACTGGCTTAGTATTGAAAAACTTTGTGAAATGAATGCACTTATCTTTATACACACAATTAGATGTAAAATACTACCAACATATTTCAATAATATTTTAAAAACAGGAGAAGAGACTCATAATTACGAAACCAGAACTAGACTAAACTATCAAATAGGTAGAGTAAATCGTAATAAATCTCAAAATTCTTTGTTTTATAAAACTTTGATCATTTACAATAATCTACCAAATTATTTAAAATCCATATCAATTATAAAATTCAAAATTAAATTAAAGGAACATTATTTACAGAAAGATAAATTAATTGCAGAAAGATAAATAAATGAAATAGCCACATAAAATAAAATTTTTATTCTTAATTTTTACAATAAAAATACTACAACAGATTATGCATGTACCTGATTATGTATGTTGTATATAAAATGATTCTTTTCTTGCTGTGATTTAAATGTGATTTCTAAATGTTAAATTTATATATATATATATATATATATATATATATATATATATATATATATATATATATATATATATATATATATTTGTTATGTAAGGCTTTTTGGTCAAATAAAGATTATTATTATTATAGTACTATAATTTGAAAATTATTTATACAACTTAGGTTTCGGAAATTTCAAATGGTGGAAGAATTCGGAAATAATTTGTTTTCGTCAACGCAAAACCACGAATCAGCAAGAATGCACTGTAAGCCCTCGTTGCTTTTCCGAGGTCCTTTTATGCTGTGATGTTTATTAGTGATTTATTCTGTTGATCGATTCAAGGATCAAAATCAAATAAAGCTGTTATATGATAAAAATAAATTAAGATTATTAATTTTTGAAGGGTATCTATTATTCAAGAAAAACCTGCCTTGAACCGCAACCTAGATCTTGCCCAATAAACAATCTCATTGGCACCGATTCGAATGATGTAATGTGAAGAATAGGAAGGAACATGCGACGTCAAATTAATGGTGCATAACTACATTTCGGAATTGCCGTCCAGATTTCGTAAATATCAATTATCCAAGGTGGATTGATAGCGGTTGACCGGTTGCATGGCCAGCTAGATCTTCGGAACATAGTTCCCTTGATATCTGGGGTTACATGAGACAGTGTATGCACAAGTTTCAAACACTCGAGAAGAATTATTAAATTACACATTGCCTCCTTAGAAATACGCGAAGTGGGAAATAAGACGCGTTACTCCATCTGTCGGCATTTGAGTACAAGCTTGTAGACAAGTAGGGAGAGAGGGTATTTTGAAAACGAATTGAGCATTAAATTTAAGTTAGTTACTCAATCATTTATTTTCTGTTTTGCTTTTCAAAAAACAAAAAAAAAACAAAACTGTTACTTTGCAAAATAACTTCATAGCCCTGTATCTCTGAAAAAAATAAAACTCGACCTCCATCTTTGTTTTGTTACTTTGAAAATTGAACCTACTTTACACTCCAGTTTGAACATAACGATACAGAATACCTTGTATATGAAAAATAACTGCGGAAGTTGAGGCTATCCTAAGTGAATCAATCACTGGAAGTAAAATAAAAAAGTGTTTTGTTGATAGAGATGCAATAAAGATTACTCGAGCAATTACGTCCGCAATGGATTGAATATTTCCATATCACTAAAGCTATTATATCATCATTTATTAGTAACCTAATGGCTTTGGTGTTTTTTCAACCATTTAAAGTAATATTTCCCTAAAGCCTTTAGTATTTGTAATAACGTTTAGTTTATAATTTAGTAGTAAAATCTGTTATTGTTGAATACCTATAAAGTCTGTTTCCTTTCATTCCACTAAGGAAAATATTAAATTCGATGCAATAAAATTGGTAAAGATACTTTTTACTGTTTGGATTCTCCTTGTAAAGTTAAATTTATTATACAGTTCTAGTTTTAGTTATAATCAAATACTTTACTAACTAAAAAACAATAAACATAGGAAACTGCAAATATTAAAAGACTTTTACTTTAGAAAAATTCTGGGTTTTGAGAAGCTTCATCTTATCAATGTCGTTTTCAGTTAACCAACACCGACTGGTTTCAAATAAGTTTCAGTTAAGACTGCAGAAAAAATGGTAATCTAATCTTTACCTGTAATGAATATATTGAGATGATATGGAATCATTTGATTGAAGATTTACTTGACGATTTGACCGTAAACACAAATATAATTATTTCATGCAAGAAAATAAAATAAAGGATATACATGCTAGGATATTAGGTTTATTTAATCTAAAAGCTGCATGTTAGGTTACAGACTGATTTATCAATTTTTAAAATAGAAATTATAGAAGGATAAATTTTATGCAGACATAACCTCAATTTCTTACATAAAAATTCTGAATTTATAAAAAGGATATCAATCATTTAGATTGTTTTCATAGTAATACATGTTTTATGCAACCTAAGTCATATGCTAGGATGGTTTCTCCATTTTTCTGGAAGATTTTATTTTCTTGTTGGATCTGAGTTTAACGATGGGTAACGTAGGGCAAATCTTTCTGTTTCCCATGCGACTGAATCAGTTCGGGAAAATATTTCACTAAAAATATGTCAAAATTTTAATGACTATTAAGCACATTAAACTTACAATCTCTTGAATTCCAATAAAATGTTTTTATCCTAATAAAGGTTTTGGCGTTGCTGATATGCTTCGAAATATTTATATAAATATTTTCCAAATATTGATTTTAATATAACATTTTACACCGTTGTTTGAACACAAGCACTTGAAGGACTGTATGCTGGACAAGTTTGACTATAATTTAACTTCATTAAGACTCTGTAAGTCTTGCAAAGCATCGTTGGGTCTATAAAATGTACAAATAAATTTTCATTTGAATTTTTCTTCTATTGTAAATAATTTCTTATGTAAATTTTATATCTATCAGTTACCTAATGTAGTTATGTATTCATTTCTGTAAAGGTAGAACTGGAGTTAATGAGTTTTGTTTGCAATTAAGTTTTAATGAGATTTTTTCTTCGTCAATCGTTTTTGTTAATTTTCTCTGTTATGATTAATTTTAGACTATAAGTGTCTCATGTTGTTTTAATCGTTATTTTGCCAGCTACATTTCTATCTAGATTAAATTTAAGATTAGTGTTAATTACAAACATCTGTTTTTTGATAGTGACGTCATAAACGTAGCATGTAGATTTTGTTTTTAGAAATTTGTCATAGTCGTCAATTGTTTTGCTAAAATATATAAAAAGGCCAAAAAAATTAACAAATTTAGTCTATAAAACGCTTTGGTTGAATTCACGCTCGACTCCTGACCAAAAATCTGTAAAATAAAGTGAGGTTAACTGATAATAACCATTTGATTTCATAAACATACGTCAAATGTAAACAAACTATTTATGGAATAGTTACCTGGATATTTAAATGAAAGAAAATTTATTTTCGTTCTTCAACAATTGTATGGAATTGTGAACGATTTATTTATTAAATTAAATCAAGAAGATTTTGTTTTCATTATTGATTTGGATAATCGACTTGCCTTCATGTTAAAAATCAGCTGTCTGAATTAAATGCAATATTACCAATTTTAAAAAGATAAAAAGTGGATCTCGACGTACTTTATATACAAGCTTGGTAAGGTTAAAACAAAAGGATTTGGTTAAATTTCTCATATAACAAAATCATAAAGACAATCTTAATAAATTCAAAATTCATTTTTCTTATTTTAAAAGTTTTTCAATAACAAAGTTTTACCAAATAAACAATTTAAATTTGTTTATAAAAATTTAATTGTCATTACAACAGCCTTGGTAGTGTAATGTCTGGCGTGCCGGACTTTCACCCAAGCGGCCCGGGTTCGACTCCCGGCGCTGGCAGATCTGGTTAAGGTTTTCTGCAGTTTCCCTTAGCTGTAACACAAATGTGGGATTTGCGCTGTTCCATCTATAAGTCGGCTGCAACCGCACATTGGGCCTACATAATAATAATAATCGCCCCCTCCCTCCCGCACAAGCTTATAGCTTCTGGGGCCTTGGTTAAGGTTATGGGTTGTAGTAATTATTATTATTATTAGATAAATTTATTTTAGCAATTGTAAATATTTTTAACTCATAACTTTAATTGATGTCAGTTTGCTCAAATGGAGAACAGTTATATCCCCGTGTCAGGTTGATAACGAATAATTTACACATTTGAGCAAGCTCAAGGAAGATTTTCCACTTTTTACTGTTCGGTTTAAATAATTTTTGTGACTTTCTTTTTCATAATAATTATAGAAAAGCAGGACATGTTCAATTTTTGCACCATTCGATCGGGCACCCTTGAATTATGGTGAATTCATGTACAACTCAATTTACACAATAAGTGGACATATTCAGTTTCTGCATTGACCGATTCAATTATATTTTTTATAAAATATCACCTCAATATATACAACTTCAAAATGGAGTAAAATAGCAAACCATTCGTAACCATTCACATAAAACAATAAACAGTTGATTCGGACGATTTTTTCCAAAATTTGGGGGAATCAAGAACAGGCTTTAGGGACCGTCCTCTTTTAATTAAAGTAGTTTGGTTGGATAACAAACGTTTGTGAATAGCAACGTTAATCCGAATATTTCCACCTGTTTTCAGTACTTGCTTTGACAGTTGAACAAATAATAGGACATAATATGTTCAACATCTGAAGAAGGTGTCTTTCCAAATCAACCTTCCATCAACTCCAACTCCCTCATCAGCTAGCCTATCTCTCGTCATGTAGACACTGTCAAATGTTCATATTCGAGACTACAAAGGAGTTACATAGTGAATAAAAGCCACACAACCAACGTACACGTTGGTAGAAAAATTTAAAATGTCAGTTTTAAAGGAGTGGCGTTAAAGTCTAATACTACTTTAAAATCTGCTATACAAAAATCTAAAAAATGCCGGTGGCCATTTCTCCATAATTTTATATGCTTGGAACCAAAAAAATAACGATGCAAAAACAATAAAAGTGTCAATTTGTATTATACTGATTAGAAACACACGCTTACCAAGGTGGCTAATCCAAAAACATAATTAAAATATGTGCAGGTCAATCTCCATTCTCAGTGTCAAAATGCAAAACTTTTATTCGAATATAAATACGAATATCTTTCAGTAAAATATGTATTGCTTATCTTGGCTTTATTCGACCTTTTAAGCAGCTTTTTTTATCCATGTAATACTCGTATAGCAAAATTCCTAAAATGTATTTTCTTTCTCTATCATTTCCTTTTTCAATTTGCTAGTGTAACATTTTGTGGAATAATATTCATATTATTTTAATTTAGTTTCTAAGCTTCCAAATAGTAAATCTAAACTACATATATAAATAATTTTTATTTCCAGGTAAAATTAAAGATAAAGCTGCATATTCATTTGCAGCTCCTACTTGATAATGCTGGAATAATCTATTTTGTCGTAGTATACGTAACGTATAATAAATGCATAGCGTTATACCTTTTCATTTTTAGTATACCTAGAACATGAAAATGTCTAATTATTAAAACATGTTAACAAGGCAGCTATTTTGACTCTTCAATATCCGCATTCATTAATTAACAGATTATATAGATTTCTTAGCACGATTACTAATTAATTGCCCCTGTGAAGATTATGTTCAAGTCCAAGAAGCAAACTGAGAATTTAGCAAAAATTTTATTTTAGAAACATTTCTTTCCCACAGCGCGTCTTTTACATTAAATTTCAACATTGATAAAACCACACACCGAATGAACTGCCAACTTACCAGGCGTTTGCCCATTTCACTAGTAATCTATGGCTTCTATTTCCTACTCTATTCTTTTTTTATAAATAAGAAAAAAATTAAAAAAGGAAATATTTTTCATTTCTGTTTAATAAAAATAAATGTCTTCTGGTTGTGTTATTAGGAACATTCCGGTTTGGAAATTGTTATATTTATGATTTAAACATAATAAGAATGAAGGAGTATAAAGTGCATAGTTAATTACTCACATAAAACTTACTGCAGACAATAACGAAGTAATCTTATCGATTTATTAATTGATATTTAGTTTATTATGTCTAACTTGGTGAAATTCCATAATCATAAAATAAATATGTAACATCTCCAGTAACGGACAAGTACTAAGCTCAATCTGATGATCTCAACCTGTGTTTGTATAACTCTAAAGCTTCGAAAATGTCTTATTTTAACTTGTCACAAAAGTGTAGAAATTTAATGTATTTTGGAGTGTCGTGTGGTTTTATTCTAAAAAGTGTTTGGTGTAATTATATATTTATCTAGATGTATATTACTGTAACAGCGTACGTGCTCTTTACAACAGTACGTGTACTGATCTTATGTTTAAAATTTGAAGTGTTTGTCCAATATATACCGAACTATAAAAAGTTAAATTCAAACAATAAATACTGGATGTCATGATGAATAAAAATGAAAAAAGGAATGGATAGCTGCGCGTAAAGAGTATATTACTGTATATTACTGTAACAGCGTACGTGCTCTTTACAACAGTACGTGTACTGATCTTATGTTTAAAATTTGAAGTGTTTGTCCAATATATACCGAACTATAAAAAGTAAAATTCAAACAATAAATACTGGATGTCATGATGAATAAAAATGAAAAAAGGAATGGATAGCTGCGCGTAAAGAGTCTATGTCATAACCAAGCGGTCAAGATTTTCTCGCCGACAAATACGTAAAAGCTCGGTACACTTCGCCGAGCCGGAGCCGAAAATTTTGGCGCGGCTGTTTCGGCGCGGGACACTTCGGCGCGAGGACACTTCGGCGCATTGACACTTTGGCGCGAGAAATTGTCTAGTATTATTGTAATGGACAAAATCTGTAGGTACTTACAGGTAATAAATACAGTTTGATCGATGAAATACAGGATTCGATAAATACAGTATGATGAGAATACAAAAAACCCAATATTTGCCAATCACAAAAGCTCGTATGTACTGTCAGATTTGAGAAAAAATCATTTTTCTAAGCTACTAAACTATTAAAATCAAAATTCTACAAAATAAGGGAATAATTGGTAATAAGAATTTAATTTGTTTATTATAAATCCCTTATTGTTTATAAGAATATCATGTTTGATAGTCATGTTAATAACTACAAAAAAAACAAAAATTTTGTAAAATCAATTAAATGACAGGAAAATTGATATCAACATTGAATATAGTACCACTGAAAAATACGTGTTATACTTTACGAATTTTGTCTCAGTAGGTAACACTTATAAATGGATACTGCTTAGTGCTTATAGATCAGTGCTTAAAGACAAAAAGCACTGGAATAACGCAATTTAACCAACCCAAACGAAACTCTGGAATTAAGAGTTAAGAATATGTGTGTACATAAAAATTAAAAAAGGTTACTCTGATAGTAGCTTGTCCCAAAAAATTAGACTAATAGTCCAAAAAAAAAGTTTGCTTAAAGATCTCCGAAGGTTTTACCCTAATTTCTCGCTGTACATGCACCGAACTGTCTTTCCATCGAAGTGTGCCTGCGCCTAAGTGTCCCGGCCCCGAAGTGTGCCTGCGCCGAAGTGTGTTTGCGCCGAACTGTCCGGTGCTAAACTGTCTTCGTACCTAAACTGTCGCGCCCAAATGTCCTAGACCGTCACAGTGCTGTCGGAGGGCACGTTAAGCAGTCGGTCACGGCAACCACGCACCTGCAGTTGTCGTTAAGATTAACACTTCGCCATGTACCACGCACCTACTACGGAGGTTAGGTATTGTTAATTATAATTAAAATTTATAAAAATAATTATTATTCCTGTTTTAAAGGTTAGTTTGTGCTGTTGGCTTTTGTGTTAGCAAGCTTATTTGCCGGTTTGCCAATATATGGTATAGATAAGTAATTTATGTCTTTTATTTGAGAGTCTGTTACGTGTGTATGGACACTTAAGCGAAACGCACTTCATTTCACGAGTACGCACCAAATTACCCTCTCCGTGTACGCATGTACCTTGTTTGCTCTCTTCTTTTAAACACTTCAATAATAGCCTCTCCGTCAGAAGATCTTCGTTTAGAAGCTTGGTGAGAAACGAATTTTTATTAGCATCGTTCATTTTTAATTCTTACGAACTATCACACCTGGTGCGGATTTATTACGGAGCTTCTCTATTAAAGGCGTCTTCAAATCTCAGGTGAGATTAATTTTGTGATTAAATGATTGGGTAGTTTGAGTTATTAAGACTCGCTCTTCAATTTCAGCCGTTTTTAAATTAATTTATTATATTCTTTATTTGGAGTTCCTGATTTGTTTAAACCACTGTATACACAAATTTTTTATTCAAGTTAGTTTGTGGACTGGTTCTCCTCGTCTTCGTTGCAACTGCAGGAACCGCTAGATGAAGATCTGCCGTTTACCGACTACCGTTCATTGGGTACCAACTCACAAAATATCCCTACGAGAGTAATATAGTTTCTGCTTATCTGACAAATTAATAGTTCACTGATTTAATCAGAAACTTTAGTTAACATACGCTGAGTACATGCGTTGAGTTGTTTTTGTATAGCAATTCTTTCAGATAAAATTGTTTTGCATGAGCGACGTTTATTATCACTGCAGACGAGGTATTTTAAGTAGTTCTAAGTTTGAGAGTTAAGTAGTTGTTTCTAACATTGAATCAATTATCAGAAAAGTATTTCTACATAAATTAGTTAATTTCAGAACTTATTTAGTTGTTTTTTATATTGTTAAAGCATACAATTCAATTACTATTATTAATTATAGAATGATTATATATTATACTAGGTGGCGCAAAAGTCTTTACTCGATTTCCTAAGGCAGTAACTTTGTCAATAAAGAGAATGGCCTGTTTGATAATTATGTTTATTTAGACGTTTAAATTTGTTATAAGTCGCGAAGATAACATAAGTCAAGTGGCCGCCACCAGAGCTCATGCACATTTGGGCTCGTTTGACAACATTTTCCAAGACTTCTCTCAAAACTTCTGGCGATAAAGTATCCACTTTTTGTCAGATATTCTTTTTTAGGGCTGCCAATGTTTGTGGCCTGTTCGTATAGACCCGTGACTTTAAAAAACTCCAAAGAAAAGAGTCTGGAACGGTCAAAATCGGCGATCTTGCGGGACAGTGAAAATCGCCAAAACGGGGGATTGAGCGACCGAGAAACGCTTGCTACAGAATGTCCATTGTCGCTCGTGCTGCGTGCGCGGTTGCACCGTCCTGCTGGAACCACATGTTCTTCAAACACAATACATTTGCGTCAGCAAGAAGTCGTTAATAATGGTTCTGTAGCATTCACCAGTCACAGTAACAGTGTTGCCGTCGCCGTACTCGAACAAATATGGACCAATCACCTTTTCCTTCGTAGACCCCGCACCGAACAGTGACTTTAATGGCTTAGTGGATGTAATGCTCTTATTGCATTACACGCGGATTCTCAGTGCGCCAGAAACGATAATTTTGCCTATTCACGTATCTGCATAGGTCGAAATGTGCATCGTCGCTCATGATGATTTTCAATAGAAAATCATCCTCATCGCGGTCGAGGTTTAGGAGGGCTTGATTGTAATTTACATGCTATTGGCGGTCTGTAGACAGTAACTGATGCACTGTTTGCAGTTTGTACGGGAACATTTTCAAATCATTCCCCAAAATTCGCTGTAAAGACCATTTATTGATACCCAATTGTATAGCATGTCGTCTGGTTGATGTTTGAAGGTTCTCTTGAACATCTGCAGCCACAGTAGTGATATTCTCGATCGGACTGCTGCTCAGAGGCCGGCCACCTCTACTACGGTCCCGTATTGAGCCAGTCTGCTCGAGGCGAGCTGCTAAATGACGCAGTGTTTGCCCTGTTGGTGCCACATGACCAGGGAATCGACGACGAAATTCAAAATTCTTTTTGAGCCAAAACCACCGACCGATTATTATTTGTCAAAAACATTGACACAATATTATTCCACGTTCTTGAGGAGTATAGTGGATCATGGTTTGTCTACATGTATTTCACTTCTGTTTACTTCACAAATATCGAAGTCGCGGTAACATAAGGCGTTATTTGCAAAAATTAGCCCATCTCCCGATAGGATGACTTTTGCGCCACCTAGTAATATTACACCTGATAAGAGTAACAAATCTAGATTTACTCTTTTATTACTTTTATTTTGAATTTGTGGCTAAATATATGGTTACTGTTATTTATTAACTTGCTGACTCCGTAACATTTATCTTTTCTTTTGTGCAACTCATTGCATCATTTAGGAATGGGATTTTATTACATTAACTTAATTTTATTCATAAAATAATTAGTTTGAATACTTATAATTTTTTATACATACCTGTATCTTACTTATTGTTTAATAGAGAAAACAGTTTTATTGAACAGTTTTATAGAAAAGAGTTTATCTTACCCACCCCATGCTCTGTTGTGTTGTCTCTGTCTTTGTGTGATCCGCGCGTTGCAAGTCAATGGCATATATAATAGTTAAGCTATAATCTTACTCACATTCACTATTGGGAACAAATAGAGTTTCAAAAAATAAATTTCGAACCCACATACAATCCACCAATTAAGACATATTTTAATTGCTTTTGATGGCAATTTAAATTCTGTAAAAAATTAAATCCTTCAAGTTCGCCAATATGACCTTGTACTATAAATCAGTTGATTACAAAATCGATTCTAGTATTAACTCGCCTTGAACATCAATTTGTCAAATCTACTAATATCCAAAGTATCAAAAACTATGAATTCTGGGATCACTAATGCGAGACATCAGCAGTTTCATTGGTCACAAATCTACGAAAAAAAATTGCCCCTCATTTGAAACAAATCTGGAATCATGGTGGAAATAAGTAAAATTCATCCTCGTTTTTAACTTATACTCTTAAAGAAAATAAGTGCTCACTGTGTAAATTCTAATACAGTATTTATAAATTTTACGTTTTCTCTTTAAAATTTCCTAAAGAAATATCAAATTTGCAAGAAGAACAAAATATGGTGCACGAACTGTGTTGGAAGTAAGCGTATTATAAAATGTAGTTCAAATAGTAACTGCAAAGTGTGTAAATTAAAACACCATACTTCATTACAGTTTCTTGAAAACTCAATCTCGGGTTAAAACGCTTTATTTAATTCTTAGCCTTAGTTTGGAGATATTATACTTACTATTTATTTTGAATTAATTAATATTCATAGCTTGATGGTAATTTAGCATACCGCTAAGATGTTTTGCTCCCAAAATCGCAGAATGATTGAAGAATATTCTTCAGACTTTCATTTTGCTTGAAGACAAGTAAGGTTCATAATAACGAACTATCTAACTAACCGTAAATAGCCACGCACAAAAAAGAAGAAAAAAGAAGGTAAAAAAAGAATAATTTTTCCTTGTTTGCGTGCAATAACCAAAGTATTTTAGAATGAAAGGAGATGAAATTGAAAATAAGCAAAAGAATATTTATGTATAGCATAATAAACAAAATAGGTCCTGGAGTCAATGAATCTACTAAGAGTAATATATATTTATTTATTTTCCGAATGAAATTAAATTATTATTACTAAGTAATAAAGTGATAACACAAGGCATAAATCGTATCCCGTATGTTGTTGGTTGTTTCGAGTTCAGTTATATGAAAATCAGAGCTGCATATGGGTTGGTGCTGTTATGGAAATAATTGTAAACTAAGGAAACCTCGTCAAGACATGACGGCCAAACCTCCCTCCCCAAAACCCTTCCCCGCCGGTTTATTCTATATACATACATACATACGGAAATTCTACTTTACGAAATGATAAGAATAAAACCAAAAATCGATCTTTTTTAAAACGTCCTTGAAAACGTCTATTAGTACATATTTCAAAAACATGACATAAAATAGTGTTGGCAAATTTACTGCGTTTTATACAAACAATATGAAACTGCTCTGAATTATCAATTGCCATCAGCTATTATTTGTATAATTCGCCTGTTGTCCATAATTCTCAACTATGCGGGTTTTGTCTATGCAGCCTAACAATTTTTTAAACATTAACCGCTTATTAATGATAGAAGTGGACGGCTACATCACCCTTTATAAATAAATTTATAAACGGGAGTAGTTACGAAACTCACCACCGTGGGAAGTGAGAGGGCGCCCCAAGTGAATTTCCGGTTCGTCCGTCTCAAATTAAACGTTTTAGAGTTTTTCAAATTAAAAATATAAACATTAGAAATATATAAAAATTAAGTAGTGTTGACTATTTTACACAACGAAAGCTTTTGATATAAAAAAGGAATCGCGTAAATCGACCGTGGAACTCTCAAACGAACTGGAACAAAATAAGCCTTGTGTTTTAAATATATAGTGGGATGACATTGCATAAAAGAAATATTTGAACTTTTTCCTTCACGTTGGCTAGCAAAATATAAATATATACGATGAAAGATTGGCTAATTAAAAATAAAAAATTAATTATTTTCAATTTAATCATATATTTTAAAATTAAGAATAACTGCTGTTAGATCGTAGATGTATTTTATAATTAATTTGAGATTCAGAATGACAGTAAACTTTGGAAATATTTTTCAACTTCACTCTTTTATAGATTCTTATATGATTAGAAATACTTTTTAATTGATAATGCAATAGTTACATAAAAATGTTACGCGAGTTCTTGACTAACTCAAGTTTACGTAAGAATAAGTTGGGCGCCAATTAAATAACTTAAATTAACTGAATTAAATTATTAAGAAAGACTCCTCTCAGGGCGAATGTGGATTCTTGTGGTTTTTAAAAAATATACAAATTGAAATTGAAATCACTTTTAAAATTGAAACCTTAATTAAGTTTAACTATTACTAAATTGCTCAATTCCTTAACTACACCTCACAAAGATTATCTTTTCTTTTCTCAGGTACCAGTTACATAAAAGAAATAACTTCCTACCTTTTATAAAGAGTTGCATCTTTCCTTTTAGGTATAATCGTCTTTTCCAAGCCATTGGCAGCGTATGTCACCTTATGCTGATCCAATCCTGGATTCCAAATTCGGTTTAATAACCTTCGGATGGACTTTCCATTTAACACCATTCACACACTTGATATTGATTACACACTTTCTGTTTAATTAATAGCGGGTACTATTTCCCTTGTTCGAAGAATATTCGTTGTATTTGTTTTATGTGTTTAATTAAATAAAATATCAGTTTATGGTTTTAACGAAGATTTATTCACATTAGCTAAACTTTACTTTAGCTAATAATTACTTTAGCTAGTAATTTAAATTAAAGGTGGTTCTTTATAACACTTTTACAATTTATAATAACTATACACTTTCGCCGTATATTAACACATCAATCAACTTGTCTTGTCTATGCTAGACTAATTATTTACTTTTGTACAATATTATTTTTCACGACCTTTACTCTGTCGCTTTATATGCTGGACTGAACTTTACATACGTTCTCGTTCGTCGTATTTTAAAGACTGCTTAAAAACAATAATGTTCCTTTCGCTTAAATACTAACTATTTACATCATCACGTTACTGAATTTGACGTCACCTTACCATCTAATACAATAACTGTACACTATATACAATACATAACAGCAGATTAATATTGTTTGTCACAGTGACACATATCTATTATAGATTTATTACACAACACTTTATGCAAAAATGATCTATTTACATAAACAAAAACCTTAGAGAATCTCATTTCCCGTTGATATTTACTCATTTGAAATTACTCCTAAATGAATTACATAATAACAATAACTTCGCACAACTGGATGTTACGTATTCTTAAGAATTTAGTGAGTAAACTGTTTGATAACAAATAAAGAAACATGGATTATTTAACCTTATTAAAAAGTACACATTGGTTGTATAATCAATGACACACAAGTAAATAACATAAAAATATTTTTAACTGGAAAAGTTGCTAAAATATTTCTAAAGTGTTAGTTTTTAACAAAGATTTTAAAATTTTACATAATTTTCAAAAAATTTCCAAAATTTTGCAACTAAAATCTACAGCAATAGATAACACTTTTACACACATGCCGTTTAGAAGTGTATATAAGTAATTTTTTGAATTTCTATGGGTTGATCCCTTTCTGTGGAACTACGTTCAATAATGTATGTTGTCAATAACAGATTTAGTATGGAGCGTACATTCACAGCTTCCATGGTTTTACTTTCGTCAGTTGTAAACTGACAATCCCCCCCAGATAAACACTAACCTAAGGGATCAATGCAGTCGGAAAAGTTCCTCTGCGGACATGCGTCTACCCAATCCCATGTTTGCCTGGGTTATCGGATGACGTAGTCAGAAAGTAATGTGTGGTAGAGTTACACGCAAGTGTTTCTCGACGAAGACTCATAAACGATGCGGAGGAAGTTCTGCTAACGCTAGCTACGGTACTAGCTTGGAGAGCTAGTAGAGGGTGGATAGGTAACTTTGCTCCAACCAGTGGGTTACTGGTAACATTTGCTATGCAAATGCGTGCTGATTGGGCGTATCTCAAACACTTCCTCCTGGAAGGAACCTGGGGATTAAGTCTATTGGCAGGTGTCCCACCTAAATTAATCTTTTTCCAGAAATGCGTCGGCCACTAATCAGACAGTACTATCCATAGTACTAGATAAACTATAAATAATAGTCGATAGTACTCTCACCAAAAGTACTTGTCAGGGGTTCAACCTGTTATTGTAATGTTTTTCTCTATCCTCTCTCTCTAATAACGGTAAACACGAATTACACATTACACGATTGCTGCTCTACCAGTCACGACTTTGTTCTGTACCAACTTATTTACGAGGCAAAAAAGTTTAGCCGTTGATACTATCTTGAATGGAGATAGTTGGTGTACTTGTAAAAACAATTCTACGTACATTCGGTTAACGATCTTGCTATCTGTAACTAACTTCAGTTGCTTTGAGACAAGGTGTCATAAATAAATTGATTTTACATTTTGTTTAAACAAAATAATTTTTAGCAATTTAGGCAAAACCTAGGGACGACCTCCAGACTTAAAAAAATAAGGATTACTCTACTGATCTTATTTCTATGCAATTTTTGTAAACACACAGAAAGAAGTACATTGTAATTAGGTATGTTAAAAGTACTACTTAAGTGGTTGTTGGAGTTAAACGATCTCTCAGAATATTTCAGAAACTCTGCAACACTAATAACTGGAACTACTGAAATACTTTCTTAAATAACATTTTCGGTTGGAAAATTACCAATTAAGAACTATGCGCGCCTGTTGATGCTTCATAGAACCACACATGTGCGAAATTAACAAGGTTTTGTGCAAAAAGGCGCGTATAAGGAAGCGTGAAAATAAGACACTTAATAATATTACAATTCATCCGTTTAATTTTAACGTTCTGTCTAATAAAAATTAGGGTGCTGACTTAAACATTATAAAGACATTACCATCAAAAAGGTATTCTTTAATGGTCACACATTTTTTAAATACCCTTTAAAGCGGATTTAATGGTATATTAAAATAAAGTCTCTAATAAATTTTAGTTTTTTCTTTTTTTCTACTAATAAAAACCAACAGTCTATACATTAAAACTAGATTTTCATCAGCAGAGTACATGAATATCCACTTTCATTATAGGATGTAGTACGGTAAGCCACTAGCGCCGTATCTGCAGTCGAGTGCCAACAAAGATTTCCACAAAACGAGTCCCTACTGTAGTTTGTTTATTGGTCAATTTAATTTTAGTGACCATTCCCGACCGTTTAAGCGGTTTTTCTGTTTTTATTAGTAAATATAAAATTTGTTATTCCGGTTTTTATAAAATGAATCTGAATAATCATGATGCAAAAAGGGTTTTGCGCATTTACAACGATGAGTCTTGTCCTCATTCACAACGCAATGTTAATTTTTACTGTTTAATTTTATAAAACCACAATATAGTAATCCAAACGACAAAAAATGTTATCATTTGAAGAAAGCAAGGAAGATTACAAAAGTCCTTTTAAGGCAAGCTGCTCCTAAAATTATACAAGTAGGAGTACTGAAATCCAAACATTCCTTAGACAATGTCTTTAAGATATTACATTTTTCTAAGATTAAAAAATCTCTTTTTTGTAAAATTATTTTGTACGTATATAAAAAAGGATAAATCACGTTCTTACAGGAAGTGTTGGTTGAAATACTAAGTAAGTGTTGACGCTTGCTTTGCTTCAAATTTGTGTATCAAAATAACTACGTGTAGACTACTCCAAGTAAGAATACAATTTATGTAGTTTTTTATTTCTAAAAGAATACGCTTCCACATGCTTGCTATACACGTCTATTTTTATTACCAATCTGTTGTCTACTAGTTAAATATTGCAGTATATTATCAGGAACGGTAAGGGCAATTTACTGGCAAAAACAATACTTGGAAACTGAGCGAAGCGTAGTCTCCAATTTTGTCTTGTGAGACCGGTACAATAAACAATAAACATTCACGTTGCGTGGGTTATAGTATTTTTGCACGATCGAAAGAAAAAATTAAATGAAGTTACTCATTTTTACTAAACATACTGATTAAATCGGACTCAATTAACGAAGCAGTTTTTAATTTTCTAAAATCTATTGCTATGGTTTTATGCTTTCTTATTTCGTTATGTCCTATTTAATTCGCACGAAAATTAATTCAGGTCATAAACATGTCATACGTTTATCTTAGCAGTGTGTTAAACCAACATAGCAATTTTTATGCTGTATGCGGGTAGTAAGTGTGACAAAGATGGCACGAAAACACCTAGCACGCGTACCAAAGTGAAAATGCACTTATTAGTAGCTGAACCCCTCCCACCCTGAACCACCCATTTCACGGTACAAATCTATAGAAATAACCTTTAATTTTTTTCTTTACAATCTATGAGCTTAAGAAACCAGTACGTACCCTGAACTACATTTTGTCGGAAAAGAGATCTTAGACGCGGCATAAGTACAGTAAGTATTGTGTGGAGTTTCAACAGATTTATGTGCATCAAATTAAAGTAAGTACGGAACTGTTCATTATTTAGTTCATTCTATTTAGCAAAAATTGATTGATTGATGCGCTACAATTGGCGCCCATGCATGGCACTTTTTTTCAGTAAATGTTAAAATGCTACAAAATAAAAAATAGAGAAAGTATTACCACATTACATACGTATAAAATATAATCTATCAATAATAATACTAAAATAAATTTACATAAAATTCTTAATAATATAAATTCAAGAAAATTTATAGTTTTTATTATCCATTAAATTTAACTGCTTAACTCCTAGAAAAAAATCAATCCCACACAGTAAACAATCAACTCAAATACTAGAATAATGGACTATCGATAAATATAAGTTCAGTACATGTAAATACATTTAAATAAAATCAAATGTTTAAGAACATACGTATGAAGAGTAATCATCAAGCAATACAACCGTACAATATACTATGCATATCTAAAGTTTCTAATAATTAACTAAATACCATAAAGTATTAACATTAATAATCTTTCTAAGTTTAAATGATTTTAAATCGTTAAATTTATTGTCCAAGATTATTAATTAAAAAATTAATAAACCTGGGTTCAGTTCATTCTAGAAGGCAGAATACATGTTAATTCCAGTACCTACTTATTTTGATTAATAAATGAAAAAAGAATATGAGAAAATACAAATTTGAGATGATAAAGAAAAATAAAGTTCAACAAATAGGAAACTTAACTCGTAAAAAATAAATTAATACAAAAATTATCCTCCAATCAAATATTCTTTATAAAGATCTCTAACAAACTACAGGGTGTATGACGCAAATATTTTTGTTTCGCCCGTTGACGAAAATCGACTCCAAACCTTCTAGTTTCGTGCAGAATTAAAATGATGACGTTTATGACTTCTTATTTCGTGCTTTATTTACCTGCACATGTTTACCTAGTCTTATCTAAATATCAAGTATGATAGTAACTTTAATATTCTACACTTCAGTCAACACAGAGTTAGCTAAGAAATTAAGCAAATTATTTCTCTCTTTGGTACTGTCTTTTACTTAAGCAGCATTTGTTTACCATTAGTAGCGCTAAAAACAAACGGAAACTTTACTTAGTTTAGATTATTGATGGATAATACAGATGTACTGGATAATAGAGGCTAATAAGTGTACTTTTCTAATACAATTTTCTTCAATTCAAAGTTTGACTAAAAAACGTTTTTTTCTTTGTACAGAAATATCTAAAGCGTCAATTGTTTTGGGTACTTGTATGTGAGTATCTAAGTATCTAAAATATTTAATTTAAAAAATTCATATAACTGGTCAATCAATCGAACTGGTTTAAAAATCACATAATTACTTAAATAATATGAGAAAAATTTAGTCTTAATTAATACTTTGTATTAATACTTTAGATATTTTATATTTGGTATGAAAGAATAAAATATTGAGCAGAAAATTAACAATTTGTATGTAGAAATCCAATTTTAAGAAGTAAGCAAAGTCAACACGTAAATACCAAATGAGCGTGCAAAAGTCATTAGTACCGAATTTGGTTGCCCATCTGGTTTACGCACGAAACGAGAAGGTTTTGCAGCTTAGCACGAAACGCTTACAAATCATGACGCACTAATATTCTTCATATCTCAATCACAAAACAACAAAAATTATACACCCAACCTCTTAACTAATCATTGGTTGATATGAAGCTAATCAAATTCAACACGAAGCAATCCAAATAAAAAAATGCAAGCATTAAACAGAATGGAAATCGCCAATCGTAGATGCTTAGGAAATAAGGCCTAAATACCTAAATAAACAACCAAAGAAAATAACAGTATACAAGTATGAAGAAAACTGTAAAAACATCTCAACTGGTTCTCTGAATTAATAAACACACAGGCAAAGGTAATATACTACAGTTTACTGGAGTTTATTCGAGTCGTGTGTTTTTATTCTCATTAGGAGCTTTCTCTTTAATTATCCCAAAACATTTCTTGAAAATTATACTTATAACCGCGATATTGCATTTAAATATTCCGCCATTATTATTACAATATTGTTAAAACATATTCTCAAAAACCAATATTGGCTAAATCATTTTAATATTGTCCCAATTATGTAATGTAGGTTCAATATTGCCCCACTATTTTGTGCTTTTTGGGAAATAATAAAATCAGATGTAAATTACAATAAATCAAACTCAATTCAAATATGTACAGATACATACAAATATCTACAGAGCAATGCTAAGGGCACCTACCACAGGACTTGGAAATGGATTGTTATTATTAACCACTGTGGAGTTCAACTCATTAGGTATAATAACTATGTGCCTATATTGATTGATCAATTCCGTCCTAGGGCTTTTAGGTTCTAAAGTAAATGTACTGACTGTGAAACACACAAAAACAAGAGTTGGTTTTGAGGCACGCATAAGATTTTAAGTTAACACCTAAACTGTAAGCTTAATTATGCTATTACCAGAAATAATCATTCCTTTATTTTACCATGCTATGCCAGAACAACACTTTGTTTATTTAATTAATTATTATTAATTATCTAAAATTTCCAAACGGAAGATTTAATATTCAGACTAACTAACGGATACATACAATTTAAAACCAAACCACTTACTCAACATAAAAAGGAACGAATATACATAAAACGTAGGTGAAAGAAAGTACCGCTACAGGTAAAGATAGACATTACTTTTCTCCAAAAAAAACTTTAACATCAACTCAACTTTAAACATTTTCATGTGAAAAGAAATATAAATAAATAAAGTAAACTGTAGTAAACCAACCAGTTGTTATTTCAACTTCGAGTTATATTATTAATTAAGGCTATTGGTGGTTATATCTTGCTATGTTTTACATTACTAATTTTTCTTAAAATCATTTACTTCATTTAGCTGCCCCTGTATGTAATAACATAGTTAAATAAATTGGTTATTATTTAATTTGCTTTGTGACAAAATATCTTTCTATATCTGTAGTAGATAGGCTAGGCGGGTTCTAGCGCAAAATCCCATGTTATTTCTTATGAAGGTCCAAGATAGAATTTTTGGTCAATCTCAAGGTCATTCGCGGTCTAGCGCGTGACCTCACAGCGCTCGCGTTATACGCGGATCAGCGTGCGATATTACCACGTATACGGATCAAATCTACATATTACATTATGATTGATGCAGTCGTCCGAGATCGTAATGATTTTATAATGAAGGCATCGCGACACTCTAGGGCTTCACCCCAGAAGGAAGGTCCCCTATACACGGTCCAGCATGCGATATTACCACGTATACAGGCAACTCTACATATCACATTATGATTGATGCAGTCATCCGGGGGATCATAACGATTTTATAATAAAGACATCGCAGCACTCTAGGGCTTCTTATTCTATAATACCTTCTTCTTTTATCTCCGAAATAATTGGAATTATTTCGTTTTCATTCAGACTGTTGCCGGCTTCTTTTACAGCAAATAACAATCGTTTAGCTATCCAACTTCCCCCGATAAAAATATATATTTGTATAATAATAATTAATTAACATTTATATTGATAATGAATTCAAATAAATTCCTGAAAACACTCTAAATAGAATACGACTAACAAGGCCCGCATTTAACCGCTATTTTTTCTCTTTTTAGGTTTAACTACATTTCGTACACTCTAACTTTTGTAATATCTTATAGTAAAGAATATTACTCTCAATCAGGATCACACCATATGACTGTTCATATCGAGCATTTCATTTTCTATATCTCATTTGCATATAACATTTCAACTACAGACATTCCTAAAATATAAATCTATTAGTCATAACATTTAAAACGTGTAACATAACATGTAGAAACTTGTCATTTCAGTTCTCAGAACCGGATCTATAAGGATTATCTCTACGCCAACAAGAAACCTCAAGTAAAATGTATTGTTTCATCCGATGCCCGTCAAATATTTCTTATCATAACATACCATTATGTTCAAAACAATGCAAATATAATTACTTTCAATATAGTCACTTGTTTAGTATTACTTATTTCTTAGGAATGAAGGTAGATTACATCTAAGCTTCATTATCTCTTTAACACAACATTTTAAACTGTTAACTAAAAATCATAAATGAATATATTCCTTATTGAAACCCGATATGTAATATAAAAATCTTATATTATTATATAGCTAGTAGATTTCCCCTAATTAGACAAAGTTCGATTATCTACGAATCACTAACAGGAAATATATAAATAGGGATTAATGTTTTACACTGATACCATTATAGCAAGGTGCAACTTTTATTGCTTTATATATCATAAACGCGTTGTTAGTGTAAGCTATTAAAAAGATAGTAGTCATATTGAAATTAATATCAAGTCTAGCGTTTTACAAGAAACGGTTATCATCTAATTGCTATCATACACGGATTAAACTAAACTATATATTAAGAAATATTAATTACGGCTTTTATAGCATCTAACAGGAAAAAAGATTACATTCAATCAGGATCACAACATATATCATTAACTAGATATCATAAATAAATATATTATATATTGAAGGTTGAGTAAAGACATGAGGATATCCATCGTTTGACTAATGTCTATTTATTAAAACAAGTAAGTTATGAAATGAAGCAGGGAGTCTATTCTATGAACAATGCTTAATACTTTTATGATTCTTCTAGCCTATAGATCTGCAGTTAGAAACTCGAGTAGGCTAAATGCTCACAATTCACTTACCCTATCATCATCATATCGTACAATACAAACATTCCATATTATTATTAAAATTTTATAAATAAAACGATAAAACAAAATTATAGTTTTTCACCTATTTCTATGTTAAACGTATTCATCGTACATGAAAGCACGTACGGTAGCAAGATCTAGAATGCTCCTACCCCTCAGAAGTGAAAGGCTTCAACAACTTCAGATCAGCAAACTGAAAAAAACTTGATAGAGTTAGCATCTAACTCAGAATGTCATACAGAGCTATCAACTAAATCCTATACAGCTTTCACTTAATTGTACGAATAACTCGTTCAACTATTGAAGTCTTAATCACGGAATACGTAGAGTAATGATTTATGTTGTATTCATTCATTAACTTTAACTCGATATATACAAATTCATATATGAGAGAAATGTTATATAAGTCAATACAGCCCTATAACTATCATTTATTGAGCTATACAAGGAGATTCATATCTACGCTAAACGATAAGACGAGGTGAAAGAATAGGTACATTTAACATGCGTATGCTACAATTATCTAATTTTCTAGTTTTCTAGACGTAATGTAATTTTGAACAGATTTTAACCCTTTTCGTTATATCTACTACCCTTGTAAGCGATTTCTACATATAAGTTCTTATTGTTTATACACCATATAGATATTCGTAGCATCTAAAGTAAACTCTTATTTAAACGTTATTTTATAATATATCATACATTTCAGCAACTCCGAAATATGAAGATATGTAATAATATACTATATACTTTTGTAGGATATTCGTCATATCTATAGTAAACTCGTATGATTATCCGTCTCTATCGTAACCCAGTATGTAAGGACATTATGTTAAATACTATGTCATACATGTAAATAAACATTTCTAAGAGTTTGTTAGGTCACCTAATCTGTTATAATATTACTATGATATTAGATCTCGTCGATTACAGTTTTACCATTAGGACATACTTAGTAGGTTAGAACCTAGGATTTTCTTTCTTTTAAGTATGAAACCTCCAATGTTAAATACTATCTCATACATGAAAATCAACATTTCTTTAAAGAGTTAATGTATGACATAGTATTTAACTTAATGTCCTTACATACTGGGTTACGATAGAGAGGGATAATCATACGAGTTTACTATAGATACGACGAATATTCTACAAAAGTATATAGTATATTATTACATATCTTCATATTTCGGAGTTGCTGAAATGTATGATATATTGTAAAATAACGTTTAAATAAGAGTTTACTTTAGATGCTACGAATATCTATATGGTGTATAAACAATAAGAACTTATATATAGAAATCGCTTGCAAGGGTAGTAGATATAACAAAAAGGGTTAAAATCTGTTCAAAATTACATTACGTCTAGAAAACTAGAAAATTAGATAATTGTAGCATACGCATGTTAAATGTACGTATTCTTTCACCTCGTCTTATCGTTTAGCGTAGATATAATCTCCTTGTGTAGCTCAATAAATGATAGTTATAGGGCTGTATTGACTTATATAACATTTCTCTCATATATGAATTTGTATATATCGAGTTAAAGTTAATGAATGAATACAACATAAATCATTACTCTACGTATTCCGTGATTAAGACTTCAATAGTTGAACGAGTTATTCGTACAATTAAGTGAAAGCTGTATAGGATTTAGTTGATAGCTCTGTATGACATTCTGAGTTAGATGCTAACTCTATCAAGTTTTTTTCAGTTTGCTGATCTGAAGTTGTTGAAGCCTTTCACTTCTGAGGGGTAGGAGCATTCTAGATCTTGCTACCGTACGTGCTTTCATGTACGATGAATACGTTTAACATAGAAATAGGTGAAAAACTATAATTTTGTTTTATCGTTTTATTTATAAAATTTTAATAATAATATGGAATGTTTGTATTGTACGATATGATGATGATAGGGTAAGTGAATTGTGAGCATTTAGCCTACTCGAGTTTCTAACTGCAGATCTATAGGCTAGAAGAATCATAAAATTATTAAGCATTGTTCATAGAATAGACTCCCTGCTTCATTTCATAACTTATTTGTTTTAATAAATAGACATAATTCAAACAATGGATATCCTCATGTCTTTACTCTACCTTCAATATATAATACATTTATTTATGATATCTAGTTAATGATATATGTTGTGATCCTGATTGAATGTAATCTTTTTTCCTGTAAGATGTTATAAAAGCGGTAATTAATATTTCTTAATATATAGTTTAGTTTAATCCGTGTATGATAGCAATTAGATGATAACCGTTTCTTGTAAAACGCTAGACTTGATATTAATTTCAATATGACTACTATCTTTTTAATAGCTTACACTAACAACGCGTTTATGATATATAAAGCAATAAAAGTTGCACCTTGCTATAATGGTATCAGTGTAAAACATTAATCCCTACTTATATATTTCCTGTTAGTGATTCGTAGATAATCGAACTTTGTCTAATTAGGGGAAATCTACTAGCTATATAATAATATAAGATTTTTATATTACATATCGGGTTTCAATAAGGAATATATTCATTTATGATGTTTAGTTAACAGTTTAAAATGTTGTGTTAAAGAGATAATGAAGCATAGATGTAATCTACCTTCATTCCTAAGAAAGAAGTAATACTAAACAAGTGACTATATTGAAAGTACATACATACGTATATTGAAACAATACATTTTACTTGAGGTTTCTTGTTGGCGTAGAGATAATCCTTATAAATCCGGTTCTGAGAACTGAAATGACAAGTTTCTACATGTTAATTATGTTACACATTTTAAATGTTATGACTAATAGATTTATATTTTAGGAATGTCTTTTAGTTGAAATGTTATATGTAAATGAGATATAGAAAATGAAATGCTCGATATGAACAGTCATATGATGTGATCCTGATTGAGAGTAATATTCTTTACTATAAGATATTACAAAAGTTAGAGTGTACGACATGTAGTTAAACCTAAAAAAGAAAGAATTGCGGTTAAATGCGGGCCTTGTTAGTCGTATTCTATTTAGAGTGTTTTCAGGAATTTATTTGAATTGATTATCAATATAAATGTTAATTAATTATTATTATAAAAATATTTATTTTTATCGGGGGGAGTTGGATAGCCAAACGATTGTTATTTGCTGTAAAAGAAGCCGGTAACAGTCTGAATGAAAACGAAATAATTTCAATTATTTCCGAGATAAAAGAAGAAGGTATTATAGAATAAGAAACCCTAGAGTGTCGCGATGTCTTTATTATAAAATCGTTATGATCCCCCAGATGACTACATCAATCATAATGTGATATGTAGAGTTGCCTGTATACGTGGTAATATCGCATGCTGGACCGTGTATAGGGGACCTTCCTTCTGGGGTGAAGCCCTAGAGTGTCGCGATGCCTTCATTATAAAATCATTACGATCTCGGACGACTGCATCAATCATAATGTAATATGTAGATTTGATCCGTATACGTGGTAATATCGCACGCTGATCCGCGCATAACACGAGCGCGGTGAGGTTACGCGCTAGACCGCGAATGACCTTGAGATTGACCAAAAATTCTATCTTGGACCTTCATAAGAAATAACATGGGATTTTGCGCTACAATCCGTCTAGCCTATCTACTATCTGTTTCGATGTATTTTAGGTTGCCTACGTCTGACTACTACAGTATGCTCGTAAGCCACTTTTATTATAGTCTCGAGTTATACCACACTCGAAAACTACATTTTAATGTCCTCGTATGTATATAGTTACGCCTAAAAAGCATTAAACTGGAGTTAATGTATTAATTTGATTTTATTTTCAGTAGTACATGAATACCATTTATTTACTTTTGTTTAAATCAGGAAAAGCGATTGTGTAACACCTATTCGTGTTTTCAAATAATAAGTTCGACTGAGTCGTTCACGCAACAGTGATTATTCTGTTCGTAGCTTTTACAGTAAATAAATGATAAGTTCTAACATCTGTTTCATATACGCCTTGCTTATAACGTAATACACATTTGGAGAAAGCCCATCTGTCATTACATATAGTACTACATTACGTGTATTTATAGAATTCAACTATTTTCCTAGAATATGTCTTCCGGCATACAAGTCATTTAGTAAAATTACTAAAAAGTGCATTTAATTCTACACGCAAGTTGAATTTACTGCATAAAGTAATGTATGTGCATATCAGATACCATAGTTAGCAAGCTGTAATATTATGTATGACGTATATTATTCTCCTTTCAGTCCTAAAATGGTAATATTCGAATTATTAACATTAATCTTTGTCGGACAATATCTAGAAAAAATATTCCCTAGCAGATGAAGTGGCCAGGGAGTGTAGGAATATTGACTAATGCATCAGAGATAATGTTTTCAATAAACAAATCCAGTTTGAACCTTTATACTATTCTAATATTATTTTAAAGAAACGTTCACAAACTCAAACGGGCGACTACCAATTTTCCAGTCAGAAGATGGACTGGAAAGATCTACTTTATCTAGACGGGTATCTAAAAATTAATTTATTCCTATAAATAAATATTAATTATTCTTGGAGCTTCTTTTTTCCAGTCCACTGAATGTAACTCATCGAGTTTTGGAGCCTTGCACTATTCTAATGACCAAAACTTAGCCATTTTTGGTCACATTTTGGAAATCTTTTCTATTGGGAAGATAAGAAGTGCAGTTTTACAAAAAAGCAAAAATAACGAAAATCGGTAAAGAAATGACTGAGTTATAGCCTGAAATAGTCACGTAAGAATGTATTTTTTGGAAATTTTTAAATTTGAGGGGTTTGTAATGATATTTACTCAACAAATGAAATTTCTTTCGTTTCATTTATTAAAGATTTATTTTGTTGCATTTCTAGGAATTTTTAAAAATTGGTTAAGAAATTATGATTTTCATTATTTTAATCTGTCATTATGTATAGTCCAGCGTCCAGTTCTATACATTTTACCTTTTTTTGCCTGTTTTTGGATGTTTTCTATGTCAGTGCCCTTATTAGAAATCTAAGTCTTCGATCATGGCTGGACTTCTCGCGGACTGATATACTGACGAAACGAGGAAAATTTCGGCCCTTTTTTGGTTTTCTCAAAATTTCTCTAAATGATGAGTTTTACGACGAAAATGGTTTTTAATTTTAAAATAGACTAAGTTTGCTACATTTTGAGTGCAGAATGATTTGCTGAACCCAATAATTGTCAGGATACAGCTCTTCAAAGCTTTGCTAGTTGTGATCTTTATCAATGATCAAGCTAGTTTTGGAAAATTTGTGGGGGGGTGAGAAAACCAGTCTGTGAGCTTATCCCTGTCATCATTATCCCGAGTAATGTGAGAAGACTGGATATCCACATGTTGCTCAGATATTAATATCACAGTATTCCTTAATTTCGTCAAAGTTGTTCTGAATATGTACCATTCCTAGAGTCCATGGACTGAACAGACTGTATGTTATCCTACGACCACGGTTTAGTCCTCCAGAGCCTTTCCATTTTCTTCATCAATACTATGGATATCTGCCGATATACCGGACTAAAACTGTTTTGTGCGCCTGATGATGAAATAACCTTCAGTTATAAATTTATGATATTCAGCAGTACCCACTATTTCTGTTAATTATATCAACATGTCTTGCAAATAGAGATGTACACACTCGACAAATAAATGCATGAATGAATGGCAACATTTTTTGGTCGGAAACAAGATGAAGAGACCAGAGTCCTATTCTCTCCTAGCTCTATCAAGGCAACACTCAAAGTGTAGCAAATTTAGTCTACTTTAAAATTAAAAATAATCACTTTCGCCGTATAGCACATTGTTTACAAGATATTATTCTATTCTAAGTTTTCATTGTTTTTCAATATGGAGGCCGCGTTCCAAGATCGAAAACTTGGATTTTTAATAAAGACCTCAACATACAAAACATATCCAAAACTCAGAACTACCCGATCTATTATAAGGTAAGACCTGTGTTTCTGACATATTAACTGGACTATTAATACAAATTTAAATTTTTCTAAAAATATTTGATATATGCTTTTATGAACTTCATCACTGAAACATTTTCTTCATGATCATCATCTTCAGATCATTCCTTAGCTCTAAAATCGGTTATCACTTTACGTGGCGTCTCTCTTCATTTCGTGGAAGAAAAATTACACACATAGGTACATTTGCAAAATATATGTTTATTATTTAATAAAGATCGCCACAAAAAAATAAATTACGTACTTTGCTTTAATCTCACTATTTACACTTGCAGTAATCAAATAAGTATCACACGCTTAAAACTTTAACGTGGTTTTTTGTTGAACTTTAGTTTTACATTGTTAAGAACACGTGATGCGCAGCAACAATCGAACGTGTGCTAATTTGGTTTCATAGATACAAATAATATTATTGAAACTAGCTTAAACGGCCGGCCGGGCGCTGAAGCGCCCTTGCACGAGTATGCTTCACAACATAACAAGAACCTCCTACCCCAACCCCATCCCTCTCTATAATAACGACGTCGAAAAAATTCGCAGTGCACATTCCTAGATGCAGCGAGGCAAAAATAAAATTCATATTCACAGCGCTCAGCCTCGCTGCATCTAGGAATGTGCACTGCGAATTTTTTCGACGTCGTTATTATAGAGAGGGATGGGGTGGGGGTAGGAGGTTCTTGTTATGTTGTGAAGCATACTCGTGCAAGGGCGCTTCAGCGCCCGGCCGGCCGTTTAAGCTAGTTAAACCTTTAATTTTAATTGTTCGCAGTGTTTTAAAAAAAATTAGCCAGTGAACACCGCCTGGTCACGGGCAATACAACGGTGAAAACCGTTTTTAAAAATATTAAGCCGTTTAGGAGGAGATGAGTCCCAAGCAACCAAGCACTTAATTAATTATTTTAGTGACACGCTCCTTATAAGAAAGCTTGATGCGATAGAACTGTGGCTCTGCCTTTTTTAGTTGTAATCATATGACAACTGTGGCGTCTCCCGACGTGACATCTCTCCTGAATTTACCTTAGAAAATGGGTCTTGTAGAACTCGTTAAGAAGAACTAAGGCGATATGCAATGGTTTATCTATACATACAACAATCGAATATTCGAACACTCTCGATGATAGGTGATAGAAGGTTAGACTCTAGGAGCTGCAGCCGCTGACATGCGCTATAGCTATTTCTAGCACTTGTAATTAATATATTGTAGTACTTTTAACTACTGCACGCATATTAAATTAAGTAATGATATAAATAAAACCTAGAGTTGATTGTGGAACACGTCTATTAGAATTTCAAATACATGACTTATAAAAATTATTTTTTTGAAATTGTCATTCAAATAATCCATAATTTTTCATTTTTATGCAGGTTAAAACAGGTATTAACAAATAGTATGTTTACAATTACTATAATATAAAATTAATGCATTGTATTGCAAATACTTCTTATAGATACGTTTATTGCAGTTTTTGTAGCTATTTACGTGAAGTGCACTAACCTAAAAATAAATATTGTTGTTTTAAACTTTCTATAACTTCATAATTTTAGAGAATGCATTTTCTCTTATCATTCATGTGGTAATCTTATTAAAACGTTAAATTACATCCACATATGTCATAAAAAGTCGCAGTTTAGTGTCTTATACAGAAATAACTATTTTTCTATTTTGAATTGGTTTTTGTTTGTTATTTTAAGATTGTTATATCTTCTTGAGTATTATAACCAGTGAAATATAAACTTACAACTAGTAGAAATAGACGCAGCACATATCTACGTGTACAGACCCCAAATGAAAGTGATCTATCTGAAAGCGTGGGTAATTCCGAAAACTATCACGCTAAGAACTTACAAAGCACTCCAAGTGAATGCGTGTCAAAATAAATATTTTTTAATTTATCCATTTAAAAATGTAAAAAATTAAGAAAAAATATAAATTAAGTTGTAAAAAATTTTGTTTATGAGTTATGACGTAAGCGATAATTTTTTAAATGGAAACCCTAATTTTTTATGGTGAATTTGGAAAAAGCATGAAATTCTTAGACCAAATATGATAAAAAAGTGTGATATTGTATTTTTCTATTTGGAAGATATTGTACATAATAGTAATGAAAAATCGAAAACACGTCAAATAGGTCAATGATTTGATAGCTTATTGACTGTTTCATTGCGTATAATGTATTGAAATTATTATGAAATACAAAAGAAACAAGAAATAACAAAGTAAAGAAAAACAATTAAATTAAATGTTCGAACTGACCACCATTTTGTGCAAGGCAGTACCCGTGTATGTACTGAAATTCGTCACGAACTTTACGCAAAGTCTCGGGTGGAATTACTCTTATTTCTGTGCGAATTCTTTGCTGTAGCTCTTCTACTGTCTGTGGGCGGTTTATGTAAACCTTACTCTTTAGATAGCCCTATAAAAAAAATCCATCAAGGTTAGGTCGGGTAATTGCGGAGGTCACTCAACAGTTCCTCTTCTACCTATCCATCTACCAGGAAAAATTTCGTTTAAATAATTCCTAACACCAATAGCAAAATGTGCCGGAGCACCATCTTGCTGAAAATATAATGTATCGCTTGGTAGATCCGGATCTTCATTGTTCGGATAAAGCAACGCAAGAGCAGGAATTAAATCGTTTCTTAAGAAATCCAAATACTTTTCACTTGGCAATGAACCCTCGATAAAAAATGGTCCTAGAATTCTATCCCCTACAATTCCTGCTCAAACGTTGAGTTTTTGAGGAAACTGCGTGTGCGTCTCGTTCATCCAGCGCGGATTCTCAGGTGCCCAATATCGATAGTTATGACGATTCACTGTTCCATTAAGGTGAAATGTTGCTTCATCAGAAAAAATGATGCGATTTGAAAAGTCGCCATCGATATTGCACCGCTCCATCATTACGTCACAGAACTCTGTTTGCGATCAGGATTATCTCCGTTAAGCTCTTGCACTAATTGAACTTTGTAGGGATGCCATTTATGTTTCTTTAAAATCTTTATAACTGATCTTTGAGAAATGTCACTATTTGCGGCTAGTTCTCTTGTAGTTCCATGGGGATTTTCTTGTAGAGACAACAGAATATCTAATTCGTTACCGTCTTCGGTTGTTGGACGATCTCTCACATGTCCGAGTTCAGAAAACTTTCTTCCTATTTTGGAAACTGTCGCTCTTGTGATAGGTTCTGTATCAGGATACTTGTTATTAAATATCTCACAAACCTCTTGTTGTGTTCTAGTACGGTCGCCACATCCCCTCAATATTAAAATTTCAATTCGCTCTTTTTCAGTCAAATATCGCACCATTATTTACTGAATTACGTAAGAAAGCCCACAATAAAAACAGATAAACAAACTGATAAAGAACTGTCATAATTTCAACGCTGTCAATTGTTACATGGCTACTTGATTTTTTATTAAAACTTGGAACTCTTGAGTGTTATTAGATTTTTGTTTTAAAACTTTAACGGCAATTATCTCTAAAATCTCAAAATACAGTACCATACTTTTTTAGCATATTTGGTCTTAGAATTTCATGCTCTTTCCAAATTCATCATAAAACATTAGGGTTTCCATTTAAAAAAATTATCGCTCACGTCATAACTCAAAAACAAAAGACGATCTTTAAGTGACGATTACAGTAAAATATGTCTCATTTAAGATAAAAATTGACGTGTTCGAGGATTTTTTTCAAAAACATTTAATAAACGATTTATTGCTATAGTTCCAGACTTTACACTCGCACTGTATATTCTTTTTCAAAGGAGAAGCCAGATTTGCAAAAGACATATTTTGCGTGGAAAGCGCTAGGTGACGATGGACCAGTTTCAGACGCTTATATAAACATTGGAACTAAGTATGACTGCTGAAGCTTATGTGAATAAAAGTTTTAACAAGATTCCCATACCGTTTATTGATAAATAGTTACAAATAGTTTTCAGGTTAAAATTGGTAATTGTAATCAAACACAAATCGTTGTTGGTGGCACAAAATGCAAAATCCATCTTTTATGGTTTTTTAACACCACTAGCCTAAAAAAATAATTATTTATTAAATTTAGAAATTAGGTTATGGAACAAAGTAATTTAAATCCTTAAATTCTTTAAAAAAGTACTTTATTATAAAATATTTAAATGAATATGTAACGAAGTTACGAAATTTTATTAATTATTTTGGGTGTAAGAATAAAAGTGCTTATCGACTGTTGCAATCAGACGCCGTTCGGATAAGCGACCGACTCAAGTAAGAGCACGCTCCCCTTCCTTAACCGATATTCCGTGCACCGATCCGTTTCACTCCTACCATTTCCCCCCACGTTCCCAGAGCACCTATATAAGTAGGTGCAAGCGTCGATTTATTCAGTCCGCGTCTACGACTCACTGTGAACAGGACAACCAGCCCGGAGCAGCCAAGCCTAGCGGCCAGTCAGGATTATTAGAGTAAGGACTCTTGACCGTATTTTCTGATCCCTCTTTCCGCCCCGATCTCATCCTGCTTCCACCCGCTTGTCCGAGACCTCGTTGTGTGTATGCCTGGTGATCTCTTCCTGAATCCACCCTCTGGTCCGAGACCTCGCTGTGTGTATGCCTGGCGGTCTCATCCTAAATCCACTCTCTTGTCCGAGACCTCGCTGTGTGTATGCCTGGGCGGGTCTCATCCTAAATCCGCCCTCTTGTCCGTACCTTACCCGAGACCTCGCTGAGTGTGTATGCCTGAACTTCCACCCTTACCAGAATTTCTAGACTTTTATACCCTCCCGTTCACAGACCTTACCGGACCCGCAGGTTGATTTTGCTGCTTACGCTTTGCACCCGCTTACTGTGCCTTACCGTAGAGTAAGGTATGATATTGCTATCTTTGCACCCGCTTGCTGTGGCTACGACAGAGTAACGAAGGGTATTAGTTAGGGGATGAGTTTACGTATGCTTTTCCCAGCAGTTCCCTGGATTACCTTTTCTCCACTAGTAGTTACCCGGTTCCGTGGAGCATAACACGTTAAAATAACTAGTGCTCAAGAGGTACCGCAGATCGCCGAAAATCACACTGCGCCACTTCGTAAGCAGGCCCCGTACAAACTTGGCGTCCGAGCAGAGACACGTACCAAGGCAAAACCCCCTAGCACCCCCCGCTCTTACAAATACAACCCTGTTTACATATTTCATTCGATTTCATTAACCACAATGGTGCATATTTTTCAAATGACCCGCTTATTTCCTTGCTTATATCGAAAGTTAAGTAAATCTGAATTCTAGCGTGTAAATTGGTTTTTCGCTTCTTCCACATACGAGAATACACGAACGTAATTTTTATTATTCTACAGTTGGTTAGATATTGATTAGTATCTATATTTTAAATTATAATAGAAATCTTAACGTATACCGAATTTCACGTTTTATGTATCAAATCAACATCACAAATGAGAAAGAAGTATCATACAAATCACATACTAAATAAAAAGGACAAACGCGTTTAAAAAATAAACTAAGCCTTTGGTCCAAAATATTGCTGTAGAACGAAATATATTTTTTTAAATTCGGCAATTTGTTGGCCAAAGAAAATCGAGAATCAATGAGATATGTAAGATTTTATATGTTTAATATGAACCATTAGGAGACATTTACATCGATGGATAGTTTTAAGACTTGATTGCGGTAGTTCGGGTCTACCCCATTTTAATAGGCCTCATGGAAAGTTTTTTTGTCCCTTTGGTATTCTCAATAGATCAACATCTTTCAATACCTACAATTTTAAATTTGAAACGGTGTCTCCTATCCACACGTTATGTTTGACTTATGCCAATACGTATGTCGGTAACGAAGTTACCTTCCAACGTAAAACTATTGGATGGTTTTGTCGAATACATAATGCGTGGTTAGAGACACCGTTTAAAATGTAGTGTTGTGATAGTCCACAGTCCTTACAATCTATTATTAGTGACATACAATTTTCAAGATAACTTTTGGCCTTCGACCTAGTTTTATCAATTTTGATTTCGGCTTGTTTGACATTTTCTATAAGACTTGCTTTCAAAGTTAGAAAGTAAAAACAGGAATTGTTTCAATATAGAAATTACTTTCCAAATTAATTGAATTTACTTCTGTATTTGTATGCTTATTGAAAATAAAAGTCTCAAACTCTACATTTCTGAACTCGAAATTCAATACACAAAACTAACAGATATTTAGAGTGATTTAACTAAAGCTTGTGTTTAAAATCTAGTACCCCATGAATTTACAACAATTATATTTATTTATTTTTGGGCAAGGAATCGGGATGGCGGAGCATCCTTCGTTCCTCATGGCACCGATTGCTATGATTATTTGGCCGACCGTACTAGAATTTAGCCGAATCTGGGGGAATTCCACCCCCAGTAGGGATTTTTATCGTGCCAAGCATCGTATTGACACGGGACCTACAGTTTTACTTCCTATCCGAAAAGAAGGCATGTTTTTAATTTTTCGCCGCTATGAAAAATTACCAGTTCGGACGGGGATCGAACCTGCGATCCTTGAATTATGAAGCAAACATGCAAACCGCTAATCCACCGAGGCTGGCTCACACAACTACTATAGGTTATTTACTTTTTTGTACAACTCAGAGTGGGTTTTGCATTTGCAGTTTGTAAGTGTAAATACTATTTATTCAAAGAAACTATTAGCAATATATTTTTAAGCAATTGTTCAATGTTTTTGAAATATAAGCTCGACATTTCGCAGTTCTGGGTTAATATCTTATCAAGCAACATACAAGATGAAAATATAGTTAATTCCAACATTTAACCTTAAATTCAGAAATAGATAGGCGTTAAAGCCTATTCTTTCAAATAAAACATTTTGCATCTCTACTACCGCTAGTCTCTAAAATAATTGTTGAAAACAGGACACATATTTTGTATACTTCTAAAATACTGAAAAAGTTACTCTGAATAATAAATGACTGAAATAAATGGACTATACAAATATTTAAATAAATTTTAAAAATATAAATTTTTTCAGGTTAGTTGAAACTAAATGATATCAATTTGCACTTAATAAGCGGATAATTAATTATTGAGATTAAATTTAACATATTATATCAAATTTAACATTTTTCTACTTTAGATTTTAATTATTACGGTTATTAAGTGTATTTCCGGTCAAATCAGAAGTCGCATTACGACAGTAATTGTTAGCCTACCTCAAATTCATAATAATGTACCAAAATCCCCAGGTACAGAAATTGATTTAATTATCTTCAGTAATTCTCGATATATTTGCAGGGATCTACACCTTTGCTCAATCAATGCGAATTATTTTGTGTAGTGTTTAAAGATACAGTCTTGGAAAATTGTAATTAGAAACCAACATATTCCTGGAACGACGTATATTATACTCATTCATTCTAGGAAAATGCAGTTAGAAAATTACACAGACACTTAATAGAAAAGTTCTTACCAAAAAGTATATTAAAATTTATAAAACAGTAATTGATAATTCTATTTTGTTTTATATTATTATGACAGATACCTTTCTTATAAGATATTTTTAATAAGGCTTTTTAATTCATTTATTTGTCTTAAGAAATTGCCTAAAATTAAATGAACTTGACGTTGAATTTGTGGAAGAATCAATTTACATAGAGTATACAATTGTTAATTAATAAGTTAATATTTTTTGTAAAGCAACAAGTAATTAAGTCATTACGTTTTATATGTTTTATATATTATATGATACCTAATGCAATAATTGTAGATCATATCAATTTCATAAACCCCCATGGCACCTTTTCAATATTGTTAATTAGAACGGCAGGCCAAATTCACTAATTTCAAGTTTATTTATTATCTAATTCAATAATACGCTTCAGATTTATAATTCATTGCATACTGCAGTGATTTCTGTAATGAATTTAATGAATTAATGAAATTAATTTTACAGTTTGTTGTTCAATAATTGGTAAAATCTCCCAAACACCACTAAATATTCATGTTTATGCATTATAGAGCTTCGTAATGCAGTTTGTATTATTATTATGGTGTCATGCATTACATTCAATATTTGTTTTAGTCACGATAATACCATTTTACAGAATAGATGACAAATCTTTTTACATGGATTTTTTTCCTGAAAGTCCTGAAAAGGACTCCTTGTATTACTAAACCATACCAAAATCATCACTGCCTTTTATTTATTTCTTTACATAATACAAACCCCATTAAATCACAAAACTAACCTCATTATATTAACTACATAATAAATTTAATTAATTAAATAAATAAATTAATAACAACCACATAAACTTTAATTTAGTATTACCATATCCTTTATGTATTATTAAAAATTACCAAAATTATTAAATTGATATATTTAAATCACAAGGCTGATTTGTATTTCAGTTTGTACGTGTTGTAGAAGAGTTCTTCTATCCATGGGACGAATTACGTGTTTTTTATATTGAAGCTTTCGCTGTACAGATTCGTCATAACTACCTAATTTATATATTTTTTCATTTTTAAATTTCTAAATGCAAAAAATTAAAATATTTAGTTTGAGATGCTCGAGATCTAGCATCCACTGGAAGTGCGCTCTCAATTCCCAGCATCTTAACGATCAGATGTCAGGTACTCAATCGTTTCACAGTGCGATTGGTAGATTCTTAATTGAACGCCCTGAAGGATATAAACCGCAACGATAATAATCTTTTCTCATTGTTACTTTTCAACTTAACAAAGGTTTGCTCAACCGATGTACATTTTCAATTCGATCACATTCGACACAACAAATTCATTAACACTTTTCTTTCATCTTCTGAGTACTCCATCATCGCATATTTTAGCGCTGGTATTTTCATGATGGCCACGACGCGACGGTACGTTATTTAGTCCTGCACACTATTTTTGTTACGACTCCTAAAAAGGTATTTTCTTGCAATGATTTAATTTAGGACATGAAAATTACAGGAGCATAGCGTTTCTCAGTGTTATATAAAATGTTGGTCTTCGACTAGATATTAATGATATTAAAACGGCTTTAGAAGAAATCGATTAACAATGAACAGCTTATTTGTACTACGTTAGATTTCTGAGAAATGCTTAAAACATATTTAATCTATTATATAGTTACATAATCTATCTATTGACTTTTGACAAGCATTTGATAAGATTAGAAGAAAACTAGAGATTCACTCTAGACAATGATTTTAGATTTAATTGCATATGAGAAAAAGTAATACAAGCGAAATCATAAAAACAAAGAGCTCCCAAATAAAAATGTCTATGCATCAGATGAAGATGTTGCCGAATTCACTTATTTATGTATCTTCACGACTAAATTCACAAAATAATTCTGATGAAATAATTACACAACGAATACAGGCAGATAATAGAAGAAAACTATGAATTTGTACAAACTGAGACAAACATAGCTCAAATAATTTAGAAACCGGTTTAGTGTTTACTGTCGAAAATCGAAAAAATGGGCAAAATTGTTACTTAGCTTTTACAGTTATTGTTTTAGATTTTCATAATGATGCCCTACTGGCTTTCAGCAACTGCCATCAATGAGGTTTTGAATTCAGAATTCTGTAATTTTTTTATACAGACTAATCTTCTTTCAGTTTGGAATGTAAGGATTATTCTTCTAACTGAAATGTGTTCCCATGTAAATTATTGCTTAGAAACTATTTTGTAATATCTTGTAGAGCCACTATAATATCTAGCCAGCCATACCGTGCTGGCCGATCATAGTACGCCATATTGGGTCGAAGAAAGCGTGTAATTTAATAATGGATAAATTAAAATCACATTTGACGAATTTTGTTTGGGCCTTTCAGGCTAAAGATATTGTAGAAAAACCATTTAAGATAACTGTGGACTTAATTAAATTCAACATAGATAACAATAAGGAACAATTTCGCGCTTTCTTCTCCCCAATATGGTGTCGTTTGCTATACTTTCATCGACCACGCGACCTGATGACTGCCTAGATGTAGTGACACTAATAAAAACCATTCAGTTATACCATTTTACTCTTATACCATCCAGTTTCTCATGGTAGTGTTGAGGATAGTGTCAAGAAACTTATCTTCAGAGTCTTTAATAAGTAGTTAATATCGGCATGGGTGTAAATAAAAAGAGAATTTACCATACAATACATCATATAAATACAACGCTATTGAACTTGATATACTTCTATTTTCTAAGTCGAAAAAAATGAAAAATGTCCAAAAATTGAATTTTTAGTTTGAAGAAATTATAGCAACAAGACACAAAACGAAAAGAGCATGGAAAGGATCAAAAGGAACTAAATCAGCCATCCAGAATACTCTCTCACTTTTAAGTTTATAGAAGGTTGTTTGAATATAAATATCAGCACGTCCCTTTCATGTGTGAAAAGCGTGCCTAATTTTTATATTTCATTTACGCCATACACTTATAGGGTAAATTACATTCAAAATAAAATTGTTCCATTTAAATGCAGATGCGGGCACGCTTTAACGTCATGAAATAAAACCACAAAATATAGGAATCTGTACGAAAACATTACTGAAATTCGGATTACAAATCAGAAGCAATGTTCCCGCTAAGCGACTGGAATGGGTTTAGAAAACGCTAGTAAATCAGTGCCTGTAAACAGACTCTTCGTTTGAAAAACGTGGCGTTTGCTCGCTTTTGTTCTATCGAGCGCGAACCTCATAACAGCCATTACGTTATCATTGTGACTTATTACCGACCTTATAACTTCCGTGAAATCGAATGGAGCCACCTGCGACATCATTTCAATAAAATATTTCGACCGCTTTCCTGAAATCTGAATTCAATTACTACACAAGAAATACTTCAATGGAGGTACTAAATAATACGTATCTTATAAAACTTTCCATTTTACGACAACTGGCGAATATTAAGAAATATATGTTTCCTTAGTAATATCTGAATTTCATTTTACATTCATCGTTTTTTTCTACAAAATATATTTCATCTAAAATAACGATTCCATATTATTTCGCAGCTGTATATTGATTTTAAATGTCGTTAATAAATAACAACCGTAATAACAGTAGGGGATTCGAAAATGTGTTTTAGTAATAAATGTTAACTTTAGATATAATATTACTATTTCAATACACTGCACGTAGAACTATAATATACCAAAGTAAAGTAAAATGACTTCCTTTTATTTCATGAACAGAAGACATATTGTAAAATTTTTTGAAACTACATACATAATATGTATCTCGAGTGCTCGAAGCAAAGAAAGAGATGTTGAGATATCGGTGACAAAAAATGGTATATTTACCTCGTGTAACTAATTAACTAGACTTCTCTTAAAATGGATATAATTGCATATTGTCATCTTCAATACAGCAATTGTTCACATTCCCAAATTGACCATTAGTAGGAAAGGAATGGGATTTCTAAAACCTCCCCCCTCCACTTTCTGCTTTCTGTCAAGGTCATGCTTTAAGGTCAGATTTTCTGGAACTCCCGCCACCACTTTCTGCTTCAAGGTCAGATGCTCCTCACCACTTCTGCTGAGGTCAAGGTAATAAATAAAAATGAAAGAATGTGCATAAACATTTATTATAAATAAAAATTGGCATAGACATTTAGTATTAGTTTACTACAATATTAATGTAATTAACCAAGTAAACAATTAAATACATAACAATTATTTGAATTCATATCTCTCGTTAGGTAAGGCGTGAATCCCGAAGGAAAACGTTTTTCACGAAATCTGAGTTATCTTTCATCGTCAAATTCTTTTTCCGTTAACCACTTTGTTGCAGTGAACGTTGCCCAATTCGGTTTGTAAGGTTTATTACACCAAATTTTCCGTTCAGGTTCATCACTCGAGTCATCCCAATCTGAAGTGCAGATGCCGTTGAAGAAGATAAGGTCGCATTTATCAGGCAAAAGGTTAATTGTATGGCGATGTTACAAAGCACATTCGATACATATGACTCCTTGAGTATTCATGACGTCACCATCTTCTTTTAAATATTAAATTTCTAAACCAGAACACGAAGAATAACCTTCCTCAGCTTTACTTCGCCCAACCACAGTATCCGGAAGTCTTCTTCTTTCAATTAGCAAACCAGTGTTGTGAGTTTTGTAACGAGAAAACATAATTTCACCATCATCAATAGTCGTTTCAAGTGTCCAAGAATGCGACCAACCCATTTCGATGTGTAACTGAGTAATACAGAATCTTGACTAAAATCAAACTTAAACACTGCAGTCATTATATTAAGGTGACCTCCCTCCACCACTTTCTGCCGAGGTCAAGGCTTCTCTGGTTTTAAGGTTAAGGTTAAGGTTAAGGTTTTTATTATAAATAAAAATTTATTAGAAATAAAGTTGCATAAACATTTAGTTACATGTTTTACAACATGCACAATTGATTTTTAAAAGTGGTGGTCCATCTAGAACATCACCCTGCTTAGGAAAGTGAACAGTGCAGTATTGATATTGTTGCAGTTCTTGTTGTAGATATTTCGGCAGTTGACGGAAATGTTGTGCTACAGCATGTGCACAATATCGTTTCAGGAAATCGTTAGGTAACTGTGTAATGTCATCAAGAGATAAATGTAGATTATTCATCGCAATTTGTTCGTCGATAGATCAACACCGTACAACTGCACGTTATAAAGTAACTCTTAAGCATTCACTTTATTCGTTTTAATGTATGCGAGCAGCGGTGGCACCATCATACTGCTGTAATGAACCTTAAGGTCAAGGACTGTAGTGGTTAACCATGACCACATCGGTCAACGAACTAGGCTGGTACTTCCGGTATTGTTTACCGGTCAAGGATTATAGGAATGTGAATGACACTGCTTCAACTAGTCCCCTACCACACCACGTACACTATTAAATAGTATATACTTGAGAGAGAATGCATAGTTCAAGCTGAAATTTAGAGTAGACGAGAAAAATGGATTTTGGTTATGGATATGGTAAGATCAATATTATTATTATTATTTGAACATAGTGAGTAATGTATTTTCTTTTACAGAAATTTTAGAACTTACAATGGGAGAGCTGTGGATGGAGAGAACGTGTCTAACACAGTTCGTATAAGTTTGCAAAAGGGACCAGGTCCCGTATGCAATCGTGATTGTCCTTTCTGCAGGGCCAATTAAAATATTAAGGTTTGGGTTAGGACCAAACATTATTGTTAGGGGTAACAAATACCCCGAAATTGGTATTACAAAATGATTAATGTAATAAGCTAATGACATGTAATATAAACAAAATACATAAATAAAATACAATGAAATTCAAGGCTTGTTTTATTAGATTACATTAAATATATAACCATATGAATAACTATAAGCTAAAGAGAACTTAATGTATTCCAGTAGAACCAAAACCACCATCGCCTCTGCTGGTAGAATCGATTTCAAATCCTTGAACAATTTCTGGAAAATATATCTTTTCGCAAATGAGTTGAACAATTCGGTCTCCGACACGCACTACAAAGGGTGAGTTCGAATGATTGACAAGAAGAACTTGCACTATACCAGTAAAATCCGCATCGACTACTCCCGCGCTGATATCGATATGTTTGAGGCTTAAACCTGAGCGAGGAGCGATTCGACCGTAACAATTATTTGGCAATTTTATTTTCAAACCTGTGCTAACCAGAAGTCGATCGTGTGTAGGAATTGTGACATAACAAACACTACGTAAATCAAATCCTGCAGCCCGTAGTGTAGCCTTAAACGGCGGTAAAGCATTAGGGTGTGCTTTAACAAACAATAGATTCTCAGAAAACATTCTGATTCAACGATGGTATTCGATAAGACTGAATTATAGAGCAACTGTGTAAGGATTTATAAACATTCAGGATGTACAAGTAGGGGGCGTTGTGTCTCGCTCTCAGGCTATGAAAACGTAAATAGTAAACTTGTTACCTAATGAACTACAGACCTAATGAACTACAGACCTAATAAACTACAGACCTAATAAACTACTAATCTAATAACCTACTAACCTAATAAAATACTAATTTTTTTTCTTGGGGAATTTTTTTGGCTTCGTGGGGATATACGAAGAATATAAAGAGATATAAAGAGAATAAAAAGATATATACATACATACATACATACATACACATGCCATAAAAAATATACACAAACACAAACATTCACTCCTCTCAAGGTCGTTGCCAAATCTGCAGAAGACCTGCCTCTACGTATTCATATTCTCCGAAAATGGTAAATACTTTTACCATCGGAGAATCTACGTCTTGAAGCAGGTTTTCTGCGGGTTTGGGTGGTGTATCCTTTCTCGTCTGATGTCTGTTCTTCGTCTGATGTCTGTTCCTCGTCTGATGTCTGTTCCTGATTTGCCTCTGGTTCAGCTTCCTCCAGGAGTCCACCAGATAGTCTGTCCAGTTGATGTATCATCTGGAAAATTCTCGGTGACGAATTGTCACCGATCGCCCGGATCTGGTCCAATGTGTCGTTTAGTATCGCCCGGGCGTCGAATTCTACTTCAAACTGGACATTAAAGTCGACTAACCCCTGGAGTAATTCATTCAAATCTATTAAAGATATACTATTTGCGTGATGTCTGTGAAATCTGATTGAATTTGACTAGCATCGTATCTTATATCGGTAAACGTAAACATTTTTTAGAATGTTGTAATGCAAGAATTGTAATGCAATTAACCAAGCGCAATTATCTTCATTGCTTGTAGAGGCCGGACATAAGAAATTGAACTTGCAAACCGCAGGAAATTAGCAATTAGCTTCAAACATTCATTTATACACTCGTGGGAAATTAAACTTATAAATTCTCTTTAACCGGTCATTTGAAAGAACATATAACAAACCGTGAGAGCTTGAACTTCTGAGTTGAGTTGCTTGTATAGGTGTTTGAGCGGTCATAAATTCCTGAACTCATTGTGGGAATATGAACTTTGTTTTAAGTTATTTATATGACCACTTTAGCACTTTATTCGATCATTTGCTAACAGATATACGTACGTTATACTATATTGTTATTATTAGTATTAACACATCCTAAAATGTCGAGTGAAATGTCTAAAAGAGTGTGCTCGTTAAGACCAGGTCTTTCTTTGAAACGTTCCGCTGAAGATGATACAGCTGGCCTTTCTAAAATTAATACTTTCGAAAGGTCCCGTGTGAATATTTTACAAAATATCTTAATTAAACCTCGCGAGAATTTCATTGAAACAGTGGACTTGTGTTCTCCAGAACCTTCTTCCACGCCGATTCTTTTAAATCTTCTCACGAGACCTTCTGAAAGTTTGTGTGTTTGTGACCAAGTAGTTAGTGCGCCTGTTGAAATTATTGTGTGAAAAAGAAATCTGTAGGCGACTCATCGAGCCTGGTTCACGAACATGAGTGTGATAAATTATACATTATCTATTTAAATGTTATTATGTATACAATATAATAAAAATTACATAATATAAGAGTTTTTTTATTAATATTCCTTTAAATAAACAACATATGTTAGAAAAGTTTTGTGTTATTGCACTTATATCCTCGCCTCACCATTACAAACGACATCTTTATGCATGAGAGACACCAATGGGAAGGACTGCTTAATAATAGAGAAACTGCATATGGTTGTATGTGATGATGAAATTCATAATATTTTACATCGTACCCAAATTCTGTATATGTACTAACACAATCATGATAAATGCGTTCATCGTTAGAACTTTGCCACCAAAACTCTTGCATACACAATACTTCTGTTGATTTGCACATATCGGATATACCTATCCCCATTCCCATCATTATCATCATTTTCTCGATTGTTTCACATGGTAAACTACTTCGAGTTAATTCTATTACATCGAACAATCAATCTTCATATTGTTGCTGAAGAAGAAGCGTAGATCGTTTTGTGTCAATGTTTCTCCAATGTATGTGGACATATTAAGGTTTCATTTTTTCCAAAAACACCACAGGTATAATTCCTTCTTTACGTACAAGGATTTCCCATTGTCCCCAGTTTTTAACCACTTCACATACGCGATCGATGCAGATATTAAACAGTGTACGAGGATTATAGACACTCATATTCCAAACGATGCAAGTTTCTATGCTGTATCGCGATATTGACATTTTTTATATTACTTATACCTTCATCTTGTCCTAACCTTATAACAGAAACATTCTGGCGGGGAGTTTGACCTTGAATGAAGGTGGGAGGATGTAGATATAAAAGCAGTCTCCGTCTCTTTTTGCTTAGTTACAATCAAAATGGTTTGGCAACATCATTGGGTTCTTGAAACAACAAATAATGGTGAAATTATGTTTTCTCGTAAAACAACTCACAATACGGGACTATTAATCGAAAGAGTTAAACTTCAGAATACTGTGGTTGTGCGAAGTAAAGCTGAGGAAGGTTATTCGTCTTGTTCTGTTTTAAAAATTCATTATTTAAATGAATATGGTGAATTCGTAAATATGCAAGAAATCGCATGTGCAGATCTTGATTTGGAACATCGCCATACAATTAACCTTTTGCCTGATAAATGTGATTTCGTCCTCTTCAAATGTTTCTGCGATACACCATGGTGTGAATGGATTGGAGAACCTGAAAGGAATATTTGGAATTACAAACCTCACAAACCGAACTGGATAACGTTCACGCCAACGGAGTGGTTGACTGAACAGGAATTTAACAAGGAACGAGAATTCCAATTTCGTGAAAAACATCTTGCTGGGATGTCTGGTGATTCGAAACCCATCATGGATTGTAACCCTAGTAATTGTTATGTATTTAATTGTTTACTTGGTTAATTACATTAATATTGTAGTAAACTAATACTAAATGTCTCTGAAAATTTTTATTTATAATAAATGTTTATGCACATTCTTTCATTTTTATTTATTACCTTGACCTCAGCAGAAGTGGTGAGGAGCATCTGACCTTGAAGCAGAAAGTGGTGGCGGGAGGTCCAGAAAATCTGACCTTGAAGCATGACCTTGACAGAAAGCAGAAAGTGGAGGGGGGAGGTTTTAGAAACCCCATTCCTTCCCTACTACCATTTCCGACTTTTTGATTATTATTGTTCATATGGTTAATTCTTCAGAAATATTAAATTTGCTGTCCCTACTTATTTAATATTATATTATGGATATCTTTTCATCTGTTAGTTCAGTACAGTATAGAGGTAATAGCAGTATATCTAGCCAGTTATATATTAACAACAAAACTATTTTTTTTAACAATAAAAAGTTAATTTTATTATGTTGGGTCGTTTTCTAAATTCAGATGCGTGCACTAAAAACGTGTCTTATGAAACTAATACTTTAATATACTATTTTCTAAACAGTAAATAATATATTAAAATATTAGTTCCATAAGACACGTTTTTAGCGACCCGAGTAGCGGGGAGTTTTCTAAAGGACAAGCTCGCTAAAACGTCTTACGAAACGAATACTTTATACTATTTTTTCAATTTGTTTATTTTATTATTAAATAATTAAAAAAATTACTGAGTTTTAAATAAAATTTGTTAGGAATATTTTGGTAAGTAGCATGGCAGTTGGCAACACTAGAAACTATGCAATTGTTTTTCACATAGCATCGCTAACTTTAGGTAATCCGCGCGACGTATGAATTCCCATAGTTGTCTGATACACACAAAGCCCGTTAAGCGGCAGGACCTGGTTTAAATTTGCCAGATGTATTATACGTACAACTATTAAACGAAAATGATTATAAATTCAAAGTAGAATGTATACCAATATATTTGTGACATAAATGATAATTGCTACTTAATTAATTCAAAAATTGATGAAATAAAGATAATTATATTTCATTTTAAAGAATAAATACCTTATTTGTAAGAAGAAAGAAATTAAAAAATTAATGAGATGTAAATGTAATCGTATTTTCAGCGAAGAATGATTTTTGTTAACAAAAATAATTATTCATTGGATCTTTTGAATATTATAAGGTAAAGATATAAGATTTTATGAAATTAATTTTATAACGTTAAGTTTAGCGTCATATTGCACTTAATACACAACACAATGCATCCCATGATGACACTATCAAAATTTACAATTTCGTTAATAATAAAGTGAAAACTGTTATGCCCGTTTGAGATTCTAAGAACAGCTGTCTAACAGTGATATCAAATTTAAAAAATAAAATGTTACCGTTTCCAGTATTCTAATAAATTTCATTAGGACACGCAGAATTCATGTCCTAATGGCTTCATTAGAACACGCAAATATAAAAATAAAATAGTGCATTTGTTCTGACAAAACAGAAAGTTAGATATAAATTGTTCTGAAATTTTGGTGCATAGGTTATTAAAAATCTTAAATGCGGTCCTGTAAGTCTGCGCTTTTCTTGTAATTTAAAATTATATCGGCATGCGGTACAAATAAACCTCATGAAAATTGTTAAAGGTCATCTGTTAAAATCTTTTCAGACTAGTGGAGTCGTCTCGTATAATAAAATAATAAAGAATTATAGCTTCCGTCGTAAACAAGGTTATTGTTTAGAACGGTGCTTGCAGCGCCAAATGATTCCGTTGTTAAATTCTAAAAGATTGACATTTTTGATTGGTGTGAAATCATGTTTTCAAACTTTCTCATATACGTTTCAATTTTCTTATTCCCTGAAAATATTATAAAAACCTATTTCGTTTCAAGGATTGATCGCTTGTACGTGCTAAATGGTATTTTTTAAATAAACCATCTGCATTTTAAAATATATTCCGTCTGCAATTTACGTTGCAAGAAGTATTGCGTTTCAGACTTCTTTGTGTGAGAAACATTAATTTTGATTCGCTTAACCCTTATGTCAACAACGGTTTAGACTAACAAGAACCAACAACGTAGGTCTGACTAGACCTGTGAATATTGTCATATAAAATATCAAGGATAAAAATAAAACGACAGTTTAAGGAATAAGATAATATACTTTGTATATTTAAGAATTTAAAACAAGTTTATTGAACTTAAATTTTAATCAATATTAATGTTTCCTTCGTCCTGGCGGGTATAGATGCACTTATGACATTTGTGTAATTCCTGGCTGTGTTGCAAGCAAACAGGTTAATTGCAAGTTATACAGCAAAACCTCGTTTTGCGTTGTAGTTTTTCATTTGTATAGCAGATTTTGCAGCTGGACTTCAATCGAGGAGCGGCATTAACCTGTTCGATTGCTTAACTCGATTAATCAATTGATCGATTGGTCGACTAATCGATTATGTATTGATGTATTGATTGTATTGATCGATTATTTAAAAAAATTAATCGAAGGTCCGATTAATCGATTATCATGCACAGTCCTAATTGCAGCTGATAAAAGAAATAAATAACTTTGTTATTTGGGGACGTGTTAGAATAATTTCAAATAACTGGCGCCCATTCTTTTTTGTGACTTTTAAAAAACCTTACTTTTCCTTATAATCTGTGTGTTATGGAAATTAATACCTACATCCTGAGCTATAATTTGTAAAAAGACGTCTTAAAGAAAGTCGAAACATTCTATATTACAAGAAGAAATTTACAAACCTTATTGCAAGTATTCAGAATAATTTAGAGTAAGAAATAAGGGGCTCTTTTGTTTTTGTCCCGGTAGAAAAAGAGTTGTTTCACCTGAAAATTAATTTCTGTTAACAATGCTTGTGGACCGAACATGGACCGAACTGAAACGTGCCAAAATTAAAGTCCGGCGCCAAGCCAAAAACCCAGCGAAGCTGCTTTTCGTTTATGGCAGTCAAAGCCCCCTACACATTTTGGGTTACTTAAAATTTCACATTTCCATAGGGAAAACAATGCAATAATGCATGAACATTTTATGTCATAGAGAATGGCTACGGACGTCTTCTTGGAAAATTAACTGCTATTGCTCTGTGGGTTTTTAAAATTGGTTTAGAAATCAATGTTATAGAAGATTTTCCGAAATTTAAGAACGTTGTAGTGGATATTTCCATTAATGAACCTATTATATATGCACTATGCGCATAGCTACATCTAACTAATCTCAATAATCTTATCATATTTTATAGAGAACGATTCTTATCTGCTTGAATACAGTAATATCACTTCATTTTAAAATCTAAACAAACGATAAATTAGTCGCATTCCCTACACTATAGGGAGAGTAACGTGATATTTTCAACTTGCTATAGTGTCAGGAATACCCGTAAAATTAAATAAACTATAAGTAAACTATGAAAAAATATCAACTACAATTTGTTTGTTACTTGTAAATTGAAGTGTTTATGAAATTTGAAAAAGTTAAAAAAAATTATTTGCGAAGATATTTAAAAAACGCATTTTTCTATTCCGGACACTACAACAACATTAATTGTATTTGAAAACACTAAAAGAACACAATCTCTTAGTTAATTAAAATTTTTCTCTGGCAAATTGAACTATTGTGATCACTTTTTAAAGAGAACAAAAATTAAAACAATTCACCATTAGGCCAGTAAAATTAGACCCATTTTGGACCATTGGTGGAAATAAATGTTGGAAAGCTCCCGCTTTCCCGATCGTCTCGATCGCTTCGTTTGTGGTCAAATATCCTAGGTTTGCACGGTCCCTCGACTCGAGCTTTTTAGTTTTTTAGTTTTTCACATATAACTCCAAAGCGGTGCTTTCCAACGAAAACCTCACTAGTACAATAATTAAAGAGCATTAAATTCTGCGTCGGATGAGTATGCAACACTTCAAAATCGGTCCAGTGGTATGGTCGGAATCGACGACCGAGAAACGACAATTTTACAAATTTTCGATTTTTCGTCAGACCGGACGCCCAGAAGCTTTCCGTATAAAAAAAACCCGTTGGACTCATTCTGATTGTTAATATAAGTCGAGAAATGCCTATGCTTTGATATTGTAGAGGTTGCCGGATTAGACTAATGGCCATTTCTTTGTCATCCCCCATCAAAGCAATTGGGATCAATCCATATGAAGTGCTGCAGTACCGATCGCTCGATCATTTCGAAAAAAAAACTTTTTTTTGTGTTATCACATTTAAGTATTAGTAGATCAAAACCGTTGTTATTTTATTTTTATTCCATTTGATTGAAATATGGCAGCCATATTTGTTTCGTGGTGCACGATGTTGCTTGCACTTTTTGGATGTAAACGTAACTGTTGATATCTGAAGAACGGTTGATCCTAGAGATCTGCGGTAAAAATGATTGTATGGCTCACATGTCGGACTAAATTTTTTAATCATAAACATAATATTGATATGACGTATCATAACGAGAACTTCAAAGCCCATAAATACAAAAATAGTAAAATTTCACATTTAAAATATTTTATACATAGACTACCTCTAACCGTGTACGTTTAAATAGAAAATCCGCCCTAAGACTTCATTTTTATCTGGATATATGAAATATGCCCCCATAAAAGCGAAAATCTTTGTAAAAACTTTAATCTTCTGGATTAAATCACACCCATAATAAGTGTCCTACAAGAATTATGCTTATGATTAAAAAATGTAGTCCGACATGTGAGCAATACAATCATTTTTACCGCAGGTCTCTAGGATCAACCGTTCTTGAGATATCAAGAGTTACGTTTACATCAAGAACTGCAAGCAACGTCGTGCACCACGAAACAAATATGGCTGCCATATTTCAATCAAATGGAATAAAAATAAAATGACAGTGGTTTTGATCTACCAATGCTTAGGGGTGTTAACACACAAAAAATTATCTTTTTTCGAAATGATCGAGCGACCAGTACTGTTGTGAACGACTCACAACTCATATATTTTTGCATAGATACGAAATGGTACTAGGCAACGCGTATCAATAAACTAGTAGAGTCAAATAAATAATTCTTAGATATAAAACTGTGTTTTATTCCGTCTAAAAGAATTAATAATAAGTGTAACATTAACACCGCCCAAGTGTTAACCCGTTACAGTACTGCACTACTTCATATGTATTGATCCTAATTGCTATGATGGGAATGATGTAAAATAGCCATTGATTAAATCCGGCAACATGTATAATATCAAAGGATAGATATTTCTCGATTTATATTAACAATTAAAATGAGTCCAACGGGTTTTTTTATACGGAAAGCCTCTGGGCGTCCGGTCTGACGCAAAAACGAAAATTTGTAAAATTGTTGTTTCTCGAACGTCGATTTCGACCATACCACTGGACCGATTTTGAAGTGTTGCATACCCATCCGCCGTAGAATTTAATGCTATTTAATTCTTGTAATAGTGAGGTTTTCGTTGGAAAGCACCGCTTTGGAGTTATAAGCGAAAAACTAAAACAGGTCCGAAGATTTCGTGGTTCTTTTGATGCCCTCAGGTAAGCTCGAGTCGAGGGACCGTGCAAACCTAGGATACTTATATTTGACCTCAAACGAAGCGATCGAAACGATCTCCCGCTTTCCAACATTTATTTTCACCAACAAATTCTATTTTACTGGCCTACATCTACTATGAGCGCTGGAGATTATATGCATAAACACACTACAAGAGGCAGTAGATGAATAACAAATGTTTTACTGTTTCATAGGGCCGTACCACATATATGCATGAATATATTTGTTCATATCTAGTTATTTTTTTGTGACGTGTAATGTTTTGGTAATTTAAGTGTATAATAACGTTACTTGAAATATAAAAACAATTTTCAAGTTTTTCTTTTGGTTCCTCCGGAGAATGGCCGTATGGTCATCTGCAGTGAACACGAACAAAGTTTTGATGTTTTAGCTGATGTTGTTCCCTCCATGTGCAAAGCAGAGAAATATTTTAAATCGGCTTATCCTAGGTTACTACATGTCACTTGCACAGCCCATGCTTTGCATCGTGTAGCAGAAGTAATAAGAAATATGTCAGAGGACGTAAATTCGTTAATTTCTAATGTAAAAAAAATATATGCAAAATGTCCTTCCCGTACATCCCAGCTCAAACAATTATGCCTGCTCTACTGTTACCACCACAACAAATTGTAACTTTTTGGGGCACTTGGCTTGAAGCAGTTGTCTATTATGCACATTATTTTAACGAAATTAAAACAGCTGTGTATCAACTAAACCTTGAAGAATCAGCAGCCGTTAAAGAAGCTCAAAAGGTGTTGCAGAAGGAACATCTAGAATTGCGCTTAAACAAACTGTCAAGAAATTTTAATTGCATAGTAACTACGATTGCAAAACTTCAATCAAGTGCTCTATCCTTAAATGACAGTTTAAACTTACTAGGGCAAGCAGAGGCAAAGCTCTCATCAAAGTGGATAGATTCAATGTGTGAGCTTGCGTTGCAAAAATTTAGGTATGTTCTAGAAAAAAGTTCTGATTTTAATAAATTAAAATTAATATCAAACAATCTTAACAACGGGGACAAGAATGATAGTGGGAGATTCAATTTTTAAAATTTAAAAATGAGTTTTATTGTTTCAGCAAATCATAAACTACTCTAATAAAATAATTACTCCCATTTTTTTCATTATTTCGCACGTTAAACAGTACTTCAGTGATCTACAATTATGATAATTAATTGAATTAATTATTTAGTTAAGTTACTTCTTGAAATTTTCGTTTTTTAGAAATTTCTTTTTAGTTTATTCTAAATTTTCAGACTTTGATTAAAATTGTAAGTTGTTATAAAAAAGCTATAGCTCATTAAATTCGAATTGAACGTTTAATTATCATTATCTGTTCCTATGTCATTAGAGCAAATGTAATATTTTAATTTATTAGTTATTAAAAAAGCGTTGTTAACAGAAATTAATTCTCAGGGTATCTTACAGTTCTTCGTTATTGAAAAACAATTTATATCTAACTTTCTGTTTTGTCAGAACAAATGCACTATTTTATTTTTATATTTGCGTGTTCTAATCAAGCAATGAGGACATGCATTTTGTGTGTCCTAATGAAATTTTATAGAATACTGGAAACAGTAACATTTTATTTTTTAAATTTGATATCACTGAGTCTCAAACGGGCATAACAGTTTTTACTTTATTGTTTGTTTGTTTTTGGGCGAGGAATCAGGATGGCCGAGCATCCTTCGTAACTCATGGCACCGATTGCTATGATCATTTGGCCAACCCTACTAGAATTTAGCCGAATCTGGGCGAATTCCACCCCCAGTAGGGATCTTTATCGTGCCAAACATCGCATTGACACGGGACCTACAGTTTTACTTCCTATCCGAAAAGAAGGCATGTTTTAAATTTTTCTCCACTATGAAAAATTACCAGCTCTGCCGGGGATTGAACCTGCGATGTTTGGATTATGAAGCAAACATGCAAACCACTAATCCACCGAGACTGGCTTTTTACTTTATTATTAACGAAATTGTAGATTTTGATAGTGTCATCATGGGATGTATTGTGTTGTGTATTAAGTGCAATATGACGCTAAACTTAACGTAAGAAAATTAATTTCATAAAATCTTATATCTTATAATATTCAAAAGATCCAATGAATAATTATTTTTGTTAACAAAAATCATTCTTCGCTGAAAATACGATTGCATTTATATCTCATTAATTTCTTAATTTATTTCTTCTTACAAATAAGGTATTAATTCTATAAAATGAAATATAATTATCCTTATTTCATCAATTTTTGAATTCATTAAGTAGCAATTATCATTTATGTCACAAATATATTGGTATACATTCTACTTTGAATTTATAATCATTTTCGTTTAACAGTTGTACGTATAATACATCTGGCAAATTTAAACCAGGTCCTGCCGCTTAACGGGCTTTGTGTGTATCAGACAAGGATGGGAATTCATACGTCGCGCGGATTACCTAAAGTTAGCGATGCTATGTGAAAAACAATTGCATAATTTCTAGTGTTGCCAGCTGTCATGCTACTTACCAAAATATTCCTAACAAATTTTATTTAAAACTCAGTAATTTTTTTAATTATTTAATAATAAAATAAACAAATTGAAAAAATAGTATAAAGTATTCGTTTCGTAAGACGTTTTAGCGAGCTTGTCCTTTAGAAAACTCCCCGCTACTCGGGTCGCTAAAAACGTGTCTTATGGAACTAATACTTTAATATATTATTTACTGTTTAGAAAATAGTATATTAAAGTATTAGTTTCATAAGACACGTTTTTAGTGCGCGCATCCGAATTTAAAAAACGACCCGCGTAGCGGGGATATTTCAAATATGTTTACTCGGTTTGTATGGTATCCATTGTTGTAACTAATTGTAACTATAGCAATAGAGCTTTCAGAGCAAACAGAGTTGAAATATCGAACCCGGTACTAATTAACCAAATTACCTAGATAACCACTATTTTTGTGAATATAAAAACATCTATTTGGCACATTTTTTAAAAAAGAGCACATGTAAATAGTACACATTGTGCTGTGCAGATCATCTATTGAATGATTTTAATTTTTCCGGTGAAGATAACTGATAATGAAGTACTAATTTAATTTAGAAAAGAAAGGTAATCGATTCAGTAATTTCCATAAACAGACAAGCATAACTGCGTTATCCTGCTCATCGGTTAATTTCGATATGTACTATGATTTGCATTCCAATCTGCCAGCGGGTATGTTAAAGTTTACAGTGAATTTGACATCATTGCCTATGTAATAGTACCTACGTACTTAATATGCATCTGCTTGCTTAACTCATTATCTAACACCCACACAATGTTCTTTTTAAAAGTTTTTGAGGTAATTTGTACATATTGCTTTTTATTTGATTGTACAAACATTTTGATAAAAGACTTTTGAATATTTTCACATACTTCTATAATTTGTTTAATTTGATAATTAACTGTTTATTAGTTGATAATTATAGTTTGAGTGATGCAAAAATTGATTTCAGATGTTAACTAAGTGTACAATGGTTCTTTATATACAGTGTGGAAATAAAGTAGCTGATAAATTCGATAACTTCGTTAAAATTAATTTTTTGGGAAAAATCTCGAAGGGGTATAGCGATTTTTTACTTAACGCTATACTGTACCATTTTTAACTTGTTACGTCATTTGTTTTTAAAGTAATGACGTCATCGATATTTTTTTGAAATGACAACCCATATTTTTTATTGTCGATTTCACTAGTACTTTTTATTCTCTTTTCAACTGTATACAATTTTCAATATGTTACATTTGAAAAAATTGAGAAAAACTGCCCTAAAGTTCGAATATTAAAAATTATTTACGTTTGCAAAATGAATCTAGTCATCGTATAAAAAACGTTACGTTTAAAAGAGTTGAAAAAAACAGTCTAAAATTTTAATTAGACTAAAAAGAAACTAAATTGAATAACAAGAAAAAAACTCGAATAACAATAACATCGATTACAAAAATAAGCACAGAAATAACAGTTTTTACTATACTAGATGTTCTAAGTGACGACGCTGTACCATCTGACAAACACAAGGCGATTATGAAATTCATTTCTCACATTCCGAAAAGTTTCAGGTAATATTAATCTAATCTCATGTCGAGTTCTTTGCTTAAGATCCTCTAGATTATTGGGTCGATTTTTATAAACTTTACTTTTTCAGTACTCCCCATAGAAAGAGGTTTAATGGCGGTAAATCAGGGGATCTAGCCGGTCATTCCATTAGACTCTTCGTCCTATCCACCTTCCTGGGAGAACTTGAAACTGAAACTGGTGCAAATAGATTGGTACATTAATTGCGTAATGAGGCGGAGCGCCATCATGTTGTAACCAAACGCTATTGTTTGGTAGCTCAGGATTGTTTGCATTGGGAAATAATGCAGCTAATACAGGCATCAGTTTCAATTGTAACAATTGCAGTTATCTTTCTCCAGTTAAATTATTTGAGAAAAAATGGCCCTATGATTTGGTCACCAATAATCCCTCCCATACATAAGCTTCTGAGGATGTTGTGTATGAGTTTCCTGTATCATATAAGGATTTTCTCTAGCCCAATATCTACAATTCTGTTTATCAACAGTACCGTTTAAACAAAATGTTGCTTCATCCGAAATAAAATACGCTAGGAATACATTGGATCGCGAAGACAAATTTCCATCATCTGTTCACAGAATTCTTGTCTACGATCACAGTCATATCCTGTGAACTCATGAACAAATTGCAGCTTATATGGGTGAAATTTTTAAATTTTTAAAAAATTTAAAATTGAAGTGTGGCTTACGACGTGGTTCAAAGCAATGATTCTACTAGTTCCATGTGGATTGTTTTCAATTTCTAGTAGCACATCAATTTGTACATCTTCATCTAACGTTTCTCTAAAAAGTTGACACACTTCCTGATGTGTTCGATTTCTGTCGCCATAACCAATCATCATTAACACTTCAATTAGCTGTTTCTCGCTCAATTGCGCCATTTGTATTAATAAAATAGTTTACTAAAGGTAAATTCTACTTTAGAACAAGAAACTAACATTTATTTTATTGTTTAGTTCTGACAGCCGTAACTAAGGCTTTTAATTTATACGGTGACTAGATTCATTTTGAAAATATAATGAATTTTTAATATTTGAACATGGGTCATCCTTTCTCAACTTTTTTCAAATGTAACATATTGAAAATTGTATATAGTTTGAAAGAGAATAAAAAGTACTACCGAAATCGACAATAAAAATATAGGTTGCCATTTAAAAAAATATCGATCACGTCATTACTTTAAAAACAAATGACGTAACAAATTGAAAATGGTACAATCAATATAGCGTCAAGTAATTAAAATCGTTATACCCCTTCGAGATTATTTCCAAAAAATTAATTTTAACGTAGTTATCGAATTTATCCGCTAGTTTATTTCCACACTGTATACCTGTTCACCTTTATCTTAGGTTTTTTCACACATTTAGTGTTTAATTCTATTTTTCATTAATTTGCAATGCTGTGCTAATTAGTAAAACAGGAATTTTAGTGAATTGCAAAAGTTTATATCGCCAGAGCGTATCTCTATAACATTAGAGTGCGATTGGACAATGTAGGGAATTAAATTTTGAATACGATAATTAGCGATAAAATAACAATTCACCGATGGACTTCGCTGTTTGGCATTTTAGGAACCGCAACAATATAACCTTTCTTCTGTTGTGTTTATTGTATTTATCTCAAACTATTATTTCGAAATCTACTATCCATTTTTTTCTAAAGTCCTCTGACTTTGAAAGCGTATTGCTCGGAAACTACTGAACCAAATTAAATACTTTAAAAACGAGCAAATAGTAAATTTATTTCTACATACAACAGTAACATATTATATTTCTAACTGGAATACTTTTGTTTTTATCGGACGATACGCAATAAAAGGTACCCATCACCCTGAAATGAACATTTAAACATTGAAGATGAACATGTCATGTACTGCTGAAAAGCATAACGCGTCCTTACGGTGTTAATTAAATATGATCAAGTCAAGGGTCCAGAACAGACAAATCATCACGGTCACACGATCATCACGATATTTATTTATTCATTTATTACACATATACGGTTCAGGATACGTATTCTTGAGTTTCGCACATAAGTACGTAAAGAGTTACGACATTTTTATTTGTAAACATCTTGCTAAAAATGCAATTAAATCAATAATTATTTAGCGTATTTACCGTATGCGATAGTTACTGAGGAGCCTACATTCCGAACACGGTATTTCAGCCCCTAATTGGCAGAGGTTTCAGGTTGCGCTATGGCTTCTGACATGATCTAACGACTACCAGTATAACACTGGTAACCGGGACCGATGGCTTAACGTGCGCTCCGAAAGCACGACCGGCTGCGCCGTTCGTAGCACTATAGGAGTCACCCACTCAACTTCTGACCCGGGCCAAAATTACTTAACTACAAATGCTGTTTGACAAATACCATAGCGCTAGGCCATGCAACCGATTTAATCAAGTAAATATTGGTCACAGATGAGTGTTTTTTATATTAAGTTGCTTGTCTCGCAACGCCTTTTTGCAAATTGTTTAATTTCTGAAGTATTTTGTGGGTATTGTTAAGTGACAGTTCTGGAAAATTGCAAGTAAACCCTTGTTTCATAACTGCATAATAACTAATCAGCGTAATAACCAATCACAAGTAATACTGGTTACTTTTCGTTTTCGGTTACTTTTTAAATGTCGTTAATCGACCTATCTACTTTTTGGACAAAATTTATGATTATTACAATTCATGCCTATACTTTCAGAAAAAATAGTTTTTTATAATATTCCCTAAGATGGTTCTAATTGTAACAATAAAAAATATTTTACTACGAAGTTCTATATATTGTCATGATTTTTATAACATGATTAGAAATATAGGCATCACGATGTACAAACATGTTAGTTGGGTTGCATAACTTTCGATGTAATGATTTTTTATAAGACAAATATTTTAGTTAAAATAAAATAATTATGTTTCATGTTGTTAAAGAAACACTCTATAACACACTAAATGAAAAAGGATAAATTTTATAGTTGATTTTTCTCTTAGTTTTAGAAAATTTTCTTGGTCAGCTGACGATTTTCTGTCGTTACTTGATTTTGGAAGATAAATAAATATTGAAGACGTTTCAAGGCATATTTTGACCTGAAACAAATAAGGTACATGTTAGTGGAGATGTATGCAAGTGTTTATCACTTTACCAGCTGGTTTAGTTATAAAATCTGTAAAGATTTTCTTGACAGTTAACGATTTGGAAAGTTTTATTATAATTTTATTGTTTTTCAAAAATAAAAAGTCTGTGGGCTTAAATATTTTATTATTATGTTGTCAAGTTTATATAGGTAGTTTATATTTTGTATATGTCTTCACTGTGCTTTTACCAAAGTCTGTTTCATATATGTGTGTACTCTCAATTATAAAATCAATTTAAATCAATTTAAGGGTAAAGATATATTATATTTTACGTAGTCCCCTCCCCTATATTTTATAGCAATATGTATTTTAATTTTTCCATAATTACTCAATGTTTTCTGTCATTTTGTTGCCAAAGCCAATAACTCTCAAACACTAGAACCAGAAACAAGAAATTTTAATGTTAATTCATAATTTGAAGAGGCAACAGATAATAGCAATGATTCTCCTCTTTGTCACATTAGATTCTACTGTAGAGACCAAAGTATCAAGAACCTGCTATTCTTAAGTCAATTCAAACAACCCTATTAGTTTAAAACTACTGACAGTTTTATTAAGAATGCAAGTTCCAGTGGAAGAAATCTGACAGGATTTGCACCATTTTAATTAAACCAGAGGAATGTACAAAAAGCAGCAGTGTGCAAATACTTGTCAAAAAGAAATTTCCCTGAGTAATTTAGATCCACTATACAGGGTGTAGATTAATTAAAGGGTTTTGGCTGAATGGAAGATAGGTGGAATATAGTAGAGCAAATTTTGATAAAGTTTATTCTTCAAACCAATAGTTTTCAAGAAAGTAAATTTTAAAGTTTTATTAAATTTCCGGGCCTGTAACTCTAACCTGCCTTAATTTGTACAAAATCAATTTAAAAATGTGATACCCCTTTAGGTGTACCTGCCTTTTAAAAATTGTTGTGGTATGTCAAATAAAAAAGCTAATTTATGGCTGTCTGCATCGTTTAAAGTAAATAATGTGGTCGGAAGTTATTATTGAGTAAATAAATACTTTTTAGAAATATGACCCGATGTAAAAACCTTAACAATGCATTTGTGTTTATATTAAAACAGATGTTGCAAAGAAACAAGGCATGTAATTTTTACACCTAACGGTAATTAGTAATTACATATTGTTATGTTGATTTTCGTCTTTTACCGTAATTGAGTGCAATTAATTCTTACACAAGTGGTGTCATATTTCCAACGATTTGAAGGTAGATTAGAAATGTAAGAACACATTTAAGGAACTTTTATACAAATCCAGATGACAATCATTTCTGAAAACTGGTTATTCGATAAACAGATCATGGTACATTTGAAACGCATGCGGGATGCGGATGCGTATTTAAAATATAACTAAAGTTCTTTTCAATGCGGTAGACTTTTAGGAAAATCATATTGTAACCAATTTGGGTTTGTCACTTACTATTTATTGTTGAGAAAATAAAATAAAGATTTATGCATTTAGTGAAACCTGGAGTGTTTTTTACATCTAACTAAGTATCTTCCGAATGAATTAATTATTACGTCACGTCATTAATTATTACGCTATTTTAATCGATAGAAATGATCGTATTATACCATTACCATACCATTGTTCTTTTTAAAATGAACGATCTGTACGTTTTTAGTAGTTTAATTGCAGCTATGCAAATGATAATTTCGGGATAAGGACATGCCATGTTTTAATATTTCGTTTTACAGCAATTTTAACTGTTAATTGATTTTATTAAACTACCGATTTAGTTTTTATTTCTAACGATGTCCGAGATTAAATACAATTCAAATTTATTATCATTAATAAGAATAATGATTTGCAACCTAATACAGAAATGCAGCAGTTGTAATAATAAAAAAAACATATTTATTTAGGTGCTGTCATTGTATAGTCTACTTTCTGACACACTTATGTATTTATTACTACCTATAAACAGTTTCAATAAGTTAGTAAACATCTTTTTGTTTGAAATAAATTAAATCAATGATCAGCATAGAAATAATATCCCATCCAGACACCAAGGACGTCTTCAGTTTGCTTAATTTTCTGGGTGCCCAACAATTTTTAGTGAAAATTTATTTTTGAGATATTGTGGAATTTTAAGTATTTTTGACTTCATCCTTTATTCATATGTTACCCATTAAGCCAAAAAAGCCATTATTTAAAAGACACCCTGTATACGATTTAAAAAGAAGCTTTGGCAATAAACGTGAAGAAACTGAATATTATCTTGCTACCAGTATTAACAAGTACAAAATACAAGACCATTGAAATCCAAAATGTTTTCTATTCTCTATTATTATTCTATTATCTTTCTATATATTTAAAGCACAAGGCTGATTTTTGTTCCAATTCGTTTGAGAGTTTCACTCGGCCGTTTTATGTGATTCTCTTTTTGTATTGAAGTTTTCACTGTGTAGCATCCAGTTTATTGCGATATTTTGTTTTTGTATTTCACATAAAAATGTGGTAGAAAAAGACACCAACAAATAAAATAGTAATTAGGCTGTAATTGTCGAAAAGTTGCAAGTGGTATCTTTTTGTATATTACAGCACTTACAGCTGGTCCCGCAGAACCCCAAAATATTTCCATATGGCTAACGGAATTTGTTAACAAAATAAAAATGAAAAATGTGCCATATAATCACAAAATGTTTTCACAAAACCCCACGTAACACACTTCGGGAATCACTGACCTAGATACCTCTTAAACTGCGTTTGAATTTCTTTAACGTTTTTTTTATATTTGCCAGTTCAATAAGTTTCCGGAAATATTTCCATAAAAAGTTTTCAAAAAATAAATTTACGAAAAATTGCCAACACTATTTTTATGTCACGTTTTCGAAATATGTTCTAATAGACTGAATTTTTCGTTCAAGAATTTTTTAAACACGGTCGATTGCAGATATTATTATCATCATTTCTTAATTTATACACGTGCAGTATTTAAAAGTACTACAATACATTAATTCTAAATAGTTCTAGGCTTAGAACCTTCAAATGATTATGTTTGGTTGTGTTTATTTAAATAATAACTCGTGAAAATCCGAAGCATTGTAATCACATAACGAATGTATACAATCCTTCAATCACTTCAATCATTTTGATCGTCATGTCTTGACGAGGTTTCCCTAGTACTATTTTATTTTGCCAGTTTATAGGTAATACGCAGTAAAGAGTTTACAAATTAAGATATAAATAGCGACTTTCTTGTCAAAATGTTATAAATGTTTCAATCGGTTTCATGCCGAAGAAAAGGTAACGTCATTACTGAAATGCGTATTGGCAATTAATCAAGTACAATATGTGGTTAGGAGACACCGTTAAATATAGTGCAATTGCAAATGTGTTACCATTTAACTTGAACTTTAAAAAGCTCTGTACTTCAAAACAGGCACACAAAAGCCATTAACACTGTTTTCAATACATTAAAGTTTCCTAGTTGTCAAACTCCCCCCTCCCGCCCGGATACTATGCACCACCATTTAGGTTGCGCGCTCCATAGTTTAGGAACATTATCTTAAATTTACTTTTTTTTAATCTTCTCCTTACCTAGTATCTACGATTAAGACAGTGTCTACAGTACTATCCCCGTGTTCCACAATTTGTGCCGATCTGAAGGTTTATTAAGTTGGCAGTAGGACTACCGGAAATGGCTTGACTGCAGCAAAACTTGGAAATCGTTTGCAGACAACGATATCCTAGTGATAACGACTTCCAATCATGGTGGCTGAATATTGGAATCCAGAGATGAATGCGATGATCCCTGAAAATTTACCCTTGGAGTTACTAGTAGACTCTGGCGAGTTGAAAACGTCACGCAATAGATTAATAGATTACAACACTATCGAAGTTGGGTTTGTTGATGTCGACGTAGCTATATAGAGTACTGTTTCTCAGGCATCGGCAGATGGTTAATCAGCACGTTTCGGTTGTCGCGATAATGAATTGATTTCATCAAAGTATTGACACACTCTAGTATCAACGAGTGTGTATTTATTTGTATACTTACTACAGCAATTTTCCTATACGTGATTATCACACTAGAACTAGAAATATATATGCTATGTAAAAGTGTCAAGTAACTCTTTTGGTAAATTAAAAACTAAATTACTGTAGTAAACATACCAAACTGGCCCTTTTACGGCACCGCACGTCTCAAACTTTTAAGTAATTCTTAAGCAATTCATAAAACATTCTTTCGACATTAATTAAATTGACATAAAGATATTGCAAAGTAATACCTTTTCACGGTTTTCCCCTTCGAGAAATATTAAAGGCCTTTTAAATAATGTTTTGCTGTACTACGATGAAAAGAATTATAATTCCCAGCCACCGTAAGTGAATACGAAATATAAAAGAAATCGTGAACCGAGATCAAAAAGCACTTAAAAATTTGATTCCATTCCATTTCCAATTAAAATTCTAATCGTGAAAGCCTCAAGTAAGTGAAAAATGAAATGGAAGGAACTTATTATTTTAAAATAATGATTTATTATTGAAAGTGTGGCCCGAGAAACAAAGAAATGCAAAAAAAAACCTTCAACGATAACTGATTTGTGTTCGTGGAGAGCCAGTCTGGAAGTGATAAATTTACTTAGTTGCACTAAAAAGGTGCTTGTTATTTCCTGTAGGACATGAAAAAGGGTAGGTCTGATTCCGAGCCACAGGACATTTAAAGTAGACGAAATCAATATACCATGTGGCATATATTATCGTTCCTCCTGCCTGCTCTAGGGTTTTGTTTGGCCACAAAGTGCTGTATTCCCAGGGGTAAACCCGATCAACCGCTCTACTTCTCTGAGATGTATAGACCCGTTCAAGTTGACCAGTACTGCGTTATTGTTTGCCAAAAATCTTCGACTGTGATCAATTGTTCTAGATTTCAATAGATAAGGTTTAAGTAATTACATTAGAACCCATGCTTGTGTTAAATTGACTAAACATTTTTGTATATACGTAAACGTTAAAAGGGCGCAAAACTAGTTTTCGTTTATTAAACGATATGTAAATTTTATTTATTCCCTAGAATGAATACATACATTCCGGTGTTTTTCCCTTTATACTTATGTTTAAGCTTCAAATATTTTAACGTTAACTTTAAATTGACTTTTACCTGTTAAAGTTAAGGCTTATAAGTTGGAAGAACTAACTAAATATAAGATGAATTAAAAAGTTTTAAAAAGTACGTTAAATTGCTGAAAATAATATATGTCGTCAAAAAAATTATTTCTTATCAATGTTTCAAATTAGCACATAATATGTAGCTTACACAAAGAGAATGTCCACATCCCTTATAGTATCTATCACTATCTGTCTATAGCTACATATTCTTATGGGAATTCAAAGACGTTTAGACACATCCTTATGCATCTTACATTTGTCAGGTTTGCGTGATAAGGTATATTAATCATTTGTCATGTTTTTGATTATCGAGATTTTAATATTTGTTATAGTTTGACACACTCAACTGAATTTACCGATTTTCATGCTGCCAGCTGTATATAGGCTATTTATAATTGTCTACTGTAATATTTAAGATTGCCATGAAACTAATACATAGTGTTTTGAAAGTATCTACTTATGCTTTTCACTAAATGCAACAAACACTACTGAGGGGCTACTCAGTGTAAGTCAAAATTATTACTACAATTCAAGGTTAGTTTATCAGAAGTTGTCTTACGAGCAATTTCTAGCAGTTGAAGCGTTACGTCACTGGGAACATCTATAACCATTAATCACTTATATGTACTTATAATAATTTGGTAATATACAATATTTTCAATAAAGCATCTAACATCATAAGTAAAGCACGTTGTAATAGTATTTCATATTTAGCTTTTACTAATCAAAATTAATTCTACAGTATAATTAATAATTTAGAAACCTGGCTTTTCAATACGAAATAAATTTATTATAAGTAACAAAATCTACCAAACTTGTAAGTAAATAAAATAAAGAATGAAACTATAAAATAATGTTATCTGATAACCAGAAAGTAATTTATTCTTATCAGAGACCTAACAATATAACAAAGCTGGATTCAATTTTTACTGCTTTTTACTTAGTTTACTTCGTATGTTTTGTAATTTTATTGCTACTCAGGTATAATAAAACTTGCTGTTCTTATGAAATCATTCCTTTCTCTAATAAGATTTTTATTTATTTATTATTTATTTTTGATGTATATTTCTCATATCATTTTAAAGAACTCGTCACTTTAATATAAGTAGCAGTATTTTTATCTTTTAGAACAATTACAAATGCGAAATTCAACTATTTTTATTTGGTACTTATCTGAAAGTATTAATACACAAAAATTATAACGCACTTAAATTTGTTTGAATTAGAGAGATAGTTCAATCAGAAAAAGGTATTATTTGCCGTTTTAATGCAACTATTGCAGGAATATTCGGCAGTAAAGGTCAATCAGTGTCGTCACGTAGCCGTCTCGCTGTTCCCCTCGTATTACTTTTCTCCGTGCCCGCGTTTAACATGCGTTGTATACGATAGGGAGGTAACTTCTCATATACTAACTTTGGGTACAATTCACTTTAAATAAACATGCAGAAAGTGATCATACTATTAGAGTTTATTGTCTCGAGCCTCAATTCGTGAAACTCCATAAAGATAAAATAGAAATAAAATACTTAATTAGAAGTTTCACAATATCTATTTATATTTTTACGCCTGACAATCGTTTCGACATATAATATGTAACTAGTTATTTTACAAAGTATTAGAATCGTTGAAAGCAGGTAAACATATGTACTTACATAGCTTAAGTGGAGAAATATTAAATACACAAAAAGCAATAATGAATAATGAATAGAATAAATCTTAAGAATTACTAGATAGCGAAAAAGAGATTCAAAATAACCTCGTACAACAGGATGAAATAATAGAAGACTCAAAACGAGATGACCGAAGCTTACGCAAGATTTTAAAAAGGAATCGACAAAATACCAACGAGATTTAAATTATACATTAATGACATGCTATCGTCAAATTAACGAAATGGGATACCATTTTAATGCGAAAACTAGGAGTATAAAACAATAACTACTATTTATTTTTAGGCAAGAGCAAAACCTCTTTTAACGGCGGTTCAGAAACACTATAGATGGTCACGAGAACATGCCCATTGGACTCGAAACAGGTGGAGTAAAATTATATCTAGCTAAGAAAGCAGATTTAAAATCGCCATTAGAGATACAAGAAGTAGGGTCATTAGAAATAACCATAAAGCTGTTAATCCAGATGGTCTCAAAAGAACCGTCAAATTCACAATAAGATTAATGGTATGGGGATACATGTCAATCAAGGGCGTTGCCAACTTATGCTTCATTAATGGGACAGTAAACACTGTAAAATAGTATAAGGAAATTCTCGAGCATCGAGAAGTTCCGGAAATTCTCGAGCGTTCCAGATAAGTATGCAATGCTTTAAGAGGGTGAAAGATGACCATATAGAGACCCCAAAATTCATAAAATAAAAATAAAAAATTTTTAAAAAAATTCGGATTTTTCCGTATTTTTTGCAAGACACGAGTCGACGAGTATGGATTGTTTGTAAGATTTTAACCATGAATTACTGATAAAGCAAACAATGATCTCACATCCGCACTACTAAATTAATAACTGACCTCCGCTACGTACGTATCAATTTATAGAAACAACAGAATTCGATTTCAGCAGCGGTTGCCGAGTGACTCACTACCTTGATAACTCGATCAATTATTAAGGTCGGTAAATAAAATGTAACCAACGTTCATTGACCTAATTGTGATGCAAATTTCATTGCCGGTTTTTTATTTTACGAATGTCATTTTAACAAAATGAGTAAAACTTACCGTTTAGATGCAAACAATCTTTATAACACGTGTTCAAATAAATCGCCGTTTGTCTGTACACACAAGTTTATGCTAGCAAACATATCGGCATTCGCGCGAATTTATTCTGCAGCGATTTCGATGCGTGCGCGTAGCTCTTCCTCGGTATTCAGTTCTGTCCTTTACACTAACGTTTTAAAATATCCAAATACAAAAATCGAGGGGAGTCAAGTACGGTGATTTCGCAGGCCAGGCGATGGGTCCTTCGCGTTCTATCCACCGGTTAGGGTAGTCGTTATTCAAAAACTCCCGTACCTGGCGAGCAAAGTGTGGTGCTCAATAGTGGAAGACCGTCGAACACTTTATTGTCCAGAAAGTGTAGGTACCAGTCATCGGTTAATCGTTGGAGCAGAATAAAAGGTCCTATTAAACTGTTCTGATAAATCCCCGCCCACACATTTACCGCAAAACGCCTGGAAATAATGTCTTTGGACAGCATAAGGATTCTCGTCAACCCAAATGTGGCTGTTGTGTAAATTAAAAACCCCCGTCCGAGTAAAACAGCATTCGTCTGTCCACAGTGCATTTTGTGCATACTGGGGATTTTCCTGTTTGCGTTACAATAGCCATTGGCAAAATTGCACTCGCGGTATATGATCTGCAGGTTCTAGTGAGTGTACTTTTTGAAAATGGTATAGGAGTAGGGATTCTTCTTTTAACATGCGCCAAACGCGAGTAGAAGCCTCTGGCGGTGGCAGCAGCATTGCGATGACATTTGCCGTATAAATAATAAGTTCCGTCCATTCAGCAGGTGTGTTTGGTTCTGCCATAATTTAACAGTAGCTAGCTACAATTAATTAAATTACTTAACACTACCTCACTCAAGTTATTAATTTTAAAACGTGTATTAATACGTAATTGAAACTCACGTCTACCGCCACCGTAACACAAAGAAAGTTGACGACAAACTGTAGATTACAAATTTCAAAGATCTGAGTCATTAACAGTTATTTACAGATGGTCAAAATTAGTGTTTGTTATCATTTAGCTTAAACGTTTTAAAAGCACGTACTTACTATTTTGTTTTGGTTACAATTTTCGAAGAATTTATTTACCCGGCTACCTGCTTGGGTTTATTATGGTTATTTTGTTGATGACCTTTAAAAGTATGTACACTTTTATCTACTATTTTGCAGTGGCGTGCCTATTATTTTTATAAGGGTGGTTGTCATTTCAAAGGATCATTTCAGTAAATTGTAAGTAAAATGTTACTCTACACATGTTTCCTTATTGCCCTTTAACGGGAAGGACACATTTTCCAAAACACCCTGTATATTGGGGCTTGTATGATAAATGTATGATGTATTACGGTCACTAGGCTTGGAAAATGAATAAGACCTTACAGGTTAATTGGACGAATTGTAGCTGTTGGTTTTGCACCAGATAGGGACTAGGTAAAAAAGGGCAGGTTACCAGTGCTTAAGATTTTTTCTCAAACGGAACAAAGACATTTCAATCGGACAGTCTATCTGACGCAATAGCTCAAAGGATAAACAGAGATGAAGTGAATGCATTCTTTAACCTGGACAAAAAAGATGATTGCAAACAATTTGTCTAATAAACCGAAAAACATTTTTAATGTTGACGAGAATGAAATTAAATTGATAAATAAACCGGAAGAAGTACTAGCTGCTAGAGTGTCTAAAGATGTGTATTTGATTAACGCATGTGAAAAGGGAGAAACTATTTCCTTAGTTGCATCATGTAATGCTGAAGTTTGGTTTTTATCTTCAGTCTTGGTAATGAGCGATGTGAGCAAACCATTTGTGTTTTCGGATAGACTACATAACGCATCTGAAGAGTATATGAACAAACAGTCGTCCTATATGAAAATACTGTTTTATTTATCAGATGCTTTAAAGAAGATTTCATACCTCGGAAACCCAACAAAGGAAAAGCAATGTTGATGTTAGATCGTCATTCTTCCCACTGGAATTCCATAAATTTGACCTTTGAAAACGATTTTATTGTTATATATTTGCCATGTCGCCCAATACCCAGGCACTTTAGCCATTTTTTTAAACCTCTAAAGACATATTCACAATAAGCTACTTATTGGATGTTGAGAGGATAATGTTGACGGATAGAGTAATAACAAGACTGCGTAAGGTTGGAACCTTATTAGGACAAACTTGGGAAATAACAGCTACTGTCGGATATGCGACATCAGGGTTTCGTCTGAATCCAAATGCTATCTCTAAACATTCCTTTGCTATTTCAGATTTAATTGAAACTGCATCTCAGTTTCTCCTACTGAAGCTCAATATCTACCGTCAACGACCAAATCTGGGATTTCGGTCATACCAACAGCTAAAGAAACTCTACAAAAATTCTAATAAACGAAAGAAATAACGAATAGAAATAACGCGCCTCGTTCTAACATTGCCATTCTCAAATGTAAAGATCGCTCAAAAATTTAAATTTAAGACAAACTTTAAAACATGCTTTGTTAAAACGAGCAACCTAAAAGCGCAAAATTGGCACAGATTTAGTATAGTTTTCTGACCAGGAGCAGGCTTCAATGCCCATTGCATATAAAAAGAATATCTGCATAGAGTGTGTAAAAAATTATCTTGTTTATTGTTTCCAGCCTTATTTTGTGGAACTCCATAATCATGAAATAAATAAAGATTATTAAAAGTTTCACAGTTTTATTAAAATATACCTGACAATATTGTTTCGACAGCTATGCTGTCATTATCAAAGGTAATATAATTATAAACAAACACGTCGCTAAGGTAGATACAAAATAGGTAACTAGATAAAATAATAATAATAATAATAAAAATTAATAATAAAAATCATAATTAAACATCTAATACTTCCAGTAACGGAGAATTACTGAGCTCAAGTTGTTCATTCATTAAAGGTACCCTGAGTTTGTGTTTGTATATCTCAAAGGCTTCTAAAATGTCTAATTTGCGTTTTAATGACGTGTTTGTTTATAATTATATTACCTTTGATAATGACAGCATAGCTGTCGAAACAATATTGTCAGGTATATTTTAATAAAACTGTGAAACTTTTAATAATCTTTATTTATTTCATAAAAAATTATCAATTATCTCATTATCAAAAAGAAAGATTGAGAATTAGGTTACTTCATACTTAAAATGTCTCCAAGAGGCATGCCCCATATAAATCCACACTCATTAGTTGTGGATGAGAAAATACACGCAAATATAAAAATAATACATCTCGCATATCTTCTCCATGGTATGACATCTCTCCTTCAAGCTTTGACAAACACGCCACTTAACTACTTTTATTTTATATTTGTTTTGTGCAATATTTGAGTACGTCAACCCTAATGTGTGTTATTTTTGATAGCATATTAGTATATGATTTTGAAAAATAATAGCTAGGGTTACTGTGTTAGAGTAACTTTTCATTCAGCAATATTGTATAAATAGTAGTGATGGGAACTTGATAGTGAGGAGTCGTGATACTATTGTCGCTACACTCCGGCGTATAGTATCACTCTAATTCGTAAGTTGCTTGAAATGAAGAACAGATTAATTGACTGGCCTATAAGTATTGGATGAGACACGCGTATCTACGAGATATTGAGTATTTAGCTTAGCTATCCAACTCAAATGGAGTTCGGTATAAAAAATTTAAAAATCTCAGTACAGAAAACTAATATTTATTTAGTGTAATAAATTAATTTTAATTAAACTTTATCCTTCGGAATGAAAACATAATTTTGTATAACGACCTTAATATCGAATTTCAGAGGTAAATAACTATATAACAACTGATGTTATATAAGTTGTCGTAGCTAAGTGCAGTAAGCGACTTCATAAATGAATTTTACAAAACGCATAAAAAAGTGATCTTTATAGGTTCATTAATTTATTTATTATTTTAATATTGAGATGTTTTTGAATTATAAAATCTCCATTTTCAGTCCTTAATGTATTCAGCAACAGTACACACTGTAGTGTAGTTACTTCTTTCACCCATTCTTCTAATTCTCTCGCTATTCTCACCTATTCGCTTAAAGTTTTAACAAAATATAATTATCAAACCAAACATTTATATTAAATTATCATTAATACTTCACTCAGAGCAATGTTGGTAATTAGCCAAAAAGTCTCTTACTTAACAGTCTCATTACTAGGTATAGGATTTCTATGCATTTGCATGTTTTTTCTGCTTATAGCAAACATATGCATAGTTATATTTCTACATGTTTAAGCCACATATGAATCACATATGTCAATTTGAAAGTGCATATAAATGCATATTTAGGTGTTTTTTATAAATGCATGCATATTTTAGCATTTTTGAACGAGTGTGCATATTTTACCACTTTTTGAGCGTTTTACATGCTTTAATTATGAAATTTCTAATATTTTTTAAATAATTTTAGCATTTTAGGCAACCAACCAATGAGGGCTTAGTTGAGTCTAGGGGAAACCCATAATTTAAGCTTATTGTTAAATACTAGGCTTTAAAATATTTTACTGCCTTAACCATCTGTGTACTTGTTAATATTTTCTAAGAAAGAAAAAGTTTCAACTAAAATCTAAATACTCACATCCTGTGGTATTGTGAAAATAGGTGATAGAAAATTCCAAAGACCCTTTGACAACTTCCTGTTCATAGAAAAATTTGCCTGTACTTTTGTTTACTAATCTTGTAATCTTTCAATTAAGACAGTTCAGAAATTGCAAACTGCATTTTAGTTTGAAGTTATGTTAAGGAATTTAGTGTTCTTACAACTGACGATAAGGTGTTGTATTGAACAGTGTGCGACGATAAAGTGACTACAACGAAACGGTTTCAAGTTACACAACATCTGAACACAGTTCGACATCAAAAGTGTGTTGCCCTGAAATCAAAAAAACAAACATTGTTACCGGGGTACCTTAATAATTCGCGCGGTGAGTCCAGCAAATCGATCGAATTCGAATTTAATAAAAATCTATGTAGTGTATTAGTGGCTGCAGATATCCAGTTAAGTAAAATTAATCACTCAGCATTTCGTAATTTTCTGGAAGAAATTTCAAAAATCCCAATACCCGACGAGTCTACACTCAGGAAAAATTATTTACCTCGTTTATACGAAGAGACCATAAAATTAATTAGAAAACATGTAGCGAATAACTACATATGGGTATCCATTGACGAATCTACTGACACTACCGGAAGGTGCGTAGAAACTTCATTTCCTTCGTTTTGTTAGTAAAATTTAACTAATTAAAGACAGCAGAGCAATTTACGGATGTTTTATTTTCTATTTTGTTAGTTACATATTTAATCACAACAATATTTTGCTTGATTAAAATATAATTTTTTTAAATAACTGTTTTGCGCTAATTGTTTGTAATCGAGTAATTATGTAGTTCGATAAAATAAAAATCAAATTTTTGTTTTCAGATACGTAGCTAACGTTATAATTGGCGTTTTAAATTCGTAGAACAATTCCAAATCCTATCTATTAGCAATGGACGTTTTCAAGAGCACCAATTATTGTTCTGTGGGAAAATTGTTTAATGATTCGATGGCTATTTTGTGGCCGGACGGCATACAGTACAACAAAGTACTCCTGTTCGTCAACGACGCGGCACCTTACATAATCAAGGCTGGAGCAGGCTTACAAGTTCTGTACGAAAAAATGATCCACTTAACTTGTCTTGCCCATGCAATGCATAGAGTTGCGGAAAAAGTGCGAGAAATATATCCTAACGCAAACTCTATAATTTCAGATGCAAAAAAAATTGTTTGTAAAGCTCCATATCGCATACAAATATTTAGGGAAACTGCTCAAGAAGTGCCTCTCCCACCTGAGCCTGTAATAACAAGGTGGGGTACTGGGGTGCTTTCTGCAGCAGAATATTATGCAACTTATTTTGATATTATTAAAGCATTTGTAAATAAACTTAATAAACACGATGCACCATGCATACAAAGCGCACAGGATGCTTTTAATACGAAGGAGGTGAGGGAAGAATTATTGTTTGTTTTGACAAATTTTGTGCGTTTAGCTAAAATAATTCAGAAATTAGAAAGTCAGCGAAATTCATTAGATGAATCTCTTGAGCATGTAAAATTGTTAGGTGTTTCTTTGAATAAAGTAAAAGGGCCAAAGGGTTTGACTATAAAACAAAAATTTAAATCCGTTATAGACAAAAATACTGGTTTTCACTTAATTAAAAGCATAAACGATGCATTATCTGGCCTAGACATTTTACACGAGCTAAAACATTATTCGCTTGTAGAATTAAACAATTTTAAGTATGCCCCAATTACGTCTTGCGATGTGGAATGGAGTTTCTCAAAATATAAAACAATATTTAGGGATAATAGGCATTTGTTTACTTTTGAAAATTTAAAAATGTACGTCATGGTGAACTGTAACGCTCTATGTTTAGAAAATACAATTAATTAAATTATTGCATAGAATGTCTAATTAAAATAATTTCTGTAAATAAAATGTTAATAACGCTAAACAGATGTTTTTTTAATAATGAAAGTGCATATATTTATTAAAAATTTCTAATAAACGCATATTTCATGATTTTTAAGTGCATATTTAAGTGCATATTTCACGTTTTTATAGTGCATAAGTGCATGCATATTTCAGCATTTTTAAGTGCATACAAATCCTTTACCTACTCATTACTAATTGGTGAACTTCCTTTATGGATTTTCATACTTATGTTAAATATTTAGAATTAGCGTTTCTATAGTGCAAACTACGTACTTTGAACACGAATGTCAACAAGGCAAACAAGACCGAGTCTATTAAATTTTGATCTCTAAGCCCTTTGTTTTTTTTTAAGAAAAAGTTTTATGTCTACGAAATAGCGATGATTTCTATGTAATTTATTATGATTAGTTATAGTTTATTTTAGTGTACAATTGAATTTTGAGTCAGCAGTAACAAACAAATCTATTTACAAACATCTTAAGCGTCAGTGTTCTTTCATTAAAACAAAAAGATTGTTGGGAAGAGAAATTAAATTTGCAGTCTACAGCTGTGGGCGTCAATTTTATAAGTTTTTACGCAGAAATACTAAGATTGTGGTATTAAAAACGCTTTCACATTTAAATTTAATTAAAGTTTTGAATTTCACATAGGTTTAATTTCTCGGATATCTCCGGTTAAATGTAAAATCTACATTTCAAGGTAAACAGTTTACTCTAAAATGCTTAAACTTTATATTATGCTTTTATATTTTTTGAATAAGATCTCCTAGAAATAGGTGTCGATAATTTGCAAAGTTATTACAAAACTAAATTTAAAATCTTTGTGTAAATAAGTTATTAAACGAAAGAAGAAAATTTAAAGAACCATAGAATGAAAAAATGTGAATAACTGACTATCTGGTTATTTTAGTTACCAAGTATAAACTATAAATGAGCTAAACTTTTCTTATTGCGGATATTGAAATCAAGAAACACGTTATTTTCTCCATGTTGCAGATATTTGTTGGTAAACAAATGCTGTTAAAGGTATAGATCAAAATAAAATTATTGATAACTTATATTTCAAGTTGCATTTTAACTAGCATAACTCATGTTCTCCTAGGTTGCACACATATTTGAAATCTCATTCAAGCTTACTGCTTTTCTAGTAATTCTTCCCTTATCATTCTAGCATTTTCTTCGGACTTTCTAGAATTTTCTTCAATTTTACTTCGAAACATAACTAAATTCCTTTCATCAAAACCAAGCCCCGTGATTGGGCGCCAATGTAACTCACTACTTCTCAACAGTCTAAATTCCATAGTTCATACTCAAACTGTATAATCTTATAATAGCACAAAATATTTGATACTTACTGTACAACGCATAAATGCACCGGCTGCTTGAGACCCAATATGGCGGTGTTTTGCGCTACTCTGATCGACCAGCGCGGCCTAGGTAACTAGATATAGTGACTCTAAAAAATAAGTATATTTGGGCGCCATCTGCTTAGAAAAGTACAGGATTAAAAAAATAATGACTTGGCAATTGTAAACAGAAACCAATGTCAGATCTATTAATTTCAATGCAATTATTAGTCAAATTCAGTTATGTCAAAATTAAATTAGTTGAAGTATGTTTAAGGACTTTCATAAATGTATGGTTCAATATTATCCAATATGGTTAAATTCAAAAATAGATTTATTTATAAATAAAATAAGTGGTTTTAATTTAGAACATAATTATAGGTTTGATAAAAAAAGTTACCCAGAATAAGAATTCTTATGGAAGGGGAAAGATATGCACATGCAAATAGTAGTCAAAAATTGATACATAAATAATTATGCAACTTACTTTAATTTTAGCAAAATAATATCCATCAATGCACAGTACCTTGATCGAATAATGTAATTTGATACAACTCCCAAAATAATTAACACCGTAATGCCTTTTTTGTTCTCACTTAAACACTAATTACCACAATTAACAGCTTGATAAAGCTGAAGAATCTGGAAAACACCTCGATTTCGGACACCGCTTCTTACTCCAGGCCAAGGAATTAAAGTTCACGACAATTGTTTTACTGTAGAACTATTATATCATTAAAGTTCCCTTTTTGATAACCGAGACAATTATATAAGTTCAATTATTAATTACGTTTATTAAGGAAAAACTTTTCTTAAACCACTACTGGTTAATATTGTTAGTTGTTAAAATGCTTTTCTTTATTAGAAGTAGCACAACACTTAAACATGGCGTTGCAGAAGTTATTTGATTATCGAACTTCTATTAATGATTTAATTTAAACACAAGATCCCGTATAAACTTAGTTCACGTTACGTTTAGGTTGATCTTTATAATATCTCGTTCAGAGAAACTATATTGCTAATCTGTTGAAGTTATTCGAAAAACTAGAATGCGGTAACAAATACTTGCTCACTTTAATTGTAAATCTTCAGATTTTACGAAACTATTCGCAGAACTTAACTTTTAACTTCAAAAACAAAATAATTATTCGATTTCTTTACAATAATTATAATAACATTTCTAATTTAATCAAATTAGATCTCTGTACTCTTCGCAACAACAAAGCATGTTACTGTATTCGGGAAGTGCCGTCGGCAAAACAACCCCTGTACGGTAATAAGAAGAGCTCCGCACTCTTTTAGTGTTTATTGCGGACTGACTTATTTGAGAAAAAACCTCGATTTTACATAGTGACAAATTATTTTAAGAGGGATACTTCAAATTGACCAATAGCGGAACAACGTGGCTTCCACAAGTCAGCCGAGATTAATATTTCGGAACCCAAGAAAGACGGACCTTACCCATAATTCAAGTCTGCAACGTTTACAATAATATGATACATTGGGTTCGAGAGTTTGCTTATCCAAAACCTACTAAAGAGCACGTACAGGGAAATCATAAATTAAAGCCAAATGGATTTTATTAATGTGCTTTTCTATGAAACAAAGATTATAAGCCTGGGAACGTTTTAAAATGATCGTTCATACCAACGAAAACTTTGCTGGTTTTTTAAAATATTGTTTATAAATACACAGAGATGACTCTTTTATAATTGAAAGAAAGCATTATTTAGCTTAACGCAATATCTGCAATTTTGACGTAAACAAATTTATTAGACTGCACAGGAAGGTACTGGGTTTCCTTTATTATTTATACTTGTAAAATAGTATTTATTAAGTTAAAAAAACGTAACGTTACAACTTAACAACACGTTAGTATCAATTGCAGCCCCAGGTATTTCAAAGCGGTAAATCTCAGGGTTTTCGTTACTTTCTAGAAACCATTCTTTTAGCCGATTTATTGAAACACTTTTGTTTCCAATAATTTCCAAGCCTCTTCCTCCAGTTTCCTCCTTAGATCCGCTACATTGAGTTGGTTTAACAATTTCGTCGCCATTCTAATTGCTTGTTGGGAATTGTTTTTAACACTATTTTCACAGCATTTGTTTATTATGTGATTTTATTTATTTATTTTAAACCCGACACCTGACAACACTGTAACGTTCTTTTTAAATAATACTAAAACTGATGTTTAATCGTTTATTAACAAAAGAAATGTTATTACTAACATTAATTACAAACACTATAGTAATTATAAACTGTTAACGAACTTAAACTAGATATTTACAAACTATTTATTTACAATACAACATTTATTTATAACATTCATTTTATATTCTAATAATTCACGATGCGCGTCTTCAATTCACTGGTTTACTAATGACTAATCCTCTCCCTGCGCGGCTGCGCTTTGTATACTCTATACAAGATTTCTGGAACGTGCTAGATTAGACTGGTATATTGTGTTTCGTTTAGCGGTGGATGAGTCATACATTCAGCGTCGATCTAGAATGTACCGGCAGCGTATAGGGGTTAATCTGGTTCATTACAATATTTTATTGTTATTTTTATTAATTTAGAATGTGAAGGGATATATTCCCAGAATAGGAGGAATCGTGTGTTCTTTTCTCATTGATATAATATGATGTTCTATATAACTTACGAATTTCTTAAATAAATTGTTGCTGAAAGTAGATAATTGATTTTGTTTACCGTTATTTTATTATTTTCTAACAAAGAAATATTTTAAGGCTTGCTGATTTCGCAAACATCTAGATATTCCGTTAAAGGATTATTGTACCTGTAATGCTTATGGCAATTACCCTTCAGGTATTTGATTATTGTCGATACGTGTTCAAATCTAATATTTGCATTCCAAGAAGTCGGATTTTGCACACTTTCTAAAACTTTAGAAATTTGTAAATAATATATTGTTACTATACACAAAGTAACCGTACACGTATTGCCGTGTTTACTTTTTGTATTCAGTACACACATTACAATTGGTATAACTGAGCGTGTCGTTTCGTTATTTTGGACGTTTTCTATAGTTTGGACTAGATATTAATATGGATAATGTGTGTACTAACAATGTTTTATATATTATTCTTCGATCTATAAAGACAATCTTCAAAGACTCTAACAAGTTGTATGATATCACACCGCATATTTTTACGTATTATGCGAAATGATGTAACCAGTATCATATATGTAAATAAAGCTTGTCTATAACAACTGATATAGAAAATGCATTAAATATCATAAAATAAATACCATTGTCCATCATTTAGCTGTTTCGATCCACTGTGCGATGCCTTAAATGTTATTTCCTTTTTAAATTACAGCATCTTAAACTTTCTGTTAACATCAAATAGCAATAGAGTCTATTTTGATTCTTTCTTGATCAGTTTGTATAAAATCTGTCATACAATCATATATCTATCTGCGTCATGTACCGTTTTTAAATGATATATTTTCAACGAACAAAAAGTTCGTCTCTGAAGTCTGTCTGTCTGTCACCTTTTTCCCTGTTGACTTTTTTGAATTTTTTTTTGAATCTTATAGTACATCAAATTCTAAGGAACTTTTGGTTGAAACATTTTTTTGTATCTCTTCGGGAAAGTGGTCAAAACGACCACCGAAGATTTCGGTAAATTTTTGAAAAATGAAAAATTTTGTTTTTTTTTTAAATTTACGAAAAAATAAACATTTTTAGCACCAAAAAAAATTCGACAAAAAATTTTGTTCGTCATGGCAATACTAGCTCTGCGCACTCTCAACTGGTTTTATTTGACAAGTTTACAAATCACAACCGCGAGATGCGAGATTTCTAAACCTAATGGACTTTCTTATGGATCTACATTGTAGCGCCGTGATTGGCTGTTTACGTTCCCACTAGTGGACGGCCTTCGGCGCTTCGAGAAGTTTCATAACCGGCTTGCCTTCATCTTTACAATATAAAAGTCACAATAATTGGTGTCTAGTATTTATTAAATACTGTCGTGTTGTTGCGCTATGATTGTTGTGTGTTAATGATAGTGTTAATCGTACGTAATAAAAATGGTACGTGATTTCCAGTTTTATGCTTTGCTAGATGCTACCCCTTATTAATATTTCTTATAACAAGTGCTTGTGCTTTATATATTTCTGTGGATTATAATTAGTTTTTTGGATTAAATGGGTATTTATTGAGTAATTAGATGACTACTTTATCTGTAGATGCATTTAAATGGTTTTTCTCCAATTCTCCGAAAATATGTATCATGATTTCTTTTTAATTTAATTTTTTATTCAACTTAATTAATCGTCAGATTTGAATTAAGAAACTTGTTACTAGTTTGAAACAATTCGATAGATTTAATAGTTTCCTGTACATATTATCTCACACACGAACTATAATTTATTTTAAAGAGCTTTACATTAGATTTCCTTCTTTTTTAATTTGAAATCCTTAATAATGTACTGATGACATTTATATTTTTTGATATATTCTGCAAGTTTAAAGGCTTTTTCCTTGCAAGCAGTGGTGATTAACTTCGAAAATTATTTAAAATATTGATATTTATGTCACATTTAATATTAAAATTAGTCCTATTTTACATAATAAATTTCTAAAAATGTGAATGACCACAATCTTCATAATCATTTGAAAGAGATGATTGGTTCTGATAATTCTTGCAAAAAGTTTAGTCGACCCTGCTGTTTAAATTATTGTGACACAGTATTCGACAGCACGAAATCGATTATATTATTTATTTAAAATATCAAAGCTTCTTTTAATAGTTAAACCTTTAAACATATATCGTTTTAATTAATTCTAATTAATTAAAACGACTTATTAATTAAACTATTATTAAGTCACAAAAAGGATTAATATGCACTCTACTATAAAACAACATTGAATTTATCTAAACACGTCAGTTGTTATGATAGTTTTCATTTCATATTTGTGCGCCACAGAAGCTGACCAATCACGGCGCCACAATACACGCCCGTAAGAAAGTCCATTAGGTTTAGAAATCTCGCCCACGAGATGCATAAAACGTTACTTCGAGAAATTATTTCCAACGGCGCACACAGAGCTGAAACCTGATTCTAGCCGGTCAAAACTCCAAAAACGATTGTTAAAATCAAAGATATTCTAAGAATTAGTATTTTAGTAGAAAGCTTAGTGAACTCGTAACTACCTGCCGTTTACCGTTACGGCAAATAATAACCATAAAAAACCGACAATTCCGGTAAAGTGCATCTGTGTAGATGTATTTGTAGTTTGTTCGTTACCGTGAAAGAGTTATTTTGTGGAACTGTTTTTTTATTGATTTCAATAATTTATAAAAACAGAATTGAAGTGCTAAGAAGTCTTATAAAAAGGTAAGTTGATACCCTTCTAATATAGAAAACGGTGAGTTTAACTTTCCGAATAATAAATGTTTTATTTTGTGGTTTATAACTTAGATAGCTTGCAAGCTGTTGCGTTTGTATTTTTAATATGTTTTTGCTATAGTATAACGAATAACATATTTAAAAATCAACATGCACAATGATGCAGAAACTGAAATACAATCGAAATGAAAAGGGGTAGTTATTAAACGATTAGCAATATAATTTTTGCACGTTATTTCATTTTTAGATATTTAAATAGCATTTTAACTTGTGCAATATTTCTTAAAATAAAGAAAAATTCGTGTAAATGCTATTTATTTTACGTCTTTGCCTTATTTCTTAATAACAATTATGTAACTAACTTTTTCTTGGAAAAGTATAAAAGTATCAAACTGATCCAGCTCTAGTAGCTCAAAAGGATTTTTTTCTTTCTTTTTTTATTATTTTATCATTTTTATACTATTTCAGTAATTTGCTTTCAGTTAAGCCTATAAAATAATTTTGACAGGCTAGAATCAGGTCTCAGCCCTGTGTGCTATAACGTTGAAATTTACAACTCGTTGATTGTTTGACGGCCACTGTTTAAAACCACGCTTCCCCGTTAGTTTGGTTGTCACTGGGTTTCCCTTTTCCTCTGTTTATCGTAACGTCGTACCTGCGCGGTTAAGCGCCTTCTCAATAGTATAGTTGAGTAACAAAATGGCTGGCTTTGGCATTAGAAGTTGAATGAATGTGTGAGATAAACTAGAAAATTGGTTTTGATATAATTCGCGTTAGCGGAGAAAATGTCGCATTCAACAAAATTATGATCATCTGATTGTTTATATGTGATTAATCGTCAAATTAGACGGATTAAATTCTAATGTTAACCATTTAGGTAAACCTTTTTTTTATTTGACACAATGTGCTAAAATCTCATAAAAGCTTTCTCCATTTTAGGTAATATTTCCCTATCAGTTGCTCTGAAGGAATCGTAATAAAAGACCTTTCAGTTTATCGAAAGGTAAAATTCTGTTTAAATATTTAAAATCAATACTACATACAGGGTGTTTTATTTGTAGGGCTTTTTTTCGTTTGGGTTTTGTTGCTCGTTGTTTTTTTCCTGTTCCTGTCCCTTTGACATTTGGGTTCAATTTGAAGGTCTTCCCCTTTGGGTTCGTACCTGCATATACAAGTACAAGGTTGTAACAATATTATACCATAGGGTAAAACGAAAACCTCTAAGCAAGGCTTTAAAGCTGTACCGTATCATCCGAGGGTCATCGAATGGTGGGATGTTTGTTTGAAATTGCATGTATGTATATTGTGTCATTTTATCTATGTTTATATATATTTATAAAACTTTTATATAATTTATTTATTCATGCATGTTAGCTTTAAGAACTAGTTAACACGAGATCTCGAGTAGTGAAATTGTCATAGGGTAGTTTATAATATTTACAACCAGCTGTGATACAAATCACCATTCCATTAATTTTATTAGACATTAAAATCCTTGATCTGTATAATAATTACCGTTTACAATTACATTAAATAATTACAATTGCATTTAACAATAAAGCCCTACATAGAAAGTTTACATTTCACTACGTCTGTGTTTTATTTATTTATTGTGTGGTTTTAATATTGCTTTCCAGCTCGTCAACTGTAAGTGTAAATGCACAGTTCGACCAAAATTGTGGAAGTCGCCTATATCTTAGTAAAAGATCTATTTCTTCGTTTATCTAATAAGCTTGAAGCTTTAGTAATAAGCATTGTTTTAAAACGAAGTGGCGCTTGTTTTTTATCTTGTATATCTTGTATTACCCCGCCCCTCTCCGACTTATTGGGGTTAGCCGGGAAAAACTAAAGTAGTGTTATTGAGGTCAAGCTGATACTTCCAGCACAGCTATATTTTGGTAGGTTAGGTATTTATATATATATATATATATATATAAAAGTAGCCTTTGTGATTCTGTAGGCTATAGTGCGGCGTTAAAAAAAAAGCGATGGACGACATTTGTGAAAAAACCTTCAAAATTTATCCATCGAACTAAAATTATTGAATCTTCTGTGGCTCTGGCAGAACTGAATACATCAGACATTCATAATAATCGTAAATATATGCATGCTTTTCGACGAAAAATTCTTTCATCATTGCCCTAAAGTGTAGTGATATACATGCGATGTTAAATAACATCAGGGTTGAAAACTCACAAGATCAGGGGACTTTTTTACTGGCAAATGAGGCGAATTCAAATATTGTAATTGTTTCTTGTGCCACTGCTCTAAAATTTTTACCAGAATGTGAGATAATATGTGTAGATGGGACTTTTGAATATGCGCCAAAGCTTTTCATTCCATTATTTTCAATTCATTGGGTTAAAAATGGACATTACATTCCTTTGTGTTTTGTTTATTACCTAACAAATCCTATATTTTATATTTAAAGTGTTTTCACATTGTTAACCACGAATGTGTTAAACTTGTATTCAATTTAAACCTCTTCAAGTGACTTCTAATTCAAGTCAATCCACTTATCTATTAATTTAATGTGGCCGGAAGCAAAGATTATAGGATGCAGATTCCATTTAACTCAGGTCTGGATTAGAAAAGTCCAAAATTTAGATCTGATTTCAGAATTGTACTTCGATTCAGTCCCTGGAAATATCTTACAATGGACTATGGGAATGTTTTCGGTTGGATTTTATTAATAGCATTTTAATCGATGATTCAAGATTGACGCAATATTTAGATTATCTTACAGATAATTATATTGAGGCTTCTTCAAAGTTTCCTCCAAAATGTGGGCTTGTGTGGAAACATGAAGAGTAGTACATGAACAATAAATTTTTGTTGTGTTGTGTTGTGTTGTGTTGTGAATCTTTTCATACAAATTTTAATAAAAGATTTTATATTCCCCATACCGATATTTTTAAGTTGACTGAAGTTCTGAAAGAATTTCAAACTAAAATTTATATCAAAATAATCAGTGTGAATACCCCAGCTAAAATAACCAACCAAAAATAAAAACAACGGTTAAAATTTTTGATTAAAAACTGAAATCTCATAAAACAGGACATACTGAAAGGTTTGAATTTGTAAAATATGTATCACATCACTATATAGATAATTAAAATACAAGTGTAAAAAGTCATTATTTATTGTATGAACTGTTTAAGAGCGCTCTCTAGGCGCCGTATCAGCAAATTACCTATCACATCGTTAAAAATTAAGATAGAAAGATGCGGTTTTTAACAAAATGTTTTAAAAAATTTTCTTCATGTGGCAAAATATCTAAAAAAAATTTTAATTAGATTTCTAATTTTTATTTTGCTTATTTTTAAGTATTTCTGGCTTTAGGACATTTTGCCACATGCAGGTATTCATTTTATAATTTTCAAGCGAAAAATTTTGATCAGAAACCTTTTAACAATTAAATGGCACGTAATTCCCATAAATTCTTTAAGCGCTCAATAAAGTGGCGCCATCCTGTTATATTTCGAAACTAAACTCGGGTTAATTTTATGTGGCAACGCTGGACATGAAGGTTTGGCGTTGGGAGCTAAAGCGATAATTTAAATGTGGTAAGTTTCAGGATCACATTTCATTAGCTTATTCAGAACAGTGATATAAATGTAATATCAAACAATAACCGCAGTTTAAAGATTTTATTTAAAAACACCTAAGTATTTTGTTCCTGCTTTGACTTGCAATCATTTTTGAAAATGATTTGAAGACAAAAACATCTTTTTAACTGTAATTTTACGATCTCAGGTACTTGAGCATAATATACGAATTAACTACTATTAGCAGCAAATGAAAATATCTTAAACATAAAGCGAGAGTAAATTAATAAGGTTGAATAAAAAATTTAGTCTTATCCACGAAATATATTTAAAACAATAAATTTTAAAGTTGACTGCAGTTTTGGCTTACTTAAGATGAAGTCATTCTCAAAACATTATTAAACCAAATATATATTAGGAAGAAGAAACATTTTTTTATGCAATCCATGTTTGGTTATTAGCAAGTTGTAGAAGCAACTTGCACTTCTCATGATTTTTACTCTATTTTCTTTAATTATAAAAATCATGATAAAAAATTTTAAAAAGAGAAAGAAATGCAAGATATTAGATTATTCTGTTCCCAGATCATGTAGTAGTTTTAATTTTCTTTATAGGTTCTTTATATTTAAACATGCATGTTTAACTACACTCCATGGAGTGTTCAAAAAAACGTTTCTTCTTCCTAATACATATTTTGGGTTAATATTGTTTTGAGAATGGGTTCATCATAAGTAAGCCCAAACTAAATTCAACTTTTAAAATTTATTATGTTTTAAATTATTTCGTGGAGAAGACTAAAAGCTTTTATTCAACCCTATTTATTAACATTCAACTCCACTAAAAGAAAACAACGTACACTTTCGAAGATTTAATAAAGCGATAAATTATAAGCCACTACCCACAAGGTGCAATGGGTATTAGTTTATTTAAAAACTATAATTTTTCTACTCCTGGTGCCCATCGTATAAGCAATTTACCTATAACATGGTTATAAATTGAGATAGAAACATGCGGTTTTCAACAAAATCTTTTAAAAAATGTTGTCTATGTCGCAGAATATCTAATACTTTTCTAAAATAAATTCTCGATTTTATTTTCGATATTTTTAAGTATTTTTGACCAAAACATTTTACTGCAAGGAGGTATTATTTTACAAGTTTTAAATCTAAAAACCTGTCCATAAAACGATTAGCAATTAATAGTTATTTATGTATTAAGGGCATAAAGAAGCTTTTATGGCCAGAAGCGTTATTTCTAGCCCGAGGCGTTAAGGTAAGTACCCACAGCAGCGAGCGGATCCGCAGGCGGATGTCATACGATTGGTCGGTTTGAGTCGATTTGACTCAAACTGACCAATCGTATGACATCCGCTGCTGTGAGTACTTACCTTTAGCCGAGGGCTAGGAAAAGGCTGTTGGGGCATAAAAGCAAGTTATGCCCGCTATACCTACACTATTTTATGCACAGATAAGGTTTTTATCTCAAATCTATTGTTGTGTAAAAAATATAATTAAATCAGTACGTAGGTACATCAAACCGCTGTGCGTATACTTATGTGCTTATACGAAGTACGTTACTATAGTTACTATTCCAAAATTTTTAATTTCAGTTTATTTTCATTGTTCATAAGTTTACAAATTATTTTAAGAACCAATCAAGTTCTACAACAAACAGCTCTGACATTTAATTGACGTTTCTTTATTGACCGTCGGACCATAAAGATGCCCTTGGGCCATAAAGAGACGGTTATGTTTAGATGAGTCTAGCAATATTAGGCTAATTATAATGTATCTGTGCATAATAGTATATTATATACCAAGGTTGTGAAGAGTTTTTTCTAGAGCCGAGCATTATTAGATCCCGAGATGCGCAGCATCGAGGGATATAAGATGAGAGGCTCTAGAAAACACTTCACAACCGTGGTGTATATATTATTTTTTTCACTACTAGTACTTTTATTCCTTTTATTCTTCTCACATAAAAAACGTACTATCGGGATCACGGATTTTTTCCTGGATGCCAGTGTATAATGGGATGAATTTTTGCCCCGTGTTACACTAAAATCTGGATTATTGACTAGTAGTCAATAATAAAAAATTATTTACCACTAGGCAAGAAGGCTAACTTCACAAGGTGACAACAGACTAGATAATAGTATGTTTTAAAGCTAGTAGTGAAAAAACATATTAATTTCCCTTATATACTGATTATATGGAATCTATGATTTTGCTATGCTAATATATTAGTTTATGCACAGATGCATTCTAATTAGACTATTATTGCAACACTCATCTAAACATAAACGTCTTTTTATGGCCCAAGGGCATCTTTATGGTCAGACGGGCAATAACGAAAAGTCAATTAAATGTCAGAAGTTTTTTTGTAGAACTTGATTGGTTCTTAATATAGTTTGTAAACTTATCACCAATGAAAATAAACTAAAATTAAATATTTTGGAACAGTAACTATAGTAACGAACTTCGTATAATCACATAAGTATACGCACAGCTGCTTGATGTACCTACGTACTCATTTAATTATATTTTTACACAATAATATATTTGACATTAAGAACTTAATCTGTGCATAAAATAGTGTATGTATAGCGGGCATAACTTGCTTTTAGGGCCCTACAGCCTTTTCCTAGCCCTCGGCTGACGCCTCGGGCTAGAAATAACGCTTCTGGCCATAAAAGCTTCATTATGCCCTTAACACATAAATAACTATTATGTTCTTCTATTCTGGTAGAACATAACATGAAGATTTTTTGAGAAGTTGAAGTGTTTCTCTTGAGACTTACTTTTATATAGGGTGTCTCTAAAAGGTCTGTACAAAATGCTAAGACATATTCCTGAGACCAAACTAGGACGATTTAACCAAACTTACCTCTATCCAAAAGTGCTTCGTTAATGCGCTATCGAATGTCAAAGATCTTGAAAAAATTTATATTTTTCTAAATAACAAAATATTGCTTTTGCGCAAGATTGTAACGGGTACATTTCCTACCAGCATTTAGTACATAGAATTTTGTAGTAATTCTTGTTAAAAATCCTAAGTTCGGTCCTGTGGACGTCGCTTAATTTAAATTAGCCTGTCATCAAATAAACATCTTAAATAAAAAGCACCTTTTAGGACGGGAATGTTTAATATTTGCTATAATGAAATAATGTAACGTCATTCTGATGTCGTTTTTCATATCTTGCGACCTGGCATTTTAAAAATAATATCAAGTTCTTCAAAAAGGAACCTTGAAAAGAAACCATGAGAAGCGCGTCGTCATCTCATTTAAATGTTTAGGTAAATATTTTGAGTGCATACGTTTCGAAAATGCATTTTCCTTTGTCTGTATTGGCGTCTTAAATTTCAAGTCAAGGTGGCGTATGAATATCGTCTCGACAGTGGCAGTATTGCACACGTGCCTTTCCAGCGGGAAAGAACTTTGGTGTTGCTTTTTATACGTAAGGTCAAAAATCCTATAGTCGGCCATGTAATAAGCGCCCTAGCCGCCGAATACCAGATGTTGAGTCGCGGAATAGCGCGTAAACGAAGTTGATAAAAGGGCTTCGCTCGGTTTTTGACGAGACACTAACAAGCAGACAGATTTTCGAGACGGGCGGTCTTCCAAAATCACACGCCGAGAGCGTACGTTCGCTCTTGCGTTAAAAATGCCATTGTGTTGTAGTAAAATGGAGTTTGAAAGAAAACTCTAAATTCAGTTTTTAATATTGTTTGAACAATTACCGGCTTTCGGATGGCCGGTACATTTAATTAAAATCAACATGTAATAGCTATTGTTTAAATAAGTGATCGGAAATTAACCAATAATTCGTGGTTAACAAAAGTTACAGTTATTCCGTTAAATATTTTCGTGGACGTCTGTGCTTCAGAAAAGTGGGAAATTTAGTTTCCCTTATTACTGTGTAATATATGTTACGACAGTCTACCGTACCGTAATCTCGTCTAAATAATTATCGTTCAGAAATAAGTTAATAATTACAGACGCTTTCTCTGTAATCGAAACTTCGGTTAAATAATAATTCGTGCTGTGTGCCTTCTAAATTCAGTTCAGAATTAATGTTTATGTGTATTGTTTTATTGAAAACAATGAAATTATAAAATGGTTATCAAAACTAATAGCCAAATCTTTTATGGAACTCTTTGGTTGCATTTTGTTACTGCCGTATGGGGTGAATTTGCAAATTATAATTCGCCATATCCAGTTTCTACGAGGGTTATCTCGTACATCTTTAATGTATGAAAGAAAATTACCAATCTTCCAGTTTCCATTTGCTGTGACGTTGTCGTCCAACTTTATGCAGTTTATCGTTGACTTTGGTTTGTGACTTACCAAAAATAAAAGGTATTGTGACTATTGTTTTTAGTGTCATTCATGTAGATAAATTTCTTGCTTGAATTTGCAGTCATGTTTGTTATTGTTTCTCAATTATTAGAAGTTCATTATAAACTTTTGCTCATTAAATTCTATTATCAATAGAACTCTTGTCAGTTGTTAGAAAAGCTTTAAACTTTAATGTAATTGCAATTCATTTATTTTGATACTGTTGAACTGCTGTAATTTGTCTAATCTCCTTTAGAGATTTGTTTATAAATTTTGTCCAGGAAAAGCTCAGTCAATACAAGGGTTAATATTTAAATTAAATTGTTTTGAATAATTTTTATGGTTGATCTAATCGATTCTTTTGAAATATTTTGCGATCATGACCTGTCAATGTAAATTTCTAATATTGGTAGTATGTGTTTTGAACAATTTTGTGGTCAATCCGATTTTTTTATTGTTTGGTTTCTTTATTAAACGAAACGTTCTTGGTGAATTTTTGTATTGATTAACTTTTGGACATAATTATTATCCAATAAATTTAGATTGGATTAGCAATAAATATACAAGGTGTGTTTTATTTGTTTATCTTTGTATGTGTATTTCACCCCTTCTTTGTTTAATAAATGTTATTATTGTAAAACTGCTGGATCTCTAAAACGGAACCATATTGGTTATGAAAGCTTAGTTTCATTTCTTTAACAATTGTAATAAACAAAATTTGTGTTTCAACTAAACACTTTATTCATTTTCTGGTTAATGGATTTAGTAAATTTTAATGCTTATTCAAAATAACATCTTTGATTAGTTAATTTATAATTAATTTAAAGCATCAGAACCAGATGGCGCCCTTTTTGAGTTTTTAATTGTGTTTAAAACCCTTATCTATTCCTTTTCACAATTTATACAGCTGTGGAACCAATACCTACGACTTGAATAATTAATTTGTAAAGAGAGAGTTTAAATCTCAAGCTGTGGCAGATAATTTTTGAGTTTTCAGTTACAGTAAGTATCATATGTATTTTTATAGCTTTTTAGTTATATTTTTGTGGTTTTATCTCGGCTGAAAAACCCGCGTTTCATTGGCTATGCCAACGTGTGGCTCGAATAAAATATTGTTTCCACAGTTAAGAAAAGGTTTGAGATATTGGTTGAATATTGGTTTAAGATTTCAGGTGATTTTGTATTATGTATCCAGATAAAGATTCCTTTTTGGAATCAACAATATTGTCAGATTTTTGTGAGGAAACTGGAAGCTTCAATTACAGTCATATAGTTTGTTGTTAAATTATTCAATGAGTTAAAATTCAAAGTATTGGTAGTTCAGATTACAGAATTATTTTTAATTACCGATAAAGTTTTTGAGGATTTGGCGAACTGTTTAAAATTTTGTATGATACAGTTTTTATAGGCTTTGTATTTAGAAGGCATTTGGTTAACGGTCGGAAGGTGTTTATTTTTGAGATTTATTTATAGCTACCGTCGAATAGCTTTGTACCATAATGTGTTTCGTTGAAGGTAACTGGGTAAAGTTAATTACAGTATGTTACCGTGTGAAAATATGTTAGGAGTTTTTCAGATAAAACTTTCGATACTTGAAAATTTATCGTATCGTATCGTATCGTACCGTATCGTATCGTATCGTATCGTATCGTCTGTTTGAATTTAGCGATTTCGTTTAGTTAAAAAGAATGACAACGATTTCAGAATTAATTTTGGTATCATTAGGATATTTCAGATTATAGATAAATGGCTTTGAAACTTTTTTTCGAGTTATAGATTTCACGTTTTCTGTAGTTAGAAAACCATTATGAGTTTTTCCGAATTGATAAGAAATTTTCTTTGTTAAAATTTACAGTTGTGTAAAGTTTCAGCTTTGTTTGAAAGTTTTAGTAACTACCGATAATAAGTAAAGGTTATTTAAATTACAGAAAGTTTGAAGTACAGGGAGTTTCTTTCTCTTTCGTGAATAAAATTTTGATGTTGAAATTTTTTAGTAATACTATTGGATAGTATCGCCGGTTTGTATTTCCAAAATTATATTTTGTTGTCAGTAAATAATAATTAATGGAGAAAAATTATTTCAGAATTTGAATAAATATTACAGCTGAGTTTATTAGAAATTATTGAGCGTTTGGTTCGTTTGAAACTTTATTAAGGTGTAAAGTAAAGATTCTCCTTGTTTAAATTAGGTTACAGATATGTTAGACAAATTTTTTTGGTTTTGCGTTTTCGAATTTTAGTAATTTGATTACGATTGTGGTTAGTAGTGACTTAAAATTTTCTTTTTGGGTTTCAGTAATGTGTTTTACTTTTGGACGAGTAACATTAAAATTTTCTTTGAGATCTTTTATGATGATGATATTTTTCAAAATACTTTTTGGCTACTTATGGTTTTGTGTCGGCGGGTATGTTCGTGTATGTATTTGAAGGATCCTAAACTTGATGATTGGGAACGTTTGATGGTGTAAGCTGTTGTATGTTCTATGATTGTGGTCTTGCCGGCAGATGAATGGATTTTTGTATGAGATGATAGGGGAGTTTACTCGCTACCAAACTAAAAATCAAACATTTACCGTATAAATTACCTTTTGGGGTTATCTTCTATTTTTGCATTTAAATTCTTTTTATGCTTATTGTTAAATAAGTTTTATCTTTAAATAATAGTAATTAATCCCTTTTGTGGCGTTAATTCTTTCATAGTTCTGACAGGTACTGTTGAATTTTTTTCATTCCTTTAGTTGTGGGAGTCACATAAAACAATGATAACGTGATTTGTTGCGTGCCCTCTCCTTGTTGAGTGATTGAATATCTTCGTGGGATCTTGTGTGGGAGTGTGTTTGAGTGAAGCGTGTACAGGGGATATTCTTTTATCCCTTGGGTGTTTCTTGGTAGGTTGGTCGGAAAGCACGCAGGGTGTAAGACAATTTTTCCCTATTGTGTCCAGTAAATATATTTACCGATTTTGACAGTTCTGTCTATTTAGAGATTTGTGTGAAGTTATTACTTCATTTTGAATATTCAGAAACATAATAATCTGTTGGGATCTTGAGTCCTTGTGCATTTCAAGTTCGTTGAACTTCCATAAGCTTTTTCTAAAAGCTAAATTATAAATCTGTTTGAGATCTTTTAGGTCTTGTGGTTTTGAACCATTTTGAAGTGAAGTTAGGTGTGTAAGGTTTTGGTGATGCCGTTCAGTTTTCATTTGTACCGTTGGCATCCACCATTTACCGATTTTTGTATCGTTTGTGATACAGTTTGTAGTACAGTTCCGTACCGTACTGCGTTTTTGGGAGACAGTTTCTGTCTTTTTATCGTATCGTTGGCATGTGCCATTTACCGTTCCGTGCCGTTCAGGCAATATAGTATCGTACCGTTTTGCAGTGCCGTTTAGTACTGTGTTTTTGGAGGCATTTTGGTCTCTGTTCCGTACCGTTTGGTGATTTTGATCACCGCCATTACCGTTTTGCTTTTTGAAGTATATGGTGATTCGTATGTACCGTTCAGTTTCGTTACAGTTCGCTGTGACAGTCCAGTATGAGTGTTCCTGTGTTGGAATTTATATGAAATTTGAGAATTTGTGAAGGTCTTAGTGACCTTATGGTGTCCAGCTTTGTGTTATCGTATCGAGTTTTGAGGTCGTGTTCTTTTCAGAACAAGCTTTCGGGTTCTGACTTCTTTTGTATAGACTTTGTCTATTATAGCGCGGTGGGAGGCGCTTTAGAAATTCCTTCACCGATGACGGGTTCCGGTAAGAGTCCGGTAAAGCATCTGTGGTTCTTTTTACCATCTTTTGACCACTTTCTTCCTAAGGACTTCTGGTCCTTCGAGTCATTTTGGTGACTAGTTAAATTTGATGTTTCTTTTTGAAACTGTTTCCTCCCTTATAGAAATTTCTATTTCTTTAGACCTTCTGTTTTAGACTTTGTCTATTATAGCGCGGTGGGATGCGCTCTAGAAATTCCTTCACCGATGTCGGGTTCCAGTAAAAGTCTGGTAAAGCTGAGGTAGTTCTTACCGTTACCATCCTTTAACTACCTTCTTTGAGGACTTTTTGTCCTAATGGTCTATGTTGACCAACCAATCTGTCGGTTCTTTTTGGGAACCATACTCTTTGTGAGACCTTTTGCTTTGTGCAGTTATGAGGTACCCGATCTTTTAATTTGTATAGATCACCGTATCAGTGTGTCCTTTTAAGGGCAGATCATTCCCTTGCTGGGTACCTGTCGTTCTGTTTTGTCGTTTGTGTCATCTTTTGGGAGGTTCTGGTTTGGTGGGATTTTGACCCACTACCTTACCTTTTTGTGGGATTTTGACCCACTACCCTACCTTTTTGTGGGATTTTGACCCACTACCCTAACTTTTTGTGGGATATTGACCCACTACCGTACCTTTTTGTGGGATTTTGACCCACTACCCTAACTTTTTGTGGGATTTTGACCCACTACCCTACCTTTTTGTGGGATTTTGACCCACTACCGTATCCTTTTGATGGGATTTTTGTGTTACAGTTGTTTGTAACGTCTTGCGTTTTAGTGCATTTTGCGCTCTATTCTAATGTCGTTCTAAGGGACGAACTAGTAATGTTGGAATCTGTTCTTTTTAGAACAAAGCACTATTGTGCTTCCTTCTTTTTCCGTTTCAGTAGAACTGATACCATCTATTTTATAGTTACAGTCAGTAAGCTCTTTGAAAAGGTTTTCAACCTTCAGCTATATTGTCCTTCGTTGAAGTTAACGGACTTCAGTTATTATGAATAGGTTTATTAACCTTATTTCTTTCAGTTAATAGCTATGACCCAATATAGTTGGAGACTATTTGAAAAGGTTCTAGTAACTTTAAGTCGTCCAACCGTTGGTTGGGATTATTTAGTGTTTCATTGGTAAATACAATAAGGATTTGTTAACCTTAATTTATCCACTTGTAAATATTTAATTCCGAAGAGGTTTATTAACCTTGATTCCTTTAGTTTGTAGTTATTGCGTTATATGATAAGGTTTATTAACCTTAATTTTTAGCTTGTAGTACAGTCTGATGACTTTTCACTAAGAATAAGATGAGGTTTCTATATAACCTGAGGAGTGTGATTGAGAGAGGTTTTATCAACCTTAAGTTCCTAGCTTATAGCTATGACTAACCTATTTTGGGTTTGAATTTAATAGTAGTTTTAGTAACTTCATATCGTTTGAATTTTAGTTATAGGCAACCTATTTTATGTTAGAATTTGAAAAGGAGTTTTAGTAACTCTATACCGTTTGACTTTCAGTTATGGTTTACGTCATTTCGTTCAAGTATTGAGCTTGAATTTCACTTTTGGTATATCGTTTGGTATATACTTACCTTGTATAGGTATTCAGAGTGTATGTAGTGATGAATGGGTAGTGTTGACTACTTTCTTAGTTTAGTGACGTTCTTCTGGTGGCGGTTAGTGCTTTGTTTTGGTAGTGGTTGGGCTTGAACCTTTTCTGACGGTAGAAGGAGGTCCTAACGCTGGACGGTGGGTGTTTTGTGGGGGAATTGGTTCTTGTTCTGGCTTCTGCTGGAGTGAAGTACTATCTGTGTAGGTTTCCTTTTCCAGCTTTGTGTACTATTCTTTTATTTCTTTCTCTTCCTTCTTTCTTCTCGATCTGTGAAGGCTCAGTTAGTGCCATATCGGACGACTGTAAACTGGAGATCTCGGGGTGTTGCCGTTTGGTACCCTAAGCGGCACCTTGCTATTGCACTCTCTTGTGCGAATACTAGAATCAGTATAGGTAGCTTTTGCTACAAGTTATGATGTTGGTGAGTGTTTTTTGAGATTGACTTTCCTAGTATATGACTTACGGGGTCCCCGTTGGTGCGTCTGGCTTCTCCAACACCTTCGGTTCTTTTGCGTGAATGTTCGGTGAGGACATTTTTTTAGGATGGCTTCCTTTCAGCTCTATTCGGCGTTCCTTACCTTTATTCCTTTCTATTCTCCTAGCCGGGTAGCCCCTTTTCCTTTCCTCTTTCCTTTTTTGAATGTTTAGACACTTTTGGTCTTATAGATTTGGGCGTTAAGCACTTTGGGTGTGTTCTGGTTTTGATACTAGTTTGGTATCTTCGTCTACCTTTTGGCATTTCGTTAGTTTCAAGTATAAAGACAAGACGGGCTTCACAGCTTTTCTTTTTTTATTGTTTTTTTTCTTTTTCATTGACGAGTGGGCGAGTGTAACGGGTACATTTCCTACCAGCATTTAGTACATAGAATTTTGTAGTAATTCTTGTTAAAAATCCTAAGTTCGGTCCTGTGGACGTCGCTTAATTTAAATTAGCCTGTCATCAAATAAACATCTTAAATAAAAAGCACCTTTTAGGACGGGAATGTTTAATATTTGCTATAATGAAATAATGTAACGTCATTCTGATGTCGTTTTTCATATCTTGCGACCTGGCATTTTAAAAATAATATCAAGTTCTTCAAAAAGGAACCTTGAAAAGAAACCATGAGAAGCGCGTCGTCATCTCATTTAAATGTTTAGGTAAATATTTTGAGTGCATACGTTTCGAAAATGCATTTTCCTTTGTCTGTATTGGCGTCTTAAATTTCAAGTCAAGGTGGCGTATGAATATCGTCTCGACAGTGGCAGTATTGCACACGTGCCTTTCCAGCGGGAAAGAACTTTGGTGTTGCTTTTTATACGTAAGGTCAAAAATCCTATAGTCGGCCATGTAATAAGCGCCCTAGCCGCCGAATACCAGATGTTGAGTCGCGGAATAGCGCGTAAACGAAGTTGATAAAAGGGCTTCGCTCGGTTTTTGACGAGACACTAACAAGCAGACAGATTTTCGAGACGGGCGGTCTTCCAAAATCACACGCCGAGAGCGTACGTTCGCTCTTGCGTTAAAAATGCCATTGTGTTGTAGTAAAATGGAGTTTGAAAGAAAACTCTAAATTCAGTTTTTAATATTGTTTGAACAATTACCGGCTTTCGGATGGCCGGTACATTTAATTAAAATCAACATGTAATAGCTATTGTTTAAATAAGTGATCGGAAATTAACCAATAATTCGTGGTTAACAAAAGTTACAGTTATTCCGTTAAATATTTTCGTGGACGTCTGTGCTTCAGAAAAGTGGGAAATTTAGTTTCCCTTATTACTGTGTAATATATGTTACGACAGTCTACCGTACCGTAATCTCGTCTAAATAATTATCGTTCAGAAATAAGTTAATAATTACAGACGCTTTCTCTGTAATCGAAACTTCGGTTAAATAATAATTCGTGCTGTGTGCCTTCTAAATTCAGTTCAGAATTAATGTTTATGTGTATTGTTTTATTGAAAACAATGAAATTATAAAATGGTTATCAAAACTAATAGCCAAATCTTTTATGGAACTCTTTGGTTGCATTTTGTTACTGCCGTATGGGGTGAATTTGCAAATTATAATTCGCCATATCCAGTTTCTACGAGGGTTATCTCGTACATCTTTAATGTATGAAAGAAAATTACCAATCTTCCAGTTTCCATTTGCTGTGACGTTGTCGTCCAACTTTATGCAGTTTATCGTTGACTTTGGTTTGTGACTTACCAAAAATAAAAGGTATTGTGACTATTGTTTTTAGTGTCATTCATGTAGATAAATTTCTTGCTTGAATTTGCAGTCATGTTTGTTATTGTTTCTCAATTATTAGAAGTTCATTATAAACTTTTGCTCATTAAATTCTATTATCAATAGAACTCTTGTCAGTTGTTAGAAAAGCTTTAAACTTTAATGTAATTGCAATTCATTTATTTTGATACTGTTGAACTGCTGTAATTTGTCTAATCTCCTTTAGAGATTTGTTTATAAATTTTGTCCAGGAAAAGCTCAGTCAATACAAGGGTTAATATTTAAATTAAATTGTTTTGAATAATTTTTATGGTTGATCTAATCGATTCTTTTGAAATATTTTGCGATCATGACCTGTCAATGTAAATTTCTAATATTGGTAGTATGTGTTTTGAACAATTTTGTGGTCAATCCGATTTTTTTATTGTTTGGTTTCTTTATTAAACGAAACGTTCTTGGTGAATTTTTGTATTGATTAACTTTTGGACATAATTATTATCCAATAAATTTAGATTGGATTAGCAATAAATATACAAGGTGTGTTTTATTTGTTTATCTTTGTATGTGTATTTCACCCCTTCTTTGTTTAATAAATGTTATTATTGTAAAACTGCTGGATCTCTAAAACGGAACCATATTGGTTATGAAAGCTTAGTTTCATTTCTTTAACAATTGTAATAAACAAAATTTGTGTTTCAACTAAACACTTTATTCATTTTCTGGTTAATGGATTTAGTAAATTTTAATGCTTATTCAAAATAACATCTTTGATTAGTTAATTTATAATTAATTTAAAGCATCAGAACCAGATGGCGCCCTTTTTGAGTTTTTAATTGTGTTTAAAACCCTTATCTATTCCTTTTCACAATTTATACAGCTGTGGAACCAATACCTACGACTTGAATAATTAATTTGTAAAGAGAGAGTTTAAATCTCAAGCTGTGGCAGATAATTTTTGAGTTTTCAGTTACAGTAAGTATCATATGTATTTTTATAGCTTTTTAGTTATATTTTTGTGGTTTTATCTCGGCTGAAAAACCCGCGTTTCAAGATGAGAGTATGTACTGAAAAACTAGTTTTTTTGACAACATTTTTTTAATAGTGGGTGTTACGTAAGATCATCTACATGTAAAGGAACTCCTCGTAGAGTTGAAACTGACCCTCCAGTAAGCGTTGGCAGGTTATTGGATGAACCCAATATCTTCCGTTTTGATTTTCTCGGTGTCTAAAGCTAAAATCGCGAAGCAAACTACCTCTACCAAGTTCATTTTGAGAATGGAATACATGACACAACACAACAGTTTACCCGTATTTGTACCAACCACACACATAGTGTGCCCCCAGGTGCGGTACACAAGAGGAAAAACTTTTTTATTATTAATTTTATAACAAAGTCATTCTCTATGAAAATTTTTGCTTGATTCAAGATTACTAAAAAGTATAACGGAATTTTTATATTACTTATAATAAAATAAAAAATTTAAGAAAATGCATTTTTTCTAAGGAAAAAAACGACCAATGTAAGTCTGTATTTACTATATTTTTTATCATGATGTCTTGCTTGAATCAATGCAGTAACAATCAAATAGCAATATTAATAATATTGAGAAATATTACCTTATTTCATTTTACATACGATTTATTCAAGCAACGAGATTTTATTTTTTGAAGAATATTGAACTTAGTTGTCTTTTCTTTAAGAAATAATGCATTTTTTTATTTTCTACTTTATTCTAAGTACCTAATATTAAAATTTCGTTATACTTTTAAGTAGTTTTAAATCAAGCAAAAAATTTTATAAAGAATGTCTTTTTGTCATAAAATTAATAATAAAAGTTTTCCTCCTGAGAACCGCATTTGGGGACACACTGTATGTACTATTGGTTTCATAACTATCTATATCGGACAGCGAGGCTCATATGGTTATTTTTCTTTATTAGAAAAATGGTTAAAAAATATCATCATATTAGCATTGCTGTTCTAGATCATTATGATACCAGTTAGTGGCAATAGTACTCAAAATGCAGTTTCAGGATTAGTAAATATAAATAATAATAATTGTTGATTGGTCAATCAACATAGAATCACTGTGAATAGAAACAATAATATTTCGACTGACAAGCTCATTATGGCTTTTGTACGAACATATTTTTTGTTTTAGTTTAAACGAGTGAAACAAATTTTTCATAATATGTGCTGTAACTTTCTTGCAGATTGATATGATGATTAGATTGATTGTAACGCGAAATTTGGTTAAAAAGCTTTAGAATTTACAACTGTCAAATGATAATTATAAATTTTTTGTTTACGATTGATTTCAAAAAACTTGCCTACTATATAACTAAAAGTTACCAAATAAAGTACATATATAGTAGTGCTTGATAGTCACTATAGTCACCTACAGCGAATTCCAACGAGATAAAGATGTAAAATAAAATAATATTCATTTAAATAATTATAACAGTGCACCTAATTATGAAAGTCATAGTTTAAAGAAAAAGAGACTTTCATAACGTGCTGTACACGACACTTTTTTGCATAGGTATTGTAAGCTGAGAAATTTGTCTTAAAAGGATTTATGCAAAATTTTAAAAATCAGGAAAACATATTATTCTTTGCCAATAATCTCCAAGGAGATTGAAGTTTGTTTTTTACAAACATAATTAAAAAAGGTGCTACTTTCATTAGGATTTTTCGTTAAAAAAACTTTCATAATCAATATGCAAAAAAGTTTTACTTTATGTTTAAAACTACGATTAAGAAAATGAGATTTCGTCATCAATATGCAAAAAAGATATTTTACAATACTTTTTGTTAGGTGCTTATTACAACTTAAATAAAGTAGTATGTATTAAAAGGTTCTTTTTATAATTTGTCTGTTTTGCTTTTTCTATTTTTTCAATATTTTATGGTAAGCTGGAAGAACTATTACCTAGCATTTTAATTCAATAAGGAGGACGCTGCCACCTAATGACCTAAAGTACATTTATGTATACTCGTATTAAAAATTGGTTAAAATCTCAAATCCGCAATACGACATCCACTAATAAAATAATTAGCATAACCCAACAAGTTTCAAGTGTTACTGAAGTTTATCGAAGGATATAACGATATAAGATGCAGATTGCAGTCACGTGTTTGCGCTATTGCCGCTGTAACATTGACGGCCTTGCATCCAAACAAAGAAATTTAAACGTTACGCGTCTTCAGCACTCGATAATTTAAAGAGGAAGAAAGATGCCATAATACAGCAAACGTCTTTTCTTAATTATTGAGTTTGTGGATGGTGAGGGGTGTATTGGTGGCTTTCCATACCTTGATCAGCTGAGCTACAGCGCTCTTAATACACGAGCGAGTGTTTAAGTGCAATGAGGAGAGTTTTTACACGTGTATCTTACAATGTTTTTCTACGACCATAACGCTTTCTCAGAGTATTCATTTTATTTGATATTTTTTTTAGTTCGTGATTTATGTCATGTATATCAGCGTAATTTGATTTCATATGCTAAGTTGTTTAGCAACCAGTTTGTAAAATATTCATAAATCATTTTATCTACGATCATACAAAAAGTTAACGTTTATGGAGCTAGTGTTATAAAATTTTTATTGCACACTCGCTAATGTCAACAAGAGATGTATGCTAAATTAATGATTTATGATGATTTTAAAAACTGGTAGCTAAACAACTTAGCACATAAAAATCTAAACACCTTAATATAAATACACCTAACATAAGTCACAAATTAAAAAAAATATCAAATACAGTGAATACTTTAGTAAACCGTTATGATCGTAAATAAAACGTTGTAAGATATACGTCTAAAAAGTTTTTTCATTGCACTCACAGCCTTTAAGACAATCGTTCATACCTCGCTCGTGTGTTCAACCGTTCGCGCAATAATGACTTGTTACACTTATTGTATCTTAAATATCTATTTTTGGTTTTGTTTACTTCACAACGTGCACGAAATATTTAGCGCTCTAATACGAAAATCGTTTCCGTAGCCAGGGAATTATTTACTTTGCGCTAAAATAAAAATTTCCTTGTGTTATTTTTATGATTTTTTCTACTTTTTCAATTATTTCAATAACGCTGTAGAAAAAACTCGTGTGTGCGTAATTCGTGCTCGAAAAGACTTTGGTGGTCTGGAATGAGTTTTTGACTCGGCTACGAGCAGTCAGAAGATTTTCATTCTTGACCAACAAAGTACCATTTCGCGCACTAGATACACAAATAACTACTTATATCATATGTCGCTCTTGTTGGCATTAGCGTGCAATGAAAAATTTTATAACACGAATTTAATAAACGCTAACTTTTTACGGAAAAATCAGTGTAAAGAGTAATCACTTTTTGTATGATCGTAGATAAACAAAATAATGTAACAAGTATGTAGTTTTAAAATAAATGTATTTTTGCATATGTGTTAAATGATTTATAACAAGGAACAAGATATATATTAAAACAAAAAGTTAATTGACCACTGTTCGTCATGAGATAGTGAAAATACTTCTCGGTACCGCCTGCTAAGCTCTCATGGGACAGCAACTAGGGAAAGTCGTCCCTAATATTTTATGTATTTACCTGCAATGGGTTATCAAAATAAATAGCAATCGACGCATTTCGTCTGTACCCTACGATTATCTTGTATAAATGCTGAAATCCACAAAAAATGAAAAAGCACACACAAGGGGATGTTAAAGATAATAATTAAGTACAGTTTTAACCTCATACCTCCTTGATTTCAACCATTTTATACTACTAGATTCAGTGAAATATTCTGAACAGTTAAATTGTAACGTCTATTTCTGCATAAAATAGACCTTTTGCCGTAATCAGTGTCTGTTCATAAATCACATAACGTGAATAAATACTGGGTAGAACAGTATTTAAGAAAATACATGTACTTGTTCCGATTTTATATAACGCCCTACTATCATTTTGGTTGTATATGCAAAATTAAAACAAAATCAATATGTTTAAGTGTCTAACAGGATTACGAATTGCATGAAATTCGAAAATGATGTCAACCGTTGTTCATCAAGTTCTTCCACTTTATTCTAACTTTTAAATGAGATACCCTGCATACATTGTTGAAAAGTACCCTTTAAGTCATCTCCAACAAAATGTAGATTGTTGGACTTTCTTTGGATCCATAAAAGTCTTCGGTATTTTCAAAAGTCACCGTAGGAAAGCACGCTAAGCAGTCGGTCCTGGCAACCACGCAAAATACTTGCCTGTGCTTGCTGTGAAGATTAACACTTTGCCATATACTTGTAGTTACAAAACTATGAATATATGGCAAAGTATTAATCATACGTTAATCTTAATTAAAATCTAATAATATTCTCTCAATTCACTCTTGTTGTACTTTGTAACCTCCAGTTTTTATTTTTTTTAAACTATTTTCCAGATACTGAATTTGTTTTATACTTTATATATAAAGTACATACCAATGCATAAACGTGTAGATAAATAATATCGTTACCTACTATTGTAAATTGTATCTGAATTGAAAACTTAAATTTTAGTTTCTATTATATAAGAAAGTTAGTCAGATGTTATTCCCGCGTTATTCCAAAATAGCAGACAAATCAATAAACAGCAATATTAGGTTTCAGAATGCTTAAAAAATAAAAGTAAACTTCTAACTACAAAAGAAAGGTTTCAGTTTATTTAAAATTAAGTTATTTTTTGTATCACAATCTAATTGGCATTACATACATACATACTATGTAGATAAGCAACATATTAACAGATAACTACCACAGTATCTGTCCTTTTACGACAATTAGGTTTATTAATTAAGTACATATATGCACAGTGTGTGTGGTTTAATTGCTGTATAAATAAGGTTAGATCATTTGGATGTGACTATCTATTTTAGTACATCTTTATTATCGTTTTTTAAAGCTTTATGCTATGTGTTCGTGTTTGAAACTTTCGCCTGTAAGATGATTTATTAATTTAATAACGAGTACAGTTTGTTTATTGTTTATTTCATTAAACAAATAATTCACTTAATTTTTTGTGCCACAGTGTCTGCCATAAAGTTGGATCCATATGTGATTTTTTTAATATTCTGAAAAAACTTTGTGGGGTAAGCACCTCTGCTTCTAAAAATACTTGAAATGTCGAAGTTGATAGGTCAACGTCAGGTATTTGTCAAAGAAGAAATTGACGAAAACTGGCCTTATTAATTTGTTAAAATATGAAAGAATTTTGTTAAGAAAAAACATTTCTAATAATATTTTACGTTTTCATACCGAGTTTGAACGAAATATTCTGGCATAAGAAAAATTTTGTTTTTTAACATTTTTCATAATTTAAGCAATTTAAAACGAAATACTGATTAATAGTTATTTATGTACTAAGGGCGTTAGAATGATAATAATGCCAGGAGAGCGACGATGTTCAAGCCCGAGAGCCTGAAGGGCTGAAGGGGTGAAAGTCGTCCGATGAGCATTATCATCTAGCAACGCTCGAGGTGCATACAAGGTTTTATTTTGGCTCATACAAGGTTGTTTATATATTTATAAAGCTAGAAATTTTTATGTTTGTCGGATGGTAACACCTTTTACTAAATTTACAAAAGTCAAACAGAGATATGACAATTTAAGTTCGAATGCTTTTGTTGTTGTTACCAACATGAAAACAAAAAAGTCCTAATAGCACTAACGTCATCTAAAAAATAAGTTAATTTTATCTAAGAAATTTCTGCAGAAGTCGTCACAAAAGAATTCGTGGATCACGCGGCCAGAAACTACGTTGCAAATACTCGTTATTTGTTGTGTTACCAGTTACCACACACTCGTACGCAAACATCTAGTTTCTGGCCTAATGGTCCAAATTACTATTGAACGTAACGCTGCCTCCGATTGCAAAGTAAACGATGTGCGGGGGTTATTATAGACTATAACGCCCGCTTACAATGCCCTTGTTGTTATGGAGTTGTTTATATAGTTCTTATCACAGGTATAAACAACGAATACTATGCAAGTGAAACATAAAAATTGTAAAAAGCAGAATTTTCCTTGTATCGGGATATTTCGTTCAAACTAATGAACATACACGTAAAATGTCATTAGAAACATTTTTTCTTTTGCAGCGAGCTAGAAAATAGAAATTAGATGTATTAGAATAAGTTTTAAACTTTGCAATAACAGAAAATGACAATAAAATGTCAGAGAGCCAGCCTCGGTGGATTAGTGGTTTGCATGTTTGCTTCATAATCCAAAGATCGCAGGTTCGATCCCCGGCCGAGCTGGTAATTTTTCATAGCGGAGAAAAATTTAAAACATGCCTTCTTTTCGGATAGGAAGTAAAACTGTAGGTCCCGTGTCAATGTGATGTTTGGCTCGTTAAAAATCCCTACTGGGAGTGGAATCCCCCTAGATTCGGCTAAATTCTAGTAGGGTCGGCCAAATGATCATAGCAATCGGTGCCATGAGGTACGAAGGATGCTCCGCCATCCTCATTCCTCGCCCAAAATCAAACAAACAAACAAAATGTCAGAGTAAAAATTTAAGATTATACAAAAGGTAGTAGGCATGGAAATTAAATCGGTGATATTCTATAATGAAAACACAAATGAGGAATAGTTGTAATTATCTTTTAAACTATAGAAGGATGACAATACATGCTTCTAAGAGGTCAACAATAATTGTTTCCTGAACAGAAAAACCAATTAGAATACAAACTTTTATTCAAAAATAAATTATTCATTACATATTGTAAAGGCTGGAAATGACGGAAGAAAGTAACAAAATAGTTTACTTTTTGGATATATCTTAACAATTATTTTACGAGGAAGAGAAGATCAATATAGGTGAAGCTTTGAAAATCATCTCTGGTGGAGATAGAACTAAGGTTTAAGAGGAGTTGCTGGAAGTTGCAGCAGTGAACGGATCTTCGGGGATAGCCTTCATTGTACAGCCTAGCAGGAATCTAGAAAGAAAAGATAAAGGGTAGTAGCATATCATCTAAATAGTCAGCGTATTTGAAGTGTTTACATAGAAGAGTAATGGTAATAAAAATTTGAGGGTGTATTCACTTTGGAGGAAAGAAAATTGTAAAAATATCCTCAAAATAATCTTTAAATAAAATTTAACCCCGTTCTCTCTGAATTATTTTCTTATATGATAATTATCATTCAAGCATAAATAAAAAACGTCATGAGCATTTATCAATAATCAAATTTATTAATTTCTTATATCGACTAGAGGCTAAAGGTCTCAATTAAAGTATAGCCAGGGAATAACTTTATTATTAAAGTTTCAAAATTTTTATTAACATTGCATTAAGATTTATCTGGATTATAAAATTAAATTTTATCAAATTATCAACTTTAAAACACATTATTTTCATAAAAAATGTTCCGAATTTTAACAATAAAAATGCAGTAACAAATAACAATTATTAGTGACAAGCGGTTTCAACAAACAATGTTTTTTTGTTAATTCAGTTTTATTATTAAAATTAAAAACATTTCTTTGAAGAAAGTTATGTCTACTAATGAAAAGTGTTGATTTAGCGAAAGAATTTAACACCATCTCTATTAATAAACAAGAAAACATGCTTCGCTATTTTTTCATATAAATCTTAAATAAAACGCTGTTTTGTTTGAAAAGTAATAGCATAAGAACCGCAAGGTTTCTTTCTAACTCCTACGAAAATCTCAGATATATGGTATATACTTTCCGAGGAGAAAAATGATTTAACTTACTTTTAATTAAATTGTTCCTAAAAATGGATACCTTTTATTAAGTATCGTCCGATAAAAACAAAAGCATACCACTTAGAAATGTAATATTTTACTGTTGTATGTATAAAATATTTAATTTGATTCAGTATTTTACGAGCAATACACTTTCAAAGTCAGAGGACTCTAGAAAAAAATGGATAGTAGCATTTTTTATACTATTAGTAGCTTGTATATGTCGAAAGCTTTTAAGAAGTGTAATTTAAGTTTGCGTGTTTATTTTTCTAACGACGTACTTATGCTATATCTTTAGACGAAATGTCAAAGATTTCTTGCAATGTATAAGTATAGTTGCAAAATGAACAATTTAAACAATACTTAGTTTATGATATTTAAATTTCATTACCTGTAAGGTACCGAGAACAGTAACGATAAATAAATAGACGAAAACGCTAAAAAATAAGTCTTCTAGAAAATCTAATATATCCCAGATAGCGCATAATGTCCTAGGGACGTTCTTTTTTGGTCTATTTTATATCCAAATGTCAGTGGACATAAAACGGATCAAAAAAGTACGTCCATAGGATGTCCGACCATGAACGTTAAATGTATGTCCGTTATTGCACCAAAAAAGGATGTCCATAGGATATGCCATGATGGAGTTTCAATCTACGTCTGTTAATGAACGTTGTAGGTTGTTTTTAATTGACAATTATAATAGTATTTATATAAATAAATGATTGTAAATCAATAGTTATTCGCACAAAATACATAGTAAGTTGTTAAAATAGTTAAAATTGTGTTAATTTTGTAGCTGGTATAATTAGCTAAAACAACAAAGTTTTTGTCTAAAGTAAAAAGATTAACTGAAAAATTACATAAATTTAAATAAATTTGATTTATTTGATCCCTGCGTTAAATCCTTTCTATAAGTTTCAGTTTCACCGTAGATCAGGTCGACTCGTGTATTTTGTTAATAAAATTCTTTTTAGAGTCGAAGAGAAAATTTCAGAACGATTTAGAGATAAAATTAAGGATTCAATTATGTATAATTATGCAAAATTCTATGATTAAGTTTTAAGTAACCGAACTTCTGCATCTGTTATGCAAACACATTTGTTGTGTTTTTTATTTTTTGTTTTGACTAGTGTTGTGGAATAGGTAGGTATTAGAATTATTGGAATTTATTGTTCTTGTAACTGTAATTTAAATAATAATTCAAATCACCCTATAGAATAGATAAGGAATTAGTAAACCTGTCGCAAACTTTCTCCGATAAGTTCTTCGGATGCGGTTTTTGGAAATTTCCAAATAACTATGTTAAGCCTATTCGCTATCTCACTTTGAAGCCTGCTCAGTTTGAAATAGAAGAGGAGGTACATACGAAGGGCCAATCTTCACAAGGTTTGGTGAATGGTTTTTATTTTGTGTTTGACCGTTGACAGTGAACAACGTTGTTAAGCTATATGTATCTACTGTTTTCAACTTGGCAAGTAATAAAGAATTTATTAATTTTTATTATGCCTTAATGTTTTCAGCTTCAGCATCTCTTGATATGTCAGTCAAATTAATTGAAGAGGTAACTAAGAAATGGTTCAACAGAGCGTAGGACAACGGCTTCAAAAACTAAGTACATAATTGTACATTTATTTACATATTGTAAACTGTAACATACTTTAAAACAAAATAAAATCTTTAACAAGTTTTATCTTTCCAATCAGGTTTGTTACTAATGATAAAGTGCGGCCAAAAAATTACTAATTTACAGGTAAATAAATTATTACTTTATTTAATTAAATATAAAATTAATTACAGAATTTAATTAATTACAGAATTTAATTAATTCCGTAATTGAATTAATTGTAGGCATTAATTAAGCATTAGTTAACTAAACACGAGTTCTAATTATACCGCAAACAGAAGTCCTATAGACGTCTGTAACGTTACGTTTCTGTAGGTTTTCAAATAATGCAATTTAGTATGTATATTTAACAAAAAATCCTAAATGCGGTCCTGCGTAGTCATATATTTTCTTTCAATGTAAAATCAACGTGGGTATACTGCATAAAATAAACCCCATAAAATATTAAAGGTCATTTCAAAGAAGCACTCTAGACTAATAAAATTGTTTTTATAAGAATTCACGGATCTTATTTCAAATAAAGGTACTGTTTCCAGACGTGTTAGTTTCTACCATTTCATAACCTTGGAAAAAATAATATTTTCGAATAAACTAGTCTTTTAAAATTTAAATTGTTACCTATTTTCGTCAGTGTGATAGAGAATCTGCAAATATTCCCATCTAAACAAGTTGAAATTTTATGAAAAAATATCATTAAAACCTCTCCTGCCTTAATTTATGATTTCCTTGTACGTGTTTATTGGTAAATTTTAAATAAACACATCTGCGCTTCGAAAGATATCATGTCTGCAAATTTTGCTGTGAAATCCCGGGCTCTGAATTTTCTTTGTGTAAAAATACTAACTTTGGTTGGCTTAAAAATGTCACGTCATTCTCTTATTGGTCTATTTGAAAGCGTACCCCTCTTAAAATTCAGTCTACTGTTAAAATAATTTTTAAAAAGAAGTAAGTCGAAGACAGACTCTAATACCGTCAGCAAGGGCTTGAAAATAGGGTCCACGCGAGACTTTTGTCGCGTGCAGAGTTTCTCGGTTTGTCGTAATTTCCATATTGAGGCCGGTTGCTGAGAGCATTTACTGAATTGTTTTTGAGTATTTCCGTCGATATTAACTTACTGTTGATTGTGTGATTGCGGAAAATTCAGTTTACCGAAAATTAAAGTCTAATCTAGTGCGGTTTACCGATAATAATAATAAAGTGTAACTCGTTTCTTCTAGTGGCCGTAATTTAGGTTCATAAAGAATCTCGTTAAAGGATACGATTAAAAATATGAATGACTATTGTAGTCCAGTTGAAAGTTTAATAAATTTAAGTGTTCCATAAAACATTGCCCGGATATAATTTAAAATCGAACAGTTTTAAAACCAAATAAATAAAAAGAAACAGATTGTTTCTTCTAAGATAAACTAAATAAGTAATTCCATCTAAGTTGTCAGGTTGTACCGGTTACTTGAAAGAATAAACTTTACTAATGAATACCTCTTTGTACTTCGGTATTGTGAATTTTAATTCTCGCTGTTTTGGGTTATCAGTAATTTTCAGAATTTCACGAAGCTTTCTAGTTTCTACAGTTCAGTGATAATTGTTTATACCTGTAGAGGTAAAAGGCAATATTGTGTAAGTTTATTTTGATCCAGCTTTGTGAATTAAACAATTGAACAGGATATTGTGACTTGTTGACTCTTTGAATTCTGAGAACATTGAGTAAGTTCTATATTGTTTTTGTATCGATTATTTGTGCCATTTTGTTGTATGAAAACGTTCCCATTTGCTAAGAGCTCTTATGCAGGGTATTGTGACTTTACTTAATGATTTTTTATGACTAGTTGTTATTTTTTTAACTTTTGATTCATGAATAAACATAATTTTTAAACTTAATTAGACTGAATAATATTGACCCATATAATTATGAAAATCTTTATTTATATTTTATCCAACCTAACTTTGACATTACTGAATACGACTAACAAGTTGAATTAAATCTATCAGATCTGACTAAATTTTCTGGTTAATGGAATCAGGTTATTATCAAAACTTTCATAATTAGATGGCGCCCAAATATATGTATTTTCTTGTGTTTTTTGAAACCTTTATTCATTCCTTTAATAATTCCTTTAGTAAACTGTGGAACCAATACCTACAACCTGAACTTCTAATTTGTAAAGATAAGATCTCAAGCTGTGGAGATTTTGAGCATTACATATCGTAAGTATAAATATTTTGAATATTTTAAAAATAACTTAGTTTGGGAAAATAATTTCTGTTTCCCTGTAGCCTAATCGCGGGGCTTTGTTTTTGTTCCGGGTTAAAAAAGGAGCGTTTCAATGGCGGTCCAACGTGGACCTAGTTTGACGGTGTTTCACGTCCAATAGCGTATGTTCGTTGAATGACCTTTTACGAACGCCCATTGAATGTTTTTTATGGACGTCCTATGGACATATGAATCTGTTAACGAAGGACGTCAAATGGGCATAAATCGAACGTACGTACGACGTTCTATGGACGTACTATGTACATTGCAAGGTCTGAAGATGTTTTATGGACGTTCGCGTGCTACCTGAGTATTAACATGTTCTACACACGACAGCTTAAAATAGTATCATATTAGTATACTTTTGTAGCAACAAATAAAAACTAAAAGCAGTAGGTTTCGAGATATACAAACACAGACACGAGATAGTTTTAATGAACGAACAGATTGATCTCGGTGATTCTCCTTTACATAAAGTATTGTATGTTAATTACTTTTCTAGATGTCGTTGTCTTTTCTATATGTATATAACTTAGCGTGTTTGTTTATACTTCTTTGATAATGATACATATACGGCGCACCAAAGCAACTGTTAGATAATAAATAATAACTGTGGAACGTTTTATTTATTATATAATTTTTATTGCATAAATAGTTATTGTTCTTAATAATAACGTAATGCAAAAATTAATTACAATATGTTTACCCAATTTTTATTGTGTAGAGACATTTCCGAACAACTTGTACTTTAAAGTGCAGTTCATAAATAACAAAGCTTAAATAATACTAATCCAAGTTTTCTTGCGAATATCTCTGTCTTTAGTAGTTGTTTAATGCACAAAACTTCAACAAAAGCAACTAGAATGTAACTAATAACAATGAATCCATTGTTCAGAAAAAGAAAGACAATGGTGTGATTAGAATCAGAGAACACATTTTCACTCTCAAAGAGAATATTACCGAACGTTTTCGCTCGTTCAGTAAATCAGAATATTCTTTAAAAGCAGCATTCGCGTTGGGTTATTACTTTTGTATTGAAACTGTTTATTTATTTTACAGCATTACTGAGACCACATGATAAGATGGTTATTTAAGTATCTGCATAAATCAAAGTGTCGTTTTCAAAACTTTCTAAAGTGAAATCCGTTCTTCATTAATAATAACTTCTAATATACATTTTACGTTTCGGGCTTCCTTAAAAGCTTCTCTTTCAAAGACTAAGCCGACTTCAGTGTATTTAAACTCCGGTGAATTTGAATCATAATGGAATAACGAGTGCCTCATTCCGCGAATGTCTCACCGTTGAAGCGGGAAAGCTGTGAATGCTGTGATAAGCTGTGTAAGCCATTCTGTTGAGCTTCTCCTTAAGCATATCATACAAGCTTAGAGACTTCATACAAAAGATATGAACCTTCACTTGACAATCCCTCAAAACGTCACCTGAAAGATCGAAACTTAATAAATTGTAAAGAGAGAAACTCCTTTGAGAAACATTAAGGTAATGGTTCGAAGGGAAATTTCCAGACTTTCCGTTTTGTTATTGAATGCCTTCTTTAATTCATAATAAATTAATAAGACAACATTTAATAATCTTTATCTTTTACTTTGCCATTTGGGAGATTTGCAACACATATTTTTGCTCTTCTTATATTTCCATAACGTATTTTATTCGACATGAATATTCCTTATGGAAAGTTTACAATATACGTCATTACTTTAATTTCATAGGGTATATGCTTTATTAAGTTAAACTTTAAGGTCACTTAGTTTATACTACAAGCAACCCTTAGAACTTGAAAATGGGCGCTAGGATAACTTTAACCATTAGCATTTGCTTTTCGGAACTCCCACTTAGAACCTTTTGACTCTATTACATATGCATTCAAACTTCATGACTAGACTACAGAAGACTAGACTTCACTAGACATGACTGTAATTTTATTTATGGTTATAAGATGTCTATCAGCAGTAAGCAGTAAATTTTGCATTTAAGACTGGTGCATATTTACTCAAAAGTAAAAGTCCTCATAGTTTGGTACACTTACTATGATTTTAATCGTATATGCCACCAAATTAAAAATTTACACAACACAGAATTATTATTTTCTTGCTTAGTTTAAAAGCTAATTTACCGCCAAACACAAAAACTGTTCGCGATGTTGTATAATTACTGAAAGCAACAACAGATGGCAACAGCTTATTGTCTAAAAATATTAATAAATAAACAAGTTCACAACTTCGAAACAATGTTAAAGTTGATTTCAAACTGATAATAAAAAAACATTGGTGTTGCTAATAACATTTTTACAAATTAATTCTAATTAATCTATTAACTTATACTATTCTTATACGAAAATATTACCAAGCAAAGAGAAACTTAAATTGAAAGAATCTATTTTTATATTTAGCTAAGAATTCATCAATCCTTTTTATTAAAAACATTTATGAGTTATAAAAGTTACAGACACTTAGTTTTAAAAATTGAGTTGCAGAGTTAAAAATTGCATTAAAATTAAAGCCTTAAATTAATTTCATTTGAAAATTAGAATTCTTCCTGCCAAATGATAATGATCTCATTAGCGTAAATACGAGGGATGATGTTTAGTATGGAGAACACCCAGTTTTTATCTAAATTTTTTAAATCTTTGGTACAGATTCTCTATAAAATACATTGGTTGTAAAGCTTACCTAAAGGTGAATATTTTCAGCAATTTATTTCAACATTTAAGATGAGATGTTTATTAAATAAAAGAACAAATAACCTTTATACTATTCAGTTAGGTCAGGCTTTAAACCAGTAGCAGTGGAACTTTAAGTTGCAATAGACCAAAATCAAAATTAATGTTATCTTGCACGCTTCTGTTTTTATATTGTAGTATGTGCGAGAACTACAATCCAGCTCTTGCGCATGTATCGTGTCTCCTAGAAAGAAAATTTAAATAAGAATTACCTAAGCAACTGTAATTATTAAAAATCTGTAAGAATTGAAATTTGAATCAAATAATTCAATTCATACACAACAAATCTCATAAGTCGCGATGTTATTATCGCTATGACAGCGAATAAACTGTTAGCTTTAAAAATCCGATAAGCTGAGATTTACCTTTAATTTAACCCTCTTGGTGATTTATTTCATATTTTATTTATCTTAATTACACTTGCGCTGGATATGTTTCTATATAAAGCTCAAACTTTATTGCCTTACATAAACAACCACAAAAATTTTAAAAATTCCAAAAATTCATAAATGGCTTGTAACCTGATTAAACGGAGCTTAAGATATTTAAATCGAAGAATAACCTAGTCATATACCCAAATGAACTGTAAAGTATTTTCGTACAAACGAGAAATTTTCTTTAAAAACCAATATTCTTGTCTTAATAATTTACATTAGAATCCCAAGATCGAAAGTTGAATCATTATTATTAAGGGTAGGTTTTTATTTCTGGTTACTCTTGTTGGGGAGTTAAATGTTATAAATACATTTGTTGAAACAATTGTAACCACAGTAACTAATTAGAATTACTAGCTAGAGCTGCCTTGAAAGTATACCAAAGATTGACCAAACTAATTTACTTATTCCAATATCCACTACCCACCTATTGATAATCTTTTTGTTAGTATTGGAGGATGTCAACAACGCTTTAAATAATTAACACATATGTAGTAAATGGAAATGTCCTCTACAATAAGAGTATATATATTTTACTCTTTTCGAGTGGACCTTCTGGGATGTGTAAGAACTGGTAGTAGTATCTGTAATATGAAATAGACTAATTTTCAATATTCCCCGTCACACTACGGATTTGTGTTTGAAAATTTTTACAAACGTTTTTGCACCAAATATCAGCTTGATATTTCCTCAACACACATTTGGTGAATAAATTTCCAGGCATATGATCAAGTGATATGGTTATTTTATATTGTTATTTATGTGCATTGAGTGTTGGATATTCCAGTATAGCTTTGATTTTCTTTATAAAGGTGTTATTTTCTAACAGTTGTGAAATGGATGAGAAATAACAAAATGCAGGCAAGTAAAGATTCAAATTCTGTCATTTCATTTTTGCAAGATGCCTTAAACAAGAAAAAAAATGAATTACACTAAGAAAGAAATTAAGAGAAAAAGACAGTCTCGTGAAATTTATTTTAATTCCAATGGTTGAGAAGTTAAAGCAAAGCAGTTTTCTCATGTAAATAAATATTACCAAGATAAGTGTTATTTAAAGTTAACAAAAGATGAACAAGAAGAATTATTTGAAACATTTTACGGAATTACAAGATTCATCTTAGTTGTATACAACAAACTTTAATAATATTCGCAGTCTAACAGTAAATCCAAAAAGATACGGAGAACACAAATGGAATTCTTTTTTAACTTATGAAGAGAAGAAAATTACAATTTGTCGTGCATATTTATTAAAATTGTATTAAAAAGTGCGAAAGGACTGAATATTTATTTTATTTTATTCATTGGGGATTTATACTATATGTATACCAAAAACCGTACCAAAAACTGACGTGTGTGATTTTGTACTTCTTCTGAACAAATGCTTGCAGTTAATCTCAATGATTCGTGTAAACTTGATTATTTGACCCATAAAAGAAAAGTCTTGGACTATATGGAATAATCCAAAGTTGTATGTGACCAGACAATTTTATAAGCGTCTTTTGTGGCTTTACGTCTTTAATGTTCGTTTCCACAATGACGATTCGTCAAATATATATTAGTTCATAGAGATGCAGGCAAGTAAAGATTCAAATTCTGTCATTTCATTTTTGCAAGATGCCCTAAACAAGAAACTGGGGAAGCTTCTAAATGCAAAACATCTAATTCTATGATCTGACGCTTGTGGAAGACAAATTCTTTTATTTGTTCATGGTGATCTAGAGTGCACAAGGTCGAAGTGACTCATCTCTTTCCAGTTCGTGGTTTCTCTTTTGGAAAATGTGACTGTAATTTTGGACTAATTAGGAAAGATAAATTAAAAAAAGAGATTATGATGACAGCAAAACCGTATTTAGCAGCTGTGTTGGAATGCAAGAACCAAAACCATCTCCATTCTCTGTCTTCATGTATAGAACTGTCATTAAAGATTGGAAAGGAGGTTTGAAACCATATTCTTTTAGTAAGCCAATAATCAAAGGCAGTACCTTTAAAATCCAAAAATATTGATACTGAAATATAAAGAAGAACTGTGCTAAGCACCTTAACTTATAGTGGCTTCTACATGCCTCTTCGTATTTGGAATAGAAGCTGCATTATGAAGAAAATAAAAGATATAACACTAACTCAAGTACAGTACCATTCAGTTACTTTTGCTAAAGAAGTTGATGTAAGGGAGTTATTTCAATTTATGGATAATGACAGCAAATTTTTTTGCAATGTTATTATTATAATTTTATTTAATTTAAAAAATTAAAAACACGATTAATATTTGGTAAAGTATCACTCTATTTCACCCAGAATATTTTATACTGATAGTCTGCCATAAACCGCATGTTGAAATTATTTATTTATTTTTTTTTTCATTTTTTGTATAAGGAAGCTATCTAAAGCTTCCGTATACATAAGTATTAGCGTTCATGACTCCATCCCCAATGCGATTAATTATCATACCATGGATGTTAGTGAGAAATCTAACATTTTGTTCGATGTCAATGTATTTAAATTAATCACCTGTGAACCTACCTACTGACAGTTTAGGTTGTCTTGTTTTTGATTTGTATCATTCATTCGAGCTATAGCTACCACTGACAACAACCGAAGAGTAGATATCTTAACTATAAATAGGAAGAACGATTGTACATTCTTTACGAGCCCCGCCCCATGCTAGTTATCCCACTTCTATCTTTGTTACACAGTAAAGTAGTGACATCCACATTATGTTGTTTTCTTGATATACATATTTTGTCCTGTATTTATTTTTTATAGTTTAAAACAAAGTACATCCCACATTCTTTCTTAGAAATTGTTTTTGGCGTATAATGTGGCTGTTGTTCCTAGAGGAATCTATTGCCCCTGAACCGACCATGTCTAGTTTCATGAAATTCTGCTGGGAGATGCAAGCACTAAAACTTTCGGTTCAAATATTACATCAACTTGAGTTATTATTCTTAGTATTGCTTATTATATAAAGTGTTTAAAATATATTAGCATCTCTGTATATAAAAAACAAAATGTTATTATATAATTAATAGTAATAATCTAATAATATATTATAAGTGAGTGCAATAAGTCATTATATCGCACGTGCGCGGACGCTCAAGTGTGCAAATTCTCATAAGCGTATAATGGCATTTCACTAACATTGAAAGAAGCAAACTGTTAAACCAAAGAATATGGTGTTTAGCGAACTATTTTGAACATTCAATACGAGCAATGTGTGTAAAAAGTCAGATCAAACAAAACAAAATGTTAATTGTAATTTACTAGTTTAACTGTTCAATTGTAACAGGCTATCTTTGTTGATACAACAGTCTCAGAATTTTTATGTTGAATATTCAATATCATCCCTATTTGAATTTCAAGTTATAAATTCAACAGTCTCATTTTGTTGTTTTGTACATCAAGAAACGTTCTATTATCGTTCGCACATTCTTATATTTTTTTAATGTAATTTTTTTTATTTCACGCCTACACTACGAGGAAACCAACAGCTAAGGTCATCTGTCCCCCATCTAACATGCAACACGAAAACACACATCCATGGTTGAGGTGGCGAAATTTTCCAATTAGAAAAATCCCGTCATCCCAAGTGGGATTCGAACCCACGACCCTTGGAACACGAGTGATGCACTGACACCATTCGTCCACCGCCGGCACAATATAAAATTCTAGTTCATTCAATTGCCTAGTTTGTTAATATAATGTTGAAAGCATTTAAAATCAATATTCAGGTACATTTGATTTAATAATATGAGTATGTTGATCATTTAAAAAGAATACAATTTGTGCTAAACACCTTTATACAAAGTGTAATTTACTTGCATGCATTAATTTTTACTGTAGTATATATATGTAGTATAGTACCTATCAATAGTAAATACAATTAACTATAAAGTAATAATATAATAATAATAATGATAATTGCTACAACCCATAGCCTGGAAACCAGGCCCCAGAAGATATAAGCTTGTGCGGGAGGGAGGGGGCGATTATTATTATTACGTAGGCCCTAAGTGCTGCTGCAGCCGACTTACAGATGGAACAGCGCAAATCCCACATTTGTGTCACAGCTAAGGAAAACTGCAGTAAACCTAAACCAGATCTGCCGGCACCGGGAATCGACCGCGGGCCGCTTGGGTGAAAGTCCAGCACTCTAGACATTACACTACCAAGGCTAATAACCAATAAATATAATAATACTCTAAACAATATTACATATAGAATTTACCGATGTTGAACAAACCGACCAATATTGACAGCCAATATTGGGCCAGTGTCATTTTGAGTTATCATTTGATAACTCTGGCAAGTACTTGGACAATTTTGCGTAACCAAGGTTGGGGCTCAATGTTGTTGATATGTTGGTATAACTCTGGTCTCATACTGGTACAATATTGGCTGTATATCGATTGCCTACCGGTGTATAATAATGATCATTAATATATTTTTTAATTATATTATATTGTACACTGAGAAACATAGTTCGCAAAGTCTATTATTTTAAAAATTGTAAATCAAGAACGTTAATATGACGACGCAAACATAACTTTACTCATACTGGCACAATATGGATGGATATTGTTGCACACCGGTGTATATTAATGAGCATTATTATATTGTATTATACACTGAAAAAAATGGTTCGTAATAGTTATGTCCGCGTCATCATATTAACGCTCTTGATCTATAACTGTTTAACTAATACATTTTTCGAACTATGTTTCTTAGTGTACAATATAATATAATTAAAAAACATAATAATGATGATTATTATTATACAACGATATGCAACCGATATACTGCCAATATTGTGCCAGTATGAGACCAGAGTTATACCAGCATATCAACCAATATTGACTGCCAATATTGGGTAAGTAAAATGGCCCAAGTACTTGCCAGTGTTATCATTTCAACACTGCCCCAATATTGGCAATAACGGTGCCAATGGTGAACTAATATTGGTCCGTTTGGAAAATTCTATATGGGTAAATATATAAATGTAAACTGAGTGTACCTTTAATAAATGAACAGATAGCGCTCAGTACTTGTGCTCCATTACTGGTGTTAGATATTTAATTTTTATCTTTATCTAGGTACCTATTTACCTTAGCGACGTGTTTGTTTATATTTATATTACCTTTGATAATGACAGCTTAGCTGTGCAAGCAATTGTCAGATTTTAATAAATTTGTATAACTTTTTATTCGTCAGTTTTTCTGTTACAAAACTTTTTGTTGAATTTCACTTCAGTGTTTAACCTGAAATTTTTTCCTTAAAAACTTTTCTCCATTGAGTTCTTATTAATCTTGTCACTCCAAATTTTTATTCATTCCTTATTTGGTTATGTACAGTTCAGGGTTCTTCATTGGTAAATTCTGCCTATCACTAGTTTTTTTACAACCTTTGCGCAAAATAATTTCTCTCTTTTATGAGTTTAGTTGTAAATTGTATTGAAAAAAGTAGTGTTCACTTTCATTACTTGAGAGGTTTTTCACAATTTCCCTCCTAAAGGTTTTTAGTGAACGAAGTGTAATTATTTCCTGTGGATCTTGTTTGTTTTTCACGTAGGTGAAGCTTCTAGACACAGAAAATCCAATTTTATTGGAATCTAATCGCTAAATTTCTAAGGTATACTTGTAAAAGTATCTATTCATTGTGGTTATTTCTAACAATTCCTTGTTTTGTAGGAATACCTTACATAAATACAGAAGACAATTTTTATCCTTCCGGTTCTCTTTGTTCAAGCCAATAATATCAACTATTCGGTATGCTTTAGTTTTTAGTCAAAAACTGTTAAATTAATACAGAATTCCCTTTTAAGCTTCTTTCTTTACGCTACGGTTTTACCACGAGTTTTTATTTTACGTCTCTTCTTAACATTGCTGAGAGTTTCCTACTGGAACATTGAGTATTGCTTACCAGCTGCTTTCAGAAAAATTAGCTATCTAAAAAATCAAGTATACGTATTATCGAATCCAAATAACGTACATCAAGAAGACAAGATACACAAGCTTCAATATCCAAAATTTCTGCTAATATTGTAACTGTATAAACATTCTTTGTCTTTACGGTCTCTAGCCTCACTTTGTGAAACTCCATAATCATGAAATATAATATAAATACAAAGATTATATCTAGTTTAGATATTTTCTGTATTTATCCATAGCAACTGTTTGTTTATCAATCCTATCTGCCTTTGAAAATAACATTTAATGTCGAAACAATCATTGTCAGGTTAAGAATCTAATAAAACTTGTGAAACTTTAACTAATCTTCGTATTTATATTATATTTCATTCTTTCTCTTCTCTTTTTAGGTTATGTATTAAATATAAACTTTTTATTTGGTTATATTTGTTGCATTTACACGGTTGCCAGATTCAATCTAAATTACCCTTTCTGCAAAAATTGTATATGTGAGTAATATGTATGTATAATTTTCTGTTTGGCTATAAAATAAAATACTGATTAGTATAATTTTAATTTAATTGCCCCGAAAAATAACCAGCCTTTAGTACTGTTTATCATTTTTGTTTTTTTTAAATCTCTAGCTGTTTCTTTTTATCTTGTGTCTGTTAGAACTATTATTCCTTATGCTGAATTTAAACGGCGGCTGCTATCTTGGAGCAGACGTTTGTCGGTTTCAGGTTAATGTTTTGTGTTATAAATTTTAATATTCCGGAACTTCTTATTAAGGAATTTTATTCTTTTTATCTTGTGTCTGTTAGAACTATTATTCCTTATGCTGAATTTAAACGGCGGCTGCTATCTTGGAGCAGACGTTTGTCGGTTTCAGGTTAATGTTTTGTTATAAATTTTAATATTCCGGAACTTCTTATTAAGGAATTTCTGAAACAACATTTTTATTGATCTCAGCGTGCGTGAGTTATACGACGTTCTATCTTACATCAGCGGCTTTACAAGAAATTAAAAAACGATACTATTATCAAAGAAGTAAAGCAAAAATAAATATTGGTATAAATTGTTAGTTGCTTTTAATCATAGAACTAGTAGCAGTGTAGAACGAAATAGTCATATGAATAATAGCTGTTTTTGTTACTGAAAACGATTACATAATAGTTATTTATGTATTAAGGGCATAAAAAAGCTTTTATGGCCAGAAGCGTTATTTATAGCCCGAGGCGTTAGCCGAGGGCTTGGAAAAGGCTGTAGGGTCATAAAAGCAAGTTATGCCCGCTATACATACACTATTTTATGCACAGATTAAGTTTTTATCTCAAATCTATTATTGTATAAAAAATATAATTAAATGAGTACGTAGGTACATCAAGCCGCTGTGCGTATACTTATGTGCTTATACGAAGTACGTTACTATAGCTACTATTCCAACATATTTAATTACAGCTTATTTTCATTGGTGATAAGTTTACAAATTATATTAAGAACCAATCAAGCTCTACAAAAAACTTCTGACATTTAATTGACGTTTCGTTATTGCCCGTCTAACCATAAAGAGGCCCTTGGGCCATAAAGGGACGGTTATGTTTAGATTAATCTAGCAATAATAGTCTGCATCTGTGCCTAAAGAATATTAAAAGCCACTACTGTAAGATAAATGTATACCTTTATATACTCGTAAGCGATATAAAAATAATAGGTATTCTAAAAAAATCATTATTGTTGCTGCTTTGTTATGTGAATTCAATATATACATTGTTTGCAAGTCATTTTTTATGTGTTATGGATAACCTAATTTAAACAGAAGAATCTTCTGGAAATTCCAGCAATTAATGCAGATTCATTGGAGATTTCAGCATAAAAATATTGAAGCACACAACATATTCTTTCTTCGTTATTCAGTCGTTTTTCATTGGTAAATGCCACTCAATTATTTATTTATATTATTTATCAAAAGAATTATATAATCAATTTTATAAAATACAGTTAATGTGCTGAAAGATATTTTTAATTGCAAATGACACATAAACAACGAAAGCAGTACCTATCCATCCATGTTATTGCATTATACTTTCATGCGTGCAACGAAAACTACGTTTGAAAAGCCTTTTGTATGATATTGAAATTTCAACGTAAGAGGGAAATCAAACTGTAATGAAAATAATGGATGCTTTGATGTTTATGTTTTTTTGTGAAACAAGTAAGAGTTACAAATAATGTGCCAAGAACAGAAGAGGGTGGAAGATGTATAGAGCTGTATACTTTTGGAATCACAAAAGTCAATTAGGTAAAGGTTCCATGATCCCAGAAGAATAATCCGGATTAATGCTAAAAGGAAAGTTAATCTGCCTGAAACTTACTGCTTCTGAATTTAATTACGTAATGTAATGAATCAATATTTAGGGAGTGAATTTAAATTTCGTGGAGATATTAGAAACTGATGTATTCTCCCCTGTAGCAATACTTCGCGTTAGAATTACAATGTCTGAAGGATAAAATTGGTTTAACACCTTGCTCGACTTTCGATATAAATGAAGATGCAATCACACTGCGACGAACCCGAAGCAAAAGTAAAACGTGAAAGAAATAAGAACAAGAAACGAGACTGAGTTTCTTGTTTGTAAAGTGATAATTACTGTCAACGTCGCACTGACTTTATATTGACACAACCTGAACGAAATGTTTTAAAAACGAATTACTTCTTGCATTTACACTCGGATATTACATTAACACAAACTAAATTTTCAAACCACGAATTTAAACTTATAACAACAGCGCGTTTAAAACAGACGTAGTAGTTCTTGCATTTAATATTAATCTGGAAATTTCTCGTCAAGTTCATAAAACGCATCCAAAAGAAATATTTAACTTTGCTGAAACTTGGCAATTTCTTTTTCATTCATAATTTTAATGTAGTCGTCAACGTAAAAGTCTGCAACCAGAAGATAAAACAATAGAATTTTTCCATCTCAAATGATATTAAAAATCTGTGTTATGTAACTGGTATTCTTTCCAGTTATGTATTCTAAATCCTCATTTGTGTGTACTCATCATAATTTTTTAGTTCCATTAAACTACACAGAATTAATTTATTTATCGTATTTACGTATATCGAAGGTTATAGAACGTTTTCTTTTGAAAATAATGTAATACAAATCGACATATTTTGGCAAAAAAAATAAGGCCTTTATCCTTTACAATTAAGAACTAGATAAGGCCAAGACAGGCCTTTTCGATACACCTGAGGCACAGTTGCATTACTTCAACAAATGGCGTGTGCGGATAGGGTGTTGTACTATAACGTATGTGTGTGTTTATTTAACATTTAATACGTCATCTTAAGATTTCTTTATATATTTTAGTAGTTCAATAAAAAAATCTACATTCTTCTTAAATCTTTTATTTATATCTGTTGTTATGGCAATCCATTATGCATTTCAATGCCTTCCCAATGGAAGTTGGTAAAGTAGTGATATACATGGTGATCATATATACAGCAAGATCACTACATGCTGTAAAACAGGCCGAAACATATTTTAAATGATAATTCAAAAAGGCGTTCAATACATTCCCTAAAAAAAAAATATAGAATCTATTACTGTCGTTGCATACGAATGTATAATAAATTCTAGCTACAAAAAACTTTAGTGTAGCCTGTTTTTAAGTACCTTTATACAAGAGTATTTAAACTAATAATTTTAATAATAATAATTAACAGTAACTTAAGATGATACAATTTAATTAATCTTAATTAAAACGGTAGTAGTTGGCGTGCGTTATAACGATAACTTCCTAACCGGCTAGCTCATCAAAAAGTCATGCTATAATAAAATGTATTACACAAAACATCAACCGGAAACTTACTGAATGATTAAGTCCGGTAAAAGTCTGCTTTAGGATAATAGCCGCCGCTTGAACTCAGCACAAGCAGTAAGGAAATACAAGACGCAGAATACAAAAGAAATAGAAAGATATTTATTCAACAGAACACAAATAAAAAGCAGTAAATCAAATATTTCAAAATAAAATCAGATTATCAAGATAAAAAAAATAAATTATGCACAACAAAATTAATTAGTTAAATAAACTCTCAAATATCAATGCACATAATTAACCGATATTAACCATTTTAAATACAGTTCGAAAAATCCTACCTAATCGAAGAATCGAATTAATTTATATGTTTGACAGAAATGCATATTACTTACGTTATTAGTTAGATAACCGGATATTTTGTGTGTTGAAAAGATGTTGTATATTTTTGTTGTCTTCTTGTTTTAAGTTTCTTGAATTTGTTAATGCTTTTGACCTTTGTAACGTGCTAAAATTTCCGATCCATTTTAATACATTTGAAAATGTATTTATTGTAAATAATCTTAGTACGGCCCTGTATATTTGATTATATCTTTGTCAGTTTAAAATTTCAGATTTTATTTCCGTCATAATAATGTCTTTCGATAGTTTAGAAACAGCCGCAAAAGGAATTCTCACGCAGATAAGTTAGTTTTTAGTAATAAAATATCAAGATGAAAATTATTTTTTAGATAGAATGACGTATAAATGCATTTAAGCTAAATTTATGTATCCCCTACGTGCTTGTTTTCGTTTCGGTTGAATAGATTCTGAAAAATATATCGATAAAAACAGTCTGCAATATTCTGTTAAATATCAAGTTTCATGTTACGAAACAAGTTCTGGCTGCTGTAAACACCCATCGAATGTTCGAGAAGGATTCTTCTCATTGGTATCATATGTGTCGTTTTGGTTTTTGATAGAGTGATATACATTTCCACCTCTTAGTTTAAATAATTAGAGATAGTTTGCATTCCCAAGTAGGCAGTCAATTAAAGAAGTCTAGTAGAGTCTGAGACGGAAGTCACGTAGTGGTTTTCGAGCCTAAGCTGTGGGCGGTTCGCCCCCAAAAGCTCCTGGTGGCGTTTGACATTGATTTGTGTTTTTGAAATTAACTAGTTACAAAATTAAAAGTAGAATCCGACACAGTTTGCTAGTGCGAATAAGTTTGAGTTTTATCGTTCCGTTTACAGAAAATAAATTCAAGGAATTTAGATTACAGTTTAGAACTTTGTTTTAGTAAAGTCAACAATTAACCCAGTGTGCAGTTAGTTTATGCTTTGTAAAGCTAATTCAATATCGAATTTGAATTTTAAAGCTAAGTAAACTTCAGTCCGTTGTTTTTCCGTAGCAATAATAATATTGTGGATTGCAGAATTTGTGCAGGATCGAAATATTATTTACGTTGAAATAATACAACCTTCTGATAATGACATTAGTGTTAACGTGAAAGCTTTTAAATGATCGACTGTTCTTTTGGAACTATATTGGTTTAAATCTTCACTAATAAAAGGATGCTGCCAATTTATGTATGACATAATTACCGCAAATTTTAGTTCAGTATCATCGGTTATAACTTTATCATCGAAACTAGTGATCCAAAGTTCTACATTTTGATGTGTGAGGTATTTTGTACCTAAAGTTAAGTGAACAAAAAGGCATTCTTGTGTAGTGATATGCGTGGGTTTAAGGATTTTAAAAATCTACCGATTTATCAAGGATTAACGGATAAACTGTATGTTAGAACCAGGTTCTGTAAAATAAATTTATGTGTACTAATTATTATGAAGTTTTTTGCTAGTAGCAATTATTGAAATATTTGATTGCTTTAATATTTTCTTTTCAGACAAAAGATTATTTTGATCTACGAATAAATTTAAACTAAACCTTATTGTGATAACGCTGGTTCAACCATTTGTGAAAGTTATTTATTCACATTAACCTGCTTTAACGTCAACGTGACTAATTATGATTAGTTATTTAATTTAATTAATTTTAATCAATTTAACCGGAATTGTTTTTCACTTGTGGATTTAGATCGTGTAAGCATCAATCCTATAATATAATTGCTTTCAAGTAAATGGCGACCATATTCCTTATTATTTCTAAAACCTTATTTTTTCTTTAAAAATCTATGAGCTTAAGAGACCAGTACCTACCCTCGGAATGATAATTTGTCAACAGAAAGAGATTTCCGTCGGTGAATAAGTAAGTACAATAAGTACCGTTGTTTGATTTACAGTTAGTAAATTTTAGCATTTTGTGTTAAGTGTGTATATTTTGTGTTCATCGGCTTTTAAACGTTACACGTTTAGCTGCGGCTTCAAAGGGGGTGGATAACAATACCAAACGCTTCAGAAGGAAACTTCTGAGTAAGCTGGTGTAGGTGTTGTAAGAATGAAGCGTAAAACCAAAGCTAAGGAAAGAAACCGGAACGAGATGATTTCATCGGCTTAATAACTAATATACGAGAGGCTCTCGTATAATAACTCGTAGAGGCTGAAGGATGATTATTGCTTCTTATGTAGTTAGGAGGTAGTTCTTGGTAGTAATTATAGACCAACAAGTTGGATTCCTGAGACACTATCACACCTTTGTGAAACTAACTAATCACCAGGAATTTAACTGATTTCATTCACATGATACTATAAAAGAGATAAATTTTTAAAAATTTTTACATGAAAGAAACCTTACTACTCACAAGATAACTTAAGTTAAACTGAACTACAAAAGGGCGAAAAAAACGTTATCTTTATCAAGTTTCTGGAAAACAGTGATAAAGCTGAACTTACCAATGCCCATATAGCACAAGATATCCTGGGGATATCCAGTATATGGTCTGTTAACGGATGGATCGCCCGTCCATGAACTGGACATCCGTGAGATATGCAGCACGCTACATCCTCAGGATATAAAATGCAGGATATTCTGTGGATATCCCAGGTATCGTCGATTCAAGGAATGATCGTACAACCCCAAACTGAACATCCATGAGATATTCCGAGTGTTATATCCTAAAGATATACTGTACAAGATATCCTTAAGATATTCACCTTACGACTCGAATCTCCTACGATATTCCTTTTTATCATAAATTTTTTATAAATTATAATAATAAAATTTTAACGATAAAATTTTTTTCACGTAACACATCGGGTGTACGATATAAAAACAGTACAGATTGCTCGTTATTGCTATAATCTTAATATAGTGTTTATGTGTCATGACAAATTGTTACCCTACATTTTTTTTTGATTTCTTTGTATCGGTAGCGTACACTTTTAAACATTAGTTTTTAGCTACTTTTTCTTATTTATTTATTATTTATAATGCCTTATAAGATTCTCTAAAAAAGATATATAATTACATAATTAGATATTAATAGATAGAGTATAATATATAAAATATTGATTTAAAAGAATTATCCAAAATTACTTTTGTAAATTAACTTCAAGGTATTTTAGTTAAGAAAACTGGTATTCTTTAAATTAACATTGACTGATATTTTGCTGACGGCAAGATTCTCGTGGTTTTAGTTATTATTTACACGTCAAAAACAAAGAATTGAGAGATGATATGACGTGTATGTTAGTATGTATATTTCTTAAATCGTGCGGCATTTAGTGGATTCTTCCTGGAATGCTAGAATGCTTCACATCTGTAATCGACCCTCTTTGGGTAAGTTTTATGACATTGCCTAGTGTTAGAAAATGTCCAAACCTCGAAAAGATTTACAACTTTGTTAGACTCGAGCGTGATCCAAACAACTTATTTTTCGGTCACTTCAGTTTGAGCATTCAGCATTCACAACTATTACTCCGAGCGCTCCGATTAAATATATTTGATTTGGTTTGCTGGTGATGGATTTTAAAGTGCTTTTAATTTTCACTAACCGACCTGCAGAAGAGCATTTGGTAAGTAGAATTACCGAATTTGATTCATTCGTTTTAATAATTATGTAGGTACTTTAATAAAAAAGTAAAAAATCTATAGTTTATTTACTTTTGACAAATACTATAATACTACAATAATTATCATTTAAAGCAACATTTATTTACAGCCTCATCTCTATTAAACTTAGACATAACAGGCACGACGTTGAAGGGTAAAATTTGCCATATCCGCATTGTGATCTATTAAATTCTACTGTTTTTCAGATAGCACAAGAAAATATCAAATCAAATCAATCAAGTTGCAAGATTTGGTGGCAGCACTCCTTATGAAGTGATCAAAAGGGCTCTACCACGATTTGTTGGAGACGACACCTTTAAATTTAATTGGTCGGGGAAAACAAAACAAATTCCACACTGAAAACTGCAGCATTTTTGTTAAGTAAAATAACTAGAATTGCATTTACGCTACGAGTATTAATATTTATATATTATTACAGAAGTTCTAAACAGAGATCTAGATTAGACAGAAAAGGATGCCGAAAAACCAATTTAGCAATTTCTGAAAGGGGTGGTAGATGAGAGGTCCAACAGAAGAAGTCTTTATGTTAAATATAATTTTTATGTTTGTAGTTACCTCAATTATAATAAATTTTTATATTTTATGAGCATATACCTCCATCATTTCTTTTATTATATTCATATACCTATTTATTTGATACCAATATGTAATTAGCAAATCCTCTAATAGTAATTCTATAATCAATTAATGAATTGATTCGGCATTTACTTGATAAACATTTATATCCATCTTAAATAATATAAAAACAGATTGTTTTTTAAATATTCACTTTATAAACGACCTAACAGAGCTGAACAATTCACCGTTGTTAAATTTATTTGTATAATAATAGTGTCCGCTCCCATTATCCACATCTAAGCACGTTCAAGGAATATAATGTTTATTGCAGGTTTATAATTGCCAATTTTTACAGAAGTTACATTAGCTTAGCATGTTTTTTAGGCGTTTGAAGAAGCCACTGTGTGGCGAAACAATTGTTAACTACAATAATTAAAAGTGAAAATTTAAAGAAACAATCTGTTTTTATATTATTTATAATGAATATAAGATATTCCAAAGATATTTTGTTTAGACCTCCTGTGGATATCTTGTACAGGATATCCAAGGGATATTTTGCATATTATATACCAAAGATATCTTGTAATGAATGTCCCGAGGATATATTGTATAGGATATCCAACGGATATTAATAATAGAATATCCGAGGAATATCCTTCATCAGATATCCTGAAGATGTCTATTTTAGTCTCATTTTACCATCCCACGGATGTCCGTAGGATATCTAACTGCTTTTCGTAGGACATCCTTCGGATATTCGTAAAGCTGCTCCAGGATATCCGTAGGACATCCAGCAGATATTATGGTGCTGTGTGGGTGAGGAAGCCTGAATAGAAACATAACCAAAAATAACCCATAAAAAGGTGCGCCAACCATATTTGGAGTGACAAAACTGATATTACACAATGCGGAAAAGCCTTTTAAGAAGAAAAATTTTAAGTTAAACTCTAAAGTGAAATGGAAATGGGATAAGCCAGACAAAAAATATAACAACGCATTTCTAGAAGGTTTTCTTACTACAACGAAGAGAGAAAACGAATAAAAATACATTAATTAAAATAAGAAGGCTTAAGTCTGTCCATTGATATGGGATTTAATCAGCCTAGCATAAAATATTTATCAGTTTCTGTCAACACTTTATAGGGACCGACATAGCTATCTTTAATGTTTAAATCATGTGTATCCTTTTTTAAAAAAACGTGTGTGCAACTGTTTTTTTTGGGGACGTAAGAATTCGATTTATAAGTTCTTGTAAAAAAAACTTCTGATTTTTCATACGATGTTCCTATATAAGAAAGTCTTTATTGGGGTTTTTCCTTAAAGAAATCTCCGGTTAAACGAAGTGCAGTTCAGTATAGCATTTTTGCAGGTCATTTCAAAGCCTTCTCGATGGAAGTTGAGAATATATGTGATATACATGCTGAGCGTGTACAGCCAGATCACTACAGTACATAGAACGGGATTCGAAGTCATTTTTAGGGTCTGTGTAATAAACAACGAAAATTGGCTATATCTACAATTTTAAATATGGATGTCAGTTCTTTAAATTCAGCCATTTGTTAGCTGTAAATAGTTGTTTCTAAACTGAAAAAGAGCAGCTTTTTTGTTCAACGTTCAGAGGTTAAAGAAAATATGGTCGGGATTAAAGACCAGTTAAAAATATTTCAGATGCTGTGTAAAAGCTTTGTTTATCTACATGCTTGTTCTTGTCATTTCGTTATTTTAAATACTAAATAAAGTAAATATTTTGAAATCTCCTATACTCTTTTTAGGCGACTAGTCTCCAACTCTTTTTCTTAGTGAAAACACGTAGTTAAAAAAACACGAACAAGCAGCTTTCAGACTACAAAAGCAAACATGTCATTATCGAGACAAAATTCGTGAAGTGGACCATGTTTTCATCAGTGGTGCGATATTCTCTTGTAGATGTTCAAAACAGGGTTGATAAATCAAAATTCTTGTCTTCTTTTTTTATTTATTTGTATTGCGCCCTATAAATCTTGATACAGTTTTTATCATTTTTGTATATCAGCATACTAAGAAATCTAACACAACGAGCAATGGAAACGGGTAATCAACTTTATCAGTAACATAGATAGAATATTCTGGAATTGTTTAGAGGAAATGAAAGTCACTGAAAAATTAATAAAAATGATAAAAAGTGAATCAAGATTTATATGGCGCAATACAAATAAATGAAGAAAGAAGACAAGGGCCAGAAAGAATTTTCATTTATCAACCTTGTTTTGAATATCTACAACTTCTACAAGAGAATCGTAACAAATATTTCAGGATATTCTCATTGTATTCAATGAACATTCCATAATAAATATGCATAGATTATTCGGAAAAAGTATTCGAAGAATATTCTTCACAAATATTCACTCAATGTTCATATTAAATATGAAAAGATTATTCGATAAAAATATCCCAAGATTATTCTTCAAAGAAAATCTAGAATTAAGTAGAATATTCGTTTTGATTATTCAATGATCAATACAATGAATATCGGACGTTCTATGGATATTAATAGAAGATTTTTAGGCGGGCATTTGCAGATATCTAGATCTTCTATAATTCCTATAGTTCCTAATACATCATTTCTTTAATCCGTTGTTGATTCCTCAGATTTTTGCCTCTTCTTTATTTCAGGTATAAAATGTAATACCATCAGAGATTGCTGTTCTGTCATTCTGTGCCGAATAAACATAAGTAAACATCCGGGAAAGTCTCATTTAGATCGTCTCTTGCCATTATATTATATTCTAGCTGTATGTAACTTAATATTTTTTGTAACATTTTCTATTAAGTATATCATCAAATGAAAATTAATAATTGAATCTTCTATTCCCGCGAAACTAAGAGTCATCTCATATATATAAAAGGAAGAACCCTCCCGAAGTTAAGTCTCATTAAATATAAATAAGATTTAACCAGGCAACTGAGACAACCTTGCAACTGACTGCAGACAAGAGACAACAAAAGAACGTAATGTCCCGAGTCCGACACAACCGTAACCGAGCTAACCGACGATTGAGCACACGTGTGATAAAATGCTAACAAATTATATTTGCCATGGAAACTAATTAGTTTGTTCGTACATCATAAATTAATCTGTAATTACAACACTTTGTTCTAATAACAAAAACTAATTCAGCAAATAAGAATTTGTTACCAAAGATAATTTATTCTCCCTCAGCAAAATAATTTGTTACAGATACAAAGAAAATTGATCGATGCTAACAAACTCTCACAAACATTTTCACAACAAATGACTTTTGTTGTAAACCATAAACAATTTATGTTTACTAAAAATAGTAACAAAATTTATTTGCAATGCAAACTCATTAAATTAGTTCCTATAACATAAATTAATTTTATTGTCTGTGATTACAAAAAAAGCTTTATTCAGAAAAGGAAAATTTGTTACCAAAAATAATTCATTTCTTAGTGTATGTGCTTTGCAGTATACTCTGCTGTAATTTATGCTGTATTATACCATGTTTATTTTTCTAGAACGTTGAAGGAGGCTGCACTCTGATAATAATATGTATCGTAATATATTGCAGATACACCTGCAGTAATTTGTATCCATCAGCAACGAGCACCACTACAGGTATATGTTTATTTTTAAATAATTTAATGCATAACTCGTTTACCGTTTATTATAATAATGTACAAGGATACCAAACATCTATTTATCTGCATACAATTATGTTAACGTATGATAATAAATCAAAGTTTACAAATTTAAAATTCACGAAGAAATGGTTAAAAGCACAAAATTACAACCTCTAAAAATAATTCGTATAATAAATTACCAACATAAAACAGGCGAGGAAAGTGTTAATGAGTATATTTAAATTTGGAAAGAGTTTCAAACTTCAGCACTATCTATTATACAGGTCTTTCCCTAATCCTTCCCTCGGGTTGACACCGCGTGCAACACGCAACAAGCAATATCCAACATGCAACATATTACAGCTTCTCGTTTACCTTTCTATAAGCTGAGATTAAATGCTGGTGATTTACATCGCTGCTATGTTACACATCATTCTATGAAAATTTAACATCCGTACTAAAATTGAATACAAATTGTTTATTTTTGTTGGAATGATAGTCGTGTGGTACAAGTTTTAAAAGTACTGGAAAGTTTTTACAGCTTTTTATTTCTTTTACCAGCAAATTTTATTAACTATCAACTTTATGTCCTATTTAATATTCTACTCCATACAAGGCGTATGTTCTTATAAAGTAGAAAATGTTAAAATAATGTTACATTCTATTAAAACAAAGTAAAAAAAAGAAAGATATGAATCTGCAGTATGGTAAATTCCAATTTCAGTGATTATACTGTGTGTGCGAAGATGCGACTCTTATAGCACAAACTTTTATATTATATTATTTTATAACTTGATTTGATAAAGTAGACAAAAAGACACGCTTTATAAAAAAATGTTTGAGCTCGTGCGGACTGTCATAGCGAATGAACGTACCTCTACTTAGTTTAGTATAGCCAGTGGATTTTTGTGCACGCGTGATACATCTTTAATGCATAACTAACGTTAAACACATTTTCAAAACATAATCTCTCGTGTGAGAGATTCGGCCAAATAAAACCCAAAATGTCAGCAAATAATAACAAAGACCTGCCTAATTCACAAATGAATGTAATGGAATTCACAAGTACAAGTACAAAAACGGGAAACCAATCGCCAAAATTAGACCCAAATAAAAATATTATCTTTAAGCATAACGAAGAACTTCTATAGTGAACCACATTATTCACTTTCAATTAATGTACTCAAGCTAAACTGACAAACGATAATGAAACGATAAAGACACCTAATGTTAATTAACTGATACTAATGGATTAATGAATCAACTATATACGTCATACAAGGGACACTTCTCAGAAGTAATTTTTCTACGCCAGACTATCGCCATTTAACACAACCTTAAATAGCACACTTTCAAAAACCCTGAAAACACCAATCTTTCTGTGACTTCCTCTTCCTTTCTATAACATAGATTATCTGAATGCTTTACGTGGAGTCCCCTTGTTAACATGCCTCCACGTTCCTTCCCTTGGGAGGAAGTAATTGAGATACGCTTAATCAGCGCGCAATCGCATAGCAATTGCTCCCAGTCACTCACTGGTCGGAGCGAGGTTGCCTATCCACCTTCTACTAGCTAACCAGGATTAACCTAACCAGGATTAACACCGGAGCGATTAACTTAACACGTGCTCACCCGCCGGCACCCTCCCGTCTTCTTTCATACGGGGTGAAGTGCCTCGTCCAGCATTAGTACTATTCTCCCAACTTAGGTCAGTTCAGTACAACGAGCCAAAGTTGGGGCAACTGCCCGATTGAATCCAACCTCAATGTGGCGGGACTTAGTTTTTAAATGGGTTCGCCACCCCGATCTCTCAGTTTTAGACCTGGTGCGCCTTCGACAGAGCTTCGTTTCGAGACTACTTTAAAGGCCCATCAAAGTAGCATCCCGGTGTGTACCCGTTAAGGTGAAGTTGTCTTGAACGTTAGAGGCTATGTATCTTCGCATCAACGCCCTTTAAGTGTAGGTCTCTAGACGATTTCTGGGAATCTGAGGCTGGAACTGACAGCATGTGCCAGACCCCATACTGTCACCTCCGAAACGCTACCTGGTGGCATGCAGTTTCTCATGGGTTAGCGAGCGAACTCTCTAACCGAGATAATCGTCACTTGAATCTCCTCCATTCGTCTAGGCCAGACAGCGGGATACTTAGCTCCATAAAAGGCCCTACGTCAGGTAAGATCCAATCCACCCACACCGGACCCCCTTGTTAACAGAGCTCCCTCCGCAACGTTTTAAGGTCATCGTCGAGAAACACTCCGGTGAAGCGTAAACGCAACACCTCGGCATAACTCTACCACACATTTAAATCTGACCGCGTCATCCGTTGCCCAGACAAGCCTGGGATGGGGTAGACAACGACCAGTTCTAAGGGTGAACGCCGTGTGGTCTGCCCCCAAGCTAGTGTCGAATCCTAGTGCTTCCCAACACCTCTAACGACTGCTCTCCCTCTATCTTCGGGCTAGTTTCGGATACTAGTAATGAAGTCCGACATCTCCAACGACTGCTTGACCATTCACCCTTTCTATAATAGAAAAAGAAGTTATATTAGACCTTTGTTCAAAGAACTTCCAGTTTTAATAGTTGTACGTACGCCGAACAAAGTCAAAAAGCCCACATCACTTACTGTAGTAAAACTTGTAGTAAAAATAAAGATATCATCAGAAGAGACAGAGCAGGATGGGTAGCTCTGGTGGAGTGACAATTGCTTATTGCAATATTGCTTACAGAACTACAACCTTTACAACTTACCAGCACTGAAGCTACAACAGCTAAACTAATATTTAACGACAAGAGCTTATTTACCAGTATTTGTGCATACAAGCAATCCAACAAAGAGTTAGCCGAAACGGACATCAATATATTTTTTCCTAATGAGTCCATCCTAGGAATTTTTATAGAGTAGCCCCCAATACGAGAAAATTTCATAAATACGCCACTGAGGCGACTTGGACTGTAAAAGCATAACATGGGGATGTCGTGTGAATAACCCAAAAGAACAACGACCTTACACTTACACGACACAACTAGGCATTCAAGTCACCGCTCCTAGCAAAGCAACTTAAGTACTATCCTTATTAAAGAAATCGACTACCAGATATTCTGCATGCTAACCCACAGAAAAATTTCAGCTGTCAGATATTTCAAAATGTTCTTGATTAACTTTATTCGGACCATCTTCCAGTGCTGATTTCCTTTCTAAGTACATCCACATATCCAACTAGCCCCCTCTCCAAAGCTAATTACCGGCAAGATTGATTGTAAAGCATTTCAACGGCAGTTACATATCAAACTTCAACCACCCCTACCACTTGACACTAACTTCACTTCTGCCAGACTGAACTATTGTACAATGTTAATTGTGCTTAACATTGCCAAACTACTAAAGTAAATACATACTTGTGCGTGGTACAGGGTGGTCGCTTTTAACGACAACCACAGAAAGATGTTTATGTGTTTTGTCGAGGCAGACTGCTTAACGTGCTCATCTAATAGCAAGGTAAAATGTACTGAAGGTTTATCGACGAGAACTGTTAAATATATTGGAGTACCCTCAATAGGAAACTGACATAAAGCTTAAGGGTAACATATTTTGTTTTTTAAATCTACCTAGCGAATGAGATCGTTTCTTCGAATCTTGATCAGGCAAATTCACCAATTCAGTAACAAAACTTAAACATTCACAAAGCCAGAAAGAAAACCAGCAGCACAGGGAAATTCACCAAGTGATGAACAAGACTGCTCAGCCTCCCCAGCCACTGATCTCGAAACTACAGTGCCAGTTAAACAGAAGACTGACCCCTCATATTCGCTCAATTTGTGTGTGATTAGCATTTAATTCAATGCTAATTTGCCTTCTCGCAACCAGAAGTCACACTTTCCCAGTATGAATACATGCAAACCGAAGCACAATGAAATTCTTTCTAAGTTCAAGAGAGGATTAAATAAAAAAATTTTAAGCAGTTGATAATTAATTCGCCCTCATATTTCGTCACATTAAACCAATAAATTGGTTGGTCTGTTCAAATTATTATTATCAAATTATTATTATAGTTTCGATTTATCATATAACGATTTCATTGATATATTAGATAATAAGGTGAGTGAGTTTGCCGACAGGGTGAGCGGTTGGGTCCTAAAAAATTTGCTGTTTGTAGAATTAAATATAAATAAATATAACCCTTTGAGAGCTTCTTCATACATTCAACTACCGAAATCTATCGCAAACAAGCATGCAATAATTATTGTGCAGAATTCTGATAACAAATGTTTCATGTGGTCAATTTTAGCTGGTCTTCACCCTGCAAATTATAATGCGGAACGTGTAACTAACTATTAAAAATATGAAAACGAATAAATTTTACAGGAATAAAGTTTCCGGTTAAAGTGGAAGACATCAGTAAATTCGAAAAATTAAATAATATCTCGGTTAATGTTTACGGTATTGAGTCGGTTTATAAAAATTGTAAAACAAGCTATGAAATTTCCGAACCGCTGCATTTCACGAAGAAAAGATTAGATAAACATATAAATTTATTAGTAATAGACGATGATATGGGAAATTCGCATTATTGTTTAATCAAAGACTATCTAGGCTTGTAAGCTCACAACTAACAAAAAAAGATCATAGGAAGTTTCTCTGTGATGGTTGTTTAATTAATTTTTAGTAACAAAGAAAATTACGTGAACATCAAAAACACGATTGCAATCATGTAACTGTTAAATTATCAACAACGGAACCACGTATCGAGAAATTTGGAAATGAAGTTCCGGGTAATATTTTAAAATTTGAATCGTTTGAACAAAAATTAACTTTACCATTTGCAGTTTACGCGGACTTCGAATCTCTACTTATACCCCTGAAATATCGTCAAAAAGATAACAGCGGTCCATTTACTGAAAAAACGTATATAAATCAACCATATTCTTTCGGATATTATATAAAATGTAATTACAATGACTCATTATCTAAGTACCTTACATATCGAGGTCAAGATTGCGTTGAAGTATTTTGTAAACGCTTAGAGGATGCCATTAAGAGAATTTACAACGACCACCTAAAACATAATTCCAATGGAAAAATTAACACCGGAGGAACAATTTAATTATGACAACGCTATTACATGTCATATTTGTGAAAAACCGTTAGGGGGTGATATGGTTAGGGATCACGACCATCTTACGGGTCGATTTCGATCGGCCAGTCATAGTACATGTAACCTCAATTTCAAAATTCCAAATGATGTGCCCGTGTTCCTGCATAATTTATCAAATTATGATGCCCACCTATTCGTAAAGGCTTTAGGTGGAGATGAAAACAAAATAGACGTTATTGCTGAAAACAAAGAAAAGTATATCTCTTTCACAAAACATGTTTTAGTTGATAAAAAGATTAACAGTCTAGGAAAAGGGGAAAATAAATTTATGAAAATTTGGTTTTTAGATTCGTTTAGATTCATGCCTATGAGCTTAGATAAGCTAGATAAAATTTAGAAAACGAACAGTGTCAAGCAGCTAAAACACATTTTCCAGAAGATAATAAATTTAAGTTAATGGGACAGAAAGGGGTATTTCCCTATTCGTTCGTAGATTCTTTCGACAAACTCGACTATACCGAATTACCATCACATGAAGCTTTCTTCGATAACTTAAGAGGCACTAATATATCTGCGAAAGACTATGAGCATGCAAAAAACGTTTGGAAAACTTTTAAATGTAAAACGTTAGGCGAATACTCAGATCTGTATTTGAAAACAGATGTTTTGTTGTTAACAGATGTATTTGAAGCTTTTCGCGATAAATGCAAAAACGCATATGATTTAGACCCCACCCACTTCTTTACTGCTCCAGGCTTATCGTGGTCGGCCATGTTAAAACTTAAAAAAATCGAATTAGAACTGTTTACGGATATCGATATGGTTCATTTTATTAAATAGGGTATTAGGGGTGGTGTAAGTCAATGTGGTAAGAGGTATGTTAAAGCTAATAATAAATACATGTTGAAATATGATGAATCGAAGCCTACAGTCTTTATCAATTACCTAGATGCAACAAATCTTTATGTGAAAGCTTTATCAGCCAATCTACCCATCAATAACTTTAAATTTTTAACTTCTAAAGAAAACGCAAATCTGGGTATATTAAATGTACCTGAAATTTCAAAAACAGGCTATATTTTGGAAGTCGATTTAACCTATCTGGAAGATCTTCACGGTGGACATAATGATCTACCATTTTGCCCAGAAAATATCACGCCTCCAGGATCAAAACAACCAAAATTGATTCCTAACTTGAACAACAAAACTAGGTATATTATCCACTACATAAATCTACAACAATGTTTAACCGCAGGTTTAAAACTCGAGAAGATTCATCGGGTGCTATCTTTTAATCAGGCATCTTGGTTAAAGGAGTACGTGAATTTAAATACACGTATGAGGAATGCGGATAAGTGCAGATAAGTGGAAAAATGTTTTTTAAACTTATGAATAATTCAGTGTTTGGGAAAACTATGAAAAATGTGGATAAACGGATCGACATAAGACTGGTTACACACTGAGATAATAAAGGGAAAAGGCTAGGAGCTGAAGGGTTGATCTCCAAACCGCAATTTAAAGATGTATCTGTTTTCTCAGATAATCTGGTAGCCATTCATTCTAGAAAGAATGTGGGTTAAATACGATAAACCGATATATATTGGATTCTGCATTCTAGACCTAGCTAAACACGTGATGTATTAGTTTTACTACAACTTTATCAAGCCTATTTATGGGAGTAATGTGGAACTATCCTATACAAACAAGTATGATACATCAAATTTCAAGGAAGATAATCAATTTGGAATGCCTAAAACTAAATCTGTGATAGGAAAACTGAAGGATGAATATTATGGGAGTTCGTGGGGACAGGAGCGAAAGCCTACGTTGTCAATGTTGAGGGTGAATTAAGTAAAACGGTCAAAGGTGTACAAAAAGATATAATCAAGAATGAGTTAACACTTGAAAACTATAAGAATGTAGTATTTAACAAGGCAGTGATATACAAGAATGTACGAACATTTAGATCACATAAACATCAACTGTATACTGAACTGAAGAATAAAATAGCACTTTCTTGGTTAGATGATAAGAGATACATCATACCTGATGGTTCCGGTGACACTCTAGCTTGGGGGCATCACAGAATTCCGAAACATGTTGAATAACTATGTATATTAGAAACCGTTTCAAAAAATAGTTAAATAATTATTGAAATTAAGTTAAGATGTTAATTTCATACATGAAAATTGTAAAATGATTGTAAATAATTAATATTTGTGTACAATAATATGCGATGAATTGATTATTAATGTTTTTTTAAATAAACAATATAAAAGGTTTATCTTTGTTTTTATAACAGCTGTAGCTGTTCTACACAATAAAACTTCAAAAAAGTTAACATAACCCTTTGCATTTGCTATATACAGAGATATTTCTTTCCTTCTCATGCAGAGGTGAATCTTGGTTTACTTACTACTCACATAAGTCATGGTATAACAGGTATATGTATATACGGGATATACAGCTATTAAAGGCTTTGACTAACCTTACCCTTTACGAAGGTTTGAAAATCGCATTGTGTAGCGCGTTGTATCAGTGATTGTGTTTTCGCTTTGGTTGGTTGGCTTTTGAAAGTTGTATTCGCTGTCAGAATTTTCTTGCACACCCCCCTGTATGTTAGTAGACTTTTATTGAATACCCCAACAATGTTGTCAAACTTTTATTGAACGCTCCTGTATGTTGGTGTTGGAGAAAGATAGATATATACCTGTGCAAGACAGAGATGGATATATTTCCTTCCTTCTCATGCAGAGGTGTGGTGGTGTGGAGCCAGAAACCCCCTTCTATCACTACTGTAATTTAAACCCTCACCAACTTATTTAATCAGGGGGGAAATTCAGTTTAAAGAGATGCCCGTCGTGAACAGTTCTTTCTTTTGCGTGAGCCTGCGCTGGCGTTTGGTGACATCACAATCAACGCCTTCAGGAAAGTGATAGAAGACATTCTCAATCACTAAAATGGGATTTTTCAGCTACTTCTACAAAATACCACTAAATAAGGGCGTAAAGAAAAATTTAGAAACGACTAAAACAAAAAGATCAAAAACTTCACTTTTTGAAAAGCCTGGTTCCGTGCACTGTATCACTAAAACAAAGCAAATAGAGTAAGAATATAGTTCATAAATATGGATAAACCCAGTTCGTTCGCGCTAACTTACATTAGACATAACCACTGCATAAAACTAAGATGGATCACTAAGTAAAGCAAAAAGAACGAAAAAAGCCTGTTCGCGCATTTATCACTAAAACAAAGCATATAAGGTAAGGATACAAACCCAGTTCGGTCACACTGACTTACATTTATTGATCTTACCTATTAGATAAATTATAATAAAATTAACTTTTTCTTGACTAGATATGCACTTAACTAATATAATTATTCATAATGTAGGTGCCCGTAATACAAACCTTAAATGTAAGTACGCTGTTTTCATAGTAAAATAAAACTGCTTTTATGTTAGCTATTTCTTTGCTAGAATGCAATTTTTAATTTAAACTTTGCATGGCGCAGTTGCGCCTGCTGTAACGCCGTTATAACGCCAATTAAATTTATACTGCGTAATTGCGCTTTCTGTTGATCAATTTCTACAGTAGGACATATACCCCGAACAAGCTCATTATATTATATATGGTGTAACGAACCAAAAGTAGTACTGAAGACAAAAATCCCACGCATGGACACCAATTGTAACAAAGCATTTTACTCTATCTCAAAATATTAAACATTACTTACTGAAAACCAAGAACTATGCTTACTGTACTTATGTACCGGCGGAGATCTCTTTTTGACGAATTAGCATTCAGGATAGGTACTCGTTTCTTAAGCTCATAGATTGTAGAGAAAAAAATAAGATTTACTGAAATAATAAGAAATATGGGCGCCATTCACTTGAAGTCATTGCAATACATTATCGGAATCCACAAGTGAAAAAGGATTCTGATTAAATTGATTGAATTGAACAAACTAATCTAATTAGTTAGGTTGACGTTAGCGCAGGTTAATGTAAATGATTAACTTTAACAAATGATTGGTCCAACATTATCACAACCAAGTCTAGTTTAAGTTCCATTTATTTGTAGATCAAAAAGATTGTTTTTTTGTAATACAATGGAACCATATTTTATTTAGAATGATAAGAGGGATCCCTTTTAGGAAGGAAAAATTGTGAATCCTGGTAAAGATGATGAAAATAGTAACTGGATTTAAGAACTGAAGTTTACTGGAATTAAGTCTTGCATAATTTGGCAGTTGCCTTTCAATAATAAAATATTTAATTCATAAAGTTGCAATAGAAACGTTACTTATTTACAAGTTTTCATTGTTAACACAAATTTGATTGCCAGAAGGTTGCATTGTTTTAACTCGGTAATATTTAGATCCGGCACAAAATTCTGCAATCCCACTATATTAATATTGCAACGGAAAACAACAAACTGAAATTTATTTAGCTTTAAAATTGAAATTATTATTGAATTCCCTTCGCAAATGTCTACTAACGACACACTGGATTAAGTGTTAAATATTATTAACATGAAGGACTAAACTGTAATATTAAGCTTTTATTTACTGTAAACGGAATGAAAAGAACACAAAACAATCTCAGAAACCAACTATTTGAACAGAACCTTCCTTCTAGTTGGCGAATTATCGAAGACCTACGGGCGTTCCGCTTGACTAATTGTCAGCCACCTCTATTGTGTGAGCTCCGCTTGGCGAATTGTTAGCGATTTCTTTTAAAAATTTAACTTCTACGTGAGTAATTAATATTTTTAAGAATGGGAATTATATAGTCACCCTATCAAGTACCAAAGTGACACATTTCGCCCCAATGAGACAAACCTTCTGGAATATTCGATGGGTATTTACAGAAGCAAGGACTTGTTTTCTAGCATGAAATCTGATATTTAAAAGAATATTGCAGGCTTGTTTTATCTGTATATTTTTAAAGAATCTATTCTACAGACACGAAAATAAGCACGTAGAGGAAACATAAATTTGATTTAAATGCATTTTATACGTATCTTTTATTTAGAACAACTTTATATTAATATTTTCGTTTCTAAAAACAAATTTGTCTGCGTGAGTTTGCCTTTTTGCAGCTGCTTCTATATTAACGAAAAACATTATTAGGTTCGGAATAAATTCTACAATTTTAAACTGACAAAAATATATTCATATGTATAAGGCCGTACTAAGATTATTGTTAATAAATACATTTTTAAATGTATTAAATTGGATCTGAAATCTAAGCACGTTACAATGGATATGGGTAATTAAACATTACGTAAACTCCAGGATATTAGAACACGATAATAAATGTGTAAATCATGCCACTTAAATTTGTTTCGCCAAAAATTGAGTAAATTAAAGAAATAGTTAAGCCTAGCCCTGGAATTGTTTTTGGTCGGAGTTGTCCAATCGCTTTGATGGTACTCTGGTAATGTAATTATACGATGTTATAGCCCTTTTTTTACCGGGGTGTAAATGAATGTAATGATCCACCATTACATATAATGATCAGGGAGGCGGAAGGTATTTAATGTACTAGAAGGTTCCAGTAAGGTACCAGTAGTTTCGTACTAGATTCTCTCTCTCCTCCTTTCTGTCTCCTGATAATCTCATGTTGAGTTAGAATGAGCTGACATTTGTAAATTGTATGTAATAATCAAATAATGTAACTGTACTTTTTTTTTCTTGTACCTAATATAACATACCTATTATGAATTTAATGCGTTGAGATTTCATTAGCTTGGGAACGAATTAACAGAACAATAAAATAAAATTCAATGTACTGCAACTAATCTTGTTTGTATATTTTATGCATATTATATGTATCTCTCTACTCAACTCGGATTAATATTATAAATGTGCTCCTAACAAAATAATATTAAATTATAATACAATTAACAGTATCAAATATCGTATAATTGTATTAAACTATTACATTGTACCTACCTACAAACATACATGTAAAGCTTATTTATTAATTATTAAAATTTTTGGGTACTGTCAGCCAATTAAAAACTTGTTAGTTTTTTAGTATATACCTATATTTCGATTATTTTTACAATCTTCGTCAGGGTATAACTAATTAAAGTACACATATGTGTTAAATGATCTCGAAAGGTCAAACACATGTCTTATTTATTAAATTATTGTATTTTCAGTAACATTATTAAAATTACCTTTAACGGACATTATAGTTACGTATTTTATAAATAAATTGTATTAAAATAACATATATATGTTTACTTTTCTATTCATTACTACTATTATTAGTTTCCATAGTTATCCAACCAAATAGTTTATTTTGATTTTTAAGCAACTAGAAACCAACCATTATAACATATCTGTACATGTGTAATTTACCCACAGATTAAGCCCAGACCTTCGTTTGTTGCTGCTTACCCTGTCCAAATGATATAGTGTGATCCTGAATAATTAAATCCGGGACAATGGGACATCATCTTAACGTCTCGCAAGCACAAATATTTGCAAACAATGACATAAGATCACGAAGACGTTAAATTGCAAGGGTCACCCCACAGAAAGGATAATACATACACAACAAAGACTTTACGAATCTAACTGTTCCTGTGTTTAGCTTAATTTGAAAAGACAAAAGGAAATGCGTGCAAAATACCGAATAATTAGTATTCATACTGTTATTCTAATATAAAATTTAAATTAGAATCCAAAATAATTACGAACATGAAGATTTTCAAAACAACCTTTGACGTAATTAGTATTCATACTGATAGCATAATCAAGTACATTTATAACCGGGAGAGAATGAAATCTACATCCTGCACTAGTTCAAATCAACCCAAAACAGGGAAATTAGCACTGAAGATAGGATAAATGAAACTTGATTAAGGTTTCATGTCAAACATATTACGTAAAGCAGGTAAAATATTAAAATTTAATTAATACTAAAAACAAAAATAAAACTGGCCTTAATAGAGGCGCCGTACAATTAAAAAGAGGCCTAATTAATATGTATATTTTTTCTTTATCAGTTGCAGTATATTGCTTAAAATCAAATCTATCAGCAAAATCTGTGTATCTAGGGGCATGCTTTACCTATGTTGGATTGAGTTTTTAGTGGCTTTAGTCTAGATTTTTAAAAGTACTTGTCATGGGGCTTCTCATTTAACATGAAAGTCGAATTAGCAGCATAAACACATTACGATAATGTAGTTTTTATTTCAAGCACAAAACAAATATGAAAAGGAGATTGCCTAGGTGTCAAACCAGTTTTATGAAAATGGGCGGTGAATCTTCTACCAATGGCTATGCTATAGATAGATGTAGTACATTAGGGTAGAGCAAAAATTTTTTTTTCGAAACGCCATAGCACGCAAAAGTTGCCTCTGGTATAGAGAAGAAAAATGACTTAAACAAAAAAAAATCAATTGATATCTTTCGGTCGCCGCCATCGACGCTAAAAATTAGAAAAATTAACAAAATTTGATAATTTTCGTATTTTTTTCATTATTAAAATAGATAGGTTGCGTATACATTGTATATCTCTGATAAAAAATAAGAGATATACAATGTATACTAATGTATATGTCTTATTTTTTTGTTTGTAGAACTGTTCAACCAAACATTAGCTGGCATTTTACAAACGAAACTTAAGAGAACTTTAAAATGAGAAGAGCAAGATGTTTGATCTATTCTTCACTTGGATGGAATGGAATAGTTCCTTTCTTTGAACAAATTAGTCCATTAATTTATTGTATACATACTTAAGTACTGACAAATATTTCTACGATATTTCCTGGTCACCCCCATTCCTCTAAGCTTTTTCTTGCCATTTTATTATAACAAAAACTTAAAACTAGGTGTGCAAATGCAACCTTGTGCTGCAAGCTTGATCATCTGCATATGATCAATAAAAACACGTTAGAACTCCGACTCTTCTTTGATTATAATTAGTTCATATACTCAATTTGAACTTATCATGGTTTTTAAAATATACTATCGTGTTGTTGTTTTGATAATTTATATTGTTTTTATTGCTCAGATAAGAACGAAGCATTCAAATAAGGATAGTACGTATTCATCACTACCATTATTTCTTAAAACTGGGTATAATATATTATCGAATTATCCGAGAATTGAATATATTCATTTTGTTATAAAAATCAATAAGATAATCAAAATGAATTTAACATTTTTTTTTCACTAGATTACATTTCAATAATCATTTTGAAAATACTTATTTGTTTCTTATGAGTTGCGTTATACTCAAATTAACAAGAATTGTACTCATTCCAAGTGATTCTGACAAGTAATTTTTATTTCTGAATTGATGATTTTTGTTTAATCATTTTAAGAATATTTAATAAAATGGAAAGAGCGTACTATTGTTCCTAGTTTATTTTGTCATTAGTTAAATGTAATCAGATAAAGTATAGATTTTTCTGTGTGTAGGGCCTACGTGCTGCTGCAGCTGACTTACAGATGTTACACCGCAAATCCCACATTTGTGTCACAGCTAAGGAAAATTGCAGAAAACTTTCACCAGATCTGCCGGTACCAGGAGTCGAACCTGGCCCGCTTGGGTGAAAGTCCAGCACGCTAGACATTACACTACCAAGGCTGCTATTGAATATTTAGACAAACCAAGCGATAGGTTATACGTGGATAAATCGACGTATCTTGACGAGTTCTAAAATCTACATTTAGTTGATGTTCATGTTCATATTCAGTTCGTATGACTATATAATGCATTTTCTCCTAGCTTCTATTATCCACTTTGAAGGGGTTCATACCATCTTTAAATTAGTTAAGTTAGTCTTAGTTAATCAATTTTAATTCAAAAAGTTGACTATTATAAAAATTGTAAGTTGTTTTGATTAAAAAGTCATAAAATATTATGAAATAAATAAAGATTATTAAAAGTTTCACAGTTTTATTAAAATATACCTGACAATATTGTTTCGACAGCTATGCTGTCATTATCAAAGGTAATATAATTATAAACAAACACGTCGCTAAGGTAGATACAAAATAGGTAACTAGATAAAATAATAATAATAATAAAAATTAATAATAAAAATCATAATTAAACATCTAATACTTCCAGGAAACAATAAACAAGATCATAAAATATTAGTCGGTTTCCTAGAGAAAAATTCCTCGGAATTCGCCTTTTGGACACCGATTTTGATGATTTCTTTTTAATTGTAGGTAATCGACTATATTTCAAAGTCTAAATGTTGGATTTGTCCGCTAATGCCCTGTTTAATTGTTATTAACAAATTAGGTACTTATAAAAATTAGGTACTTATAGCTTTTTGAGATCGCAGATTACGAATTCGGGGCCCAAATCGGTTAAAAGTACAAAATGGTGGCTACAATCTTGTAGCCGTCGAGTTCAGAAATTTATTATCTGAAATCGCAAATGAAAACTAGTACTTATTAGGGGATTTTTAAAGTCGGAAATTGCGATGTTATAGTTATTTACGTATTAAGTTCTGTTAAGGTAGCTATAATGGCCAAGGGAGCTGTTTGAAGCCTGACGAAGGAGGGCTATAATGCTTCCGCTAATTAGTAATTAAATAATTTCATCAAATTTTTCTTATAATTGAATAAAATTAGGAACTTATAGCTTTTTGGGGTCGCGGAATACGAATTCAGATCCCAAATCGGTCAAAAATGCAAAATGGCGTCTACAAAATGGCCACCGAGGACAGAAATTTATTATTTGAAATGGCAAATGAAAAATAGTACTAGGGGGTTTTTAAAGTCGCAAATTGCGATGTTATGGCTTGTTGCTCAATATATAGCTAACACAAATCCGAAGAGGTAAGGCTAAATACGAGATTTCTCCTACTTGAAATTTATGACCTATTAGCTCCTTTCTGATTCACGAACTATTTTGACAGACAGATATCAGGGCAACGTAGCGCGTATTGCTTTATAAACAAACACGCGGTGAAATTCGAAAAAGAAAAGCGGTTTTCTTTTGTGACTGTTTTATGGCACTAATCTAGTGAGTCCGCGGCGACTGTCTTTGGTCACGGCAAAAATACTTTGCTGTTTACCGCTTTATAAGTTGTAAACCACTCTTTTGACTACCCTTTCGGGTAGATTAATTTATTAGAGGTGAAGCCGCATCTATTCTTTCCTAATGAAATACAAACACAAGTAAAGAAAACGTTTGAATTTTTGAAGAAAATCTGTAATCTTTTACATCCTGTCGAAACATTACAAAGTAGGGAAAAGGATCGCGACAATGAGACGACCCTAGCGCAAGACGTTTTAATTGACAAAAGAGCTAATCTTACTCTTGGTAAATAATTTAGAAAAATAATTACTTACTCATACGAAAAATATTTTGTAAAGGTTCACAAAATTTACTTAAACAGAAGTAAACTATTTGCGTTTAGTACGTCAATTTTCAGTTTTATTTAGTTTTACCATCAATTAACGATGACCCATAAATAATGAAATATGTACATTGTACATAGGTTGCATTCACACATATTTTAATAAGTGTGTTTAACAAATTAATTCCTCCATTTAATTAAATATTCCAAATAAATAAACAATACAAAAAAGTAGACCTAATACAACTTATAAGATATTTGTGTGATGTTAAATGGTATACAGTTTATAAGGTTCAGTTCATATTCCCTTTTATTTTATTATTTCAGGAGAGACACTGATCAAAAATTACCAACTTTGGGAAAAGATTGTAAATTTATTTTTTAATATTTTTAAGTAAATTTTTCAGTTATGAAAACTAGAGGACAGTAAAATTCCCGGTACAGACTCAAGTTTAAATAATCTTCAATATTTAACTTCTCGTTTTGGATTTATTAACTTTTAGTTATAAAACTTTCTGTACCCGGCTTGATATTTTTTTTATGAATATCTTGAGCCCACGTACATCGCGCTCCGATAAGAACTAAGATCATAATTCATTCCCAAAGTGGGCTACACCGGGCATTCCGCCTTATAGTTATTTACGTATTAAGATCTGTTAAGATAGCTATAACGGGCAAGGAAGGTGTTTAAAGCTTTAATGATTCCGCGGTCGGAAAATCGTCGACGCCGTTGTCACCTTAGCAGTGGAAATATTGAAAAAAGCGGGTCGTTAAAAAAGAGCGTCTGTTGAAACCTCTTTTAACACCCTGAGTGTTACCAGGATGTTTTTGACAGCTTAACGGTTGTCAAGTGGTTGGCCGTTATTCCTTCTATAACAACATAGTATGGCGAAAAGCTAAAAAATGACCTAGATGCAAGTGCCGGTCACAAAATGGTCGGTAGAACTAAGAAATGATATAATGATTATCTCGAAACAAAGGTAGCTATAGTTTACTATACAGAGAAAGTTTTACACTAACATTTTAACCACCAACATACAACACGAAACTTTTGCATAGAATATTTCCTTAACACTTTATTACTAAATATTAATATACAATACTCAGAAACTATTACACCCCACATAATTTTGACCAAACAAATTGGACACGATTTTTTTACACTACATTATTGACACTGCGTTATTTAAAACGTTTGAAACCATTGCATCAAAATTGTAGTGTAAAGGAAAATCGCGTTTGATTTCTGTGGTCAAAAGTCTGTGTTAAAGCTGGACTGCTAAAGTTATTGTATGTTTATTTTAAGTGTTCAGCTTTGATTGTGTTAAAAAGGAATCTCCGCAAACCTTTTATGTTGTATAAATATTCAATGTGATCAAAACATGAGTGTAAAGCTTTGTAAGTGTAGTATTTACTATATTTACCGAAAGAAGTTGCCGCATGCTATTCAGAAGGTTTCAAAAAAATGTAATTTCATGACGAAACGTGTTTCATACTGACTCGTCCCGACTCGCATCTTGCGTGTAACCAATATCGATTGGTGATATCGTGTTGTACGTTTACGAAAGCAACGGCGAAAAATAATTCTGTAAATTTAGCAGACTTGTGCCCAGCACTCGATTCTACGCAGCAACATTTACAGAGGGTATATCTGCAAGTTTAACTATGGCTCGAAAATGGTATGACAATTCAGGACTAGTGTTGGACAATTATGAATGTAATCTTTTACCCCATAAGGATGACATAACCTGCAGCTTCAGCAAATGTATTACAGATTATATTTTTCGGATGCAAAACTGGACGTGGAACAGCATGTGGGTGTGAAAGAACGACTATACTGTACTTGAGCGTGCACAGAGAATTCAACGGTGATGGGTTACTTAAATGTACAACCGATTTTGTCGTTGCCAGAAGTAGATGTTGAAACAAACAGTATTTTAAAAGAAACACAAGTAAATAATAATTAATACAATAATCTTTATTTAAATCTGACGAGAAATAAAGTTTCAATATTAAACGGAATTATGGTTAAATTATGGAATATTAATTTATTTTAACACTATTCAAACTAAATTCTTTTCCACCAATTTGAATTTTAAATAAATAATACTCTAACTAATAATTGAAACAATCTTAAAATTTTATTAACTAATATGTACTCTAGGGTGACCGTTAAGAATTTTTTAAAAGCCCCTAAAACGTTAGAAAATGATGCAAAAATAAGTTGAAAAATATTTTATTTGAATTTAAACCATGCCTATACGTGCCTAAAACTGTTAGAAGTTTTAAGAAATTGGGTTTTTTTTACAATTTTATTGTTTTGCAATGTGTTTGCTTCAAAATTCGTATCTTTATGTTTTTGGGGTCGTTGAATACGACATTTTTGACAGAAATTTACAGCATTATAAGAGTTTTTCGAGTCGCTGAGTTCAAATTTGATATCAAGATAAAATTTGGACAGTTAACAGCTGTCAATATAACTGCAAATTGCATGAAAAAGAAATAGATTCAAAGAAATTATTTTACTATAAAGGTTTTTTAAAGACACCAAACAATAATATTAAATAAAAATATCTATTTTTTAAAAAACTTCTAACAGTCTTAGGCACGTATAGGCACTGTTTAAATTAAAAAAATATTTTTCCGTTTATTTTTGCATCATTTTCTAACGTTTTAGGGGGTGCAGGAAAAAAATTTTTTTAACGGTCACCCTAATGTACTCGTACAGTGTCTGCCATAAAGTTGGATCCATATGGGAAATTTTTTAAATATTTTGCTTAGAAAACAATTTTGTCGGGCAATCACTTCTGCTTCTAAAAATACTTAAAATACGTCATACCAAAGTTGACAGGTGACATTAGGTATCTGTCAAATTCGCCATTGCTTTTTAATATCGGCGAAAAATGACCTTATTTGTTAAAATTTGAAAGCATTTTATTAAGAAAAAATGTTTCTAATGAGATTTTACGTTCAGATACCAAGTTTGAACGACATATTCCGACATAAGAAAATTTTTGTTTTCTAACATTTTTTGACATACCCCGGTAACTGATTATCTTGAAATCATAAAAAACGCTTTAAAAAAGTTTTTCTAATAATATTTGATGATGTAGGTATTTTTGATGAATATTAAAATTATAAAAAACAAAATGGACTCTTTTCCAATTTTCAAGAAAATCAGCACAATTTTGTTAATCTCTTATTATTAAGTTTTTAAGTAGTATTTTAGTATTAAGTTGTTTAGATTATGATTACAACAATTCCTGTATTATTCAAACGTGGATTAGTAAAAAAAATTAATAAAATTATGAGTTATTTTCTTGGAAATTGGAAAATAATCCAGAACCTTCCATTTTTTTCTTGATAATTTTAATATTTACCAAATATACCTACAAAATCCAATATTATTAGCAAAACATGCTACGCAATTGTTACCTTTCTACTCATTTAAAGCGTATTTAATGATTTCAAAATAATCAATTAGCGGGGTATGTCAAAAAATGTTAAAAAACTAAAATTTCCTTATGTCGGAATATCTCGTTCAAACTAAAATATGGACGTAAAATACCATTTGAAACATTTTTTCTTAATAAATTTTTTTCATATTATAACAAATAAGGTCATTTTTCGCCGATTTTAGAAAACCATGGATATCTAATGTCACCTGTCAACTTTGACATGGCGTATTTCAAGTATTTTTGGAAGCAGAAGTGATTGCCCCACAAAGTTTTTTTCTAAGCAGAATATTAAAAAAATTTCTCATATGGATCCAACTTTATGGTAGACACTGTATATATATATATCCATCTTAAACAAACATGTCGGAGAGAAAAACCTTTTTGAATTTTAATCATGTTTAGTTTTGGTGGCCATTTTGTGACCGGCACTATGCATCTAGGTCATTTTCTAGCTTAACATGGGAATTTGTGACTTTAAAAATTCCTAGTATTATTTTTCATTTGAAATTTCAAATATTAAATTTTTGACCCCGGCGGCCATTTTGTAGTCGCCATTTTAGACTTTGGGTCGAGTTGGACTGTTAAAAGAGGTTTCAACAGACGGTCTTTTTTAACGAACCGCTTTATTCAAAATTTTCATGGCCAAGGTGACAACGACGTCTACGATTTTTCGATCGCGGAAACATTAAAGCCCCCCTTCCTCGAGCTTCAAACAGCTCCATGGCTGTTATATTTAAATTAACAGATCTTAATAAGTAAATAACTATAACATGCAATTTCCGACTTTAAAAATCCTCTAGTAAATACTATTTTTCATTTGCCATTTCAAATAATAAATTTCTGAACTCGGCGGCCATTTTGTAGCTGCCATTTTACACTTTTGACCTCGAATTCGTAATCTGCGACCTCAAAAAGCTAAAAGTAGCTAATATAATACAATTATAATAAAATTTGATGAAATTATTTATTTATTAATTAGCCCCTTATGCAAAAAATATTAATTTGTTAATAACAATTAAACAGGGCATTAGCGGACAAATCCAACATTTAGACTTTGAAATATAGTCCATTACCTACAATTAAAAATGGAGTTAATTAAGATAATCTGTCACATAAAAAGTCCACACTGGTGACCCCGACGTGATCTTTTGGTAATCAATCAAAAAATAAATATGACGGAAAAGCGAGGAACTTTAACACAAGAGATTTCAAGGGTAGCAGTGAAAATACCTCCTCTTTGGCAAAGAAACGTTACTGTATGGTTACATCAAGTTGATTCACAATTTATTACTACTAACATAGCTAATGAAGTGACAAAATATCATTATGTTTTGGGTGCATTCAGGTAGTGAGGTAACTAAACTTATCAGTGATTTAATACCGAAACCCACTTTCAGCCACCCCACACGCAGACCTCAAGAACTGCCCTTACTACTGAATTTGAAGAACCCGAGAGTAGAAAAGCAAAAAAGCTGTTGTCAGAAATTGAACTTGGTGACAAGCGGCCCTCTATACTTTTACGTGAGATGCGATCTCTTGCTGGCAAGCAGGTAATCGATGAATTCTTACGAGCAATATCTTTACACAGACTTCCCACTAATGTACGATCAATATTAGCTGCTAGTCAAGATGATTTAGACAAATTAGCCACAATGCCTGATAAAATTCTATAAATAACTGCACTTTCAGACCATTTTATTGCAGCTACTGAAATAAATATTCCAGTTGCTGCCTTTCATCGGGTGACAGACTTAGTAGACTAGAGAAACTACTAACTGAACTTACCAACTTCATCAATGAATTAACAATTCGCTCAAAACCAGAAAACCGATCTAGGGATCAAAAAGTCCTGTCCAAGGAAATGTGTTGAGCCCTGCAATTTTAAAGATCAATCGGAAAACTAAAAAATTCTCATCTTTTGGCGGCTGGAGATGGGACTGGTTTTCAATCAAACATTTCTACACTGCCTATTCGTTGCTGATACCTGTAGTAGTGATATACACCGTTTAGCACTGATATAAAATATTTACCAGGAAAAGACAACATTCCTGCAGATGTATGTTCTTTTATTAACTCTTTTAAAATTCCTTCAAATATTTCTTTTGACGATATTGCTAAACTTCAAGTTAATGACACTGAATTAGCTTATCTAAGAGAATCTAAAAGTTCTTCGTTAGAATTTACATCCATTCAACTACCCAATGGTACAGAATTTATTGTATGTGATAATTTTGCAGGGAAGCCAAAGCCATTCATTCCTGAAGCATATAGGAAGATAGTTTTTAACTCTAGATACATTCACTTGCTCATTCAGGAATTATAGGTACTGCAGATTTAGTTAGAAACCGTTTCATCTTGACAACTTTGAACAGTGATGTTGCTAAATGGGCTAGAGCTTGCATTGCCTGCCAAAAATCAAAGGTACGTATCTAAACATACAACAAGCCCACTGGGATCTTATACTGAGCCAACAAAACGGTTTACTACTTCAAGACACTAAAAGACCATAATCAAAAACGAAAGACGTCTACAGTTTTAATTACTTAAGTATATTATAATTTGCATTTCAATCAGTTTGTTCAGTTCATATTATTTCTTTTTGCTATTTATTAATTTCATCTCATTTTTTCTCTCAATAAAAAAAAGTGCGGACTAGTCTGATAACTGTTAAAGGCTATTGGAAATTTTTACATACACCAGAGCTATTATTACATTTATCTTTGATCGTGCTTTGTAAATAAATGTTTATCAATGTTTGAAAAAAATTCATTTTAGTATACAAATAGGCAGGGAAATTGTGTTTAACATCTAAAAGGTAGAACATTTTTACGGCACTGATATAAATGTAATTTAGTGTTACATCATTCAACAGCCATCTTTTCCTTTGAAATTCAAAACCATACATAGCTTTTATCCTCAAAACTGTAGAATACACAGCTGGGGGCACATTTGTTTTGTTTTATTCTACTTCCATATCTACCTGCAATCAAAACTCTTTAATGTCGTTTGTTGAAACAAGATGATCAGACACATAATAGAAAAGCTTTATAATGCATGTGTATAAAAGAATGTAACGTATCTGCTTTTAATGTGCTAATTATTAATTGTGCAAGTTCAATATTAATGTGAATCGGGTATAATAATGTCACTCAGCGAGTTTCTAAAATTTAATTCTGTTCGTGTGCTATAAGTGCATCTAGTTTGTAATTCAGGTTGACGATTTAAATTAAATTCCCAATTTTTAATTATAGAAATAATTTAAATATTGATTTTATCTACGACTGCTTGGACAAGGACTTTTATTATTATTTATTTGCGTTAGGTAATGAATTTCATTACCACGCTAGAGACGTAATAAAATCATTACAGAAATAATTTTATTTACCCAAAAAATAAAAAATGAACCAAAATCCATTTGTAATTTAAACCATATTAAAAGTACAAACAATACCTACAAGCAATACAACAAAATGTGTTCAATTCTGTATCTAAAGCATACGCAGTTTTTGCTATACTTGGCCAAGTGTTGCTACTGATAACTGAGTGTGTGTAGCTTAGAGGCGATCGATTGCAGATGTTGATCGAGGTCAATGGTGATCTGAATGCATCTTAATTTTCACAGGTCTGAACCTGCAAGCGTCCTTCAGAATCCTTTAGGTTTTGTCCGAACGATTTTTACTCGCAGTAATAATGACAATGTTAGCGGCAAGGAGTGAAGCAACAATTTACTCGTTCTTAGGTAATTTTTTTAACCTTCATTGTTGAATATAATTGCTTTCAGTATTGTCAGATGTAACAGATATTTCATTTCTGTAACCACTGTTCAACTGAAAAAGCCTACTATCTTTCTTTTATTATTATTAAAAGGGCTTTTTCTGCGGAAATCCCATTGTTAGTTGTATATAAGAACTATAGACGTGCTGTTTTGGAATTATACTGGTTTTTTTTTATAAGACACGTTTTTAATCAATGAATGGCGGTCAACAATTTTAGCTTGAAATACAAAAATAAATTTGTAATATCTGTAGGATTTCGTCGGATATCCCATTCTTTCTAGCAGTCGTCCAATTCTACGAAATCCTGAAATAAACAGGTTTATTTTTTCGTGATAGATAGTTTATGTATTTATTGATTAGTTCTCAAAAATAGGTAACTTTCTTTAACCCCAAACATTTTCTATAACATCCTTCAAATGGAAGTAAGGTATATTTATGTAGTGGGAAAGAAATATATACAATGAATATAAAAAATGTGGTTTTGTTCCATTTCGGAAAGTACTGAATAATCTTTCTACAACTATCATATTCCAAAAATCGTATTCCCAGGTCTAACTTTACAAAAGCGCGAAATGTGCAGAAAACGAAATAATTTATTTATTTTTACAGATACAGAAACTCTGATAATTTTTATCATAGTATCTACTAATCTTCTTCTTTTATTAGACGGACTAAAATATTTGAAATATATATATTTTAGTCAATTTCTGCATCACACTTTACTTTCACATCGTTTACTCGAAAGTTTCTGCTGTCCTCTGGGTTTCACCTAGGAACGTTCTGGTCCAGGTGGTCTTTACTAAGTTTCTTGTTTCCCTGTAGATTTCACTTTAAGGCTTTTCAAGTAATATTAACTTGTGGTCTTCTCATATGTTGAGCGCCGTACCTCATCTGCTTGAATGTATTATAGATAAAAACGTTTACTTTGTTTTGTAAGTATTCCTTTATTATGATGTAACATCTTATAATTAACATCTCACATTCCCCGACTCTAGCAACTTCAAATATCCAAAGTAATATCGAACTGAACATAAAAGCTTTTGCACGAGGCACTGTATACAGCAAAATATTTCATTATATAATACCACGTTACCACGACACACTCAAAGAAATATTGGAAATCTAAAGTCAAGAAACGTGGTGTTTAAATCAAAATGATCCAGATAAATTTTAATTCTAGACGTAAAATGCTTGAAGAGAGATATTGGATTATCAATTTAAGCATTGTTTTCTGCTATTCAGAGAAGTAAGTTTAAAAGAAGGTTTGTTAACATCTTGTATCAAAAAAATATGCTTAATGTGAGAACAAATATGTTCTTGAAATCTAAGTATTGTTTTAAGCACTAAACCACTTCAAATAAGAATCTTTGCATTTTAAAAATAAACACTATTTTCTGCAATTTATACAGGTGTGTTCAAAAACAAGATTTTTAACTTTTGGTTTCAAGAAATTTTGTACTTGAATGTGAGAACAAACATGTTCTTGAAAACTGTGCATTGATTCAAGCACTACAGTACTTGAAATAAGAATCAATGTAATTTGAAATAAGTATATGTTATGCTGAATTAAGTTAGTTAACATTTATATTTCTGAAATTAAAACGTTAAATTCTTCATATTACAATAATTCTTTTGGAAATGAGAGTGCAGTGCAGTTAAATCAAGAACGTTAGGTGTTGCTTTTAGCTGCGTCGCTGTTTACACTAGTTCAATATTGCTTAGTTGTACTTTTTGTAGTTGTTTTTTATGTTATAATAGAAGCACGAGTGCGCGACATTTCCTGTGTGGTTAAGTATTAACCTTAAGGGGTAACTTGGCAAAGAAAATAGGTGAACTGATAAATGATATCCATTATTATTTATTTCGATATCAGAATGATGACAAATAGAAAATTTAGGACAAAGAGATTGCCACAGTAGAATGGTTCCTTTACAAATATGCCATGTTAAGTGTGCTAATTGTAATCTTTCTATAACTTTAGTCATAATTAATCAATTAAAGTATTAATAATTATTCATTAAGTATTAGATATAAGGCTATTCATATTTTTATTTATTTATTTATTTTTAGGCATGGATTCGGGATGACGAATACTAGAATTTAGCCGAATCTGGGGGAATATGAAAAATTACTTGGTCGGAAATCAAACCTGCGATCACTAGGTTATGAAAGTAAACATTACAAGCCGCCAATTCACCGTGACTGGCTGTGTTTTTTTATTCCTATTATTTACTGAAGATTCCTTTTTTGTGGTATGTTTAAGATGTGATCCGAGACTGGCAAGTTTTCTATTTTGTAAAGAAATATGTGTATGTATTTTTCTAAGTAGTTGCATCTAAAATAAATCTTTCATGTGCCATTGTTTTCTTTTATTTTGAATACTAATTCCTAAAAGCCGAGCACTAAATTCAAGATAATAGTGCTTAAAACAACGTTTACGAATTTCTTGAAATGAGAAAGAAAATGCTTAAAACATCATCAAGTCATTTCTTAAAGTGAGAAACAATTCTTTATTTCAAGAACCAGACGGTTTATACTAAGAAACACGTTGATTTAAATTAAGATTTCGTTATTCTTAAATTAATATGTGACAATTTAAAAGTGGTAATGTTTCAAGTTTAAGTAAAGAAGTTGAATGTTTTAAATTAAGAATTTTCATGTTAAAATTAAAACAAATTCATGTAAAAATAAGAACATAATTTAAATAGATTATTCTACATTCAAGCTCTCATATTCTTGAATTGCAAACAAAAATATTATTCTTATTTATTTCTTAAATTGAAACTAGAAACTTCTTAGGTTCTAAAACAGCATCAAAATTCTTAATTTAATGTACGATTTTCTTACTACAAGTATTATTTTTCTCTGAGTTCAGGATCTCTTTATTAGTCGAAGTAAAATTGGTTTTCCTTTACTCCTATTTTTATTATTTTCGGTTGTATGTAATAATGATAGAATAGAGGAAGAGGGGGGACAGTGTTACACAAAAAATATTTTTTGATATAATTCAGAACCAAATAAAAATTTTAAAATTTATTCTCTTCCTAGTTTAAGAGTTACGAATCTTGTTTCAATTTTTACATTTAACTTGCTTTGATCATTTCTACTTTTAGATAAATTAACATTTATTCAACTTGGTGCTCTGTGTAACACTGTATCCTAATAGTGGGGTACAGAATTACAAGGAAAGGTTAACAATGTTGATGTTAATAAAACAACTTAAAATTCTTATATTCTTGCGTTGTAGGTACGAATATATAAATTAGATTAACTTTTCTGTATTCGTTTTACGTGTAATTTCCCTAATTGAAAATTTTGTGTTTTATTGTAGCCTCTTCTTGTATTACCACAAAGTTTCCAACATCGACATCATTCGAATGGAATAATGTATCTTTGTCATTTAGATGCAACTTGGACTGATCACTGTCTGCACAAGTGTTACATAAATAATGTTACACCGAACCCCACTATCCACTGTAACACGGTACCCAATTTTGAAAAGATAAGAATTTTGAAAGATAATCTAATCTAACGCTTTTCATCAATGCATTTTAAACTATTCCATAGCGTATTGCAGCTACAATATTTATCGCAGCAAAAGAGTCTTGTAGCGACAATATTTATGTTAAATAAACGTTTTCTTAGTTGTGCTTCATCACTTCGTTCATTGTAATAGTCAACAGAATTATTTAATTAGTTTATGAAAAATATACAATAATTTATGAACCCTGTTGTCAATTTCTGGAATCAATGCTATCAATTCAATTTCTTTGAATCCTAACAAATAGAATATCCCCTACAGATAGACAAGTAACGACAAGGCAAAGTCGAATGATATAGGGGTATATTTCTTCGCTAAAATTCATGGTAAATAAACAACCTAAATGAGAGCTATGGGAAAACAAAAATTAAAAGGCAACCAACAAATGATAGAAATCAAGCAAACTCAACAGCATCCCACTAGCCAACTCAACAACATCCTTCTCCGTGCAGAACTCACATCTTCCCCACAATTTAGCTTTACATCAAGTACGGTTAACTTTGAAGTATGTCTGCGTAAAAACCCTTTTCACAGTATTTACGTTCGCTACCCTAACTATTCCATCTCTACCATGAAATAGTTGTAGCACTATACCTTTTATTCAGGTACTTCTAGGTACATCCGCAACACCTTAAAGTTATGAAACTAAGTTTGTAAAAGATGTATTATTTTTTAGATAAGGGAAAGAGTAGTTTTGTATGTCTGTAAAATTATGTTATTTAATAAGGGTAGTGCAAGTTGTGTATATCCACTTTGTAATTAAATTTACAGTTTTCAGTTCTACAAAATGCAATAGATAATTTTCATGAAAAAGGAAATTAAAAAAAAAGAATCTAAGGTTATAAATTTTGATACTTTCAAGTTTCTTGTTTTTCCTCAAAATTTCATTTGTTTTCGTCAAATCATATAAAAGGACGGCCATTTTGTTAATAAATGCTCTTCTTTTTTTATCACTCAAAAGGAGCACACATCTTGCCGAACTTAAAAAATTAAGGTTATGTTTAAAAATGTAAATAAGTTCCGATTTTAAAACCCTTTTTATATGGATTTAATTATACATGGATCCATGATACATGTTTGTTAATTTCTGTGTCGGAGATTAATGAAAGCAAGTAGCTAATACATGGGAATTTGGAAAACAAAGTTGGTAATCTTACGGCGTCAATTTTTAAAAGACAACAATCAAATGGATATTTTCGTAGATTTAAATTATTACAAGCTTAATAATTAAAATAAAAGCGTGAGTTTCTCATATTAATTTTTTTTCAAGTTCAAGAAATATATAATACCAAAATAAAACAAAAATTATAAATTAATATCATTAAAATTAATTTTTTTTATAGTTTATTATATTTGAAATTAAAGTTAAAAAAATTATTAACTTCAAATTAAGGAAACTTAACTATTTTCCGATTAATTAATGGGATTGATTAATTTTGCAAATTACATTAAAAAATTTATACATAAGAGAAATCTCAGTATTTGTAATTCACATAAAAGAAGAATAATTCTTCCAGTATAAGTTAATTTTTTTTGTTGTTTCGTTATTTTGTGTTAATAAAACTATAAAGTTGTGTTATTATTATCTTGGAGATTTATTTGTGTATGTGTTGTTCTATTATTTTGCCATAATTAATAAGAATTTAGAAGACCTTTAAAGCGATCCGCCTGAGAGAGTCTCAATTCGATGAAAAGTAAATCAAAAGAAAGTAAATAACTAATAAAAACTCATTCAATTACTTTAAGATAGTTACGATTTCCAACTTCAGACCCTTTGTCCCGAACTATCAATAAAATTGTGAGTATGTGAGTATACTCCGATGTGAGTATTCTGCAGTATTGATGAAAATCTAAACATAGCAGTTCTTAATATTCTGCAACGGTTCTGCAATTTTCTTCTATAGAAAAGGGAGTTTTACAATGAAAATATGTTTTTCCGTCAGTCTAAGTTGTCAGCTATTTGTGTTTTTATTTATTGCAAGCAATTTGATTACGCACTGTATTTTATTTCATAATGTATAAATAAACACACAGTTGAGCTGCGATATAAAAGTGAATAAGAAATGTTTCAACAGAGAGGTAGTTTAAAATTCACTAATGAGCGATCAGAATAGATTAAGAGAATGCAATAGTTTCCAGAAACGTATAAATTGATCACAAGGCAATCGATGATAAGCGTATAAACAGTTGAAACTGTCAAGTAAAACTGAATGTCGTGGGGATAAGTAGACAAGTAGTCTACTCAACGCGAAAGTCTATTGAAAAGATCCATCCAAAGCAGAATAATTATGTAATCTATACTATAGAAAACACCATTTTAAAATACTAAATATATTTTTAATATCAAGTAGTAATTGATGATAGTGTATGCATGAAAGACACGCATAAAATGCATCTTGCGTGACTTGGAGAATGTAGAGAATCCATTTATGTAAATTTTAAAATCGATGCTTTCAGGATTTTTCTACGAATTAATGCGAAAAGGATATTTAGAAGTAATGTGTACCTGTTACTTTTCCTTGCATACACTGCCTATGTTTGTGAACCATGGCAGTTTTGTTTACGTTTTTTAAATGTTTTTAATTTACCGCCCATTCGTAATGCATTTCATACTGATGCGCCTTAGCGCCAAAAAAGCGACTTTCGTTTACAACAAATATAAAAGTCATACAACATATTTTCTGTATTTATCCTTAGCAACTTGTTTATTTACCAATCTTATCTGCTTTTGATTGTGAAACTTTTAACTAATCTTTTGATTTTTATTATATTTTATGATTATGGATTTCACACAAATTAAGGCTGGATTCACCAAACTGTAAGTGAAGAGCTGAATTGACAAACTTTGGCAATATCTGACGTTTGTATTTGAAATAATTTAACTGAGATTAAAGGAGGTCTGTTAAAAACTTCTCCCTGTATCTCAGCAATCAATGATCGGATTTCAATTTTTTGTGCCAAAAGATTCCACTTTTATTCCCTTTAAAATGAGATGTCACAATTGGAGTTACCATTTAGAATTTTAGAGTTGGTGGGATGGGGTTGAGGGGGTGAGATGCAAAAATTTGAGAACGCTAACTTTTAAATGTTTACTTATAATAAAGGGTTCGCGTTTTATTTTCGTGCAGCAAGGACGTGTGCCGAGCTCGTAGTGATAAGTGAGTGCAACGCGATTATCGTTGACCTTAGGGTCAACTACAACTTATTTATTATTTATTATCGTTAAACAGATAAAAACCTTTACGAGGGTAATCAAATATAAACGGTAATTTTTTTTTCGAAATTTTCATTGAATAACGTTATACACAAATCATTGTTTTAACAGTTTTCAATATAGTCTCCTGCGTGATCCACACACTTTTGCCACAGATCTGGAAGTTTCAGTATTCCCTGGTTATAGAAAGTTTGAGGGCGAGTTGTAAGCCAATTGCGCACGTGCTCTTCGACTTATTCATTGCTTCCAAATCGTTTTCCTCCCAGTGATTCCTTCATAGGCGCGGACAAAGAATAGACACAGGGGGACAAGTCAGGGCTATAAGGAGGGTGCTCGAGGGTTTCCCAGTCCATTTCTTCCAGTGTATTCTTTGTCAAGGCCACGGTGTGATGCCTGGCGTTGTCATAGAGGAGAATGACATCTCTGATGGGCATGCCTAGTCTTTTGTTTCGATAGGCGACTTTTGCCGACCGTAACAACTGGCAGTAGTAAGCCGCATTCACTGTACATTGATCGTGTAGAAAATCGATCAGTGAAATTCCCCTAGAGTCAGAAAACATCGTTGCAAGGACTTTTCCAGCTGAGTGCCGAGTTTTGGCCTTCACTGGGCAACCTTCATTATTTATTCGCCACTCCTTACTTGCCATTTTAGATTCGGGGGTGTAGTGATGTATCCACGTCTCATCACATGTCACGATGCGCTGCAAAAAGGCCTCCCCTTCTCGCTGAAATCTATTCAGAAGCCTTTCAGCGATCTCCGACCTAACCTGTTTTTGGTTTCCACTCAACAACATCGGAAACCATCGAGCACTAATTTTTCGAAAACCAAGTTGATCAGTTATAATGGATTGAATACTTCCATAGCTGATACCCACTTCTGATGAAATTAACCGGCCGGTTAACCGGCGATCACGTTCAATAACCTCTCGAACGGTACGGGTATTGTCATCTGTAAGGCTTGTCCTTGGGTATCGATCATGACTTTCGTTTTTAACACGTTCTCGTCCGCCCTTAAATTCTCTCGCCCACGTATACACGCGATTCTGAGACAGTGTACTGTCCCCAAACTGTGCCTTCAAACGAGTTAAAATTTCTGACCGTTTAACGCCTTCATTGGTTAAAAACTTTATGATAATCCGCAACAGACGAACGTACCTCTTGCTCGGTCATGGCTGTACTGACGACAAAGTCAAGGATGTGCGCGAACTCGGCCGGCTCCCCACTCCTCATAAACCAAACATCTACTCCACACAACATCAGCTACCTCGGAACTGCATTCTAAGCGGAATAGCAAATTACCGTTTATATTTGATTTACCCTCGTACTTTATATATTTATCATACAAATGGACAATTCACAAGTCATCAACATGGCTTACAGTAGTAGCAATTACTATCAACAGCCAATGCATTCTCTACAAAAAAGACCTCAGCTGCCAATCGGAATCACCACAATGCATAGCCAGGTAATACCATTACCTCCTATTATAAATGCTCCTTACTTACCTAATAACCAACAATATATACCTAACATACCAATCACAAATACAATATCCCAACTAAATATACAACCACCTAATATTATTACGCAAACAAATAACATACCGAACAATAATTCAATAAATAATATGAACACGTATGATTCTGAAAGTGACATTGAATCTTTTTCTGCAACTCAAAATAACGAATGGCAATGTGTGCAAAGTAATAAAAGGAAACGAACATCAAAACAGTTAATAACGAACAATACGCCACATGTTATACAAGATAACAGATACTCTGCTCTCTCTAGTCTTAATGATGATGATGAGGTTAATATTACAATTAAAAAACACACAACTAAAATACCTAAACCAACACCAATATTTGTACATGAGGCCACGGACTACAAAAAAATTATAAATGCATTAACAGCTGTTGCAGAAACAGAACAGTACAAAACTAAAGCAATGGCTGATAATGTAGTTAAGATATCTGCTAACACGGATGACACATATCGTAAACTAATCACATTTATGAAAGACTCTGAAGTAATATATCACACATACCAGATGAAAGAAAATAAAGCATATCGAGTTGTCATATAATAGCTGAATCATTAAAAGAGAAAGGCTTCAAAGTGCGATCCATAAGCAACATTAAGCATAGAACAGAAAAAACGCCCTTGCCAATGTTCTTCGTAGATTTGGAACCTGCGGTCAATAACAAAGACATTTACAATCTTAGATTTTTACATAAGCAAGTTATAAAGGTTGAACCACCACGCAGAAATACAACAGTATAACCACACTAAAGCTTATTGCAATCGACCGTACGTATGCGTAAAATGCGGCGGTTCTCATGATACCAGAACTTGCAAGAAAACTAAGGAATCCCCTGCCAAGTGTGGTCTATGCGGTGGTGATCATCCGGCTAATTATCGAGACTGTACCGTACACAAAGAACTTCACAAAATCGTTTTACAAAATTAAATACGTTACAAGAACATCCACACCAAAATAAAACAATACTCCATGCACCACATAATCCACGTACTTATAGTCAGGCCGTACAAGGAGTTACAGAGCAAGCGCAAACTCACGATGTAATACTACAAAAATTCCTACAAGAGTTTAAAGCCATGTTCAATCAGTTGATGCACCAAAACAACATGGTAATAAACATGTTGTCCACAGTTATAAGCAAACTTGTTCGTCAATGGCTAAATCCCTACGTATATCCTTATGGAATGCTAACCATAGGCGCCCGCAGAAATTTGTCCGGGGGGCAAGCCTAGAATAAACGACATGCTAGGGGGATCAAGCCTAGAAAAAGACTGCAAATTATACAAAATTTTCAATAAAATTCAAATTTTCAACTTCCACAGGGGGCCTCTCCTTACCCCCGCTTCCGGGCGTCTGTGTGCTAACGGCATTTTGTCAAAAATTAATGAAGTCGAGACATTCTTAAAATTAAACAATATAGATATATTTTTCAAATCCGAGACACATTTTACAGGTAGGTCGTTTCTGAGGATACCTCACTACATGTGCTATCACACAGAATACCCCGATGGTACAGCGCACGGAGGTACGCTATTTTAGTAAGCAGCTCAATTGCTCACCACGAGTTGGAATAGGAGCCTTCCTAAAAGCAACTGCAATTCAAGTTTGCAAATTACCAAATCCACTTGTAATATCAGCTATTTATTGCCCACCTAGGCATAGAATTACCAAAGAAGACCTTAAACCATTCTTTCAGTTTCTTGGGGGCAATTTTATATGCAAAGGAGACTATAACTGTAAACATATATACTGGGGGTTCACGATTAATTACTACCAGGGGCCGTGCTTTATATGATATTATACGTGAAAAAAACTATGGCTATCTATCCACTGGGGAACCTACGTATTGGCCCACGGATCTGAATAAAGTACCCGATTTACTAGACCGCTTTGGTACACACAGTATTTCTTCCAACTATACGAACGTAGTTAGTAACCTTGTCCTTTCATCGGACCACACACCAGTTATTGCTACAATAAGCACCAAAATTAATAAAATTCAACCTAGACCATCCCTAAATAACAATAAAACTGTCTGGGAATCATACAGAAATATCCTTAAGGATAAATTACAAACCAGTATTAGCCTACACAACCCCCATAAAATAAAGGAAGCCACAGAACACTTTATTACAACTGTGCAATGTGTAGATTGGAGCTCAACGCCAAAAATTACAAATGCGGTACGAGAAGATGGAAATATTTCTAATGCAATATTAGAACTTATACGGCAGAAGAGGAGGGCAAGATCGAAATGGCATAGAATACGTAATCCTGCTGATAAAACGATCTGTAATAGACTAGCCAACATCATAAAGAATAAACTGAAAATGTTAAAGCAAGAAACTTTTCAACACTACTTAACTTCAGTGTCCCGTGCAGACAACAGTATTTGGAAAATTTCTAAAGCAAATAAAAGACCACAAGCTATAAGTCCACCGTTAAGAAAATTAAATAATGAATGGGCCAGATCAGATCAAGAAAAGACAGACCTTTTTGCCCAACACTTTGCTGAAGTCTTTACTACCCACTCTAATGTACCCGATAATGAAATACAAACCTTCCTCCGAGCGCCACTACAAATGTCTCTTCCAATCAAAAGCTTTACCTATACTGAAGTGCTTGAAGAAATTTGACATCTAAATAATAATAAAGCCCCTGCTTATGATTTAATTACGGCTAAGGTGCCAACTGAATTGCTCAAAGGCAGTATACTGTATCTACGAAATTTGTTTAACTCTGGCCATCCATCATCGTTCAAATTCGCACAAATTATTTTAATATTAAAACCTGGTAAACCTGCAGAAGATGTTACATCTTACCGGTCAATAAGTTTAGTGCCCCTATTGTCTAAACTTTTAGAAAAGCTCATAATAAAAAGATTATATGATGACGACATTCTGGAAAATTGTATACCAGACCACCAGTTTGAATTTAGAAGATACCATTCTACGGTACAACAATGTCATAGGGATGTAAACATTATCAACACGGTCTTTGATTCTAAATCCTACTCTCCTGCAATATTTATAGATATTAAGCAGGCGTTTGATAAAGTGTGGCATGATGGCCTTTTACACAACATCAAGAATCTTATGCCAAGTGAGTACTACCTTCTATTCAGATCGAACTTGACAGATCGTCATTTTCAAATAAAATACGGCCAACAGTATTCTGACCTCCGACTATATACAGTATACTGCAGATGTTCCTACATCAAGTAATACATACATAGGCACAGTTGCTGATGACACTGTCCTGGTCTGGCTAAATAAATGGAGAATAAAGGTGAATGAAGCAAAATGCACTTACGTAAACTTTACACTGAATGCCCACAAGCACACCTGAACAATATACCTATCCCTCAAGCAAATGAAGGCCGTTAACTAGGTCTTCATTTGGATAAACGACTCACATGGAAGCCTCATATATTAAAAAAAGAAAAGAGATTTACCTGCGAATAAAGAAAAGGTACTGGTCGGTAGAAAGTCTTGTCTCTGCCTTGAAAACAAGATCCTGCTTTATAAAGCAATAATAAAGCCTATATGGACTTATGGCATTGTACTTTGGAGTTGCTCCTGCAAGTCTAATGTCAATATCATTCAACGAGTACAATCCAAGGCCTTAAGAATGCTTGCAAATGCTCCGTGGTATGTCATCAATTTGACACTGCATACTGACCTAGACATACCTACAGTAGAAGAGGAGCGAACAAAAAGAAGTAGCAATCACTTTCTGCGGCTACAAGTCCATCCAAACACTCTAGCATCCAATCTAAATCAGGTTCCCTCTCCAAGAAGATTAAAAATGACAAAATGGCCTAGTGACCTAAAAGGAGGATAGCTCTATTGAAACGGGATAACATCGCTGGATGAATTCTCCTTCATGCCAATAATGTCATCACATTAACTCATAGAACATTTTATTATACTTATTTAGTTCTGATTGTTAATTTACTGTTAAACCAATAAAAAAAACTTATAACAAAACTTTCCATGTTCGTAACTTTTTGAGGTACGAGCTTTTACTTCAATTTAGTTTTACAAAATTAGCTGTTTATTAAAATTATCAATCAGTATCAATAAGCATCAAACCCTTTTTTATTACACTTCAGATAATAGGTATTACTAAAATGAATATTAATTGTAAATTAATTCTTTAGTATTTAATAAAAAATATAATATTTTTGTTTCTGTGAATGATTTTTAATACAAGATAAAAGTATATGCTTAGAGCTAATACTGAAATTTTATACCTAATATATAGTTTTTTTAATGGATGTAAATATTTGAGCAAATATATGAATATTATTACCTTCAGGGTTTTCAGAGTATTTACACGTTTTTGAAATCAAAAACACTCTTTACACTCATGTTATTATTCGTACTACAATACCCAATGGCAGGGCGGAATTATTATTTATTACATGGAAATACATATGTATCACGAATATGCACCTCGAATCCAAAATATTGGAAACAATAGGTTGCATGTTACGAATGGATTAAATTTATCGCGCAAGCGTGCATTTTGTCTATTATGTCAGCGTCACGACGAAAGCTCAGTCGACATGCGGCACGCAGACGGTAACTTCAGCAATGGAATTTCAGCGGACGCGTTTCATGTGCGAAGTTGTCACAGCAGCAGTGTTTACTTTATTGATATCTACGACTTCCAGTCTTTTAGGTATTTTATTTATTGTTTATTCTCTGTGATGTCTAGATATAATATAGATCATTTTTCTTTTCTAAGTAATTATATTAGCGTCTAATTGGATTATGAGCAGGTTGTGACAGTTTTATTTTCTTGAAGAAAAAAAAAAATGAAATCTGCAGCATGAAATATGAAATTAAAAAAGGTAGTTTTATTGTATCATTTGCCTTTTCTCTATAAAATATAACTGTAGTTAAAAATATTAAATAAAATACCACATTGTAGATACTAATAATCTTTTAAAAAATATTTTGCATTTTTAATTTTGTGGTCATTAATACATAACTTTACGTAAATTGCCCCTTAAAAATACCATTTATATGTTAAACAGTATTTTTTGTTTGTATTTCCAAGCATATACAAATCTAAACGGCGTGTAATTTCTTATTTATGTTTAGTCGATTTTTCTAGAATATCAGACATGATTAAAAATATGAGTTTGGATATTTTAATTTTTTAATATCAAACAGATTGCATCATTATACTGTATTCTATTATAAAACCATAGAATATAAAAAACTGCAACAATTTATCTCCTTCATATCCACTCTTAAACTATAGGGAGTGAGAAAATATATTGATAAGGTTCTTATGCATTTTTTTGTTCTTTGAAGTAAGACGTTTTCTGCTTCTAACGGCCATACACAAAAGCTGCGGTGGCTGGATTCTTAAAATATTAAAGACCGTGTTAAGCAGTACCCTTGAGTACTCTAACGGGATAGCCTCAAAGTCATTATATTCAAGAAGTTTCCTTTTCCGTGTCCAATTATATATAACCAATTCAAATATCGATTTATTATTAATGGCGCTAGCCATAATTTAATATAATTATTTATTTAATGCCTTGTAATGGCAGGATGATTCGATCATATTCAATCTTTTCTGTTCAAATACCGTTAAAAAATACAACAAAAGTAAAATGACGTAAAGAGTCTTATCAGCCCAAAAGGGCAAATATATTAGCATTTCAAATATATATATATAGCTTCAAATTTCAGTTGCTGAATGTTTTGTACTGAACAAACAACGTTGTTATTTTATGAATCGCCTCTCAAAGGGAAGAAATGTTTGTTAAAACAAAAGAATATTTTATTTTAATCACTTGCTTACAGCAAGAGCAATTCTAATGCAGGATTTCGTTCTCCTTGACGTTTTAATTTTATTTAATTCTCCCAATTATTCCGGATTTTAGGTTTGCCTTTGGTTTCACCTTTTAATTAAGTATGTTTGAACTTTATAAACTTGTCTTCGAGCAGATTACAGTGTTTTCTTTTTCTCTTAATTACTCTAAGTCCAAATAAGCTCGAGTTCGAAATTATTTATAATTAATTTACTTTTGCTGTCTGCTAATCAGTAAATAATAGAGAGTGCTTGTTAAACCTTTGTCATAGAAACAACTTTCTAATTTCGTATGTGTAAAAGGGATTTTAAAATCCTGTAATTTTGTATTGCTTTTGGGTTTGATTAATTTATTTAATTAAGGATTAATTTGCATAATGTAGTATGAAATACCTTCAATTAGAAGTTTCGTTCTGGAAATTGTACCTTGTCCGCATCTACACTAACTACCTATTATAAAAAACCGTTTAATAAAATAATTAGGTTAAATAGATTTAATCGAGGGGTCAACCACTCTTTAAAAAGCGTACAGAGATTTCCAGTTTTTGGGAATACTTTAAAAATACATCATACATTTCCAAGTATTCCTAACAGTGATATTCCCATTGTACAGTGATTTCCAGCAGTGGTTGACCCCTCAGAATCAACCACTACCTAAACAACGTATACTAATTTTCAGTTTTTGGGAATACTTTCAAAAAACGTTGGGTATTTTTAAGTATTCTCAGGTATTTCCAAGTATTCCCAGGTATTTCCGAATATACCTAGGTGTTTCCAAGTATTCCCAGGTATTCCTAAGTATTTCCAGATATTCCTAAGTATTCCCAGCAAAGTGTACAGTGATTTCTAGCAGTGGTTGATTCCGAGGGTTCAACCACTACCGAAAAGAACCTACAGTGATTTCAAGTTATTTGGGAATACTTTCAAAAAACATCGGGTATTTCCAAATATATTTCCAAGTATACCCAAGTATTTTATCAAGTACGCCCAGATATTTCCAGGCATTCCAACACCTTCTCAACAAAGTGTACAGTGATCTCAAGCAGTTGTTAGTAGTATAGCTAGGCGGGTTCTAGCCCAAAATCCCATGTATTTTCTTATGAAGGTCCGTTTTGGATTTCATGGTCATCCGCGAAATTCGAGGTTCATTTGCATATCATTCGCGGAGTCATTAGTGGATCAGTTGCATATCATTCGCGGTGTTATGTATGTATCATTAACGGTATTATTTGCATATCACGATCTAATTAATTTAATTCGCGGGGTCATCTGCGTATCCTCATTCCTCATTCCCAACTTAGATTTCCCGCCCATAGATATGAATTCACTCTGCTGCCATCAGTCGGTGACGTCATATGATCGGTATAGTAGATTTCTATACGCCGGTAGATAGGCAACCTGCTATATTTTTTTATCAAACCAATGGAGCCAGCAGGGTTTGAACGCTCGACCGTCTGGTTATAAGCCTAGGACTTAACCATTACACCATGAAGGTAATCTATTAAAGCACTGTAAACGGGTTATAAAAAAAATTTTTTGACTAGCGACCACGTACTCATAACATAATACATGTCAGTAATTTCATATTATAAGATATGATATTCATTATTATTATTAATTTTAAATATAAATGTAGACATTATAGTCGTTTAAAATATAGTAACATCAATTTATTTATTAAAATAAAAATAACCCAGAGCTAAATTATTAATATCAAGAAATTTATTTAAAAAAAACATGTCAATTCTAAATGTAACTGCTTTCAAATAAATACATAATAAACAAAACGCGCTTAAACAAACGCAAATCATTAGCAAAGACGTGTTTTAGTTATAAGTTTAAGCAATAACAAAATGATTGGAATTTCTTATCATAACAAAAATGGAATAGCGTAATACGAAAATGTTTTTAAATTAATCCGCATAATGGTCGGCATACAACAATACATTTTAAAACTAATTCATGGTATCGTTTGCATATCTCATCTCTCATTTACATAACTCATATCTCATTTTGTACATCTCATTTTTATATATTATTTGTCATATCTCATCTCTCTCTCTCTCATAAATTTATTTTAAAATAAATCTTATGTTGTCATTCCTATTTGATATTTAAATATAGATCTATAGGTCATCATGTAATTCTGCGAAAACAATTTAACATGTAGAAACATCTAGGGTAATAATAAAAATTTGCTTTCAAGTATACAAAGTATCTCTAAAGATTACTGCCAATCACTAGTCAGATTATCTCTATTGCATTCTAACATGTTTAAATATACGTCATAAACATTTAAAATACGGTTTATAAGTAAAGCAAATTCTAATTTGAAAGAAAACACTTAGGGTCGTTATGATTTCTTAAAAATTTATTTAAATAATTCCGATAAATATTTATAAATAAAACTTAGAAAAAGGAATATTGTGTAGTACCATTTTAAAGTCAAAAAGCTTATACCGTTTTAAATTTTACGCTTTTCAACTGTTGCCGTTCTTAAATGATATTATACTTAATTAGAAATGTAAACGTCATACGACTAACATTTAAAATACATCCGAGCAACATAATTGATAATTATCATATAGAATTTTGAATTTTCTCGTTACGAGTCATTAAGTTTTCAAAACAATTATCATTCTGTTATTACTAAGTTCAATGGAATTTTAAGCCTTAGATTTTCTAACAAATAATTACAGTTGTATTATTCATCTTAAATACAATAAATGAATTTTAAAAACCGCAGTTTTCAAAAGATTGTTTCTTTAAATATTCTAATATTCAGGGCTATATGAACCAAAACGATTAAAAAATAAACATTCTTCCCCTGTTATGTGAATAGTTTAATAGACAGGTATCGTAATCCCTAAAAGCAATCAAGCTTAAGCTATTTCGACGAAAACAAAGAATTTTTAAAAATAATTACAATCTCTTTAGTACGAACAATAACATTCAACATTCTAGTGTTTTATTAAAATCTAGAAATTTCAGAAAAACGGGTTTAAAATAAATTGTATGTAGTTATACATTGTGAAATAAAAAATGCAAGAATAAAATACATACACGGATTAAACTAAACTATATATTAAACGTAGAGTAATGATTTATGTTGTATTCAGCCATTAACTTTAACTCGATATATACAAATTCATATATGAGAGAAATGTTATATAAGTCAATACAGCCCTATAACTATCATTTATTGAGCTATACAAAGAGATTTATATCTACGCTAAACTAAAGATTAATAGAAGTATTGCATTCCTGATATCATAAGATAACGATAAAACACATGATTATTCTTAGACTAAGGTCTAATTTAGGTAGTCAAATTGTAGGTAATCGAATCACAGCCTTGGTAGTGTAATGTCTGGCGTGCCAGACTTTCACCCAAGCGGCCCGGGTTCGACTCCCGGCGCTGGCAGATCTGGTTAAGGTTTTCTGCAGTTTTCCTTAGCTGTAACACAAATGTGGGATTTGCGCTGTTCCATCTATAAGTCGGCTGCAGCCGCACATTGGACCTACATAATAATAATAATCGCCCCCTCCCTCCCGCACAAGCTTATAGCTTCTGGGGCCTTGGTTTAGGTTATGGGTTGTAGTAATTATTATTATTATATCATGATATGATATCATACAATTATATTCTAGTAAGAATTGTAATAAAGTCACTGCTATAAATAACAACATTCTTTATCACGATCATCTATCATTATCATAATCATCTAATGTCATGCAGAGTCAGCAGCTAGCTCCTAAGTTCGTATATGCGAGAATCGGTATTATATAACACACACATCAGTCTACATTCATTGTTCTAATATTGATAGGTAACTTTCTAGAATCTATAAAGTTGTACTACATATATTCAACTAATTTGAATATACGATAACGGGTACTCATTATACTTCTATGCACACAATCGAGGTATCCATACACTCCAACCACGTGATCAAAATTGTAGTATTCAAATCAAGCTTCCTAGCCCCTATACAAGTATTCTAAAACACAGAGTATTCATCACTAAACGTATTCTTCATATATGAAATCATAAAGTTCGAGTCTAACTACTGACGAGGGAAAGAATAGTTGCAATCGGTTTATGCCCATACCAGGCCCTCTATGATTATTATAAATGTCTTAACAGAATAAAAAGTATGAAATGAATATAACTTATAGGATTTAATCAAACTAGAAAAATATCGATATATCCTACGTTGAGAAAATAATTATACTATGTAAGCATCGATACGCTACATATGATTGCGACCCAGAGTATAAGCATAAACCCTATACTACAGATTTTTATCCTTTTTCATTATATCTACTACAGACGAGGTGAAAGAATAGGTACATTTAACATGCGTATGCTACAATTATCTAATTTTCTAGTTTTCTAGACGTAATGTAATTTTGAACAGATTTTAACCCTTTTCGTTATATCTACTACCCTTGTAAGCGATTTCTACATATACGTTCTTATTGTTTATACACCATATACTAGGGTGGTCCCAGAAGTACCCGACCCAAAAAAGAAAACACAAAAATTTTGGAAAAAGATTTATTTATTTTTCAACGTAATCTCCTTTCAGCTCTATACACTTTTCCCAGCGGTGTTCAAAAAGTTCGATACCCTTTTTATAATAAGAACTGTCTTGCTCCTCAAAATAGCCATTAACTGCTGACATCACTTCTTCATCGTTGGAAAATCTTTGACCACTGAGCCATTTCTTCAAGTTTGGGAACAGAAGATAATCCGCTAAATCTGGCGAATATGGTGCATGAGGTAGCAATTCAAACTTTAATTGATTAATTTTGGCCATTGCAATAACGGATTTGTGAGCTGGCGCGTTGTCGTGATGAAACAACACTTTCTTTTTAGCCAAATGCGGCCGTTTTTGCTTGATTTCTTCGTTCAAACGTTGCAATAAGTTTGCATAATACTGGCCGTTGATAGTTTTTCCTTTTTCGAGATAGTCAATAAAAATTATTCCACGCGCATCCCAAAAAACCGACGCCATAACCTTGCCTGCAGATGAAACGGTCTTCGCCTTCTTTGGAGCCGGTTCTCCCTTTTGAGTCCATTGTTTCGATTGTTCTTTTGTCTCGGGTGTGAAATGATGGACCCATGTTTCATCCATTGTTACAAAACGGCGCAAAAATTCTGCTTTGTTGCTGTGAAACTTCGCTAAACACTCAATCGAAACATTTTCACGACACGGTTTTTGCTCGAGTGTGAGCAAACGCGGCACCCATCTTGCACACAGCTTTCTCAAAAATAAATTTTCAGATAATATGCGATGTACCGCACTTTTTGAAATGCCCGTAATGTCTGCTAGCTCGCGCACTTTCAGTCGACGATCATCAAGTACCGCTTTGTGGATTTTCTTCACCATTTCTGGAGTCGTCATCTCATTTGGTCGACCACTGCGATACTCGTCTTGGCAGCTCGTACGGCCTCGTTTAAACTCAGCTACCCAAAATTTAACTGTTGTAAACGAAGGAGCAGACTCACCCAGAGTAGAATCCAGTTCAGCTTTTATATTGGTTGGGCTGAGGCCTTTCAAATAAAAGTATTGTATCACATAACGATGACCAATTTTCTCCATTTTCACAAATTCACTGACAACGTTCACTATTGATGGCTGCCAAACAAATACTGAACAACGTGGCGCTTTCAAACTTGAACCATAGGCTTTATAGACTGCGTACTTTCCAGTGCAGTAATGTTTTCAAACAACTACCGCCACCTCTTGGTCAGGTCGGGTACTTCTGGGAGCACCCTCGTAGATATTCGTAGCATCTAAAGTAAACTCTTATTTAAACGTTATTTTACAATATATCATACATTTCAGCAACTCCGAAATATGAAGATATGTAATATACTATATACTTTTTTTAGGATATTCGTCGTATCTATAGTAAACTCGTATAATTAATACTAATTTGTAATTATTTTCGATACCTTCGAAATATAAGTCTATAACATATCTACCCAAAAGATTCGCCGACAAACTTACTGAAGATAAAGTGGTCCATCTCAACCAGAAGATAGCGAATAAAACTCTGCCTCTAGGATTGGTTTACCTAGGTAAAGTAAAGACAGAAAGATATCAACCGTATGCTGACTGTATGTTTATCGAAACAAATAAGGTATGAAATGTAACAGGTAGACTATTCAGTGAACATTGCCTAATACTTTTTTCTGATTCTTCTTCTAGCCTATGTATCCACAGCTAGAAACACCTGCTAAATGCCTGCAATTCACCTACCCTATCAATATGTCGTACAATGCAAACATTTAATATTATTATTATTAAAATTTTCCAAATAAAAACGATAAAAGAAGTTTATAGTTTTCATTTATTTTTATGTTAAACATATACGGTAGCAAGATCTAGATCGTTGTATACAAATTGATATATGAGAGAAATGTTATGTATCTCAATACATACCTAAAACGTATTCTTCGTATATTCAGTAAGAGCTACCCATTTTTTCTAGACATTCGAATTTTGAACAGCTTGATAACATGTTTTCTCATTTATTCATAATTAGGGTCAAGTTGAATAAAGTACATAAAAGTTAACAGGTTAAAATAGAAATTCATTTTGCTAGTTTTATATGTGCTAAGTAAAATAATAAACAGATATTTCGAAAATTTTATACATTCTGGAGAGGACTGGGGTATAATATTTAAAAACACAATGTAGAAAACATATCAGCAGAGAAAGGGAATACATAAATACAGTATGTTTTGTATGATGAGGTGTCATCAGTTTTAAAAGAAATAAGTTCGTCACCATATTTAAACGTTATTTTACAATATATCATACAATTTCAATAGCTTCGAAATACGCAGATATGTAATAATATACTATATACTCTTGTAAGATATTCAACGTATCTATAGTAAACTCGTATGATTAATAATAATCTGTAACCATTTTCGATACCTTCGAAATATAAGCCTATAACATATGTTTGTAATACGTCTTTATAACTTTGAAACACAGGGTAGTTATTATTTGCAATATCTACAGTTATGAGAACCCTGAAGACTTAACCTAGAGAAATAAATCAGATAAATTTTTTACTTTTTATTGAAACTATAACTTTACGTACTAATATATGAAAATAATATAATGTATATCACCTGATAAATAAAATTGAAATTATTCTTATTCTTTTTACAATGAAATGTGTTTTTCAAAAACACGATGAAACGTTATGTAAATTAATGCAGGAGTTCTGTTAACGCATTCGTTATTTAGAGATTCACTTATAAGTATAATATCTATTTAGCTGATTCAATAAAAATTTCGTTATTTTTAAAATTCCTAACAAGGGTTCAGGATTCTTTATCTGTTTTAGAATATTCAAAGACAGTATATGACAATAAATTATCGTGAGACTCCTGCTCTATATAAAACGTCATATAAAATTAGAGATAAAAATTTACCCTGTGTATTGGTGAAAACTCAAATATTCACGGAAATATAACAACCGGTACATATGACGATACTAATCAGTCTGACGCGGAATATATATTTTATATTATACAAACGGCGAGAAAAGAATAGGTACAATCGGTTTATGTTCATACCAGGCTCGCCATGATTATTATAAACATCTTAACAGAATAAAAAGGGCGATATGAATATAACTTATAGGATTTAATCAAACTAGAAAAATATCGATATATATCCTGCGTTGAGAAAATAATTATACTATACAAGCATCCAGTATGTAAAGTAAAAGGCATTAGACTCAACTATGATGTACTGAAACTCATCAACGATCATCTTTTATCCCGATGACGTTATAGGGTGACATTATGAAGTCGTACTACTATATGAAAATAATATACTGCCTGATAAATAAAATTATTCTTTTACTGCTGTGCTCTGCTAGCCAGCTTCACTTATAAGTTCACACCACTTAACTGATTCAATAAAAATTTCGTTATTTAAAAATTCCTAACATGGATAGCTTCACCTGTTTTAGAATATTCAAAGGCAGTATATGACAATAAATTATCGTGAGACTCCAGATCTATACAAAACGCCTTATATAAAATTAGAGATAAAAAATTAAACCTATGATATATGGTGAAAATGCAAATATTCAACAATACTAACCCCAATTTTTCTACTTTTCCAGACGTAATGTAATTTTGAACTGATTTTTAACCTTTTTCGTTATATCTACTACCCTTGTAAACGATTTCTACATATGCCTTCTTACTGTGTATAATTTTTCCCCATGTAGATATTCGTCGTATCTATAGTAAACTCATATTTTAACGTTATTTTACAATATATCATCCATTTTCAATGGTTTCGAAATACGTAGATATGTAATAATATACTATATACTCTTGTAGGATATCCATCGTTGAATATAGTAAACTCGTATGATTAATATTAATTTGTAATTATTTTCAGCACCTTCGAAATATATATCTATAACATATGTCATATGTTTTGTAATACGTCTTTATAACTTTGAAACTCTACGTGATTTCCTCTTACAATATCTATAGTTATGAGAACCTTGAAGACTTAACCTGGAGAAATAAAACAGATAAATATTTTACTTTTTATTGAAACTAGTTAACTTATATTCTAACATACATATTTGAAACTAGACAACTTATATTCTAACATACAAATATACAACAACAAAATAGAAAAGTATACTTGAGGGTAACATATATAACCATTATCTTTTATTCTATAATACCTTCTTCTTTAAGCTCAGAAATAATTGAAATAATCTCATCCCAGTTTTCTAAACTACTGCTACCCCTCTGTTTTAAGGTATACAGTAGACGAAGCCTGTCGACAACTTGATTCCAATACGGCGTTTTGTTTTTGGAATTTGAAATTGGTAGCTTGAGGTTAGAGCCTACGAATACATTTTTAGGACAGAACGTAGGAAGCAGAGTAAGTACAAAACAACATACTTTCATACAAGAACGTTTATTGATACGAGTAGTTTCGACGCTACTTAAAACATAATACATAACTTATATATAATATCTATTAAAATAGTACATTTCGTATACACTAATAATGATACTACATACCCGACTATAAAGTAAACATGGTAAGTATAACAGCAGTTTAAAAGAATAGATAGTAAATATAACTGTATCTAATTATTTTGTACTGATATAGAAAGCCTCGGATCGACTGATGTTACGGGCCTCATGTAGTAATAATATCTGTATATAGTTTTCAAAATAATTTTTTCTTTATATAGTTTAACAATGTTTGTATATTTTCATCACCATGTATTTATATTAATCGTATGTAATAGATGTAATAGTTTAAACACCTTCTGACGCATTCAGTCAGGCTTCATTTTGATTAACTTTTTTGGGAAGACTAAAATCTGTTATTCTGTATAAATTAGGTTTAATAATCTTCTCATATTTCCAACGTTTAACACCTATTAATTTACCGCTAGGTCTATACTCCTTTCTATGTGCATTGGTAATTTATACAGAATAACATATTTTAGTCTTCCCAAAAAAAGTTAATCAAAATGAAGCCTGATTGGATGCCTCAGAAGGTATTGTTTAAACTATTACATCTATTACATACGATTATTATAAATACATGGTGAAGAATATACAAACATTATTAAACTATATAAAGAAAAATTATTTTGAAAACTATATACAGATATTATTACTACATGAGGCCCGTAACATCAGTCGATCCGCGGCTTTTCATATCAGTACAAAATAATTAGATATAGTTATATTTACTATCTATTCTTTTAAACTGCTGTTATACTTACCATGTTTACTTTATAGTCGGGTATGTAGTACCATTATTAGTGTATACGAAATGTACCATTTTAATAGATATTATATATAAGTTATGTATTATGTTTTAAGTAACGTCGAAACTACTCGTATCAATAAACGTTCTTGTATGAAAGTATGTTGTTTTGTACTTACTCTGCTCCCTACGTTCTGTCCTAAAAATGTATTCGTAGGCTCTAACCTCAAGCTACCAATTTCAAATTCCAAAAACAAAACGCCGTATTGGAATCAAGTTGTCGACAGGCTTCGTCGACTGTATACCTTAAAACAGAGGGGTAGCAGTAGTTTAGAAAACTAGGATTAGATTATTTCAATTATTTCTGAGCTTAAAGAAGAAGGTATTATAGAATAAAAGATAATGGTTATACAAAATGTTACCTTCAAGTATACTTTTCTATTTTGTTGTTGTATATTTGTATGTTAGAATATAAGTTATCTAGTTTCAAATATGTATGTTAGAATATAAGTTAACTAGTTTCAATAAAAAGTAAAATATTTGTCTGTTTTATTCATCCAGGTTAAGTCTTCATAGTTCTCATAACTATAGATATTGTAAGAGGAAATCAAGTAGAGTTTCAATGTTATAAAGACGTATTACAAAACATATGACATATGTTATAGACTTATATTTCGAAGGTGCTGAAAATATTTGTTTTTTGTTAATGTAAGTTAATCATAACCTCAATTTTACAGATAGTACATTGAATATCTAATGCTTCATTTGAATGTAATTTTAAATAATAAATTCCCAAAACATTTTTAGATTTCCATGTAATAGACCGGTTATTCTAAATGTATGGATTAGAGCCATCAGAAGGATATACGTTAAATCAATTTTACGTTAATTCATCAACAATTTTTATAATAACTTTATATGGTAATAATAACTTTATATGCTGGTAGTCGACATAGTAGCTCAGAGGTATAGATGTCGCTCAGAAAGTGGAAGGCCCAGGGTTCGATTTCCAGCTGTGTTGATAATTTGGATTTGCATTCAAAATATAATTTAAAGTAAAACATTAATTAAACAAAATAAATTAACATAAATAAAATAGAAAATGAACACAAACGTGTTTTAATAAAGTGAGTTTTGTTAATGAACGACTTTTATACTCATAATTTTATAGTGATATGTGTATAAATTACCGACGAGCTGCCCCTAACCGAGGAGAATCAAAAGCTCGAAACAGCTGTCTTAAGGTGCCGTCTGTGATTTTTACACATATCACTATAGAATTGTAAATATAATAGTCGTCCATTAACAATTTTTAACTTTTTAAAATAAATTAACCTTTATCTAAAAGTTATAACTTTGTATATTTCAAATAATTAGAAATATTGCATGTGCTGACTTCTATGACATTTCAATAGAATAACTGAAAATGCGAAATCATTTCCTACGGTCATTTCCGTACAGTTTAAAGATTATGGACAATAAGTCAATGGGTTTTTCCAGTGCTTAAAAGTAATAAAAGACAATTTAAAAGAGATTTCCAGCTGATGATGAACGTAGAAATGAATGGTTGTTTGCTATAAGTGCATGGTCACCATTAAAGTATTTAAGAATAAATTATTTTACCAAGATGTTAAATCCTAATTCTATGTGTATGTATTATAATAAATTGTTACTCTTTAAAGGTCTTTATGTGTATATTGTTATGTAATTTTATTTTGTAATAATATAGTTTTCTAAAGTAGCTTGTAATTTAATAACATTATAATTCATCTACCTTATTTTTCAGTACTGTCTTTCCCTATTAATTTTTCCTAATTACTTATATTTATATTTTTGATTTTTGCATTAACTAATTATAATTAATTAACTCCTAGTGGATATAGCTCCTCTATTTCAAATAGTAACGACATCGTGGAGCAAACTTGACACAAATTTTAATACAGCAAAAATTACTACATGCATGCTGTTACGGAAATTTAATAAAAAGTTATTTAAAAATTACAATTACGTAGGTATATCTTATATTAATATGATCGTTTTTACAGAACATGAATGTCCATTATAAAATTAATGTTGAGTTGTGAATATTTTTGTCAATGGTTATTACTAAACCTAAGATTTATTGTAAGACGGAATGTCAAATCTGGTAACATTCAGTGTCGCCAATATCGGTCTGGTGCTTTTGCTCCAGCAGCGAGATCAATCGTCGCTACTATTTGAAAATGAAGGGGCTATACCAGTGGAATTAAGCCAGATCCTTCTAAGGTCACTCTTACTAATTTCCCAAGTTCAACCGTGGTAGATTTCTGTAATTCGGCCATATTTAATAGGTCTTGTGCTATCATATATGGCTTCATTTACATAATTTGTTATTAAATACACATGCCATCTCTATAATCTCTATCCTCTATGTCAAAACAGAAATTTTGCGTAATGCATTTTCAATAAGCATTACTGATAAATTTTTAAAATGACTTTGTCCAAGATTATTTTTTAAATAATTTTTTACACATTTAAGAACGGAGATAGATAGTTCTCCAGTTGCACTGCATTTCGGTAACGTTAAGATGTTTTTTAAAATTGTTTCAACATTGGACAGTGTTCACAATTGACAAATGACATTAAGGAATTTCAGCCATTCGAAAGCATGGTACAGTTCCCCTTCCCCGAATATAAGTCGGACGACCGCGCAGAGTTTGCTAGAAGGCATTGAAGGCAAGCCATTCGGAGCGACAGAGATGATACATTCCTTGCAGATCTGCTGCGATACTGTATATTCCGTTACAAAATTTTACCTATCACTCTGAATGCTTGCCTTTTCGTACGAAACTCTAATGCGTCAACCGTACACTTTTTTTACCAGCCTGTACACGATATGATCTGTTTCCTGTTTCACTTTTTGCGAGAAAGTGAATTCCCACTCCAATAATTTTTATTTGTGGCGTGACCCGTGCGGTCCTGACAGGAGGCCTCTGCGGGGTCCCATGACTTGTGGGGCCTAAATCCGCCACTGTAAATTTATACCACTTCAAATAATACATTCCAGACATTAATAAAATCCCTCGCAATCAGTAGTACAATTAAACATATTTTGACTGATAATATTAATACTAATATTGTATATTTTTAAATGATGAATTTTATTTGTTGGCAAACTGAAATATCGTTATTAAGTTTAAAATTGTGGATTTTATTTAAATGAATGATTTAAATTGTTGATTATTGCATTCGCACCATTGTTCTGGTTTATCACAGACACCATAACGTGGTATAGACATATTAAATTTTTATTGTACTGATTCTGTTCCAAAGTTTCTATATTTGATTAATTTATATAATTAAGGATTCATTCCCTTAATGCAACATGAGGGACTTCCTAATAGAAATTTCCGAGAGCATCCGCTTGTGCAAGCATAAGTGCCCTAATATATATAATTATATATTGTAAAACAGCTACTAATATTATTAATTTATTAACTACTAAGCTTTAGTATAGGATTTCTTATGATTATTTAACAACATATGTAATGTCTATAAAGTTTTTACCAGTAGAATAGTGTATTTTCTTTTTGAATTGATGAATTTAATAGTAAATAATACAGAATAAACTAGTGAGAATGCGCAGAGCTAGCATTGCCATGACGAACAAATACTGTATACTTAATAAACTAATTTATTTTTAAAAACTAATGTTGACGTAACACATTAGTTGTCATAAAAACTAAAATTCTGTCCTAAAATTTTTCGTTAAAAAAATTTTTGTTGCTAAAAATGTTTATTTTTTCATAAATTTTTAAAAAATACAAAATTTTTCATTTTTCAAAAATCTATTTAAATTTCCGGTGATCATTTTGACCACTTTCCCGAAGAGATACAAAAAAATGTTTCAACCAAAAGTTTCTTAGAATTTGATGTACTATAAGATTTCAGAAAGAAAAATTCAAAATAGTCAACAGGGAAAAAGGCGACAGACAGACCGACAGACAGACAGACCGACAGACTTCACGAATTCAGAGACGAACTTTTCGTTCGTCGAATATGCTTTTTCTTCTAATAGGGATCACAATTTTATTTTTTGCCATTAAATAAGTTTGTTAAAATTAATATTGCAGATTTTTTAGTAATGTTTTTCGAACTAAAACATGCCATTGTTAAAAACGTACTCAATCCTTCTTTGCTTGTTACAAGGAACTTCATGACGAGAAATTAAGAGCTCTGTAAATTGACATGTCCACTAGGGTGGGTAAATTTTTTTTTCGAAATTGAGTATCCCTGAAGTTGAGTAACTCTGCACATACGCGTTACAAACTCTGCGCAGTAACCGGTTTGTGAACGTTGCGTGCCCGTTCGAAACGTTTCACTGCCGACAAAACATTCTCTCTGGGGATTCTGTGACTGGCCGTGCATGCAACGCTCCGGCCCGGTTCCGTCATCATAGGTCTTGTAAGCGTTACCTAATTTAAGTCTATACCAAGAACATTTTTCTGCATGTGCTGCTCCGGTGTCGGTCCTGTAACGGTCAGGTCTAGTGAGCGAAGACTTTAATATGCATTATGGGCGTAAAATCAGCTTCTTTGGATCAGTGGATCAATAATTGAAAGTACCTCATTGTCAAAAACCCTGGACAATTTGATTACATTTAACAAGTGACGAGAACCTTCCTTTTGAAGATTTAAGCTTTACATAAAACCAGACTAGACACCAAAACTTGCAGCTTAGTTGGTACTTCATCTGAGGATACCTATAGCAGCAATAAACGGCTTGTCATTGTTAACCAACGAGAGTGTGGGCAATAGTTGCTCTCAGCGCAAACGCCAGAAGAAACAGCCTTACATATATCCCACAAATACGTTTGGTTACTGCTTGAATCACTAACTACTACATTCTGGGAAGTCATCGCTTTGTAATGGCTGAAAAGCTGTAACTGGTAAGGACTCGCACGATTCCAAGGAATTTACAATTAGACCAGTAAAATACAGAAGGTCTAGAAGTTTGACCGTCTAACTCTTGCAGTAAATGTCAAGGTAACCTGTTGCTGTGTAACAAGCAAACGAATTATGGTCACGGGCGGTTAAAATAGATATCTAGACAATCGAGTCTGATTTGTGTCCAGTTTCAAGTTTTTCATGGGCATACTCCTCTCCCCTCTTTCCTACCACGACACTATTCCGAATTTCACAAGTCTGACCCAGTAGTTGTTTTCAACAAAGCTTCAGAACAGTTTGTATACTACACAGTATCTACAAATTACTAAATCAACAAATAAGGCAATAATAAGATGAAGCTCGAAATTTGGTTCTGCATGTGTGTGTAAGAAAGCGCTTGGCATTGGAGAATCCATTTGCCACAGATTTTGGTTCTCCATGTATAGAATATAAAACATCCTATAATGAAACCAATTTGTTATATCAATATCCAAACATTAGTTTGACTTGTCTTGGTATACAGTTCTTCTTGGTATAAAATATAATAGCTAATAAAGTAATTGCCAAACTGTGTGCCAAACCTAGTGAATTACTGGCTTTATTACCCATTACCCATTTACCCATTTCGGTAGCATTAGTTCTGCCATCACTTATTTATACGTATTTTCATGCTTAATTAACGCAATGCACGCACAAACGGGACCAATGAAGCACTTTTACATTAAACATTTACTCGCGCAGAGACCAACGTAAAGACCAATACGCTGGCTTTGTCTACTACGAGGAACTGTCCGATATAGCGTACAACACGGCAAACTTATTGAAATACTAAAAAACACTGAAATTAACAAGAACGATATATGTGTAATAAAAAAACCTATATTGGAGACAGGCAGCTTCTGTCAAAATAGGAAATAGTAGTACAAAAGAAATGACAGTAGAACATGGAGTAAGACAAGGGTGTATCCTATCTCGTACACTATTTAACCTTTCAGTCGAGTCAGATTATCCAGCAGTTTCACTTCTATGGGTTGCATAACTACAGATCAACTTGACTCAGATAAAAAAGTACAACACAGAACAAAATAAAATATTGCTTATGTGATGATAATCAGGATTTGAAGCTGAGACAGGAAATGGTAAAACGTTATGTGTGGTTAACACGTTTATGCATTTTGGAAATGCGAACTCTCAAAGTATCTACAATGAACTGGATTGAAGCCTCTTAAGATGTGGATCCACAGAAGAATATTGAAAATATCATGGGTTGCCCGAAAAACTAACGAAGAAGTTTCAAGGAGAGCTAATGTAGATCGTGAACTATTAAACACGATAAAATGCAAGTAGATTGCGTATCTCGGAAACATCTTAATTCTTACCAGGAATAATATGGCATCTTACAACTCATCACGAAAGGCAAAGTTGAAGAACGACGTGGAATTTGAAGAAAACAGGCTTCGTGACTGCGGGATATTAGAGGGCTTTGCAGGGTCGAACAACTATTCCGGTTAGCTGAAAATCAACATGCAGTAGTGACAGTGATCGTCAACATTAAGGGGGACCTGACACGACATATCGAAGAAGAAGAATCTTTAATCTGCTGTAGCACCAGTACTGTTTAGTTAAGCTTAATCAGGTATGTTTTAGGTTAACTTTAATCTAATGAGTAATGACCCATTCAATACTCATTCTTAATAAAAAATACAAATCGATTTTTCAGTTTTTAAGAAAAGCTATAGAACATTCATTGGCGGCTTTCTTAGTAAAGAGAGGTAGGAATGCGGAATTTAGAAAATAGACCATATTTAAATAACAGTTCACACACAGAAGTTGGCTAGAAGTGCAACAGAAAGGAAGATTACCACCTTAGAATTAATTTAGTGGAGGTGAATCTGAGAGCTCTCTTATAATCTTTTAATTTAAATTTAATATCTAAAGTTTAAAAATTAAGATTAACAAAACTAAGAATGGATGCAGTTAAATATTATCAATGAAATTATATTAACGAATTTGATATTTGATATGATAATTAGGACATTATAACTAAATAGAATTCCAACGAAGTGGCTGATGTGATTGACTGCAAGAAAGCATGGCATTTTGTTAACATAATCCTCAACAGCAAAAGTACCTTTTGTGCTGCATTCATGGACGCCTACGTATTGATGGAGTACGTAGATATTTATTCAATAGTTTTACAACACTCTCAGTTTACAAGAACACATAATGAGGCTTGACATAATTGAACTAATAAACTTGCAGAAATTTGCCAAGACATAAAAGGCAATGGTAAACATAATCACCATTTTCTACAACTACTTTCTCCTTACAAGTTATTGATGTAATGATGTATTCATATATCATATTCGCTGAGAAACTTTAGAAACAAGTTTCATTAAGAGCAATGCTTGAACAATGCCGAATTGACGCATTAAAGCGAAAAGCTTATCAACAGCTATTCCTATCACTGTAATTTATTTTGAAATAGGTTTCTCTATTGTCCTTTTAATGGTGAACGTGAACAGTTTAAAGTGTAAAAATCAATAATTTATCTTTACGGTTTTCAAATGTTGACTCTCCATTTTCTCGATCTAGACAAACTACAATTCAAATAAGAATCCAGGGGATTAATGCAATATAAATACATTTAAATGATACACCTGTATAGTAAGCAAAAATGGAGTGATATTATTATAAGATTGAATTAACGTAATTATTGGTTGCCATATCACTTTACAGGTAGGGAGCATTTTCATTGATTATAACCCATTAACCCGAAATCTATTTATAAATCCAAAAATAGTATATCCAATTTTAATGTAGGTTTCATATTTACGGTGTCCGCGAATATGTAAACATTATTATGGAGAGAAGCCTTATCATTCCTTAGAATATTATTTCTTCTATACTAGCCTTTATAGATTCATTCTGTTGTTGCGCTTCTTCGGAGAAATACTTAGTAGATCCATGATAGGTAGTCATTTTAGTATTCCCCGGCGTCATCCTATACCAAACGAAATCGAATTGGCAATAAGAATATCTGAGGCTTCATCTCGTCACAAAAATTGAGTATCACATCTTATAAAATGTATCTTAGTGTCTATACCAAATGGAATTTGCTTGCTTTATCATCAAACAACCCTGAATTTCGCATGTGACTGTAATACGTGTTCTTCGTAACTTTGAATTTATTAAAGGAAAAAGTTTGAATGCAGTAAAACATTGTTTTTGCAAAAGTTTCTGTGTACTAAATATAAGTAAAAGTTATTCGAAGCTAATTTATTTTTTGTAATTACATTCTTAATTTATTACAATGTACTATTAATTAATTTTAATTATATTTTCTGAAACTAGTTTTTGAAACTGCGCTATATATGATAAACCGATCTCATACTTCTCTTTTATCCTTTCTTTTTGTGCAAACAACTGGTATACTACTAAATGGAAACAATTGTACAACCAAATACGCAAAGTTCGTAAAGCAAAACTCAACAAAAAGTTGAAATGTATTGCTAGTAGTAAAGGTCTCGTAATAAAGCTTGATTTGCTATCAAGTTATCAACTATTAGATTGAAAAAAACCTGAAATTATTAGAAAAAAAGAACATGAAATACTACTTCCCAGTTTATATTATACAGACCTGGAAATTGATATAGGTTCACCTAGAATATTGATATAGTTTTTGAAATATTTTTGTTAAAACATATCTTACCGTAAAACCACTTTAAAGGTTTATTCACTAAACATTTTTATGTGTTCTCCTACCTTTTCAAAACATCTGCATGTTTTGTACAAAGGGTAATAACATTTGAAGATAAAAATGAAAAGTTTAAAATGTTTGTAAATTGGAAATTGAAATAAGTTCACTAATTAAAACTCATCATTTATTAAGCATTAAATTATCAAAACCAAAAAAGAACATTAATTTAATAATCAGTAGCACCACCATTATGGTTAATGATTTGAAAAATTCAATTGTTCATGCTTAAGACGAGATGATTGAGCTCATTGATGGTGACATTACCAAGGCCTGCAAAATGGCGCTCCTAAGATCATTTACAGTGCGGAAAGGATTATTTCTACTGTAAATCTTTTGAACGATAATGTTCTACACGTTTTTCATTGGGTTAATGTCCGGAAAGCATGATGACCTGTCTAAGGTTGGGATTTGTGACGCTACCAACCCTGCTCTTATGTTCCGTAATCGGTAAGCAGGTGCCTAGCTTGTTGAAAAACTAGGTTTTCATGCTCATGATCCTCATAATAAGGAATTGACTTGCCATCCATGCCAAAGGAAATGCCATTAAAACCTTGTTTGTTCCGTTAAAAGAAAGATGTTTGCTGTTGAAAACCTGATTGGATAAAAGTAATAGCACATTTAATATTTCCTGTTGTTTAAATTAATAAAAAAGGTATTTTTAGATAATCTGGAGTGAAGAGAGAAAATTTAATTTTGACTGACCTGACGGGTTTGGTGATTATTGGCATTATTTACGAAAGAAACCATTGAGCTTTTCACGTAGAAACTGTTATGGTCGTTTCCTAATAATCTAGGCTGGGTTTAACGCAATAAACAAGCTTCGGATGGTATTTCCTTTGACATGGATGGTAAGTGAATTCCTTATTATGAGGATCATGAGCATGAAAACCTAATTTTTCAACAGGATAGGCACCTGCTTACCGATCTCAGAACACAAGAGCAAAAATTATATCAATATTCTAGGTGAACCGATATCAATTTCCAGGTCTGTATAAACTGATAGCATTATGTTTAGGTAAAGCTTTGTTGATTGTATGATGTTAAGATTGATAATTACATACTGTCATTGGCAAATTTCAAAATGACTTTTTCTTCTTCTTTTCCGATTTTTGAGTTGCCATGACATTTCTGGTAATTCTGACCCAAGTTTGATTCTGAAATTTTGGGTACAGCTGCTAAAGCAGAAACTCAAAAAGTGTTTATAAGTTATGTTAGTAAGTTTATAGCAAAATTCAAAGTGACAGTACATGTTTCTTTTCTAATTTATGAATTGACTAAAACGGAAACTGCGGGAGTGTTTGTAGAAATTGTTCAGACAAAATGTGATCAAAGTAGATCATTTTGTCCCAATTTTAACCATTTAGTGATAGGAGTAACAAAAATGTTTTGCCCCGCAAATAACTGAGGTTATTCTTATTATATACAATTATACATATATTATTCGATTTTTTTTTAAATTAATGAATATACTTTTAAGTTTAGATTTATTATCTTATATACATGTGTACACATATTCTTTTAGGTTCTCTATTTTTACGTTCACACTTTTAAGTTCAGTTTTTTATCTTATGCATATATATTCAGTTTATATCAAATGTTTTGAATAATTTGGAAGGGTTTTGTGTCATATGTACTAATTGTAGCATATATGTAAATGTAGCACGTAACATAAAACATTGTCAAAATGTTTATTGCCATTTAAACCTGTTATTGGGATTTTACCTGTTGGTTGAATAAATAAATAAAATGTTTGAAAAGTAACGATTCGTCTCAGGTTTATGAATTCTTAAACTCGAAAATATCAACAATCATAAAGTAACCAATTGAGGTTACGATAGCGTTTTATTACCGTGGTCCGGGTTCCCTTTCAGCGTGAAAAGTTGAGATGCGCTCAATTAGCGCACAATTGCATGCAGATAATGCTACCAGTACACACTGGTGGGAGTCAGGTTGCCCATCTACCCTCTACTAGATCTCCATGCTAGTACCGGAGCTATAGGAAGTTACTTCTCCGAAGAGATGGGCTTTTAGTCCAACATGTCGACTATTCCCACAACGTAGTGGGAATCACTGCCCGTTCGAATTCAACCTCAATGTGACTGGGCTTAGAAGGTTATACCACCCCGGCCTACCACATTATAGGTCTAGTGTGTTCATGTCAGCGCTTTGATATCTTTTAGGGTAATTGAAGATAAAGTATTGTATTTGATTCGCATACAACGGCTTCATTACACTCGGATGATTACAACACTCGCCCCTGTTTTGTGTTGATCACTTCATCCTAGTCTAATATAGCCAATATTATATGCTTGTTAAATAATATACCATTAACACAGGATAAACCTACGTAATAAAATAGTAAATAATGCATAAGGCACAAAACATATTTTTGATACTCCAGTAATATACTAAATAAAAGTATGATACTTACCAAACTGGTACTTGTGAAGAAGGCTCGTGGTATCCAAAAGACACAGAACACAAATAACATATAGGTTCAGTGATAAGTACCTTACTGATTTATAAAACTAATTTCTACGTACCGGTAACTACTTTCGTGGGCGGTAGTTGCTTCCTAACAGTAACAGCAAAAACAAAAGTGAAGACCAAGACAGCACCACGTGACATTACACGTCTAAAATATTATATTGGTAATTAAAAAATGGTACGTAAGTAAGCGTTGTTAATAAGAGAAATTTGAGAAACAACTATCCATTGCTTTGATATTTTATACTTTCACTTCCACAATCATTTTGAGAGATATTTACTAACTAAGTAAATACCTTGGATAAATTAAGATATTTTTTAACATTTAATTAATTATTGATTAACTTGCTTGATATACCACACTTATTGTTAAAACAAGACCTTTACATTCATCTCACTTTACTTAACCACTACCTTAACTAGTAACTAATAAACAAATACCTGATAGACAGGACATAAATTTTTATAACTCTTTCAACAGCTATAAATTCGGTTGCCAGTAGTTCCGCCCATGCAAATAAATAAGAAGCAAGTTCCGGCAACGAAACTATGTTGTTAAAGTTACCGGCTACACTTCATCATATTCATTCACATGCTTTATTATAAAAAAGTATCAGCTCGTCAAGTTTTCTAAATTTTCTGTCAAATTCATCGATAATAAGTTATAAAATAATTGAATGCATCGATATTCAATTGCAGTAAATTCGGTTTTGAGACTTACCTCTTTTTATAATAAATACTATTAGATCTATGCGACTGCTGCACGCCGGAAATTTTTTCAACACTTTATTAAATATTGTACTTTTATCTAAACTGTGTAGTGTCTATGCCGTGTTCATAAATTCTGAGGTATAAATTAAAAACTTCCTCTTTAAAAATTCGTTTACTGATTGGCTACTTGCGAAACAAGTTTTTTAGTATCTAATGTTTACATGCGTGTCACCGAACAGTTATAGATTTTAAAGTGTTTTAAAAGTTGATTTTTGTGTATTAACTGGCTTTGGTGGCGCCGATACGTCTAGAAAAGTACGTACGGGTCTGGTCAAGATATGTACATAAGAGGACGAGCGAGAAATTTGAAAATTTATAATTAGACTCGTTAAATACGATAAACAAATTGTAAAAAGTGGTAATTTTGCTCCACAATATGTTTAAATTATTTTAAAGTTAGTTACATTCAAACATAATTTGTTATATTGTTGTCGATAATTTGTATAATAATATTGCTAATTTAATAATTTATGTAATATGTGTTTTTCCCTATCAGCTATGCAAAAAGGGGCGTTGACTTATTGATAAACGAACACATTGTTATGTTATCATTCTTGTTATTTGGTGAAGTAAAGTTGTATTGCGTTATTTTTTTTTATTTGACGCTTACACTACGGGGTAACCAACTGCTAAGGTCATCTGTCCCCCATCTAACATGCAACACGAATACACACATCCATAGTTGAGATGGCGGAATTTTCCAATTAGAAAAATCCCGTCGCCCCAAGTGGGATTCGAACCCACGACCCTTGGAACACGAGTGATGCACTGACACCACTCGTCCACCGCCGGCCCTATGTATTGCGTTATTGGGGAAATTAAAAATTGTTTAGCAATTAAATTGTTTTCTTTTCTAATATTTAAAATTTTGATAATATCAGAAGTGGGATAAAATGAGGGTTGTGAGCGTTTTAAAATACGTGAGTGTTTAAAAAAATGAAGAGTAACGTCATTAGAACATCACGAAAACGGAAATCTTCATCAGTTGATGGCATCATCTGTTGTAAACAATTTACAAGCTGCAACAAGTTCAACTAATTCTTCAAATGCCAATGTGTTACATGATCCTGTCCGTGAACATAAAAATATTCAACTTTCGATATTTGATCCAAAAGAAGATGATGTTCGTGATTGGATTGCTGATGTTGAAAGGGCTAAGGAAATGTACGGATGGGACGATTATGAAACCATGCATCGAATTCCATTATATCTTACGGGAGAAGCTCTAGAATGGTTTAAACAGTGGAAAGTTCCTTACAGGAAATGGTCAAATTTCGTAACAGAAATTCGTTGTCCATTTCCAAGACGAATTAATTTTGGTATGCGATTTGAGAAGGCAGCTGAATGTAAGTCAAATTCTTTTCCATCTTATTCTAGTTATGCTCGAACTAAATTAGCGTATTTAAATCGTTTAAATAAAAATTTTACCGATATTGAACTTAAGTGTTATCGGTAGAGGTATTGAGTGTGAAAGGACGCGGGATGAGGTTAAACAGCATCAAAAGCAAACAGTGCCTGAATAATTTCTCTTTTTTTTGTGAATTTGATGATTCGGGGAAAACTTCTACACCTAAACCGATAGCTAAAGATTCTCATAGTCGTAATGGTGCTAAAAATGTTAGTTTGCAAATAACTGGTTTTTAATTATTACAAGTACAAAGCTCTGTTATAACTGCGGCCGTCGGATCGCTTGAAATCTCGGTGTTTATCTAATTAACAATACAGAGAGTAATCCACAATCGCAAAGAAATGATTCACAAAAAAAAGTAAATTGATTAGAGACAGTTATCTCCTACCTCGCATAGAGGATCAATCGATAGGTTGCAAGGTCATAAGATATGGCTAGCGGGTTTCATTAGAACCCATTGAGGAGGACACTATTGAGAAAACTGCATTCGTTACCCCTGATGCCCAAATGGAATATCTAAAAATATCCTTTGGGTTGGCTAACGCTCCTGCAGTGTAGCAAAGTGTAATTAATAAAGCACTTCATCCCCTCCATACCTCGGGCCAGGTGCTCGTCTATCTTGATGTCGTCCTGATACCTTCATCTACTATAGAGGAAATTCTCACTTTATTGCGGCGAACTCTTGAATGACTTAACGAAAATGAGGGGTTTTGTGTCTAAGTAATGCAAGAGATGTTTAATGTGTTTGTTACATAAACAGCCTAGGTTAACATCGCGGGTTCCTTTGCATTCGATACCGAAGGCAGAAATCCCGTTCGAGACTTTGCATTGTGACTATTTTGGTTCTTTAAAGCCTTCTAGAAATTTTAGGTATGTTTTTGTGATAATAGATGCCTTTAAAAATATTCTTTACTGATTCCAAATGTAGAAATAACCTCGGCATTGTTTAGAGAGAATCTAATCAAGACCATTTCACTGTTTGGTACTCCTAAAGGGTGATTACTGATAACGGATCGTTTATCAATCGAGCCAGTAAGCAGTTATTGGAAGAATGGAGAATTAACCTTCATCTAATCACACCGCATGTGCACGGAGCAAATGGGCAAGTTGAACGGTATATGTTACAATTCCAGATATGTAAATAAAAATTGTGGAGGATTCAGCTGGTGTTGAATACAACAAAACATAAATCTACAAGGTGTACCCCTTACAGTTGTTATTGGGTCGAGAAAGCTTCATCCCAGTCGTAGTAGCATTGTTAAATGACTTAGTGGTGCAAGAAACTCCATCTAACAGAAAAGTTATGCAAGAAAAGGCGCACGATTGCTGACAAGAAACGTTGAGATGCAACGAAGATTTGTGGGGTCTGCTGTACCTGCATTCAAGATTGGGATTTAGTCGTCCTCGAAAGAACTGCTAATAAACGTCATAAACTCTCACCTGCTTGTAAAAGTCCGTATGAGGTGGTTGGTAAAAAGTCAGTTGGGAGGTACCTTCTAAAAGGGTTCTCGCCTTTGTTGAGAGATACCACCGCCACCGCTGAACATCTTAGAAGATGGAGTACGGAATGGTTTCCCGAACTCTGTGAGGGAATGATAAATAGTGATGACGATGGTGGTGAGGATGATATCCAAAAGTATCAAATGTGCCAGCACAACTGGTATTGTATGATTTAAAATAGTTGTCTTTCTAAGTTAGTTAGTTTGATGTCACGTTGGTACTTAGATTTTTTAAGTTGGCACAGGCGAGTTTTATTTTATTTTGACGTTTGATGTCACGTTGGTACTTAGATATCAAAGTTGGCACAGGCGAGTTTGATTTTATTTTGATGTTTGATGTGATGTTGGTACTTAGATATCAAAGTTGGCACAGACGAGTTTGATTTTATGTTGACGTTTGATGTCACGTTGGTACTTAGATATCAAAGTTGGCACAAGTGAATTGATTCTATTTATGGATTAGGCATGCCATTGCTGTTGAAGGAGGCAAGACACGGTTTCAAATCAGATTTGATTTCTGAAGCGATTCGTAAGGTAATTAGGTTTACCCCTTCCATTACAGATGCCGCTATGAACCAGAAGACCTCGGGGCCGAGATCAGTAGGGATTGGCCGTGTTGTCGATAATTTATATAATCATATTGCTAATTTAATAATTTATGTAATATGTGTTTTTCCCTATCAGTTATGCAAAGGGACGCTGACTTATTGATAAACGAACACATTGTTATGTTATCATTCTTGTTTGTTATTTGGTGAAGTAAGGTTGTATTGCGTTATTGGGGAAATTAAAAATTGTTTAGCAATTAAATTGTTTTCTTTTCTAATATTTAAAATTTAGATAGTAATATTTAACTAGGTAATTTAATAAGAATTTTTTTTATTATTTATTTTATACGAGGGTAGATTGAAAAGTTTCCGGAATGGGCAAGAGATGGCGCGCGTATCGTGAAATTGTTATGATGGTTGTCAAGGCTAACCTATTTTAGGAAAGCTGTCAAATTTTCAGACACGTGCGTCGTTCCGTTTATGTTTACTAGGATATCTTGTGAAGCAATTCAGGCACTTTTGCAAAAATGGATAAAAACGAATTTCGTGCAGTCATCAAACATTTCTGGATGGACGGGAAAACGGCGACGGAGATACGAGATATTTTGCAGAAAGTTCATGGCACATCCACACCTTCATTTTCGACTATTAGTTTCTGGGTGAGCGAGTTCAAACGTGGCCGTACGAGCACCAAGGATGAACCACGCAGTGGACGTCCAAAAACGGCCACAAATGAAGAAATGGTCGATAAAGTCCATGATCTCGTGTTAGCCGATCGACGAGTGAAGTTGCGCGAAATAGTAGAGACCACGGGCATCTCATATGAACGTGTGCAAAATATCGTGCACGAACATTTGGGCATGAGGAAGCTCTCGGCGCGATGGGTGCCGCGTTTGCTGACTATGGACAACAAGCGAAATCGTGTGACCACTTCGAAAGAGTGTTTGGCCTTGTTAAATCGTAATCCAACGGATTTTTTTCGCCGATTCGTGACCGTGGACGAAACATGGATCCACCACTACACACCAGAAACCAAGCAGCAGTCGAAACAGTGGATTTCTCCAGGCGAATCTGCTCCGAAGAAGGCAAAGACTGTCCCATCTGCTGGAAAGGTCATGGCCACCGTTTTTTGGGATTCGCAAGGTGTGATACACATCGACTTTTTGCAGAAGGGAAGAACTATCACGGGACAATACTACAGCGATTTATTGGATCAATTCAACGGCATTTTGAAGGAGAAACGGCCTCATTTGCAGCGAAAAAAAGTGCTCTTCCACCACGACAACGCGCCGGCCCATTCATCCCGAATCGCCAATGCTAAATTGGTTGAATTGGGCTACGAGGTGGTGCCGCATCCCCCGTACTCTCCAGACCTGGCCCCGTGCGACTTCTTTTTGTTCACAAACATGAAGACTTGGCTCGGAGGCAAGCGCTTTACGTCAAATGAGGAGGTCATCGCCGCCACTAAAGCTTATTTTGCAGAGTTCCCGAAATCATATTTTTCTGAAGGCTTAAAAAAGTTGGAGCACCGCTGGGAAAAGTGTATCGCCCTGCAAGGATATTATGTTGAAAAATAAAAACAAAAACCTGTTCAATTACTGCGTTTTCTTGCCCATTCCGGAAACTTTTCAATCTACCCTCGTATATGTAAAAGTTCACAGATTTTTGAAATAGGAGCGGCTGAAATGTGTCCCCTTAACAAGCTTCCCAAGCGTCTACAAACGTGTTTGTTATGCCACTCTTCATTGAAGTCTCCTATATTAATGGTTAATTTTAAATGAATTATACAGGCTGCTTCACTAAAGATTCGTATCCTCTGAACAAGTGATAGTATACATAAAAAGCAATAAAACTTTATATCATTAGTGCCCATCTTTCAAAATAACCGAGAAAAATATTATTTTTGAAAAGTGTGCGTGGTGGTCCCAGGTTTAAGTTTGAGTTGTAGATGTATTTAAATAACTGAATTATCAATTTGATATCAGATACAATGATGCTAATAGGTGATGTCACAGTTTATTTTGACTATTATTTTCTTTTTGTCATATTTAGTTTATGTAAATCTAATGTCAGCTAATGTTTATATGCTTTAAACGTGGTCACCACTTCTCTCAGAAAGTAGGGAAGTAGATTTTACAGTATTGCTTTGAATTTTCCAGCTTAGACTGCTGAAAATGTTATGAACTTAGTTAAATCTATTTTTAGTTAATTATTCTCCATGTTTAAAATAATGTACACAAGGGATAATTAAAAGTTATTCAGGAAATTAAAGTATGCTCACTTGTATCCCAAGCGTAAACTATATTCAATTCTGAGTGTAATAAAACTGAATAGTGGTTGGTCTACTTTTATTTGTTTCGGAGATACAGGGCTTTTAATTTTTGAAGGTTATCCAAAAAAGTCTGCCTGGAACCACAACCTATATCTTGCCCAATCAAACAAACATACTCATTGACACCTATTTGGAAGATGTAACGTTAATAATACGAAGGAACATTAAATGGATGGTGCGCCACTACATTTGGAAATTACCACCCGGAATTTCGTAAATATCAATTACCCAAAGTCGATTGGTCGTGGTGGACCGGTTGCATAGTCAGCTAGATCTCCGGATCAAAATCCGATTGGTTTTTATTTCTGGGGGTCCATGAAGACAAAGTGGCTGCACAAGTTTCAAACACTTGAGAAGAATTATTGAGCGCATTCACCAGACTTCCCAAGAAATACGCGAAAATAAGCGCAAAATAAGAAGCTTCACTGCATCTGTCAGCAAGCGAACACAAGCTTGTAGACAGGCAGGGATAGAGCATTCTGAAAATTAATTAAGCATTTTTATGTTAGGCATTCTTTCATTCATTTTGTTTGTTGCTTTTCAGAAAACAAATTATTACTTTGCAAAAGAATTCCATAGCCTGTAAATATCGGCAGTCATTTTCACATTCGGAATATCAAAATAAATACATTAAAATTATTTAGTTTTTGTAGAGAAAGACTTCATTGATCAGCTGTGTAATATCTAGAAATGTAGAGCCTAAAGTGTAGCGTAATGTAGAACCGATTAGCCCTCGTGACGTCGTAACCCAAAAACTAGAAGTTTCTAGAAAAAAAGAAACGATTTTCGCATCCAGCGCATAAAATACTTTCAAGCAAAGTTTTTAACCGAATTTTCAAGATCAGCGCTATCTTCTTTATCGAATGCCCCTTTTATTTGAGCCATATTTAGGTCTTCATCTCTAGAGATCACATATTCATTGTTCTCAGCCTTCATAAGCGCATTAGCTTCATTACTATCAACTTTTCTCGAAGGATTGTCTATTTTTTTCATACCTTTCAATTCTGTTCGTTTTACTTCGGAAAAATTCCCGAAATTATTGTTAAAGAAACACCCAGAGGCTAAAAATCATCCGTTCCTCCAATGAGTTGGGTTTTGTGAACTAGGAGATTACATACATTATCCAAAATAGATATCTGTTACGATGATGCGTTAGTTCTTGGAATGTTGATTCTGTTTAGTATTCTCTGAGTATTTTGTAAAGACTAGACACACTCATGCATGTGATACGAAAATACAAAATATGGTATAATAATGATATTTGCTATATAAAACATAAATTATTTGAATTTCGAGACTCTTATATTCTTTTATGCCTGGAAACAAGAAAAAACTTAAACTGTAAGCACTTATGCTTCTGCAAGCTGGACACCTGTAACTGTAATCTGAATTCGAAAGAGAATAATGCTGTATGCTTGTATTAGCATCAATTAAACACATACGTTAATTGAAATACAAAAACTTTATTCAAAAACAAAGTTAAATTCAGGAAAAAAAAGTCAATGAAAAAGAAAATATAATTCACAATTGAAATTGAGAATAAATGCTCTGGTTTGCTCAAACGTTAAGAAAAGTCGTATTATCTGACATAGGATTAAATACAGTTATTCGTTTGAACAAACCAACACAAATAATTATTAAAATGTAAATAAAAATGTTATTCAAAATAAATAAATCTTTATTAAAATAAATTTGAATTGTTTTCTTTAAATTGAAAATTAAAACAAATTCTTAAAAAGAATTTAATGAATTAAATCAAATAGATTTTTCTACCCTAAGATGAACTTTACAAATCAAATTATTATTCCTTCTTATTTATGAGAGTCAATTATATTTTTCTAGAACCAACCTGGTATTTATGGAATAAATTTCCTTTTAAAATAATCCAATTGGCAATACCGCAATGCGACCAACCGCTGATTGTTATTTACAAAGATATTCGATACGTAGATCGATGAACACAAATTAAATCCACTTGTATTTATTTATAAAAACGAAGAAACACTTTCACTTTTATTTATATTCGTAGCACAATATTAATATCTTCATTAAAATTCAGGTAAACACCTTTTAAATTTATTTCAATACTTTGTTTACAAAAATTGACACTTGTCAAAACATATGATTGTATATATAACCTCAAATTTTACAGATTTTTAAACTGGAGCCGAACGTGCTTTCTGCCTTGAATATTTTACGACTAAATTTGTTTCCAAATGCAGCAGCTTTTATATCTTCTGCCAAAACAAAAGAACTCTATGACAGTTTTCCAAAACAAAAGACGATCGAGCCGACGCTCGTGACGTCATAATCCAAAACATGTGATTCGGATTAACACAGATCCCAGATCTGATATTATAAACTTGTAGATCTTTAAACGCTGATTAAAAACATATAGGACATGTATAGTCCCAAAATGAATAATAAAGAAGGTACTGACGAAAAACACTTGACAATGAAGATTCTCGTTACAGATAATTACATATGCAAAATTTAACAAATCAAGAGTTCATCTTCACAAATTAGCTATATGGATATATAAAGTGTGTGATACTTGATTGTCTTATACATAAAAATATTTTTACAATTTCATACAAACATGATTTTGTTACAGTACGATATACCATATCTGCCAATAGATGCTTTCACAAACACCAACTTGAAAATAACTTCTACGTTAATCAATTTGTGCATAAAATGTCCAGTGTACAATGCACTAAGAGCTCACTTAAAAACAATGACAATAAAAACCAGGATAAAAGCTATAAAAGTCATTTTCGCGAACCAAGAGGATTTCAAATACCTCCTGTAAATAAAATGACCAGGTTTCTATAAAATGATTTCAAAATTTAATTGTGTTATATCAATCACAACAAGATTAATCTACTTAATCTATTTACAGAAAAATAACCATGTAAACTTGAGCTGGCCTCTAAGAATACCAAAGAATATGCTTAACGCTGAATCATCGTAACTGACAATTTTAAATATGAAAATGATTTTCCCTGACAAGTGGGAAACCTAACCTAAAGTGTAACTTAGGTTGCCTATACATGATTGTGATAACACAGTCTAGCTAAATCATATCCTTTTTATTTATAAATGTGATTTATTTATTTATGCATGAAATATTAGCAAAGTAAGGTTATATTTGCTTGAAATCTTTAATCATAAGATTTTTATTTTAAACATGGATGAATCTAACTAAGCTCCTAACTATAGTCTTTATTAATTTATGTGGCCAAGATATAACATACCCCTCTATTAACTTAAAAACCCATAAAAATATTCCTTTTAACGTTTCCGAAACATCGTTCGATGAAATTTTCAAAAACGGTGATACGACATCACCTCAATATATTATAGATTGCTTGCCGTCTAAAACAAAAACTGACATCAATCGCTTTAATTTGTCAGATAATAAAATAATTCATTGTTTCTACCACAATGTGCGGTAACATTTAGTACAAATTGGCAATTCTGTAAAAATAACATCCAATTATCCCACACCGCTTTTTATTGGTTTATTAGGCAGTGTTATATTTTTTAGTGCAAAACTATCCTACCAATTATACATCAAATTCCCGCTCTTAAGTGGGCGTTATTATTCTATCTGTTCATGATATAGACTTTAGTCTCTTAAACCTGCTTTTTGATTTACACCAAACTTTATTTTCCAAGAAGCTGCAAAATTTTTGCACGAGTTTCTTACTTCCTATCAGTTAAATTGATATTTTCTGTGATAATACTTAACCGAAGCTGTAAATGACTAAGCATTTTCATGATTAACTCATCAATTGAACGATCTGGTGCTGACTAGGTTCGTTACATAATATGCAATCCATGGTATCTCTTTATATCCCCGTGTGTCAGTTAACGTCTTAATAATCAAAATGCCCCTCTTTGAACTGGCTGACGGCTGTGGGTCCCTAGAATAGCCAGGCTATAGGCAGTGTATTATGAAAAAATACACTGTTAGAAAAAAAATCGGAGTATGAACACCACACGTATAAAAAATTAGTTCCACAAAATCTTTAATAGGTCTGCTTTATTATAAATTGTTAAGCACAACAAATTGAGGCGAAACAAAGATCTATGCACTTTTCATAACAAAAATTTAAAAACAGTTACTAATCACAACAAATCTTAAACATTTTAATAATGTATTATTCAGACTTTATCTCTGTTAAAGCTTCTATACGTCTGGACATATTTAAAATAGTCTGTAAGATTTCGATCCAAGGTATTCCACAGTTCCAGAGCTGATGGTTAGTGGTAACACATATCTCACCATACTCCTAACGTTTTCAATCAGATTCAAGTCCGACGATAAATGGAGAAAAAGGTAAATATTCAGTATGAACTTCATTATCGAATTGGTTTAATGCAAAATTAGCCTTATGCGGTGTGCCAATTTCAGTCATATATCGAAAATTTGGTTTTAAAAAGTAACGGTAGTTGCCGATAAGATCAGACACATGTCATGTGCGTAAACAACAGCTGCCATATTTTGTAGGTACACGATTGTGTAGAAAGATTCCTCCCAAACTATTACAGAGCCATTCCAAATGTATATGTCCTCTGTACATATTGCGCATCTACCCTACTAATAATTTTTCTCCAATCTCAACTAATCTGCTGGCAGCGCGTAAAGAAAATCTGCTTTTATCGTTGAATGGACCAATAGCCCAATCTTAATCCTAATTTACATGCTCATAACACTATTCCATTCTTTCCCATTGAAGCTCCACACCTAACGGAAGTCGACGTAAAAGTCTCCTGAAGTATAAACTTATTAAGGCGATTTAATAGTTCTGATGTGTACTACTGTTCAAGTAGCATTCAGTAGATCTCTTCGTAGAAGTGTACAATTTCTAGTACGATCCCCTCGAGCCAATATGATTAGAAATCTATTTTCATTTATATTTATACTGCGAGGTCTACCTCCCCTTTACCTCTCGGAGAAACGGCACTGTTCTAAATCACTGGTAAAATTGCAATATCACACTAACTATCTATATATCTGATATCTGCACTTTGACTTAGTGCAACATCGACTTGTCGGACGCTATTTTGCAACATGTTGGTATGTAAGGTAATCCTGGTATGCAAATAAGAGTTGGAATTTATCTAACCACCGTGTTCAAAGTTATTGATAAATTCTCACGTATAATCTAAAAAAATTATTGAATTGAATTCGTACTATAGAACCGCAACAGGACAAAGACTTGTAAGCAAGTATTAGCAGAATGGGAGTGAATTCTATACATTTTGAAGAATCTACTACACAACATTAATACATTAACATTATTATAATGTTAATTGTTATTAATATTGCCATTCCACACAAGTATGAATACTTATTTGTGCGTGGTATAGGGCGGGGGTTATTATTAACGACAAACAGATAGGTGTTTGTGTGGTTGTCGGGACCGACTGCTTAACGTGCTCATTCGACAGCACGGCATACTTCATAACTATAATGAAGTAACTAATTCGCTGTGAAGAGTTTTCTAGAGAAAGTGAAGTAGGTACTACTGAAGATAAGCGTATACGACGGTGATGGTGTAATTACTAAATAGAAGATGCTAATACTTGCAGTATTAGCAAGTAATTCGTTTTTATTCATGCCACTCATTAAAACAAACATTATAAAGTATATAAGCCATAAGTTACTTTCATGATTTGTTGTAAATACATCATCTTTTTTAAGGTCCCTAACTCTTTTCCACCAGTTTATTTTGAGTCTCTCTAAATTTACTAAAAGGCATAGTTGGTTATAAAACCTTCTTCGGATAGTTCATCCATTTAAAGCTGATAATGTAATATCATCCGCAAATGCCAACAATTCTGTTACAAAATAACATTGTTTCTAGCATACACATCCTACCGATGTCAACATTACAAATGCGACATTGATGTTATGTGTACTGAGTTCTACCAATTAAGTTCTAGTTTACTAACAATACGCACAACCTGGTAAACCTTTATTGATTTTCACAACAAATGCAGAAATTGGTCGCTGTCCGGGTATTGTTATTTATATTAAAACACGAAATAAATCCTAATTTATCGACCAGACTTAATCAAACTCCTTTTGAAATCCCTTTGAGATTGCATTTTCTATCTTACAAAATCCGGACGCCTTTATGTGTCTTTATAAAAGCACTTTTAAGCACTGCGTTGCTATTTTTCTTTGAATTCTAAACTTGTGTGTAAAAGTGATTCATGCTATTATATGTACTAATTATATTCATATACCAGTTAAAATTAATCAAAAGCGCCAGTAAATATTTATTTATTTATAATATTCACAACTTCTATGCTCAACTAGATTGTTTTTTAAGTAATGCCTATATTACTATTCCTTGTTAAGTTGTTCAAGGAAAGCTTTTTGAATTTTTTTAAAGAGAGATCAAGGCGCAATATAAAATGCACCATAGCTCAAGATGCTAGGTTAATATTTAGATTCCTTCAGATTGTTTTACAAACGATGTATTTGTTATATAAAAATGTATATACTTTAATTATAACTTAAAACTAGTTTGATTTTTATTAAAATTCTTGTTACGCATTTCATGTTCGCATGTACGATGTACGTAGATTGCCAACATGCGTAAATAAGACTCGGGAACGAATTGCCTAGTTAGATTTATTCTAGTGTTGATCGAGCCTCACTCACTGTGGAGCTCCCGGAGCCTCGGATTCCACATTCAGTTCAAGATTGCGGAGGACCTGGCGTTCACCAATCTAACACAGTACTAGGATTCTATTATATCAACTGATACCTTGGAATGGGTATCATAGTGGAAAGTTCGTATGCTGGACAACGGGTACAAGGATTCTCTAGGGAATTTGCGCTCCAACGGGTAAGCAGTTCAAGATAAATAGTTCTATTACTAGTCTGGAGAGTTAGTAGTGGGTCTATAACAACCTCCTTCTCACCAGTAAGTACCGGTAATAGTTGTATAAGTAAGTGGCATACCATTGGCCTATCTTAATTCCTGGACCAGGGACTGCGACATTTAGGTAGCAACCTGAATCTAAAAAGTAAATTTGCAATTCCAATATATCTGTGTTTAATACCCACTGTATGCCTTACGGTGTCGGGCATAACTAGCATGGGTGCAGACTACACGGCGTTCACCCTTAGAACTGACTGTGTACCCAATCCCAGGTTTGTCTGGTCAACGCATGACATAGTCAGAAAGTAATGTGTGGTAGAGTTACACACAAGTGTTTCTCGACGAAAACTCATAAACGTTGCGGAGGAAGCTCTGCTAACATGCTAACATAGAGGTACCGGTGTGAGTGGATTGGAGTCTTACCTGACATCAGGGTCTGATATGGTGCTAGTTACTCACTGCCCCACCTACGTAGACGAATGGAGGTCTATCCCGGTCAGGGGGCTCGTCCGCTGACCTATGGAAAATGGTCTTCCATTAGTGTCGGAGATAAAAGTATGGGTGTTAGACTTTGGCTGTGCAGTTTCAGTCGCCTGATCCTCAGAAACCGTCTAAAGCACTATGCTGAAGGGGCGTTGATGCAAATAAATAGCATCTAACGTTCAAGACAATTTTACCTTAACGGGTATATACCTACCAGGATTCTACTTCAGTAGACTGTCGAAACGAAGCAGTCAGGAGCACACCAGACCTACAACTGGGAGATATGGGTGGCAGAACCAAACAAAACCAAGTCCCGCCAGATCTGAGGTTAAATTCGATCGGGCAGTGAAGTCTCACGTAGTGGGAGTAGTCATACTGTTGGACAAAGGGTTCGTACCTTGGGATAGACCCCGATGGGTGAGCACGGTTATAGCTCCGGTACTAGCGCGGAAAGCTAGTAGAAGGTGGATAGGCAACCTCGCTGCAACTAGTGAGTTACTGGTAGCATTTTGCGTATCTTAATCACTTCCTCTTGGAAGGAGCGTGGGGATTAGGTCTAATAACAGGCACCCCACGTAAATGAATTTTTGGAATTCTGCATGCCTTACGCTATCACAAACCTTTTCTTCTAATAATGTTACTAACATACACCAGTCATTACTTGTTGCAAATAATCTTAGTTATACAGGTGTTATTATAAACAGAACGTGTCAGTTCATGGTGAAGACGTTAGTCAATGTGGCTGACCCAAGGGGAGACATTTTAGGTTCAGTCAAATGTAGAGTATAGATACACTTAGATAGACTCCACTAGATTCTCTGCGGATAAGTTCTCTCTGCTAAAAGGTCTGCTGGTAGAGACCACAGTTGAATGTCGCTAGACTCACCCCTTACTAATAACTGGGCTTAATTTAAACCTAATGAAATGCAAATGAAATTAAAATGTAGATTTAATGAAATGAAATGTAGCATTTTGATTTTATTTCGTCTTTTAAGTTTTCAACAGTTCATCATGGCTAACGAAGAAACATTTAATCAACGTTTCGATACTGAAGATAATCTTTGAACTCCACTGAATCCAGGACCCCTAATCACAACACAGACAGCTATTTTACCTACACAAGGTCGTCAAGCAAGTGAGAATAGCTTTTTGTTATGTAATATATCAAAAGAAAATGGAATGAAACATTTATGAGGCCTAAACCGAGAAATTCCTTCCAAACATCAGTTTCTTAGTATAAATCTCAACAAGATTTAGTTAATTAAAATGAAGTTATAATGAATAGTATGTGGAAAGATTGTTTTATAGATAAGAATACAAATGATTAAACTTTTTTATATCTAACTAAATGTTTATTCGAAATTAACTCTAAGGTGGTGTTTAATCACACTATGTTTGGCTTACTCAGTTGAAAACTTACACGTGATTTGTTAGATGTTTGCAATTATCACTAGTGGTTTATAATAAAAGTAAAATAATAAAAAAGTTACTATTTAACCAAGCACATTTAAGCAAAAATCAGTATAAACCCTCTAATAGTATCTTATGAAAGATATCATGGGGTTGGTTCAGGGGCAGTACTTCACTCTAGCAACAAGAAATAACAGTATCTTGGACCAAGAAAAAACATTTCGAAGTAGGTAAAAGTTTCAAGGTGTCCTTCGACAAAAATTGGCCTGTCCGAACCATTTTGGGCCTGGGTTCGTATAACTTCTGTTGGCGGTAATTTCCCGCCTGCCAGCGATACTTTTAAAGTTGTAAAAAATGTACATTTTGTTAATGCTCATATACCTAAATGGATTAAGATATCCAGATGACTTTTTTTAATTTTGTATAGATTTAGTAATTATTCTAGAAGGGTGTGTTATTAAGTAAAGGGAAAGGTTAGAATCCGTCAAAATTCTTTTCGCTGTTTAACCCGTGATTTTTTCACTCTTTAAACGTAATTGAAAAAATGTGAAATTTGTCTTTTTTTTATCTGGCTTACATTTATGTAATTTAGAAATTCTTTCAACAAACCTCCTAGAATAATTATCAATTCAATACAAAATAAAAGTTTACTATACCGATATTGTAATGTTCTTTTTAAATAACACTAAAGATGCTGTTTTAACTGTTTATTAACAAGAGAAATATTAACAATAATCAAGGTTTAAACGTAACTAAATAATTAAAAACACAAATTATGAACTATCAACAAACGTTGAACTAATTGATTTACAGGCTGTTTATTTATTTGCAGTATTTATTTTGAATACACCAATATTTATTTATACTGCAAATATCTTTTCACATTACGCGCTTTCAATTCACTGTCATTGCATCTAATTTACTCTTGAAAGATACCAAATAGTATTATTTGTTGTCTAATTTCCATATTATAGGTTAAGCTGGGTCATCTACAGGCAATATTGCAGCATTGCAACACCAAAGTCATCAGAATTGCATTTTCGTAAAACAGTCAACATAAATGGCTTTCAAAATATGCAATTACATTTCGTTTGCCTAAATAGCCTAAATGTTTGATGCTTAATAAATCATTTTTAAACAGTTGCACACTTTTTCGTAAATCAGTTGGGAAAAGAACTAACAGCATTTTATTGCTTTTGTATCAGCTATGAAAGGTATGGTATTAAAGATATTTTTTATGTTTCAGAATTACATATGTGAATAGTGTAATCAAACGTTATTAATTACTACTGAAAATAATGTCAATATTTTAAAAATATTCAATTTATTATTGTTTATTTACGTATGTGAGTCTATGTATGTAAATATGCTGCTTGATATGTATCTTCAACTACGTCTCTATTATCTGCTTTTCAGCAAACACAATATTTTGGCAGCTCGCTAAATGATGTGCGTAATTAAGGTAAATTTGCATACCTATGTAAAGTAGTTAGTACTAACAATTATCTAGAAAATAAACATTTCGGTATATTTCGACACATATAATATATTTGTGCATGGTACAAATCCACTTAAAACTAATTTTCCATCTTTTACAGATGATAGATATAACGTTTTACCATTTATATATGTATTATTACAAATTCCACCAACGGAAGAAAACTACCTGATCAATTTCAATTGTTTAAATTCAATAACTTAAAACTATTTTCGGCTTTTTTAAAATTATATTACTTAGTTAATAAAATATTTCACCACCCTCTAAAATAACAAACAGCTTAAAATTGTTATTAGAGTACACCACAGAAACAATCTCTGGTTTTGGTTGCGAAATGTATTTTTATTTTGAATCAAATTATTACACGCAAGAACCAGCACGCAATGATTTACCGTAAACATACTAATGATCTCGTGCTATTGTTATCGCAGATAGAATGTTTCTGAAATAAGAATTACTAAATGTAATATAATAATTAAATGGAATGCCATTAAACATTATTACAGACAGCTGTAACACACATTGTGTTAGATTCCTAATCTAATATACAGGGTGTCAAGTATTCATCGACTCCATTGGGGTACATTCCAGAATCCAGAATGTGATTTGTAGTATTTCCTCAATTGATTTAGAAAATTCATCTGGATGCTTGATACCGTTCGTAAATGTCTGTTCAAAAAGCCACTTTATTAAAACTGCGCTGTAACTTTATTATTATTATCAATTAGTATCATATTAGTTGTCTTTGTGTAAATTCTTTGAGTTTCTATCAACATTTTATCTATTAGCATTTGAATCTAAACTAAGTACTTAATTTGTTATCAGGTTACATTACTGCTATTAACTATTGCTCTTATTTGTTTACTAATAATTGTTGCTTAGCAGTTATTGTTTACTTGATCTTTATTATTAGATACCACTGAAGATTGCTTTTATCTACTACCACTATAGAAAATTACACATTTCACATAGTCTAATCACTATGAAAACGACCCATTTCTCACACTCTAAATTGTACGGAAATGATTTCTCATTATCAGTTGCTCTATTAAAATGAAATATATGTCAGCACACGCAATATTTTTAATTATTTACTTTATATAAAGCTATAAATTTTATATGAAGGTTAATTTATTTTATTTAAATTATTTATAATTAGAATGCAGATCCATTAGAAAATATTATCACCCCAGTTAAGAATGGAACACTGGTCTTTTCGCATTCCTAGCAACATCTCTACCTCTCAGCTACTGAAGCGACTATCAGCGTATAAAGTTAGTATAAAATTGTCATTGAATTAATGTAAGATTGATTAATTTTAACGTTATTATATAATTGTTAATATCGATTAATATTATTCATTATTATTGCTAAATTACAATAAAAACATGAAAGTCTTTATAATTTGTTACATTCTGTATATCCTGAAACGTAAAGTACGTAGTACATACAGCGAGTGACTCCCAGCCGTCCTAGATTCTCGGCGGTACACTTCGCTCGCGGCCGTAATATGTACGTTGTACGTGCTACGTGCATATTCAGACACGATATATCCTTCTAATGGCTTTAATCCATAACTTTAGAATAACTGGTCTATTTACATGGAAACCTAAAAATATTTTAGGAATTTATTATTTCAAATTACATTCAAATGAAGTATTAGGTATACAATGTATTTGTAAAATTGAGGTTATGGTTTACTTACATTAACAAAAAAAGCAGAGGCGGAACAACACGACGTCCAAAACACATTTGAAAATGTGTCTTTGACATTTAAAAAATGGAAGACACCAACAACACCCCTGTTATTAACTTAAATAGTTGTTTAAGTTTTAGTATTAATTTTATAAATAAATAATTATTACATTGAATTATACACATTTCTTAATTTTTACAACTAACGTATGTTGCAAAAGTTTTGAGAATTTTTTTAAGACTCGATAGGTAGTATTACCGTTGTAAATAATCTAGGTATCTGTCGCCATAGTAACTGGGCCACTCCTAACCTTCAAAATAATACGCCGTTAGTTGTAATAATAGTTGTCAAAGATGGCATATAAATTAGATATTCGGAAGAGTATTTATAGTTTAGTAGGACGACTTGAAAAGAAAGAAATAGTTCGTCTATATCGAGATCAAAATAGTTCTGTTGCCACAATTTATCGAACGATCCGCGAATGCGAAGAAGGTATTCAGTGCATGAATTTGCCAAAAAGTGGACGTCCGAGAGCGTTGAATGCTGGTGCAGTTGAAAGATTGGTCAACAGAAGTGAAGATCGAGTTGGAACTTCAACACGAAAACTTGGACGCGTTTTTCACGTCAATGCCAGCACAATCTGCAGGGAAATGAAGAGAAATGATTTAAAATTTCGAAAAAGAAGAAAATTTCCAAAATATTCACCAAATCAGTTGGAAATAATTCCTCGATGCTGTCGCAGTTTACGTCGAACTCATTTTGCTGGCAACATAAAAATTATTGTTGACGATGAAAAATATTTTACATTTTCGAACTCGGAAATAAAAGGTAATGATGGTTTTTATACAAGAGACTTTGAAAACTGTCCCGAAGATGTAAAATTTAAACGAAAAGAAAAGTTTGAAGATAAAGTGTTGGTTTGGTGCGCTATATCAGAGGACGGCATTTCACAGCCGTACGTTGGACGAGTTAGGGGCGAAGCTGTTACCGCAGAAATCTATACTCAGAGATGTTTGCCTAAATTAGTTAATTTTATCAATACTCACCATGCTAATGACAATATAATGTTTTGGCCAGACTTGGCATCCAGCCATTATGCTTTACATACACGAAATTGGCTAGAACAACACAGGATACCTTTTGTACCAAGAAACGACAACCCCCCAAATCTTCCTCAAGCACGACCAATCGAAAATTTTTGGGCTCTCCTGAGTGGAAGAGTTAATAACAATGGCTGGCAAGCTCAAAACGAACAGCAGTTAAGAAGAAAGATAATGCAGAAGATCAGAGAAATTGATTTAGTATCTGTCCAAAATCTAATGAGAAACATTAAGAGGAAGTTGCGAGCCATTGAAGATCATGGCCCATTAGCAATCCTATAATATTAGTTTTATGTTAAAAAATATTGTTGGTTTCAGTTGTTCTTGTTACATTTTAAATAAATTATTGCAAATTTTTTTTTTGGTTTTGTAAAAAATTCTCAAAACTTTTGCAACATACGTTAACACCTGTTTTCCTTAAAATATCCCACTCTTGACAATCCAGCACATCTCATTCTCAAATCATATTCTATGTTGAATATTTTTCCTAGTTTTTGGAGTTTTATTACGTTTTTGTGGTCGCAGGTAAAGTATATATTGTGTAACACATGCAAAAACGCCAATTTCACATTCGTGTGATTGCGGCATTCAACTTCGTCACACTCGTAAGAAATTAGCACTTTTCTGCACGGGAGTAACGGTGAATAACCTATTTTAAGAGTTGAGCTGCAAGTAGACAATTAGTTGGAATTTTCCAGTATTAACTACTCAACAATGGTATATTACATAACCATGAGACTAAAGTGCATCTTTTAATCCCCCGTGTGAAGTGAACGAGCGAAATTGTTAACTTGTTAAATCGTTAAAAATGTTAGTAAATGTCAACCTGACAATTTATCTCTGCAAACACCAAAGTCGCATAAAAGCCTATTGTTTGTTAGTAACGTTGTTAGCCACATGCATTGTATTTAGCTTGATGTTAGAATTAATCAATTTTAACCATGTGGAGTAGATCGCTGTGCACTAAAGGGTCTAATTCTTAATCATGCGGCACGGGTGAAAAAACGGTATTGATACAACCATACCCTTGTATTGCACCATTTCTGAGATGTTTGTAATTTTTGAAAATTTAATTTAAAGATAATTAACATAAGCATACGGTTTATAACTTCCTAGAAATGTACTTTTTTGATACGTCACTAATCCAATAACAGGCTGTTCTGACGTTAATAACATTCGGAGATATCATCACAGTGTGTTTTAATTGTTATTTCAAACTTCAAGAACTAGAGTGTTAGATCTAAAATTAATAAATGTTATCGAGTTATTGGGAAACAAAGAAAAAGTAATCAAAGGTTTTTATATTTTAAAATCAAAATTCGCAACGAAAGTATGCTTTCACTTTGACAGAGTATTTACTGTTCTCATGGTTATAATTTAAAGCTGGGGTCTCGTAAAGGGATGCAAGAATGAGATCGGAGCGGAAATGGAATCGCAACTATGATAAGAAGGACTTATATTCCTTGTAAAACTGTCTGGCGGCTGGCTGTCACTGTGGGTCGGCTGGCTGGTTGTGTCGGTTGGTGTCGAGCTCCAGAAGGAACTGAATAAAACGGCTTGCGCACCTTCTTATATAGTAGGTGTTCTCGGAGCGTGGGGGAAATGGTAGGAGTGAAACGAAGCGGCGTGCACGCCGCGGCACACGCCAAATGAACGCTTAGAAAAGGAACGCGTAATCTCGCTTGAGTCGGTGGCTTATCTGAGCGGCTATAGATCGAACAGATGAAAAGCTTATTCACTCTTGGGTCATTACATGCCAAATCATCACAGCTCACAACCAGATTTTCGTGAAATTGGTAGGATGGTAGAGGGTAGAAAGTAACTTACGTATGTAAAGTTATAGCCCTCAGTGATACACAGTATTCATATAGCACGGCTGTAAACATGATAAAAACGTAGAATTTACGCTTACAAGGTGAACAAAAACAATTCATAACTCCGTGTCTAATTATTGTAGAACATTCATCTTAGGCTTGATTTAAAGCTAAAGAAGCTTTGCATTCTTAAAAAAATTGAAGATACACTTTCTTAGATATTTAAGGTCAAATCATGTAACCGTGAAATAAAAACTGCATATTTTATTATAGCAACTATGCTTCTTTAGCTTTAAAACAAGCACAAGATGAAGGTTCTACAATAATTAAAAGCGGAGTTATGAATTGTTTTTTTTCATCTTGTAAGTCTAAATTTCACATTTTTTATCATGTTTGCTAAATTGCTGTATGAATACCGTGTATCTCTAAGGGCTATAACTTTATATACTTAAGTTACTTTATGTCTTCTACCACCCTACCAAGTCTTACGAAAATCTGTGGTGGTCGGGTTGAAAAGTTCATCTATTCGCAGAGTCCCCATATCTTTTGGAGTCGAAATATTTTATATTACTTCTTGAAGTTTGAAACGACGTTGAATATCTTTTAACGTTATTAGCTTTATATAATTTATACTATCACCTTGCTATTATACCAATGACAACGACTAGGTACATATATTTGTGTGAAAAACTTGCAAAAATCACAAGTATCTCAGAAACGGTACAAGATAAAGACATCGATAGGTTTTCGACAATCCAAAGATGTAATAATATACAAGGTATTTCTTTTGAAATAAGAAAATTGATATCATCTTCCGGTATAACCAGAAACACTCCAGAGCTAGAAAAGTCTTTTTTGCTAGGATTTTTTCTATTACTATTATAATTTTCCTAATTAAGTTTATGTGTACAATTCAACTCCATTATATCGCTGACTCTATTTACGTTATTGAACGTATGTAGGTGTTTATATAAAATATAAGACATTAACACAGCTTCTTTTAGGGACTTTCAGAAATGTCTCTCGAAAACAACAGATAATGTTTCGATTCCCCTAGAAAATTTAAAAATTATAAATTATATAAACAATTCTACACGAGTATCTTTCTCAATTACAGTTATGCTAGTTTATATCGAATTCTTCAATTTTTGATTCATCCTACAAAAACATTACATAAAATATTTTTAATTTATTGATTTATTTGTAATTTTAACATATATGTACCTACCGATTATTATTTTTTAACTTCTACTATAAAATAAAATTCTTCCAACCTTGGCTCATACGTGTAAATATTTGCCTTTAATAAATCTGGACTACACTACAACGAAAAACAAAATATTAATGAGCAATGAACACTTCGTTCGATACCGATAGGGTACGCCTCGTCGATACATAAAAGAATTGGTATATACCATTCTGACCTTTGGACTGTTCATAATGGGTTGCTGAATTCTTTCACGAAACGAAGGTTACTATTCACCAGCTAGCAAGTGATATCAGCGAAATAGTATCTCATCGGTTAAAAACATATTAAGGGCAAAATTACACTGTACTTATTAAAGCTCATCTTAATTTTAATATTACACTAAAAATAAATGAAGTTGTTGAGTAATAATACATTTCCAAGGAAAAACTTTGTGATTTATGTAAATTTACAATATGGATAGTGATTTTAACCAGTTAAATGTAATAGAATTACTTCTATTTGTGTAATTTTACACAATTAAAGAACATTTTACCACAAATAGTAAAACAACTATTAACGTATAGGTAAAGATACATTTTAGAGTAAAACTACCGCAAATTAGAGAGGAAAGTTAACTCCTTCTCAAGGTAAATTTCACTTCATTTTTAAAGTGCAGTATATAAAAACCTTATCATTTAAACAAGGCAGTACAGTTTGGGTGGGTCAGAGGTTAAATAGTGGTTGTTGGGAGAAATGCAGCTCACAATATATGAGGTCATTTCGTGTATCAAGGCCGGAGATTCAATTTTACAAAATCAGGAAAAAAGATTTTTCGTTTTTTCAGGCGAAGTGATGCATGAGAAGGGAGAGCCTTTAAAGCTCATAACTTAGACTTAGGAAACAAAATAACGTGGGTTTCTATAACTGTACCAAATTTGAAAACAATCAAAGACACCAAGGGGACTAAAATATAATTTACTCCAATTTACAGATTTCAACGAAATTACTCAAAAGTATTCTAAAATCAATTTATTGTTTACATACTCCTAAGGATAACATCTGTGTATATGAAGTACGTAAACTGTCGACAAATGTAAAGACAGGCTTTCATGATTATATCTGACATTTACCATCCACAAAAGATTTCATTTCCAACTCATGTATTCATTTTCTAGAAACGTTTATTTCATAATCTATTTAAAATATCTGAAAGGCCTTGCATCGGCACTTTTCGCAGTTAAAAAGTGTTTTGCGTTGAGCAATTCTGAGTGAACCATTAAAACCACTTTCTCATCTACCAAAGTCCCTACTTCGTCTTACAGTTGTAAATTTAAATTCGAGTTTTATGTAGCAAGTTTTATTTTACAGCTCGGTTTCGTGAAATTGTTAGGTTTTCGAGTAATGCTTTTGTAGTTTAATTGAAATGGTAACATAATTTAATTAACGTTAATGTTTCTCAAGTTTGATTATCTTTTAAATCACTCTCCTGAAGAAAATAAATAAATATAATGTAAAACAACTGCTGAATGCAGCGATTAGAATATTATTGATATGGAAACCATCAATAGGCAACAATATTATTGCCGACTCAATAGTTTTTTGAATAAAACCTATAACATGAAATTAATTCAAATTATTTCTAATAGCGTTACTGGAAACCAATGAATTAAACGAAAATTCAACAGAAGTGCGTTTTAATTAATGGCTACTGTACGGCTTGAATGTTGAAGTGCTCTAGTAACAGGATGAATGAAAAGCTAAATAACACAATTAGAAGCTTAATAAATTCAAATTGAGAGGTCCATCAAAGTTTGTTCAGTTGAGTTATTACCTGGAAAAAGCAGGAGCACATTATAAATGGTAAACATACTAGTACATATTTGAATTTATTAACAATTGGCAATAAATAATCAACTGGCTGTTTGGTAATAACAGAAGGATGAACATGTTTCATGTTAATAAACGGCGATGAAATTAGAACATGCTAAAAGTTAATTATAAACTAAATTAAACTTACAGAAGTATTTCCTTTAAGGGACTAATTTCTTTTTAAATGTAGGCTTTTGGTTAAGTAATTATGCGGATATTTCAGTTGCAGAGGTAATAAATGTATTATTCAAATTGCGTACAAAAGAATAGTAAATGGAAAAATTTGCAGAATAATATGGAGTTTATTTTTCTCTTTTGTGCTATAATTTTCTCTTATTTACTTTATTTACTATTCAGTAAAGCTCCTAATACCATTAATTATTTCATTTTCAAATTTTCGCTACAGAGCACACATTTCTTTTATAGACCAAAAAACCATTACATGGTGGTTGTGCTTTTCATTACTACTTAAATTATTGTTATAATTTGTTTTTAAATATTATTAAGCAGTGAATACATTGGCAAATGTCAGATATACTTTTGTTTGACAGAATAGAAACTGCAATACTTGGTATTTTTAAGCAATAAAGAATAATTCGTTTCGAACAAATACCAATACCCTCTTCATACTTATTAACTCTTATGGAACGTGACTAGGACGTAAAACAAACTGTAATTCATTATTACTAAAGTTTAAAAATTTTAAAGCTTTAGTTGTGGCTATTATTTAACGTAACATTGAAGAGAAAACCTTTCATACCGTAATTTTTTTTAAGAGTAGAGGTTTTTTCTGCGTGCAGTGACTGATATTTCTAGACTTTATTATGAAAAGTTATAAGATGCACTTCTCCCCCTTAAGGGTTATATATACATATATGTCTTTTAAAGTTCCAGAATTTTTTGTTTTGTTTCAATTGTTCCATTTAAATAAACTATGTCACCTTGATTTGATATTTTTCTAAAAAATCTGATATCAGTATACGAAATACATCAGTATTAATGTCCAGAATTTGTTGATTGTTATCGAATTAATTTAATTTAATTCACAGCAAAAGTGTTGTCATTACCATTATTTGACTATTCTCATATTATTAAAAGAAAAAAAGACATAATATACTTATTATGATAAGATGATATCCAAAGGGAAGATGCTTGCCTATTGGGAAGTCATTTCATAACTTCGTGCCGTCGCGCACAGAATTATCCAGGGATGGACAACTCCAATGATGTTGATTATTATTTAGTATACTAGTATCACGTTTCTTATAAAAATAACAATATCTAGGTTATATAGATTATATAGTTAGTATTTCAGTGGAAAAATTGAAGAAAGAACAGCAAAATCTAGTTACTTTAAAGAGCTCTATAAGCATTAAAGGTAAATGATGCATCTTATAACTTCTCATATAGTCTAGCAATAAACTGATAGTAAGACACACTGCTAAAAAACACTGATTTCTAACTTTTGTATACGTTAGTTTTAGATAAATATTAATTCAGCAATTGCGAATGATGTTTCTCTAAGAAATTGTGCGATTAATTAGCAAAATTAAAAAAAATCATTTCCAACCTATGTATTTATTTCCTAGAAACGTTTATATCATAATCTGTTGAAAAAAATAACAATGTCAAGATTATATAGTCTATTTCAGTTGAAAAATTGAAGAAAAACACCAAAATCTCGGTACTTTAAAGGGCACTATAACAGTTAAGGGGGAAATGATGCATCTTATAACTTCTCATATAGTCTAGCAATACACCGATAGTAAGATACACTGGCAAAAAACACTGATTTCTAGCTTTTGTATACGTTAGTTTTAGATAAAAATTAATTCCACATTATGTATGATGTTTCTCTAAAAGATTGTACCATTAGTTAACAAAGTTAATAGATTCTAATAAAAGATTTTATTTCCAACCTATGTGTTCATTTCCTAGAAACGTTTATTCCATAATCTCTTTAAAATATCTGAACGTTCTTGCATCGGCACTTTTCAGAGTTAAAAAGTGTTTTGCTTTGAGCAATTCTACGTGAACCATTAAAACCACTAGCAAAGTTAATAGATTTTAAATAATCGAATTATCTCTTAGTGACAAAAACCGAACGAAACGCAAAAGAGTCTGAAAATCAAATTAGAGTTCTAATGTTCCGATCAATTAAAAAATGGTATCATAATTTAAAAAATAAATGTTAGATATATGTGACAACAATACATATAAAAACGATAAAATCAACTACTTTTAGCTGTATTCAGGGACAATAAAAATAAAGTATCATTTTTAGGACTTAAAACCCGAACAATGATACAGTCAGTTGAAACTACGATACAGATACGTGTATCTTTCTTATAGGTAATGGAGATACAGAGCTAGAGCATATTAAAAATGATAGATCTACAATATCTAGATATATTTATTTTTTCAATCTCTTCAAGTTCTTCTAGTATTTTATTTATAATTACATAATTACATATAAAAAGCGTTGCGAAAATGTTGCCTCTCAACTTGACACCATGAAGAAATCGAAACAAATCAACTTAGAAAAGCTATTTTCAATCTTGACATTGAACGCAGCATTAAGAACAAAAATTGCAAATACATCAAATGGGACATTAAATACAAAAAGTATTTCTAGCCTAATATTATCTGTACAACTAGCCACATGAAGAAATTATAGTTTCTCTTATAATATCATCTTTGTTTCCAAAGATATGCCATTTTCATTTAGTTTGAAGGCCATTTTATCTAAATCAAAAAACTGCAGTACTATAAAATTATTTTTATATGTAACGTATAAACATACTATGATTTCCTCTTACCGCTTTGAACTTAACTAAACACCTAGTCTTCAAGATGTCCGTAGAATTGTTCCAATTCGTTGTCATCAGTTTTTGAATCTGTATTGGCCCTATGTCTGGCTTCCCCTTTTTTCCTCGGCGTTTTGTTTTTTGTATTGGGGTTTCTTGTATAAGGGTTTTAGTAAAAAAGGGGTGAAATTGAATTTTTATGTTATTTGTTGCGGAACATCATTCGCTATGTTGTGACAAAACTGTAAATGGTTACATCGGTATTTAAGTTGTCAGAAAAACGTTTAAAATATTTATTTACATTGTTTCTTACGGGAACTCCTACTTTTAAAGTCGATTTTCTCGAAACAGCACTTTTAAGGTTTAGCAGAATTACATTTAACACTTAATATCTTCAAATCTAGTACATATTAAGAAAAAACGAATGGAATAAACGTTTTGCGTTGATTTTCTGTGAACACAATGGTGCTTTTATTTTTGTATTTTATCAGTATTTTAGCACGGCAATAATGTCTAGTTGAAATTATGTCTTACCCACAGTAAATAAAATATATGTTCTTATGCGTTTCACACATTGCATATCATACACAGTGGCGTAGTTATTTATTATTTCTTACTTAAATTCATACAAGCAAAAATATTCATAAATAACTAAAAGCCGTCCTACATAGTAAAGAATCAGTCTAGTGTTAAAAACTTATTATTCCGGTTAAAATAATAGAGTAAATTTTAAAGTGTTACTTTACACTTAATTTAACACTATATATTTTTAGTGTTAGTTTACCTTATATTTGCTAACAAACTCTGTACAGTGACAATTCTCACTACACGGGATAAGTATCACTATAAGTTTTAGTATTTTTGACGACTTTTAGAGTTAATTGACACTAAAATGTTAGTAGTCAACAGATAACACTTCGTAGAGTCGTAGTTTTCACTACTAGTGTATATTAACACAAAACGCGCCGACGCACTTGGCAGTATTGCACATGATGCTCGTTATATCTGCCATTGAAAGCGTCTTTGTTCGTAGGTGTTCTAGTGCGTATATGATTGTTACAAAGATATAAGGTTGTGTACCCTAGAAAGTTGCATTATAGTGTTATCGATCGTCAGTTATTATTGTTTAAGGAAGCTTTTAATCTTAGCAAGTTCCACACAAATCTGATTTGTATTTAGTTCCGAAATACCTACGCGATCTTATTCTAGTGTTATGCTTCTGAAAACATAATCTCTGTATTCTTTTATAATACGGTATATGTATTAATTAAGTAATTATTTGTATATTGTTGTATTTTTTTGTAAAATAAATGTTTACATCAATTCTCAGCATTTATTTTAAGCTACCTATAATATAACGCCTAGTGTAACTTAGTGAATATTTACACTAGTTAACTTCACTACGGTAGTGTTTATTTAAACTGTACAGTAGAGTTACTTTACACTTGATATATTCACTATAATAGAGTAGATTCTCACTAAAAAATACACTATTCTTAGAGTTCAAAAGTGAACACTGTCTAGAGGGAGGGACCTATATAAACTCGAGATAGTGTTGCTTTAGTGTTGATTTTTAACACTAAATTTCTTACTGTGTAGGATATCATCTGTGGTTTTACATACTTACAATTAGTAAGCTACAACTATATTACACCAGTACTTTGTATGTAACCACAGAAAATTTGTATGTAATAAGTTAAATATGATGACTAAGAAAAGGCAAAATAAAAAAAATCATATCATGGATTTAAAATTATTTCTTAATAAAATCATGGAAATATTTTGGTACTTACACCTCTTTTCATGTTTTTTTTATAAAATTACAAAGATAACTCAATTCAAATTAAAAATACATATTGTGTTTATTTATTAACTATTTGAAATGAAAAAATTAAGAAAGAAAAACTGAGTAAACGCATTCACTCTGAATACTGGGAATTCCGAATCTGCTTTTCGATGTCTGCTTTTGGTAAACCATTTTTCGTGTTTTTGCATCTTCCAGGACATTTGCACGTTGGTATGCAATAAAATTTATTCTTCATGCAGCCACAAATTATCGTCGAGCAATCGCAAAAAAATTATTTTACAACCAATTGCTACACAATGTAACTATTCCGAGATATAAAATTTTTAGATACTGATTCCTGGGTTATTAGAACTTGAACTATTGCAGTTTCCACTTTCTGACATCCGTAATTTAAAAAGCTTTCTAAATTGGGTTTGGATAATAAACTATTCAATCACTCTTTAGTTTGGTAATGTACTCGTAAGCAATGCTGTATTGCTATCTTCTGTTTATTTTCCTATACCAGTAAATTGATTGACAACAAATTTTCGTCGAGCAATTGCAAAAAATTAAATTCGAATTAATTACGTAACACCATGAAATCATTTGAGTACCATTTGATCAAAAATCTTTTTGTTAAAATCTGCAATCCAATTAGAGAACTGGAAAAACTTTCTATGTTTACGTTAAAGTAAATGTACAAGATAAGAACGGAAAAGGTTCATCGCAATTCCTGAAATATGTTTGGAAGTCTGGCTTAAAAAGATACTTAGTTTCCATGCTATAACTAGTTGCGATACTACCAGTCAATTTACTGGCGTAGGAAAATAAACAGAAGATAGCAATACAGCATTGCTTACGAGTACATTACTAAACTCAAGAGTGGTTGAATAGTTTATTACCCCAACCCAACTTAGAAAGCTTTTTAAATTACGGAAGTCAAAAAGCGGAAACTGGAATAGTTCCAGTTTTCGCAACCCAGAAATCAGTACCTAAAAATGTTATATTTCGGAATACTTGCATTGTGTAGCAATGGGATGTAATTTAGTTTTTTTTGCAATTGCTCGACGATAATTTGTTGCTGCATGAAAAATAAATTTTATTGCATACCAACGCGCAAATGTCCTGGAGGTTGCAAAAACATGAAAAATGGTTTACCAAAAGCTGACATCGAAGCAGATTCGGAATTCCAAGTATTCAGAGTGAATGCGTTTACTCAGTTTTTCTTTCTTAATTTTTTCTTTTCAAATAGTTAATAAATAATTACACAATATGTATTTTTAATTTGAATTAAGTAGTCTTTGAAATTTTATAAAAAATCCATGAAAAGAGGTATAAGTACCAAAATATTTCCATGATTTTATTAAGAAATAATTTTAAATCCAAGATGTGATATTTTTTATTTTGCCTCTCTTAATCAACATATTTAACTTATTACATAAAAATTTTCTGTGGTGACATAGAAACTACTGCTGTAATATAGTTGCAGCTTCTAGGTGTCCTGGTAGGGGGGGACAAGGAGGGGTACTTGCCCTCCCCCCCCTGGAAGTTGAACAATTTGAATTTTATTGAAAATTTTATATAATATGCCGTTTTTTCTAGGCTTGGCCCCTCCCCTAGCATGTCGATTATTCTGTTTGCTAACCCCCTAGCATGCCGTTCATTCTAGGCTTGCCCCCCCGAACAAATTTCAGCGGGCGCCTATCTGTAGCTTACTAATTGTAAGTATGTAAAACCACAGATGATATCCTAGGACGGCTTTTAGTTATTGATGAATATCTTTGCTTGTATGAATTTAAGAAAGAAATAATAAATAACTACGCCACTGTGTAGAATATATATTTTATTTACCGTGGGTAAGACATAACTTCAACTAGGCATTATTGCCGTGCTATAATACTTTTTCGTTAACCAACAGCAAAAACGAGACGCGGTGCTCTTTACGTTGTTTTGCAGACATCTTCGCTTTCGTTATACGTATGACAAAAATAAAAGCACTATTGTGTTCACAGAAAATCAACGCAAAACGTTTATTCCAGTCATTTTTGCTTAATATGTACTAGATTTGAAGATATTAAGTGTCTAATGTAATTTTGTTAAACCTTAAAAGTGCTGTTTCGAGAAAATCGACTTTAAAAGTAGGAGTTCCCGTAAGAAACAATGTAAATAAATATTTTATTCACAATCATATTGCAATATGTACATTTCATATGTTGTAAAAACCTTGGAAAGTAAGCTATTGCTATAGCAACACCAAAGTGGTTAACAATTTCCTTTACATGTCTGTAAAACTGACATGTAAAGTTATGGCCAACTTTTTTTTTCTGAATAATTTAAAACAGGACGTTTTATCCGATTTAAATTTAAGTTTTTATAAATATATTTAGCGCTAAAAACATATTTTTTATTTAATATTAGTTTTATTTTTATTTTTCCGTATTTTATATTTAATAATTACAATGGAATTGGAATCTAGCGGCTAAGAATGAAACATTACTTAAAATCTCTTTTGGTCGATAGATGGCTCTGATTGAAATTATGACAGTTTAAAAAAAACTTTTTTAAAATTTAAAATTACTTTTTATTTTGATTATCTAATTATTGTCTAAGTCTAATTATTGTGAATAAAATAGTATACCTGTTTCGTTGGTAAAGTTTCCACGCCTCGCGATATTGTTTGACCTCGACGTACCGTCTCGGTCAAACAATTATCGCTTGGCTTGTAAAGATAACCTTTACCAACTCAACATGTAATAGAGCCAGTGATGGCGAACCTTTTGAGCTCGGTGTGTTAAAATTTTGAAAAATCGAAACATAATTTTCGTGGCGTGTCACACATGACAAAGGTAAAGTAAGTAAGTACATGTTTCCAGAATTTGGCATTTTTATATTAACCTTTTAAGTGCCGGCGATGTTTTGGCGAGCGTACTCGCCAGGCCGCGTATATCGGGTCAAAAGTAAATCTTGCGAAAACAAATTTGTTTTTAATTTTACTTGAAAACATCAGAAAGTACTTACATTAATGTTAATAATACATCATTTAAAAGTTGAGTTTGCAACATGTGCGCCCTTGAAGGCCTGCTGTGCCGGCCAGTTAGAGCGCCAAATGGCGCTTATGGCACACAAAAAGTTAATATCAATATTGAAACAATGTATTTAAATGTTTTTAATATGTATATTTGTTACGAAATATTATTGTACTTGTACATGCTCGTCTGGTTTCACAATTAATTAAAGTATTATTAACGTAAGTAATAATATTATTATTAATAACCAACTCTGGCCGTTATGAGAGACAAACATTTGAATTGTGAAATTTTTTATCTTTGAAGATGCGTGTCACCAAAAATGAGCTCGCGTGTCAGCACTGACACGCGTGTCATAGGTTCGCCATGACTGTAATATACTATTAAACATTTTTTTGACAACTTAAATATCGATGTAACCGTTTACAGTTTTGTCACAACATAGCGAATGATGTTCTGCAAAAAATAACATAAATATTCAATTTCACCCCTTTTTTAATAAAACCCCCTCTCCCGCACCCCCGAACTGTTATTTTTTTTGACGACAAGTAAATTCTGCTTAACTTAGGGATAGATTACAACATGAACTAGGGTTTAATTTTTACAAGGTATGCCCAACGAAAATAAAAACTAAGGCACTTTCTGGCTAAATAAAACTCGACTAATACTTTGCAAGCCATATCTACAAATTTTGAGTTTGTATCCTCAAGAACTTAAAAGGTCAATACAAAACATAAAAAGCACTATGTATGTATTATAACAAAAAGAAAGTACCATGTATCTAGGTATTTAGATATATAACAAGGACACAACATAATAAACTGCAATGTGTTCCCCCAACCCTTCAAAGTATTTTGTGCTATTGTCATTGTTTTTATGCAAAGATAATAGGTTATAATTATTAACGGCTAGAATATGACCATTTCCTTTATTAACGTTATTCTCTGAGTTAATGAAATCAAATTTTAAAGATTTGTTGTGTTGTATCTGAGTGATGAAACGATACATCGTAATACTGAAGTAACACAAAATCAATCTAATCCATAGGTACATATTCGATATGTATACTACTTACTATAGCACTACTTAATCGACATTTAATCAAAGTAAAAATTACATTTTCTTCTGCGCTAACTCCCTAAATATGTTGTCAAATTTACTCGCATTTATTTAACTCTTAGGAAATGTCTCAAAGAACGAAAATGTTTACTAAGCTGGAAACATGGTAAACTTAGATTGACGCTTGTCTACTGAGTATTATAGCAAGGGACCTCCAAAGAATTGTATTGTAAATTTCAAATTTTATTTTTACATAACATTTTAAACAAAATTCAATTGATATCTATCTACGCTGTACTTTAAATTTGATCGCATTTTCTTTAAAAAAATAATTTCTGGATATTAGTTGAAATATATCTAGACAAAAACCTCTGCGAGATACGTTGTTTCTTTAAATATTGCCACGGGTGAGACTGAAAATACCAAAACGTACGTAAACTTGTTCAAAACCTAATACAGAAGGGTCATTTCAGATAATCAGCGGATCACTAAAAATGAAAAACCGAAACTACTGTTGATCATTATAGTAACTAGACAGCACACCAAAGGACTGCTGTGCAGCCGTTATAGTATGTATGTTATGCAGCTATATCATTCAAGATTAAACGAATTATAGTCAATTAGTGTTCATTAGGATTTCCTTGGTAGGAGCACTATATTGCGGATATACCGACACGTAATTCGATACATCCTGCTAGCTTTAAAATATATTTCTACTTGAGATAATATTTTTTGTAACTTTTTGTATAACAGAATCTTACAGAAATCGCTGTTTCATGATATAGTTAGTTCATATAGCCAACATACTTACCTCTAGCTGTAGTTCGTTAACATAGCCCCTATCTATTATTACATTGTTAATAATTAGTGCAGACCTAGTTAGTCAATCAAGTACACGCCTAAGCAGTTATAGAGAGTCATTTAGTCAAAAAATAAATTAGATAATAATCAATTTATTTAATTATGTCACTACATACAGGTACAGGGAAATGACGCACTTAAATGATTTTTAGTATAAGAACTATTTGGTTTGAATATAAAATGTATAGGGATGTTTATTAAAGTTTCTTTTAAATTTGTAATCTGATCTTGTGACGCTACTATTTTGTTTTTGAATTATTAGGAAATATATATAACAAGAATGTAGCTATTTTTTTGTTTGCCTGTACTTTCATGTAAGTTTACGTTTATTTATTTCCTTCTTCTTTCGAGGTGATTGTGTAATTTTAAATTATATTCATTAATTACTTTGAAACCTAAATCTCTCTCAACCCGCCCTACCATATTAAGGCTTGGTGAACCACCGACAGAGCTCCGACTTGGCCAATATCAACTAAAGGTAGGGTTGTATTAGTTGTGAGAGGCTCTATATTCACATCAACACCCCTTATAAGGTGATCCCCTGAAGTAGCCTTTGGGGATCGGCCATACCTATAGATCTGAAGATAATGATATGATCATAGATTATGATTATTGGTTGGTTTTACAACCTACTGTAAATAATGTATTTTGGCACCCGAAAACTCTAGTGTAAATTCCCGCTTATCCGGACAGTGGTTGATTTCTCTAGGTACTCATATATTCATTCTACCTGGCAGTATGATCTCATTGGCGGTAAAAACCATCACGAGGCCGTGTAGAAGGTCTCTTCAACATTGTTTTTGTATACATATTTGATTTATTGTATTTTATATGGAACATCATTATTTGTCTTTGTCTTGCAATACCTCTTATCTTTTTTTATTCTATGTACATGGTATTTAGATATTTAGGTATGTAGTCATGCAGCAGATGTTTACTTATATGTTTCTGATTTTATATGTGTACTTTATATGTGACGCGGTCTGACGAAACGGACCTTATCTTGCCATTGGTCAAAATTGAGTTTTTAATACCATTGGATAAAGAACAAAATCCTGAAGAGGTCTCCACAAGAATCGCGCAAAAATCTCAAAAATTAATGAAGTTATGATGGCGTTTTGAATTGACATTGGCAAGTTTTAGTCCCTTTTGTTTCTTAGGTAGAGGTTCGGAAACATGAATTTTTATGCCATATAGTGGTTAAAATTTCAAATAAAATCATTTGTAGTTGATCTTGACATATGTAAGTAGCTTTTGGTGCAACAAAACCCAAATATGAAATTATGACCTAAGAAGTTGTTAAAGAAGAATTACACTAATTACATTAAACTAAAATTACTATTCAGTAACGTGTCCTTTTCGCGGTATATGCTTGTTTCGAGCGTCGCGTTTCGTCCGCCGACGAAAATCTACCTGAACCCTTCTCTTCTCGTTTCGTCCGAAATTAAATTGATGGCGATAATGATTTTTCATTTCGTGCGTTATTTACCTTCACATATTTACCTAATCTTATCTGAATATCAATTATGATAGTAATTTTAATATTCTACACTTCAGCCAACATAATGCCAGCCAAAAAGTAAGCAAATTCTATCTCTCTCCCTCTCTTTGGTACTTTTTTTTACTTAAGCATCATTTGTTTACCACTTGTTGAGCTAAAAAACAAATGGAAACTTTACTCAAATTAGAATATTGATGGATAATACAGATCTACTGGAAAGTAGATAATATACAGACTAATTAAGTGTACTATTTTACTTAAATTTCCATCAATGTCAAAACTTTACGAAAAAACATAATTTTTTTAATTCTTTATATTAAATCCATAGTGTTTTTCTTTGTACAGAAATATTGAAAGTATCAAATATTCTGAGTGCTATTGTATTTTAATTTATCCTTTTCAAAGAATTTCGTTTTAGGGAGATTAATACCTACTTTGTTATGTACCAATATTACTTGCAATTCCAATCCATAACATAATTAAATTAGCAATATGAAACAAGAATTCATAATATGTATACAGTATTTAAAGGAACAATAATATGGGAAAACCTTAGTTCCCTTAAGTGCCGATGTGGATGTTTTGTAAATTGCTATCTGTTAAAGTTGTTTGAATGTTAACTAGTATTCCTATAATTATACCTTATACATTTTTATCCATAATATCTAATAAATTTCTTATTTATATGTACTTATCCATTATTATTTCCCCTTTATTATTTAAGATCTAAAAGTAGCTAAAAAACGTAATTTAGATAATTCATATATGTAATTGATCAAGCAGTCGGACTGGTTTAAAAAATCACATGATTACTTAAAAAACATGAGAAAAATTCTTTATTTGGTCTTAATTAATACAAAAGCAGAAAATCAACAATTTGTATGTAGAAATCCTATTTTAAAAAGTATCCAAAGCCAGCAGGTAAATTCCAGATGAGCGCACGAAACGAAAAAAGTCATTAGTACCGAATTTGATTGTCCATCTGGTTTCCGCACGAAGCGAGAATGTTTTGCAGTTTAGCACGAAACGCTCACAAATCCTTTCCGCTTTATCACCGCTTTTGGATGCCTAGGCATGGTATCTACAAGAACTTTTCATTGTTTTAGAGTAAAATTGTACTCTGAATAGTTACTCTGTATAGATAATCTGTAACCGACAAGCGTAATTCGTTTACACTTCTTGCTGGACGTAATCCCAACTGTTTTTCAATATTATGCCAGTGTCTCTATTGGCGACAAGTCGGGGCTACTGGATGTCTATTTTAGGAGTGGAATGTTGTTGTTTAATAACCATTTTATAAGTGTATTTGCTGTATGGCAAGCAGCCCGTCTTGCCGAAAGATAAATTCGTTGCCGGTAGTTTTGGAGACTTCTAGGGTAGGGTTTAGATAAGTTTCTAAGGTATCGATATACTTAAAGCGAAAGCGGAAGCGCTCATAGTACGTTTTGAAAAGTGTAGTTTTCCTACTCCCTTTGCCGTCATAGGTCCCCATGCCATTACCAATACGGAAACGACTTTTTTTTAACAATTATTCTAATAAGCTTCGTCCTTCGTTCTTATTACCCTATTTCTAATGTCACCTACACATACTACACCTACGCCGCTCCAATGTATTGTTCTTTAATTTTCCTGTTTTCTTGCACAGAACAACCTATTTCTCTTTTGTGTTATGCTTACTAAGGGTTTTTCTTTCGCCTGCGAATTTTACATTAATCATTCTATACAACAAATATAATAATAAAATTACCGTGTACACTTTAAAACCTATTTTGCTAGCTGTTGTCTGGTAAGTAGTTCAAGACATATTTTTTACAAGATTTCAGATTTCTTTCAACTGGTTTAGGTTTTTTAACAATTGAGCCAGTTGTTTTGAATACTTGAATGACAATATGACTCGCTAAATTGATTATATTACCAATTTCCGAATATGAATTTCCTGAAACTTCTGAAACCGCCTTCCCTCCGACCATTTTAAGCAATCTATTAATCCGTTCTAATAGTAATAATAGTAATAATTAATAGTAATTTAATCACTAATTGAACTTGAATCATTAAAGTGTTTACTCTGGTTAGTCATATTCAGGGAGGTTTTTACAAAAATAACCTTTATTTTCTGTCATGGGTAGATCCGTCTCTCATACCATGTAGGAAATAACAAAGGGCCTACGGTTGGCTCAGACTTGGGACGATGCTTATCAACTCTGGTACAAGCCTGATATCCAAGAATGGCCTATGGCTGGGCTAAAATTAGGATGATAACTTCGTGCCAAACTTGTTACTCAGTCATGGCCATAGATTAGGCCCAATAGCGAAGACCAATATAATGCCGACGCTAATACTTCCTCTTGGCGCAAGGTAAATAACCAATATTAGTGCAGAATTGCAATTGCAGCTTGGCATTAATGAATGATCCCATCGTGTCGTGGCCGAATCTTTTAGGCCAAAACTCTAAATTCGTAGATGATTCACTAGTTATTTTAAATTATTTATTTATTAGTAACATAACAACGTAACTTAAGAAATTTGTGACATCAGAACAAATATGAGACTGATTGTATATGAAATTAATAATATTTTAAGTGTTGAACAAATAAATTTTAAAGAAAAGTGGTTTAAAAGATTATTAATGCTAAGAAATCTTTTCAACCATACAAGTTTAATTTTTACCACTATAATATTGTATTTATTCTTATTAGCGTAGCTTTCTTTAAAAAATACATTTTTTATTTCATAAACATTATTTTATTAATAATATTACACATACATACTAAACGGTTACACATACATAGCTTAGCAGCATAACCTTAAACGTAACATCACTCATGGTAGGTGGATGAGCACTGACTTATAAGCCGGTAAAGGCTTCCCCTTGCCGCTGCCTCGTTACTTTTCATGTGTTCAAAGCTGGAAGCAGGCGAAAATTTGAAAACTGAATTTGTATTTAGTAATAATTATAGTCTGTGTAGATATTTTTGTCTAACCTTTTTCACATTTTTGTCTTAATTAATTATTAGCTAATATAATAAAGACAGTAAAAATAGGAAAATTAAAACATAAAACCTTCTTTTCGCATAAGGCAGAGAAATCGTAAATCCCTTGTCAATTACCGTAGTTATCATGTTCAGCACGTTAGAAATTCATATATGGCGGTAGAATTCCCCATATTTAAAATATCTCGTCCAAAAAAGTTAGTCCAAACGAAAGTTATGGCAAAAGTAACATGGATGCTAGACTCTTTGTTCTTCATTTGCTTTTACTAAACTCAGTATCAAAATCTTCATCACCAGTATATATTGCTCGGTTTATCTATATCCTTATCTTTGTTGGCTTGTCGGCTGCATGCTAATAATAACCATAATTCTTTGAAATTCAGGACAATTGTTTATCTGTTTATAAGTACTAAGATTTAGTTTTTACGACAGATTGGAAAACTCGAAAGCTTTTAGATTTTATCATTTTCAGGCTTTCATAATTGTTCTATTTTTCTAGAACGCTATTGAGATTGGAATCAGAGAGTTTATTCAGACGTCAGGATTAACAGTTAAATTGTTCGTCAGGTTTTAAAAAATTATTAAGTTGGATTCCGCCGGGCACTAGAAATCTGTATGCTAGACTAGACTAGAGACTTCCTTGAGATACAGACTCGACGAATAGGCACGTTAGTAGCTCCGGCACTAGAGGCACTGGAGAACTAAGGGAACTAAGGAGAACTGGAATAAAGGGTGAATATTAATCTCACTCCCACCAGTAAGTTACATGACAGAACTGACATAAGTAAGTGACGTGCTAATTGAGCGTATCTCAGTCCCTTCACCAATAGGTGGTCGTGGCGGTAATCCTTCAAGGTATGTATGCCACGTAAATCCGCAAATGGCAATTTGCTATACTACTTGCTTGTAATTAGATCTACATCCGATAATGCTTAGAGGTATATTTATAGCATTTGCCTTATGTATATGAATCAATCGAATTGAGATACATGCATCTTGTATATTATAAGTCTTAAAAAGAAAAAAAAATAGTAGCACACTTTAATACTACACTTACGGAAAGCAAAACAATAAACTTTGGTGGATTACTCTTCATAGGTTTCGATTTTCCCTGCGTTACCCTTGTTTTTACACAAACTTGTTTTCGAATAAAGCTTTCTATGGACATTTTCTTTGCCTGAAACCAAAGAACCAGTCATAACCTTCACCTGTGAGATAGGTATACCTCATATAATTAATTCAGTTACTTTTCTAAAATGTAGAATCACTTTTGAAACGGATGACATTGAATCTGCACAGTGATTTAGGTAGATCTAACAAAAGGCTAGGCAAATTATCCAACAAAATATATATATATGTTGCTTAGGTATTACTTGCATAAATTAACATAGTATTGTAACAAGGGTATTGTAAACAAATTAGAACACGCTTTTAATTGAAACATTATCACTTAGTTTATCCAAGCTTATTCCTATAGTAGTGACGATTCTGTCAGGGATTGTTTGCTGATTACGTAGTAACAGTTTATTAATTAAGTTATCTTTGTAGATTGTCTGTATATAAGTATATAACGTTGAAGGGTCGATACTATATTACGAATTAATAAGCACCCTTATCCGTTTTATGCGGAGAAGGTTACTTCCAGTTTTATTGACTTCATTTATTAAAGATACTTCATTTTATATAGTCAATAAATCTTATGATGTCATAGCCTCATACCTTGCATCTAAAAATTATTTTACAAGCTTTTCAAAAGTAATGTCTTTATAAATTCAACATTCCACTATTAAAGTTGGCCCAACTTTCTCATATTGAATACATAAATCGGAGATGCGAACGTTTTCGTACTAACTGTTATAGTAATTTTCAAACTAGAATGTGCGCATTTGCAATAGCTTAACGAATTAAACGCTTGACACCAGAAACATCCGTCATCTTAAATAAACCAAATTTCAAGGTATTTAGATAAACTTTCAGCAGAATTAATTAGTTGGAAATGGCATATAAATCAAGGGGCTCGGAAAGTAATGATTTACCAGATGCCAAACGTGTACAGACATTTTGTGATCTTATTAAAACTATACATTGTAATTAAATCCACTTCAGAGACAGAAGGCGTTGAGGTATATCGCGTAAATTAGAACGTCGCATTGCCTAGGGCTCGATGTCACTTTGCGGTCAACATCTGCAGGATGTCTTATAAAATAACAGAATCACATCCCTTACTTCAAGTATAATAACTGAGATTGCTTTACTGTCTTTTGAAATTTTTGATTTTCTTAATGCTTTTCCTCTATAAAAAAATTTAAAAGTTAATTGAATCCAAATAAACTGTACTCTTGGGGCATCGAAAATGGCCTACAATAGAACAGTTGAAGCATTAATAAGTTTAATTCCTTTCTGAGAGGAATAGAAGTATTCACATCACTGGTTCTTTAATGTAATAATTGTTACAATGAGTTTTTGAAATAAAATTTATTCTTGCGTTTCAAAGGCTGGTTTTCCTGTGTTTTTGTTATAGTGAATACAACACTTGTACTATGACGTCTACTTGAAGCAGTGGATACTGGATAATTTCAGTACTGGGAGTGAAGAGAAAAGATGAAGAGGAGTTCAGACATAATTAGATCTTTATCATTATAAAAAGTACCATTATTGTGTATCCCCCACACCCACAAAAGCCACCACTCCGTTGAATTGATAGGATAATAGCCATAATCTATAAATAATACTAGGACTTAGGATTATAACTTAGGATAACTCTAACTAAATTATATTAAGGACACAAAAGAACCTTTTAACCCGTGTTAATATTTGTCGGCGTTTTTAATACTGTAACTAAAGAAAGTTGCGTTTGAATTGGAGACTCGAGTAAATTCATTGGAAAAATACATATTATTAATTCGTGTGTTTTGGGCGTATGTATGTATGTGAATTCGGAATTATTTCTGGATTTCACATGCAAGATCAGAAGAACCATTCCAGGAGAACAATCAATTTGAAAGGAGCTTGAAAAACAAAACTAGAAATTTGAGAGTTGCTAGAGTTCTGAGAAACTTTACTTCTGAAGTTTGCTTGTCGAAGTCTACTAGTAAAAATGATTCCAATGTATTTATTGCCAAATATCGAATAGCAGTCGTAACCTTTGTAGAAAATACGCACTTTTAGTTTAAAATATAACTCGAAATAAATTCGAGCACTTCAAATATGCTGGCAATATAAGAATGAGTCGCATGTACAGAAATTCATTCGACGCATGATTGATTGAACATAAAACATAAAGGCATCTGATTTCTGGTTTCACATGAGACATGGAATTCTCAAAGCATCTTTTTTGCAGGAAAAATAATAAAAAAATGAAAGTATTTCAGTATCGCGGGATCGTTGTTAATCAATTTTGTGATCTTGAAACCATCTGTTCACTTATTAGGCATATATGTCACCAGATACCCAGGGCAGGATTATTAGTCGTTTGTCGCCTATAGAACCACTTATATTTACGCCCTTAATAAAAATACCTTATTGTTATAATCGCATGTCATTTTTTAAATAGGCAAGCATGTGAACGTTCCACACCTACATGTACTGAAACGTGCGTCAATATCGAGGTGTTACTTGTCATTTGTTGTGCTACATAACTTATCTTAATTTATTTAATTTAAATTTAAGAATTTAAAATTGCAACAAGTTAGATTATCAGAAACTCGTGGGGCTGAAGCCAAGTGCGTAGAGGGGGGTAACTCATGTTAGTTTTGAGAAAGGAGGACAAAGTGAACAAAAACTCAACAACTACAAAATAAAACTCAAAATACTGCAAAACTGTTTTTATTAGTCACTAAAAAATGCGTACTGATTCGCATCTCGCCCCGCCACACATGAGCATCAATTTGAAGAGGGCTTTGTTCTCTTTAATTTTTCTTTTAGGGGATAGCTGCCGTTGGGTGCGCCTTTCATACTACTATAAGATAGTTAAACTGTTTAATAGAAAAAGAAAGTGTTCCAAGAATAATTTCCACCTTTTTAAATTTCCACAAATTCATTTTAATATTCGAGGACAATGAATGAAGGTTAATAAGTAAAAATGTGGGTTAAATTCTTTTAAAGAATACTACTATAAAATAGTTTCAAGAATTATTTCACCCGGTTTAAATTTTCACGAATTCATTTAAATATTCCAGGTCAACGTAGGTTAAATTCTTTCTATAGAATACTACTATAAAATAATTAAACCTTTTAACAGAAAAAGAAATTGTTTCAAGAATTATTTGCCTGTTTTTAAATTTTCAAGAATTCGTTTTAATATTCGGGGACAATAAATGAAGGTTAGTAAAAAGGTGTTACATTTTTCTTTCTAAAGTATTCTAAACGAATACTACTATAAAATAGTTGCAAGGATTATTTCACCTTTTTTAAATTTCCACGAATTTTAATATTCCAGGTTGTAATATACTAATTCGATATTTTATGTACATAAAATGAAGGGTACAGTTTATACTACTCGGGTGTACCACACGGAAACAGAGCAAAAGAGGGAGTAGGGGTAATAATGAATAATGAAATGGAAAGAAGAATAATCAAATATGAACCAATATCCCCCACAATTATCGTAATACACATACAACTAAAAATGGTGATAGTATTAATACAAATATACGGCCCAACAGAAGGAACAGAGGTTGAAAAAGTAGAGGCATTTTATAATAACTTACAGACGGAAACAGACAGAGCAAGAGAAAACCAGGAAAAAATTCTGATAATTGGGGACTGGAACGCAAGAGTGGGCAGAGATGTAAACAGAGGCCAAGGAAGCATAGGAAGGTATGGAGAAGAAACCCTAAACAAAAACGGAAGAACCATGTTGGAGTTCTGTCAAACAAATGATTTACTAATAGGTAATACATTCTGGAATCAGGAAATGGAGGAGAAATACACGTTTGTAGCCGAAGAAAGGGACGCGAGAAGTTTAATCGACTACATAGTCTATACAAGAAATCTCGAACAAATGGTCAAAGACATAAAAACGGAAAAAGAACCAGAGCTATCTACCCAACACAGAATGGTCACAGCAAGACTAAAGAATAAAATCATCAAAATAAGGGAAAACAATAAATACTATAAAATAAAGATAAATAAATTTAAAAGGTATGAAATACAAGGAGTTTATAAAAGAGAAACAAATAGAAGGTTAAAAAGACACGAGGAGATGAAAACAGACTGGTCAGTGGAAGAAAGATGGGCCATATTCAGAGACACTATAATTGAAGTAGCAGAAACGATTTGTGGAGTTGCATGCAAAAATGGGAAGAACAAAAGAACCAGATGGTGGAACGAAGAAGTAAGGGAGGAAGTAAAAAAGAAGAAACAGGCATGAAAAAAATATCTTGCAACCAAAAATGAACAAGATAAAGATGAATACAATAGAATGAGGAGAAGAACAAAGGCAGCTGTCAGAAAGGCAAAAAATGAAACATGGGAAGACTACGGAAAGGAACTGCAAGAAAGCTATTTAACTAATAATAGGAATTTCTGGGCAAGAATAAGGGCAATGAAAGGCAAGAAAGGAAAAGAAATAATGGGAATAAAAGACAAAGAGAATAACCTACAAGTAGACATGAATAACATTGTAAATGTATGGAAGGAATATTATGAGGACAAGCTTGATAAAATAACAGAAGAACAGGAAATAATTATTGATCAAGAGGAGGAAGGTGTTCAAGTAGAAAATATTAGTCTAGAAGAAATAGAACAGACTATTAAGAATATAAAAACAGGGAAGGCAGGAGGGGAAGACAAAATTTAACCTGAAATGATTAAATATCTAGGAGAGGAAGGAATAGGATGGCTATGGAGGTTATGTAGGAGAGCATGGGAAACGAGAGAAATACCAACGGACTGGGAAACAAATCTGATAGTACCTATATATAAAAAAGGGGAAAGAGCACAATGTAGCAATTACAGAGCTGCCTATCATCGACATGCTTTAAAATCTACACAAAAATAATAGAGAAAAAAACGAGACAATTTGTAGAGGAGGAAATAGACGAAGAGCAGGCAGCATACATGCCAGGGAGACAGACAAACGAAAATATATTCATAATAAGGAACCTGATGGAAAGGGGACTGGAAAATGGGGAAGAACTCGTCTTGACATTTATAGATCTCAGGGCAGCATTCGACTCGATAGACAGAGAAGTAGTATGGAAATGCCTGAACGAAACCAGTATCCCGAAAACACTCATACAAATAATACGAAGTACATACAAACATGTTAAAGGAAAGGTACAGACAGGAGGGGAAAGGTCAGATGAATTTACATGGAGGAAAGGAATTAAGCAGGGGGACAGCCTCAGCCCCCTATTGTTCATAATAGTAATGAGTAAATTAATTAAAAACACAAGGGAAAGAACGAAACAATTGCAAACACTAATAGGGTATCGAAACCTAGAGCCAGTAAAAGTAGACACACTAATGTATGCAGACAATATAGTGCTGATTGCGGACACAAGAAAAAAGATGCAGAAACTAGTGAACATATGGACGGAAGAAATAGAACGAATGAAAATGGAAATAAATAAAGAGAAAAGTAAAATAATGGTGATAAACAAGAAGCACGAAGATAAAACAATAGTAAAATGCAAGGGCACAACACTAGAGAAAGGGACAACCTATGAATACTTGGGGAGCCTAATAACAAATGATGGTAACATTGATGCAGAGTTAATAAACAGATCGACTAAGTCAACTAAACTTTATTATGCACTACAACCACTTCTGTTGAAGAAGGAACTAAAACAAGAAACAAAATTAAGAATCCATAATGTAATAACCATCCCCACACTGTTATATGCATGCGAAAACTGGACGATACAGAAGAAACACGAAGGGAAGATAGAAGCTATGGAGATGAAACATTTACGAAGAATAGCTGGGAAACAAAGTGGGATTGACTTACGAACATAACAGTAAGGGAAATGATAAAGCAGGAGCCAATAATGAGTAAGATACAAAGAAAACAACTACATTGGTTCGGTCATATAACAAGAATGAGCCCAGACAGATTGACTAAAAAAGTATGGGGAGCGAGAAACTGTAGAAGAGGAAGACCTAGGAAAAAATGGATGCAACAAATTGTGGAAATAGGAAGAGATAGAGGGAAAACAATGGTGGAAATGAAGGAGCTAGCTGAAAACAGAAAAGAGTGGAAAAAATGGACGAAGGAATAAGTAACCCAAATCCGACGCCCGCATGGGTAAATGGAAGGGGAGAAAGAAAGAAAGAATATCAAATTAATATTTAATTGTATAGATTTACTACACACGTAAGTATAATTTATGCTAGAGGCAAAACTTACCTAATGTAAAAAATACAAATTTCCAAGTTCACTAATCCAGCGAAAGTAAAATTACGCACAACTGAGATAACTGAGGAAAAATCAGTAAACGAATAAAGGAATTATCTAAAATGTTTAAAAAGATTTTGCACTTACACAGTAAAAATGTGTTTATTTTACTGGATGACCCAAAAGGGATAAAAGTTCCTGTAAAAATAATCTTGATGCGTTCTTCGGTTTTATTGATACCATTGACAGTACACATCCAGATGTGTACTTAACTAACATTTGTTGGAATTTATTTGGTTAGTTTCAGGTTAAATTCGTTTGTTTAGTGTAAATATTGACACTTAATTATACACAATAATTATAAAACTTCCATAAATCTCATGCAATTTTTTATTTAAACACCTAAATCAAGGGGGCTATCGCTCTGAAGATTGGCGCCCTACAAAATTCGCCGACCTATGCGCGGGCCTCTCGGGCTTATTGGGTAATCCAGCATTGCAGATACCATACCATCAAGATAAGTACCATAAATAAAAAAACATTAAAATAAGAATAATGTTTATGTCTTTTAAAAAATAAAAATATTAGTTAAAAGTTTTATTAAATTCATAACCTGACAATTGTTTCAACATTAAATGTCATTATCAAAGGCAGATAAGATTATCTGTTATTATGAATCCTTTGATAATGCCATTTAATGTTGAAACAATTGCCAAGTTGAGAATTTAATAAAACTTTTGAAGCTTTTAACTAGTATTTTGATTTTTATTCTGTGTTATGATTATGGAGTTCCACAAAGTAAGGCTGGAGACAATAAACTCTTTTATGTCTTTTATTCATGATCAACTGTATCACACGTAGGTATCACACGTTGTATTAAATAAATAGATAGACTAGGTCAGACCGTTAAATTCGTATTTGATTCCAAAGGATAAACTTATCGGTCATCGCTTATCCACTAGTTCCTGGAGTAACATCGTGAGAACTTTGTTTAAAATTTGTATTTAGTATAATTCCCAAGTTTAGAAACAAAAGCATTGCATTAAATGCTATCCAAGAAATACAGGGAAACTTTTATGATTTATTTATGTAATACTGTGATGGTTAAATGTTATATTTTGTTTACTATTACAGTGATATTCTTGAAATTATTTTTTTAATATAATGATTGAATATGTAACATCATTCAATAATAAATATAATGTTTTGTTGGGTTCAGGAATGTTTTATTTGAAAATATTTTCTTTTCTTGCTTACTTCTGTTTGATCTGATAGTATTACTGATTCCATATACCTACTGTTTAAATACTCAAAGTTCCTTCTATTTTAAAACACTACTTATGACTGATGACATACTAATGTCATATTTGTCTGTCTGAATATTTTAGTTTGGGTTCAAGATTTTATGGTCAGAACTAAAGATTATCTGCAATTATCAAATTACATGTGCTTTACAATAAATGAATAAAATTTGATTTCTTCTTTTTTGACATTCTCACTTTTCACTTCAACTTTTCTTCTTTGTAGACTACTTTAGCTGTGTCAGAAGCCATTAAACGGTATTTAAGTAAACTGAGTTCGGTCCATTTAGAAGTGAAATAATAAATTATAACCAGTAACAAAAATTACTATTGTTTATTATACAGTCCACTCGATAAACGCAACATTTTGTTCCTCCGAACCCGGATATATAATTTATTATTAATTGATCGACTGTTAATTTACTCTTCGAAACTTGTAGGACCATATTACCTTGTGTAATAGGTTTTCCTTTTTATTACTAAATAGAAACGCTAATTTATACCGCTATAAACCGCTTACTTTTAATTGTCATATTTGAAAGTTTTTGACAGTTATCACTATCCTAGATAACTTTTGTGCATTACCTTGAGCTATTTAGAATAGTAACTGCCCATCAAAATAAGATAAGTATTGTTTGCAGGTGGTCACTTCTATTCCACAAAAGTTGGATTTTCTGTGTTTGCCCTGTTCTGCAATTATGGCTGATAAAGTAAAAATATATCAGTTCTTAAGGCAAACTATAGTGAATCAATTAACTGAACTACATGCGGCTGCTGTCACTGCTATAACTAATAAAAGATAAACGAACTTTATTTAAAGTCAGATATAATCAGATCGAATCAATACGTGAAGATTTTAACAATTATCACGGTAATGTTATTAGTAATTTGTTAACTACTGATAACGCGGATATAAATGCGGAAGATAAGGTTCGGGAAACTTTTGATTCAGCTTATTTCGGCATTCGTGCTATCTATGTAGATCTTTTTGACGACCAGACTCTACCTTTAGATACGACGGTTCATCACGATCCCACCAAGTCTAACGTAAAATTGCCGAAATTAGAATTGCATAAATTTTCAGGAGATATAAAAGCTTTTACACCCTTTATCGATCTTTACAATGCCTTAGTTCACAATAATAACGCAATCTCACCTGTAGAAAAGTTTTCTTATCTGCAATCCGCTCTGCAAGGTCCTCCATTAGCTCTGATTCAACATATTCAACCTACCGACGCAAATTATCCTATCGCATATCAAACTTTAGTTGATAAGTATACTAACAAGAGACGCCTCGCTTACAGTCATTGGAATGACTTGGAAAATATACCGCGAATGAATTCCAAAAATCCCAACGCTTTATCACATTTACTAGAGTCCTTTAAAGAGAATATCGCCGCCCTTAAAAATATGGGATACCCCACAGATAATTGGGATTTTGTCTTCACAATGATGTTACTTAAACGCTTAAATAAAACTCAGTAACCAGTTTTGAATTACATCATAAATCTAAAAATGTGCCGTCCTTTAATGATCTGGTTAACTTTTTGGAGACATGTTGTAACGCTCATGACAATGCTAATGCCAGTACGTCTTCGCATTCGAAAAAACCCGCTAGCAATGTTAAAAATTCATTTTTCTCAAAAGCAACGCCTGCTAAATCGCATAATTGCCCATTAGGTCATGCTGCTCATCCTTTGTACTACTGTAATGATTTTAAGAGCAAAACGCCTGATGACAGGATGACATTTTGCAAAAATGCACGCCTATGTTTCAACTGCTTAAGTAACTGTCATGATATACGCTCATGCCGTTCTACTATAACTTGTAGAAGATGTTCCAAAAAACATCACACGCTTCTTCACCGAGATGTAACTGTCAATTCATCAAATGCAAACCCTTCTGTTCAGGGGAGGACGCCTACGCAAAATAACTTTTCTAATAGTAATTCCTTCTTCGTGCTTTCTGATAATGGAGGTTTGCTCGCAATCGCGATTGTTGAAGCCTTAGATAACCACGGATGTTATCAGAGATTGCGTGTAATTTTAGATTCGGGCTCACAGTCTTCGTTTATTTCACAGAACTGTTCTAATCGCCTAGGCCTTCCTAAATGTAATACGCATGTTTCTATTCAAGGTATAAATTCAACTAAAACTGAAGTCAATGGCAGTGTCATCTTAACTGTACGCCCAATAAATAAAATAATTCCTCTTATTCATATAGATGCTATTATTTTACCTACGATATGTTCACACTTACCAAGTACTCGCATAGAGGTAAGTAATTGGCATCATATTAGTAATTTACAGTTGGCGGATCCTACCTTCAACATTCCTAGCTCAATAGATCTTTTATTAGGCGCTGACATCTTTTCACAAATTATCTCAGATGGACGCGTAAAGGGTAATAATGGTCACCCCGATGCGATAAATACCATATTTGGTTATGTGTTAATGGGCAAATTAAGGAATCATAATAAACCTGTTCTTCAGACCGTTTTTGTAACGCAAACACTACTGAGTCATTAGATTTTACATTGAAACAATTTTGGGAGATTGAATCTGTCCCCGAAGCTACTTCCTTACATCCAGACGATGTTTATTGTGAAACCCTTTTCAAGGATTCTATTCTTCGGGATACTGAAGGACGTTTTACCGTGTCAATGCCTTTTAAAGAACCACAACCTCAATTTCATATCATTCGCAATTTAGCGCTCGGTCGATTTTTATCTTTAGAAAAACGTTTGCAAAAGCAACCTGATTTGTATAAAGAATATTGCAACTTTATGCAAGAATATTTAGAATGTGGTCACATGGACCCAGTTAAGGACTCTCAGGTAACGAATTTTATGTATTACATTCCTCATCATTGTGATTAAACCCGACAGCTTAACTACTAAACTGCGCGTGGTCTTTAACACCTCCGCAAAATTACCACAAGAACCTTCGTTAAACGAGAAACTTTTTATTGGGCCCAAGTTACAGCAAGATATTGTAGCAATTTTACTAAAATCTCGAGTTTCTCAATATATTTTCTTGGCAGATATCAAAATGTGGCACAAGTTTTGTTGGCGCAGATAAGTATTTAAACGCCTTAATGTCGGAAGCCGCAGAAAATGAAAAAATTGAATTCATTCGAAATATTCCCACCGCTTCACACTTCGGAGGAGTGTGGGAATCTGAAGTAAAAAATGTCAAAACTCATTTAAAAAGAATAATAGGTGATCAAATCTTCTGCTATGAAGAATTCTATACAATACTCGTGCAAGTCGAAGCAGTTTTAAATTCGAGGCCACTCGTTGCTACTAGCTCAGACCCAAACGATTTTAGTGTCTTAACACCTGGCCATTTTTTAACTTTGGAACCGCTTTCCTCTGTCCCTGAACATAATTTACAAAATTTAACGCGTTTATATCGCTGGCAATTATTGCAAAAGTTGCATCAAGATTTTTGGCGCCGCTGGAAACAAGAGTATTTATATACACTCTGAACCCACAACTGAAGTGCCTGTCAACACTTTAGTGTTATTGAAAGATGAGGATATCCCGCCTCTACAATGGCGCTTAGGCCGAATTTTGCTGTTGCATCCTGGTAAAGACGGCATAACTCGAGTTGCAACCGTTAAGACAGCCAACGGAGTTTTACGGAGACCACTTGTGAAACTTTGTCCTCTGCCAATCTCACGCGAGAATAATAATAATTAAAATATGGTTATTTTTGCCTTTTTTTCGTTCTCTTTTTTGTTAATTAGCTCAAGGGAATGCAGAAATGTATTCACTGCATATCCGTTTAATTACGTTTAATTTGTTTATTTATTTACGTTATTACGCATTAAAATATTATACCTTTTTTTTGGGTATCGCTATACCGTTATAGTTTTTGTTTTATCTTTGAAAATACAATTCTGCATTTGAGAGGCCGGAATGTTGCGTTTTCATACTACATTTTAATAATTAATTACATTAAAATCCTTAAATTGACCGCTCTTTGTATTGTGTCAGTGTCAAGTTTTTCTATAAAATTGTGAAAACGTACTCCATATCCCGCTACCTATATCAAAAACCCGTTACCGCTGATGGTTCCTAACAAGACTACGAAAGCTCTCAACACATCCAGCTCTAAAGGTAGGTCCAGTAAACTAAGTTCGGTCAATTTAGAAGTGAAATAATAAATTATAACTAGTAACAAAAATTACTATTGTTTATTATACAGTCCACTCGATAAACGCAACATGGTGACTTATCTCCAAATTTACAAGATTCTTTCATATCAGGCCAGAATAAGACATTTGCAGTTCCATAATTTTCTTTTATGAAGGTAAGAAGATTTTTTAATTCAATTGGTTTTCTACTGTTCTGAATTTAAAGAACCAAAATGAAAGTACGGCTATAATACTTTTCCATTTTCAACAATGGACCGCCAAATTCACACCTTTTTGAAAAATTTTATCACCAGAATCACTGTTCCTTCTTGTTCTGGTACTACTAATGGACGTTCAAAATATAATCTAAGACCTGAAATGTTCTCTGCATCAATCAGTACATGCATTGCATACTTCAGAGTCTTTTTCAGGCTGGAGACAGTAAACGCTATCAGAGTCTTTTGTTTTTTTTAGAGCTTATTTGCGATTTATCCAATTTTATGATTCCATGTCTTGTTTTTTTTCAATCTTAGCTTTTTAGCATCTTATCTAATTGAAATTGCTGGATTCTAAGTCTCTTGTTCTGATTGGTGAGAACTTTAAGAGTACGGCTAGGTAAAGTTTTAAATTTTATTTTGTGTTCATTCTGAAATCTTATTATTAAAATTATGAACATTTGTTTAATGAAAATAATGTTTACATATTAAACGCGTTGATTAGCGAAAAAATATTTACGCTATCTCTATTAATAAACAAGAAGACATAGTTCGCTATTTTTGCATATACATCTTCAATAATACTTTATTTTGTCTGAAAGTTTAATAGCATATGAACCGCAGGAATTCTTTTTAAACCCTACAAAAATTTACTAGATATATGGCATATAGTATCTAAGAAGGAACTGTTTAATTTACTCTAATAGAATTCTCCCTAAAAAATGGTAAAATGTAGAAATAAATGTAGTTTGTGCTCGTTTTCAAGATATTTAATTTAGTTCAGTAGTACGAGCAATACGCTGGATAGAAAATGGATAGAAGCCACCAGTTCAAAGGACTTCGTCTTGTGAAGTTTCTGTTGTTGAAAAATCCTAACATCTCCTTGTTAACAATAATTTGGAAGCATGTTTCAGTGCTTCTCAGCAAATACTTTTGTTTCACAGATCCCATTCTCTATTCCTAAATCTCGATAAATATCTGTATTACGTAGGCATCACGGAGCTTTAACGATGTTTCATGGCACTTTCTTCCGAATATGTAAACTCTGTATGACACAAACATGATTTTGTCTGCCATATTGTTAGGGTTGACTGCCATATATCCAGGTTTCAAGATTTGTTTGTAGATAAACTTGTTTGCATTTAAGGTATATTATTATTACATTAGTATAATACTATATTATGTTTAATGGTAGTTGTTTTCTGAACTTTTTTTATTTAAAATTTAAAGTATGCCGTGTTTTTTTCGTTTCAGTTGACTCCAATTTTTGTATCTAACTATTTGATTGTTTGCTATGTTTAGGTTATTGGTTGTTTCTTGCTTTTTCCCTACTGCTAAGTTTGAACCAGAAACAGAATTATTGGCAAAGAGTTACTATAGTAACATTTTCGATCTTCGGTAAGTCGTAAGTATACAGAAGGTAGAAACAGAACTTAGTATGCTGATTTATTCTATACCTGATTTGATATCTTTTAATATAGGCTACCACCGCAAACCAAAACGTTTTTGCATCATTTAGTTACAGTTAATGATACATGGATCATTCTTCTAATTATATTCTTATAATGTTAAATTCACTGTCGTAACTTTTGGTTGCTGCTAGATGTTTCTACAGATGACTGCGTGAGGTAAAATTTTTTTCCTAATAGATGTATTTAATAGTTTAATTCAATGTTATATACAATATTCTATCTGTTATTGTATCTATATGTATAGGTTACATACCTACCATGCGAGAATCGGAAAAGATACACTTACGACTATGAAATCCAACAATCACCTTACCTATAAGTTGCCTGTTACTTTATTGTATATAGGTGTCCATTTAATGCCCCGTTCTTAGATTATAGGTTTATCGTTACCCAGATAAAAAAAATCCATTGGGGGGGAGTTAATGAGGTTAAAGAAGGCACATTTTAAAATTAATGGCACACATACAAGGTGTCTCTATAAAGCGTATTTTTTTAATAGAACAAACTAAATATACTTTCTCGTTTGAAATGGGGCAACTTTACGTTCTTTAACTATAGATCTTTTTTGCCCTTAGACGCGACGTTGTCAAGGTATGATTTTTGAAATATTTTTAGGTCAATATCAACATTTCATTTTTTAATATCTACGCCATCCTGAAGAATTAATAGAAAATGATTTTGAAATAAGAAATATTTGAGTCCAAATTTCCAACATCAGAACAATGAAGATTTTCTTTTAAGATGGGCACGGACAGGGGAAGATGTTTTGTTACACTGTACTTTTCTTAAGGTAAAGTATTTTAAAAACAACATATAGAGGTCACAATCTAATATAATAAAATCATAGCTTCTGCGCTCCTAGAAAGTAAAAAGAACCTCGCTTTTATTTAAATCACGATTTTTTTAAACTATTAAAGATAAAGGAAGACTTATAGCTATTAAAATAAGGGAGAATAAATACTCTATTGACAGATATTAAATACAGGATGTGCCGTTTAAAAAACGGCAAAAAAATTTAGGGACGGTTAATGACAACACCTAAAGAAATTTGAAATAAAAAAATATAGTTTATTCCATTCAGAGACATACGCTTTTATGCACCACAATTTTTTGAGACACGCTGAATATATGCCACCAATTTTAAAATGTGCCTTCTTTAACTTCAATAACATTTCCCTATCTATTATCGGGAGTAAGTTTAAGTAATTCTAAAGATGCTTTTTTAACTGTTTATTAACAAGAACTATGAGTTAAACTTAACTAATTAAAAACACAAATTATGAACTATCTTCTTCTTTTTTTCGCAATCCCTGGTACCCATTGGGGTGTCGGGTTTATTTATCCATGCTGCTATCTCTCACCCACTTCGTCCAATCTTTTCTGTTTCTGGTCATTATTCTCATGTCTTGTATTGTTTTTCCCCTTCTTAGTCCTATCTCCTTTAACCTCTCCATCCATGTCTTCCTCGGTCTTCCTCTTTTTCTCTTTCTCTCCACTCCTGCTTCTGTTATCCTTTTAGCCAGCCTATTTCGTTCCATCCTTACTACATGTTCAAACCAATTTAACTGTCTGTTCTCTATTTTCTGCATTATTGGCATTTGTTCTAAAGTCGCTCTAATTTCTTAGTTTCGTATCCTATCATGTTTCGTAACCCCTGCTATTTTCCTCATATACTTCATCTCCATGGGCATTTATTGGCGATTCGTGTTTTCTCTGTATTACCCATGTTTCGCACCCAAACATCATTATTGGTGTGATTAATCTATTATATACCTGCTGCTTAACTTTATTGTCTATTTCTCTCTTCCCTAGTATGGTCTTATTTATACTGTAGTAGATTCTTGTTGCGCTCCTTCTCCTATTATTTATGTCTGTTTCCATTTTACCGTCTTTCGTTATTATATTTCCCAGATATATAAAACAAGTTACCCGTTCTACTTCATCCTCATTTATTTTAATATTCCCATTTTCGGTCTTTTAATTTATTATTATATATTTAGTTTTGTTTGTATTAATAACCATTTTCAGTTTGACTATCTCCTCTTGCCATATATTTACTAGGTCCTGCATCTTCTTTCTCGAGTCTGAGATTAATACTATATCATCGGCATATAGTAGAGAGTCAGTTTTTACAGGTACTAAATGTTCATACGCGATTATTGTCTGGCTATGGCATGACTGATAGTCTTGAGGTATATTCTCACTGCTCCATGCTTTCTCACAAATCTTCCACAACCATTCCTTGCCCTTTTCCCCCACCCATTTTACTATCTCGGCGTCCATATCGTCCTCTCCTGCCGCTTTCCCTATTTTAATAGCCCTTAAGGCTTCTTCAATTTCTTCCATTGATATGTTTTCATGGACTTCTTCCTGTGATCCTTCCTCTCTTTGCACGATTATTGTTTCATCATTATCTCCTTTATATTTTTCTGTATAATAATCCCTCCATACTTTTAGTTTTTCTATTACATGTACTTTACTTTCGCTGTCCTTTATTGCATATTCTTCCCCTTTTCTCTTCTTTCTGCCTGCCTTTATTCTACTCCAAAATCTCCTATTGTCTGTTTTGTATTGATCATTAAGCTCTTCCCCGAATTTTTCCCAACTTCTTTTTTTAGCATCTCTCACTGCATTTTTAACTATCTTACTTTTTTCTATATATTTAAGTCTTGATATTTCATTTTTCCACTTTTAATAGTTCTTCCAAGCTTCTTTCTTTTGCTTCACCTTATTTTTTTAATATCGGCGCTCCACCAGTCAGTTCTCTTGCTCTCTTCATTTATTACTCTCTTCTATGATGTTATGAATGATATTATGAACTATCAACGAACCTAAACTAATTTATTTACAGGATATTTATTTATTTAATTAATTAAAATATTTATTTTGAATACACCAATATTAAATTTATCTATACTATTTCACATTGCGCGCATCTAATTAACTGTCCTCTTCTCTCACGGAGTCGGTCTTATATCCTTAACGCGAAATGTTCTGCAGAACTCCCGAAGAGCCTGGAATTCTCTAGAAGTCTGCTTTCGCCGCCAGCCTACACAAGGGGATTTTCCGTTCGTTACACTCTAATTGAAGAACAGAGTACTAAATTGGCACCCAGTATAGTGAATTTAAAAACAGACTGTAAGACACTAAGTACAGAATAACACTTTATAAGATTTACTATTACAAAAGATCTACGTACCGCATCTTTGCACATTAACATAAGTTTAAAAAACACGACTAAAACTTTAACGGGTTTGTCGGTGTTATATTACTCTTAATTGTCAAAGTATGCTTGTATTATTAATAGACTTGCACTTGTGAGTATTCAAATCTTTAAGATAAAATCAACATTTAAGTTTATTAAGCCACATAGTAGAATTTTAATTAGTTTTATACAGATAAAGCATTACATTAATGCAATATTGAATGAAACAAAGCTCATTCCTCATACTAACTATACAACCGCTTTATATCAAACTACCAATCTTTAAATTGCTACAAAAAGTTACGGATCGGATAATTTATACAAAAGCTGCATTCTTCAGAAAGCACTTTGATTTTACAGAATCTTGATTTGAATACGTCAAAAGGAACACCATTGTTCCATGTAAATTAAAGGCAAAATCCAAACCAAAGAGAGTTTTTAATCTCAGTTGCAATTCTGGTTCCTCGAGAGGTTCATTAGCAATGCAAAGAGGCTAATAACAGGGAATATGTAGTAATTGGAGATACTTTGGTGGTACGCTTAGGCTCTCTAGCATTGTTTCCGTCGCTACAATTAAGTTTAAATCCATTTTTGTAAAATGTAATAGACGCTTCTAATAGCATATAGCGTTGCTGTTTGTAAAGAGAATGTTGTAAAAGCGAGAAATAAAGAACATTAAAAGTTTTATGCAGGAATATTTTGCATTGAATAAATTCTAGAATCGGAGCATTGGTAGCCATTATAAAGTGTACATTTTCCGTTTCGAGCTTTAAACGAACATGTATGTAGATTAGAGGAAGCCATGTGCAATTAATATGCATTTTTTGCTAACTTTGGTAATTTTTTGATTACGTTTAAATGAATGTTCTTAATTACACTAAGTAAATTGAAAATTCTGAACAGGTGCTTCTGTAACACATACCCATGACAAGCTGTAGACTGCAAAGGAGTATGTACATACTATTATTCATTAATGTTAAGTTATGAATATTAAACTGTAGTTATGCAGTTATCACGCACATGAGATACATAATATTTCATCTATCTTGTTTCCTTCTATAGAATTTCTTTAGTTCGTTGTAAGCGTTATTGTGATGGCTTTTAACTGTTTACAATTTTTTTGTGAGACATTGTTATAAAACATCGTTCCTTTAAAGTGCATGCAATTGCATTGTACCGAGCAGTTTTGCTGTTTATTCTTTTATTTTAAAGACACCTTGTGTAGTTAAAAAAATATTATTAGATTATTGTTCGTGAGACACCGTTTATAGTAAAATAAATTTCGACTGTCAATGTTTATTTGTAACGCTATCTAGGTTTAATACTTCAGCTACAAAATATCGATTTTTTTAATAATCCCTATATGGTGATAAATGTTTTCCGACGTTCTAACTGGTTAACAAGCAATAAAAACCACAGACGCATCTTTTAGCAAGAAACGATTTCTTGCGTCCCCCGTTGGTATTCTACAACGATCAGTCTTGTGAAAATGCAATTGAAAATGCAATACGTTTGTTTGGTGGTTGATTAAAATTTTGGTTTTTAATAGTTAAATTGCCTTTTACCTTTTAATAAGTGATTTATAATTTAATTAGTGTATTGAATGGTTTTGTGAATGGCAGTGAAATTATAATTTTCTCCGCACTACGAAGTTACGTTTGGAACGTTCTTGACCCTTGAAATCTTGAACCCCTTTAGAATTTGAAAAAGGTAATAGTTATCTTTTTATTTTAATTCTCCATATCTAAGTTCCTCTCTATCTAAGTTCCTTCTTTTTTTTATTGATGTGATCGATAAAGTTTTCTTTACAATATCGATCATTATTTATAGAGAATAACTGTCGATATGGACTTCAATTAAAAAGTCGATACGGACATTAGTTAATAAAAAGTGGATACCGATTTTAGTTCAGAAAAACATTGATACAGATTTTAGTTTAAGAAAATCGATCCACAATTTAGTTCGAGAATATTGATCCAGACATGCAATCAGTTCCTAGTATTTTGTAACCCTATGAGTGATTCACTGGAACCTTCTCCAGGGAGGCTCACAATAACGTGATGCACCTGGTTGACATCTTCAGTGAGTTATTTGAAGTAACGTTACTAGGAACCAAATTTTTATAGAGATAATCAGGTGGGTTAATTATATACTATTTTTTGTGGAAGCATTAATTGGTTAACTTGATCAAAATTTAAGAGTGGATTATTATATTTTTGGGTAGAAATTTTATTTTTGCAATTTCGAGGAAATTTTTGATTTGAGAGTAAGTAAATTCTTTGGATATTTTAAATTTAATATTTTTCAAGTATTATAAATAGTTTTCAAACAAAATAATAATCATAGTGAGAATTTTTAATTTATTGTTAATTTAGTTTTATTATTATAATTCATATTAAGATATTATCTAAATAACAACTAAAGGCCTTTATTATTTAATGTCCTTTTTTTGTAAAATAAATAAATAAATGATATTTTTGTGACCTTTTTTTGCTTATTTTTTATAATATGCCATTTTTGTGTAATAACAAGAGTGTTGGAATCGGTCTTTGCATAATTGAGACTGGTTCATTTTAAGATCTAGAATTCCGTATTGTGGAGTATCAACGTCAATATTTTATTAAATTAAATCAATTATGCTGGCGCCCATATATCCATATCTTTATGATATATTTATTTGATGATGCTCCACCTATCCAATCCACTAATCCACCTATAACCTGCCTTAATCTCAAGATGGAGGGAGTCCCCATTTTATCATATTCAAGTTAAGCCAAGGCACAAATAGATTATATACGAAAGTACTTTTGTTCATCGTAATGTGTTAGCTACAGCATGTATAAAATGGTAACCATGGTAATGGTAAGAATAAGGTAACCAAAGAGCTAGTTAAATTTCCTTATTCTAGAACGGAAATAAATAACGTTTGCAAACTTGATCTCCGCTTTATACGAATACATATATGCATATGGAAACCAGATCAGCGATTATAAAACTGTTAATTGGATTTTAGAACCTAGACACTCAATCTCAATGAACAATTTCTGTTTTATTGATGATGTATAACATTTTCCATCACTAATTTATAAAACTTAAAGTCCTATTATTAAGCGTGGGTAACAGTTATAGAACATTAATATTACCGTAAGAGAGCTTAAGTGGAGAGTAAAGAGTTTCCAACATCTTTATTTTGCTGTTCTTATAGACCCGAAGGTTCTAATATTGAAATTACCAGCAGTTTTTGGTAATCTCTATAACACTTGTACAATAATGTAATAACGCTTTTTATAATAACTCATTTGGTAACTACTCAATGCTTTTATAAACGTTGTGGTTACTCCTACAAAACAGATTTTTCAAAGTTGCAGAAAAAATTATATTACCTAATATTAAATCTTTGACTGTTGTATGACTGTTTCACACTCACACTCTTACAATATATTTATGGCTTTCGCGATTTTTCCACATGCTTATGTTATGCTTTATCATTCTTTTTTTATAGATGCTGTTGATATCTTAATTTAGAGCTTCGTTAACAATTCTTTACTAATGATCAAATAAAATTATAATATAGTGCTCGTCCAAATTTCTTATGTAAAGATTATTTTCATTATGAAATTAGATGTTAGGTTGGAAAATTAAAGCTCTTGGAAAATAAGTCAAATTTATAAAACCTTTGCAAAATATTGCAAAATTTATCAAAAAGAATAGAAGTGTTTTTACTTTGCTTGAAGAAAAATCTTGATTAATTAAACCAGTAGTATCAAGTAATAGTTAAAAATGACAGTTTTTAAATAAAAGTTGGTAAAAACCATATTGTCGCAAGTTGTTCCAAAATAAACTTCACAGTTATAGCTTACTAAAATAGCAGATTTGATTAAGCACCTAGAGCAATTTTATGCAGCTCTTAGAGGACTTGAGTATCGTTAGAAGGTGTAATCATGATATATCTTGTAGTCGTTTAAAACGTACATAATTCACAATTATAAATCAGTGTGTTATAGTGTTATAAGTGTTATAAAACAATTACCAGCAAATAATAGTCTATGAAGGTGTTTGTTGTAACTAAAAATGTATTGAAGAAATGTAATTGTTATTATCAAGATATTTATACACCATTACATGATAGTGTTATAAAGTGGTAACAGTAACGCTTATAGAACTAGTGTTGTAAAAACTTAACTACTAAGGACTATATAGGAACAGTCAAGTTGCTATTGTTAATTAAGGGTCTCTTAAAACCTCAATAGATCTCACAAACTTTCTGGAAAACATTATAACTGTTTTATAGGAAAGTATCGACACCTAAAGATCACGAAATGTTCATTATAATGGTGTAAGGTATAAGGGTGTATCTATAGAACGTGCCCATAGTAACCTTGACCTAGCTGACCGGATCCAGTCTGGTGATCATCACATTGCGCCAGTTTTCAGAAACATCTGTACTTCATTATGCATGTAAAGATAAATTATGATTGTTGACTAGAATTTTATAAAGATCTGGTGTGACGTTGATACGAAAATTAACATTTCTTGTCAAATACGCATGCATGGACGCACACAACTCCAAAAATTTAGTGTTGGAACTGGAATTTAAATCATGTTTGTGCTTTAAGGTGGATTCCATCTCTAGACAGGCCGGAATGGAAAATTCATCTCTCAGAATTTGATTAAATTTGAGTATGTTATACAGGATAAAAATTAAGGACCCCATATTTTTCTTGTTTTCTGAAAAAATTCCAAAGTTTTTCCAAAAACTGTAGTTATTTTCAAGCTCGAACATTTTAATAGGAATATCTTGAGAACTACTACAGATATTTAAATGCAGTTTTTTTTTTGTCTGAAAAATTTAAATTTAAATTGTACTACATCTTTGGATTTATCAAAAATGATATCATAAAAAGGTTTTATGTTTCTAATGATGAGGAACTTAAGTTTGATCATACTTTAATGAAACACCGTGCAAAAGAGCATAAAAAATTAAAAAAACAAAGTTGGAAATTGTGCTTTTACATACTCAAAGTAGATGATGTTTTGCACCTCCTGGTAAAAAATTAGAAAATTCTTTAATGGCGTTTTTGAGAAAAAAATATTTATTGTAATAAAATATTTTGCCCCACTGACACACATCATTATCTAATACAATTCATATGAAAGAAAATAATGCTTTTCAGACAAAAAAAACTGTATTCAAATATCTGTAGTAGTTCTCAAGATTTAACTGTGAGAAAATGTTCGACTTCGGAAAAAATTGGCAGTGTTAGAAAAACTATGGCCCCTTATATGTCAGAAATGAATTTTTTTCAGAAAAAAGGAAAAATATGGGGTCTTTAGTTTATTACCGTCTATAACATACTGAAATTTTATTAAATTCCAAGAGATGAGTTTGTCAGATTTCTATTTGCCTGCCTGAGTTGATATGGAATTACCCTTAAATAATAATATCTAAGTTAATTCATGCGATGAGGAGTTGTCTGGTAGGGGTGCGACCTGATTATTTGAAATCTTTAGCCAATCCTGCTAGTAGTTATGTGATGCCTATATATTTCGATCCAAGTCGGTTTTGGATCGATTTGGGTCGGATCGGATATCTTCTATATTAAAAATCTAATAATGCTTAATATACAATATATTGCCAAAATTTGAAGATGCAGTTTGTATCCAAAGAGAAATGGTAACAATAATAATTATAATAATGTTAATAATTGCTACAAGGATCGACCAAATGATCATAGTTACCGGTGCCACTGAGGTACGAAGAATGCTCCACCATTCCGATTCCTCGCCCAAAAAGAAATAAATAAAAATAAAATAATTGCTACTACCTGCTGGTAGTGGGTGATTATATTTCCCAATCTTTCTCCAATTTTGACTTTTTTTCAAAGGGTAATACATCGAGTAATACCTTATTTGAAAAGTGATAATAAAGATGGTATTACTCTTATGGGACATGTGGTGGCCTATTAAATTTTGGAACGTGGTTAACTTAATAATCCGCCATCTTTCTTTGGAAAATGGCAGTACCTTTAAGCCTTGGCAATTTTAGCAATTATAGTATTATAAGATCTTTAAATAAGATGTCATTTGACTCCCTTTCCTATTTAATAAAAGTTTAATATGTTATATAGCGTCCAGTCGCTATTTTGGAAAGCAACTTTTCCATTTAAAAATTGTAGTTATTTCATCTCCTATGTTATTGTTCCGAATTTCTCCAAGATCTCCAAAATAAATTTTAAAGTTTGCAGGAAATAGGAGACTTTTGATCTGCACCATATATGAAATTGCATATGTTATATGGCGGATTCGACAGAGCATCTTTATGAAATTTTAAACATAAAATATATAGTTTCAAAACGTATACAACGACTTCACATAATAATTTTATTTATCCACAGTCACTATATAATAAGGTAATAATTGAACTCCTTGCCAACGTATAATGTGGTTTATAAAACTCTAGGGTTTCTATACATAAAACACATGGAATTATAATGATTGTTGAACACACTAGCAACCAGTAAAGCAAAGGTACTACGACAAATGGAACACGAATAATGATTTTCAAGGTAACATCCGCCGTCGCAGTAAAATGTCAAATAATTTTTTGATAAAATTCGGCAATTCTGATTCTAAATGAGTGTGATTGTGGATAAAACATTGTATTGCATACGGGTTTTAGATGCATTTTATTCACTTAAGAAAATTAAACGCTCGAGCAAGCTCTCGCGTTTAAACATTCTTACGTGAATAAAATGCTATCTAAAACCCTTATACAATAAATTACTATTATTTGGTTGCATCTATGAAATAAAGAATAATTTGTAGTTGCGTATTTTACAATAGTGTATAGGTACTTAAACAATCTAAGGAAATCTAGAAATAAAACGAACAAAAGGTTTCTTGTACTTTTTTGGGGGGGGTTTTTGTATTATATAATATCATAATATTAACATTAAATTCTTATGTTATGAAGCATAAAATTCGAGAAACAAAGATCCGACATACATTCGCATATAATATCTGTACGTCGCTAACCTTTGTATGTCGGATAAAAACGGAGATGTCTTCAAATATTGGATAAAAATTCAGATTTGATGTTGGGTAGCATTTCTGTATCAGATAAAAATTATTAAATTTTAGTGTTATTAGTCTTAAATTAATGTTTTAAAATATAAAATCAAATTGGTCTACACAAATGTATTCTATTTAATTAGAATACTCACAACTACTAATTACTTCGTTTTTGTCCTAATTTAGCGAAAAGTTATTTAAAATCGTACAGTTTGTCTACCAAATTATACAAAGCTTTTAGGACATTTATCTTCAAATTTCTTTGGGCGGTTTTGTCCTAAAAGTTGTGACTCGCCATTATCGTACAAATCTGTAGGATGTATTACTATGAGTTCGCGGACTTGTTTAAAATATAGAACTTGTTATTAAAATGTTTGTAAAGTAAATAAACGAGAAAGAAACGTACAATCCCTTTATTCCCCTGAAATTACCGAAACACTCAAAGCTTGCCACGTTTATACAAAAGCTGAGAAGCAGTTAATCGTTTGACTTTAAAGATATTTCTATAGTACTTATCTCAGTTATTAATTTGGATTTTTTATTAGTATACTTTGCTATAACACCAATAGAAAAATATGGAAACTATATCTGCTGCGGTACCACAGGACTGATATTCTCTGCAAAACAAATTTAGTAATAAAAATCTCCTTTCTTTTTTCCACCTTTCGTCTCCTTTTTTCTGCAAATACATCTTTAAATTAGATTTTCCCAAAAACCATTTAAGCCAATGGTAAAAAAAGCAATAAAACATCAAATATATGTTTTTAGGCCCTTCATTAAAAAATTGTAAGAAAAACAGTGATACCGCCTATTATTTCGAAGATACAGAAAACCACAAGAGTTTAGTGTCTCTAGAAAAATTTTTTAGAAGTATGCAGTACAACATTTTAAAACAGACCTTAAAAACACACACACAGGACCGCGCGCGCGCACTGAGGAACACACATAAAGAGCTATACAAAAGCTAGGGATATCCAAAAATTAGAAATAAGCAGATAGATTTAAACAATCTCATAAATCAACACAATTTTATGAAACTTTCGAAAATAAATTTTAATCTCTAGATATCAATGCCAGACAGTGTGGTCGTGTTGTAGAAGAAGGGTTCGTAGAGTTAGAAATACAGATTCAGCACGGGGATTATGTACCCCGTGGTACATAGTCATGTAAATGGTTTTGCGCATTTATTTTATATAATAGTGTATATCTGCAATTATGTATTAGAATTGTGTATTGCGTCTTAGCGGTGGGATTAATATAAAGTTTTTGGTTGGTATTTATTAAGTATTTAAAAAAAATCGTTGTCGAATAAAATAATCATAGCGAATTCCACAAATATTTATCTGTTTTATCAATACGCTTACTACTATCGAATGCAAAAGTTCTGAGCCCTGAATTTGAATGCGCTTAGCAAAACGACTAACGGCTCAAATTAATTCAAACAAAAACAGTTAGATAGAAAATTTATTTTTGTATAAGATAGTAAATTTATAAAATTATCTCATTTTCGGTTTTTCAGCTTTCGCAAATTATGTTACAAAAAGTTCGTTTTTTGGCGTAAAGCGTGTCTTTAATAATTAATATTTTAATTACTGCTCGGCAGAATTAAATGTAATATTATTTGCAAGTAACTAGTAGTGTTTTGTGTATGTGAAAATTTTGTAATTTGATATCTGAATTAATTAAAAATAATTCTTTAAATAATTAGTTATTAATTAATTTGTCAATATTTTCAAAATTTCTTAACGTATTTGTTGTTTTTTGTAAAAAAAATGATCTTGATTAAGACACCAGAAGACCAGAATACATTACCCTCTATTTCATAGAATAACTTGAGAAATAATACAGATATCAAATTACCAAATACAAATATGCAACACTATTAGCTACTTGCGTATAAATTTACACTTAATTCTGTCAAGTAGTTATTGATAGATTAATTATTAAAGACACTATCTACGTCAAAACTGCCCCTCCCCCAAAAAAACGGATTGTTGTAACATAATCTATAAAATAGATTGAGCAGTTAGTTTTTTTTTCTATACGCATTCAAACTCAAGGCTCAGAACTTTTGCATTCAATAGTGTGTTTGCGAGTGCTTACTGTTATGAGTCGTGATGTGACTGACGTTTTTTACAAGGTATGTACTATAGAACAGTGTTGACAAACCTTCCTCTATTCGCCTGTCAAGAATTTACAAATAATATTTATCTAGTGTCGATGTGCCAAATAGTTTTTAATAAATAGAAAAGAAAAAAATTAATAAAATTAATAGCAGAATAAAGCTAGTTATGTTTTTTTGGCAACAGTGTTAATGCCATAAAAACAAATAATTTGTAAACTTTCTCTACAATTTTTTAATTTCTTTGTGACAAGTGACACAATATCGTAATAAAAAGTTGTATGTGGTTCCATTTAAAAAGTGCAATGATGTCACTACGTGCGTCGTCATGATCTGTCACAAATAGTTTGTTTTTTAAAATGAAGTTTTTTTTATTTTCTGAGTTGCCTGTTTTAGTGTGTTTTGATATTATCACAAGAAGTTGCAATAAATGTTTGTATCGAAGTTACTTTATTTTATTTCTGTGTGAGAGCAATTAAATATATCAGACATTGCAATCCGTGGCCGTCCGGATAAGCCGCTGACTCAAGCAAGCGTAATCGTTCCTTTAGTCATCTTTAGCATACCCTTATCGTTCCTTTTTTCCTGAGACTTCACTGCCTGTAAACTTGCGAACCTCATCTAAGAATCCGAACTGTCCTCCGATACATCTATCACCTTCTATCCGTTCCTATTCCTTTACCCGCACGCTGAGTTTGCTATTTAATACGCTGCAATTAAGGATGGAAAGAATCGAGAATTCTAAGCACGAGCCATTTACAATGTGTCGATTAGGAAAAAAATGACATTTTTGGTTAGTGTGTTTCTTGTGAAACAAAATGTTGCTATTGCATATTGTAACGAAAAACCGTGAATAATGTATAAACGTATGAAATTATAAAATTCTATTGCTGTAAATTATTTCTGCCAGTAAAATTCTCGTAGGTGCCACCCTTGGCACGCATGCCATGGGTTTGCTATGCCTACTTTAGAATAACACTGGAAATACCTATTAGCATAAGAGTTAAACATAATTTTGGTTGCTAGAGTGGCTCTGAGTTTGATCATCTTTTAAAGTTATTTATTTGTAATTCGTAGATTTCTTTTTTATATTGTTTCTACGCTGTAGGTATATATTTCATTAAAATGGTATCAACAATTATTTTATATTTGTTCAGTGCAAATGTGCATATCAGCGTATGTTTAAATGACTGAATCTCCGGAACCATAATTTGACTTGACTTGATTATCGATTTAACAGCACTTTGTCTTGTCTGTGTTCTGCGTTGCATTTTTCCACAACAGGAGGCGCGATGGTTCGAACAACATTTTTCTCGGACTCTAATATCATTTTTGTGCATTTCTTTTTGTTCTCAATTGAGTCTTTCAAATATCCTTCCGCCACAGAAGAACTTTTCCATCCTCCATGTCTTTTAATTCTTACCAAGTCCGCACCGGCGTCTGCTAGCATACTTGCGGAAGTACGTCGGAAGCAGTGCCCAGTATATTGCTGTGGATTTGGCAACTTCAAAAATGTAGCTATCTGAGACGGTATTTTCGCTATTGAATGCACCCCGATATGCTGAACGGTACATTTATTAGCTTTATAATATATGAATAATTTGTCGTGATTAACATGTTTTGGACGCAATGCCCGATACTTCCTATACAAGTGAATAGGATTTATACCATCCATTTCGTTAGTTATCGTAAACACTCTCTTCTGGTTTGTTTTTGTATCCGGTATTGTTACGATAAGAACTTCATTGTGATCCTTAATGTCATATATAGATACATTGTACAATTCTTCTCGTCTACAAGCTCCACATATTCCAAATAACATGACAACCTACGAATTTAAGCTATTCGTATAAAAAAAATAGTTAAAATGTAAATTGCAATACCTTGATAAGAAGATACGTTTCATCTCTAGCTTCGGTCATGAATTTATTTCTCCTCTATCCAAAATTAGCGATTTTTTAGCTTCGTACCCAACCGATTGTTGTTTCAAAAACGCCTTCAATTTAAAAAACTTTCCAATATCAGTATCCTCTTTGGCACGTAGTGTCGACTTTAACATTGAATACTTGGACCAAAGTGAAGAACATTTGCGCGATTTTGACTATAATAAGATAGCGATCATAATGTTTATTTTAATTTTACGCTTTTTACCTACTTTATTAGAAAAATAAACCAAGAGGATATCTTCATTTACAGTCGAAATATTCCGTCCCTTCTTCCACTCACAGAACAACTCGTATTCTTTTTCATATTGATTTCTGGACTTACTGGGCATTAAATTTTTCTTCACCTGATCAGCTTCATCCCGAATATCTTGTGGAATGCAATTTGTTTCCATTTTTTAAAGGCACAATATAGGAAATCGTAATATACCAAAAACGTGGCGTGGTTTCAATTCGTTTGACGTTTGTAAACAGTTCCATTGCTATAGAAATTACTCAACGCGCACTTTAATTATTACAGATTACTTATAAATCTCAAATTTTTGATTCGTACTAATTCAATACGGTAACAGTCCAGTATGAAATAAAGTTTTGTATTTACTTCGAACGAAAAGTGTCTTTAAAGTATTCACAAGTAATTTCAGCCTCGGCTAAACACCTCGGCCGAAAACAACTTATTCATACTTTAAAGATTCACTTTTCGTCCTTGATAAATAAATAACTATTAACTAAAATTTAAAACATTTTATATTTCAAATAATTAATAATATTATAAATATTGCAAGTGGTGACATCTATGGCGTTTAAATACAACTACTGATCGTGAGAAATCATTCCTCACGGTCCTTACCGTTGAGTTTGGAGATTGTTTGCAATTGATCGTTTTCACGGTTACTAGATTGTGCGGAATGTGTAACTTTCTATGGTGGTCGTAGATAAAAGATATTATCTTATAAAATCATTAAAAACTGTTATTAAATAAATAAAAAGTTGTGCTACAAATTATTTCAGTTCAACAAACTACAAACTTAGCATTATCTCATTCTAAAAGGGAATTATTTACACAGCTTTGATCAGGTATTGACCCAAATATTCTTTATTAAATTGTAAGGTTGTAAACAAAACGTGCTTTATTCCAAGTTCAACAAACTTCCTACATCAACATTTTGTGTGAATGTGGTAATTGTAAAAAGAATTCAATTTTACGCGTAAACGATATACGATACGATAATATATTATTAAGGTTTGTTGTTGTGATAGATGAGATGCATCTGCCGAAAAAGCCAATTACGGGACTAACTACTATTATTAACGCGGCAAAATGATGCTAAAGTTTCCAACTTTATTATTTTTTTCTGAAAAAGTAGTACGTTCTAGAACAAAGTCGTATGGGACTTTTTTGTTCCTTTTGATGTCTTCTATCACCCTTTAAAACTAATGCGCTCTAACCCCAGCCACCCTGTATAACTGTAGAGATGGATTAAAAATAAATACTTAATATAAATTCCTTGCTTTTATATGTGAAAGGATTTTAGGTTAAATCGACTACACACATCTAATTTGCAAATTAAATGCACTGTTTACTATTTTTAGTAGCAAATCTATGGAGATTTGTTATAGTTTTTATCAAAGCCAGGTATAATAAATGAGCCTCAAATCAAAATGGACAAAATGTGCGGTATGTTGTCGATAACAGAATTAAAAACAAAACTAAAAGCAACTCAAAAATACTACAGATAATTCAAATTAATGGCATCCTAACTCTATTATCTGTGACGTGCAACCTACTTTTGGCATTGGAAAATAAAACGTTTGCGCTTCGACGTACGGGTATATGTTATATTTTAAAATGTATTATCTGTTTTAATAATTAAACAAAATGTAAGTTACTTTGGGAAATATAGTATACTATTTGAATTGTAAATATTATTATTACCCTTTTACATATAACAAAAAATAAGTATTCATATTTTCAAACCCTTTCATTAAGTAAATAAGACTATTGAAAAAATATTTGATTAGAGGTTAGGTTGTACAATTTTATTTTTCTTGTTTTAGTTTACTCTCTACAGTTAATTTACAGTAAAAAAAGGCAAGATTTGTATATAGTCACTATCAGCTAATTTAAATTGTCGTTACATCCGTCATTAAGCTAAGGGTGTGGACATGCGGAAGCTGCTCGTGGTGGTCGCGATTGCGGTCGCTACATCGCATGTAAAACAATCCTGCTTATTTAAGTGTAACTGTACATGCCTAGAATTCTAACAGCAGTTCACCCTAGCGGTTTAAATCGAGGTCTGGTGCGATGCAGAACTCGATACAGGAAAGTTTGACAATTTTTGAATGTGCTAAATCATTCAATTTATGTATATATGGAATATTTCCGGATGGCTTGAAGGATAGCATCACTGTCATTACTATCGCTTGAGCACAAACTTCAGTATCTATATTCTCTTATAATAGCATAGCCGTGTACGGCTACGCAAACAGAGAAGGGAACGACAAAACAGGAGTTGATGTTATAATCAACGAACAGGACATACCGACTGAAACGGTTCCGTTAAATTGGCTGGTACTATGTTTCTTTTTTAACAACAAAATAAGTAAACGTAACTGAAAGTAACACAGTAGGAAAAAACGCGTCAATCCACCGAGACAATATATGGATAGGATAAATCGCTTTGGTACGTCCACTCGTCATGGATATACACCTCGACCACAACTGCAGCCTCTACCGCAATCAGCGTAGCACCTTCGACATGTCTGTATACCTATTATACGAGGGTAAATCAAATATAAACGGTAATTTTGCTATTCCGCTTAGAATGCAGTTCCGAGGTAGCTGATGTTGTGTGGTGTAGATGTTTGGTTTATGAGGACTGGGGAGCCGGCCGGGTTCGCGCACATCCTTGGCTTTGTCGTCAGTACAGCCATCACCGAGCAAGAGGTACATTCGTCTCTTGCGCAACGGATTATCATAAAGTTTTTAACAAATGAAGGCGTTAAACCGTCAGAAATCTTAACTCGTTTGAAGGCACAGTTTGGGGGCAGTACACTGTTTTAGAATCGTGTGAATACGTGGGCGAGAGAATTTAAGGGCGGACGAGAACGTGTTGAAAGTCATGATCGACGCCCAAGGACAAGCCTTACAGATGACAATACCTGTACCGTTGGAGAGCTTATTGAACGTGATCGCGGTTAACCGTGGAAGAAATTTCATCAGAAGAGGGTATCAGCTATCGAAGTGTTCAATCCATTATAACTGATCAACTTGGTTTTCGAAAAATTAGTGCTCGATGGGTTCCGTGGTTGTTGACCGGAAACCAAAAACAGGTTATGTCGGAGATCGCTGAAAGGCTTCTGAATCGATTTCTGCGAGAAGGGGAGGCCTTTTTGCAGAGCATCGTCACATGTGATGAAACGTGGGTACATCACTACACCCCCAAATCTAAAATGGCAAGTAAGGACTGGCGAAGAAACAATTAAGGTTGCCCAGTGAAGGCCAAAACTCGGCACTCAACTGGAAAAGTCCTTGCAACGATTTTTTTGACTCTAGGGGAATTTTACTGACCGATTGCGAATGCGGCTTACTACTGCCAGTTGTTACGGTCGGCAAAAGCCGCCTATCGAAACAAACGACAAGGCATGCCCATCGGAGATGTCATTCTCCTCCATAACAACGCCAGGCCTTACACCGCGGCCTTGACAAGGAATACACTGGAAGAAATGGGCTGGGAAACCCTCGAGCACCCTCCTTATAGCCCTGACTTGTCCCCCTGTGACTATTTTTTGTTCGTGCCTATGAAGGAATCACTGGATGGGAGGAAAACGATTTGGAAGCAATGAAGAAGTCGAAGAGCACGTGCGCAATTGGCTTACAACTCGCCCTCAAACTTTCTATAACCAGGGAATACTGAAACTTCCAAATCGGTGGCAAAAGTGTGTAGATCACGCAGGAGACTATATCGAAAAATGTTAAAACAATGATTTGTGTATGATGTTATTCAATAAATGATGAAAAAAATTACCGTTTATATTTGATTTACCCGTAAATAAAGCTGATTGGTATAATAATACTTGTCTACTTTCGTAGAAAGCATTTTATTCGCCCTCTTACAAATCAGTGTTTTCTGAACTGGGCTAGGTTTTATTAATTTGTAGCTCGGGATCAACTAATCACAGGTCAACAGCTATACAAGTAGAAAATCGACCTCTTGATATCTACGAGCTATTGAAGGTCAACACATTATTATGAATTCAATAGCGAAACAACCAAGACAATGTTTGTTTTCAATTGTAATAAATCACAGCTTAAAAATTCATTATATGCTTCAATAATTGAAAACGGTAGCTGTAGAAATATTTCAAACAAAAATAGATGTCTTTATGCAAATTCCATTAAGATCAGTTAGATGAGCATTCGCATTTTTTACCTATGTATGTATTTACTAAGTGCATAATAATCTTCTTTAGCACCTGGCATCTGGCTACTACAATTAAGGCAGTAAGCTATTCACTGAAGAGCTGTGAAGCTGTAGCAAGTGAAGTGCTTACCTTATCCTTCATTTGATATATCCTTTCAATTATACTTTATTGGTATACATTCTAGATACATAGATATCTCGGACTGCTAGTCATAGAGCCCTCCTGAAAAAGAGCTCTTAATTCGGTAATCCACCATTCCCGCTCATTATATTTGTAATGATAAACTTAAATCTTAGTCAGCTAAAGTAAACTTGTAAAGATTCTTTAAAATACGTCTTCAACCGGTCTTCGCGCTTTATAAGCAAGTGCAGTAACGTCTAGATCAAGGGTGGGCAAACTTAATACTGGTATGATCGACATTAATCTTTCTTATTTATACGCGATCGACTTCGAAAAATGGGTTAAATTAAAAACAAATACAAATTTAATTAAGGTCTTTATTGATAATAATATATTAAATACATTGGGCCGTATTCTCATGCCACTATTAAAGGTGTATTTAACTAAAGTTATGATTAAGATCAACAAGAAAAGAGATAGCTTTACCTAATTCTAGTAGGTGGAAAAAAGGTTAGAACTGGTCGCCATGGTAATTAAACATGCTATTAACTTAATAGTGGGATGTGAATACGGCCCATTGTATTTACTATTTTGTGCAATGTACTTTATTGATAAATATTTTGGATTAATTTTTTGATGTAGATGCATGACATTCCATTTCATCAACAAGTCTTGTAAAGTTAGGTTTGTAATCACTGATGCACAATCGAATAGATGCCATTAAGTGGTCATCAGTCAGAGAACTCCTAAATTGCGATTTGATGTTTTTCATTTGGGAAAGCGCTGCTTCACATAGATAAGTGGAACCAAAAAATGCAAATATCCTCATTGCCACCGATCTCAATAATGGATATTTTTCTTCTGGTAATAAATTCCAAAAATAATTTTCATTTGCACGTGCTTTCAGAATTATATCTGATTGTATTGTTGAAATTTTTAACTCTAGATCCGATGAATCCAATTGAAAAGTATGAACTAGATTTGATGAAATATCCTCGTTATCGAATTCTGCAAAAGGAAATGAAATAAATTCAAAAATCGGTTGAAGATTATTGAGATTTGCAAATCGGCTCTCAAATTCTTGATTAAAATTTTCCAGTTCAGAACAAAACATTTCAATATTACATTTACCAGTAAGTTTAATATGTTTTTCTAAATATGGAAAATATTTAAAATTTTGCCATTTTAATTGTGAAGCAAAAAGTTTTAATTTTGCTTTAAAAGCATTTATATGCTATTATAATATTTTTTCCTTGTAATTGTAAATTAAGCGAGTTGTAATGGCCCATAAAATCCGTAAGAAATGCTTCCAATTGTTCATGTTTTTCTCCCAATGTGTTCAAAAATGCAATAATTTCAGGCAAAAGATTTAGAAATCTTTCCAAAATGCTTCCTCGGCTGACCCACCTAACATGACAAACAAGAAGTAAATCTTCATATTCCGAGTCATCGTCTTCAAGTTGACTACGGAATAGACGCCTCCTTAAACTTCGCGCTCTTATTGAATCAGCAATTTGCCACATCCATAATATCATTAACATCCAATATTTTTCCACATAAGGCATTATTATGAATTATGCAATGAAATGATATGAAATCAGGAAACTGTTCATTTTGTTTGCAAAGGGCCAAATCTAAAAATCCATGTTTAATTTTAAATTCATGTTTCATCGTCTGCTAAATTTTTAGTACACATTTTAAATTAAAAGATTTGAAATTAACCTAGTAAATTATTTAAAATGTCTGCGATCGACTGTCGAACTGTTCGCGATCGACGGGTCGATCGCGATCGACCGTTTGCCCACCCCTAGTCTAGATACAGATTCTTCTTCATTCTATCAGTTTTGCTGTTTATTTAACCTTGCACAATACATAGATTTATAGTTAGACTGAAATGCTGTGGCGAACTACCTGCTCGATGATTAAAAGGGCGAAGGGTCATTAAACCTATCAGGAAATTCTTTAATTGTTATTCCATGGGCGTACCATTTAAAAATCTTCTAACATACATAACTAAAGTAATTATAGTTAATGAGTAGTGTAACTTGGTTTACTAATGCTTTTTTAAACTGCCTCAATTTTGACAAAAGGGTAATTCCAGTAAAATATAAACCTGGGCACCAAAAATTCAAATTTAACAAACTGGTGTAAAACTTCAGCAAATACCTACAACATTGCAGGTTCTAAAATTGGCAGCTGTGTTAGTGTAAATATTAGCTGTTGGTTGCTCAAATGACACCTAGGCAAACGAGTGGGTTGTAACAGGTGGAAAAGTGTTGTTAAAAGTATAAACTGCTAAAAAATTAAGTTATTTCCTTTAAAACCAAGAATTAAATTATTCTGTATTTAATTGAAGTATTATTGCGTATACAGCCAAAATGATATCTTGAACAATTAATATCTATATCAATAGAAATCTCGAAAAATTTAAATAAATTTTATTAAAAAATTTGGTTGAATAAAATATGAATTTGTATGTTATGGTAGTCACGTCAGTATTGTAATGTAATTTTATGGAACTGTTATTGTACTACAGAAACTTTTCAAAGTAATTTTATAAGATTGTATATTAGCAAATATATTTCCAACATATAAATAATAATAAACAAATAAATTTAAACTATTCAAAAGCTACAAAGTTAAGAGGATTAAAGTAAGATAAAACGCAACTCAAACTAGCAGATAGCTCGCCACAACATTTCAATCGAACTATAACAATATTAATTTTAGTCTTTCTTTTATTAGGTACAACAACATGATTTTTACTGACTTTGTATAACTAGATCCACTTTTGGTACGTTCTCAGTAGTCCCGCTTGATCCTGCTAAATTACAGAAGTATTTATAATTTCCTTATTTACCTTTCTGTTTGCCAAATTGTTCATTTCTGTTAATTGTAAGCTGATATTGTTATTTTGGCTTTCCCTGTCGTGCGTTAATAGGCATAGCATTGAGTTAACAAACATTCACAGACACAGAGACAGAAACAAAAAATGTCCGTTCATGTTGTTGTGTCAACATGTGTGTTGCTCTGCATAAAATTAAAGTTTGTCAGGTATGTATAAATGTTAATTTATAAAAAGTAGGTATACCATGAGAGAAATTAAACAAGATTAAATAATTCAAATCGAAATCAAAAATGAAATTTTTTAAATGAAATTATAATTACATAATGACTACAAATCCTTTAACAAAAAAAAATAGATGGATGTTATGAGGAAGTAATATTAAAACAAAAGTGTAAGGGATTAGAAAGAAAAGCTAAGAGAAATAATATTGTAATTTTCGATGTCTAAATAGAAGAAGAGGATATTCTGGAAAAGACCATGTTAACATTTTAAATGGAAATCTTGGATGTGATATAAGAAGTCAAGACATGAATAATATACAATATAATATATACTCTTGTATTATTTGATTTGGGTAGATCTGGACAAATAAAAAAAAATTGTTTGTAGTTGTTTATTTCTTTTTTCAGACAAGATTATTTTTTTAAATATAAGAAAAATCATTTCTAAAACAAAATAAAGTAGCAAAAATAGTTTTGTGTTATTTATTATTGAGTTTTCCTCGTATAATATAAAAATGTATTTAAAATGTTTACAATAATATTTACAAGCTGGTCTGAGCATATAACATCGTTATTTTAACACAAAAACAAAAAAATACCCCCGATGGGCGACATTTATAACCTCGCTTTTTTGTCACTCTAAATTATACTGGAAATACTATAACTAAGATATACGTCGCGCGATGGACGTCACTGAACCTCAATAAAATTCTCAATAAAAGCGATACTTACAGTAATTGCTCATAATACGATACTCACTAAACTAAATGCTCCGGCTGAGATCTCTGAATATGCAAATTTAAATGCAGGCGTGGGCGTTAATTTCAAAAGCTTCTGATTAATTAATGGAATCAAGAACAAATAAAAAAACACGTTGAGCGTCACCAAATTGATAAAAAAATCTAGGAATTTCAATTTGGAAAAATTCCTTTTTTAAAATTGACGTTAGTTTAATCAAATACATATATCAATCGATACTACTGAATTTTAATAAAAGACAAAAAAATAAAATATCAGCAATTTGTTGGGTCAAACCATATCATACGATAAATTAATTTGAAATCTGTATATTGAAAAATAAAAGAACAAATTGAAATAATAAAAAAATTTAAAAAATACGAAATTATTATTATCAAAAAACTATCATACAAAAAGTAGTTTAAATTTTGGGATTCCAAATACATTACAAAATAAACTTAATTAAAAAATTTTATACCTTACATTTTCAATAATCCATCAAAGTTCAAGATTTCGTATACAAATGACTTCATACACTAGAAACAACAATGACCGTACACAAAACACAATCACAAACTGCTGACCAGGAAAACTAATACGGGAGCAATCTTCTGAATTCTAAACTATTATTATTTTTCTCGAATAACGACGAACTTCAACATACGATAATTTCCCATAACTCATAATATCAACACAATCATAACTGGAACGGTAATTATTTTATTTGCACTAGCTTCCGACCGGAACAAATTTTCAAAAATTTTAACGGTAACTATACTAAACAAACTGTATACTTAAAGATTACTTAATAAATTCCTTTTTTGGGTCTATTTCCAAACAACGGAATCGGTACGATACAATACTAACTTAGATTGAGGCATTAACAATAGTAGGGAATATTTTGTCAAATTCTCCAATTCCGAACTAAATATTTATTAATTAGGGCGTACATTCATCGTAACGACTCTCTTTGTATCACTGGAGCACGAAGAGCCCGGAAATGCCTTACGGCAACAGCCTTCTCGATGGTGGTCTATTACAAACTTTTGAACTAAAAATACTTCAACTAGAACTCTAATTACGGAATAATCCTTCACTGAAATAATTTTATTTGATAAGAATACGAGAACTAGAATTCTGGGGCAAGCCCGCTAACTTGAGGTAAAACAACCAGTGTCCGAACGGACAACACTTCAGGGTACAAGAATCGCTGTCCGAATCTCTTCACGGAAAAGGCGCGAGGCCTCCAACGTGGCAAATGCCACTTCGTTCGACTGTGTATTCAACCAGCCCCTATCTTAAACCATCGTCGACTGACTGTAAACTAAAACTATTTTGCGGTGGTACGATTTTTTTGAGGAGGGCGAAATTTTAAACAATCCAATAGAAAAATAGCGGGATTTTTCATCAGCCAATGGGGTATACTTTGGAAAAAAATTTTCGCATACAATTTTAAATTAATTTTAACGTGAAAAATTAATTTTAGAGAAACTGTACATTCAAAGTTAACCAAAAATACCACTTAAATTTCATAATATTTGAACTATTTTCCCAGAATAAAGTATTACCTGTTTTTTGCCAAAAAAAGCAGTTTTTTGCCAAAAAACAGGTTTTTTGGCGATAGTTTTTTCACTATACATACGATTTTCTAAAAATTTTGGTAAAATAGCTCAAATACTATGAGACTTAAGTTGTGTTTTGGTTAACTTTGAATGTACAGTTTCTCTAAAATTATTTTTTCACGTAAAAAATGTTAAATAATTTAATTAATAAACATCGTTTTTTAAAACAAGTTAGGTAAGCAAGTTCTAACATTCCTGGAGTATTAATTTAAAACCAAAGTTATCACATTATTATATTATTTATGGAAAAAACAAAGATTCTTGATCATGCGGTTAAGATTTATGCACCGTATTGGGATGTCTAAATGGCCCCTTTTTAATAATTTTTTTTTAAATTTGGTATAGTTATTTACAATATAAGTAAATCCACTGTGATTATGTTTAGAATGTTTGAATGTACCGTTAAATTTTTTTGGGTACAATTGGACCTTTTAATGTATGTAAGTAGTCAATAATCTGTACCATATTTTTTATTTTTGTGTTTCTAAAATATTAATTATTTTTGTAAAATTAATTATGTTTGTAAGTTATAACAGAGGCGTTTTAGAACTATAATTTAATTATTTCGAATCTTCACAATTTTAAAAGACCCTTGAAGAGTCTGTAGTCTCTTGTTTTACTTAGCTTAGCCGGCGCATTTGAGTAATTCTAGTCAGATATACAACAATACCTTTCATAAAAAATCTAAATTATTTATTCAGAAACAGAAAAATTAAAACAGTTAAAAGAAAAAAGTTGATTCGTAACGGATGACTTTAGCAAAGAAGATCTAGAAAATTTAAGAATCTTAAGGAATCATCAACAGACTGCTCAAACACAAAACTTTGGACAGGAAATAACTAGTGAATAGCAAATCATATTTGGTGGATGAATTTTAGAAGACAACTCGGAAAACTACGAGGAAAGCAGCGGTGAAGAGGAATCTGACGAGAACGAAACCTTGAAGAGACCAAAAAGAAAATTGTGTTCTTTGCATTGGAAGAACTAATGTGTTATAAAGAATGATGTATGAAATGTGTTATAAAGAAACGAAAAAAAACGTCAAATTCAGTCCATTTAGTACCAAAAACAGTAAAAAACCAAAAATAGAGGTTTTGTTTGTGATGCTAAAAACTAAATTGTAATAGAACTAAAATTATATTTTAGCAATTATAAATAAATACAAGCCAACCTCGGTGAATTAATAGATTGTATGTTTGCTTCATAATCTAATGGTCGCAGGTTCGATTCCCAGCCAAGCTGTTAGTTTTTGATTCTTTTCGGTTTGGGTAGATCAGACTGTATTTATTAGAATGGTGTTTATTTGTTGTGAATTTGTAGAAATGGAAATGGACCAGTATATGGAATGATAATGAACCTATTGTTACACCAAAAATTTACAATCTTTAAAATGAGTTTAAAAAAATTGACACTATCAACGACTTTAACATATTTATTTCAATATGAATGTAAGACGTGTAGTAAAAAATATAGATCAATTGCATCTTATGTTAGATAATTTAAACATATAAAATTGAATTTGATAATTCTAACAGAAACGTATCAATTATATCATGTACAGCTATTTCAAATTCCTACTTAATGACACACTATATAATGAAGTACATCTTAACAAAAATTATGGTATAGTAGTTTTTGGGTTATTCCACATCAAGTGATCTAATTTCTGACCATCACCCTCTTTGATTTTCCTGAAATTTACACAATTTAATTGAAATTAAAATTTTCAACGATTGTGATGACATCTTTTGCGAAAATAGAAAAAACTCTGGTATATACCGAAACCTTAAATATGAATATTTTAGATGATGATAAATGTATTAAGGAGTATAAAAATATTTTGAGCTATGATGATAATACTTGATATGCCAATTGAATACACAAGATTACCTAGTAGAGCACGTTTACATAACTTTTGGGTACATAGTAAAGTAAACCGTGAAACTATAAACATGTGTTTCTATATTTTTATACGAAATTATGAAAAAAATAAACAGTACTAACGCCAATAACAAAAAAGGGTCCAAACGCAGCTCCGCAGAATTTCACGCCGGTCATACTAAAGACTGCTTATAAATTAATGATTCGTACTTGAACACCTTCATCTCTTATTGGACTTGTAAAAGAAAATTGTCAAAAAGTAAACCAGTAAATCGTTTTTTCAAGGTTTTACGCACCATTACCGAATGCATAACAAACGATGACGTTACAATTATATCGGTAAAGTAAATTTAATTTCATATAACTACAGAAACGCTAAGCTCATTTCAACAGCGTTTTCCAATGCCACATTTCAAAAGGAATTAATTTCCCGTACCTTACGGACTTTAGGCGCCTCACCCTTGCCGATGCATATTTATAGGAAATATTCAAAGAAGGTGTCTATCAAGATCTAATATTCGTTAATCTAGATTATTACACCAAGATAGAATTACTCTTTCTGTGAACTTTACGAAGGGGTGATTTATATCATGTAGAGATGAGGTTTAAAGGGGATTTTACCCGTCTAAATAAAATCAAAATTACAATTTTGTTTTTCATTTGGTTAACAATGTTACATACCAAATTGATTGGCATACAAAAATTAACATAAAAGCATAAAGGTTACAATAAACCATTTAGAAGTAAAGATGTTTTTATCTTTCAATTTTAATGTTTCAAAAATATAAGTTATGAGAATAAATCATTGTATTGACGTTTAGGGAAATTCCGATTTAAATAAATTTAAAAAAAAACAAAATTTGCAATGAAATCTATAGAAAAAACACCAAACTGTGGCATAAACTTACTAAAACTTACTTCACCCTCACCACACTCTGGACACATGTTTCAACAACTAGGTGCCATCTTCAGCTCAGACGCTGAAAAACTAACTAAAATCTAAAACAATCTAACCATTTATACCTACAGAACTTCACGTTCTCTGGAAAAGCTTTGTTTAAAACGAAATTTCTTCCAAATTAATAATCAGGTTTATTAAAAAATGCAAGAACAACAATGGTTAACAGCTTTTCCCGTTTATAGTTAACCACTTCATGGAAAAATTTGAAAAGATTTAAGTAAATCTTTGGCTTATTTTCCACGTTTGTGGCTTAGGTATGTAGAAGATGTATTTTTGGCAAAAGTAAACGTTCAGTTGAAGATTTCGTGGAATAACTAAATTTTAATTTTCCTACAATCATATTTGCCCATGAAAAGGAAGTTGACGATAAATTACTCTTTTTGGGACAATAAATTAGAATAAGGAATAGGAATAAGTTAGAAATAGACGTCTATGGGAAATCCACTAGTACTAATAGATTTATACCCGAGGACTCCAACCATCCTTTGGAATATAAACTTTCCGCTATAAATTAATTCACAGGTTATTAAATTTTTCCCTTTTGAAATTCAGATACAAAGTGAAATAGTTAGAGCCCACTAAAATTATTGACATTACAGTCTCTAAGTTACAGTTTCTAACAGTTACTATGATGATAGTCTATAATACTATTAGAAAACATAGTAGGTAATAACATTAAGGATAGGATAAGAAATATTGTAAAATTGCCCTTTTATCCATGTAAGATCTCAAGACTATCTTTTCAAAAGTTGGTTTGAAAACAGTAACAATTTCGAATAACAGCCTTAAGAATGTTTTAGGAAAACCAAAGTATCAAGTAGACTATATAGATAAATCAGTAATATATAAAATATCATGTAATAACTGTAATCAAGTATATATATAGGTCAAAAGAAATGTTTGAAGTTTCGGTACAAAGAGCATTAACTGACTTAAAATTTAAAAAACAAGTCTAGCGTCGCCCTTCATATGATTGAACAAGATCATAAGGTAAAAGGCGTAGAATTACCTAATTAAGAATTAATTAATTAAAAATGTAAACAACCCAACAGAACCGTACTGTTTTCAAAGCTTAATTATTAAGAATCAAAAAAGCACTAAGAACTCTGATTTAGGTCCTAATAATTTAAGTCTTTTGTGAATGGAATGGCTCCAGTAATCAGTCAAGCTTGATGGATAGTCAAGCTTGACCGATTACTGGCGAACCGTGAAGTTCTGTAGGTAATATGTGGATATATAAAATTAGGTTGTTTAGATTTTAGTTTAGGTTTTAAGTGTCTGCTGAAGATGATAGCCTAGCTGTTGAAACACGTGTCCAGAGTGATTAAAAGTGTGTGTGGTGAAGTAGCGTGTTAGGAAATTTAAACAAATGTTTCATTCTCCTGATACTGAAGTAGTTAAGTATCAAAAAATGGAAATTGAAAATCAAATCGAATTATAGCATTTGATTATATCGGTGGTCATAATTTTTGACTTAACTTTAAAATGATAGAAAAGCACTAAATTACTTTAAGCAACGCGAGTTTGGGAAAGTATAATATACTTCTATAGTATATGTATAGTAGGGTGGGTCGAAAAAGTTAATTTTTCGAGTATCGAATACTAATAGGGCTCAAAAGTTGCGTATTTGCATGCTAATCAACGAAAACATATTGAAAAAATCATATGTTGGATCTTCAGTTCGCGCAAAGGGCCTAAAGTTTGGAAAAAATGACAAAAAAACACCAAATTTTACCTTTCACTCAAAATATACAGGTAACGTTTTTTTGGCTTTTAATAGTCTCTAAATGCTTCATTTGTGATGCATGATAATAGAAAAAATATTTTAAAAAATCACACACTTCTTATTTTCAGTTCGCTCGTTAGGGCCAGAATTCTCGAACTTTCGTGAAAAATTACCCGTTATAAATTTCGAACCAATTGAACTAGATGAAATTAATGTAAATGAAACTGATCTTAGCAAAGACTAACAGTACATTCTGGATATTTCCAGAGCAATCCAGACATGACAATGTGCTCCAGATCTGGCTGTAAGAGATCCTGGACCTCTCAGTCACTCCTGATGGCTGACATGTGCAAACCGGGTCTTAGGGTTGTTCATTTCCCAAACAAGTCCTACAAACGCACTCAAGATGCTTGTACACTACATTGCGAAGACATATTCTCACGTCTGGTTCGACATTAAGAAATATCAGTCAGTGAAATATGGTCTTAAACATATCTTTAAGGTTGTTCAAACAACGAGACATTTGCCAAACGACATTATAAGAATCATCGACCCAGTAATTGAGAGCAACGCGTTTTTCTGTTAACCAGAGAACATGTTGTTGACTATGATAGTGGATAAGAGACAACATATACGAAAGTTGGGTTACAGGAGGGTACTAAAGGCAAGAACTGAAAATCCGAAGTGGAAGTCTGTTAGTTACAATATAGTTGGGCAAGAACCTAAGAATTGTGGTAACTGTATACAATATATGTAATTAAATGAAAATGTGATTGAATATGTGAATTGTTCAATACGGAGTCCACCAAGGCACTTAGGCAGCCTATAACTAAACATCAACGTCTAAAAAGTAAAAAAAAACAACATGCATGTTACAAATGGTGTTAACCCAACGTTGGTGTTTTTAGAGGCTGTGTTAAGTTTAAAACTTTAGGCTCTAAAATACAGCGAAAAACAATAGGCATTACGTCAAGCAAGTGTTACCGCGTAAAATGGAAATGTTTTATAATTGATAATTTTTCAATTGCTATGATCAAGATGGGCGAATAGAAGTACTTTACTTTCTCAATTAGTAATATGACCTACATCGATGGTTATAAACACTTACATAAAAAGATTTTGTTTGACTAGTAATATCTAAGTGTAAAGTTTCAGAGCCTATTAATAAACATTTAAAACCTGGTACTGTCATCGCTAACATCTATCAAACCGAATATATCTGATTTAGTTAACGTTAATATTCCATTATTATTCTTAGTTTAGCCAGAATTGGATAAAAAAGAAAAATGTGCATTCAACGATGTTCACCCGCCAAATATATCAAAAGCACGACTGATTAAAAAGTTATAGGTTTATAATACGTGTTGCGAAGCAAAACCTAGTTAACTGGTTTTGCTTCACCTCCAAACAATCCTCACTAAGACCTCAAAACGATTAGAGAACTATCGAACTAACTAGAGAACAGATCATGATGACTAACGTTAATAACAAGTTTAGAAAAACGTCAGATGCAGGAACGTCTTCAACACTGCCATTGATTTAAGAATTTAAGATGTTACATTGAAATGTATTTAAAGGTATCTTTAAATTAAAAAACAAAACATTGCCAAAAAATTGTAACAATTTGATTTCTTTTTCTTTAGACTTTACGTCATTTTATTGCAATTAACTGCACTTATTTATGTTCCACAAACAGAATGCCTAGCAGCGATATGCTATTTATAAAAAAGAGGCCGTTGATAATGATAATGTTTCTTTGTTCTACTTTTCATACATTTGGTGTAGATCTGTAGATTGCTTAGTGTATATACAGTAGAAGGAGATAGCATTCATTTCAATTTCAGCGAATGTTGTTCCATGCTGCATCACCAACCAGGCAGATTGAAATTTGTGAGTAGGTCACCTATCGAGGTGGTGACTGAGCGTGAAGTTACTTTACGCGCACAATCTAACTGCGAGTGAGTTAATTCTGACTTAATGACTGACTTATTTATATAAATTAATTTATGAATCAAATCCAGTATTTAAATACACACCATCCATTGTACTTGATATAAACATAGTAAATCTTGACTTTTCTTAAAGTTGCTCGAATAAAACACCTACAAAAAGGAAAACAAAAAGTTCAGGCTTCACACCCTATGTGTAAATTAAGTGTCTATATTCCTCCCATTTTCAAGATGATCATCATAATAATATTGGCGTTATATCTCTTAAACTATCGAATAATATCAGTGTTTTAGAAAATCTAAGAACTAGAAGAAAGTTGCTTGCGTTCTTTAAGTCAGAATCGAAGGAAAATGCGATACGACTCGGTGGCACATTAAGGGGGTGCTTTTGGGACAAAAGCGGGGGCAAGACTTCATATTAGTATTTATCAAGTTTCATTCTGTTAATAAACTGAATAATTATTAAGAAAAACTATTATTATTCTTGAATAGTAGATTACTTAAGAAATAGCAGGTAGGTATGCAATCCCCTTATACAACGCTCACTGTAACACAGGCCATGAACATGCAGTGGGGCATGGGAGTTTGCTTGTGGGATGTTGGGGGGATAGGATTCTTCCTCTGCTCCGGAAATCATCGTACCTACGAAGTACAACGATTATTAAATTTCCCAAACAGCATTTTTAGTCATCGCTACGTACCAGCAACTACCGGTGGAACTATTAAGTTTTAGCCACTAGTCACAGGTACGTAATTGCTACGGTTTTGTTACGTGCCTGGAATGGAAATGGGGAACAATTTTTGGGTAGCAGGTACGTGGCGGCGTAGTAATTGCTACTTTCGTGGAACTTCTTTTCTCTTTGACACATCGTGTCGCGTGGTTGCTCTCTCTTGCTCTTGCAACTTAACAAATATTCTATCATTTTCTATACTATATAATGCTGGATCGTGTCACAAAATGAATTACCAGTTTATTTGTAATACGTACTTAATACAAAGAACGATGAAATGTTTGATTACTTTGTCATTCCAGTACACCAAAATTATAAACCATTGCAACTTTTCTATTAAATATGATGATGATAGATCGAAAAATAACAACTCGCCTTCTTTAAATATATTTTTTAGTAAAACAATGTCTTTAATAAAACATGATAAATATACACGAAATACTTATAAGTTGATACACATGATAGAAACCATTTTTATATTATTCCTGTTATGTTCTTTTATGTGTTTAAATAAAAGATACTCAATTATTGTCATTAATTAACTTTATTAATATTGAGTGAGCAGGGCGAATTACATACACAATGCATAGACTGTAGAAGACGTGTATCCTCCAAGCCGGCTCAAGTGTTACTGACGCTCGCCCAGGGGACGGGCCTGGATTGGTTAGTTACATTACTACAAATAAATGTTGCCAACTTCAAGCTACATACATAACAATCCCTAAGGCACAATTTCGCACCAATTGTCATTTTTATTGAAGGTTATATAGTAAAACATCTATTAACAATCATAACAAATTGCAAATTGATTAATGATTATTGATTAATCCAACATTTTACAAGTAAATATGGAGATGGAGTAGTTTATGAAAAATTACTTTAATGTGATTCTCCTGGGTAGCAAAAACGTAAGTTTTACATTCAATACTACTGTAAGCTTTTAAAAACTTTAAAGTAGCTTCGGGCAAGTTACTGCTACAATCATAATACCACTTTGAAGTTGCAACGACTTTAAAGTAAGTATACTAAGTGGCAATACCGTTCCACATACTTTAGTAGTTACTCAGAAGTAATAAAACTACATAGTTCCAATAAATAGTAGAAACAACTACACAATTACTAAATTATTCCGAATTGAAGAAATTAAACCTATAAAGTCATAAATTTAGTTGCAGTTACGTAACAACTACTCAATCAAAGTTCCGATCTCAGTTTTGCTACTTAAATGCTGCTTGGGTTATTTAATACATTTATAATTAATATTGATTATTAATATATTATATTAATAATATTAATATTAATATTAATTATTAATATTAATATTAATATATTAATATTAATATTAAATTATTAGATTTGAGATTTTTTAATTTTTATTCATTAGAATTTGATTGTTCTTTATTTTTTAGAATAAAATTTATGTTCTTATTATTACAATCCCACATTTTAAAATATTCAAATATGAACTACTAAATGTGAACTTTTTTAGCTTGCTAGAAAACGACCTTTAACGTTTGAAAAGGATATTAGTAAAGTTTGGTAACGTTAATCTTCCACAAAATTTTATTTTGAGAATTACTGTTCAACTTATAATTCCTTATATACAATTGTATATAATTGTATTTTCCATCAATTACTTTTGGTACGAATGTATACCTATATAATTTCTGCAACAGAAATAAGAACATTAATAATAACCTATTTATCTACAAAAATAAATAAACAGCGTTTCCTATTCTATTTTAAATCTTGCCTTTTATCTAGCCGTATTATTTAAATTGCTCAACATTTTCTTGAAATGCTTATTTCTAGAATTCTAACAGGCCGATTTTACCGATTTTATAGCAATGGCACCATTTTCGTTTATACTTTTGCAAATAACGTGTTACAAATGAAAATCTGCACTAACTTTTTTTAATCAAATCACAGATCAGGTTTCCAATTTTCAAATAATAATTTGGAAAAGTATGCTGTGGCTGATTACTGCAAAACAAAAATAAGTGATCTCTCAAATTTATTATAGATAAGTAATCATGCCATTCGAACAAGAAAGGATACGATCGAGCGTGGTATTAAATAAATCTTTTTGTTCTTTTTCGTCATTATTATTGCGTTCAGCCCCGACTAACCACTTTTCTTAATTACACTACCTCGCATGATAATATATATAATATTTATATTATATTATTTAGATTGTTCTTTTTGACCAACCTTGTAATATAAAATGACCAACAGTATAGCTTTTACCTTGTTTCCTGTATTCTTCATGTTTACATGTTCTCTCAAGTTTACAATGGTCTTCCGTGCCCTTTCTCGTTTGGATGGCATTATTACTTAAATTTGAAAGAACACTTATTTCTGTTTCCAGTAATTCACACGTACAGCACACTATTTTAAAATATATTACTTGGAAATTGAAAATCATGATCTATGATTAATTACACTTTAACGCAGTTAGTGCAAAATTTTTAGTCGTAAACCGTTAATTGTCAAAGTAGTTTTTACAACCATTCTATTTAATTTTGTAAAAAAAGTTTTATTGTAAACAGCTTTTGCGCAGATTTGAAATAAATGGTGCTGCTATTCTGTCGTTTTATTAAACTATCGTTAGCAAATGTTCCACCTTCTGTTCGGCCCCACCGTTCTTGCCAGTAAAAATACATATATTAAATGTAATATACTACCCTATGTGGCTAATAATAACATTACTTATTAATCTATAATTGTGGCTATCAAAGATATTACTGCATTTTTTTGGTTTGTTATTTTATTACTTTTTAACATTTACATAAACAGTTCTTTTGAGAATTACTACTGTAATAATTTTCAATAAGTCCGTTTTCACAATAAAGCTTGTTGTTGATGATGGTAATTATTTTTTTGTAGTGTTTCTTTCCTTTTGCATCAAACTGAAACATTCTATAATAAAACTATTCTTTGGATTATAGAAATCTTATGTCTAATGATGGGTACTATGCAGGCAACGTGGAGAACGCAGCAACAGTAAAAGTTTTTCCTAATTATCAATTTCCAAGTTTTTTCTGACGATTTACTTAATTTGGTAATATTGGTACTCATACTCGGCACTCGCATATACTGGGTGTCCCAAAATTTCTGAAATCTTTGGTTTCATAAATTCTTTATGTAACTCTGTGATAAGTTACGCAATTCTTGTTCCTAAAAATGAATGTTGCGACACCATTAACGATAAAATTATATAAAAGCTAGACGGTTCAGAGAAAACGTTCATTAGTGTAAATATGATATTTTTTGAAAAAGCCGATCATCTATTAGTTACAATATCCTATTAAATTCCTCGACAGTTTAAACTTAAGTGGATTGCCATCTCAAATTCTAAAACTAAAAAAACGCGCTAGTGATGCTATTAAGAAACTTTAATGCTGCGTTAGGACTTATGAATGGCACTCGCTTAGTAGTACGCAATTTGTATGAAAATTTATTAGATTTGGAGATTATAAGCAATCAAACAATTATCCAAAAAGTCCTTTGGCCTGATACCATCAGATACCTCTTCTCATTTAGCAGTTCTCATTTAAGAGAAGAGAATGTCCTATACGGATTACTTTTTGTATACAGTGCTATTAAATTAACTTGCAATATGTGCATTTCCCTATGTTACATTTTAAATTAATCAGGCTATTAAATATACACTACGCTATTTTTATCATTTCATTCGTCTAAAATGACGGTAAAATCAAACAAATGAATTACTTAGTAATCTGTTAAATCAACTTTAATCTTATTATTAAGATAAATTATTTAGTATTAAGTTATTTAGTAGGTATTAAAATGTGGTACCAAAACCACAATAGCTTACAAATGGCTTGTGATTTATTTGCTGCTGAATGTCCAACTCGCCCTATCCCACATCCTTCTACAATTTCGCGGACATTTAATAAATTAAAAAATGAAGGGTGTATTGCTGGACACTCAAATCGTAAGCGAAAAAGAACTGTATTAACAGAGTAGATGAGACTGAATATTTTAGTTTACACAAAAGAGAATCCTTTTAGTTGATTTAAGTTACGTTGCTTCAATTTTTCAAATCTCAGCCTCCAGTGTTGGAAATGCTCTTAAACTTCAAAAGTTTAATGGAATCACACAGCAAATATTGTAGGGACAACTAGGGTAAAGTGTGGAAACGAGGTTAAGTATGGCGCTAGTTTTAAAACATATAATTGAAACAAAATTATAAATATATGTGTATATATAGGTTATTTTAGTTGAAATTAATTTTTGTTAAGTTGAATAATGATTTTACATTAAATAATATTCAAAAAAATATCTAGTTACTTTGTATGTCTGCTTAATCATCTAATTCATATGGAAAATTTCTCGCTATGCTGGTAGTCGTTCTCTGTAGCTCAGTTGATAGAGATACCACCTAGAGAGTGGAGGGTCCTGGGTTCGAGACCCAGCAGAGTCGATAAATTTTTCTATATGAATTTGCATTCTAAATATTATTTAATGTAAAATCATTATATAGGTTATTATAGTTTTATTACTCGTATTTAAATTAGGTTTACTGGAAGTTGTGATACATTGTATACGTGCGCGTCTAAAGTCCGTTCCCCCCCCTACTGATTTTTGAACCACCTGGCATATCGCAACGAAATTTGGGGGGCTTAAACAGGAGATAAGAACCTAATTTTTTATGAAAAAATAACAGCTAAAAGTTTTAAAATGGCGGCTGAGCGCCCTCTTGAATTTCTTTTTTAAATAGAACACCCTGTATATTATTCCGCTTTCGAAATCTGCCCATAATTCTTAACATTTTTCTCTAATACACTTTACTCCTAAATTTCTCTCTTCTCAGCTTCTCCAAATATCAAAACTGCTTCCAATTTTTCGTCTAAATTACGAGCCATGGTCTCACTTTACATAAAGTAATTAAAGCGCTCAACGGACTATTTGACAGCTAACAGTTAAGTTTGACAGTAAACAAGATGTAAGATACCATAAAAAACAATTTTTGTTTTCAATGCAAACTTGATTGATAGCAGAATTCGTGTCTTTGTTGGATTTGAAATTAATTAAAATGTCAATTTTCAAACGTTAATATTTCGAAATCAATTAAATTTACGAGTAAAGTGTATTAGAGAAAAATGTTAAGAATTATGAGCAGATTTCGAAAACGGAATAATATACAGGGTGTTCTATTTAAAAAAGTAATTCAAGAGGGCGCTCAGCCGCCATTTTGAAACTTTTAGCTGTCATTTTTCTATGAAAAATTAGGTTCTTATCTCCTGTTTAAACCCTCCAAATTTCGTTGCGATATACCAGGTGGTTCAAAAATTAGTAGGGGGGGGGGAACGGACTTTAGACGCGCACTGTATAATAGTTTTAAGAAAAACTGTTGCATTTAAATATCCCCAATAATTAATTTTCAGTAATTGATCACTATTACTCAAAAATCAGTAATTTTTAACAGATTAGCAAGTGGGGCAACACTTACCCCGGTTGTCCCTATATACAATTATACATAAGGAAGTTCTTGAAAAAGTTTTGTGGAGGTCTCCCTAGTTTAACTAATATAGTAAAAACTATATAGCAAAGCACATTTTAAATTATTATTATCTAAATATCAATTTCTTAGGATTTACGTTTCAAAGGATTATATTTCTGCGATTTTTATGTAATTTAAGAACAAATATTAGTTTTGTTCAATAGTTTTTAGCCTGATTAATTTCATGATTGCTTTCGTGCCGCAAATTCGATACACACGCTCAACATCATCAAAGGTATTAACAAATGTAAACACTTTGCTTAAGTTGCTATGGTTATAACTGTAATAGGCAACTAAAATATCTTCCCAACCACTTACTGCTGAAATAATCAAATATGCACACCTCCCACAACGAAGTATCAGTGAGATTAATTGACTGGTTGTGTTGTGGTATGTTTTTCTAACTTTTGAATAATTTGTAGAAATGGATTTACGGGTTTTGCATATTAAGATGTCAATTTTAAGTCTGGAAAGATCTTTGAAAGTCGGATTTATTTATTAATATTCCATATTCAATGGAAAAGTGGAGCAATACATATTTCATAAAAGACCTCGGTCAGTTACTATTAGGTGTAATCAGTATTAATATATTAGTGTCTGGATAATATTTGATAATTGTTATGACAAACCATATTAAGATTAACAGCAATAAGGAAAATCTTTCAATTATAACATATATAAATAATTATTATTTGGTTTAAAAAATGTTTTGGCAGGGTTCAAGTTTACTTGTTTCATATCTGTAATGACAGAAAAGTATAGTTTGGCATATAAATATCTTTCTTCATATACCATGCTTGCTTAAACAAATTTCTGGGGTATTACATATATTAAAATCAAGACTAAATTAAAAATAAAGGATCAATATAATTATAAAACGAAAAGAATAAAAAATCCAATCCGATTTAAATTGTCAACTTGAATTTAAATACTGCCCATGTTGATAATATTGAACTGGGACATTCTCTAAGCATTCCATACAAATTTTAAGAATTTCTTACTTAAACTAACACTTCATGAAAAATGTACAAAAATACCAAACATGTTTGACAAATAACATAATTACATTTTCTTTAATGAAAAAAAGATTCAATATAAAAATGAACGAACCGTCTAGTCAACACAGATTATTTTGTCAGGTTCTATTGTAAAGATTATGGTTCTATATATGTGGTATTAAATAACAACGAAACTATTGAAAGCTACTGCCAACCATTCTGTCAATGTAGGGTGGAGAAGCCAAGCAAGCTCGACAAACTAACAGAATGGCAGGCCGACCACCCGATCAAATCAGATTACATCTATGACATGTTTACCATTATTAATGTTTGTTCACGTTAAGATCGATATTAAGGCACTGTTAGATGTTTTGTTACCTTAGACGAGTTTATGAGGGGAAAAAACAATTTCGTTTCCTTTTTTTCAGCAGGAGTTATAGAAAATTCTGACAGAGTTGAATTTAATTTTGTTAGGAACGTTAAATGTAAAAAACTGATTCCATTATTTCTGTGCTAAGTTGAACTGAATTATTTATTAAAAAGATTTGCTTTAAAACTGAATAAAAGTTCCCCTTTTCTCGCAAATATAGGTAAATTATTTCGTGGGAAACAATAAATTCGTTAAGCTGATTAGGACGGGGTGTCGCAGTCAGCTCCAGTTCCCATTCTCGCAATCGAGAGCTAATCCGAATGAACTGCTCAAGCAGATACTGCTTTAAATAATAGCGTTCTCTAATGCTCGCAGATATTCATATTTATATTCAAAGTTAATTTAGCTACGAAATTTACTCCATTATTAAAGAAAATGAAGTTTCAGCAAATTGTAATAGAAAAACATAAGCGAGTAATTTAAATTCAGGATTTAATCAGTGACATCTCTTATTTCAGAAAATCCTAAATTCAGTGAACCTATCAAAAATGTTACTATGCCTGTTGGAAGGGAGGCCGTTTTCAGTTGCGTCGTTGAAGACTTGGGTGCTTATAAGGTTTGTAATCTTTCGCACGCTGGATTTTATACTTATTTGGTAATCTTTTTAGTAGATTCTAAAGTCGATTTAATTAGATTAGGCGATTATATTTTCAAATTTTTAAATTAATAGTATAAAGCAATATTTTTTAATCTTTGTAATACCTTTTATTTCATATATGTACATGTCCATATGTAAAAGCAACGTTTATTATTCACTACTGTTGTATAAATTTACTATGTGTTTGATAAAGTTTGTTTTGTAAAGTACATTTGTTTCAATAATAGAGCTTTGATGTTTTATAAATAAAAAGTACAGACGAGTTTACAGAGATTGTGTTTTTCATTTTGTATGTGGCGTTCAAAATTTTAACGTATATTTATTGTTTAACTTCAACATAATTGCTTCAGTTTTCAGTTTTCAACACCTAATGTTTGGGTAGATAAATCATTTAAAATGCCAACACGGAGGATATGCAATATTTAAATAACATACAGTTCAAAATTTGTTTTTTTGCACGAACAATGTGAAATGGTGGTGAAAAGACTATTTTTTTAGTAAATAAATCTGAATTGCAGCTTGTCGATAATGTGCGTATTTTATGAAAATATTACCTTCCCTAGTGACATACTATGTTTAATAAATATTTATTAAACGTATTTTAAATATTAAATGCTTTTTTAATATAAAAAATATTTATTAAATCTCCATTCAATGTTTCATTTTGAACAAATAATCTACATTTACATTTTCATGTTTTATAAATGTTTTAACGCACATTTTCAAAAATATTTCCAATTTAGGATATATGATATAGATTATGTAAATTTTGCGTAGCTCATCAATGTTTAACTTCTAATGCAATATAAAACGTATATTGAAGTGTGAAAACCTATGAAAAATTTGTGTTTTTATTTTATTACGGTTTCTAAAAATGGTTTATTGTGAAAATATAATATTTTTCAGTTAAAGCTCTCAAAGGGTAATGTCGGTTTGTAAAACCAGTTTCAGCTGAATTCACAATCGGGGCTAGTCCGTTAGACTTATTTACGCGTGGTAAAGTGGAGAGCATTTGTTTGCTGGTAAAACTTTTGGGTGGTGCAAAATCAGAATAAAATAGTGTTTTTGATGAATTGGTGGTGAGTTTTACTTTTTATTGCATGGTTTTTGTAACTTTATTGATGGAACTCTGTGTTTAAGTTTTTCATATTTCATAACATTTTAATACACATACTGTTATATTTAACCAATATTAAAGTTCTGTTTTTTATATTTTTCTAGTTTTTTCTCCTGGTATTAAACCAAAAAATAGATTTTTTGTTGTTGTTTTATTTGTTTAATTGAAATTTCAGTCAGATAAATATTCACTCAATATTTATGAGACGTATTCATATTATATCATCTGCATCATATTAAAAGTGGTATATTCTTGTTTTGTGCGTCGCGTTTCGTCCGCCGACTATAATCTACCTGAACCCTTCCAGTTACGTGCGGAAGTAAAGTGATTGGGTTTATGACTTCTCATTTTGTGCTTATTTACCTGCACATGTTTTCTTGATCTTATATAAATATCAAGTACAAAAGAAATTTTTTAATTACATATATTAAATCCATAGTGTTTTTCTCTGTACAGAAATATGGAAAGCGTCAAATATTTATCCTTTTCAGAGAATTTCGTTTTAACGAGACTAATACCTACTTTGTTATATATCGCTATGCAACAAAAACACATAATATACAGGATTTGAAAAAACATCAATACGGGAAAAACTTACTTTGCTTTAGTATCGATGGAAACGTTTTGTAAAATGTCGCAACTGTTAAAGCTGTTTGACTGTTAACAAATATTAGTATACTAGCGTAACAAACCCGCCCAATCGGTCTCCATGGGTCAGTGGGTAGAAATGACCTGTAGAAACCGAAGTGAGTGTGGTTGACCCAACCGAAAAAAGGTGGGTCGACCGAAGTTAGAGACGATGGCGCTTTCTTATGTTGTAGCTTTCCGTCTTATTTTCCGGCGCCACCTTCTCTAGCTTCGGTCGACTCACCTTTTTTCGGTTGGGTCAACCACACTCACTTCGGTCTCTACAGGTTATTTCTACCCACTGACCCATGGAGACCGCCTGGGCGGGCTTGTTACGCTAGTGATGACTAACTTGCGACACCAAACTACGGTGGAAATCCCCGCCAATAAGGTCGGAATGATGACTAACTCGGTTGCTTAAAAAATTATGAAAAAATTATTTATTTGGTCTTAATACTTTTTATGAATACTTTAGATTTTTGTATTTGGTGTGCAAAATCGATAAAAAATTGAGCAGAAAATCAACAATTTGTGTTTAAAAATCTTATTTTAAAAATATCCAAAGTCAGCAGGTAAATGCCAGACGAGTGCACACAACGAACTGTCAGCGAGAGTAGTAGTAGTAAGTTCTTTATTGGAACGACTGGTCTACATTTGCGACTTGCCTTGCCAGACAGTGTATAACATATACATAATTGTAATAACATTATAAATGCTATATATAGTTTTTAAATCTGATATTACTTAATAATATAAGAAACATACATTAATTAACATTATAAAGTAAATACAATAAATTCTAAAACAAGAAAACTATTAAATAGTAATTATAAATAGGTAACTATATATAAGTGAAAACAAAATTAAACTAAAAAAAACCTACAATTATGGTTTTGAAAAACTAAACCGACTTCGATTGTCCATCTGGATTACGCACGAAACGAGAAGATTTTGCAGCTTAGCACGAAACGCTCACAAATCATTAAAATTATTATATTGATTTCATAATGACATGACATTATTATATTGATCAATATGACACCAATAGTACATACAATAAAATATATTTAATAATAATCTAAGTTTAATATCTATGTGATATTAAAAGTCAAATGTTTTCTAAATAAAATTTTGCTTGACAGATATCGAGATCAAGACAGAACATAGAGGCCACCGAGACAAAAATGAGAAACAACACGGACAGGTTTCTTTTAAAATTAATTGAGAAACAAAGTGGGATTGAAATTAGAAATTGAGGTTATCCAGATTATTATTACAACTACATTTAAAGGCTATCGAAAATCATTGTCTATTTTCTCAAATAGACTAATCTTACATTAAACATTCTTCTATCTACTTATCCATTCACAACTCTACAAAAAATCATCCGGTGCCTGAGGTATAAACATGGGTTTTGACTAGTTTTGATTTGCAGAATCAATGGTAATACCCGTTTTGTCCAATCAGATCTAGATATTAAGATACTGTAGATAACCATCTGGAATATAAGATCATACTCTATAACGCGTCGTAAAATTCCTATGCTGTGAATTCTGTGTTATTAATTATGTAACAAATATAAAATACTAATATGTTTAATGGTATTAATTTATTAATAAAAGATTTTTTACTATGTGATGCATCAGGACAGTTACGTACAAGTTTCAAACAGTAATACGCGATCTTCCCTATCTTCCCTGGTATACATATGTCCTCCATAATTTTTATATCTTGGTGAAATCTTTTGCCTTGCGCTTTACTGAAATCACCAATGTTTTCCGGAAAATGGCCCAAATGACTATGCAAGTAGAGAGCTTTCATGTTCATATTGCAGCCAGGCTTCTAAAAACGGGACAGCATACTTTTTACTAATTCAGTTTAGTTCTCTTTATGATTTTTAAGGAAGCTTTTCACAGCTAAAACAAATGATGTCCAAACATTTATTTTCAATTTATCCATCGAATCTATGAAATGAGCTTGATGAATCTATGATGTTTCATGAGGCGTCTTATTTGGGGTTCATAAAAAAACCCTGCTTTTAGTTTTTCTTTGCTCAATTCAGGAAAAGCAACTGCTAGATAATTGAAACATGAACTATCGTTATTCAAAGTTGTTGACGAATTGTTTCATAAGACCCAATTTGATATACAAGAGTGGCAAGATGATGTTGCAAATGTTTTCTATGATATATTGAGATGTAATATGTCCATCTCATTGAAAATTTTATTGAACGATAAGATCGTAAACGTGAAGATAATTATTTCACATATCAAAATTAAAATAAAAGATGTATATGCTAAGTGTTAGGCATAATTTAATCTGAAGGCTACATATTGGGTCACAGTTAGGCTCATCAATATTCAAAATAGGAATCAAGATTAAAATCACATGCAAACATAACCTCAATTTTTGTATATGCATAATAAAAGGTTTGATTTTTAAAAAAAGGATATCAATCATTTAGATTGTTTTATGATAATACACGTTTATACAACCCAAGTTGCATATTGGGATGGTTTTTTTATTTGTAGAGAAGATGTAATCTTCTTATTTAAATATAGAGTCTACTATCTTTAAGGTAGGATGAATTTTTCTGTTTTCCAAGAGACTAACTTAGTTTCGGGCTGCCAGTTAACTAAAAACAAATAAATTAGGTCAATCTTGTAATGACCAATATAGCACAATAAGCTTTTAAACTCTTATATAATAATCCTGCGCATTGTTATTACTGATAGTTTTGATTTTGTCGCTATGCTTCAGTTTTGATAATTATTGACTCTTATACTATTTTTCTCACCATTGTTTTAACCCTGTAAGCGGCAAGGTTATTTCGCATGAGAGGAAAATTATAATATTTTGTACTATGTATTCAAATCATCTTAGAATGGCGTTTCATATGTTAGTAATTGATATCTATAATTAGAAAGTGTACTTTGATAATGTGACCATATGGTCACATTACTCGTTTGGGAAATATATTGGACGGGAAAAAATATAAAATAAAATATTGCAAAGTAACGTTTAATATCTAACTAAATACAAAATAAACAACGTCTTTGAGGTAATATATCAAAAGGCTTCATGAAATTTCCCAAAACAATTCTTTTCAGATGTAATACACAATCTAGCGCTGCATTTATGGCATCCCAGACGACTCGTTCCCGTTTTGCAATACCTGCATCTTCCCTTGGAAAAGTAAATGGGCCAATGCCCAATTCGTGACAGATCGTCTGGCCTTTGCGCCACAGGGTATCGTATTTTTTCAACTGGCTTCTGATTTTCAGCTCTTGGTCTTCCACGACGAGATTCTTTACCAGTTTGAGCTAAAGATTTAGCTACTTCCATTCTAAATTTCTTCAGAGGCATATGCTTCATATTTTGGTCTTTACAATCATTTCTGTACAGTAGCCACCCATTTACTACACAGATATCGAGCATAAAAGTGAAAAGAGGAAAATACCATCGCCTAGCCCTGCTAGGGCTCCTGTATAGTCCCATCAAAGCGTTTGCCTTATCTACACCTCCCATATGCTTATTATAAGATAGGATTATGGAAGGACAAGGCACATCAACTTTCCGTTTTTGTTCTCTATCGAATCTCTTTACAGACTGCAAGAGTTCTCCTCCAGTATATGTGCTTCCTAAAAGAACACACTTATTATCAGCCCATTTGACTACTACAACACCTTTTTGGGTGTCTGACTTACAATCGTAGGAACCTCTTCCAGATTTTAGTAAAACCTTATTAACCTTATTAGTAAAACGTCTCAATAGGACAGCCTGCTATTCTGTTTGACCTAAGGGTACCCAAACTTAAGATATTCATTTGCTCTTGTAAATATGTAAATAATTGCAAATTGGAAAAGTAATTATCAAAATATACTACAGAATTTTCTGGATGATGGAGAGTTTTGCATAATGCAATAACTACGCTGGGTCCTACACCTAACGATCTTTCTGTCTCGGTAAGTTCGTTTCTAGAGTCTTTCAATTGATCAAATGTTCCTGAACCTTGATATGGTATGAAATCCGAGACGAGTCCAGAGACACCAGCCCTTACAGAAATTTTGTATCCCCATTTATGAGGCTTATTCTGAATGTATTGGCGCAGATTGCCAGCTCTAGTCCCTTTATAAGCCACCATTGTCTCGTCTACAGAAAATTTATTATCACAATCTTGTTCAATACAATTTTCTCGAATTTTTTCTATAAGTGGAGCAATTTTAAAATATCTATCTTTAGTGTCTGCAGTAACTAAACTGTTGTCATTGAAATGTACATAACGTCTCAGTTTTTTAAGTGTTTCAGTGACATCAAATTTGCTACTTGGTCAATTCTACTAAACGATGACCAGTAATCATCAATTGAAGGCAAAACAATTATACCCATCGTAAGCAAAATAGATAAGAAATCGGTCATCTCCTCTCTATTTGTATCCAAACTACGTCCAGTTTCCTGAGTACTATATAGGTTTGTTTGATAGACCATATTAGAAATGACTTCAAATGAGAAAAATTTTATAAAATATTCCAACGGATGTAATACATCGTCATTTGTCACTGGTTCAAAGTTTTCCCTATCTTCTTTATTCGGAAGATCATCTTTCGTCCAGCTGTAATTGACTTTTTGTTTTTTTGTATTTTTTAGGTTTGCAGGCATTTTGCTCATTTTTATCTTTTGCTGTAGGTGGTATGAGTTGAGGTTCTTCATTTTCTGATGAGGACTCTGATGTCTCTTTAGTATAATCTGTTTCAGATACAACTAGATCATTTTCTCCTTGTTCATCTTCTGAGCAGCTAGGTTCAGAATCCGTTTCTAACGCTAAAATTTTGTCAGTTTCAGTTACATTTTTATCGTGGTCTTCTGATTCACTATCAGTATAATCAGATAAGTCTGAATCGCATATGTTGAAAGGTGGTAGACGGGTTTCATCAAACTTATTAGGTCTATTATTTATTTTTTTCCCATAAAAACTACCTGTGCTGATGGAATGAAAATCCATGTTGTCTCTGAAAGAAACAATGTATGTAAGTGGCAATGTAAACATACGGTTACATACAAATTTAATGGCAAATAATCTCAAACTGGTTCTAGAACCAACTAAACACATTTGAAACAAGTAACAATGCAGTTATAATGAAGGGCTTATCATATATAGTTTTTATAAAAAACAGTTTTTACTCACCAAAAATGTATGTCAAGTTCACCACTGTATTGCGCTACTAACAACAACTGCAGCTACGACAACATTATTGAAAATTAAAAGCTTCAGAAATTCATTTGTAGATGTCACTATGCTTTTATACCATTTATTAATGTTGTGGCCACATGGTGACATTGACAGATTTGGTCTAGAAATGCGGAGTTTGAAAATAGAGACGTTTAAGATCAATGTAACCATATGGTCACAATATCCTTACAGGGTTTTAATGCAAACACTTGGAGGACTGTATGCTGGACAATTTGTTTATAAATTGACTTCATTTGAATTAATGTCAAAGGTAAAACTTGTATTTGCATCATTTGGTGTATCCGATTGTTGTAACGGATCGTAATTTATGTTTTTCTCAAATTGTAAAGATGTTCCTGTGGAAATTTAATATGTATTAGCTATATTTTGTAATTATGTATCTCTTTTATAAAGGATAAACCTGGATTTATTGAATTTTGTATGTAATTAGGTCATAATGAGATTTGTTCATTGTCAATCGTTTTTGCTTAATATCTTCGTTACGATGCATTTTAGGACATAAGTGTGTTATATTGTTTTAATCTTTGTTTTATCAGCTATAATTCTGTGTTTATAGAATTAAGATCCATGAAAAAAATTAACAGCTGAATGAAATTGTGACGTCATAAATATCCTCCGCGTTGCGATTATTTTGAAAATGTGTCAGTGTTGGAATTTGTTTCCACTAAACCTATATAAGCTGGAGCCAAATTTATCAAATTCAGTCGATTAAAAGCATCTGGCGAATCTATGCTTGACTCCGGATAGAAAATCTGTAAATTAAGTTGGGTTATGTAATAACCATATGTTTGACCTTGTGTTTATGTCAACGTAAAGTATAAAGGAAGATTAAAATATAGTTCTAAGTGTTTACCTAAACATTTTAAAAGTTAAAGAAGATTTATTATTGTTCAACAAAGTATTTGGAAGTGTGAACGAGTTTTAAATAAATTTTGGGAGAATTTCTTTTCCATTATTGATTTCACGTATTGACGTTTTTATAATAAGAAATCATCTGACAAATGTAAATGCAGTGATACCAATAGAGAATAGAATTTAAAGGAAATTCTATTGACATTATATACCAGGTTGGTCGTAATAAAAGGTTTTAAATTTGATTTGCCAATAATAATAACATTTATAAAGTCTATCTGAATAATTTCAGAATCATATTGTTTAACCTTAAAGGTTTTTAAATAATTTATTTTTCTTAAATAAAACATTACAATTTCTCTTTTATTAAAATTTATTTTTTTATAAAGCAAAGTATTTGAACATTTATGGATATTTTATCTGATTTTTGATTTGTGTTAGTTTGTTCAAGTGAATAACTGTAATAGCCCTATGTTAGGCTATTACGACCATTTCATACACTTGAGCAAGCTTGGGAATTAATTTCCCAACTGATTTATTGTACCAATTTGAATAATTTTTCTTGTTATTTCCTTTTTAATTTGAATTTCTATTTATTTTTTTAATTAAATAAAGTTAGTGTTTTTTTAAGTTATTCATGTGTTTAATTGATGTACATACAAGCATCCATTTCTCTTTATTTTTACATTTAGAGTTTAGCCAGTGGTTGTCCAGTTGCAGAAGCCCAAGTGTCTGCAAAATAAGTTTTTCTCTTCTTTCAGGAGTCAATAAGAATTTAATAATTCAAACAATTCATGCTCTATCGAATAAACCCTGAGTTGGCCGATTGGGAAAAGGAAAAATATTTGGGGTGTGTTTTTATTTTGTTTTATTTTAATTCACCGCATATAATTTATGTTTACCTTGAACGTTTGGCATATTATTTATTCAAGTTAAATACACCGCAATATATATATACATTTTTAAGTACATTTTTAAATAAACACCAATTTATTTAAATAAATATTTTGCTTTGTTATAATAATATTATAAATTAATATATTATTTCACAATTTTTACAATTAGTAACACAAAACTCATATAGCATAAGAATTTTACAACGCGTTATAAAAGCATGATCTTATATTTCTGATGGCTATCTACGTAACCTAAAATCTAGACCTGATTGGGCAAAACAAAAAAGTCGCATAGAATTTTTTTCACAAAACAACATAATCAAGCACAGTTGAAACTGTAATAATTATCGTTTTTATCGTCAAAAAAAAACAATAATAACAAAAAAATAAGGTTTGTCCTATAAAATTCGATTTAGATAATGAGCAGTGTTAATAAAGTAACAGTTCTTCAAAGCATGCCAACCTGAAGAAAAAGAAATCCTGATTACAAGATCACAATAACTAAATTTAATTTATACATAATTACACATTTAACAATAATTAATTTATTTTTCTATGAGAACTTTTAGTCATCCCTTAAAAATGTAATTATGAGTGATCAGCCATATGCAATTGTAGAAAACTGAAATATTATAATTAAATTGGAAAGTTGTAGTAGTTAAGCGTAGACTATAAAAGTGAGTTGCCTTTGAAAAAGAATTTCTGATTACTTCTTCATTCTACTTAAATGGTCATGTAATACTAAAGAACGTTAGAGTTATAATTTTGCAGTAAATTAGGATTCAACGTCAGTTATCTTTCAACTATGAAATGAAGTTAACCCCGGAAGTACTTCAGATTTACATTATTCTTTTTCCTAATTCTACCATTTTAATTTATAGTTCACAATCTGCATTTGACCTTAACACCGTTAAGAGCGTAGAAGTAATAAATCTTGCCTGCAATTTGTTTTCAGGAATTGAAGGGAAAAAGACTTAAAACAACAATAATACGGATTAAACACGTGTCCATTAATCATTTAATCCACTTAAAAGGATTCTCAATTTTTCTTTCCTAAATAAGCTCTTAATAAACTGGTATTTGTATTTATAACACATCCGAAAATGCTTTCGGTAGCTATAACCGTGGCTGAACATAATTTATAGGCGACAATAACTAAACCCCAGGTGCTATTGTTTACTTCCCTGGATTTCAATTATAGAGTTTAAATTGCTTGTTAATATGTAATAGGTCCCAGAATAATAAACACTTTAATGAGGTTAACCAGTGGCAGTGTTGGAAAATTGAATCTTCCATAAATTATTTCAGATTGTCTGCATAATCTGAGAATAATAATTCGATTTTCCAGAGAATTTCCAGTACCCTAAAAAGCAAGTTATAATATGGTTGTACTAGTTACCAAGACAAAAAAATCTTACTTAACAGTTCAACTTACATTCAAAGTTCCCTTAAAACAGTGACTAAAATGATAATTATATTTAAATCATACATATGTACTTGTACCTGTTAATATCTTAAGATGCTAAAAATGCTATTTGTACAGTCAATGTAGTCAAGTTTTGGTCAAGTCTGGTTTATCTTCTTTGTTGATAAAATAACATTAGCGTATAAGTTCCCTTTCGAGATTAACCATGGACATATAGGCATAGTCTAGTGTAATATAGATCCCAATATTTTCTACCAATCATTCCGATTACAGTTTTTGACTGTTTTGTTGTACTGTAAGATCCATGTGGTTTTTCTGTTAAATTAGACGAGTCTTCATATATTACAGTAGCTTATAAAATCCTGAAGCTATAATCACTACAAATCAGTTCTAGCTAATCTTGATTTATCTTAAACCAATACGTCATCATTTGCAAACTCAGGTTTAACTTGGTTAATTTTAAGTAAGGTTTATCCAGCAATATAGAGTATGAATGCCAGTCTATTAGTTTATGTGGAAAGAATAGAGCATATTTACCGTGTTTGTAGCAAGGATGTTTCACTGTACTTTATACTTCCATCCTACCGCAAAAAATAGTATAAAGAGAATTGTTCTTTCTTCTTCTTCCTTCGGTGCCTATCCGGTTCGGATGTTGGCGATCATTCTTGCTATTGTGATTTTATTTACTGCTGCTCTAAAAAGTGCAATAGTAGTTGAGGAGAACCATGTTCTCCTGAACCATGTTTTTCAACCAACAAATTCTTCTGCGGCCTGGACCTCTTTTACCTGGAATTTTTCTTTGTAGTATTTGTTGTAATAAATCATATCTCTTCTCGTTACGCATTATGTGGCCCAGGTATTCTAATTTGCGAGTTTTTATTGTGGTTATTATTTCTGTGGTTTTATTCATTCTACGAAGAACCTCTACGTTGGTCACACGGTCTACCCAAGAAATTCTTAGGATTCTGTGGTACAGCCACATTTCAAATGCTGTTAGTTTTCTGGTGGCGGTTTCGGTTAGAGTCCAAGGCTCTGCTCCATAGAGCAAGACGGACAAACATAACAACGGAGGAGTCTTATTTTAGTCGTGACAGTGAGGGATCTGCTTTTGAAAACTGATGCCATTTTAATATAAACAGCTCTTGCCTTTTCGATGCGACTTCTAATTTCTTGTGAATGATCCAATTGGTCATTTAATACTGTTCCTAAGTATGTGTATTTTCTAACCCGTTTAATGTGTTGGTTATTATTTATTATCAGATCTTCATGTGGAATATTACTTTTACTTATCACCATATATTTGGTTTTATTTAGATTTATATGAAGCCCGTAGTCCTGACTAATTTCCATCACTCTTTTCATAATTTGTTATAGGTCTTTTAAGCTATGTGCGATAATGACGGTATCGTCAGCGTTAAGACGTTTTCCATTCACTAGTATTCCTATATTGTTGTTATCAAGGACTTTATTAAATATATGTTCAGAATAAACGTTGAACAGTAATGGTGATAAATAATACGCATCCTTGTCTCAGTCCTCGTAGTATATCTATTGCTTGGGATTTGTCTCCGTCTATGTTTATGTAGGCAGTTTGGTTCCAATATAGATGTGTAATTATCATTAGGTCTTTATCGTCAATCCCCACCTATTTTAGTATTTCTATGAGTTTGCTGTGTTGAACTCTATCAAAGGCTTTACGGTAGTCAATGAAGAAAGCGTAAATATCACAATTAACATCATGACATCTTTGGAATAGCACTTGAATACTAAAGAGCGCCTCTCTTGTTCCCATTGCATCCCGAAATCCAAATTGTATCTCTGACATTTGTTCTTCACAACCTCTGTAAATTCTTCTATGGATGATTTTCAAGAATATCTTTAGTAAATGGCTCATGAGGCTAATCGTTCTAAAGCCTTCGCATGTCTTTGCTCCTCGTTTTTTTGGTAATGTTATAAATTCTGATTTCAACCATTCATGCGGGATGTTACCAGTTTCGTAGATGCGATTAAATATGTGTGTAAATTGGTTAATGCCATTGTCATCAAAGAGTTTTAAAACTTCCGAATGGAAGTTATCTAGTCCTAGGGACTTTCCTTCTTTTATCTGTGTAATTACTGCCTCAACCTCGTCTTTAGTAATGGGGGGGCCTGATTTGTTCTTAATTTGTGGTCGCATGTCATCAAAGAGTTCCGTAATGTAGTTTTTCCAAACGTTAGTCTTTTCTTGTTTCTCTATAATAACATTACCTTTAACTTTTTTATGTACGTTGAAGCTATCATATTTTTCCTGTAATACTTCTATTTCTTTACAATCTCCCTCTACCTTACGCAAATACATTTAATCGATCCCCTCGTTCATTTCTTTCTCCCAGCCCGTATTGGCCAATGCATTCTCCTACTCGTCCTTTACCTACTTTTGCATTAAAATCGTCCATTATTATTGTCATGTGATGTTTGGGGAGTTTTTATATGTGTTTAATATCTCGTAGAAGTTCTCAATTTCTTCTTCGCTTTTATCTGCTGTGGGGGCATACGTTTGAATGATATTTGTTGGTACGGGGCTTGTGTTACTTTGCAGTAGTATTACTCTTTCTGATATAGGTGCGAAGTTTGTAACATATCTTTGAATGGTTTTTGCGATAATAATTCCTACTCCATTTTTGTGTTTATTTGTGTCTCTTCCCGACTAGTAGATTTGATGTTGATGATGATTGATGATTGATTGAATTGTTCTTACTTTACTGAAAATAAATTAATAATTAATTTTATATTTATATATGTCAGTTTTCACGAAAGTTTTATTTGTTATTAATGTAAAAACTAAGTATACAGCATTATTACTTAATACATATTCATATCTATTGAATTCTTATAGAAGAAAACTGTGTACTGTTTACTATGCAGATGTATGATTTTGCGTTTGAGGAGTTGCTAAAGCATAGCTTATTCATTAGGATGGAATACAAGCTGTTAATAGAACTGGATGCATGTTATGCAGCAAACGTTGGAACGAGATTACCACAAGGCAATTAAGGGTCAGTCCAGATAAACAACTACCTAATTACATACTAACAGATAATCCTTCCAACTAGGATTAATTATCCTACTAGTGAACTGCAGGAATGGAATATTAATTCGTGTTTATTTTGTAATGAGAAATTTACGAAATAAAATATATTCATTTTAGTTTAAACTCTATGAAAGGATACGGTAAATAGTAAATGAAATCATATATGATGCTAAATAAACACATTAATAAGGCAGCTATCAGAAATGGCTATACATTATTTACAATTGCTGTTTCAATATTTACCTTTAAAAAGAATTTTATGTTGCTTATTGAAAACTTATACTCTTGCTTATACTTAAAATATCTATCTACTCCGGGAATAGTATCTGACTATTTATTTGGAAAACAAAAGAGAATTCGATTCAGAAATATTAATAAAATCCATCTCGATCTATACTGGGTCATTCCATGCGAAATCGATCACTAAAATGGGTCGATCTCACGGATTTCGATGAAAATCAATTATGAGGTAGTAATCAACTAAAGAACATAACTTTCATTCATCAATTTGCTATATTACGCAGAACTTCGGAATTTTTTTTTACAACATTCACATAAACAACTTCATAAATTATACAAATCCACAACAATCACAGCTTCTTCGCCTGGAAGTGGAGCGGAACGAGCCTTTGATCTCTACTATGTGCTTTTCTTTCTCCCTTTAGAAGACGGCCTAGGTATACCCAGTTGTAAACCATTGTTTACGACATATTCATTAAAATGTAATTATAACTTCTTTAATATTTAATTATAAATTCACTCTTTTAGAATGATGCGCACCGGCCGAATGCCCATGCATCAATCCACCTTGAATCGAACAATAAAATTTACCAAAGCCTATCTTAAGATAATATAACCATATTTTTACTAAGAAATACACATTAAACAAGCTAACTATATATATACAGTATGGCTTTATATTTATTGCATACAATTTAACATAGTATAAAACTTATATAGAAATACACAGTGAAGTTGGAGCCGTCATAACAAAAAGAATCAGTAGTAATTGAAGATCACTAGCATTGTTGAGGGCAAATATAATAAAAATGAAATCAACTATATTGTATCTGCACATTGTTTGAAAACACATAAATATATTTGGCAAGAACTATGTCGTTGCAAGTGTAAACTGTTTTTAAATTTAATATTAAAAACAACTCATTTTCTGGTTGGACGGAGAAAAAAATAGTAACAGCTTGATCTAGTAAACATCACTAATAAGGTTTGTAAACAAAAATGTATACTGATTCACTCTTGGCCAATAACACGTCTTAAATGATACTGCTCGACGGAAACCACGAGAAGGTGGTGAATCGCCTTCCGTCAGGAAAGGTTTAGGAAAGAGGATAAAGGAAAAATGGGAAAAATAGAAAGTCGAGGATAGGAAAGTTGAATTTAAAGAATTGCACGAATTACCTGAACAACGGAGCTTTCCTCTGAGGAAGAAAACGTTTTGGCTATAAGCTCTGTCTGAGATTGAGGTAAAAATCCATGAAACTTTCGTGTACCTTTTACGGGTACAGCTAATTGAAATCTATTTGCTAGTTCGACAGTATGATTTGCGTGCTCTTCTTTGGTGCAGTATTCTATATTAAGGTTTTTTATATTCTCATTAGCCCATTGGAATAATTGTAAAGGATCTGTAATTTGATCAGTATGTGGTCTTTGCAGGCTCGCATGCTTGGCTAATCGTTTGATTGTACCCCCAAGTCCATCACATGGGCCCTTTCCATGGGAAGTAGCAAAAAAGTGCCATTCACCTTGTATTCCAAAATCTCTTTGGTGATAAACTAAATTTGCAAAATTGTACTTATTTTTGTACTGGGAAGCAGCTCCATCCGAAAAGTAAAACATCTTTTCAATTCTATTTTCAAATTTTGTTTTTACGAATGAAGTTAGCCGACATTGAAAAAGATGAACAGCACTTGTGTCATGCGTAAGGCAGTCGGAAATTATCACAAAATTTTCACTTTTGGTGTCATTATTACTGCGATGGTATATAGTAAAAGGGTGAATAGTCGCTTGTGTGTTAGTCCAGTGATAGCTTTGTACTTCATCCTGAATTACGAAAGAATAGTTTTCGGAAAAATCTGCGATTACTACTAATTCATCAATACCAAGATTTTCTTTTCTTTCTTTCAGAAAGTCGCTTTGCGTTCTGGCAATAAAATCATGAGTTTGAAGCTGCCGCAACTGTTGTAATAATCTATCAACATATTCATCGGGTGTACAAATGGATGTTCGCAAGGTACACCTATCCGTTTGTGTCCACTCTTTATATTCGATTTGAGTTATAAAATGTTCATCGAATAATTGTTCCATACGTAATTGTATGTCTTCAAATCCAGGACACAGACTGCAGTTTTGTAAATGACAAGACGTGGAAGGTGGTTGGCACATTACCATCGCTAGTATTCCCTTATAAGTTGTAGGAAAGGCGACTGTATCCGTTTCAAGTTCGCCTAGTTTTGCTGCCATTAACATTAATTTGGGATTTTGGTGTATGACATACACACACGGAATGAGTACCACTGGATCCTGCTAACACGCATTCTTTTGGCCGCAAAGACGCAAATTTAGAAAATCCTACTTTTTCCAGGGGATATTTTTCTTTGAAAGCCTCATACGTTTCTTTTAAATTGCACAAAACCAATCGCTTCTGTACGTGTATCCGACGATTTTCCTGCTTAACTGAGACAAAATCTTTTGCTCCAGGCATCATTCGGCTTATGCTATCATCTTTGTAAAAATCAACTACACGGGTTACTGTAGCTGCTGATAAAGTCTGACCAGGTTTCAAATTGGGAGAAGAAAGTAATCCTTTTACTTTACGTAGATTTTTAGTGCCATATAAAAGGTTGTTCCGAATTCTTTTATTATTTTTCTTATTGACCAACTCTCTGAAAGTACTGTGAGAATTCGAACTTTTTCACTGGAATCTGCCACGGACACGAACTTCTCCTTTAGGTCTTTTATGATAGTACCGCCGACCGTTTCTTCTTCCTCCGAACTATCACTACTATCTTCGAATAGCTTTCTCTTTAGCGCTTTCTGGATTTTATCAATCTTCTGACGCTTGTTTGGATCTCTGCTAAAATCTTCCTTTATTGGCGACTCTTTGATTATTGGAAGCACCTTATTAACAGCTGTTATAATCGTTTGCCTCTTAGTTTCTTGGTCAACAAATACAGCGGAAGTAGTTGATGTGGAAGATCCTTTATTTTCATTTGATGATGACGATGATGATCCTGGAATATCAATTTCAGATCCTCTTGATGTGCTAACATCAACATTTTCTAACTCCCTTTCGCCTGTTGTAGCTATATTCTTAAGTCGACATAGATTTAATCGACAACTAGAACATATATATTCTCCTAAAACTAAGTTAATGTCTTCACACAACGCACGTAACTGTCCAGGCACTTTTCTCACATTTTTTGTTACGCGATTATGACCTCGCTTCTTATGGGGGTTACAACAATAAAATTTTGGCATTATTGAAAACTCGTGATATGTAACTTCATGAAGTTCACAGAACAACAACACGTTATCAACTGCTGCTGTTTTCTAAAAACCAAGTTTATATTTAGTTGTCGGTAAAGGGAAGTAAATAGTATAAAACCAATAAAAGATAGAATAAAAGACTAATTGTACTCTGTGTCAATGCCGTTACCGTCCTTTTTTCTAAAATTGCCTGTCGAATATCTATGACTCGAGATCCAAAGCTATATGTACCATTATAACATAGTTTGAATGTTGAAAAACACTCTTCGTCAAACTCATTTGTAGAAATAGGTAAATGTTTTACTGTGCCTATTGTTCAAATAGGTTTTAAATGCTATTGTAGTAAAAGAGGACCGAGACAGGACATATCAATTTTTATACCATGCTACCAATAAAACTTCAGTACTTCATCATAAACATTTTAAGAGTTTATGAGATCATAAACATTAATTTACTATAGGTACCCTGTTAACGGAACAGTTGGAATTTATAATACGAAGCCGATCTGAAATACACAAGTAATTAACTAATCAATATAATCATATCCACATAAATGCATTTATCTTGTGTACACTAGGTAAGACATATCGCTATTATTATAGGGACCATGTTATTACTAACTAAAAGGTAGTGATAGGATTGCGCCGGCCGGTCGTGGGCTATGGTGCACCAACTGCTTGCAATGCGCCCCTTAAAAATTTCTCCTGAAAAAACTATTAAAATGTCCAGCTTGCTATTTTGCATTTAAATACAGAAATGTTCAAAGAATCTGTACAATTTTTTTCAGATTTTTAAAAATGTGACCACACCGATTGTTTTGCAATTTTAAAATATTTCGTTAAGAAAAAAATAGAAATACGTTTGGTAGCAAAAAATTATTAGGCCGTCCAAAAAGCCCGTCTTCTTGTGAGTAATTTATAAAAAAATGTTTGTTCTAGGATAAATACTTTTCGAGATATTTATATTTCTTTAAAGACGTGCAAGCAGTGTTGACAATTTTTTTAGTTTGAATATTTCCGAAGTTCTGCGTAATATAGCAAATTGATGAATGAAAGTTATGTTCTTTAGTTGATTACTACCTCATAATTGATTTTCATCGAAATCCGTGAGATCGACCCATTTTAGTGATCGATTTCGCATGGAATGACCCTACTATAAGAATAATTAGTAACTAAATAAAGTTGAAGGCGTATATAATATGCTCAAGTATTTTTTTTAAATCTGGATTTAAGTATAAATTGCTTTTCTTCTTGCTGTTCCGTTGAATACTTGTGGCCCATTTTCAGTATAAACAAGTATTTTTGCACCTTATAGATAGTACCTTATATATTGACAAAAAACTACATGAAATATTTTTGGTAATTACTCTCTTATCATATAAATTCTTGTGGGTTTTTGGACCTTTCTGAATCCACTCTATGCAATGGTATAACTAGATATTGCTCACCTCGACAGATCGAATTCTCTGTCATAACCGTTTAAGTGTTGTAATTAAAACAGGCTTATCCATCGAAGGCAATTGAAATGAGTTAATTGCATATACAGATTGTTAAATATAAATCACACCAGTACCACAAACTATTATGGCATATGTTAAATACACAAAATAAACTTGAAGCATTTACACACGCTAATTTTTAGACGGTTAGTTCTAACAAAGTTCTTAACAAGTTAAAAATCATAAATAGATAAAGCATAATACAATTATACAACAGATCGTATATAGTTGCACTCGCTAAAAGAGCTGTCACCCTAAAGATAAGACTGGTTACGTACTCAGACCGATGTTATGGTTTACCATACAAATTATATAGGTACATCGATATTTTACAGTAAAGCTATAAGAACAGATACAGTAAAAAAAGCGTTACCAGTATTACCAAACACTTAATCTGCTGTATGATTAAGCTGAAAATTTTGATCTGATCTGAAATTGGATCTGTCGTAATTTTTATAATATGTATGTATAAAGACTAAAGACTATTGTACTAATTCTCATTATCTAACCTGTTAATCTTTTATTTCGTTTAATCATAATCCATAATTGTTAACATCAAATAAATAATAGTTAAAATTCAAATTGGTAACTACCTTTTATTTTAAAACACCTTTACCTTTTGAATTAATAACCTATAATTGGGGCCTCTAGCCGGGATTGGATTGGTTTAGAACGATATAAATTAGTTTTAATAGAAAACTAGTGAACATTCTAACATTTAATAATAAAAGAAATTTATTCAAGAAGTACGCCGTGTAAGACGTGAAAGAGGGATTAATTAAAATAAAAAGAAGTGGCAATTTTTAAGCAAAAGAAGACGAGTGAAGTTGTATTTAAAAAACAAAGCAGTTAATAAAAATAAATAAGTCGAGAATATATTTTTCTTAAAAGCAAAACTAAAGTGCAAATTGTTTTAAAATTTCTGAAAGACGGACAAACTGTAACATAATAAAGTGACAACCAAGCCGAACTTTATTAATGAGGGTTTGTGCGTGCAGTTTAAAAGTGCATATGTGGTGGGCGTCAACTGCCTTTGACTGCAAGGACCGAGGATTTTAAAAGTTGAAGCGACTGTCGGATTTCTTTGAGCTAAATATTTTCTAACACTCAAAAAGTTAGACACACCCAGGTAATAATTTTCTATTTTATTTATTGCATGGGACCGAAAACCAAAAGTGAAGTTTTTGTAAACGATAGCAGACTGAAATAGGATATTTTAATAGAACTGTATTAAGTGAACAAAATATAGGACAGTTTGTGTTTCTTCAAGCCGCGCTGAGAATTTTGACACTTAAATATAATCTCAGGTCCGTACTTATTTAAATTGTGCAGAACATTTTAAATAAACTGTGTTGTTTCCGCCAAACTGAAGTGAACTTTTGTAATTATAATCGGTGGCGAACTATCTATAAAGTGAACATGGCGATGTCATTAGGCGATATTCCGATTGTGGCGGACAATATTAAGAAAGCGCCATTTAAATCAATCAAGGCAGTGTATAAACTAATTTTCGAAGACGACGGCGATCGTACAAGCAGGAAAAAAGTGCGCGAGTTTAATGGATTTAGATTTATACACGATTCGGACGAACATAAAGCGAACTTAGGTTATATTACAAAACACTTTTCCGTTAGTGACTTAACGATTGCTGCAAACATTTTGTGTGTGAATTATAATATGGATAAAAAAGACTTAATAATGACTATATGTGAAAACTTCATGAATTTACAAGACTTTAAGCGAAAGATTGAGGAAGGCAACTATGAAGACGAAGAGGAAGAAATTTATAGTGAAGATAAGAAACGCAGAAGAACGACAAAGACATTCAAGAAAAACCAAATACTGAAGCCAGTTTTAGAACGAGTTCTTCTATTGCGACTCATCACGCACCATCATTTTCTATGAGCTTTCGTGATATGGAAGATTCAATTCAACCCTTTGATGGCACCAGTGCGTATCCAATCGAGAAATGGATTTCAGATGATGAAGACATGGCTACAATTTTAGGCTGGACGGAACTTCACAAATTTGTATTTTTCAGAAAATCATTAACTGGATTAGCGAAGCTGTTTGAGCAGAGTGAGGAAAATGTTAGATCATTTGCTAGCCTGAAGCAATGTTTATTGAAAGAATATTCTGCAAAGCTAACAAGTGCACAAATTCACCGTATGTTATCAAAGAGAAAGAAGGAGAAGAATGAGTCGTAATTGATGGTATAACAGATGACGTATGCAACAAAACGATTCTCTTTGGTGCAACCAACATTACAGACTTCAAGAAAAAATTGAAAGTGTATGTCGAAATGAAGTCAAAATCGGATGTACGACAACAACCGAGCAATGTAAGAACGCCTGTTTACTCGGGGAGAAAACCGAATAATATTGAAGAACCAAGAGAAACCGGAAGTAAACAAAAAAGATGTTACAACTGCGGACTGATAGGACATATTTCGAAAGATTGTGCTCATCGGGAGAAAGGATTGAAATGCTTTTCCTGTCAGAAGTATGGTCATAAGGCAACAGAATGTATAGAGCGAGTAACAAGAGAAGTAAAGAAGAGTTCAGTATTGTTGTCTGAAATGAGGTCAACCGGAGTGTATACGACTGTTTGTTTCGATAAGCATGTTGTTGAAGCACTAATTGACACAGGCAGTTCAGTGAGCTTGATAAAAGCCAGCGAATATTTAAAAATCCAGCAATCACCATTTCAGAATGAGACAATTAAGCTAAATGGACTTGGTGGGAGTGAAGTGCAGAATTTAGGAAAATTCACGACCAAATCCAGCAATCACCATTGCAGAATGAGACAATTAAGCTAAATGGACTTGGTGGGAGTGAAGTGCAGAATTTAGGAAAATTCACGACCGCAATTGAAATCAATGGTTTAGAATGCGAGATTTCAATGCATGTAGTAACCGATACTATGATGCCTCCTCAAATGATTATAGGAAGAGACTTTATGAAGAATTACGAAATAAACATTAGTAGAGGAGAGGTCAAATCGATTGAAAAAATAAAAGAAGAACCTCAAAATGATGAAGAGAATTTTGGTATACTTATGCATATTGAAGAATATGAAGTTGAAGAAGTAAACACAGAAAATAGAGTATACAAGGAAGAGATTAAGCAATTGATCCAAGGATACAGTCCAGAGAAGACACCTAAAAGTACAAGCATCAATATGAAGATAATTCTTACAGATGATGAACCAATTTACCAAAGAGCTCGAAGATTGGCTGCTACCGAATTGGAAGAAGTGAATAAAGTGATTGACGAATGGATAATCAATGGTGTTATCCAACCGAGTTCATCCGACTATGCTAGTCCCATAGTTCCAGTGAAGAAGAAGAACGGATCGTTACGAGTATGTGTCGATTATAGGGGTTTAATCGAAAGACTATCAAAGATCTGTACCCGCTTCCAATAATTGACGATCAGCTAGATAAGTTAAGAAATGCTAAAGTATTTACTACTATGGATTTACGTAATGGATTCCATCATGTGCCAGTGGATAAAGATAGTGTGAAATATACGTCTTTTGTTACACCTAGAGGACAGTTTGAATTTCTGCGTATGCCGTTTGGTTTAAGTAATGCGCCTGCAGTATTCCAACGCTACATCAATATAGTATTCGACGACTTGATAAGCCAAAATATAGTATTAACCTACATGGATGATTTAATCATACCAGCCGAAAATGACGAAGAAGCCCCTAGAATTAGGATTGTTTTTGAAAGAACTGCAGAATACGGTTTAGAGTTTAATTGGAATAAGTGCCACTTCCTAGTGCACGAGATTGAGTATCTTGGATATCGAATAGCAGACAACACTATCAAACCATCAGCTTCTAAAATCAAGTCGATCAAGAATTTTCCAAAACCTACTTCGACGAAAGATGTTCACAGTTTTTTAGGACTTTCTGGAACATTTCGCAAATTCATCCCAGATTATGCTAAAATTGCACGACCATTGAGTGAACTTTTAAAGAAAGACAGAAAATTCAAGTTCGATGTGCATGAAGAAACAGCATTTAATACATTGATAGGTCTACTGTCAGAGGAACCAGTGTTGAAGATTTACAGCCCAGAGTTGTATACCGAACTTCACACGGACGCTAGTCAGTTTGGAAATGGAGCCATACTGATGCAAAGAGATCCGGAAGATCAAAAGATGCACCCTGTACATTATATGAGTTACAAAACCAACGACACTGAAATGCGTTATAACAGTTACGAGTTAAAAGTTTTAGCAGTGATAAACGCCCTTCAAAAATTCAGAGTTTATCTTATAGGGCTGGAATTCAAAATAGTGACAGATTGTACTGCTTTTCAGATGACTATGTCGAATAAAGAAGTTGCAGCGAAGGTTTGGAGATGAGCATCGTACATGGAACAATTTCGCTACACAATTTAACATCGTTCGGCCTCTAGAATGAAGCATTGTGATGCATTAAGTAGATACCCCGTTATGGTAGCTGTAGAAAATGAATTCTTAGAAAGAATAAAACTTTGCCAATGTCAAGACGATCATCTTCGAGTTGTTAAAGAACTCCTAAATCAAAACTGTCACTACAATAATTACATTTTGCAGAATGGACTTATCTACAAGATGCATGAAGACAGCAAACTGTTAGCAGTACCAAGTGCAATGCAGTCAGAGATTATTAGAACAGCACACGAAGAAAACGGACACTTCGGTGTTAAGAAAACAGAAGATGTAATCACACGAGAGTTTTGGATTCCGAAGCTTCGGCCAAAGAATATGAAGCACATTCAAAATTGCATCCCGTGTATATTAGCTGAGAAAAAAGCCGGAAAACAAGGTTTCCTGAATATGATAAATAAAGAAGAGTTGCCATTGCAAACTTATCATATCGATCATTTAGGCCCACTAACTCCAACAAAGAAAGGGTAAACTACTTGTTTATTGTTGTAGATGGATTTACGAAGTTTGTTTGGATTTATCCAACGAAAACCCTTACAACTGGAGAAGTAATTTCAAAGTTAGACCAACAAAAGCTAATTTTTGGAAATCCTAAAAGAGTTATTGCCGATAGGGGAACGGCATTTACGTCGAACGCTTTCAAAGACTACTGCAAGGCAGAAGATATCGAACTATGTCATATCACTACAGGAGTCGCACGTGGAAATGGGCAAGTTGAACGTGTCAACAGAACAATTATTCCAGTGTTGCCAAAGATGTCAAGCGAAAAGATTGGTATAAGTTTGTATCGAAATTGCAATTAACTCTGAACAGTACCTACCACAGACCGATGGACTCTACACCAGCAAAGCTATTCTTTTGAGTCAATATACGGCAACCTGAAGATATTAGACTAGCAAGCAATAAGAAGAATATATAAACGTATACAAAGAAGGAAGAGAATTGGAGAGGCAAAACGCAAAAGCCCAAATTCTAAAAGTCCAACAAGAAAACTCCAAAAACTATGATCGTAGAAGGAAAAATCCGAAGAAATACAAAGAAGGTGACCTCGTTGCAATACGAAGAACACAATTTACCAACCTTGGTAAATTACGTCAGAAGTATCTAGGTCCATATAAAATTATAAAAGTAAAACCAAACGACCGATACGAGGTTGAGGAAGTTGGAACTTCCGAGGGGCCAAAACGAACTGCGACTGCAGCAGACTTTATGAAGACGTGGTGTACGTCAGAAAAAGATGTACCAGATGAAGACGATGATGAAGAAGAAAATTCCGAGGACGGAATTCTGTCAGAAATGGCCGAGATGTAGGGATGAAAGGAGAAGAAGAGACAAGTGGTGTGTGGTGATAGTGGACGCTTGCCTAAAAGTAGGGCAGATGGGGAAAAGTGGAAGGTGCGCGGAAGGCCATGAATGAGGGTGATTCTCGGTGACGCGAGTTAACGACGGTGTGACGTATGTACGAAGTAAAGACGACGCGTGTGGAAGATTTGCTTAAAAGACGTAAAGACTAAAGACTATTGTACTAATTCTCATTATCTAACCTGTTAATCTTTTATTTCGTTTTATCATAATCCATAATTGTTAACATCAAATAAATAATAGTTAAAATTCAAATTGGTAACTACCTTTTATTTTAAAACACCTTTACCTTTTGAATAATAACCTATATGTAATAGTCATACTAGATTATTGATAAGCCGAGAAAAAACGACTACAATTCTTCTCAACGGGAAGATTACAGGCACACGTTCTTCTATTTCTATCAGATACGAAATTAAAAACGCCTTGCGTCAATAATGAGTTGCGGTATTTCGATAACACAGTGGCCACGATTCGTTCTCTTTTGTTATAATGACATTAAGACTGTTGGCTGTTTTAGTAATTAAACCGAACCCAAGAAATTCAAATTACACCTCTATTTACTTATGCATTTATTTTATATTTGAGGCAATATATAAAATAAAAAAGTTATCTTGTTTGTTAAAATGAAATATTAAATAATCTATTCAGTATTGTTACAGCAACAAATCATGATGTCATTAAAAAAAGTACATGCTACCTACATAACGTATGAGCACAGAAATCTGGACAAAACAATAACACCACTTGAACAAAATTAATGGTACAATAGCACGTTCCATGAAAATCAAAACATTCTAAGCTTAAACAGTTTGAACTGTTTGTGTTGTAATCATGGCATCAGAAGAATTGTGCAGCATAAAACTGATCTACAAATGCTTGCAAGAAAATCCAAATTCGAAGAAGTTAGCTATAGTAAAGTACTCTTTAATAGTTTACTTTAGATGGCACTGAATGACAGTTACAGGACTATTATGAAGCACAGTCGTCTGATACTGAAGATTCAGTGAAATACATTCAAGCGAAAAATTTCCCAAAAGAGATTTATTGTGGTTAGCAGTAACGAGGGTAGAATCTTAGGATCAGTGTTTTCTGAAGGTGAAATAACTAAAAAAAGTATGTGTTGCAACTCATTTCGTCTCCCAAAATTAAAAAAGTTTATCGAGGAACATCACAAAAACAAAAAAAAAACTTTTGGCCTGATCTAGCATTTGCTTACTACGTGAAGAATTGTCTAAGCTATCTTCAGGAAAATAAAATTAATTATATTCCAAAAGATCAGAACCTTCCAAATATTACCTTATTGTGATCGATCCAAGATTTTTGGGCTTGTCTCAAGCTGAAGATTTATGCTAAAGATACCAACCAGAAACAATTTAAAATTTAATTAATAAAGTAAAGAAGGAATGGTAGAGCTTTGACATGCAGAATTTTCAGCAGGCCGTGAAGAAAGTCCTGGTTAATATTAAAAAGACACATCGAATCGGTCTAAACAGTAAACAATAGCAGCTATGTATGTTATATCATTTTTGTAATATAACATTTGAATTTATTAGTATATACTTATATATTTTTTAATGTTCTTTGTCCAAATTTCATTGTCCATACGTTATTCAAAAGAAATTTCTTCAATTTCCATACGAACGCTCAAAAGTATTGCAAGCAGGTTGTATGAAAGTGACTCGTTAAAGAAATTTATAAACATTAAACCTATTAAAAGTGTCACGGAAATTACCGTAATTTATACACCTGACAATTATTCTAACATAAAATGCCATTATCACAAGTAAATATTTACCTTTCATAATGATATTTTATGTCGTAACAATTATTGTATATAAATTGCTATAAATTTTGGGAAGCTTTTTGGGAAATAATTACATATATTATTTCTAATTAATTTCATATTTTATTATTGTACTGTGATTATTCAGAGAACATTAATTTCTTCTATTCTTGGAACCCGAGATTTTATTCTTTTAAAGTCCCAGGAATTTCCGGTAATCTAGGATAGTAATTTTACCTAACACAAAAACCCAAATATTCTTTTTAAAAATCGCTTTAGCTAGTTGTCTAATTACTTTTCTGCAAAAGCTTCTATTAGAAAATAACTTTGTTTAATGATCAATACAGTAGTACATAAATAAATTCACCAATTACAAAATTCATAAAAGTTTAGGTTTTTAGGAAGAGTACTATTTAAAAATAGTAATACCTATTTGTAAATAAGATAGGAAATTTGGAATAGACATCCTTTTTGAATTTAATTAAATAGAAAGTACAAGTTTACTTAATGAATTGTCTGGCCAGGTATCTTATCTAACGGTAATTTCTTACTTAAAACTAACCCCTCTCTCTTCATTGATTGTATATAGACCGCTTGTAAATAATTTGTATGTATTTATAATGGTTGTCGTAGTGGTTTTCTACAAAAAAAACCTGTGTAGGAAGAAACTTTTGTTCAGAACTGCCTTTTTTTAACTAATAATTTGCTCAAAAAATTGCAATAAATAAAATCTTATTGGTTTGTGTAATTAAGTAAACTGTTTAATGGCATTAAATGAGTTTGAATCATGTCTTTGATGCTTTGAAATACTTTTTAATTTTTTCTTATAGAATAATTACGTATCTTCGTTGTCAGTGTAGGTGGCGGTGGAATTTTAAGGTTTTTGCTTCTTAATCTCGTTATATTTTTCAGATAAATTACGGAACTGAACTTAATGAAATACTAAATTTTATTGTTTTCGAAAGGTAAAGAATAAAAAGGCATTGAGAGCAGTATGTTTGCGGTGCTGTGACTACTAATTTGGGCTAGCTAAATTATTTGTAAAAAAGCGTACCACAATTTTTTTAGTTACACTCAACATAGTTTTCGTTTCTAAGTTGAAAATGCAAACATTTTGATGGTATATTTTATTCATAGACTCTACTCTGCTCGTCAGTGAAGAAATTTCAAAAATTGGTACAAATGGAGTTTACCATGAACACAAATGCAGCAACATTCATTTAAACGAACTTATTTTACGGAAAACTATAGATACCTACTTTGTGATGCATTCTGAATTTTTTAAAGTGAGTACAGTACTAAACACATATTGTTCGCCCATAACTGAAGCTTTGTGCTCACTTCATGTTGTCATATATGGATAATAATGTCTCAAAAACTGTCTGCTCACATTTGTCTGAATTTATACATTTTTCATAATAAAAATTATTTAAAAATACAGAATCATTACATTTAGTACGCATAAAGTAGTACTTATGCTAAGTGTAAGTGGGTTGTGTTAGGTATCAAGTGGTAGCTTTTTCTACTGCTATTGGAACTAAAATAACACATACAGAATTCTCCAAAGCACAGAAGTTTCTATCGTGTCCTTTGCATCTGAATGCAGAGGGTATTTTAACCTTTACAATTACTTAGGCCGATTGATTGATAGAATATTTTTCAGCTAGGCTCTAGAAATAATGTTTCCGACCTGAAGTGAGAGTAGAACTACTTTTCAAAGCTCTAGCCTAATATGACTACACAGAACGTTTCATAGAAAAAAAGTTATGCTTTACTTTTTTGTCCAACCTGTATAATTAATAAATGGACTAAGCAGAAGTAAATTGGTATAAACAGAATATTCTGACATTCATGGCTACAAGTGTTCGAAGTGATGCCACTGTTGTCTCAAATAACGATAGATTTATAGATGAAAATAATTATAATATATTTATCTTTTTAAATTCTAAAAAAATAGTGTGTAAAAAAGTATGATTAATATCAATCCAACACTTACTAACATTTATTTTTCATTCCAATATCAGTTGCTGTCAGCTGTCAGTATTGTAATGGAAGTTGTTATGCGCTAATAAGGAAAAATTCTCACGCTTATACGAGGGTGGTACCAGAAGTACCCGACCTGACCAAGAGATGGCGGTAGTTGTTTGAAAATATCACTGTATTGGAAAGTACGCAGTCTATAAAGCATATGTTTCAAGTTTGAAAGCGCCACGTTGTTCAGTATTTGTTTGGTAGCCATCAATAGTGAACGTTGTCAGTGAATTTGTGAAAATGGAGAAAATTGGTCATCGTTATGTGATACAATATTTTTATTTGAAAGGCCTCAGCCCAACCAATATAAAAGCTGAACTGGATTCTACTCTGGGTGAGTCTGCTCCTTCGTTTACAACAGTTAAATTTTGGGTAGCTGAGTTTAAACGAGCTGCCAAGACGAGCATCGCAGTGGTCGACCAAATGAGGTGACGACTCCAGAAATGACGAAGAAAATCCACAAAGCGGTACTTGATGATCGTCGACTGAAAGTGCGCGAGCTAGCAGACATTACGGCCATTTCAAAAAGTGCGGTACATCGCATATTATCTGAAAATTTGGACATGAGAAAGCTGTGTGCAAGACGGGTGCCGCGTTTGCTCACACTCGAGCAAAAACAGTGGCGTGAAAATGTTTCAATTGAGTGTTTAGCGAAGTTTCACAGCAACAAAGCAGAATTTTTGCGCCGTTTCGTAACAATGGAGGAAACATGGGTCCATCATTTCACAGTCGAGACAAAAGAACAATCGAAACAATGGACTCAAAAGGGAGAACCGACTCCAAAGAAGGCGAAGACCGTTTCATCTACAGGCAAGGTTATGGCGTCGGTTTTTTGGGATGCGCGTGGAATAATTTTTATTGACTATCTCGAAAAAGGAAAAACTATCAACGGCCAGTATTATGCAAACTTATTACAACGTTTGAACGAAGAAATCAAGCAAAAACGGCCACATTTGGCTAAAAAGCAAGTGTTGTTTCATAACGACAACGCGCCAGCTCACAAATCCGTTATTGCAATGGCCAAAATTAATCAATTAAAGTTTGAATTGCTACCTCATGCACCATATTCGCCAAGTGATGTCAGCAGTTAATGGCTATTTTGAGGAGCAAGACAGTTCTTATTATAAAAAGGGTATCGAACTTTTTGAACATCGCTGGGAAAAGTGTATAGAGCTGAAAGGAGATTACGTTGAAAAATAAATAAATCTTTTTCCAACATTTTTGTGTTTTCTTTGTTGGGTCGGGTACTTCTGGGACCACCCTCGTACAGACACAAATGTAGTTTTTCAACAAAATTTATATACTAACAAATAAATTTGCACAAAATCAACGGAACCAAATTTTCAAATTCAAAATAAATAATAAAAGATATACTGAAATCCTTGACTTCTCGGGGGGGGGGGGGTTGACTTTCCTAATAATCATATTGGTAATTATGTAATAATCTAACATAAAAGGTATTATAAAACGTTTCCAACTCTTTCAGAAACATCCAGTTTTATATAGTTCGTACACATTTATGGAAACTTTTCATCATTTCACTTGATTTCGATTATTGATCTAGTATTTAAAACAGGTTTTTATTTTGCTACACAACATAAAATTAATTACAGGAAATCTATTGTTTTTCATAGGATTCCACATTTATTTATTACAATTCTGGCTAAAAATAATTTCTCTATGTAACACAACCATTACCTTTTTACTACATACGGTAGATGCATTAAACAAGAAAATTTTATCATGCAGATAACTACGAGGGCGTATTTTTATGTTATCTACCTAGCCATGAAAAAAAGCACATAAGAAAACAAAAAAGATTTATTTTTCTACATAACTCCCTTCAACACTAATACACTTATTCCATATTTTTTGCAATTGCCCCATATCCCCAGAAAAAAATTCCTTCGGTAACCCTGCAAAATATTCTTCAACAGCTTCTTTGAGTTCTTCATCAGAAGCAAAACGCTTTTCCCTGAGATGCTTTTTTAAATTTTTGAATAAAAAGAAGTCTGGCGGAGCTAGGTCAGGGCTATAAGGTGGATGCCTTAACTCTATAAACCCACAGTCATTGATTATCTGCTGAACTTGGTTTGCCTTATGAACCCGACAGTTGTCGTGCAGCAACAAGTTTTTTTGTGGATAAGAATACGGGCGTTTTCCTCCAGTGGATTTTAAATTTTTAATTGTGTTTCCGTAGGCCTCTCCATTTATGGTAGACCCCCTCGGCATATATTCAATTAGCAAGACTCCTTCAGCATCCCAGAAAACAGTTGCCATCAGTTTTTTTCCAGAAAATTGTGTTTTGGCCTTTTTTGGTGGTGGAGAGCCCATATGAACCCACTGCATGGATTGTTGTTTAGTAGGAGGGTCCCAGTGATGTACCCAAGTCTCATCCCCGGTGATAATTCGAGAAAAAGAAATGTTTGTCCCTCTCCAACTCGGCCAAATTTTCTTGGGAAACTTCTTTTCTGTACAGTTTTTGTTCAGGTGTAAGCAATCTGGGAATCCACCGTGCAGACACCTTCTTCATACCCAAATCGCCATGCAAAATTTTGAGGACACTTGTTTCGGATATACCGACTTCATTGGCAATGACAGAGATCTTTACAAGCCGATCTTGCAGTACCAAATTTTCGACTTTTCGCACAATGTCTTCAGTTCGAGCTTCAACGGGTCGTCCGAACTTTGGGTCATCATTGATTGATTCTCGACCCCATCGAAAGAGTTTAGACCAAAATTTTACTTGAAAATAATATGGTGCATTTTCCCCATACACTGCAACCATTCTTTCGTGAATTGCTTTTTGGACCATTGCTTTCTTTTGTCAGGAACTCTATTACGCTGCGATGTTCAACCTTGATTTCACTCATTTTATCAACAAATAGACCGTTTCAAATCTCTATAAACGGCACAAACTAAATACAACTTAGTACGTGTACTTCTAACAGTGACAGAAATTTTTTAATAATTTGTTTGACATCGGCACTTTTTTGTTTGATGGCTAGGTAGATGACATAAAAATACGCCCTCGTATTTAAACAGATATGTTCATTACTCATAATTAATTTAATTTAGTCGCACACCATTCTAACTCTAAGTATAAGTGCGACGAGATATTGACTTTGTATTTTACAATTTTAATTTGTCTTATAACCAAAGTATGAGTTTCACTGATTTTACTTCAAATACCCTCGAGTGCAAAACAACTTTCGATTGAAATAGTGATTAGATATCTTTAAGTTGATTAAAAAAAGTTTATATTTACAATAGTTTAATAGTTTTCTACAGATAACATCAAGAAAAGCACTTAAAAGTTTACCCTCCTCTTAAAATTGAATTAAATCCGAGGGTTGATATACCGTTACTATTTAGAAACAGTGATATTTAACATTCACAGAGATTTATAGCGGTAACATATACATTCTCATTCTAAAATGTCAAAAATTTCATCAGCACCCTAAATGTCATACACTTATTGCAATATTCTCCCTCAACCATCATTCTCCCTCGCAATCCGCACACACCAAAACAGATCATTAAATACTGATATTCAGAGAAGACTGATAGCTACAACCACTCCTATCAGACAATAATAAAATACATAAAAATAAATGGCTTTGTATAAATTTAAGCTCTAGACATGAATACTGTTTTATTTTAATATTATTCATACATAGACATTGATGTTTACATACATAACATATTTAGACAACCTTAGCTAATTTTGCATTTAATCTGTTTAGGTGGCATGGCTTCGAGTTGATACTCAGACAATATTGACGATCCATAATCACTTAATCACTAAAAGCAATCGCTTTGCTATAACACACAGTGAGAACAGAACTTGGTACTTACATATTCGTGATGTACATGAATACGATCGTGGATGGTATATGTGCCAAATAAACACCGATCCTATGAAGAGTCAGCTGGGATATCTGGATGTTGTTGGTATGTTTATGTTTACAAATTAATTAGATTAGACTTCTGTAGCTAACAATATTGCAGTCAGTAGCATACACTTGTGTATAAATAGAATTTCTTGTTTTTGACACCGATGTGACGGTTTCATAAAACATAATAGTAAGAGTTAAACATAGAACATTTCTCTAAGCATTGAAAATGCAATTATAACTATTATACCTTAAAAAACTCACATACACACGCTGATGAACTTTAAATGTAGAGTATACATAAGTACGTACGGCAGCTTCAAAGGTGATGTGCAGAGCTGCAAGTAATTCCCCTCAAAGGTTGGCTGTCTGCATATGATGTAACTTAAACAGATATTTACTTATACTTGTAAAATTGAAAGAAACAGGAATCTCATTAGTAAAATATAGGAATTTAATCACAAACTCGCTTTTGACGCCCTGTTTTTGAAGCTGATTCTATAAAATTATGTTTATGTAAGCTATGTATAAAACCTGAACTCAGCCGTTTTTATATTTGATTTACGCAACATTTTAAATAGTTTACTTTCAAAGCTCTTTGTACACTTATGTTCGTACGAGTATAGTCTTAACATTGTAAAGATTGACTTACCTAAAGTAGTATATTGGTGAGGTATGTAATGCCAGGTTTTAAAAACGATTTATGTTGAGAAGTACTGACTTAGATGTTATATTTTAACCGACGACATAAGAATTGTTAGAGTCTATGATATAAAGTTTACCTGAATTATAAGTGCATGCAGATTCTTATAGAATACTCATTTACCTGGATTGAAACGAAGACTGAGGGGTTGTACGACTATGAAGACTTTTCACGAATACTTTCGATATTATGATGTCGTTTTTCGAAGTCAAATGTTTCATTTGAATATAGACTGATCATTGATCAATGTGTTTTATTGGATCTAAGAAGCGTCTACATGAGAAAGTAAATCGAGTCTTTAACACAAAATATCAACTACGATAGTCGAATGAATCTTTAATAAAATTGAATGAAAAATTAAACTAATTTCTAATACATGTACCATGTTTCCCATACAAGACTACCCATTTTGATATTAATATAAAATCTGTGCCAGATAAATGAATTATTATTTCTATATAGAATTATCGCATATGGTCTTTGGGATTTAAACATAAATCATCATACTCATAAACATCATAAACATAAACATCATAAGCATAAACTTCATAAACATAAACATCATAAACATAAACATTATAAACATAAATATTCATAAACATAATAATCATAAACATAATCAATTAACATTCAGTAATGTCCAGTAAGGCTCATGTCAGAAATGATATTGAAATTAGTGATATCGTAAACGCCTATTAAAAAAATCGCGTGTTAATTGTTATACAAGTATTCTAATTTCTAGCTAACTCTGCTTTGGTTTTGAAATATCTAAATTATTATGGATTATTCAGTCCAACATTTGGTTTTTTTGTGTACAAATGTATATTGCAACTATCTCTTGAAAGTATACATTGCAACAGTAAACATGTTGGCAACAACAACAGTTTCATAGTAACACATTGAAAAACGTGTCTGTGATATAATATCTGTGCAACAGGTGGTAGGTAGTATACTTCCAAAAGACACTTTAAGATAAGAATGAATTCTATTGAAGAAATTAGAAAATATCGACAGAGTGCTTTTACAAAATGTTTTAAGGCACTGAAGCAATAAGCAATCAGCAACTAGCAATTGGAAACACACAATACTATCGCCATCGAGTTGTTTACATTGAATTTAATAAGAAGTCTCCTTTGGAGCAACTTTTTATCGCTTCTACAAAAACGTAGCCGGTTGCGTTAATATTTGTTGCCGGCGATATGCGCTGCATGTCGAAAGCCGATTTTATCGTGTCAATATAGAACAATACTTGCATTATTATTATAAATAGGGAGTGAAATTTTTATACAACAGACATGACGATGCAGCATTTGTTAGAAACAAAGACATATGTGTATAGCAAACTATTATTTATGCTATTAGTATATTAGGAATACTTGTAAATTATTAATTTTTTATTATTTACTGGAATTATTAGTTTTATGATTTGTAGCCGAAATATAAGTCAAGGTTGTGAGGTCAGTGGCTGATGTAATTAAAGACGACCTAAATAAGAAATGTGCATATATTTAGCATAAAAAGAAAAGGATTTATTATTGTTATTGTAAGTTGTTAGAAATGTTTGCGTGCAAGGCTGACGCAACTTGATTATTCTTCATCTAGCACTTAATAAGTTCGGATGGTTGTTACAACTTATATTAAATAATCTGTTAATAAATTCGAAGTTTCGCTAATTTCTTCGTTGTAATTAAATTTATGTTCCTTAAATGCCACTAAATTAAAATCGCATCTCCAGAGTTGTTAGAGGATGACATGGTTGTTTGATATTGCTACACAAACTAAAAGGAATCAGTTGCTGCAGTGTGAGAGGTGGTCAAAATAATATTGTCTGTTGCTTATTGTCAGTTTCTAGTTGCTAGTTGCGCATTGCCTCAATATGAGAGCTTACTAAGAGTTTTGCGAATTAGTAATCACTTGCACTGCGTATTTCAAAAGGGAAATGTTGCAGGATATTGCACAAGGACTTAAGATTTCATCATATAATTACCAATGACAGAAGTATCAAGCCAGAATAACATTTAGTGAATAATCTTCTCTTGACAGACAAAATTTTTATTTTAATTATGTAGTCAGTAAATAGAATTTTAGATATTGATTAGGTGAAGATTCTTGACAAGTGGTGTTTAAAGAAAACCTACATAACCGAAAGTCATCGTTTGGTGTTGTGTAGCATCATTTAGAATTATAGGTCCATACTTCTTTGAAGACGAAAATAATCATTCCATTACACGTCCTAAAGCTACTTCGTTAAAAACCTATGGTATACCTGAATTAAGAAGATCTGTAATTATTGACCTGTAAATGCAATAAAGGCAATTTAATGGCAACTTCTTTTTGCAAGCCGTCCTAGAACCATTGATTAATTAAAAACCCGCATTCGTAGGAAAAATGGAAAATTCCAAATATTATAATAATTAATTTAATCCAATAAAAAATCTGTTATCTAAAATTGTTAAAATATTCACATTTTAAAGTGAGTAGTCTATTATGTGGAACCCGAACCCTATATATTGACACCTTGAAGTCATCGGAAAGTTAATTAAATGATACTAAAATAGATTCAGTTACGAAACTAGAGGAACTTAGAACACTCTGTCTATTTTTCTATTCCCTTTCCTTCGGTTTTTTTTAGATTTTTCCAGTTTCTTTTTTTTATCGGAAATATTTTTCTTCTTTAGTGAAAAAGCTCGCATTTTGACACGATTTTCGGAGACGTAAACTCTCAAGCATGTTGTTTTCTTTTCCCAGTCTCGTAAGGAATCAGAGGATGGGATGACTTCTTTTTAACAATTTTTAAGGACTTTCCAAAGCGAGGGGGGAGGTTGGAGTACGCTCTTTGTAATTACGTAAGGTTGTACTGTTTCCAAAACAACCTGAAGAGGAAGACGCAACTGCTTCTAACCATAGGTTAGACATAAGGCGGTTTGAAGTTGACGGTATGTCTTGATTTGTGGTATTGGCTGATAAACTTATATCGGAAATAGAAAAGAAGTGTTCAAAAATTGGTTGCGGTTTATACTTATGAATACTACAAACTCTAAAACCAGCAGTGGCATTGGTTAAGGTAGCTGCCTCACCCCGTGCATTACCAATTGATCTAGAAATGTTTGTTCTCGGTAGCTATTTTTTATTTTTGTTTTGTACTATCCAATTAGGCCTTCTGGAAGAAAACTGTTTTAAGTGGTTTAAAATATGCCTTATCCAAAGGTTGTTAAGCTTGTGTCGTGTGGCTGGAAGGACACAATAGGACTACTTCGTTTTCAACAGCTAAATGTAGCAACTCAATCGCATTATAATGAGATGCTTGTTCATCCAATACGTATAGCACTTTCACAGGACTTTCTCTTGGCAAGAAATATTCTTTGAATCGTTTGAAAAATACTTCTGAATTAATATACATCATTTAGGGTTCACTAGAACACCTGCAGTTGGAGGGAGCCCATCTAGAACGCACCTTTTTGGTTTTTTCCTTGCATATCAAAACTACTGGCAGAAAATCTTATTTTTTTTCTAACGTTGTCAAGGAATAAACTTTTTTTTTGTACGTTTTATACTTTTCCTGGTTTGTTCTAATGTTTCATCGACATTAAATATTGTTTATCAAGCAAATCGTTTGTAGCAAGCATTTCAAGCAACAGAATGAAAAAATTATTAACGTCCTGCCTGTTCATCGCTTTCGCCCTGGAAAATGATAGTCCCTGCAATTTCCGAAGTCTATAACTTTTGTTGTGGCAAGAAAGGCAATGGAACCAATTATCCCTAGCTGATTTGGATTCTCTGGAAAACCGATGATGAAAACCTCCGAAGAACCTCTCGGCAAATAAAAATGACATTTTTTACAGATGTAGAATTTAGAGTAAAACCAACTTTTTGTGGGGAGTAAGTCTTTTTTCATGTTCAATTACTAAGTATGGATGCCGACCTAACCATACTTTAAAGCCTCTCGATAGCAAATGACGTCTTAAGGTTCGGGATGCAATCCCATAGGCACTACATTTTTCTTGATATTATTCTTTGCATGACCTCTACCAAAGCATCTTCACTAAATGAAGCTTGTAGTCTGAAGTTGACATTCTAAACATAAAATATTGTTATATTAATAAAAGCAATAGCTTATACAATTAGTTATTGGCAGTTTTTCTAACAATATTTAATATTTTTGGGTTCTTTCGGTCAATTAAAAACTGTACACTTTTATTAGTGGGGGATATCCCAACACTAGTGAAAAAAACCCTACCTTATTAATAAACTGCTGTGAAGTACAAATCAAAGTGTCGGAATTTATAGGTTAAGAAACTTATTTCCTTGTGGCGTCAACAAAATGGCAAAAATCTTTTTAAAGATTTTTTTAAACTGAAAAAATAAATACATACGCGTATCTTAAAATTTTACATGACGACTATGGGGCAGTATTCATGCTAACAATGGGCCCTATTTCACCGGTTTACCCTATACAATTTAACTATGCATTATAATTACTACACCATGAGTTGGTGCCTATTGAACTGATCTTTCGCCAAAATAAGCCATATATGTATTACGAGTAATGTTAGAAGAGGGAGTAAACCTAGGTATACCCGGGTTAAAGATTTACCTCTGATCTCTAAGTATAAAGTCCGAAATATAATTAACATAAATTGGAATTCGGACTTTAATGGTATAAAACTAGCACTACTTAACGCCGATTGGGTAAAGTTAGGTTAATTATTGTAACAAGAACAAAGTTTGATAATTTTTATTAAAAAAATTTACAAATAACTCTAAGAAACGTAAATAAGACAGAGGTTAACTAAATAAAAATACGGAATTCACGCAGGTTCACACTAACAGAGGAACTGTATAACCCCACCCCGAAAAAATCTAAATACGCCACTGCTAAAACCCCTTTTCGGTTTATTACTCCCTTTCCCATAAACTTAGTGTGACTAATTAATTATTTGAACATGACAAGCTGCCGTGAAACTTAGAATTGCAAGATTTCTCTGTTGTCTTGCACTGACACATTTTGTTTTACAATTACACCTTTTGCAGCCTTGAGCTCCTGAAAATAACTGTTCATTTACGATACTGTTCATTGACGTAAGCTTTTTCTTTCCGGCGAAACATTTTCAATGTTAACATATTTTATTCGGAATCATATGGTAATATGTGCATTCCTAACCGCCTCAGAGGGTGGGAAATTAACCATTCCTAACTTACTTTTAATTCCCTCTCTTGGTCAGGAATGTAATCATTCCCTACCTGTTATCCCTCTCTTGGTCAGGAATGTGATCATTCCCGACCTGTTGTAAGTTCGTAGTTTGCTCGGTAGAGGGCGGGTGCATTATTAGGTCAAGTTTGTCACTTCAGTTGTCAGTTGTAAATAATTATTATTTGTTAAAAAATATGATGATTCCGAATAAAATAGTATACAAACCTCGGCGGGACGTTTCCTCCTGTCTCGAGCATTAGCTCACCTCGGGCCTGGGCCCTCGGTGAGCTATCTTAGCTCTCGACAGGAATGAAACACTTCCCGCCTCGGTATGTAATCTACTATTCCTGGCTCATAGAAATCTGGTTCCTCGAAAACAGCTCCGTTATTGTTTCAGGTTTCGTTATTTGTTTAGTAATTTCTATAACGGTCATTAGAACGTTCCAGAAATCTCTTCTACCCCTATCAACATCCGGGAATGGGATTCTCACCTTGTCTCCCACAGAGCATAGAGCGATTTTCGAATTCGATAAGCTTTCATTTGCTTAGCTTGATTTTCTAAATTTCAACCGAACATCTCTTCTATTTGCATCTATATTTCTTTTTTTTCTACAAATTTCACACAAACTTCTTGACTCTTCACTTATGTTTGGTCTGAAACTACACGGAACCGGATATTTGGGTGCGGCTGTTTAGGCGCGGCCAGTTCGGCTCGTCTATTTCGGCGCTAGGACACTTCGGCGCAGGGACACTTCAGCGCGGACCACTTAGGCGCAGGGACACTTCGACGCGAGAAATTGTCTAGTATTATAGTAATGAAAAAAATATGCAGGTACTTTCAGGTAATAAATACAGTATGATGGGTTAAATACAGTACTCCATAAATACGGTATGAGAAAAAAACTCAATATTTGTCAATCACAAAAGCTCGTATGCACTGCCAGATTTAAGAAAAATTTATTTTTCTAAGCTACAAAACATTAAAATCAAAATTCTTCTGCAAATCTCTGTATAATGGAATAATTTGTAATAAAAATTCAATTGTGTCTCATTTCACGAATTTTGTCTCAGTAGGTGACACTTATAAATGGATACTGCTTAGTGAAATTTAACCAATTTTAGCGAAATTGTAGAATTAAGAAGGTTTGTATGTGTACATAAAAATAAAAAAAGGTTATTCTGATAATAAGGTAGCTTGTCCCAAACAATTAGAGTAATGGCCCAAAAAAAACGTTTTATTTAAAGATTTCCGAAAGTTTTACCCTAATTTACCGTGGAAAAGTTGACATGCCCCGAACTGTTTTTTCGTCGAAATGTGCTTGCGTCTAAGTGTCCCGGCGACAAAATGTGCCTGCGCCAAAGTGTTCTTGCGCCGAACTATGCGGCGTCAAATTGTCCTCGCGCCCAAACGGCTCCACCGAGATGGCCGCGCCCAAATGTCCTAGACCGGAAACTATATACATTCAGTACATTTAAATTCTTCTGTTGAACCCAATGTATCTTGCACTTCCTTGTCCTTAATCATGCTCATATTAAAAGTTTCTGAAGTTTTGCGTCCACTGTTTTTATTGTTCCAGATCTTTATTCTCTAAATTTGTGTTGTTTACATGATGCTCTCCATCATGTTTTTCATCCAATTGCGATTCAGTACTAAATGCATTACTAAGTTTTGAGAGCTCTTCTTCACTATGAAGATTGGCAGTAACTGGGAAAGACGATAAACCAACTTTAACATCATGACCGAACATCTGTATAAAGAGCTTATTTTATTTCATCATGAAATACTCTATTTTTCATGAGTTGTACGAATCTTAAACTTTCCGAGCATTGATTACAATTTTCGTCACTCATCCACGTCAATAACATATTCTGCACGTCTTGATTTGCCCTTTCTACGCTTCCTTGGGGTTGGGTGCGCCGAGGTTTTCCATGAACTATTTTCGGATTACTCTACATTGAACATAATTATTCGATTACGTGATTCACAAATTCGCGTCCATTATTTGACTGAAGAATTGAAGGTGCACCAAAAATTCAAAATATGTTTAACAGCTTATGAGCAACTTCCACAGCTCTTTTGGTAGTTAAGGAGCGTAGTTGTACAAACTTTGTTAAATGGTCTTGGTATACCAATATAAACTTATAGGCACGTCAGGGTTAGACTGCATATCTATTAAGTCCACTTGATAGCGACTATTCATTTCTACTAACAATAGTAGTACTACAATTCTTTTTTTAGACGACTTTTTTTGCAGGGTTCGCATAGTAAATAGTAAATACAACTTTATAACTTCTTGAGTTACAATTTTGTATTTTTCCTGCACTCGTTTCCCATGCGATGTTTTCCTTCATGCCCAATTATCAAATGTATTTCATGTAAAATATCAAACATCTCTATACCTGTGTCATATAATACCTAATTGTCGTCTCACTTGAAGAAACACAAGCAATTAGCTTCGCGATGCTACTCACTGAACATAAATCAATTTCAATCATTTCAACCGCGGGTATTGCAAAGTAGTGTTAGATTTAGCTTCCTTTGCATTTTTAGCTGAGTTAATAATTTGCAGATACTGCTCGTTATTAAAGCAAAAACAATTTGTTCCTTTTCCAGACAACAATTCGTGAAATTTTGTATTGTAAGATTTTGTGTTGTAAACGATCTCAAAAGGCAGCACGTGTTTTCTGTTCAGACAACATTTTGACACTGGTCGTGTCATCGAGTGCCATGTGTTCAAGGATGATGCAGCACCTAACACCCCCAATCAGCGTTGGGTAGTGATAGGTTTATACGGGTAAAGTCCACATTACAATTTACTTTAATTATATTTCGGACTTTACCCAGAGATCTTGGGTCGAGTTAAGTTAACCCGGGTAATCTTAGGTTTATTCACTCTTCTAACATTCGAACGGTTATTTAACAACATTATTCGAACAGCCAGACACATCCGAAATGTCTATCATTCCCCAGACATAGTAGAAGGTCAGCCATGCATGCGAGCGAGAGAGCATCATTCGTGCACTGAGTGCGAGTGAGAGCATTGCCATACATGCAATCATACCGAGCATGCCTGAATATAAAATAGTATCTATTTCAGTGTGTAATTAACGATCGATAGGGTGTAAGTTCTCTACTTCATCAACTGTTGATTGCAAAGCATCCGCCATCTTTGGTTTTTTTAAGGTAAGCCATTATTTCTGAGGATATGGTCTCAAGTCCTCCCTTTTCTTCTTGTTGAGGTTTCATCATCATCTGTTGTTTTTGTTTCTAATATTTCCGGTATATCTATAGTAGTCAAATCAATATTCTGATAAAAAATTCCTACTGTGTCGTGAAGTGTATCCTTACCACTTTTTGTTTCCACAAATCGGTCGAATTTATCATAGGTAACACCAATACATAGATCTAGTGATTTCTTTGTGCAGCCAAAACTTACGAATATATTCTTCATACATAATCAACAAAAATATGCTCGATGGACCGTTAAATACTACGATAATTTATTGAAAGTAGCCACCACCTGAGATATATGTCCATATCAATAGTTAATGGTTTCTTTATATTACACACTATGAAGGATGTTTCAAAGTCATTTGGAATTATTTCCAAAATATTGTTATTTGTGATAGCTTCACCGAGAAACTCAACTAATGCTCTCACTCGCACTCATGTGCACGAATGATGTTCTCTCTCTTGCACTCATGGCTGACCTAATACTATGTCTGGGGGGATGTTACACCCGTCGTGTCGGAGGTGTCTGGCTGTTCGAATAATATTGTTAAATAATCGTCCGAATAACATATATAAAATTCAGATTTAATACTATACTTAACGTAAATGCCACCATTATTTCATGAGCTGAAAGCGTCTGGCGGAAGTTACACCCCGCGAAAAGTGCCTGGCAATTGTTGATTGGAGTTTATAATGTTATCCAGCTGAACATAAAAAAAATCAGATTTAATATTATAACGTCTTACCCCAACATTTTTTTGTATCTTCAGTACCTGTTATCTTCCGAAATCCCCCTTACTCAAGGTTCATAACACATAAACGTTCTTACCTACTATAGTGTGCACACACTTGAAAAGTTTTAAGCTTCATACTATAACGTATGTCTGGCGGTCGCTGGCTCTCGCTCTATTACTTGTCCCCAATTTATTCCTCGGTTTTCAGCCACTTGTCTAACGTGTTCTTCCCATCGTACTCTTGGGCATCCTACTTTGTTTCTTCTTTGTGTTCTCGCATCATACACTTGTTTGGTTATTCTATGTTCTTTCATTCTATGTAGGTGTCCCAGTCAGCTCAGTTGCCTCTCTTCTATTATCTTCTCTATGGGTTTTATCTTCAACTTTTGCACTATTATTGAATTCTTTATCCTGTCTTCTCTAGTAATCCCTTGGATTTTCCTTAGAAATCTCATCTCAGATGCCTTGATATGGCTCTTATTTCTCTTTGTTATGACCCAAAATTCAGTTACATAGGTTACAGAGGGTCTTATAACTTTTTGGTATACTTTGGTTTTGATTTCCTTTGGTATCTTTTTTTCCAAAGAATGGATTTCTAAGGTAGTTGTATAGCTTCCCTACTTTTCCTATTCTCTCGGATATTTCCTTTTCTATTTTTCCGTTGTTTTCTATTATTGTTCTCAAGTAGTTACAACTTGTAACTTATTCTAGTGTTTGTCCGTTTAATTCTATCGTGTGTTTCTTTTCTTTGTTGGCCATTATCATCGCCTTTGTCTTATTTATATTTATTTCCATGTTTATTCGTTTTAGTTCTTTTTGATATTCCTTTAGATTGTGTTAAGTTTTTCTTCTGATTTGGATACGACCAGCATGTCATCTGCGAATAATATTTCTTGAAATTGGATTGTTTTAATTTTCCATGATCCTATTTTTATATTTACACATTTTTATTTACATTTCCTAATAACTTTGTCTATTACAATTGAGAATAGTAACGGGCTAAGTACACATCTTGTTTCAATCCTATCCTTGATATAAAATCTTTCGATTCGTCATTACGTGTTCTTACTTTATTTATATCGTTGCTGTATAATGCCTTAACTAGTTCTTCCTTTATTCCCCTTTCTCTTAGGCATTCCTATACATCACTTCTTCTTATCGTGTCGAAAGCGTCTTTCAGATCTATGAAAACAATATGTATGTCCTTCCCTTTTCTTACTAGCTTATCACCTATTTGTCTTCATATAAATACTAAATCTTGAGTGCTTCTTCCTCATCTAAACCCGTGTTGTGCTTCTCCTATCGTATCTTCTAATTTTTGTCTTACCTTGTTTTCAATTATTCTCGTAAATACTTTACTTGGTATACTTGATATGGTGATCCTTCTATAGTTCGTGCATTCTCTTACATCTCTTTTTTTATATAATGGTAGTATTATGCCGATGTTCCATTCTTGTGGTATTTTTCTTGTCCTAATGATACCATGTAGTAGGTCTATGAATGTTGTTCTTGTTTTTGTCCACATGTATTTTAACATTTCCGCTGTAATATCGTCTGTCCCGCTGCTGTCCCTGTTTTTAGTTTGTATATAGCTTGATTAATCTCTTGTTCTGTTATCGGTTGTATAACACTTCTTTCAGTGTCTCCTACTTGTGTTGTTTCTCGTTCTTCTTCTTCTTCTTCAATGTGTGTTGCCGTTAGTTCCTCGAAGTATTGTTTCCATCTATCTGTAATGTCCTTCTCATCTGTTAATATATTCCCTTTTTTGTTTTTTAAGTTAACCAGCCACGGTGTTTTCATTCGTCTAATCTGCTTTAGTATGTCATAGAATAACTTCTGATTTTCTTAATAGTGTTCTTTAATTTTTTCACCAAAATCTGCCCATGGTTGTTTCATTGCTCCCTTCACTGCTTGTTTGACTTCTCTTGTTTTATATGATTCGTAGTCATCTTCTTTTTTTGAACTTATATATATTTTTTCCATTTTTGTTTCTTATCTTTTATTTTCTGTTGCATTTCTGGAGTCCACCAATTACTTCTTTTGGTATGTATGTTAGTTGTTTTGACTGTCTCGCAACTTTCTTTGGCGGCTAGGATCATGTTTACCTTAAAGTATTTTCATTTATTTTCTACTTCTATTTTTCTTCAGCTTCTTCCATTTGTAGTCTATTTTGTAGTTTACTTTGGTATGTCTTTTTAGTTTCCTCATCTTTTAGTCTGTAACTTTTAATTTTTTCCTTTATTATTATTTTCCGTTTAGTTTGTTTTGTTTCTTCTTTTTGATCATTTGCATCCTTACTTGGTAATAGTCACTTCCAATTTCTGCATGTCTTTGAACTTTTGCATCGTTAACCACTTTCTTCTATTCTCTACTTACTATTAAGTAGTCTAGATGACCTAGTATTAGGATTAGTCAAGCATAGGTTTATCAGACGTTCGCCATTATTATTTATTGTTGGTTCTCCATATGGTCCCATATACTTTGAATATTTTCATTGTCCTTTCCTACTCCCCCGTTTATGTCTTCCATAATTATAGTACTAGCTGTTCATTATCTATCTCTAGTTGTAACATTTGGTAGAATTAATATTTTTCTTTTTTTTCCGCATTGTCGTTTGGTCCATACGCTATTATTATAGTGCTATTTTGTCGGTCTTCCCAATTTATTTCTATGGTTAACTATCTTTTGTTTAAGTAATTTTCTTTCTTTATTCTTTTTACTTTAGCTGGACTTACTATCAGTCCTACTCCTCCTGCTGCCCGATACGTATTTTCTACTCCTGACCATAATAATGTATCCGTCCCCTTAGTTCTTGTACTCCTTTACTTATCTTTTTTGTTTCAGTTATTCCGAGGTAATCTAACTTTTGTGTTTTCATCTCTTCAATTATCTAGTCTTCTTTGCCATTTAGTCCTTGTTTTTATTATGAAAAGTCTCAAAATACGTCACAGTTATTAAACTATGTCTAACTATACTTTAGTCACTTCAAGCAGTTGGTATAAATTTAATTTAAAATTACTAAATTACTTAATTAGAATTTCGAATAAAATAGAAAGAATAATTATTTGCTCTACAAGCAAGGAAAGTTGATATATATATATGAAATTCTTACGTGAAAATGGGGTTGTTGACTGTTCAGCTTTCACTTTAGAACAATGCGTAAAAGTTTAACAGCTTAAGGATGATAGGAAACTAATTGCGTTATCTTCGGCTGCGTAAACTATAATACCTACATATCCTACATGTCTAATTTTCTATATAGCACTTAACAATACTCTCAAAACTTACACAATTAGGGACAACTATATTCTTGAGGTGTTATAAATATTATCTCCTATTGTTCGAATTTAAAGTTACCGTTAAATTATGTTAATTTTATTGTGTTCCATTTCTCCTTTCAAATTGATTGAAAACGCGTCTAGTCAAATATTGAAATACATAAATTGCTTTAGGTTAACGATATTTTCCTAATAGTTACCTGCCTAGTAGTTAATAGATTCAATTCTTGTGTTTATTGGTATCATATATCAAACAAGACCAAATGTATATGAATAATAATTAGTTAACTGATTTTTAATGAAATCTTTAGCTTCACATATTCGATAGTCTATTTAGAAGTAGTACTTTAGAACGTAATTACCTTTAGCCATACGAAACCCATTAGTGGCTTCCTTTACACTATTTATAGTAACATTGACTTTTAGTGCCTCCTGATATCCTTGATTATCCAACAAGTACTGACATGGTTGTATCGGAAGGTTCTAATGTAACTTTAAGATGTGAAGCCAAAGGTTATCCAAAACCACATATTATGTGGAGAAGAGAAGATGGAGAACAATTTTACTCACATCCTGGATATAGAGGTTTGTAATTAAATTAAATGAACTTAAATTTCTGTAATTATTAACACAAGGTTTTGTATTTACAGTGTCTAACACTGATGGACCAATTTTAGTTATAGATCGTGTAAATAGAAAAGACATGGGGCCTTATTTATGTATCGCGTCTAATGGTGTACCACCATCTGTTAGCAAACGTATAATGTTAATTGTCAATTGTATGCTATGAAGTAATGCCTATTTAAACCAAATTGATTGTATGCTTTTGTGTTTTAGTTCCTCCTAGCATTAATGTAGTTAATCAGCTGCTGGGAGCTTACGACGGTCTTCGAGTTGTCCTCGAGTGCCATTCAGAAGCATTTCCCAGATCGATAAATTACTGGACCAAAGATAACGGAGAGATTGTGCCTCAAAGTACGTAATTAATTTTTGTAATACTTCTTTGATGGCCTGTAGTTAAAAATAAAGGTTTTATTTCTTTTTTCCTTTTAGTTTATGTATTTCCGTACTTCTAGTTTTATTTTCCTAATTAGCGTTATTCTAAAAGGCATTTAAAACAATGAACATTTTTTTAGACGAAAAGTTTCGTAGTGAAACTGTGGAGACCATCAATTATAGAGTGGAAATGAAATTAATTATTGCGAGTATAAGTAAAAATGATTTTGGAACGTATAGGTGTATTTCAAAAAACACTGTAGGAGAAGCCGAAGGAACCATAAAAATTTATCGTAAGCACTTATTCCTTGGTCTTTGAAAATTTAAAAATTTGTTTTAAGAATAAAGTGTTTTGAATTTGTTTCAGGTATTCAAAATCTGAATATCAGCAACGAGATTACTAAAAGTGGTAAGTGAATAATTAAAGTTACAAAAATCTTTATTTTAATATACGCATCTTCTTCTTTGCTGATAATTACAATATCCAAATATCCATTAAAATAGAATTTCCATTTACTTTATTATCTCTGACTACACAGCCTTCAAAAATTGTTGAAGTTTGTTTGCAAAGGGAACTATTACTTTAAGGTTGTGGAAAAAAGATAACGCTGGGAAAAAATGTTTTGCATTATTTATATGTTTATTGGAACTATTTCGTTTCTAACGAGTCACCACTTACTACCATAAGTTTATTTCAAGCGAAGAACGAAAATTTTGAATATTTAAGACATTTTCTATATTAAGTGTCTGCATGGCCAGTACCGGTACTTTCGTAGCCGCTAGTTGCTTTCTATTAGATTATTTTCACGGGACGGGACTACCGACAGCCGAATTTATAGCTGGTAAAATAATTACAGAAATTTAGGTTATATCTATCAGGACTTTGTTTAACTTTTACTATTTACCGTAGCGCGGTTGACAGTAAAGTGAGGTTAACACAAGCGCCTTGCTTTAATAGTAAGGTGTGATGTATCAGATAAGTTTACCAATAACTAATTAAATACTTGACAAAAGATCTTAAATTATTTAACGCGATTAATTGGCAACTATTTTTCAAAATGAAGAAGGCAATTGAATTTCCAAGTGTTTGCGAATCTTTTACCTGGCCACCTCACAACGCGTACTTGTATCTTAATTTGTTTTTATTAACGAAGTCTATTTGCTTCTCCTTTTAATTACCGAATCTGCTGAAAAGTTAGCTGTAAAATACTTTAGATGTGAGTCTTTATTTTTGTTTTTACTGTTACCGGCTAGAAATTCGGTTATCGGAAGAATCTTTGAATACGAAAAGTTTTCTATTTGCACCCATGGGGGGTTCGAGGTTAACTTTAAATCTTTGTAGCTTAGTAAAACGTTTTAAAAGGAGTAATATTGTAAGTTTTAGTGAAAACAGGTAAATTATAAAAAAAAAACTATTTTTACTTCGCAATAAATAAACCTATAGGCAATGCAAAAAATCTACACTTTTTTGAACATTTTTCCTTGTGTTTTCAAAAATGGCATGATATTTTTCTGAAATCACGTTCTTTCTTTAAACTTTCTACTGCACTGTATTAATAAATTTCGAAAATAAAATTATTGTTCATTTTTGCTTTCTTTTTAAAGTATACTTATTTATACTACAGAAGTAGCTACTAATTTGTTATATAGTTTTTAATTTTTATCTTTTAATTTATTTTTGCACTTGCACTACAGCCCTTCGTATTTGCACTTTTCCTTTGACTCACTGATGAATACAGTAGTAGAAAAAGATTCTTGAATTGAATGACCCAGCTTTTACCGATAATAGTTTTTTCTAAATCCGTTTCTCCGAGTCTTTGATCATTCAGGTAATCAATACTGTATCGTCCATTATATGGGAAATGGTCTACAGTTTCCGCATAGTCTTCATTTTCCTACATTTTAGTTTTTAGCCAGTGCCATAATTTTTTTATGTACTTCTTAGAGCATTGTCAAATCAAAGCAAGTTCTTCATTACATTTAGCAGCATTTAAATACTAATATATGACAATATTTTGTTAACAATGTATTGTGCTGTATTATTAAACGTTCTGTAACAAGGCGTTGGTATTTTTTATAGATGCGAAAATAAAATTCGCTATAATAAACTATCCAAAAAATGAGTATAAGCAACAGTAATTCAACGTTAATTCATACAATAATTTAATATAAATAATAACAAATTTTTGTAAATATATACCAACTATATTTAATTAGTTCAGATACAAAACTTGAAACATGTCTTCCCACATAAATATTGGAAAAAACATGTTTTTTAAATGTTAATTATAATTAACATCAGGGCCGTAGCTACAGACTTGGGGGCCCTGGGGCAACAAATAATTATGGGGCCCCATGTTATCTTCCTCTTTACCTCTACATCACTTTCATTTAGCAAGCCTTTTTTAATAGGGTTGCTATTTTGTGGTTTCTCTGTTGATATAGAGCACACATGGTCGTCCGCGACCACATCGCCGACCATGTCGAGAATGTGGTCCGAATAATGAGGAAATATTTAGATTTGCTGTAATTTATTACATAAACGACTTTGGCCTCGAGCTGGTTTGTATAATAAAATTATAAGTATCTTATTTCTTTGAAACGTGTATATCGAAATAATAATATATAGTATAAAAAAATTTATTGAGTTCATAATAAAATATCGACTGAAATATTTTTCTTTAATTAGAAGTATTTAGTATTATGCAGTCAATAATGTCTTGCATTGTGATAAAAATGTTTTAACGAAATATGATACTTATAATTTTATTATACAAACCATCTCGAAGCCCAAATTTATGCAATAAATTACAGCAAAGCATTTCATCATTATGCGGACCACGTCTCCGACCTGGTCCGCGATGTGGTCGGCGGTGTGGTCGCGGACGAGCGTATGTGTTCTAATATAAGATAGCATGGGCATTTAAAACAGACAAAACACATATTTACTTATACTTGTCACATTGAGTTTAATATAAAATTGTATATGCTTGCTAAACTTGGCTAAGGCGTTAGCCTTATACTGCAGCGGTCCCGATTATTTATTATTAATTTAGTGGTAGTCGTTAGGTCACGGAGAAGGCGCCTATCGCGATGTGAAAACTTCTGCACCAGGCGAAGTACCACCCGTTATACGACATGCAAGTATGCTTATAAAACTTATGAAGTTACAAGTTACAATATCCTAAGTCTAGACAGGTTGAGTTTTAACTGAAAACAGGATTACATTCTGTTTCCTAACTTTTTACAGCGACTTTTAAGACAGCGGGTGTAGCAATGGCGCTGTTATAGATTACAAAATTTATAAGGCAAAACCGAAAAACAGTGCTATTTATCTTTTATGTTTCACTTCATATTTGTTGTTTATACCTGTGATACGAACTATAATAACAAGTCTATAACAACCAGGGCATTATAAGCGGGCCTATATGGTATATAACGCCCGCTCAGCGTTTACTTTGCAATCGAAGATGACATGTGGTATTGGGATATTTTTTGGTTTTCATAACGATGACAACTAACAACAAAAACATTTGAATTTATAATTTCATATCTCTGTTTGACGTTTGCAAATTAAGTAAAAGTTGTTACCGACAAACATAAAAATTTCTAATTTTATAAATATTAGGTTGAGTCAAAAGTTTCTACCACATTGTGGCTAATTTTGTTTTGAAGAGTTTAACATAGAATCCATATTCAATTTGCATTATTTACGTATGTCATTTTAAAGGTAATTTAATACAGATTGAGATTCTATATTTGGGTTCAAGATCATTTTTACCGCGACTTTTAAGACAGCGAGTGTATGAGTGTAGGCTATTGCAGGCAAAATAGCAAAAGCGCTGTTATACACCATAAACAACTTTAATTTGTTAATGTTTTAAAACTTAATATATTTTTAAATCGATTTATTTAATGTTTAAAAAAGCTAAATTTGGCTCAAAACCTTTTTAAGACAATTTCATAAAAAGTTCCTCCGCTTTCGGAGGCCCCCTATGTTTGGGGGTCCCGGGGCGCTGCCCCGGCTGCCCCGGTGGTAGCTACGGTCCTGATTAACATTTTACTTATATGGCTAAGTGTTATTCCTCTCGACAACCACAGTAGGTGTTTGTGTGGTTGCCGAGACTAGCTGCTTAACGTGCTGAGTCTTTATATTTAGCTTGAAGAAAGTTAATGCTTGTATTATGCAAACATTGGGTGTCAAATATCCTTTCCTACAACGGTTGTCCCAATTTCAAAAGAACTCAGAAACTGTAACCATCTCAGATCCTACCACTGAGAACGATAACATAAAACGCGATGTACGTACTTCCAGAAATTTGATTATTTTTTTATTGGAAGAAACTTACTTAAAACTTTAAGAAAAGTGGGAAGAGTTAAAGCTGTTAATTCGGAAAAAGGAGAATTTTCTGCTCAGCTTACTTCAGACGTTGTAGGTTTTATGAAAAATTCCAGTGTTCAAAAAGTAAGCTACATATATATGTTAGAACAGGAATGGGGATGAACATGGGTTCATTTTTAAGTCATTTAAGTTCCGCCTGTGTATCCTACAAACGGTACTGAGCAATTTTTTGATACCATAATAAGATACAGCCCATTGCAAGTTTTTAAATTATCACTCTGTATATGCCATTTTTGTAGGTAATGTTGAAATTTTTATACGTAAACTGATTAACTGTAGTATATTTCCTACAATCTGTTATTGTTTATAGTTACTGTTGCATATTACCATTTCTTTGGATAATTGCTCATGGTACACGTTGATTCCATTCTTGACCAAGTTATATATAAAAATCTGAAAAACTGGATAAATCGCACTTCGAGGGCCTATTAAGGATTAACATAAGAAAAAGATCTATAAAATGGGCCGAACCGTTGTCAAGTAATCTTGTTTTGAAGTTGGGCAATTTTGGAGCATGCGCAGCACAAACGGGCAACGCTGCTGGCTCAAACTTGCGCAATTCATTACTTATATATGCAATATTAAGTAGGCCAAGTTTCATTAAACTTAGCTAAAGTCCGGTTCCAGACTTTTCTTTTAAACTTTCCGTTATCGCATATTGTAGCTCTACTTTCAGACTTTTACATCACTGAAAGGGTTAATTATATGAAGAAAAACCACATGACTTTTTTGTAGCATATTCTACGAGAAACATTTTTATAATAATTTTATCTTATCTTATAATATCTCACATTTTCCGAAAACCTGATAGTTTTCGAGATAATTGAAACAAAGTAAATTTATGGAGCATACTCTTAGTAATTTTTTTAATTTATTATTAATGGGGATTCTTTAATACCGTATATTATCTTGTTCACATATCACACACAAACCCAACACTGTATGAATGAAATTTATTTAACAGAGTTCATTCTAGACCTGTTACATCTAATTTGAACATCCTTTGACAATAATTTCAAATAACTTTTATATTTCTATTAATACCCTTGTAGTTTTTTATATTTACATGTATATATAATGTATTTATGTATTATTTACCTCACATATTTTGAAATGGATATTTTAGTTTTGTTAGTAGGAGTTTTGTTAGGGTCGTAGTCATTAGATAATTAAATTTATTGATTTTCAGAAATATTCTCTGATTTATGTATAAATATTATTAATGCAAAGCTATTAAATAAATTATATATTTTCATTTGCTCTGTACATTTCATATTTATTTAAAACAAAACTAAAATATAATCTTTTTCTTCTTGAAAGGTGTATTTCAAGCGGATATGTCGCGAAAAGGTAAGCTTTGTTTGAACATCTGTTTATGTATCTTTAAAATTCAATGTTATTTTGCATGATTCAAAACCTCCTAGACTCACTATTCCTAGGGGATGGATATTATAGCTCAGCCGAACGAGATCATGTAAACCTGCTTCTAGCGACAGTGCTGCTCTCACTTACATCAGTTACATCCGGTTTTATCAGCTTTCATGTTGTGAAACTTATCCTGTAAAACATCTTGAGTGTTCAGGATAGGATCTGGTACATTTGCACATGTATAGTTAATATATAGGTGCGTCGTCGTCTTGTTAGTACCTACGAACTTGTATTTAAGCGCGGTGATGTATATGTAAATAACTAATTGTAAACGTAAACCTAGTCTATTGCTATTTTTTATACGCTTTGAATATGTAGAAAAGGAAAATTGTGTACATCGAACTAATAAAGGATTTTATAATATGATATTGGTATTAAACGATAATGAATTATATTAGTTGCCTAGTTAATTTTATTTTAAGAATTTTCCAATAAGTGATTCCTTCAAGGAGAACTATAAGGGAAACCTGTCTGATTCTTAGTAACTTGTGTTAATTCTTACTACATTAAGGAAAAGCAGGAGAGATATAATAATGTATCGGCTGCTTGTTATGTGTTTCTAAAGATTCTAACAGCTCAGATCTAAATTTCACAAATAGCTTATTTGACTGCAAGTACAAAGTTAATACAGATAATTATTAAATTAACAGTTGTTAAGGCCGGTATTGAGCAATTCTTCTATCTGTAATCACGTTCACAATTATCTTCATCAAGAATCTTCATAAGAAGCAATTTGATGAGGTGATTAATTGTAGCATATACAGGGTGTTTAAATAATGGTTTTTGGATTAATGGACAACATATGAATAAAGGAAGAAGGTAAAAGTACATAAAATCTGCACTATCTCAAAAATAAATTTTCACTAAAAATTTTTGAGCACCCGGAAAATTAAGCAAACTCAAGACTTAATTTAGTTTACTCCAAAGAAAAAGATGTTTACTATTTAAACTGTTTATAGGTAGTAAGTAATAAATACATAAATGTGCCAGCAAGTAGACTAAACAGTGACAGCACCTACCATTTTTTGTTATTATTACAAATACTATATTTTTGTATTATTATTATTATTATAAGTTGCAAATCGTATCTCACACATCGTTAGAAATAACAAGTAAATGAGTAGCGTAATAAAATTAATTAGTTAAAATTGCTGTAAAACGAAATATTAAAAAAGGTTAGGTGTAAATAAATGCCATGTTTCTTTGTAACATCTCTTTTAATATCAACACAAACGCATAATTAGGATTTTGTATCGTATCCTATTTCTAAAAACTATTTACTCAGTACAACTTCTGACTACATTATTTACGTTTTAAAGCATAGGCAGCCATAAATTATTTTTTTTATGTGACATTCAACAACAATTTTTAAAAGGCAGGTACATCTAACAGAATATAACATTTTAAATTAAATTTGTACAAATTAAGGTAGTTTAGTGTTACAGGGTTGGACTTGAAAATTAATAAAACTTTAAAATTCATTTTCTCGAAAACTATTTATTTGAAACACAAACTTTAAGAGGAAAAACTGTTCTACTATATTCCACCTATCTACCATTCAGCTAAAATCCTTCAATTAATATACACCCTGTAGATCTATTTAAAAATATTTGCTTTAGAAATGTGAAGGATGGGCTAAATTCACAACAATAATCGCATCACCTCCACTGCGACTCTTTATCACAAAGCCTACGACAGATTTCTTTTACAACAATAAGTCTCGATAGTCTAAGATCCATCTGTATTTCAAATAGAAGATGACATACTACAATGTTAGATTTCTATATTTCAAATTTTTTTATATGATTATCGTAACAAAACAATACTCGAATTTTGAATTAGCTACTTTTTGCATGTTTTTTGCTCGTTTCTAACCTGTTTTAAAAATTTGTTAGAAGAAAGGCAGATAAATCTAATTCAGTCAAACTTTACTGTTCCATTTCAATTCTAAAGATGTTTCGGCTCATTATTGTAAACAATTAGATATTGTGCACTTGCTTTGGAGCTAAAGCTCACACAAGCGAATTTCGCAAGATTTACCGAAAATTGAGAAAAGCACGAGTCAGATATCAGATTTAATGTTTCTCAGGGTTTTTTAACTACTCTGCACAAGCATTTGCATATTCCTTTTCCTTAAATTATGGTTTCTTATATGGTTCTACTCTACTAATATAAGAATGATCTCAAAACTACAACGGTGGAAAATGTTTTTATTTCGTTTTATTAAAAATAATTCTTCTAATAACTATCACTACAGCTAATTAGAAATCTATAAATTCTCTCTAGAGTGTACATGGAATTATATTTTCTACACGTTCAAGACATGCGTTGCTCATGTGCATCACAATACGAATAAGTTAAGGTGTATAGTTTGTCTGTAACTAACTATAAGGTGTATTTTCAATAAACATTTTTTAAACATTTTCACGTGATGTAACGCAAATTTCATTCAACTTTTATTCAATTTTAAGGTCTGCATTAAGTATTCTAATTTATGTAATTATACTAAGTTAAATACAAGTGCAATGCCTGCATGCTTCAAATCAATTCTACTGGAGTTTCTTTTAATTGTCTAATTACAGTATATATTTGGAAATAAAATGATAATTAATGAATACAATTAATTAGACAGGTTATCCTTTATCACTAATTTAATGTAATTTAATAAATTAATACAATCACTTAAGTGTTCTACTTATTTCAGAAGTACTAAATGTCCAGCGTGAATATATGGAGAAGTCATAATAAATGGGTAAGTACTTAAAGAATAAAATGAAAATCGATAACTAATCTTCCTTGTTTGTAAATGATTTGTGACTGTATTAAGTCAATTTATCTTTACAAGCGCTTCACGACTGCACACTCTATTTTTATTATTTACGGCCTACAGCTAAATATTTTATTAAATAAGGAAACTACAAAAAGGAAGCAAACAGTGATACTTGTAACCAACAAAACACTAACGTATAGTTTATAAAGAGCAAAGTTTGGTCTCTTTGGTACAATATAAAACTAAATTTGCGATATTCTAGATAACAAACAAAAACCTCCTTTGTAACTAGTAAGGAAAAATGGTTTAGATTAAAAACAAATACGTGATTCTGTCCTCAGTACGTGTTTAATACCCATAAATTAAATTGTGGCCATCACTTCGACGGAAGAATAACTATTATATGTTTCCTCACAATAAATTTTAGGTTTTCCATTAAAAGTTGCAAAGTGGCCACACTCGGTTATGCCTAAAATTTATGAAATGAGAATTATCGTCTGAGAATGAGACATGAGAATTTGACGTTGCCGGTGGTATATAATAAGAGAGAATAATAAAGTAGCTACATACATAGATGATACTCAAGAGGACTGCATGGGAAAAATCCTAGAATTATTGTATTTTGTATTGTTATTTTTAATAGGCCCGTAATATGTGTAATATTAAGGTTTAAAAGTAATAAATAAAATAGGATTATTTATACTAATTATATTTATATTTAATATAATATCATTACATCAAATTGTGATTATTACACCTCAAATAACAAGTTGTGCCACCAACGCAACTCTAATACAACTCATTCAGCTATCCACGTGAAATCATTTAAGTTGAAACAAATTGCACGATCAGTTCGGACACAATGTATTTGTTTTATAACTTGTAAAGTTGGTGGGTAATTTCTACATCTATCCATACGTAATATATATTCCTCTTTTACCGAATTTGCAGCGTTTGGGTAGTATACCAACTCATAACTTATGAAGTTATTGATTGTAACATTAGTACATTACGCTCCCCTATACTTTATCACTCATACAATTTTCATACATTATCCTTTTAAGGAATTCAAATACGATTGTACTAAATTTTTGAAATTTAGTCACAACCTAGATTTGAACCCTCTGATCAAGAAACAGAATCGTTACCAGTCGACCACGGAGGGCCATAGCAGTAATTTTTATAACTAAATTTCTACATAAATCAGAGTAGTAAAATCAACTTAAAGATTTATTTACTAACCTATTTATGTGACTTCCAAAGCCGACCTTTTTGTAGTCACTATGATAAACTGTAACGAAGTAAAATTACACAAACGAAAAGTATCACGCATAGCGGCAATTTGTAGCGATATAATTACTAAACACAAAAGTCTTAAACTAAAACAACGTTGTATACTTTCATAAACTGCTTACTTCAACAAGAACGATACTTACTGTAATTTAATGCACCGGCGAAAGATCTCTTATTGACAAACTACCCTTCAGGGCGTAGGTACTGGTTTCTCTAGTTTATAGATTGTAAAGAAAAAAATAAGGTTTGTAGAAATAATAAGGAATATGGGTGCCATTCACTCGAAGTCATTCTTGACTTCGTGTGAAGAATTCACACAATTCTTGGTCCGAATTCCCAAGTAAAAAAGATTCTGATTATATTGATCAAAATTAAATTAAATAACTAATCATAATTAGTTAAATTGACGTTAAAGCAAGTTAGATTCTTGAATAACTTCAATTAATGATCGGTCCAATATCATCACACAATGCTTAGTTTAAATTGATTTATTCATACACCAAGAATATTGTTTAATAAACAATGGCACCATAATTTTTTTACTATGATAAGAGGGATCCCTTTTTAAATATAAAAAGTAATTGTTCATACTACCAGGTTGAATATAATATATAATGGATAAATATAAACCATCTTAAAACTAAAGAAACAACTTACTTAGGAAATAATGTTCATCGGATATTCCTGAATAGAAGTTAATATATATTTAATCATCCAGGATCTCACTTCACTATAATGCCTTTCGTATTCACTTCAAATCACAATAAACTGTAGACACCAACTACATAAAAATTCTTGCTGAATGAAGCATTATGAACACTGGCAACGATGTTCAAGTTAATAACTGGATTTTAGAACTAAAGCTTGCAGGAATAATGTCGTTAATAAATTGACTATTGTCTTTCATTAATAAAAACTTTGAACGCATGTAATTCCAATAGAAACAGTATTTATAATTGCCAAACGATAGAATTGTTTTACACAGTAATATTCAATTTCGGCGCGAAATTCTGCACTTACACAATATATTTATTGCAACGGTAAATCAACGGAATAAAGGCTCAATTTTTTATTGAATTCTCTACATAGTGTCAACTGACTGCACACTGTAGTGGTTATTAGATTGATAATACAAAATGCTACACTCAAACTTTCAATTTAAAATTGAATTTCCTTGTAAATTGTCACAACTAACTGCACGTTGTACTAATTGTTAAAATTATTATACGATGGACCAAACTGTATTTTAAAGCAATTAGCTTATATTTATTTATTATATATAGGTAAACGACACGAAAAAAGATTGAAGGCAAGACAAACTCAAATCTCAACTGATTGTACTGTACGGACCGCAACGGAATATTGGTTCATTTGGCGAATTATCAACAAGCCTTCTCTATGCGCCCAACTCGGCGAACTAATTTCGACCCTGGCGTGCGTTCTACTTAACGAACCCTTCCTGACTTGTTCAAAAAATTCAACTTTTCTTCGAGTAAATAATATTTTTAAGAGAGGGAAATAGACAGCCACCCTATTAGGAATTAAAGTAACACACTTGGAAGCCAATGTGAAATTTGTTCCAGAACATTCGTTGGGGATGTACAGCGACCAGATCTTGCTTTGTAGCGTAAAACCTGATATTTTAGACTTGGCTGCAGACTGTTTTTTATTTGTATGTTTTAAAGAATCTATTCATTCAAAACAAAAATAGGCACATACAAGGAATCAAAAATTTGAATTTAATGCATTTTTAGACGTATCATTCCGTCAAGAAGGCAGTTTTATCTCTGTATTTTTAATAAAAAACGATTTCATCTGCGTGAGAACGCGTTAGATGACCTTTTATATTAACGAAAAGCACTATTAAATTTGAAATAAAGGCTGCAATTTTAAACCAACGAAAATATCCTTAAATGTACAGGGCCGTACGCATTTACAAATGCATTAAAATAAATTTAAAATTTAACACGTTACAAAAGGCGAATTTTGCGAACGTTGCACTTTCTGAAAAATTAACTACTTCAGAATATCTAAAATAACATTGGGAGATAGACCTGAGATTCGCATTCGTTTGTTGTAAGTAATATGATATTTATCGTTTCAGAATTAGGCCAGATTTTAATCACTGGAGGTTGTGGTGAACTATCTAATCAGCCAGATCTGAGTACCGCAAACCGCCGCCATATTGGAATAACCGGAATAGTGGACAAAATATAATCGCATTAATCACGTAGTTGACATATTGGAGGTTTAAACTTTCAAAATAACAATTCTGTAAAAAAATTCAAAACAAACGTTTAAACCTAAAGTAAATTTGATTAAATTCAATACAGAGAGAAATAATGAACAACTTCGTTCTTATTAGATAAGATTATTAGATTAGATGTAGAGACTCAATTAATGCCAATACACTTGCTGTAACGCTACCCCTACACAGAGAAAAATGTATTTAAATTTCATCAACAATTGTGTGGTATTGTAAAACAAATTGGTCTTAAAAAAGTGACAGGGACAATTTGTGTACAATTATAAAACAAGATTGTGCCATTTAGTTTGTCAAGATTTTGTGGAAGTCAATAGTAATTTTATAGAATCAAATGAATAGTTGTGTATAAGTTTCCATAACAAATTGTGTTACTTATTAAAACAGAATGTGTAATGTTATTGCATACAATTTTATACAAAATTGTACAACTGTTGCGCTAGTGTGTGCCACAATTGCTTAATAGTATTTAACACAATTACTTGTTCACATTTATACAAATTGTGCAATACTCTGGCACAAATATTCTATACAGAAGGCTAGATATCACAAATAAAATATATATTTTTACATATATTAAAATATATGTAACTAATATGTATATAGCTATACAATGTATAGTATTTACATACTATACAACGTGTAGTATATACACGTATAACACTAAAATTTTCTTTTGCCGTCGGCTGTTTATATATAAATCTCGAACTTACATTAATAGCGACAATTACAAGTGGTGACATCTATAAGATGTCATCCATAAACTTTGCGAAACACAATAATTAGTAGCAAGCAGTTTGAACACTGGATTATGATTTCATTCAAACAAAATATTGTATTTTTCTAAACATTTTTTACAATTATACTTCAACATAATATGCTAGCTTATCCTCTACAACATTGTTCCAAAGAATGCAGAACTAAATCTGACTGTGTTAAATAATTGTCGTAAGTTCCTGTTGGACAATTCAGTAACGAAATCCTACACAACGCTGGACAATACGATTCTACAATTATAATATAAATTTCTCCAACACCGTTTTGAACAATATTGTGCAAAGCTCTTATGAAGTATTTCTCTCTGTGTACATGTTACAATCTTAAATTTAAAAACTTGAATTATTTAAAAAAAATGAAAGTTCCAATTTACACCTAATAAAACAATATCACGACTAGCATTAGAATAAAGCCAAGGAATTAACCTTAACTAAATTCCAGAACAAATAATGAGGCTGAAAATATTAGAACACGGCGACAAAAGATTGTTGGGCGCCACTGCTGCTGCTAGATTTGCAATGTTTATGTTCGATGACACGTTAAATAATGGATGATATAAAAGGTTTCTTCAGAAAATTAAAATAGTAGCCTAAATTTCCCGCACTAGAGGAAATAGAATTAAGCAATCAAACAGTACATCAGTAAGTTTTCACGGTCGCAAATACTTGACACTTGTTTCACAACCAGTCGTTGGTATCCAACGTTAAGCTGTGTGAAAAGCTAAGAGAAACCGCATATATTCGGTGCTCATATTCTAAGGGTTAAAGATTATAGAGGAAATTAGTAATTAAACACAACACTGAAAATTAATTTATTTATAAAAGAAAATACAAGTCTCTCCCTTTCTTATTCTAAAATTCTATAAAAGGGATAGACACATACTGCGAACAGAGTTTCCCGAGTAAACTAAAGAAATATGCTAAAATTTTATATAATCCACCAAAAATTAACATCAGTAAAATAATATTTGTACTGCCTCACCAAAGTCAATACCGTAGTTTAATGAGCTTGCTTTATCTTCTAAGCCAGAGATGTTTCCAATTTTAACGAAACAGTATAAAGATAATTAGTTTAATGGAAAAACAAAAAAAAGCCAAGTTGCCAGTCGCAGAAATTCTACAGGGTCTAACCACAGAGGACTTCATATCGGATCCTCATATTGCACAAAATATTTAAAATTCATTTTTGCGGTGGTTAAAATCCAACTGAATACAGCCCTGTATTGCAATAATCTCGAATTCTTCACGCTTTGCATTGAAATTTGTACAAGTTAGTAATGGGATTTTTCTGATTTATTATTTAATTGTTAAAACAAATTTGAAAGATAAACTGTTCTTTGAGCTTGTTTATGATCTATTTGGAATAAAATGAATGCATTTCGTCGTTATTTATCTTTTGTCATTGATATTTAACAGCCTGAGAAAAAGGGCATTTTATGGTTGAGAACAGACAGATTTTATTGCTAGGAACAAACTTGAGAAAATATTTAAAAATATTAAATTATTATAATTAAATTATTTTACATAAAAATTTAAATTAAGCAGAAACGCGCAGGTTTGCAGTATATTATAGTTCATGGGACTCTATTTTCAATTATTTCAAAACGTATTTGAGAAAAATAAACTTTAAGATTTCATAAATTAGAACTTGTTTTTACCAACAAACTACCTGCTATAGATTGGCACAACAAATTGTTCGTTCAAAACTAAACAAGACGGATTTCTTTTTCCAAATTGTAGATTCTGGTCAAAAATCTTTTCAAAACAATAATAACAAAAAATTTGGGTGGCGCCCGCTATAATGTTTGTTTACTACTGTGTTTAATCTGAAATTAGGAGCCTTTGTGATTAACATCCACGTCACTTGAAAGTCGACATGACACTTTTTGATGCTATATATTTTTGACACCTATATGTGAGTTTGGTCGCCTTTTTTTAAATTAAAATTGGCGCCCATTCGTGGGTTTTTGTGTTTCATTTTTTTATTGTTACAAATTTAAAATAAGTTAGGGTTGCATTGAAATTATTCCATTTCGTATACTACTAATGGAATGCGTTCAAGCATACGTCCGATATGACGTGTAAGGTATTGCGTACCTTAGTAAATGCTCAATTATTAGTGCGTCATAGAGAACACGAGATATTGCATAGCATGCTGAAATATTAAACGACCATCATGGATGTTGAAAGACTACTTTTTAGAGTTGCACGACAGCATGCGACTATACTAGAATTTAAACGGTGTCTCTTAACTACACTATGTATTTGACTTATACCAATACGTATTTCGGTAACGATGTTACCTTTTTTACGGCAAAAGACCGTCTAGAGGTCGTGAAAAGAGTAAAATCGTTAACGAAAATACGCTATAGGTCAAATACAATGTATGTTTAGGAAACACCGTTTAAAATATATGTTGCGGTAGACCACTGTCCTTAAAATCTATTATTGATGCATACGACTAGTTGCATATAAATAACTGAACATTATAGCCACTCAATAATAAATAGATTTTCAAACACTTGACTTATCGTAGAATTTCACAAATACTGTTACCTTTGTGCTTACGTTCATACGAGCCCCGACGCATATTAATTCGTCTACTTTGATTTTTTGTTAAAAGTCACCTCACAACCTTTACTCGGAATTCTCTTCTGGTCTAGAAAGTGACTCTTTCTTGTTACCATAAGTGAGGTACTGCATCTGCATCTACACGATGCGACGTTTTGTAAAATTCAATCAGAGGGTTTCCTTTCAGTACCTCTTGAAAGGTTTTTGGGTACTTTTGTCGATCTCGAGACGCGAAGAAGCGGTGTGAGAAAATTTTCCTGCAAAATTCCATGAAATTTGGCATAGAGTAGGTGCAGGAGTATTACTTCACTCTATCAATAGGAAACATCAACCTCAAAAATCAAAAGAAAAATTCTGGATAAAGGTTGCTGGAGACAAAAATACAAAAAGAATAGATCCAGAGAATTACTTGGGGGGGGGGGGTTGAAAACAATAGTTGTTTTAATACATAATAACTAAACAAACATTATTTGTTTCTATCTTATGTATATTGATTTATAGATTTGAGGGGGGGTATTTTCAACATTCCTCACCCCGTGAATCCGCGCCTCTCTGTAGGGAAGTTTCCTTATACTATCTTAAGGTTGACAAAGTACCCAAAAACCTTGCAAGAAGCAGTGTAAGGAGCCCTTGATATAACTTTATGAAAAGTCGCATGGTGTAGGTACAGATGCAGTACTTTTAACAACAATGAAAGTAGACGAATTAATATGCGTCGGTGCCCCTATTCTGGTTTGATAACTAGATTTTGTAGCAATTCATGGGACTATTAATAAGCTTTATTTAATGCATAAGTATTCGTGTTTTATCGTTGAAGTAAACTTTATGAAGCTAACAGTAGACCAGTAAGTATCAAACAAATTATTATGTAATTATTTTTATCGTTATTGTGTCCACACAGAAGAATAATTACGTACTTAATGAAAGCAGAGTCACTTCAATGCAAGCGGTTCGATAAAGTAAAAATTGCAACGAGAAGGAAACCTCCTGCCACACCTATAGAAGTCCTGATTTGACGTTAAAATTGTCTGGCTGTCTATCTACTCATGGTATGTTTTATGGCGTTAGAGAGTTTGTAGGTACATTTACCACTGCTCATTCCTGAATTGGAAGCATAGCCATAATTTAGCGCAAGAGTTTTATTACCTTTTAGTACTATTGCAACAGAAATATACAATTTCAGCTGGACCAGTAAAATCCCTTCAGGCTTTTGTAGATGTTCTTTGAAAATATTTCAGGGACAAGTAACAGAGATAAGGTACGTAAAGTTATTCATGACATGTTTCAACTATACACATTATACGTATAGTAGTAAAACTAACTTAAGTTATGTTCTTGAATAGTACCATGGGTTTTACATTAAACTAGTTTTAATAGTTTTAGTTTGAAAAGTTGATTAGGTTGCCAGATCCGATTTTGTTACTAAAGGAAGATATATCTGGACTATTATCATCACCTCATATGACTGGGATTAAAAAAGCACTGAACTAATCAGTTTTTACATTCCTGAAAATATACTTGAAATAAAATAATTAGCGTCAGAGGTATGTACTATTGGTTTCATAATAATCCAGGGCAGTAAAGCTCATAAGATTTTATTTTTTATTATATTCCCTTGTGCATTTACACTGACAAAAAAAAGAATAAAATAGCGTCATATTAGCCTTGCTATACTAGATCATTATGAAATCAATGGTACATTGCTTTCTGAAATAATTTCGTAAACATTTTTATTATATTGCTCAAAAAAGAAAGCGTCCTAATGTTTATACAATTGTTTTAGAAATGATATACAAATACGACGAATATGTATCACATTTAACTCAGGTAAGTAGTATCCATTTGTAGGAATAATAAAGTACCTATGTACGTCCACCTGCAAATAGTTTTTTGGATGTTTTCTTCAATGAATTCTTAACGGATTACTACCATCTAACTATTATTTAATTTCTAATATTTATGGGTTTGTATACTTATTGTTGTAGAACTGTATTAATTAAAATAGGTATCACAATAATTAAAGAAAACGAGGCGACGAAAACTTAGCAATAAATAGCTGAATAACTATTTAATCATATTTGTGTCCGTCATCTAACAATAATCATAAAAAGTTGGGGCGTGCAATGGGGAAAAGCAACATTATACAACTGTTAGTAGCTGAACATCACAACCACCACAAAGTAATAACTTAGGGTCCGATATGTAACGACATAAATGTGTAAATAATATAGAATTTCTATTTTACTATGTCAGGTAAGGAAAGAAGCTTCTTGGAAAACCTTTGACGTTAATGCAATTTCTTATTCTATTATTATTGTATGCACCCTCTCTCTATATAGTAGGTACATAAGATATCGACATTTCCAGGAGTTCAGTATTCCTTTAATTTGCACAAACATCCCTAGGGTTGAATATATTTCATTTTACATGCTAAGAAATAGCAGCCTGAAAATTATTATATGACATACGAATTTGAGCATTAAAAAGTTTCTTTAATGACTAATAAGAATGTATGTATAGTATTTATAAGAAAAGGTCAACTGTCAATATTTCGTGTTGAAAGTACTGTAAGGTTAAATATGATACTTAACCTTTCGGTTTAATTCTTGCCTACATACGTATTGTAATGTTATGGTTCTACCTCTTATTTAATAAGATTATTTAATTTTGTTTGAACCAACTAAACAGTTTAAAACTAGCTCACGCAAAAGACTATATGTAGTAAATATCTCAGTTTGTTGGGGATGTATGTATATATTTCTGCGTTATTCTGAATATAATGGAAATATTCGTATTGGAGTGTGCCTTGAGCAAGATAATTAATTACGTGTTCAAAAATATTGCTCGGGCAAGATATAATTCCAAAAGGAATCAACTAACTATACTACATATATAATATTTCACATAACAATATAACTATTTACCAAAGGCAAATGAGCCGATTCTACAATTTTTGTAGATACCAACTAAGGTTTCTGGGTCTCGACAATGTTGCTATTCCCGGGACTGTTCTTTCTGGAAGTCCCGGGAATTCCCGGGAATCCCGGGTAGTAATTTTACATAGGCACCTACCACAAAAATCCAAATATTTGTTTTTAAAATTGGTTTAATTAGCCCTCTAATCACTTTCTCCCAGAAGTTCCCATTAGAAAATAACTGCAATTATTTAATGAAAAGCACAGCAGTACATAAATAAATTCTCCGATCATAAAATTATTTTTTTCGCTTGTATGCCAAAACTTTTCCTGCTTAGTGTTGTATTGTTTTCCGGTAAGTTTTAAGTTACTCAAGCTTTTATAAAATATTTTTCCTGAATATGAACAAGCTAAATATTATTAGCAATAGTTCTAATTGATAATTCAATCGTCTGCGACCTATTGAGATACATACTGTAGCGTTCTTTTTAAAATAATAACAAAGATGCTGTTTAAAATCATCTATTAATAAAGAAAAGATTATTTACAATGCACTTAATTAAAAACACTATAACTATAAACTATTTAACAAAATAGGTATTTACAAATTTATATGCGGACTATTTATATAAAAACTATTTATGTATTACAATAATTATTAACATTTATTTATTCAGAGTACATTTCACTATGCAGGTCAAACATAAACTCCCTCCTTCTACCCGCGATTCAATTTATATCTTTCATACGATGACTCATACATCTAGAATGTTCGATGACGTGTTGATGAGTCATCCATGCAGCTGTTTATAAGTGACGTCAATGAGGCGTGTCGATGAGTCATACTCGCAGGTGTTGATTGATGAGTCATACAGTTGATGACTCATACACCTAGAATGTTTGATGACGTCATATGTGGGTTTACTATTCGTTACAATACAATTTCACTCCAATTCCTTGTTTTCTAAAATTTTAAAATTGATTATTAATTTTTAATTTTTTTGAAATTTGTTTGGAGCAATAGATACATTGGACCATTTCTAACCGTTTAAAACGACTTCAAACTACGATTTTGGTTTATTTGCATCTTGAAGCTAAACAGAAAACATTTTATTTATAAATTTACTACTATAAGCAATTAATTAAACTATTGTCATCACAAAAACTATCAAACCCTTCTCGGAACTCTTTACCTATTGAAAACGACCGGTTGTTAAAGAGATTAATACTTCAATATGAATTTTTAAGTAAAAACACTAATTAGGTCTTTAAAAAAACTACCTTACCTGTTTACAAATAAGAGAGTAAATTCCAGATGGAGACCTTTTTTAATATAATTGAATATTTTTAAACAGAAACTGCAAGTTTACTTATAAAGAATGCTGTGGCGAGGCACCATACCTAACGGTACTTTCTTAATGAAACTAATCCCTTTACCTTTATTGATTGTTTATAGACAGGTTGTAAATGATTTGTATGTGTTTGCAAAGACTGTTTAGCACTTATAAAAGAACTGGTTAAGAACACCATCTGTGCAAAGCAACACAAAATAAAACCGTAATTCTAAAGTAAGAATTTTAATTAGGTAGGGCTGGGCAAAAAATAGACACTTTTGCAATTTTTAATTTTCTTATAATCAAATAATCATAAAGCAGGCCTACAAAAATTGCTAATATCTCTTATAGGATATTAGAATGCAGTATCCTTACATTTTTTTACATAGCCTATTAAAACCCCCTTATTAAAAAATAAAATGTTTGTCTACTAATTGCCCACCAAGAGGAGCAAAAAGTAGACACACATGGGTGGAATAAAAAGACATGTTAATATCTTACCTGTTATGTACAATTTACTATTTCTCAGGTTATAAGCAGCCATCGTAAGGCAACTTGTCTAGAATTACAACATTTTAGATCACTTACAATAATAGCTCTGAAGAAAATAAAACACTACAACTTGGGTTGCTTTTAAAGATTCTTCCGCAGCTTTTGATATCGTTTCATCGGAATAAGGTTTTGACTGGTGTTTATGGTGGTGCGCACCACCGTTATAATAACGTACTCTACATTAATTTAGAAAAATGAAAAGGTTAGGTGGTGGAGTGGGCAATACATACGAGGGTAGATCAGTATTTACGGTCCCTGACATAGTAGGCTTTGCATGATATCGTCACTCATTTTTCTATGAGAACTGTCATTACTAATTATTTGTTGTGTCAAGTTTTGCGTAGGTGCGTGTTGTTCTTTGAAAGTTATTAATAATTAAGCTGATCGATAACAGACAATTTTTAAAAATGGAAAAAAGTGAAGGTGATAAAGTATTTGCAAAAAAAAGGTTAACACCTACTGAAATTCACAAGGATATGACAGACGTTTTAGGGGACTCTGCCCCTTCTTACCAAGTGGTGAAAAATATGTCTCGTGAGTTTAGATTAGGCAGAACAACTTGCGAACATGCGAAAGGTGCGGGACGTCCAGTCTGTGTCACCGTTGACAAAAACATCAATTTGATCCATGATATGGTAATGGCAGATAGAAGACTGAGTATTCGCCATATCGCGGAAATAACGAACATCTCTTATGGGTCAGTTGAAAATATTTTAAGAAATGTTCTTGATCTCAGAAAAATTTCGGCGCGTTGGGTTCCAAAGATGCTGACCGTCGATCAGAAACGCTCTAGAGTGCTGCATTCGGAAGCCAATTTGGAGTACCTGAAGGCCAATCAGAAGCAATTTCTCACTCGCTTTGTGACTGTGGATGAAACATGGGTGCGCCATTTTGATCCTGAGACGAAAAGACAAAGTATGGAGTGGCATCACAGAGGTTCTCCACCTCCACGCAAATTTCGAGTTCAACGGGCGGCTGGAAAGATTATGGCCACAGTGTTCTGGGATGCAGAAGGAATTTTGATGATCGATTATTTGCAGCTTGGACACACAATAACGGGTTCTTATTATGCAGGGTTAATTCCAAAATTGCGCGAAAGCATCGACCGAAAAAGACCAGGAAAGTTGGCACACGAAATTTTGTTCCATCAGGACAACGCTCCAGTCCACAAGAGCTGCATTGTCATGGCTGCCATACAGAACGCTGGCTTTGAAATCCTAGAACACCCTTCATATTCACCAGACCTGGCACCCAGTGATTACCATCTATTTCCAAAATTAAAGGAAAACCTGCGTGGAAAAAAATATGGAGACGATAATGAAGTTATGACCGCAGTAAATGGCTGGTTTGAGGAGCAACCGGAAAACTTCTTCCTGAAAGGCATTGAAGCATTGGAACATCGGTGGACCAAGTGCATTGAAGTCCAGGGAGATTATGTTGAGAAATAAATAAATAATGTTTTAAAAATTCTTTCTCTTTCTATATCAGGGACCGTAAATATTGATCTTCCCTCGTATATTGACGGTATTTGAAATAAAGATGTAAGTGATAATATAGACTTGAAAAGGGTTTTTATTTTACTATGCAGGGAAACGTGTTTAATCATTTTCTATCACAGATAATTTAAAAACTAAAAACTTGTTAGCGACAAGTTAAGTATGAATCAATGGAGTGAAAAACTTTCTATTTATGTAAGCCATACATCAGTTCAATAAAAGTTTTACATGCCATTTTCAAATTTTTTACAAATAGAATTTTACAGGCATAACTAATTTATTTTTTATCTTTAAGAGGGACGCATTTTTCATTGTTTTAAACTTTTTGTTATGCTTATTACCAATACCAAAAACTACAATTTTCGTGTTATTCGACTAGACTTATCTTACAAGGTATATTTATGGCTGTCTTTTTTTATCCCCCCCCCCGTTTCTTACTGTCTAGTTTTTGCCCCGCCCGACCCTAATTATTTTGTATATAAAGTCCCGTGTTTCGAGTTATTTTTCATGGGCCTCCAGACAACGAAAAATAGAGTAATTCCCGGGACTTGGGTCCCGGGAATTTCCGGGTCAGAAATCCTAATACCAACCAGTTAACTTTGGAAATGTGAAGTGTGGCAATGAGTGTGAAACTCCGATTCCGAATCCTATCTAAAGAAAAATAATATTACACACCTTTTCCTCAAATAATAAAGCTAGAAAATCTTTCTATGATAAAATTCCTTTAAGTATTTCTATTTTTAATTGAATTGGTAATAAGTTTATGGTGCCTTTTTACAGTACACACACTCCCAAAGGCCGGTTAATAAAAAACAAAGTTATGTATGACGCAAAACTTTGTTCATGCTCACAGGATTTACAAGGTATTGTTAAGAAAATGGCAGAGGAAAAATCTGCAGAAATTGGCAAGTGCTATCGATTGGTGGGAGGGTCACCTGTTGTGGGATTTAAAATATAGATATTTCACATGCCAACATTTCATGAATAAACCCAGTTTCAACGGAGATTATTTGCTCAGGGATTGTCACACTTCAGTATTTTAAAATCTTCGATCTAAAATAAAACGTGGATAGCGGAATAGTTAAAAGAAGAAACCTTGAATATAGTGTTCATATAAATCTTAAAATTTTACATTAAATTTTTACATTTTTATCTTGAAAATAAAGACATTCGCTTCTAACTATTCTTACGTTAAGTATGAAAGTGCTGAATCGTGAAAACAACAATTTAGGGTCTTCTATGACCATAGAACTTCTTCAATGTAATACTTGGTGTTTATAAAGGAAACTTTTTTTAGAAACAGTTCCAAATCATTACTATACGTACTTACTTACGTTTTGAAGAATTTTCTTATCAAACTATCTGTTGATATAAGTATCGGCTAGAAATGCAACATACACCATTATTCTGTGGATAATAAGTTTGCTATAAATAAAAATTTTTTTACGTATACGATATGATTGTTGGCTTGTTAATAGAGCAAGTTACGGCTTTCACTGTACCGTAGTACATTTTCCGGAGATTGTCAACATGTTGTTTCTTGTAGGACTCTTGTATGTAAATAACTGCATAGAAGATAGTAACATATCAAGTTCTCACTCTAATCTTACTTCTCTCTTCCTGGGTGTTTTTTAATTGTCTTTTGAATAGTTGTTACACTTTTCTGTGTTCTTGCTGGCGCTTTACTACCAATATTTGTACCTCGAAATGGACAATTAGTTCTTAATCTGACAACTGTAGGTTCAATGAATCTGAGATTTATCTAGATATCTTTCAGCTGTGCAAGTATTTTAATATGTATTATGTATGCCCGTTTTTCATTTTTTCAATAATTTTAATGCAACCATTTTTTCGTGTTCATTTTGAAAACTTGAGTTGAGGCTCTTGACTTTTGAATCTTTTACTCTACATGGAAAAAATAGTGCCTGTTTAGAGTGGTTATAAAACTTTTGTATAATTTGTTTTTTAATTAGATTCAAATTTTAAAGTGAAAGTAGAATACATAGAAAGTACAATATCTATTGAGATGTTATTTGAAATAAATAAATATAATTAGAATTTCATTTAAAATGCCCCACGTTCAGGCAACATTGAACTTTGAGATTTTATAAGCTAAATAACCAAATAAATAGTAATTATTATTTTATGAGAAAGCCCCACGTTCGGGCGAACAATAAACTACGAGGTGAAATAATAACACTGAATATCTGATCTGATTTGGCTAGCTTTAATAAAAATGAAAATATAACAACAAAATAGTTTTTCTTTTTCCCAGTAGGCTAACTAAGTAATTTTAATTCGATTGAACAAAAGATAAAAAACGATTTATTTTTTATCTTATGTTCCAAAATTCCTGTACCTGGAAGGAAAAACTTACTACAACCCACACCTGGAATCCTGCATCTGGACGAGAAATACTCTTTAATTGTGCAGATAAAATTTGATACTTGCATTGAATAATAAAAACAATTATTTAAAATTATAAAAACACAGGTTTTATTTATTCAAAACAAGATTACTAAAAAATAAAATACAAATTCCGACACAAAAATTAAATTGAGAAGAGCTCTTTTTAATTGATTTAAATAAATTGTTAATTTGTGAATGATATGACATGGGTATTACCACAAGTTCCATTTAAATAAACTAATATCAAAGAAACTTAAAAAGAAATTAAATTTAAAAACAAAGAAATGTGTTCGTTGAAGAACTAAATAAAATGATAACAAATTTCTTAAAATTATAATCAACTTGTTAATGTTTCTGACCAGAGAACAAAATTTTAAATTCGACCCACCTTATTGTATATAGTGTAATAATAATCCAAAACATATGTGGCGCTAAAATTCACCTTACAAATATTATTGTTGTGCACAATTGGTAACAACAAACTTCTATAAGGTTCCACTCAGCTGTGATCCAACATCAGCTGTTGTAAGTTTCATACAATGTCGATAATTCCGTCGATGACAGAAAATGATTGTTTCTTCAAAATTATACGAAATTAAATCAATCACCAAACTGAGTGATTAATAAAAGAATACGAAAACAAATCTTCTTTATTCTAAATATTACAGGTAAATATCTAATTAAAATATGTTTGACGTCTATTGTAAACACATAGAACACGTGGATCAACTCTAACCCTACTTTTTTTTCAGATTTTAATCTGGAGCCGACATGGTCTCGCCCTATATCTTTTATCGACTGACTTTGTTCTTTTTTGAAGGCCCGTGTATACTTTTAGCCAAAAAAAACGAAATTGCACAACAATTCTGAACATGGGAAAAGTCATGACGTCACAAATAAAAACATATGTTGAAAATTAACACCAATTTTAATTCTAAAAAGGTGAAAAGATAGATGGTAAAAAGGCAATCAAAACAACATAACACACTTATGGTCTAAGTTTAAGAATTACAGAGAAAATCAATAAAAAGATTAGCTGCCACCAAAACTCATTAAACTTAATTACATTGGAAATAATATGGTTTATAGCTATCTCAGTACATGGAATATTTACATCGTTACACAAAGTAACCCAATCATATGGAGTTTACACAAATTACAATTACGTACTACACCGTTGATTACACCGTTCTTGCAATCAAAAGATGCATCTGCAAGTTTTAAATGAAAAAAACATAACTGAATAAAACTTCAACTATTCTCATCCAGAATATAGTACTCTAGGTGACCGACTCAAAATAATGATGTAAATCATCAAATTAATATTAAAATTTCCAAAATCAATAAACATCAATACTACCGAATATCTTCATTTACATCAATTTACATGACATGACTTCTACTAAATACAGATATCCGTAAGTTAATTGTAACCTTGTATACATCAAGGCAATGATCTGTTTTAACTATTTCCAGTGAAATATCTACCAAAAACTGATTTAGCTTTGTGGGAAAAGAAAATTCTGTTCTACGTTAACCTAACGTCAATCTCAAATTTAATGGGAAGATAACCATTCAAGAAAAGTGGATAAACTAACCTAAATTTGTAACCTGAGTTACATAAACCATGTTTTATTATAAAACAACACAATTAACTCATATCCGTTTTAAAAAGTATAAAAACCTTTAATAACAATTTAAGTTATGTTTGGATGAGATTCGCCCTCCAGTAAATTCTATTTTAAATTGATAGATTTATCTGTAACCTAGCATGTAACCTATTTAATAACTAAAACTAGTATCCTAGCATGGCAACTTTCTTTTTATTGCATGCATACTTTATATAACATAATCATGATTATTCTTGTGCTTCCGATCTTATAGTAGCCTTTAAATATTCTTAAAGTATTATTAAATTGATAAAATCTTCAAATTGATGATGAAAATATATATGAATCCTGGCTTATAATAGTTGGGACACTTCTATTTTCATTAAAGGGCACCCAGGAATTTTTATTTCGAAACTGTTTTTCTTGGTCCATGGTATGGTTGTTAATTTATTGTTGCTCAAAATTACTGCAATTATGATGCAATTACTCTTTTGTTCTACGAATTAGATAGAATTATAATTATTGCTTTACTTACCTAATTTCTCAATATCTTTGTTTATTGCTTGTAAATAAAACACTGTGTATGAATTATTGAGAGAAGTGATAAATATAGTATACAAAAGGTTCAAAATTGGTGTTGCAGATTTATTTTTAATATGCGTCGATACGACCACATTTAACATAAAATAAATGCACTCGGATGGTTAAAAATGGAGAATCGCCAGAAATATCAATTAGGTTCGTTCGCACATACTCTGTTGACTTCAAAACACCTACATCTCTTAGCCAGGAGCTGATACCTAGGTCAAATGTTCACTCCGTGAACACTCGCTATAATCATCTGCTTACAATGCCTCATCATACTTCTGCTTTCTTTAGAAGAAGCTTTACTTATAACGCAGTTAAATTATATAATTCTCTACCTTCAGGTAATAAAACTGTTAACTCGAATAAGTTCAGACGTCAGATAAAGAAATATCTTTTATAAAAGCAATCTTTCACGTGTCTTATATAAATGTTTATCCACTTAATTTTAGTTTAATAATTAATTAAATAAATTGATATGCATTTGAATGTACAAAATTATATTTAATACTTTTTATATTTATATTATATTTGTTCTTATGGTTTCCTGGTTAGAGTAGCCCTTGGCTAGATTTCGCCAGTAAACCATACTAATATTTATTTTTTCATTTGCAAAATAATGCAATGTAGATACGAGTAAAAAAATAATCAATAAAGGCGTTTAATAAGTACCACTCCGTTGGATATCAATATTAAATAGTTTACTGTTAACCACGTCAATTTTAAGTAACACTAATTACTAACATTCTAAAAGAATACAGGTATTAATGAAATGTTTAAAATGTAAAATTGTTTTAAGTTATATTAATGATTAAAAAAAATTTCGAAGTTTCACATTCACACGCAGTAAAATGATGTGAACATAATTGCAACAAGTGTTTTAGTTATAACTATTCAAACCTTTGCAATTTGAAAAGTTACTAAAATTAGCGGATATTTCGAATTTTACGAATCTAAATTTAATGTAGATACTATTATTTATGTACAGATACCTGTTTTTGGTCTAGCCAATATAATTTTAATCTATAAATTTTGCTTAGTTCTTCATTAAGTTTTTAATTGTACAGCTACATTAAATTATTTAAAGCTTATTTTGAAATTCCTACCAATTTTAGTAACTTTTGAAATTGCAAAGTTTCAACAGTTATAACTAGTCGATGTCGAATGCAGCAGCACCAGCTGACACCATTTTTTGTTAGTGTCTTTATTGCACACACGCGTGTATATTAGTGCCAATTTATTTACTCTCACCAGAGTAACGTGGATACTAACAAAAAGATTTTTACCAATTTAGATGACCTTTTAACGGCTTTTCTTCTCTTTCTAAATTTAAAATAAGAGGATTTTCTTATACTTTTAAGGCTGTTTTACCCGATTCTGAAGATAGGGAAACGCAATGTAAACTTTACTCGGTTTTTATTCAATAACCGCTCAATATTTTTTGATCGGGTTTTTACCAAAAATTTACCTACAATGTAGTGTATGATGTAATGTTTTTAAAAAATAATTTTTAACGTTTGAAACCATAAAAAACTTAATTTAAAGTTGAAATTTTCGTTTCTAAAAAAAATCTTTACATTACATCATAGCATTTGACGCACAGATTACGGGAAAAATGTTTAAAAAAATATACGTTGATAAATAAATGAATAAAAGCATAGTAAGCGATCCTATTGCAAATTAAGTTTTTTATGGTTTCAAACGTTAAAAATTATTTTTTAAAAACATTACATCATACACTACATTGTAGGTAAATTTTTGGTAAAAACCCGATCAAAAAATATTGAGCGGTTATTGAATAAATAAATAAATAGTTTACATTGCGTTTCCCTATCTTCAGAATCGGGTAAAACAGCCTTAAAGCAGAATACTATTAGATTGAATATACAATCTAATGTATACCGAGTTAATTAACAATATAATGAGAAAATATATTTCAGTAGTGAAGAATTATTTTGTTGAAAATGTTATTTTACTCTAAATTTTAACTCTAAAATCTTTACGCAGTACTCTAACGATTGCTCAGGGGGCTGATTGTAAATTTGATTATTATTAAATCATAATATTGATGTAAATTTCCATTCTTTATAATCATTTTTTAACGAAATCTTAATCACATATTCTGTTGATATACACGTGTAGCTTACTTTGCAGTTTTGTCCATTTGTTGCGTGAGAACAGAACATATTCGCCTAGGTAAATAAAAAACATACAATTGTATAGTTTGTCAATTTTCTGTATATTTTAATTAATTCCACTGTTCTTTCAAAACTACGTCAATACTAAGTACAAACGATTACGTCTAAGCGGAATTTGTATTAACTGTTCTATAACGCACCGCAACGTGAGTTTATTAATTATATAAATTCAAATGTTTTAATGGTCAACCATTCTAACAAAGTCTTTGTGGTCTTTTAACCTGTTAAAGTTACCTGTAATTATTTAGTGTAAATAAATAACATATAGTCAACCAAATAAATTTATTTCTACAAAAATGTACTTCAAGCAAACAATTAATTATTAACCCTCGACACTTGGGAATTTCTTTAAATGGAATACATGCTACGTGAAGAGGTATGTATTGGTGCTACATTACTTACTTTCTGTTTAAAAATCCCAATTCATAAAAGAGATAACCGCAACACGTGCAAAAACACGTTGGTTTCTTTAGTGTTGATATTGTTATACAGTTTATCAGAAATATAAACCAGGCTGAACTACCGATTAGATATTCATCATTCAAATTAATTAATATATTGCAATTCAATGAAGATATTATTTAATCTCTCTAATGCGTTATAACAGGCATTAAATGAATTATTTTTATTAGTAAAATGCTAGAATCAGTTTGTAAAAAACTAATTTTGCAACAAAAGTATTCCACGGTGTTATAAGATGAGAAAAAATAGTCAAAACCTAAATCTTGCTCGAAATCATCGATTTAATAATATTGAAATTTCTGTGTTCAAGATAAAATATTAGATTAATTTAGAATTTAAAACTTTTCGCAGTTTCAAAAATATTTCAAAATAGAGCATTTTGCAGAAGTGAGTTTTTGAAAACATTAAATAAATGATGGTTGCATTATTGCACCGATGTGCCCTAGTATGTGGCTGTTTTTCTTTCTTTCATATCGTCGGCATCAGATCAGAGGGGCGTATCCGCCAAATTGGCGATTTTCAATTTTTATGGCGTATTGATTTCTGGTAACGAGCTGCGTGTTGTCACAAACCGGCGTATGTTTTGTAAGGTATTAATCTCGCCATACGAAACATTCCCCCGTTTGTGACAACACCCAGGTCGATACCAGAAATCAATGCACCATAAAAATTGAAGATCACAAATTTGGCGGATACGCCCCTCTGATCTGATGCCCTCGAATGGTGCGGGACGATTGAAAGGAAACAACGTGTTTTGCTTTCCTCTTAATTGATTAACAGTTAACAACCTTGTTTATTGAAAATAACAGTAATTTTTATTGTTTCAACTTACTTTTAAATTAAAGTAAGTATTTAATTACAATTCTGTTTTCTAACGTACAACCGTAAAGTAATAATTTATTATTATTAATGCCAACTTTCTTAATCCTACTCAATGATGGAAAATTCAGCAAAATTACAGTGGACGCTGACGGCACCGTTCTAGACGCCAAATTTCAGAATATTCCGACAATTAATCCAATAGTTTCTATCCAGATCATTTCTCCAGAAAGTAAGGTGATCTGTTGCTAAGACATGGTTGGATTAATTGTGGATACACCCCCAGAAATATGGGATTCTCTAACACAGGAGTCGACGCATTTTTAAGAATTTTCGAATTTTACAATTTGACCATTTTTTCGTATGGTGAATTAAGAAAAGGTGAATTCGGCATTAGCATACGCGGTTGGAGTGGAGTGTGTACCGTATTTGATACGTATTCAATCATTAATATTATCCACTATAAACATGGACATAAAGGGAGCTCTTCGGCTCGGTAGTTATTGTCCAGGGTATCAATGAGAATAATAGATGTTGAATTAATTAGTGATTTTAAGAGGTAAATGAAATGAAAAGCCAATCACCAATAACAATTTACAAGTTTATTTAATCAAATACAATAAGATAGAATAATTATTAAAGTGTTCAGTATAAATTGAACTTTGACAATTAAAATGTCAAAATTCACTAACTAAATTAAATAAAAAGAAAGGTCTTTTGGCTATTCTCAATGTTAATTAATTATTTAAACACTTACCTTGTTAAATACATGTATTTAGCGTGGTATTATATTATATAGTATTCAGTAATTAAAGAAAAACCTCTTTTTCTTTTCTTTAGTTGTAAAAACAATTAAAGTTTTGTTAATTATTTAAATGATAAGTAATTTCTTTGTTTTTAATTTAAGCTTTAACGGGTTATAGTTTATTGCAAGTTATTTAATGTTAAAAAAATTATTAACCAATTTAATACACCAATTATCCACAGGACAGCTTAAACAATGTAACCGTTGATAATCCTCAAGACCACAACATCTATACATTTCCAAAAAGCAGCGTCCCAAATTGTCCATAATGTAAAACACTTCATGTATACCATACTGGAAACCAAATCATGTTTTTCAATATCCATTTGATCACAAGGAAAGCTAAATCCAACCGCTTCCAATCAAATACTTAAATCAAGTTTCTCATAATGAAAAGTTTCCCCTAATGACAGTTTACCATATTGAACGTTGCTAGATCAAAAATTCATAATGAAAGAAAATATATTTTTGAATTATAATCTGCTTACCGCATAATTGCGGGCTTTTTCATATCCTGTATATCCTTTAATTTAAAATATCTCAAAGATATTATGTAGAATCTTCAAAAAAATATTTTCTGTTTACAGAAAATTATGTTTTTCTTTTCTTTTTTTTTCTCTATCCCCTTGATCTTTTATGAAAAAGGTTCCTTGATTATTATAGGTTATTGCAATAGCAATGTTATATACAACCTGAAACGGAATTAACCGTTACACTCCCCCTCTAATTCACAAAGGATGCAATCCGTTAAAATCCACTTAAGTAACCAAACATATTAAATCCTCATTATTTCTTCAAGAAATAATCAAACATCCCCTAATTCCCTAAAACAATAAGAAATAAAGCAATCTCACGCAGTCCAACACCGAACCCCGAGAGGTAAAAGCCTTCCCTACGCAACATTCCTAAACTCTTATGTTTGTAACTTGCTCATACAAACCTGAGTATAAATTCATAACAATTTCACGTGGATAATATTAATGATTGCATACGTATCAAATACGGTACACACTCCACTCCAACCGCGTATACTAATGCCGAATTCACCTTTTCTTAATTCACCCTACGAAAAAATGGTCAAATTGTAAAATTCGAAAATTCGTAAAAATGCGTCGACTCCTGTGTCCCATATTTTTGGGGGTGTATCCACAATTAATCCAACCGTGTCTTAGCAACAGATCACCTTACTTTCTGGAGAAATTATCTGGATAAAAAATATTGGATTAATTGTCGGAATATTCTGAAATTTTAAAAATCCTGTATTGCAGTAGTGGCGTCTAGAACGGTGCCGTCAGCGTCCACTGTAATTTTGCTGAATTTTCCATCTATGAGTAGGATTAAGAAAGTTGGCATTAAATAAATTATTACTTTACGGTTGTACGTTAGAAAACAGAATTGTAATTAAATACTTACTTTAATTTAAAAGTAAGCTGAAACAATAAAAATTACTGTTATTTTCAATAAACAAGGTTGTTAAATGTTAATCAATTAAGAGGAAAGCAAAACACGTTGTTTCCATTCAATCGTCCCGCACCATATCGAGGGCATCAGATCAGAGGGGCGTATCCGCCAAATTTGTGATCTTCAATTTTTATGGTGCATTGATTTCTGGTATCGACCTGGGTGTTGTCACAAACGGGGGAATGTTTTGTATGGCCAGATTAATGCCTTACAAAACGTACGCCGGTTTGTGACAACACGCAGCTCGTTACCAGAAATCAATACGCCATAAAAATTGAAAATCGCCAATTTGGCGGATACGCCCCTCTGATCTGATGCCCACGATATGAAAGAAAGAAAAACAGCCACATACTAAGGCACATCGGTGCAATAATGCAACCATCATTTATTTAATGTTTTCAAAAACTCACTTCTGCAAAATGCTCTATTTTGAAATATTTTTGAAACTGCGAAAAGCTTTAAATTCTAAATTAATCTTATATTTTATCTTGAACACAGAAATTTCAATATTATTAAATCGATGATTTTGAGCAAGATTTAGGTTTTGACTATTTTTTCTCATCTTATAACACCGTGGAATACGTTTGTTGCAAAATTAGTTTCATTTTTACAAACTGATTCTAGCATTTTACTAATAAAAATAATTCATTTAATGCCTGTTATAACGCATTAGAGAGATTAAATAATTTCTTCATTGAATTGCAATATATTAATTAATTTGAATGATGAATATCTAATCGGTAGTTCAGCCTGGTTTATATTTCTGATAAACTGTATAACAATATCAACACTAAAGAAACCAACGTGTTTTTGCGCGTGATGCGGTTATCTCTTTTATGAATTGGGATTTTTAAACAGAAAGTAAGTAATCTAGCACCTATACATACCTCTTCACGTAGCATGTATTCCATTTAAAGAAATTCCCAAGTGTCGAGGGTTAATAATTAATTGTTTGCTTGAAGTACATTTTTGTAGAAATAAATTTATTTGGTTGACTATATGTTATTTATTTACACTAAATAATTACAGGTAACTTTAACAGGTTAAAAGGCCACAAAGACTTTGTTAGAATGGTTGACCATTAAAACATTTGAATTTATATAATTAATAAACTCACGTTGCGGTGCGTTATAGAACAGTTAATACAAATTCCGCTTAGACGTAATCGTTTGTATTTAGTATTGACGTAGTTTTGAAAGAACAGTGGAATTAATTAAAATATACAGAAAATTTACAAACTATACAATTGTATGTTTTTTATTTACCTAGGCGAATATGTTGTGTTCTCACGCAACAAATGGACAAAACTGCAAAGTAAGCTACACGTGTATATCAACAGGATATGTGATTAAGATTTCGTTAAAAAATGATTATAAAGAATGGAAATTTACATCAATATTATGATTTAATAATAATCAAATTTACAAGCAGCCCCCTGAGCAATCGTTAGAGTACTGGGTAAAGATTTTAGAGTTAAAATTTAGAGTAAAAAAACATTTTCAACAAAATAATTCTTCACTACTGAAATATATTTTCTCATTATATTGTTAATTAACTCGGTATACATTAGATTGTATATTCAATCTAATAGTATTCTACTTTAAAAGTATAAGAAGATCCTCTTATTTTATATTTAGAAAGATAAGAAAAGCCGTTAAAAGGTCATCTAAATTGGTAAAAATCTTTTTGTTAGTATCCACGTTACTCTGGTGAGAGTAAATAAATTAGCACTAATATACACGCGTGTGTGTAATAAAGACACTAACAAAAATGGTGTCAACTGGTGCTGCTGCATTTGACATCGACTAGTTATAACTGATGAAACGTTGCAATTTCAAAAGTTACTAAAATTGGTAGGAATTTCAAAATTTTACAAAGCTTTAAATAATTTAATGTAGCTGTACAATTAAAAACTTAATGAAGAACTAAGCAAAATTTATAGATTAAAATTATATTGGCTAGACCAAAAACAGGTATCTGTACATAAATAATAGTAACTACATTAAATTTAGATTCGTAAAATTTGAAATATCCGCTAATTTTAGTAACTTTTCAAAGCAAAGGTTTGAATAGTTATAACTAAAACACTTGTTGCAATTATGTTCACATCATTTTACTGCGTGTGAATGTGAAACTTCGTAATTTTTTTAATCATTAATATAACTTAAAACAATTTTACATTTTAAACATTTTATTAATACCTGTATTCTTTTAGAATGTTAGTAAAGAAGTGCTACTTAAAATTGACGTGGTTAACAGGAAACTATTTAATATTGATATCCAACGGAGTTGTACTTATTAAACGCCTTTATTGATTATTTTTTTAAAGTACTCGTATCTACATTGCATTATTTTGCAAATGAATAAATAAATAGTAGTATGGTTTACTGGCGAAATCTAGCCAAGGGCTACTCTAACCAGGAAACCATAAGAACAAATATAATATAAATATAAAAAGTATTAAATATAATTTTGTACATTCAAATGCATATCAATTTATTTAATCAATTATTAAACTAAAATTAAGTGGATAAACATTTGTATACGACACGTTGCTTTTATAAAAGATATTTCTTTAACTGACGTTTGAATTTATTCGAGTTAATAGTTTTATTACCTGAAGGTAGAGAATTATATAATTTAACTGCGTTATAAGTAAAGTTTCTTCTAAAGAAAGCAGAAGTATGATGAGGCATTGTAAGCAGATGATTATAGCGAGTGTTCACGGAGTGAACATTTGACCTAGGTATCAGCTCCTGGCTAAGAGATGTAGGTGTTTTGAAGTTAACAGAGTATGTGCGAACGAACCTAATTGATATTTCCGGCGATTCTCCATATTTAACCATCCGAGTGCATTTATTTTATGTTAAATGTGGTCGTATCGACGCAAATTAATAATAGATCTGCAACACCAATTTTGAACCTTTTGTATACGATATTTATCACTTCTCTCAATAATTCATATACAGTGTTTTATTTACAAGCAATAAACAAAGATATTGAGAAATTAGGTAAGTAAAGCAATAATTATAATTCTATCTAATTCGTAGAACAAAAGAGCAATTGCATCATAATTGCAGTAATTTTGAGCAACAATAAATTAACAACCATACCATGGACGAAGAAAAACAGTTTCGAAATAAAAATTCCGGGGTGCCCTTTAATGAAAATAGAAGTGTCCCAACTATTATGAGCCAGGATTCATATATATTTTCATCATCAATTTGAAGATTTTATCAATTTAATAATACTTTAAAAATATTTAAAGGCTACTATAAGATTGGAAGCACAAGAATAATCATGATTATGTTATATAAAGTATTCATGCAATAAAAAGAAAGCTGGACATGCTAGGATACTAGTTTTAGTTATTAAATAGGTTACATGCTAGGTTACAGATAAATCTATCAATTTAAAATAGAATTTACAGGAGGGCGAATCTCATCCAAACATAACTTAAATTGTTATTAAAGGTTTTTATACTTTTTAAAACGGATAAGAGTTAATTGTGTTGTTTTATAATAAAACATGGTTTATGTAACTCAGGTTACAAATTTAGGTTAGTATATCCACTTTTCTTGAATGGTTATCTTCCCATTAAATTTGAGATTGACGTTAGGTTAACATAGAACAGAATTTTCTTTTCCCACAAAGCTAAATCAGTTTTGGGTAGATATTTCACTGGAAATAGTTAAAACAGATCATTGCCTTGATGTATACAAGGTTACAATTAACTTACGGATATCTGTATTTAGTAGAAGTCATGCCATGTAAATTGATGTAAATGAAGATATTCGGTAGTATTGATGTTTATTGATTTTGGAAATTTTAATGTTAATTTGATGATTTTCATCATTATTTTGAGTCGGTCACCTGGAGTACTGTATTCTGGATGAGAATAGTTGAAGTTTTATTCAGTTATGTTTTTTCATTTAAAACTTGCAGATGCATCTTTTGATTGCAAGAACGGTGTAATCAACGGTGTAGTACGTAATTATAATGTGTGTAAACTCCATATGATTGGGTTACTTTGTGTAACGATGTAAATATTCCATGTACTGAGATAGCTATAAGCCATATTATTTCCAAATGTAATTAAGTTTAATGAGTTTTGGTGGCAGCTAATCTTTTTATTGATTTTCTCTGTAATTGTTAAACTTAGACCATAAGAGTGTTATGTTGTTTTGATTGCCTTTTTACCAGCTACCTTTTCACCTTTTTAGAATTAAAATTGGTGTTAATTTTCAACATATGTTTTTTTTGTGACGTCATAACTTTTCCGATGTTCAGAATTTTTGTGCGATTTCGTTTTTTTTTGGCTAAAAGTATACACGAGCCTTAAAAAAAAGAACAAAGTCAGTCGATAAAAGCTATAGGGCGAGACCACGTCGGCTCCAGATTAAAATCTGAAAAAAAAGTAGGGTTAGAGTTGATCCATGTGTTTTATGTGTTTACAATAGACGTCAAACATATTTTAATTAGATATTTACCTGTAATATTTAGAATAAAGATTTGTTTTCGTATTCTTTTATTAATCACTCAGTTTGGCGATTGATTTAATTTCGTATAATTTTGAAGAAACAATTATTTTCCGTCATCGAGCGAATTATCGACATTGTATGAAACTTACAACAGCTGATGTTGGATCACAGCTGAGTGAAACCTTATAGAAGTTTATTGTTACCAATTGTGCACAACAAAAATATTTGTAAGGTGAATTTTAGCGCCACATATGTTTTGGATTATTATTACACTATATACAAGGTGGGTCGAATTTAAAATTTTGTTCTCTGGTCAGAAACATTAACAAGTTGATTATAATTTCAATAAATTTGTTATCATTTTATTTAGTTCTTCAAAGAACACATTTCTTTGTTTTTAAATTTAATTTCTTTTTAAGTTTCTTTGATATTAGTTTATTTAAATGGAACTTGTGGTAATACCCATGTCATATCATTCACAAATTAACAATTTATTTAAATCAATTAAAAAGAGCTCTTCTCAATTTAATTTTTGTGTTGGAATTTGTATTTTATTTTTTAGTAATCTTGTTTTGAATATATAAAACCTGTGTTTTTATAATTTTAAATAATTGTTTTTATTATTCAATGCAAGTATCAAATTTTATCTGCACAATTAAAGAGTATTTCTCGTCCAGATGCAGGATTCCAGGTGTGGGTTGTAGTAAGTTTTTCCTTCCAGGTACAGGAATTTTGGAACATAAGATAAAAAATAAATCGTTTTTTATCTTATGTTCAATCGAATTAAAATTACTTAGTTAGCCTACTGGGAAAAAGAAAAACTATTGTGTTGTTATATTTTCATTTTTATTAAAGCTAGCCAAATCAGATCAGATATTCAGTGTTATTATTTCACCTCGTAGTTTATTGTTCGCCCGAACGTGGGGCTTTCTTATAAAATAATAATTACTATTTATTTGGTTATTTAGCTTATAAAATCTCAAAGTTCAATGTTGCCTGAACGTGGGGCATTTTAAATGAAATTCTAATTATATTTATTTATTTCAAATAACATCTCAATAGATATTGTACTTTCTATGTATTCTACTTTCACTGTAAAATTTGAATCTAATTAAAAGCAAATGATACAAAAGTTTTATAACCACTCTAAACAGGCACTATTTTTTCCATGTAGAGTAAAAGATTCAAAAGTCAAGAGCCTCAACTCAAGTTTTCAAAATGAACACGAAAAAAGGGTTGCATTAAAATTATTGAAAAAATGAAAAACGGGCATACATAATACATATTAAAATACTTGCACAGCTGAAAGATATCTAGATAAATCTCAGATTCATTGAACCTACAGTTGCCAGATTAAGAACTAATTGTGCATTTTGAGGTACAAATATTGGTAGTAAAGCGCCAGCAAGAACACAGAAAAGTGTAACAACTATTCAAAAGACAATTAAAAAACACCCAGGAAGAGAGAAGTAAGATTAGAGTGAGAACTTGATATGTTACTATCTTCTATGCAGTTATTTACATACAAGAGTCTTACAAGAAACAACATGTTGACAATCTCTGGAAAATGTACTACGGTACAGTGAAAGCCGTAACTTGCTCTATTAACAAGCCAACAATCATATCGTATACGTAAAAAATTTTTATTTATAACAAACTTATTATCCACAGAATAATGGTGTATGTTGCATTTCTAGCCGATACCTATATCAACAGATAGTTTGATAAATAATGTACGTATAGTAATGATTTGGGCTGTTTCTAAAAAAAGTTTCCTTTATAAACACCAAGTATTACATTGAAGAAGTTCTATGGTCATAGAAGACCCTAAATTGTTGTTTTCACGATTCAGCACTTTCATACTTAACGTAAGAATAGTTAGAAGGGAATGTCTTTACTTTCAAGATAAAAATGTAAAAATCTAATGTAAAATTTTAAGATTTATATGAACACTATATTCAAGGTTTCTTCTTTTAAATATTCCGCTTGCCACGTTTTATTTTAGATCGAAGATTTTAAAATACTGAAGTGTGACAATCCCTGAGCAAATAATCTCCGTTGAAACTGGGTTTATCCATGAAATGTTGGCATGTGAAATATCTATATTTTAGATCCCACAACAGGTGACCCTCCCACCAATCGATAGCACTTGCCAATTTCTGCAGATTTTTCCTCTGCCATTTTCTTAACAATACCTTCTAAATCCTGTGAGCATGAACAACGTTTTGCGTCATACATAACTTTGTTTTTTATTAACCGGCCTTTGGGAGTGTGTGTACTGTAAAAAGGCACCATAAACTTATTACCAATTCAATTAAAAATAGAAATACTTTAAGGAATTTTATCATAGAAAGATTTTCTAGCTTTATTATTTGAGGAAAAGGTGTGTAATATTATATTTTTCTTTAGATAGGATTCGGAATCGGAGTTTCACACTCATTGCCACACTTCACATTTCCAAAGTTAACTTGTTGGTATTAGGATTTCTGACCCGGAAATTCCCGGGACGCTAGTCCAGGGAATTACTCTATTTTTCGTTGTCTGGAGGCCCATGAAAAATAACTCGAAACACTTGGAAATGTGGAAATGTGAAAAATAACTCGAAACACTTGGATCCAACCTGAGCACGAAAAACCTTGTAAAAACCTCCGTGTTTCCCAACCCATAGGTCCCTAGCTGTAAGAAGGAGTTGCAGGATTCGAAAAGCGAGATCCCACCCATGCTCACCCATGGCTGTTGAATGCCCTTGATATGAAAGTTTGATATTTAATGTGTCCTCAGACAGTCAACTGGTCCACCACTACCACTGACCACCCGAGACGCACATGAATAGAGTCCAGCTCCCCAAACACCCCAAAAACCCACATTACAAGCAAAAAAACACTCCCAACCCAGTTCCTATACAAAAAAAAGAAAAAAGAAGTCAACTTGCTGTCAACGACAACTAACAAGCCGGAAACCCTGGGCGAAACAAAACCCAATAGGTTAGAGTACCTACCAACTGAAATGGAGGAAGAGCTCCAGAAGGAAGAAGGAATTTACGTGAGGTTCCAGCCCACGCAAACCCAAATGACATTTAAAATAAAGAACTTGATGGTAAAGTTCTAAGCTCTTTATACAACTGGCCTGACATGAACCATTCACCTATTGTTAGGGAATTTTTATCCTATACGATCAATAAACTTGTAATAATAACATGGAATACTAATCATAACTAGAGAAATATTGAATAAATCTAATTAAGTGCGATACTCTTTTAGGTTATACAGACATAACAACCAAACATCAGCATAGCTTCAGAAGTAAGGCAAATTACCTTTTAAATCCGTTGTTAAAGCTGCAGACCCAAAAGAAACACTCCAGGTCATGATAACAAAGACCTGATGAAACCTATCAAAAACTTCCCCAACCACGTAGATGAAATAGTATCCATCTATATATGTATGTGTGCGTAAAACAAAGATGTAAACATTCCGAAAGTAACAGCAGCAATCCTGTTATACCTCTCCAACCCAAGACTGAGAACGACAAATCCAAACAGCGAATCTTGAAATATATAACGTTGAGATCAGAAAATCCGCCAAAGCGAAAGGATTGAAATCCATACCTACTACAAATAACCAGACAAAGCAACAGAATAACAGTCCAATAAACCCAAAACGATTAAAACATAACTTCCGTGCACAATCAACTATGCAAGCGAAGTATAATCACCGTAAAGGAATTAATCTCAACTTATAGAACATTTCAAATATGTGTCAATTACACAATTTTCAATTCGCAGTCCAACCGACTCCAACAACACTAGCACTCTCAAGCTCATACTACCAAAGTATAGATAAAAGAAGTACAGGAAACTCGATGAAAAGGTTCCAAATGTAACATCATCAAACCTTAGCTACTATTCCAAATAATACACGTATATATTTCATAGAACGAAGATGGAAACGCTTTGATAGTATCATCAGCATTCCCTTCCAACCACCCGAAATAATTTAAAACCAATCTACTAATGAGAGCAAAATTATCCTTAAAGAAAATGACTGGATTCCAAGTACCTTTTACTAAATTAAATCTATTATAGTTGTATCAAGCAGTAACATAACTCGAAAATCCTCAACGTATAGACAACATTGCGTCTTGAATACATAGTTCTATAAATCGACGGAGTTACAGTTTTAGTATAGACAGTCAATGCACCAAAATGCTTGCAATCTATTTATATTTAGACTAGTCCAAAAGCCTAAATTAAAACAAAGCTGCACCACATTGATTACCACCTAAAAAAATATATATATATATACCATACAGGATCTATATTGCAATCACGTTGCATCTCATAGGACACAACTATTCGCAGAGAAGAGAAGAAGCTATGCCACAACCCTTATATGGAACCCATAATTCATTCCAATCAAATACTTAAAAGGTAATTACTATCCAAAAGGATATTTCAAAAATAAAAAACTAATCTAACAATTAAAACAATAAAATTATTACAAGCTAATTCCCTCGTCCTCGCCATATTCAAGAGGTTCACGATAGGGTTTCAGATCTTTAACGTGCCAAACTCCTAAATTTTTATTATTAATATCCACCAACTGATAGGTTACAGTTCTGGTAACCTCACTTACCTTAGCTTTAACATATTTAGGATCTAGTTTACGAGAAAAGTTTCTAATAGCGTCAGACAGCACTATATTGCGTTTCCACACTATATCTCCTTTCTTAAATTTCAAGTCTCGCTTTTTTAAGTTATATTGTTGATGGTTTCGTTCATAAGCCTTTGCAAAGCCTACCTATTACATCATTGTAAAGTGGAGACAGTTCATTTACATCTTTAACCAACTGTTTGCGGTCATCTAACTTTATCTCCTCTGATTTAAAGTTAGCCAATTTTACATAATAATCACCATTATGTGGTACTGATCTACCAAAATTAAGGAAAGAAGGTGTGTGTCCTGTAACTTCATGAACTGCATTCCTACTTGCATGAGCTTTCTTATAGATCTCATGGTCCCAATGTTTATGATTATCTTTGACATAAGAACGAATACAAGTTCCTATAACTAGATTGACTCTTTCAGTTGGATTGACTTGAGGATGATACACAGCATTATACCAAACTTACTGGACCTTATATTTCTCCATAAGTTTACGAAAAGATTCACTAATAAATTGTGGTCCGTTGTCACAAATTACAATCTGGGGCACTCCGAACATTAGAAAGACCTCATTTTCTAAAAAACGATTTATAGAAACAGTACTTTCTTTTCGCAAATGATGTACCATCACAAATTTAGTAAACCAATCAGTTACTACTAATAAACAAGTATTACCTTTGGATGAACGCGGAAAGGGACCCATTAAACCTATAGAGATAAGTTGAAAAGGAAACTTAATTTTCTTTTGTTTTCCCATAAATCCTGGGCGTAATTGTGATGACTGTTTACTAGCTGAACAAACATGGCAACCACGTACATACTTAGAAACATCGGATCTCATTTTCGGCCAGTAATAAACTTCAGCAATCTTACCAAAGGTTTTAAATGTACTTAAATGACCTGAGGTAGGATAATCATGATATTGTTTAAATAAATCAATCCGCTTTGACTTAGGAACAACAATTTTCCATTCAACTAAATTAGAAATTATGTTATGACGATTAGAAACAAATTTAAATAGTAATCCATCTTCTACTTTCCAAGAAGGGTATGAATCGAAATTAGCCATAACTTGCTGAATCATTTTCCGATACCATGGACAATAATCTGTTTCATTAAAGGTCAACGTACTGATTTGAATCGGAGCTCTAGAAAGAGTATCAGGAACAATATTAAATTTTCCTTTTCGGTGTTGTATGTCAAAGTCATATTGACTTAATCTGGATGTCCATCTAGCTTTCACTTAGAGACTGTAGTTTATGCAACCATAGTAAAGCTGAATGATCTGTTACAATAGTAAAATGGGTAAGTTCAATATAGGGTCTGTATTTTTCTACACCAAAAAGTCATGCCAAGCATTCTTTCTCTGTAGTTGAGTAAGTTCTTTCAGCAGCCGTTAACGTTCTACTAGCATAAGCACTTTTTTCCTGATCACCTTCATCCTGTACAAGAATGGCTCCTAAACCAACGTCACTTAGCTTGCTGAAATAATTGTTCATGAGTAAGACCTCTTGCTACTCTTAATTCTTCTACTCGCTTTAAGAATGAATTGAGTCCCTGAGTAGTGTTTGTACCACTAAACTTCAAATTCCATTTGGAGACATTAACATTATTTCTACAACTCTGATTACTAGATTGATTCAATTCAAGTTTTTGAATTCTAGTAACCAAATCATCCTTGATTGGGACTGTAGATGTAATATTTATATTAGTAGGTTTAGACTGCTGATAAGAAAAAGTACTATTTGATAATGGCATTGCTACTGTAGTTAAAGTTAATTAAAGTTAATTGGGCTTAGTATCCATAAGCGGAGGTAAAGAAGTAACCGGGGCTTCACTAACTATGTTAAGAGGTTCGCTCATTTGTGTACCAAGACCTGCTTCTATCAATGTAGCTGTTAAATCATTGTGAGCCAACTCTTCACTTTCTTCAACATCTTCAAGATCATTTAATAATAGGAAACCTCGTTCTTGTAATGCTGGTATTCTACTGTTAATATCAGCCGGAGAAGAAGATAGATATTCTAGCCTTCGCTGAAAATGATGTAACCTAGCTTCTAAACGTTTGAAAGTGGTAGTTAAAGGACGTTCAAAGAATTCCTTAGCTAAATCTTCTAATTCAGCTATGGTTGCTTCTGCCCATGCCAACTCTTCATTAACATCCAGTGGTACTTTTAAATAACTCTCTACAATGTCCGTGTTATATTTTCTCTTTATTAAGTTGGGCCCGTAAGGCTTTTCTTTTTTCATCAACAGTCCACTGACTACCCTCAATACCCCGTATCTTCAATTCCCATTCCAACTCTTGCAGATGTAGTGTATTAATTCCTTTTATAGGTATCATGTTAGAAATAAATACCTGTAAAAGTATGACCTATTTGAATTCCGATTAATAACACACCAGTTTAAACTCAGTTAAGGTTCAAATTCTAAATCAGTATAAGGTATACTAGGAACTACTACCAAATTAACCAAAGATTTATCTTGATAGAAGATACCTTAGGAAATTAGATCCTAAATTAGGAAATCAAAAAAATTAGGATGTAGATACTAAGTACCACAATATTTATTAACAATTAGCTAATTAAAATTCAAAATAACCTTATTGTATCAACATAGTCTGGCCTTCAAATTTTTTAAAGTAAGCTTAAGGCAATGCAAGATAATTCTATATTCAAGAATATACTGTACCTTCAACTAATTATCCTTAAATAGTGAACCAACCAATAGTATTGGTGTTTGCCTCCTCCACTCACAGCTCAATAAAACAATTCAAAAATTAAAAAAATTAGTTAATTATACTCAAAGGTTCCTGTGCTCGGGCGCCATTTTTGTGTACCGTATTTGATACGTATGCTATCATTAATATTATCCACTATAAACAAGGACATAAAGGGAGCTCTTCGGCTCGGTAGTTATTGTCCAGGGTATCAATGAGAATAATAGATGTTGAATTAATTAGTGATTTTAAGAGGTAAATGAAATGAAAAGCCAATCACCAATAACAATTTACAAGTTTATTTAATCAAATACAATAAGATAGAATAATTATTAAAGTGTTCAGTATAAATTGAACTTTGACAATTAAAATGTCAAAATTCACTAACTAAATTAAATAAAAAGAAAGGTCTTTTGGCTATTCTCAATGTTAATTAATTATTTAAACACTTACCTTGTTAAATACATGTATTTAGCGTGGTATTATATTATATAGTATTCAGTAATTAAAGAAAAACCTCTTTTTCTTTTCTTTAGTTGTAAAAACAATTAAAGTTTTGTTAATTATTTAAATGATAAGTAATTTCTTTGTTTTTAATTTAAGCTTTAACGGGTTATAGTTTATTGCAAGTTATTTAATGTTAAAAAAATTATTAACCAATTTAATACACCAATTATCCACAGGACAGCTTAAACAATGTAACCGTCGATAATCCTCAAGACCACAACATCTATACATTTCCAAAAAGCAGCGTCCCAAATTGTCCATAATGTAAAACACTTCATGTATACCATACTGGAAACCAAATCATGTTTTTCAATATCCATTTGATCACAAGGAAAACTAAATCCAACCGCTTCCAATCAAATACTTAAATCAAGTTTCTCATAATGAATAGTTTCCCCTAATGACAGTTTACCATATTGAAAGTTGCTAGATCAAAAATTCATAATGAAAGAAAATATATTTTTGAATTATAATCTGGTTACCCCATAATTGCGGGCATTTTCATATCCTGTATATCCTTTAATTTAAAATATCTCAAAGAAATTATGTAGAATCTTCAAAAAAATATTTTCTGTTTACAGAAAATTCTGTTTTTCTTTTTTTTTCTCTACTCCCTTGATCTTTTATGAAAAAGCTTTCTTGATTATTATAGGTTCTTGCAATAGCAATGTTATATACAACCTGAAACGGAATTTACCGTTGCAGGTGGAGCGAAGTTAGTTAAGTTAATACGAAGTAAACGAACAACTACGACAAACCGATTATGTGCTTACGTCAAAATAGTGGTTATAGGTTACGATGTGTACGTAGATATATTTATTTATTTTATTTATTTATTTTTGGGTGAGGAATCAGGATGGCGGAGCATCCTTCGTACCCCATGGCACCGATTACTATGATTATTTGGCCGACCCTACTAGAATTTAGCCGAATCTGGTGGAATTCCACCCCCAGTAGGCATCTTTATCGTGCCAAACATAGCATAGACACGGGACCTACAGTTTTACTTCCTATCCGAAAAGAAGGCATGTTTTAAATTTTTCTCCGCTATGAAAAATTACCAGCTCGACAGGGGATCGAACCTGCGATCTTTGGATTATGAAGCAAACATGCAAACCACTAATCCACCGAGACTGGCCGTAGAAATATAATTGGCCATATAAAGTTTGAAGTTTGAATTAATTTATGAAAAACTCACTGAACACAAATAAATAATGTAGATTCCCAAATTCTACCACAACCAAATAAACTTGAAATTGCAAATTGACGTTAGACTAACCGATGCTCGTAAACAACACTCGCACTATCTTCTACTTCAAAGGTTGTGCAAATGGAGTTAACGACATGCGCTAATATCCGAACGCTATCGAGTTAGTACTCTCTGCTCTTAGTAGAGTCAATTTTTGCATTAAGTTCTTATTTTTTACTATCTAAAGATAGAGACTTAAAATCTCTCTAATGCCTTTAGTACTGGACCAATATAAAATGTAATATATTTAAAATAGGGGCACGCCTCCCCTGATGGTTGAGAGCCCCATTTTATACCCCTAATTTAATAACACAACCAAATTGAGCGAAATTTATGTTGGGAGTTTTTTAGGGTCGCTGATTATTAATCCAATAAGAAAATTGAAAAATTCAAAATGGCAGACCCAAAATGGCGGTCCTTATATCACGGCCTTTGAGATTGAGAATGCGATTTACGCCGTTTCTATTGATTCTAGAAAAAAATTCAAACAGTCAAAAAGTGTTTAAAACGTGATTTTGCAAAGGAATACACTATTTTGGTTACCGTATTAAGTAACCCTTTCGCTCTCTCCACGTGGGAAACCTACCATATCAGAACCCCTTTCAGGGAAATGTGGCGATTGTAACATTGTTTTATATCAGCCTGTTCAAATTGTCATGGTAATAATTGCTCAAATAGTATACTAGCACACACAGATAAAAATGAATTACAAGATGATGATACAAATAACTCCAAAACTACTATTGTAGATAATGTAAACGATATTAATATTATTATTAACTATTAGCTATATATATATATTGTTTTGCTAGCTTAAGTAGAATTTAATTTTTATAAATAATAAAAATAAAAGTTTGATTATAGTTTCTTTATTTAGAAGGGGTTACATAGTATGTATATATATATATATATATATATATATATATATATATATATATATATATATATATATATATATATATATATATATATATATATATATATATATATATATATATATATATATATATATATATATATATATATATATATATATATATATATATATATATATATATATATATATATATATATATATATATATATATATATATATATATATATATATATATATATATATATATATATATATATATATATATATATATATATATATATATATATATATATATATATATATATATATATATATATATATATTAGGGTGGCCCTTATTTTCAAAAGTGTCTTTTTTTTCAATCGATCCCCCTAAAAATATGCAAATAGATGAAAAATGATAAAATATGAAGTTTCAGATCAATCCGAAGTAATTTAGAGGTAGCTCACGCCGGTCAAAATTTCGAAAAATATGATTTTTTGCATTTTTTTTCTTTTACCCACATCTGAAATATATTATACCAACCCTGAACATAAAAATAAATATTAATACATATTCTATAATCGATTACCTTTCCAACAAGCCAAATATAACAAAAATCGATTGACAAATAAGGACGTTATGGCCATTTATATTGTTAAAAAACCAAACATTTTAATTTCTATAAGAATATTTCATATTAATTTAATTTTCAATAAAAACCAATTAATTTATTTTTTATTTTGAAAATTTCATTCTTGAGTAATAAAAAATATTTAAAAGTAAAAATAATATAAAAATTATTTTTGCTATGTTGATATAAGTGGCATTCATTATTTTTTTTTCTATGTTGGTAACACTAATGATATTGAAGTCAAGTATTCACATTGTATTCACAAATAGAAACGTGTTTGGTTCATAAAAATTGATTTTAATTTTTGATATTAGGTAAAGATAAAGGATCCAGGTCATCACCGAGAAAGCTAACACGGAAAAAGACAACTGCCGAGAAACCAAAACCGAGAAACCAAAAGCAAGAAACCAAAACCGAGAAACCATAACCGAGAAGCCACAACCGAGAAAACTAAAGCTGAGAATAGAAACTACTGAGAATAACAAATACCGAGAATGCATCCATGCATTATGAAGTAATAATTATTTAATTAATTAATATTAGAATATTAACACTCACACGGCATAGCGTGTCCTGTTAGAGTTAGTTTCTCTCTCAGTCGTCACGTTAACTATTGAAGTCTGTCCCTTTTAGACCTATCAAACTTACTAACTTATGACCTACCCTCCCCTGTATAGCGTGTCCGTTGGCCTTTCTTTTTCTTTCCGCGCTCTATGTATTCTCCTCTGTCTCTTTTAGATCTATCAAAGTTACTAACTTTTAATTATCACTTCATGAATTCTCGGTAGTTTCCATTCTCGGCAATGATTTTCTCGGTTTTGGTTTCTCGGTTGTGGTTTCTCGGTTATGGTTCCTCGGTTATGGTTTCTCGGTTGTGGTTTCTTGGTTATGGTTTCTCAGTTGTGGTTTTTCGGTTATCTTTTCTCGGTTATTTTTTGTCGGTTTTGGTTTCTCGGTAGTTGTCTTTCTCGGTGTTGTCTTTCTCGGTGATGACCGCATACGCGTAAAAACACAAATTTTTCAATCGCTTTGGAATTTCTACTAATTTATTAAATGAAGACCCTTGTAAGTGGAACGATAATGAAACTTATAATAAAGTAAAGAATATAATTCATAATTTAAATGTAGTGAATGATGCAGCAGAACGTGTAGTAGAATTAATTGAAGAATACAATAAAGTATTAACCAAAAAAGAAGAAAAAAGCAATATTTATTGCAAGTGGTTACTAACTATCGATAAAACTGCAAATCTCATACTAAAACAGCGTTGACTAGTACTACAAGTTAAGATTAATTTTGTATTATTTTTACTTTTAAATGTTTTTTATTACTCAAAATTAAAATTTTCAAAATAAAAAAAAAATTAATTGGTTTTTATTGAAAATTAAATTAATATGAAATATTCTTATAGAAATTAAAATGTTTGGTTTTTTAATAATATGAATGGCCATAACTTCCTTATTTGTCAACCGATTTTTGTTATTTTCGGCTTGTTGGAAAGGTAATCGATTATAGAATATGTATTAAAATTTATTTTTATGTTCAGGGTTGGTATAATATATTTCAGGGATGGGTAAAAGGAAAAAATGCAAAAAAATTATATTTTTCGAAATTCTGACCGGCTTGAGCTACCTCTAAATCACTTCGGATTGATCTGAAACTTCATATTTTAACGATTTTCATCTATTCGCACATTCTTAGGGGGATCGATCAACAATCCTACTGAAATAAAATTTTCCCATACAAGCAAGGGCCACCCTAAATTATATATATATAATCAGTAACCTTATTTACCCTTAGGGTGTTAAGGTATTACAATTCAAATTAATTTTACAATTCAGTTTTAACTATTTGTATACACTATCTACAGTCTCATTGAATATATACACTACACTATTTACAGTCTTTCACTTCTTATATACAAATCTTGCCCATTCTTTTTTGTTTCTTCCTAATCTTGTTCCTTCATTCCATGTTACTCCTCGCTTTTTTAAATTTTCTGCTATCACTCCATCCCAGGTTTTTCGTGGTCTTCCTCGTGCTCTTTTTTGTATTGTTTTCGCTAGCCATATCTCTTTTGTCTGTCTCTCTTCTTTCATGCGCACCAAATGTCCAAACCATCTTAACTGTTGTTTCTCTATACTTTCCAGAATCGGTTCTACATTTAGTTCTTGCCATAACTGCTCATTTCTTATTTTGTCTTTTCTGGACACTCCTTTAACCGCTCTCAGGTACTTCATTTGTAAGGCTTGTATTTTGCTTTTCATCCGTTTGTTTAGAATCCAGCTCTCTGCTCCGTATATTAGTATGGGTTTGAACACTGTATTGTATACTGTTATTTTTGTCTTTCTCGATATTTATTTTTTTCTTATGAATGTACTGTTCATTGCGTAGTATAGCTTTGTCGTATTTTCTATTCTACTGTTTATTTCCATGTCTTCTTTTCCGTCTTTGTGGATATTTACTCCCAAGTATTTGAATGTTTCTATTTGTTCTAAGTTTCTTCCATCTATTTCAATTTTTACTCTTGTATCATTTTTTCCTATTGTCATTACTTTTGTCTTTTCTTTATTTATTTTCAAGTTCCTCTTTTTTAGTGCTACATTCCAAATATTTAAGTTTGTTTGCAGGTCTTTTCCATTTTTTGCATATACTATTACGTCGTCTGCGAAGGCACTTTCGGCTATGTCCACCATTCTCATGTTTCTGTATCCTACCTGTAGTTTCTTTGTTTGTCCTTTAATTTCTTTTAAAACATCGTCCATAATTACATTAAAAAGTACCGGACTAAGTATTCCTCCTTGTCTTAGTCCTTCCTTGGTTTGAAACTCTTCTGAATTCATATTACCTGTTCTTACGTAATTTCTAGTTTTGTGGTATATAACTTCTATGGCTTTTCTCAGTTTTCCACTTACCCCTCGCTTTCTAAGACTACTCCATATTTCTTTTCTTGGTATGCTATCAAAGGCCTTTTGAATGTCTATAAACGCTACATATATGGTACTGCTTCTGCTCTTTTCAATTAGTTGCTTCACCGTAAAAATGTGGTCTTGTACCCCTCTTCCTTTTCTAAAGCAACTCTGCTGCTCTTCTAGTTGCTGTTCTATTGTCGTTTTTAGCCTTTTCTGTAGGATTCTCTCATATATTTTTAGCATAGTACTCAGCAAAGTAATTCCCCTATAATTTCCACATTCTCTGTTGTCCCCTTTTTTGTGTAGAGGTAAAATTATTCCCACTTCCCAATCTTTTGGTATATTTTGTTCATTCCAGATCTTATTAAACAGTATTCGCAAAATCTCTATCCCGTTTTCATCCATATTTCTTATCATTTCTGTTGTTATCCCGTCCTCACCCGCCGCTTTACCTCGTTTCATCAACTTAATGACATCTTTTATTTCTTCTTTTCTAATCTCATCTTCTTCCGAATATTCGCTGTCTCCAGTATTTTCATTGTCGTCTTCTATTTCGCTTGTCGTGCTTTGTTGTTCTGTACTAAGTAATTCTTCAAAGTACTCTTTCCATCTTTGCATTATGTCTTCATCATCTTCTAAAATTTCTCCATTTACTGACTTAATATGCATACTTATATTTTGTTTCCCTTTTCGAAGTGTTTTTAATACACCATAAAATAACTTCTGATTTCCCTTACTGTCTCGTTCCAATTTTTCTCCAAATTCTTCCCATGATTTTTGTTTCGCTTTCTTCACCATTTCTTTGACTTTTAACCTTTGTTCTTTGTACTTCTTGTAGTTTTCGTTATTTTTTATACAAAAAAAAAAACATGGGTTACATAGTACGGTAACCAAAATAGTGGATTCCTTTGCAAAATCACATTTTAAACACTTTTTGACTCTTTGAATTTTTCTCTAAAATTAATAGAAACGGCGTAAATCGCATTCTCAATCTCAAAAGCCGTTATTTTAGAACCGACATTTTGGGTCCGTCATTTTGAATTTTTTAATTTTCTTATTGGATTCATAATCAGCGACTCCAAAAACCCTCCCAATGTAAATTTCGCTCAATTTGGTTGAGTTATTAAATTAGGGGTATAAAATGGTGGTCTCAACCACCACGGGGGGGAGGCATTTTAAATGTATTACATTTTATATTGATCCAGTACTAAAAGTATTACAAACGATTTCAATTCTCTATCTTTAGATAGTAAAAAAAAGAACTTAGGCTTGTTTTTTGCAAAAATTGACTCTACAGTCGTATGTCCATAGCCGAACGACTTTAGCGCGTTTAACTTCACGTACGACATGCGTTAATATCCGAATGCTATCGAGTTAGTACTATCTGTTCTAATGTTCAAAGCGAAACGACTTTAGCGCGTTAAGGGTAAAAAGAGCCAAAAGGTCGCCGAACGCACCTAAAAACGCCTCTTATCTCGACACCTGGGAGTACTGTAAAAGTTCCCGCCAGGGTATTTCTTATTCAGTGCGGTTCGAATGGGTGTTTAAGATTTGACTTATTTGTTTCCAAAGAGCGGATACTGTTCTGATAATAATAATAATAATCATTGCTACAACCCATAACCTGGAAACCAGGCCCCAGAAGCTATAAGCTTGTGCGGGAGGGCGGAGGCGATTATTATTACGTAGGCCCTATGTGCGGCTGTAGCCGACTTACAGATGGAACAGCGCAAATCCCACATTTGTGTCACAGCTAAGGAAAACTGCAGAAAACCTTAACCAGATCTGCCGGCACCGGGAATCGACCCCGGGCCGCCTGGGTGAAAGTCAGGCACGCTAGACATTACACTACCAAGGCTGTTACATATGTTTCCAGTTTTTTTTAAAGGTTTTTTCCTCTTTTAGTTGATCTGATGATACTGATAGGAAAATACTTTTCCTATTACAGTAAATTCCAAATTAAAATTTTGGTGGTCCCAAAAAATCTGGACATTTTTTACACGTTTTATGTTTTATTAATACATACATAATCCATTCCCGTCGCATACTGGTGTAAAACTCACAAACACGGCGCATAAGGATAGAAAATCAAGTTCTTGGAATTCTTAAATTATATGCCAGGTGTTATTAGGAATGAATGGGAACATCTTTTATGCACGACCTTGGAACTGATATATAGCTACGGACTGATATAACCGTACTTGGTCATTTCATTATAGCGCTTAAAGCAAGTATATTTGTGGGTTAATTAAATGTAGCCCCCGTTAAACATAAGGGTTAATTTGCTAGTTGAAAATATGGATTTAGATCTTCAAGGTAAGTAGTTTTAGCCTATATAACTATTCCGTTTGTATTTATTACTATGTATTAAATATGGGTACGAAGATTATGAGTTTTTTTTTAATTTTAGCAATAATCTGTAATAAGTTTCGATTCCCGTCGATTTCTGCGTTCTAATTTACACATCAAAGAGAAGCATCTTTGGTGAAGATTTCCTGAAAATTTCAGACCCCCCTCGACCCCCCTCGACCCTCCTGCCTGAGTTGGTAATTTTTAAAGTCACTACTGCAATTTATAGTTTAATTAAAATTTAACATAAAAAGTGCAACAGAACATTCTTTAGATAATAATTAAACAAAGACCAAATGGTATCCAGGTTTTTCTTGCACAAGTGGAAATTTTATATTAATTGTCGTTATTCCTACAAAACGGTTCAAACATTGGTAAAGAACGGTATTATGGCGAGCATTGTTAATTGACATATGCTATGCGTCGGTTTTTCGATTTTTACACAACAGTGCGTCGTGTCGGGGTTCCACACAAACTCTTATGGGAGTTTATGTTTTATTAATAATAAAACAAAAATAATATTCTAAGAAAATGTTACTATCCCTGGACACATTATTACAGGCACCCACATTATGGATACTAATAGTAACAAATACTCAAATAAATATAAACAAAAAGTTTGTTTCTAAACAGTGAATGTTTACTCCGCTACCTGTTTGGCCCATTTACGGTATAATCGGAAATGACATGACAGCGTATTCTGAAGGATAGGGCAACTTTGTGATTTCAAATGGAACACCGTATATATTTATATATTCACAGTTGGAAAGCCCATTGTTTCCTCTTTCCGAAAGTGCTACTTGTAATGGTTATTATACAGGGTGATGGTTTTATACGCTCTTAAAGCGAACATTCCATCTTATTAAAATCTTCTATGTGTTCTTCGATATAATTTGGTTACAGCAATTCTAAGTAAACATTTTCCTTAAAAAAACTCAAGTACCAGAGTTGCTAAAAAAACCTTCAATAAACTAATATGGCGTTTACAAGTGATGTTCTTTAATTTCCATTGTTTATTCCTTTGTGAATCAGTATCTTTTTTCGTAGCATTGCAATAACATGCAGTATATTGCAGTATTCATTTTAAGAGCTTTTAAAAGCATCGCTGTATAATAACTGGCACTTACGGAATGGGGAAACAATGAGCTTTCCAACTGTGAAAAAATATACAGGGTGTTCCATTTTGAAAGCACAAAGTTGTCTTATCCCCAAAAATACGCAGTCATCTAGTTAAACCGAAAGTGGACAAAGAAGACGGATTCTGAGAAAAAACTTTCAAATGCGTTTTGTTATATCAATTTGTTCAAAAGTTATGTACTAGGTAGGTAGGTATATAGGTTTCAAGAGAATCAAAATATAACCGGTATTAAAAAGGTGCATTTCATATTAATCAAATGGAAGTTCTTTCATCATTATCCTGCAAATGTATTTAACGTTTTAAAAATTCATATTAATGCCCGCGTGATTTAAAATTATGAATTTAGTGGTCCGTAAGGTCCGAAAGGTTGGCGACCGCTGCTCTTGTAAAGGATCTGGCACAAAGTAACCTTCACAACTATAGCTGTCCCTTTACATAGTAAAAACAGACAGCATTTAGAATTTATATTAATAAAAATATTATTGTGAATTATATGCATGAATTAGAAAAAGGAAGTGTTAAAAGTTTTTTACGTTTAAAACGTAACTTGTGGACCTTACCAATGTTGTTCTTGCAATAACTTTTGGGGAATTGTTAAATGAAGTCGTGCTCTATAAATTATTTATATCATTTTTGTAGTAAAATGCGGTTATTTAACATTTGTTGGCACAGTACTAGTTTTAAGTAATTATCTTCATGTCATGGTTAGGTTCATAAGAACGCGAATTAAACAAAAATTATGTAGTAAGTGCTTAATTAATTATTGAATAAACTGTCTAAGGCACACAAAAATTACATTTAAACAAGACTGAGTGAAAATAACGACTTTTCAACCACAACAATACAAACGGCAAAAGTACATGCATGTAACGTCACAATCCACATAACCGGCAGATGGCGCTCTCTCAGCTTGAATTGCGAATACTGTTTAGTGAAATATTGCTTTTCCTCATAATGCATGCAATTGTTTAACATGCATGGCATCATATTTACTTCAGTTACTCTAAAGTTAACAATTACCCATAAATATTCTTTAAAGAATATTTTATTGTAAATTAACATTTTGACTTCCTAGATTACAAGCTATGCCTTCGTAAACAGTATTATAAAACCTATCACTATATCGAAATTTGTTCGTGTCTTGGAGAAATCAAGGCACTTTAATAAACGGCGATTGCTGATTGTTTATCTACAACACACATATATTTGAGTGCAGCATATAACAGTCTAAAATAATACGGTAACATTTCAAATAACCCCACTTGTGGTAATTCCATTTTAGAAAAAGGTAATAAAAAACTAAAATAACTGTGTATGTGCGATCTTTGTTTTGTATTTAAAAACCAGATCTGTAATAGTACTGAGAACGAAACGAAAATTGCGGAGACAGCGAAAGGTAGATAGCATGTGATCACGCAACCCCGAGTTTCTTAATAAGCCCTTTGTGGTATCAGACTAGAAAGAACAGAACATTTTCTTGTTGTTAATGGAGGTAGGTACTATTTCTAAAAACTTTTCAAACACAATGCTGAAATCCTTCTTTTCTAACAGTATTTTATATTTGGAGAGTTGTAAGAATATTGCGGAGTTCTTATGTATACAATAGCGGAGTAGTAAATTTAATGTGTTTACGGGGAAAAGGAACATACGTGTTATGTAGGTATATATAACAATAGCGATAATGAATAGATCTGAAATATAAAATTCTGGACCTACGTATATCTCTCTTTCTATATCTCTATCGTATAGTTACACGTATATCTCATTTATATAATAAAATACTGCCTAAAATCTTGTACTTTGATACTCTACGAGAAAGTTCCCGAACAAAATACGCACTTTGTTTGTGCACAAAATTGGCTTAATTCAACAGGAAATCTTATGCAAAGTATGCAATGTACTCATTTTAAACTTCATACATGTTGTATTCTACAGAATTATGCAGAAAATTGGGCTAATATTCTGGAAGGACCTTTATCAGAATTCTATCGTAACTAAACATAGAATTAAGCACAGTCTTCTGTATATTAAATAAGTTTCCATAAAATAGTCTTTATCAGATTGAATTTTCCTTGTGTTACTCATATACCAAGTGTAGAGGATTACCAATGATGTTAAAATCAGAACTGATTGTTATTAGTTCTGTTTGTGTAGAAGTTTCAATTCCAATCCAAAAAATACTAAAAAAAGAGAGAAACGTAGAAACGGCATTCTGAACCGTGTAATACTTTCATGGATATGCATGTGTTATTTGTATATTGTCACGTGGGGTTTCGTGACTCAGGGTCGTAATCAGAGGTAGAAATAGTAATTTAACACAGACCACAATTAATTATATACTAAACAATAAGCCAAAACACAATAGGTTACAAAAATAAGTATGAGGACGGTTAGGTCCTCCTAAAGCTAACATAAACATGAGGGTGATCGGAACCACACTGTACTAGCACTAAGTTCTACAATTAAGCCTTAGGGAACCTGGTAATCAATGCTCCTGGGCATCAGATTCTAAGCCCCTAAATAAACTACAACTAAGTACATTAGCGAGTCAGGTAATCAATGCCGCTGGGAATCGGATTTTAGACCCCGTAAAACTAAGCGGAGGGGAAACAGGTAATCAGTGCCCCTGGACACCAGAATCTAGTTCTCTTCAGTCACTTACCAGCTAGCTTTAAGATGTTGAATCGTTGGAGTCCTTTTTAATGTCTGAATATTAGGCTTCAAGCAAGCAGTTTATATACTGTATCTTCATGAATATTGCGGCAGCCTTATTGTATAAATGAACATATTACGTATAATGAGATGAATATATAAATGCATAATGAGATTCAAATATAACTGCATACTGTATAAATGAATAAATTACTTCTAATGAGATACATACTGTATAAATAAATAAATTACTTCTAACGAGATGCATACATTATCATACAACTGGCGGTTCGCATGCGATGCTTCTTGCAGGTGGTCTAGTAGCGCTTGTAGCCGCTGCATAGATGAGTGTAACCTTGATAACATTTGCACTAAACGGAAAGCAAGTTGAGGAATTATAAAATTATTTAGTTAAAAAAAATCCGTTTGTGACAATATGTGCATGTATATTTTCGTGTCTTAGGGAAGTATGTTAAGTAACTTCAGTGTCACTATCGACTGATAAAGATATACGTTATGCTTCAATATCATAGCGTCTGCATACTACTTCTTAATTAAACGCCTTTACATAGTTTGTAATTGACCCCCACCATCACCGACTAGTTACTTAATATATAACTTAACAAATTGTGATCCAAAATGTAAAGATTTTTGTAAAAAAAACTTAACCTAACCTGACTTGAAAAAAATACCGTATCACACCCAGCTCTTGTTTACAAGATTTTGAATCCGTTACTGTTTGAAAATGTTTACGGTATTTACATTTTAAATCAAATACACGCAACAGATATATTTTTTTAATTTATTACAAGAAAACTGTGCATCTTACGAAAAATATGTAAAAAATATTTACATCATGCTCGCCTATTTTTTTTGTGAAGTAGTTTTTGGTAGGTTAGATCATGAGAGTTATGAAATTCTCAAAATATAAGTTTTTCGTAAATGTTTAATGAAAAGATGAAAAATGAAAACATTATTGATTATCTGATACACTTAGTAATACGTCACTATTAACACTAGTATTATGATTACTTGCTCCGAAAAGACCATCGCTGAAAAGCCCTGCGCCGAAATGTTCTGACATCGAAACGCCGTCGCCGAAACGTCCTAAGCCTTGTCATTCAATATACACGTTGTTAAGTTAATCACGCCATTAAGCAACCTGATTGGATAAAACTTCAAAAATGTTTTAAAATAATCAATCACACTGCTGCACATGCCTTGAATTCACCTATCACATGAGTTAACAGCGCGTAAAGATAATGATGTAGTTAACGATGGTTTGGCTGCATTGTTTGCAAGTGTTACATATGGTTGGATGCAGAACTTTGTGTTCTATAAGTTTGTAGAATTAGTTTTTACATTTATAAAAGTTAATAAACTACATTTGTGTTATGTAAAATGCTAAGATTTTTTGTTTTTTTTTTGAGAAAATTATTTTGTTTCCCAAAGAGTATAAAAAGGTAATCCATTTTTTCTAGCAACTAAATAGCACGGTTAGAATTTAATTTTGAAAATAATAAAGAAGTAAGGTTATGTGAAACGTCAATAATAGATAATTTTGTTTGAAGTATGTTTGAATATGAATATAATTGTTCATCGAATATAATACAGTTTTTTTTAACTTTCAAAAATCATTTTAAAAATAATAACATTCATAATTTTATTTACTCTTTTGAATGTTAAATTAATTTTCGAAATATGAAGTATAGGGATAAGGAAGTATAGAATTTTATACTTACTTGCTTAATTGAAAGAAGATCCCTTTTTAATAAATAATGATACTTAAATAAATAAAAAAATTGTGTTCTTTAATAAATATGTATTTTGTCATTTGTGTAATCTTATTTGTTTAACAACCAACTTTTATTTAAATAAGAATCTTCTACATCAGCGACCCAAACCTGAGAGAGTCTCAATGTAGTGGGATTATGTTTGTTACTCACTACAATACATTTATAAAGCCGGAGCATTATATAAAATGTTTATAAGGTAAGAAGTGGTAGTATTCCATGACATCTTTTGCAAATCATCTTTTTGTCTGTGTTATTTTTTAATTTCCCCCATAATCATAGTAATAGGTATGTTGTTAATGATGTTCAATTTCAAAGATTAATCCAAATCTGGACACCAGAATGGATGGTTTTCTGCAAGAAAAATACAGATAATGCTAGTCTTATTTACGTACTCACCCGTCGGGGTACCTCTTCGACGAAGACCCATCACCCATAGTCAAGCTTGCGGATTTTCACTGCCCGGACCCCAAGTCACCCAAGGATTCCAAGTCACCGAAGTCATTCAACTGAAACAAAGTCAATAACTCCCTTCTGACATAAATTGTACTATATACTTAATAGAATTAAGGTTAATTAATCTCGATTTGCATATTAGAAAACCGCCAAAATTATTGGAATACCGGAAATACGACGTCGTTCTTCAGCATCACCTGCTCTGGAATTGTAGCAATATGCAGGTAAGCAAATTTTAAAATAGACTTAGAAAGGTAGAAAAGCTTGAATATTCGTTTTATAACGAAATAACAAATGACATAACGTTTAACGCATCCTTTTTAAACTTTTAAATGTAAAAACTTTAGATTAAAGAAAACCCGATCTTGACTACTAATTAGAGGTAATAATGACTTGATTAGGCTAAGGTGCAAACCCAATGGACTTTAGAGCAGTGGAAAAGTATAATATAGAGTGCTGAATCAAAATTCTACCTCTTTTAAGGGTTAACGTTGGGCTTGCACAACGAATCTTCTCCCACCACAAGCAATCGAACTGTATAGGATGGTAATGTGTTACGCCATAGTTAATTAATTTTAATTAATTAATTGGTTAACGCGGCTTTTCTATTCTATTTTCTTTCGAAATGTTTTATGATTTTAACTGCTTTTTTAACAAATGTGTAAATGAATGTTATAACTTTGTCGCTGCGAAGAGAATATAATTGTAACGCAGATAATTAAAGTTAATTAAAAAATTAATTTAAAAAGTATTATAAAAAACGTAACGTAGAGTTAAAGATATATAATTTACTTAGTCATGCCAAACTAAAATATTATTGATTTACCTCTAATAACAATAAAGCAATTAGAAAAGCTTCGAACTGTTGGCTAGAAAGCCATCTTAATGCGAAACAGGAAAGAAGAGTAGTAGAGTGCAATTTGCATCAAATTATGACTTTTGCGGGACTTAAGGTAAAAATGTATAAATTACATAGAATTGTAGCTTTGATTCTGTAGATTCTGAAACTACAACTTGTCAAAAAGTTTTATGGTGCAAAAGGGCACTATTTAGAAATTTCGAGTTAAGTACGTAGTTGGAAAATAGAAGATATAAGCTTCATCTGTAATAAAAGATTATGTATATTTTTGTACAGATTCTTATTGATTTTAAAGTCTTAATAAGAGCTTCCGTTTGGAAATGCACGTAAATCCCATAAGCGACAATTGAGAAGGTTTCACATTTATGCAGATTTCTCGTTTCAACCACTGCACAAATCTAATTAAATTCGACTAGTTTTTGCTTTACACCGTTTTATCTCGGGAAAGGTAGCATTTAACAAAAAATGTATTCTTGTGAAATTGTAACCACGTTCTTTGCAATTGCGAAGGTCCTTGATTTATAAATTTTAAACAAATATTAATAAAGATATGTAATAAAATGTAAAACATCATTCATTGTGATGTTCCACCGTCACGCAGCCGTCTGTACAATCATATAAGGCGTTCGCATCTCTCGTCTTACCGCGCCTACCCCGCGAGTTGTACATAGGTATTTATTTGTCTCTCATCATTTACTAATAAATGCTCATTTTTGTTTTCTGCTTGCAATTGTTCGTAACAATAGTATATTGTACAACTAGTGATACAATGACGATGTTTGTAATACGAGTATAAGTTTGCTTAACGAGCCGCGAAGCGGCGAGTTAAGCTATATACGAGTATAACAAAAAGGAATTGTAACACGTGTTTTACATACTACTTTGTCTATTTCGCCTTAATTTACAATTTACTTTTTCTACTCCCATAATAGTAAGAAGGCAAGAACGCAATCACTTGTTTGATTAGTAACTTCGGCATTATGAACACATGCACGTAATGAAAAAAGGAACTAACACGTAATATACAGGGTTATGATAATGTAATGCACAAAATTCATAAAACGTACAACGATCACTTTGGAACAAAATGCAAAAACACGTCAAACGTTTTTTTTTATTCCGCATCTTTTGACATAAGTTACAAAAAGAACACGTCAACTTTGTCAAAGTTATGACGTCATTAACATATTTTTTTAATGGGAAGCTAAGATTGTTATTACGTTATTTGATAAAGCTTGCTTTTTTACACTAGGGAAAAAAGTTGCAGTAGGGCTCACATAAGAAATATGCGGAATAAAAAAAAACATTTGACGTGTTTTTGCATTTTGTTCCAAAGTGATCGTTGTACGTTTTATGAATTTTGTGCATTACATTATCATAACCCTGTATATATATTACATAGCACAAGGAAAATTGCAATAATCAAAGTGGCCAGTGTCAAAAAAATTAATTTGACATTTAAATTTTTATGAAATTTTCTTTCGCTGTATTTGTTAATACGAAGGGGTATAATGAATAAATCCACGTCAGAAAGTGATGATTGTGAAACAGAAATTCTGGGGACACCTCCAGAAATAAAACGGCAAGCGGAGAGTACCTGTGCCGGTCTTCTCCCTGAAAAATCTAAAGCACGTTACGAAGTGGTGTACAAAAAATTTATGGATTGGAGATTAGATAAGAACGTACATTCGTTTTCGGAAAACGTTCTGTTGGCATATTTTGGAGAAATAGGAACAAAATTTAAACCCTCCTCTCTTTGGGCTCTCTATTCGATGCTGAGAAGTGTGATTATTTTAAGACATAATGTCAATATTGCTGAATATTCAAAATTTAAATCTTTCCTCAAAAGGCAATCAGATGGATTTAAAAGTAAAAAATCCAAAGCCTTAACTGGTGAACAGGTCAACAAATTTATTCAAGAAGCTCCTGACCTCATTTTTCTACTCTCAAAAGTAAGTAAGTGTTCAAAATGAGCTTCATTTGCTTTACTTTATTGTTGGTTGCAGACTGTTTTGATTGTTGGCATAAGCGGAGCCTGTCGCAAACAAGAAATAAAAAATTTGAAACTTACTGATTTCGAAAATTTAGGCGACAAATTTCTTGTAAATATTTCTACAAGCAAAACAAAAATTGAAAGATCATTTGTTATATATGGACCCTTCTACAATGTCTGTAAACAATACTTGGACATTCGCACTCAAGTTAAGGACGCAAACTTAACACAGTTCTTCATGAATTACCAAAAAGGCAGGTGCACAAAGCAAGTTGTGGGAATAAATAAAATTGGCAATGTGCCAAAACAAATTGCACAGTTTTTGAAGCTCGAAAATCCTTCTGCATATACAAGCCATTGTTTCCGTAGAACATCAGCCACCCTTCTTGTAAATGCTGGTGGGGATTTACTAGCTCTTAAGCGCCATGGAGGATGGCGATCTTCGGCGGTGGCAGAAGGTTACGTAGATAATTCTCTTTACAACCAGAATGAAACCGCAGCTAAAATAATGGAGGCAGTAGCTTCAACTTCTACTTCTCTTGAACAAAATTTTGTTTACATGGTTGATGAAAACCAACCAACAACATCTACAACACCTTTGTCACATAATGCTTCCTCTAGACCATCACCACATAATGCTTCCTCTAAACCATCATCCGATAATGCTTCCTCTAAACCATCATCAGATAATAATGCTTCGTCTAAACTATCATCACATAATGGTTCCTCTAGACCATCATCACATAATGCTTCCTCTAGACCATTAATAATTAAAAAATGTAAACATTTCACAATCAATAATTATAATTATTACCACTGTAATGAAAAATAATGCATTATATTAAAATATAAACTAAAACATGCTACATAATATTTATTTTAACGTTTTTATATTGACGGCACAAAAAAACGAATCCAGCTTATAGACAAAACTTAAATGAAACGCCAAGTAGTGATTTTCATGCATTCAACAGGCATATTCTGGTAAATTGGTACGTACATACTTTACATACCCATACTAAACTTGTACAAATATGATTACTGTCCAATTAAGGGTTTCCTAAAACAAATGCTAATTAACTAAAAGAAAAGTATTGTAGGTATATCTTCAAATTACTTTCATGAAGTCACATAAACATGCAGGTTAGGTAGGTATACATTTGATTACAAAAACTTCGAATTTCTTCTATAACAATTAGTGCGATATAAAGCCTTCTTTCAAATATACAACCACTCTAGGTTAAAATACAATAACAAACTTCGATTTTATTGCCCACAAAATGCTGATTTGGTTAGGCTACGAGATTAAACACATCTGTCATTTTAACAAACTTCAGTCAGATGCAGTCAAGTGTACCAACACCAACACTACCAACCGCACGTTTCTGTATTCAAAAGTTACTGAAATAAATTCTGAATTTATTTCAAAACAATAATCTTTGCTCGTAGAAAAAGTATAGTACATTTCTCGAGTTGTAAAGAGATTACGTACGCGTGGATTTACATTACTCGCTCCTGCGTCGCTCGTATGTAATTTATCCACTTGTACGTAATATGCTCTTTACTACTCTCGCTTTGTAATATACTATTAAAGAAATGGGAAAATGTACACGCGGGTATTTTTGATGTGGTAATGTTGGTAATAACTGATAACGCATACAATGACATTCACTGTCATTTTGAAAAAAACACGTAGGCAGGGAAAAATTCAAGTTTAAAAAAAGGTGACAGCTTAGTTGTTTCTTCTGATATAAGATAAAAATGTATTTTTATTATAAATAATTATTTTGATAAGACAATCATGTACTCAATCAAGGTTTTACTGTTTCTATTACAATAAACATTTTAATACATCAAAACTGCTTAACATACAACAATAGAAAATAACTAACCTAACCTCTAAATCTAAACAATGAAAATGAAATTTGAGTAATGACGGACACGGGATTCACGACCATCAACTTGATCCGGAAAAGCAACAAGCTTTTCAGCGCATTTTCGTAGGAAATCCGCTATTAACCGCGCTTTGTTTTAATTCAAAGCTTCTTAAAATGAAATATGTTTCATTATTCTCGCTGTTATTTCTGAGCATCATAACATTCAAATTTTCAAAACGGCGCCAGTTATTGAATACTTATTAGTACCTATCACGGGAAAGTGCTTTTCTTTTGGATAATGTGCCCCCAAAATACTTCCGCGGGTTGGTTGTCGAGCATTATTCCTTTCCTTTTTATATTCTTTCTAACACCTTGGTTATGTTCCCATTAGTAGGTAAAAACTGAAAAAAATATTTGATGAAATGGAGGTGTACAATTGTACATCATTCAACTCAATTAAACTTACCTCAATATCGACAAGCGATATACGTTTTGGCTTTTTAATCTAATTTTGATCTTGAAATCAGAATATAGCTGTGTTATTGCTTATTACGCATTTACGTCTGACACTGGACTTCGTTGACAGAATGACATGACAGAGTAGGCTGGCAGCAAAATTTACTTACTACTGCCAGCCTTACAAATAAAAAAATCACTACTTTCAGTTGCACAAAGTAGCACTTTGTGTAACTGTTTTTCGCAAAAACAGTGTCACAAAGTAATCTTTGTATACGCGAAATAGACAAAAGTATATTGTATAACTAGCAAAATAATTTGTCTACATAATTAGTGGTAAAGTTACAAATCTACACACAGATTAGTATAAGACTGTCATAAAACTGTCCTCCCAAAATGTTTTTTGTAAGACCATGCTATTTCGGACTGTTTACCATACTTGGTTTTAGAACAGTAGGTTATATTTACTGGTTGCTAAGCCAAAACGCGTCGGTAAGTAATTACTTACCGTTCAGTTCTGTCAAAAACAGAACGGTAAGTAAATTATATGTAATTTATAAAATAAATGCATGATCTTTAAATGTCTCTTTCGCGAGAAATCATTTATTTTCTAAATAATTGGACTATTTAAAAAATGTCTGTTGTTTATTTAAATTTGCTCAGGCTTCTTCAATATCCCAATTATATTCGTTTTCAGATTCACTCATTCTCACGAGTTTGACAAATATCGTGACATTCAAAAATAATAGTAATTACAAACGTATCCATGGTAACGACAAAACCTACTTAATGTTTGGTGGATATACAGGACAAAAATAAATTATCTTAAATCTATTTTTGTTTGGGGATATTTCCTTAGTTAATACTTTTGTATTCATAATGGTCGTACAAAAATAGTATAAGCATCTCAAACAGTAAGGAGTTTACCGATCTCCTCCAATATTGGCGACTGAGCGAAGCGAAGTCGCCAAACATTGTCGTCGATCGGTAAACTGTCCTTACTGTTCTTGATACTTAATATACTATTTGTCACTCAAATTTACAAATAAATTTAACAAAAACAAGCAGGGAAAATACAGAACAAGGAAAGTAGAAAAACAACCAAATTTACCGTAAATACATAGATTGAAACTACTAAAGATCACGTTAACAGCTATCAGATAATCTTACAAAATATTTTAATCTATTTCTTGAGATGGAAATGATGGAGTTTCTATAGAATCTTTGCATGATTTCTGTACCATACACCGACTTGATCCAATGCAAGTAAAAAACAGTACCTAAATAACAGTCCATAATTTAAATTAATTAATAGAATACTTTTACCTTTTTTAAACCCACATGCTATAAAAATATGTAAGTTTTCAGATAATGCCGATAATGTTTGTAAAATAGGTACTATTTTGTCGTCTACTATGGTCCATCTGACACAATTTAAATTTAAATAATGAAAATTAAAATAAAGGTGGCTGTGGATCAAGGAATGAGTTAGAAATATTTGATAACCGTCTGGTGTTGATATCTAGAATAGTTTGAGAGATATTAAAAGGGGGTTGTTAAAAAACTTTTCCCTTTATATCAGCAACCTATGTCCTGTTTTCATTTTTTTCTATCGTCGTCTACTACGGTCCATCCGACGTCTGTAACATACAGTCCAGTCAGGCTGAGTTGTGGATCAAAACTGTTACACCATATTTTGGCCTGGTAGTGAGCTCATAAGCAATCTTTGTTGTTGGTAACTTGTCAATCGTTTTAGAGGTCGCAAGAACTCTACTTAAATAATAGCTACAGCTGCACCATACAGGAATGAACTGTATGACATTACATGTCTTCCAACTACTCTTTTTCCGTAATCCCACAAACTAATTCATCAACCCGTAAATGTATGAAATGCCGGTAAGTTTTTTGAAACTGAAGGACTCATACCTATTTCCTGAACCGCAATATATCGAGAGACTTTTTGATCTCCAGCTTTCATCCGAATACTTTGGTTTCAAAAAACTTACCGGCAATAATAACATGTATAGTCTGGTAACATGCATAGTCTGGTAACAAAAATGTATACAAACAATACCAACATCACATGTATAAATTATTTATGAGGAGCTCTTGCGGCCTCTAAAACGATTGACAAGTTACCACCAGTAAAAGACAGTTTAAGGTAACATTGCTTACGAGCTCACCACTAGGCCAAAATATGGTATAACAGTTTTGATCTACAACCCAGCCTGTTCCTACAATGTTACAGACGTCGTATTAAGTAAGATTTTCATGATCTGGCAGAACGAAATTATTTACACCCATAAGTGTACAAGTTTTATTTTGCATTGGATCAGTTATAATTTTTTGTATAATTCTAAAACTTTGGTGCATTATTAGTCGCACTATCTAGAACAGATGAATGTTTGCACTTCTGGCCTGTTTAATAAATTCAGCACATCGCATCGTTATGAATGTAGTAAATTTTTTTGGAGGATTCTCTCTGATAGCTGTTAATAAATAATAGAATCGGAAGATATTAAAAATTAGTTCCAGACATTCTATTGGTTATTGTCGTGAAATTCTTCGGGCAAACTATTGCCGATACTGGCGATAATCTTTATTTCGGGATCCTTGGGTTTCTTCCGATAACCGTCCTAGAGGAAGAATACATCTATTTATAATACCATTTACATGCATTAACAATATTTGCATGCTAGATAAGCATCGCATAATAATCAAGCATAATAATGATTGAAATATACAGTGTGTTCATTTGAAAAATTCCCATCTCAAGTATCTCTTAAACTGTACAAAATAGCAATTGTGACAAAAACAGGTCGATCGATTTTTCGAGGGGGACATTTAAATGTAGTATAGCAGTAAAATCTTTGCATAAGGGGGTGGCCCCTTATCCCCAGCAATCTCAACTTTAAAATGCCAAATGACAATTGCATGTACATTTTTCTTCAAAAAAATTAAAGCAGGCCATGGGTTGCTGATATAAAGGGAAAAGTTTTTCAACAAGCCCCTTTTAATATCTCTCAAACTATTCGAGATATCAACACCAGACAGTTATCAAATATTTTCTAACTCATTCCTTGATCCACAGTCACCTTTATTTTAATTTTTATTATTTAAATTTAAATTGAGTCGGATGGACCGTAGTAGACGACAAAATAGTACCTATTTTAGAAACATTATCGGCATTATCTGAAAACTTAAATATTTTGATAGCATGTGGGTGTAAAAAAGGTAAAAGTATTCTATTAATTCATTTTAAATTATAGACTGTTATTTAGGTACAAGTAAATTTATTTTTAGATTGCAGAATAAATCTTGCAGCTGAAAAAAGTTTTTTACTTGCATTGGATCAAGTCGGTGTATGGTACAGAAATCATGCAAAGATTCTATAGAAACTCCATCATTTCCATCTCAAGAAATAGATTAAAATATTTTGTAAGATTATCTGATAGCTGTTAACGTGATCTTTAGTAGTTTCAATCTATGTATTTACGGTAAATTTGGTTGTTTTTCTACTTTCCTTGTTCTATATTTTCCCTGCTTGTTTTTGTTAAATTTATTTGTAAATTTGAGTGACAAAAACATTTTGGGAGAACAGTTTTATGACAGTCTTATACTAACCTGTATGTAGATTTGTAACTTTACCACTAATTATGTAGACAAATTATTTTGCTAGTTATACAATATACTTTTGTTACGAACAATTGCAAGCAGAAAAACAAAAATGAGAATTTATTAGTAAATGATGAGAGACAAATAAATACCTATGTACTACTCGCGGGGCAGGCGCGGTAAGACGAGAGATGCGAACGTTTTATATGATTGTACAGACGGCTGCGTGACGGTGGAACATCACAATGGATGTTGTTTTACATTTTATTACATATCTTTATTAATATTTGTTTAAAATTTATAAATCAAGGACCTTCGCAATTGCAAAGAACGTGGTTACAATTTCACAACAATACATTTTTTTGTTAAATGCTACCTTTCCCGAGATAAAACGGTGTAAAGCAAAAACTAGTCGAATTTAATTAGATTTGTGCAGTGCTTGAAACGAGAAATCTGCATAAATGTGAAACCTTCTCAATTTTCGCTTATGGGATTTACGTGCATTTCCAAACGGAAGCTCTTATTAAGACTTTAAAATCAATAAGAATCTGTACAAAAATATACATAATTTTTTATTACAGATGTAGCTTATATGTTCTATTTTCCAACTACGTACTTAACTCGAAAATTTTAAATAGTGCCCTTTTGCACCATAAAACTTTTTGACAAGTTGCAGTTTTAGAATCTACAGAACCAAACCTACAGTTCTATGTAATTTATACATTTTTACCAACAAAATGTGTTTTTTTGCAAGTTTCGGGGCTCCAAGCGCTCTACTAGAGTTAGGTCTAGAAAAAAACAGCGAGTTGTCCGATAGTTAAAAAGAAAATCTAAATTTAGACCTTTAATAATAATGGCAAGAGGCTGTATTTCGTTTCAAGAGATAGGCTTGCTGCGTAGTATAGAAAGCAAGTAAACTAAGAAGACTTCATCAAATATTAGTAACGAAGCTTTTCCATCAATTTTCAGGTACAAACTGATAACAGCCATTATATAAGATAAAACAGCGTGCAATAGTGACAAGAATATTCAAGATAGTGTAACGTTCTTTTTAAATAATACTAAAGGTGCTGTTTTAATTGTCTGTTATCAAAAGAAACGATTTAAACTAACACTAATTACAAACACAATTATAAACTATTAACAGACTTAACTACATTTACTACAGATTATTTATTACTACAAGATTTATATTATTCTATTTTATATATACACACATTTATTTTCTACTACCACACGATGCGCGTATATAATTAACGCGTTGTCGACTGGTCCCCTCCTTGCGCGGTGGTATCTATATCACCCCTATAAACGTTCCACGCCGTACTGGAGTAATCCGCCACGAGTTCTGGAATACTGTAGAAAGCTGTCGGTGCAGCGAGAACTCTCATGTGGTTTCCCTGTTCGTTACAATAGATTTAATACAAATTATATTCCTGTATTGAACTGGCCAGAAAACAAAAGCGTTTATACATTGCATAACAGAATGCAATTATTAAAAATACAGGAGTACACAGTACTAATAGTTCAATTATTAGGCAAATAAGTGACTAGTGATAATTAATTCCCAACGACATTTATTATTTGAATCAATTAAGAAATAAATATATAGTATATTTTTGTTAGTTCAATTAGTTATATTTATTATTTTCAACGTTAACGTTTCATTATTCTAATAATAAGTTAGTTATTCATGAATTTCTGGTTTGGTCAATTATTATGCAACTAGGTTCATGCACTTAGAGTGATTTCTAAATATATGAAATATGAAATTATACTACATTTTAAATTAAATAGAAGCATTAAGATGCTATGATTATCCAACTTAATAAATAAATTATTGGAGGTAATTTAAAATGTACTCGAATGTGAATATACCTACAGAAATACCTAATTGTAAGACGCTGTCGAGTTTTACTTGAGTGATATATTTATTGTTAGTACGTACTTTACAAGTAAATTTTATAAGAATTATCGAGAAAGAATAAAACTAACTAGAACATAAGATCGAATATTTAAACATAGTATAATGTTGACAGTAAAGGCAACATTTAAGACAGCGATAACAGTAACTGCCATTTACTTTTATTTCTCAGAATTTTAAAATCAATAGTGCTACACTTTACACGACATAAATTGATTATGAGCATACGGTGTCACTTGAACGTTGTTTTCCAGTTTCCATGTAAATTATAAAGAACTGACATAACAATTCAATAAATGCTGCAAACTATTAGATATGATTTATGTACATGGAAAAATGAAGAAAAAAGTGTTAGCACCAATATAGTATTGATAAATTGTAGTAAATAAATATCTTTAATATCGTTCATGTTTACTTCGTAAATGTCTTCGTTACAGGGTAAGAAAAATATAACGATTCGTGTTCTGATTTTGGTTCATATCAAAAGGTTCCGATTCCGATTCTAGAACCCATATTTATTTAAGTTTTTAGTTCAAGGGCATATGACGTCAAGGTACTTTACAAAGTTTGCGTGGTCTAAACTACAAGAGAGGCAAGATCTTCTTTAGAATATTTCAAAAAAAGGCTGGGAATGCTCAGTGCATTATTTTAAATGTTACTTTTGAGAAATGTGTGCCCAAAAACCTAAAAAAAAACTAATAAAAATATTCTTCATTTCTTCCCGACCAAACATCGATCAGGTGGTCGTCAAATTCTTTGTGATTTACGTGGTTTAAAAGGTATTGGAGGTTTTATTGACATATCAGTTAAAGTTGATAGTTGATTGAGATTTTGTTTTATTTCTGGTGGTAGATTTGTAGTTTGATGTGGTTTATTGGAATAAGAAATATTAGTAAAATATGGCATCATAGGTATTTGTGTACCACGGGCGTTAGGATGATGATAATGCCAGGAAGGCTGTTCCAACACGAGGACCTGAAGGGACCTCCACCCGAGAGATGGAAGTCACCCGATGGGCATTATCATCTAGTAACGCTCGTAGTGCATACACAATTTTATTTTTCACGAGAATGTATCGTACAAGTAGAAAATTAGTTTTAATTTATATATGTTGGCGTTGCCAACATATATAGTGTATTGTTTTTGATTGAATGATCTAAATTACAATTGAACGTATCGCCAGCTCCGATTGCAAAGTAAACGATGAGTGGGCGTTATGGACTGTAACGCCCGCTTATAATGCCCTGGTTATTATGGAGTTGTTTATATAGTTCGTATCACAGGTATAATTACCAAATAATATGCAAGTATAAAGTATATTAAAATAACAGTGGTTACACTGGTGCCATGTAAAGCTTTTTCAGAATTCTTGGCAAAAACTTAATTGCCAATAATATATTTAGTTGTTTTATTAATTGCCGCAGCATAGCTAGGTGGTTTTATAAAGGAGAGTAAAATTCTTGGTTGTCGCCCATGTAACATTTCAGGCAATTTTGCAGTCACCGAAATTAGAGTGATTCTGTATGAAATTAAAACTTAAATAAACCATTTTGTGTACTGTCTTGAAATGTTCTAATAAATGGTTCTGCTTCGCCGTTTGAGCTGGATAAAAAGGGGCACCTGTCATATGATTAATTCCATGCCATTTGAATGACAAAATGCGTTAAACTTTTAGAAAGGGAATTGACTAACATTGTCAGCGACAAGTGTTATAGGCAAACCTTCGATAACAAATATTTTTTTAAACTAGTTATGGTAATAAGCATCTACACAGATTAATCTTTATCTTTATGCGGTTTTATCTTCTTACGTTACATACTATAGTCCACTGTAAAATTAATTATAGTGTTGTGATTTAATAATTCGATGCAATAATAAGAATCTTCAGAACTATTCAATTTAGAATAATTCATCGGGTCCAGCAGAAAGTCTTGATAACGCATCTGCTTTACTGTGGTATGAGTCATACCACAGTAAGTGGTATAAGATCTTGTAATTATAGCTCATAAGTGTCACTAAGAGCGTCATAACTAGTGGGCAAGCAGGGTTTTAATATTGCCACGGGCAATTAGTCGTAGATAAATAATTATTCTTAAACTAAGCAGCAGTCTAGTGTTTGAGTTTTCGAAAATGAGGAAATGCCTACAAAAGTCATCCGAAAAAAGTCCAAATAAAAAATTGCTACTTTTCTTAGACTCCGTGGTTCCGTCCCTGTAATTTCCATAGATAATTGAAAAGCTGTTACTTCCGCATGTTACACCGAAGTGTGTATCCCCGGATTTTTGAAAAATTGCTTCATGTTCGTAGAAAATCTGATTTGTGAAAATTTTTTCTACATCACAGTAAAGCGATTACGGGCTGCAAGAACTTTGTTTTCTGCACGAGAATGGAGTCCAACTTGTTATTCCCCCTTTACAGCCCAGATTTAACCCCTTGCGATTTCTTTTATTTTGGTCATTAAAACAAGATTTACAAATGCAAATTTCCGTTACGGAATTTCAGAGGTTATTTGAAGAGTTTTCTGCTTGTTTTGATAAATCGTTTCAAATAATGAACAAGCATATAATGCTAAAACTGTACTCACCACAGACACCTTCAATCACTCTGAACACGTGTTTCAACAGTTAGGCTGTCATTTTTAGCAGACACTGAAAATAGTGTATAATGGCTAAGAGGGTACTGTTGTGAATAGCTCACAACTTGTATTCATTGCGTAGATACGGAATGGTACTAGACAACAAGAATAATAAACAAGTCATATAATATAAAAACAAAATATCTCATAAAAGTTACTACTTGCGTTTTATTAACTCTTACAAGAGATATATGTAGCCCTAACACTACCATAGTGTAACCCCTCGCTACATTTGGTGAGCCCGACGTTCCTGAAGAAGAATTTAACAGTACTGGTTTTTGCCTGCTGCACTGAATTCCCCAGGTAAACAACCGCTAGTTCTCCTTTCATCATCTGTCATCAGCTACTACTCGACTCCTGTCATCGTGAGCTACTGCTACCTGCTTCGCTTACGTGACTTGTCGTGGCTGGTTGGAGGTGACCGTTGGAACAGAAACTAGTGGTCCTTCTCATCCGATAAGTATTTTTACTTACTTATTTAATATTTCAAATGGCTACTGTCAAAGTTCCATTTCCAGTTTTTACGAGTAACGATATCGACCTGTATTTTATTTTAGTGGAAAGATACTTTACTCGTATGCTGATCAACGATGAGCTCGCCAAATATAACTTATTAACACTAAACTTACCTTTCGACGTTTTAGGAGCTCATCGCGACCTGACTATTAACCCCCCTAGGCAACGACCATACACTACCTTGAAACGGGCAGTGATAAAATCTGTCCTAGGACCACGAGAATCTCGAATTAATAATCTTTTGGAGACTCTTCAATTCTCTGGTAGTGTCAAAGAACTACTTTTTAACATTCAAAAATTGGCAATCGATCTCGATTTAACTGAGGAATTAACCAAAGACTTTTTAATAGCTAAACTACCATCAGAACTTAAGATTCAGTCCTTAAATTTCAATGATTTACCGTTAATATCCTTTGTAGAAAAATTAGATTTAATTTATTCTATGCAAAAGGCACCACAACCTTTAGCTACTCCTGCATTAGAAGCTAAACTAGACAATTTGACAACTAAATTTACTACCATTTCCAATGAGCTTTCTACCATGCACAAGCAACAATCCCCTATAACTCCCAAAATCTCTTCGTACCCCCAAAATCCTCAGCATTTCAATAAACGCCGTTCCATGCCTTCGGGCAATGCCAATTCCCAATTGCAACCGTGTTATTTTCACAGACGCTTTCAAAATAATGCACGTAATTGTACGGGAATTGTTCATACCAAACAAAAAACTAACTTCGCACTCTCCTGGCCTCCAGGAAGGGCCATGCAGGGTTAATTCAATCCCTCCAACTTCTTCTTTAATTTTTTTACAAGACCTAAAGTACAAAATTAATTTTGTGGTGGACACTGGTGCTGACTATTCCATTTTACCCACCCACGTTGCAGTTTCCTGTAACCAAAACATCACGCCTGCCAACATTTCATTTATGGCCGTGAACAACACGTCAATTCCTGTGACAGGTATTGTAACTTTGAGGTTACATTTCCCGATTCCTGGCCTACAGCCATTCTAGGCCTGGATTTTTTGCAGCAGCACTACCTAACCATTGACCGCTTTTCTCGACGAGTCATTTGCAAGACAGATGTCAAACTCGCCCGAAACCGCAGCCAAGGTTGTCAATTTCCAGCTCCAACAGTGAATCCTCTCACTGACTGCTCTTCTCAGCGGATCATTTGCACAGCAGATGTCCAGCCCGCCCGAACTCGCAGTCGAGGTTCCACAACCCCACCAGTTGAGACTGGCACTATACGCAAACTATTTTCTGCTCAGGTTAATGTTTTGACTCCTCCTTCTGAGTCAATCGTTATTCCTGCAATTTCTTCCCATTTTCTTCCCTTACCTTCACCCATTAACGTACCCTCTTCAGGTACTGTTAACAACATGTTTAGCGATCTTGATGTTTATAGCAAAATGCTAAACGCACACTTCCCGGAGCTTTTGCGTAAGTTCGACTACCATCAACCTGTAAAACATACTGCAGTCCATCACATTGACACGACCGGCCCTCCGGTTAAAGCACGCTGTCGCAAACTGAACCCAAATCATCTTTCTTTTCTAGAAGATCATCTTAATGAGCTCTTGGACGCTGACGTAGTACAGCGGTCATCATCTAGCTACGCTACGCCAACTCACATCGTCGGGAAGCGAGCAGTAGGCACAGCAGAGACGCTACTACTGGTGACGACCAAGACATCACAGCCCCCATCGCCCTAACAGATAGTTATCGCTTGGTTGGCGATTATAGGAAACTCAATTCAGTGACAGTACCAGATCATTACCCGATCCCTTTTTTAACGGACTTTACAAGAAAACTTGCTGGCGCAACATATTCTCGAAGCTAGACCTCCAAAAGGCCTACTTCGAAATACCAATCGCAGCAGAGGACATTCACAAGTCTGCTATTATCACACCTCTGGGGCTCTTTGAGTTCAAACGGATGTGTTTCGGACTACGGAATGCAGCCAGCACCTGGAGTCGTTTCATGGACACAGTATTATCAGGGCTTCCATTTTGTTTTTCATACCTAGACGATATCCTAGTCTTTAGTGCTGATTCGCAGCAACATGTTAAACATTTACACCAAGTGTTTTCCCGATTAAAAGACAATGGCATAATTTGAAAAAACAATGAAGCAATTTCGTATTTATTTAGCTAATTTCTGTAATATCCCTCGTATGTAGCGTTGATTTACTGGTATTCTGAAAACCACAAAGATTGAAATTTTGTAATTTTTGACTTCTTAACAAACATACGGATATCACCTGAGCAGTCTCGTTGCAAAATGTACATTTTCAACGTAACTTTCCTGTACTTGCAGTTTGGTGGTTAACGTTGATGGTTAAACATCACACTTTGGGCAAGATTTATATATACATAGTTGTAGCAATTTGTCGATTCTTCTTCGAACTTGCGTTGCGTAGTCTAGCAGAGGTTTATAATCTCTTATTTAACTTCCACGTAGAATTGTCCACATCCTACTTTTCCGCAACCAAATTTATAATCTCTTGCAATTCTCTTTAAGAACGCTATTCATTCGGTATGGATTTGTCTCGATTTCATTTATGTACCATTCAAAACGTTTAGATAATATTATTACAAAACCGGAAAAGGTTTGTTTACTAACGTCTTTTTACCTTAAAGTTTAGTTAAGAAATCAAGTGTGTCAGTTCCGGTCCATAGTATAAATTACGCTCGTTAGCTAGCAAAGCTTCTGACTAGTACGTGTCTCAAAATGCTAATTTAGACGAGTTAGAAAAGTATCCCAACGATCGATCCTTAACTATATCAAACTGTGGAAATGGAAGAACATTAGTATTTAATGTATCATTGTCCTTTTGTTTTGAAGCTGATATTCCTTGTAAAATGTATTCCATCCATTGACGCTATTCTCGATGAAATTTATGTTGTTTCTTTTTTTCTTCTTGTTGTTAATTGACATCATTTATCCACTGACGTTGTTATTTTTGTTAAATTGACATCAGTCTAATTCCATTAATTCACCTGTACTAATGCTAAAAAGGTAATTTAAAAGGTTCGCGATGACTGCTCCAAATATTAGGTTTTGTTAGGATCGCATATAGAGCTATCTTTTCATAATGAACTTTATTTTTTATAGGGCGTGATACAAAAATATTATTGTATTAGGTAGTCTATATCTGTCTAAATTTCTAGGACAACAGAATTATTATATTTTAATAATAAAAATATTCTTTATTGGATTTTGTTAACGAAAATAGACTCACTTATTAAACGTGACTCGTGAAGTATTACATAAAAATATATATGTATAATATATATATATATATACAAGAAAGAGTTATAATAATGGGATATCGCGCAACAGAGAAGAAAGAAAAAATAAGTTGCAGCCGTCTACACGTGTTTCACACTTATTAGTGATCATCAGGACGGCATAGCAGATGGAATAAATATAAAAGCAACTTTCTCAGAAAGATGTAACAACACAAGGTTTCACTGATAGCAGCCAACCGCACATTTGCAGTATCGGCCTGAAGACACTGAGTTTTCAGTGCAACAACAAGCGTCACTACGGAGGCAGCTAAAGCCACTACCGTGAGACAACCAATCCCAAAGTATAATATCAATGATTAGAAGTAATAATGCGCGTAGAGATATACAAGAAAGAGTTATAATAATGGGATATCGCGCAACAGAGAAGAAAGAAAAAATAAGTTGCAGCCGTCTACACGTGTTTCACACTTATTAGTGATCATCAGGACGGCATAGCAGATGGAATAAATATAAAAGCAACTTTCTCAGAAAGATGTAACAACACAAGGTTTCACTGATAGCAGCCAACCGCACATTTGCAGTATCGGCCTGAAGACACTGAGTTTTCAGTGCAACAACAAGCGTCACTACGGAGGCAGCTAAAGCCACTACCGTGAGACAACCAATCCCAAAGTATAATATCAATGATTAGAAGTAATAATGCGCGTAGAGATATACAAGAAAGAGTTATAATAATGGGATATCGCGCAACAGAGAAGAAAGAAAAAATAAGTTGCAGCCGTCTACACGTGTTTCACACTTATTAGTGATCATCAGGACGGCATAGCAGATGCCGTCCTGCAGCATTATTTAGTTATTTAGCTGCCTCCGTAGTGACGCTTGTTGTTGCACTGAAAACTCAGTGTCTTCAGGCCGATACTGCAAATGTGCGGTTGGCTGCTATCAGTGAAACCTTGTGTTGTTACATCTTTCTGAGAAAGTTGCTTATTATAACTCTTTCTTGTATATCTCTACGCGCATTATTACTTCTAATCATTGATATATATATATATATATATATATATATATATATATATATATATATATATATATTAAATAATATTTTGAATGCAAATTCATATAGAAAAATTTATCGACTCTGCTGGGATTCGAACCCAGGACCCTCCACTGTCTAGGTGGTATCTCTACCAACTGAGCTACAGAGAACGACTACCAGCATAGCGAGAAATTTTCCATATGAATTAGATATCAAGCAAACATACAAGTAACTAGATATTTTTTGAATACTATTAATGAAGATCAGCAAGTCGCATGACAACAACATCAATATTCAAAGTATCTAGATTATAATGAATAATTCCGAAAGGAAATTAATTTTTATAAATTTTTAGATATAAATTTTTGAATATTGATGTTGTTGTCATGCGACTTGCTGATCTTCATTAATAGTATTCAAAAAATATCTAGTTACTTGTATGTTTGCTTGATATCTAATTCATATGGAAAATTTCTCGCTATGCTGGTAGTCGTTCTCTGTAGCTCAGTTGGTAGAGATACCACCTAGACAGTGGAGGGTCCTGGGTTCGAATCCCAGCAGAGTCGATAAATTTTTCTATATGAATTTGCATTCAAAATATTATTTAATGTAAAATCATTATACAACTTGATAAAAATTAACTCTATCTAAAAATATATATATATATATATATATATATATATATATATATATATATATATATATATATATATATATATATATATATATATATATAGTAAAACTTCAAACTAACAGTAACCTAATCGCATCTGCGGCTTGACCATTACCAATTAAAGCCGACCAATTAATAATTAAGCCGCAGATTAGCTTCAGTTGAAGTTCATTAGATATTTAGTAAATATGCCTCAATGCAATTTTCGAGATACTACATTGTCCGGTTTATTACATTGACCATAAAATATAATACGGAACACGTACAGGGTTGGTTGTATTATATTAGAACAAACTCGAGATTTTTAAATCTAGCATTCGCAAACAGTTTTATTTCATTTTTTCTATTGAAAATGTTAAAATGCGAATTATTAAAAATCATTACCTTATACCAATAAATATATTAAAAACTTTTTGAATTAAACCTTTTATGTCCAATATATAGAAATCATGGGAAGCGATTTCCTATTATGTTGTATCCAATGCATCACTAAACCTACCTACATATTGTTTGATTTACGAGAAAACTTCAATATCTGGAGGGTCGCCATACACGACCCACGACACACGCACACATATACACTTATTCGCTTCACAAGTAAGAGTTTGAAAGTTATACAATTTCTTAAGGTCAGTCTCATGGGGACCACCTGTTATCGAAAACGTATCAACGTCTATTATTAGCGATCAGCTGGGGCTCTTCCAGAATCAGCAACGTCGTTTAGTAATAGGAATTATTGGTAAAGGAAACGGAAATATAAAATGCTAGCAAGATCTGCTTTATTCTCTTTAATGTTTATGATGATAAATTTCAGCATTAGTCTTTAACATTCAGAGGTTATTTACCTGTAACAAAATTATTTTTAATTTATAATATTAATTAAATATGTTATATACAATTTAATGATTATATAATAATTAAATTATTATATCATTAGATATTCTTTCTATATATTCCGTGCAAATATATTGCAAGATATCTGACAAAAAGGGAAAAATTACAAGTTGTCTTTGGTTAGAAAAATTATTCCTATTGTTTCTTATAAAAACGTACGTTATAGAAAAGATAAGTAGTACGCTTCAAAATTGGGTAAATAGAAAATTGTGTTGGTAACTAATGTATAATATGGATATAATTGCAACTATCTTAAAAGTGTTGTTAAACGGATTTACAACTTCGGCTTAATAAATTAAACGAAACATGTAGATGCCATTTCACAAGTAAAATTTCTAAATACTTAAAAATAAGCTTGTAATTAATTTTTGAAGTTGAAAAATTAGAAGCGTGTGACGTCACGCGTGCCCGCGCCTAATATGCACAGCATACTAAACTGCTTTGGTAGTGGAAACCCGACCACAAATCAGTGCATTTCACGTGTTTGGAGGTAACTAAAAAGTGTTTATTTACTGGTTATTACTATTGTGTAGTTGCCCATTACAACAACATGCCTCGATGTTGTATATTCTGGTGCAAGAATACCGAAAAGGCTGGCGAATATAATTTTTCATATCCAATTAAAGATAAAAATCTTAAAATGTACCGAGTGGTTACAAAGAGTGAAAAGGTTGATTGTATTAAGAAATTTTTCCAAAAAATCGAATGAATGGCGAGCGAAAATAATAACTATTTGTAATAGAGAAGAACTTCGCTGATACTATGTATTTGAATATTGAAAATGATAAATATGCAGTCATAATCGCTACAAATATAGCCACAGCAGAGCGTCGTTCGTTGGAGGAAGCAAAAAACTCATTATTCCAGATATAATTATTAGTGGTCGTTATCATTATTACTAATAGAACGTATTTATAAATGTAACACTTTAATTATACGTGAAAAGTAGGAGTACATGTTATTTTTAAAGTTATTTTTTCTTTTTTTATAACTTATAAAAATATTTAGTTAACACAAAATATTTAAAAATATTCCTCTTTCTTAATCAAAATAATCTAGCTTCTATATCTATCTTCTATATCTATCTTCCCCTTCCGCAGGACGAAACCGTGTATACACATCATTATCTTCTGGATATTCGTTTGTTTTTGAAACGACACAAGCAGGTATTACCTTCCTTTTATTTTTTCCCAAAGGCAACCAAGAATCTTCCCAATAAATAAATTGTTTATATGATATAGATCGCCACTAACAATTGCTTAATTTGGTAAGACATTTTCTATTAGTTTGATCCATTTGTAATAGCATCTGGTAGTGAAAAGTTTTGCAAAGTGTCTAGATTTAACACAAGAAAGGGTTATAATCATGGGATATCGCGCAACAGAGAAGAAAGAAAAAATAAGTTGCAGCCGACTACGCGTGTTTCACACTTATTAGTGATCATCAGGACGGCATAGCAGATGGAATAAATATAAAAGCAACTAACTCAGAAGAAAGATGTAACAACACAAGGTTTCACTGATAGCAGCCAACCGCGCATTTGCAGTATCGGCCTGAAGACACTGAGTTTTCAGTGCAACAACAAACGTCACTACGGAGGCAGCTAAAGACACTACTAAAGCGGTTGGCTGCTATTAGTGAAACCTTGCGTTGTTACATCTTTCTGAGTTAGTTGCTATTATATTTATTCCATCTGCTATGCCGTCCTGATGATCACTAATAAGTGTGAAACACGTGCAGACGGCTGCAACTTATTTTTTCTTTCTTCTCTGTTGCGCGATATCCCATGATTATAACCCTTTCTTGTAATCTCTAAGCGCATTAATACTTCTAATCATAGATTTAACACTACACTATGAAAAGGTTCGTGCAAAAATATATGCATTTAAAATTGGAAATTTCATTTGTTTCCACGCATCAATGTGATTAATAATTTGTACTTATAGGAGCACAAGTATAGCAATGCTCTGTCACAGGCACGCGCAACGTTACACGGGCGCGTTCGAGTGAAGCGACAAGGGGTTACAATATCTTTAACTGTCGAACTACCTCCATCTTGTAGCTTACTACAATTCTAAATCAGCAGTTGAACCAACTATATTGAAAAAAAATCTTCCATAGCTCTTATTCTTATCCTTATTGGTTTATACATGTAGTATGTGGTTCTTTTCATAAGCTTTTATTAAGTAAGTTATCAAGTTAAGCTTTATGCCGTCAGATGAAAAACGTAAAATGTTATTACGCTATTAAATTATTTTTTTATGATTGTATCATTACTCTCATTATCACTTTTGATGCTATAGAATAATAATAATCGAAAGCATCGAAATGTCAGTGCCACAAGCTCCAGATTTTTATGCTTCTTTTGATAAAAATCGAACGCATAAATCGTTGTTTCACGATCAAAACATGAACCAATCAGCTAGGGCTTCAAAAAGAAATACCAAAGAATCTTTCTCTTCTGAAAACACGTCGTACAGTCTGCAATAGATTACCTGCAAATAATTAATCACAGACTCCTAACAACCGAAATTACATCACTAGAAATAATTTACAGAAATGCAAAACAAATACCAAAGTAAAAGGGAACTGTAAATTGAATCTTAGAAAAGGATATTCAATATTAAATCTTAACCACAGAAATTCAAATTTGGAAAATACCGTGTCATTGTCATCTATTAGCGACGATGACGAAAAATATATGCAAGATTTCTTAGGCATAACCAGCTGAAAGATGGTTTACTTGTTCCATTTAAAATAGCAAGTCAAGAACATCATCAGGCCACTATTTTAAGGATGAAATGTATCCTGGAATTAATCACTGGGGAGAACTTTTTAAAAAATCAATGATGGAAAGAATTAATACTAATGGTCCTTAGTCCTGGGCGCCGATTAGAAAGGGCAGGTGTGAAGGGTGATCAGAATCCACCGATGCAAACAATTCGTTTAACTAGACTTAACATTAATTCCTCATTTTCCTCCTTTTCGACAATAAAACTGTAGGAAGTACCAACAACTAGGAGAAACTATTGAGCACAAATCAGGAAGCTGCCCAGAGTTAGCTAATAGCTGTTATATGCAACGACATGACGATGTAGCAAGTATCATACTGCAACGTTCTTTTTAAAATAATAACCAAAATGCTGTTTAAATTCGTCTATTAATAAAGAGAAGATTATTTACAATGCACTTAATTAAAAACACTATAACTATAAACTATTTAACAAACTAAAGCATTTAAATAAATGCTAGGTATTTACAAATTTATATGAGTACTATTTATATAAAACTATTTATGTATTACAATAATTAACTAATTATTCAGAGTACATTTCAACACGACGCCGGTTAAACATTAACTGCCCCCTTCTACTCGCGAACTCAATTTATATCTTTCATACGATGACTCATACATCTAGAATGTTCGATGACGTGTTGATGAGTCATACACTCAGCTGCCGATAAGCCACGTCAATGAGGCGCGTCGATGAGTCATACTCCCAGGTGTTGATTGATGAGTCATACAGTTGATGACTCATACATCTAGAATGTTTGATGACGTCATATGTGGGTTTACTATTCGTTACAATACATCAGAAAATAGTCTTAAAATACGGTTTTATTATAAATATAAACTAGAGAAAGCGTTGAAAAATACTGCCTTCGTGTTATACTGTGATATAATCATTTTTACTGATCACTATGTAGAATTCACTAGACTTGACATACTAAATATTTATAGATAAAATAAACAAAATCCATAACAATAGGTATATCTGCATCAATTTTCCACAATCTGCTTAGTGTTATCTGCCTATCATAATAATATCTGTAGGAGTTAACCAAAAACTTACAAATTTAGTTAGAAACACTAGAGATCAATATAAATATTTACACTATCATTTAAATCAAAATCTTTATCATTTTTATTATTTTCCTAGATAAACGTAGGTTTTCTTATGACAACCCCTATTAGCCAATCTGATGAGCTTTACTTGTATATTATATTGAGAAATAAATTGATAATAATAAGTGAAAGAACATCTGCAGTCTGTGGCTAATTAGAAAACAACAGGACCTGGCAGAATCCCAAACTTCTGGTTGAAAAATTAACAGTTTGCTGTAACTATAGCAAGAGAGCACAATAGCATGATAACAAATATCAAAATTATTCCCGAATGGATGACTACTGGAACCACGTTTTTAATCCAGTAGTCACAAGATACCCAAGAAGCAAACCAAAATTGCCTCTCGGCAATATATAAAAATCTAAGTATTATAGTTAAGCGAAAACAACCTATCTGCAAAACTGCAATGTAGAAATGTACTATATAGAATGTAAATGTGAGCTAAGTAAATATATGGTATATTTCTGAGTTGATGTTTTGCAGATAGGTTGTTTTCACTTAGCACGGCAGAGTAGGCAGTCGTATCAGATAATTATAAAACACAACAAATATAATTTTAAATATAATATAATCTGGCTTGGTAGCCACTACGCGTTATGAGTATTTTACGTTTACCCACAACACATGGTGTTTTTAATTTTTTTATTATTTATTTATTTCAATTTTTTGTTTTATTATTTATTACAGTACTACGCTATTTTACTATGACAAATTGTTATATATTTTTACAACTTTTGTTAAAACAAATACAAAATACGTAGTTTAAAAAATACACAAATAAACTAAAAGTTATAAAAGTGAGACAAGTGTAACTTAAAAACATAAGTAAAAAGTGAAACAAAAAAAATTGACTTGATATTTATTTATTCTTACAGGCACTATTGTGGTATTTACAATTACACTTAAAATTCTTTTTGTCGCAAGAACAAGGTTTGTTAGTGCATTCTTGACCCAGCTGTTGTTACACCATCCCCAATACAAAGAGAATAATTGTATTCGTATTGTCGGTAAACACAAAATACTCAGAATGCGTCGTGGGTAAAACCGTAGCGACCACAAAGCGGAAAATTATATTTTTTTGTGTATTGAGCAAACTAAAATATCCACAATGCATTGTGGCTATTTTTCGACGTCTAGTGGTCGAAATAAATACCCAGAAGGCGTCATGAACATTTAAAATTATCCATATCGCGTTGGCGTTGTGGTTAAAAAATTCGAGCACTGGGCAAATTCGGCGATTGCGAGTAGCGTACGTTTATTTTCGCCCAAAGTTTACAGTTTTAATTGTGTTGTACTTGCATTAATTTAAAGTAAGCTTATCCATATTACAGAAATCAGCAAAGTAATTCAGATCTTACTGTAATTGATTTCTCCTAGTTTTATATATAACTTTCCTCATCTGCATACATGACAAATTTTGAATATTTTATATAATTAGCAACATTGTTCACAAAGAGAATGAACAGAAGAGGTCCTAGAATTGACCCTTGTTGAACACCGATTTTATCGACAAGTTTTTTAAATTTTGCAAACAAGAGTTCTGTTTGTTACGATACTCTATACCTCGAACGGTCATATCTTGTTTTCGCCTAACGTAATATACGACTCGCATCCCTCCATTTTCTTCCACAGGGATAAACCGCTTATTTTATAATACATGCAATGCGATTGTAGTTATTGACCACTGCCATGCAAAACTAAATACAAAAATCCATTCTGATGTTTACTTGTTCTCACAACATATGATCGGAGGATATTAAACGTCGATATAATTCGACCCTTTATGATGTACCACACAACATAGAACATACGAGGTTTTGTTTCCAAATTTTTAAAAATTAATTTATAGTTGTTTATTATTATTAGTTTTCGTTTTTAAGCTGCATATGTTGTTATTTAGTGGCCCGTGAATATATATTTCTAATTTAAAATGGCGAAACAGTCATATCAAGGACACTAATAGCGTGGGATTTCATTATTTCATACAATGAAATGCAAAAATTTTTTTATTAATAGAAATATTAAAACTTGCATGACGGTTCGGTTATAAAGCAACAAACATAAATGAACTTTTTAACATTCATCAAGATACAAAAGTATCTAAGTAAAAGAATTGTTTCTCTTGTGTTTATCGAATAACACATTAAAAATGCACATGTACAATTATTACTTTATTTATAATTTTGCGCAAGTAATAAATCTCTTTAATGCAATTTTTAGCCTTAAAGATTTTAATATACACAGTTCCGATTAAAACTGGAAACACTTCTCTAGATATTACAAGAGATGTCGTAATTTTTACAAAATTTACATAGATGTACTAAACAAGATATAGTAATACGTACCCAATTAACGTAAGTTGTAGATTAAAAAACATATCAAAGAGTTTGGTACATCTCTCCATTTTACTTTAACCTGCATGCAATCCATTCTTTATTCTTTTGTCTAGTCAGCCATGTGTCTGACCATTTCACACATTAAAAATTTGAAATTAATTTCAATTGTTTAATTTCCCAGTTGTTTTAATTTTTAAAATATGTCAAATACCATTTAACCTAAATAGTAGAGTTTTATTCAGTCAGAAAGTGCCTTAGTTTTTATTTTCGTAGGGCATATCTTGTAAAAAGTACCACCCTAACTCATGTTGTAGTCTATCCATAAGTTAAGCAGAATTTACTTGTCGTCAAAAAAATAACTGTATGGGGGTGCGGGAGAGGGGGTTTTAGTAAAAAGGGGTGAAATTGAATTTTTATGTTATTTGTTGCGAAACATCATACGCTATGTTGTGACAAAACTGTAAATGGTTACATCGATATTTAAGTTGTCAAAAAAGCATTTAAGATATTTATTTACATTGTTTCTTACGGGAAATCCTACTTTTAAAGTCAATTTTCTCGAAACAGCACTTTTAAGGTTTAACAAAATTACATTTAACACTTAATATCTTCAAATCTATTACATATTAACAAAAAACGATTGGAATAAACATCTTGCGTTGATTTTCTGTGAACACAATGGTGCTTTTATTTTTGTCATAGGTATAATAAAAGCGAAGATACCTGAAAAACAACGTAAAGAGTACCGCGTCTCGTTTTTGCTGTTGGTTAACGAAAAAGTATTTTAGCACGGTAATAATGCCTAGTTGACGTTATGTCTTACCCACTGTAAATAAAATATATGTTCTTATGCGTTTTACGCATTGCATATCATACACAGTGCCGTAGTTATTTATTATTTCTTTCTTAAATTCATACAAGCAAAGATATTCATCAATAACTAAAAACCGTCCTAGGATATCATCTGTGGTTTTACATACTTACAATTAGTAAGCTACATCTATATTACACCAGTACTTTGTATGTAACCACAGAAAATTTGTATGTAATAAGATAAATATGTTGACTATGAAAATGCAAAATAAAGAAATCACATCTTGGATTTAAAATTATTTCTTAATAAAATCATGGAAATATTTTGGTACTGGTACTGGTACTGGCTGATTTACTGCCTTTGGTAATAAGCTATTAAAAAATATCTGAAAGCTGTACGCCGATTATTGTAGCGGTTAACACTTCAGATTCCTAATCAGAAATCGCTGGTTCAAACCCCATCTTCGTATACTCTTTTTTAAATTGTATTGCTTACTAATTATTATTTTTAGTACTTTATTACAACGATTATTAGTGTTATGCCCTTTTTTCATTTTCTTTTCTGATAGGTAGTTAAAATTGTACAAAAGGTGACGGTAAACCCCCGTAGCAAAAATATCTAATAATAAAACAAACTAATGATAATTGTAATAATGTTCTAAAAATAATAATTAGTAAGCAATACAAAAAAAAGTATGCGAGGATGGGGTTTGAACCCGGGATTTCTGATTAGGAATCTGAAGCGTTAACCGCTACACCAATGGGCGTACAGCTTTCAGGTTTTTTTATACGTTATTACCAAAAGCAGTAAATCAATAAGCTTTTTAAGTATTTTTCTAAATAGTTCTTGGTTTTCTTCATAAAGTTTAATATGTTTTTGGCGTGAAATGAATTCTTCTATCGATTGATACTAAAATTTTTACTTACATTTGCAAGGGTACAAATTTAGGAGGAAAATGATAAAATTCCATTGGATTTCCTATATTATCGTTTACAAAAGACAGATTGTATATAAATAAATTATTTTATTAAATTTATAGTAACCCTAACTAGGTTCTTATTCTAGTTTAGCATAGGTAATTTAAGTGAGTTACAACTACGATCTAGGCAATACACGGTTTTATGGACTTATTTATATGTGCATATAAGAAAAGCCCAACTGCAAACAGGCATGCATTTTTACTAAAAAAAATAATGCAGTTAGTTGGAAGCGAACCCAGGGTAACCGTTTGCAAACCGTCTACTTTACCGTCAATCTACCGGTCTGTTGTTCCACCTCTCTAAATGATGGCGCTATGCCGGATCTTAGCAATCGAGAGCTATAGAAATAAAAAGCACGTCGTGATGGACTATGTTGCACTCTGACTATATCTTGTTTAATATATTGATGTTATGTTATATTTCAAAATGAACAAACAAACACGTTCTGGGCACCAATACACTATGAGGTGATATTTCGATAAAAAAAATCAAAAACTTTGATTTGAATTGAAATTGATTAGCTTTAGTGAAAATGAATTATAACAACCCAATAGTTTTTCTTTTTCCCCATCGACTAAATCAGGTATATGTTAATTGAGCATGAGATAAACAAATTATATAAATCTTATTGATTATTGCACCCAAAAGAAAAGAACTTACTACAAATTCACTTGGAATTCGGCAACTGGACAAGCAGCAAACTTAGACCCTGTATGTGAAGAAAATAAATGTATTCTTGCCTAAACATCAACACAAATAAACACATATAAATCACACACAGCTTTTCAGTTTATTAAAAGTAGATAAGAATATTTATCCAAGATTATTTCCATCACTATAGCAACACAGACAATGGTCCAATGAGAATTTGACTTTTGAACCAATCATTTTTGTTTATCTCGGATAAAAATTCGCTTCCTGTTGTAAGTGATAAAAAATTTTCTTTCCTGTTGTCACATTTGACAGTTCATTTTATCATTTAATGAAAATGACTTCGTCGAGATTTGGAAGTTCATCGGCATCGCAAATTTTTAATAATTGCACTTTTTATAATTGCTTTAATAAATAATAGGATATTGTCGTTGTTTGTTGTTTTTTTTTTGTTCTGGAAATAATCTCAACAAATATAACTCGACCTTGTTTTTTTCGATCGGATAAATTTTTTTATTTATCTACTCAAACTTTTTGTTTTTGATAAATTTACTCATTGAATTGGACATTTTTGTTCAAAGATTAAAGCCCTCCAGCTACGCTGTCGGGCTCTAATCAGAACAAAAATGTCCAATTCAAATTCGTAAATTTATCACCAAAAAGTTTTTGTGAAATAAAAAAATTTATCCGATTAAAAAACAAGGTCTTGTTATATTATTACTGAGAAAATAAAAACAATTGTTTATGTGGAAAAGAAAAAAAAATCTTCCTTCAGCTTGCTCAAATGTGTTGTGTTTACCAACCTGACATGGGGGTTGTAAGTGGTCTCCATTTGAACAAACTAAGACAAACATAAAATTATCGATCAAAATGAAAATATTAAACTCAATACACAAATTGAAAATTATAAAAATGTTACAAACATTGTTCTCAAAGAACCTCTCAAATTAAAAATGAATTTAAATTTATTTTCTGATTGTCTTTATCATTTATTATTCCTAATGTGAAACAAATTTTTTATTTTGATCCATCTTGTATATGGTTAACAAACCAAATCTGTTGATGATTTATCCTTGAAATAATCTTTGTACTCAGTCGATCATCTAAATATTATTATTTCAAATCAGCTGTGATCCAGTAATGTTGAAAACCAAATCCATACAAGTTGTAGAAATGGAAATTGCTAATAGTTATTTATGTACCAAGTCAGTAAAGTGATTCTTTATCGAACGAGTCTGAGATTATGAGACGAGCGAGCGAGGCAAATAACAGCCGAGTTTGATAGACAATTTACTGACGTGGTGCATACAAAATTTTATCGCCAACCATATTTGCGGCAGGTAAAATGCTTGATTTGTACAGTAACCATATTTGCGGCAGGTAAAATGCTTGATTTGTACAGTAAAATAAAGTGTTTGTTTGCTTTCACAAATCGCTATGGTAATGTATGACTTTATTGATGGTTGGCGATAAAATTATTTTCTTTGATTTATTAAAATAAATCGATCACACTTGCTAGTGATTATTAAAATAAAAACAAATCTTCTTCGTTTTTCATAACAGGTAACAATCCAATTCCATATTATTATGACGTTTGTTTACATTGAAAACACGTGGTTAATCATAACCTAACTTTATTTTAGAATATTTGAATATGAGCTGAGCGTGGATCCTTCAATGCGCTTTATCGACTGAAATTGTTCTTTTTCCGGGGTCCATTTATATGATTTCCGAAAAACAGTTGAACAACAGCAAAATTCCACAAACAACAGAACATCACAATATGTCATGACGTCACAAACGAAAACACCTGATCAAAATTAACACTAAACTAAATTCTAAAAAGACAGCAAAGTAGTTGACAAAGAGACCATTAATATGACTGAAACTTATGGTCTAAATTGAACAATAACAAAGAAAATCAATAAAAATGATCACCGATCTCATTAAAAACTAATTACATTGAAAACTCATCACTCTGCAGCTATTCATGTATATACAATATTTACATAACTACACAAGGTAATTCAAACATATGAAGTTTACACAATTTATAACAAAATACGAAAGAAAAACTTAAAAAAATCAATCTTCCGTTATAGACATCAACTGATGCTTTTGCAAGTATAAACAAATAAACCATATAAATGAATTCGAACTTCCACTAATCTTGTCCAGATTACAGTACTCCATGTGCCTGCGTCCAAACAATAATGTAAATCATCAAAATAAAACCAACATTTGAAAGATCAATAGATATCTACAAAGCTGATACCTTCATTCTTATGAACATAAATCTTCTAAATGCAAGACTCCGTAAGCAAATTGTAACATTATAAATATCAAATTACTGATCTAATATAACTATTTCTAGTGAAATATGTACCCGAAACTGATTTAGTTTTCTGAGAGAAAGAAAAAAAATACTTTATATCCTTTTTATAAATTCAACACCTCATAAAAAGTGAGGTTAAGGACCATCGATACCTAGGGTAAGTTCGGCATTGTAACTCTTTTTGCTCCAAAAACCCTATTATTATAGTTACAAGTATTTGCAGCAATGGATACTATGGAAACCGAGCTCTTCGAGTTAAATAGATCTGAATGCCGAACTTACCCCAAACATACTCCTACATCTCTTTTCTTACTATAAATTTTCATGTAACCTCGCATCTATCATATCAATTGAATAAAATTAATATCCTAAGATGTCTGTTTTTCTATTTAATGCATGATATTTTTATATTTGTATTTCCGGAGCCTAATCGTAGCCTCTAAAACGTTCTGAAATTGCAATTCGTTAAGTAAATTCTCAACCTGATGTTTCTATATCATCTCAATATCTATGGAAATTTAGGAATATAAAGTATTAATAAACAACATTGCATAGCGTTTATCAATTTACCTATGCTTGTCATAATTAAATTTAGATTTCTAATAGCCCAGTCAAAATATACACACAGGAGTACCAAGTTCGAAATAATTCCGATGGAGCTGGTTTTTTGTGCGGGCTTTCTCATTATCGTTCTAAACAAAATGCCAAAAGTCATCGATCGGTATGCTGCTAAAAATCATACGCGAGGTTAAATGGTATAAAAAAAATTTTTATGCTAATATCTCGTTAAAGGTTATAGTCTTATTAGTGGAGTAACCTTACGTTTTTATCTCGGAACCGGTCCAAACTACTCCGATTTGAATAATTTTTTTTAAAGTCCTGTAAATATAAAATATTAAAATCTTTACAAATTAGAAATTGACGCTCAGAACGGGAAATGTGGTGAAACTCGAATAACCTAAAACCATAAACAAGTGGTCCCGCACCGGTTGCTCGACCATCTCAGAACAGGATAATTTTTGGTGTGTTATCACATCTTTGTATTGGTAGTTCGAAGCCACTATTAATTTATTTTTATTCCTTTTGGATTAAATACGTCAGCCATATTTGTTTCGTGGTGCACGACGTTTCTTGCAGTTTTCTATATAAACGAAGATCTTGATATATCAAGAACAGTTGGTCGTAGAAAGTTGCTGTAGAAACCATTGCATTGTTCACATTTCGAACTACATTTGTTGTTCGAAACCTAAATTTTAAAGATGCTTCCTTATGGGCGCAAATTAATTCCGAAGTTGAACGTTTTATTGCAAAATTTCGGCTTTTTAGAGTGTCATATTTCCAGACAATGGCGAAGTATCACCGCTCATTCTTTTTTAAAAATACACAGTTAAGGCTAGTTTATGTTTAAAATATTTTAAATATGAAACTTCACTATTTTGGTATTTATGGGCTTTTGAAATTCTCGTTTTCTTCATTTTTGAGCAACTTTGGATCTCAATATCTCTGATGGACATCAATGACTTTTTTTTATATTATGTAGATATAAAGCAGTATATGATGGCAAACCATGGTGAAAATGGTAACTTTGATATTAGCTTGAGAACAGAGTTATGCTCATGTTAGCTGTCATTCAATTTACACGGATTGAGAAGGAAAATACAAAGAAAAAGCACCCTTATTATATTAATAACTTTAGTTATTACTGCAAGGACTTTTATCATTAGCATATAACTATAAATAATAATAGTAATAATAATAATTTAACTTTCCCAAACCAGTATTAGCACCAGAATAAAGTACATTTACTCAGTAATACTAATGGTTTACATTTACAGTTTTCAACTGGGCATAACTCTGTCCTCACGATAATAACAAAGTTAAAATTTTTACCACAGTTTACCATCATATGCTGCTTCATATGCACGTAATATAACAAAAATCCAGCCTTGACCATAAGAGATGTTGAGGTCCAAAGTTACTCAAAAATAAAGAAAACGAGAATTTCAAAAGCCCATAAATACCAAAATAGTGAAGTTTCAGATTTGAAATATTTTAAACATAAACTAGCCTTAACTGTGTACTTTTTTAAAAAGAATGACCGCTGATACTTTACGATTGTCTGGAAATATGACACTCTAAAAAGCGAAATCTTGCAAAAAAAAGCGTTAAACGTCGGACTTAATTTGCGCCCATAAGGAAGCATCTTTAAAATTTATGTTTAGAACAACAAATGTAGTTTGAAATGTGAAAAATGCAATGGTTATTACCGGGACTTTCTACGATCAACTGTTCTTGAGATATCAAGATTTTCGTTTACATAGAAACGTCGGGTACCACGAAACAAATATGGCTGCCGTATTTAAACCAAAAGGAATAAAAATAAATTAATACTGGCTTCGAACTACCAATACATAGATGTGATAACACACCAAAAATTATCCTGTTCTGAGATGGTCGAGCAACCGGCGCGAGACCACTTGGAAAATTTTTAGGTTATTCGAGTTTCACCACATTTCCCGTTCTGAGCGTCAATTTCTAATTTCTAAAGGTTTTAGTATTTTATATTTACAGGACTTTAAAAAAAAATTATTCAAATCGGAGTAGTTTGGACCGGTTCCGAGATAACGCTCTTTGTTTTGCTTAGCGGTACTCCACTATATAGTAAAAATACTTATTATAAAATTTGTCACATGTGCAATTTTCCACAAAAGAGGCTTAATGCGCTAATAATGGATTGTAAGGACTGTGGTTTATCACAACACTATATTTAACGGTGTCTCCTAACCATACATTGTATTTGTCTAATTGCCAATACGTATTTTGGTAATGACGTTATCTTTTTCTCGACATAAAACCATCTGAACTACAACCCTCTCGTGGGTGCATTTTTAAAGGGCCAATCAAAACCATGCAAAACAGTTTTAATACAAACATGCAGCTAAGGAAAAATATATCTTTTTATACATGAACAGAAAAAGAAAGCTTGAAAAAGTATTTTTAACAAAGTAGTTTAAAAGTTGTTTCAAAATGTTCCGTCCTATTCGTAAAACATTTAACTTTCATTGAAAATTACGTTATTTTGGAAACAAAATGTCAAGAGTAATTCATTTTCTCATAAATGAAGGTGTATCCCACCCAGCATCCCACCCACATTTATTATGTTTTTATATTTTTAAACTGTTATTGTCAACTTTCCCCGGACTTTATATCAGGGTTAACAGTATAGAATTGTCTATATTTTCCGGTTCTTTGTTTAATAAATTCTTGCTCTTTTTAATAAAAATACTTTCATACGCATCAAGTTCTCCGGCTGAATGAACACTTTTAAGTAGTTTTAATGTATCGACTTTAATCGTGTTCGCTATGTCATGTATATAGAAACCAATATTAAACATTTGGAACCGCAAACGAAAGAATTTATGAGAAATGTGTGCAAAATTGAAATTAATAAAAATCTAGCAGAACGTAAAGTGAATTAAACGAAAAAGGACATGGATGTTATCAAAGGTTTGAGGAAAAAGGATTGTTTCTACTTAATAGCACACACTTATCCCACATTAAATGATCATTACAAGACGCGTACTGCATCGCGGCTGCTTATACTAACGTCCATATACGAAACATTAGAAGGAAATAGACTGAGTTATTTGTATTTTTGTAAAACTGCAAATGTAGCAGAAAGAAAATGTTTATTCGAAAAAAAAAAGTAAATTAATTGAATAGTTAAAGAGTTATAGAATGGAGGAAACACGTTAAACTGAACAAATTTGTAACATTTGTGTAAATAAATGGCACTAAACACAAAACTTGGTTACTATATGTATTAAAACATTTAATTTCTAGACTAACTATATTTAATTGAACCGCATCAAGTACTTCCCTCTAATCTATAAACATATAGGTAACTACCCATAATTCTATTTTATGCAAATTTTGTTTAATTAAATAACAATATTAAGATTAAAGTAAAAAGCTGCATTGCCATATTAGACTAATGCACTATCTTTGTCGTATCTTATCGAATTCTAAACGAGCATTTGACGTGTATTAAGGAATTACAATCGCCCATACACATACTGACGTCGCTCATTTCTCGTAATGAAATAGTTGGGAAACTGCTTTATGTTGTTTGCATCTATCCGTGGCCGGTGTGCGGGCGTCGGATGCTATCGGCTGCCGGTAGCAGTTGAGTGCCCTTCTCTATTCGATTAGGTAACGCACGGTAATAAAACAAAGAAAAATTGATTCATTATTACAGAAGTTTTTTGAGAAATAGAATAAGAATTACGTTAAGATCAATTCGTTTGAAGCGTGGTCGCGTCCTATGCTTTTAAAGGCAGATAAAGGAAATAAAATAGTACATCTTGGATAAAACGGAATATCATCACAGAGTCGATACAATGCTAAATACCGGACCGTATTTTGAATTAAAAAAAACCCAATTCCGTCAATGATTTCCAAAGCTGCAAAAGCGCTCAAGAATTGTCCAGTCCTAATTTCCAATCAACTTAAATATAAATTGACATTATCAAATCCGACCACCCCAAGAATAAATTGTCTTCCAAAAATACATAAAACCGGCAAATCAATCAGGCCAATCGTATCAGGAAAAGATTCTCCAACATATCGTTTATCCAAATGGCTTGTAAATGAATACAAAAATTTGCCCATAAAATTAAACAGTTTAGCTGTAGGTAATTCATTAGAATTTGTAAATAAGGTAACGCACTTAAAATTAGAATATGGGCAAATTTTAGATTCATTTGATGTTTGTTCACTTTTTCCTAACGTACAGGTTAACACGACTAGAAAGTACTTAGAAACTCATCTGAAAACAAATAAAGTAGAAGAGGAGAAAATTTCGGAATACATTTGTTTAACTTTAGTATGTATGTACCAGAACAAATTTCAAATAAGTGGAAACTATTTTGAACAACGTGAAGGAACCGCGATGGGCAACCCTTTATCACTTTTATAGTTAATTTGTTCAAGAGCAATTTTGAAACGTTGATAAAAGAACAATTTAAATATTTTTCGAGAGTATGCTACGTAGACCATATTTTCGCATTGTTTAATACAAAAATATGCGTCATAGATGAGTTTATGAACAAATTAAGTTCAAAATTTAACACTATCAAATTTACGGTAGACAAAGAAGTAAACAAGCAACTACCCTTCCTTGACAGTGTAGTAGTTAGAAACAATAACAATGAACTAGAAATCGATGTTTATAGAAAAGAACCCAGTACTGTTAATAGGTATATGATAGCGGAATCAAATCATTGTAAGCAGCATAAAATGGCGGCATTTAATTCTCTTCTGAACAGATTAGTAATTTCTAATATTTCAGATTTAGATGTATATCCAACCAAATGTTTTTCTGCATAGGCACAGAAATGGTGCCTATATATAGCGTTCGAAAGAATCTACCTGTTTTGCCGGACATCATCCGTGTAATTTTGCGCAATGCCCCATTAAGTCAAAAATGTGTACATCAAGTGCAGATTCAAAAGACATTATTACAATTATTAACTAACCGAACTAACCTCCGAAAACAACATTAGAATAATGCTAACAGTCAGAAGTATGGATCACGCCTGAACAACGAAAGAGAAGATATATGTCTCTGGAAGCTGTTAGAAACACAATGCCGCGGTAGAAGCGATCGATTACATTTTCCAAATCGATGATGATAGTGTTATTCAGTGTAATCTTGATAGGGTTGCCATTGACATGCTCATCGACTCTGGGAGCTATAGAACGTAGATGATAGAGCATGGACGGAATTGAAACGCGCCAAAACTAACGTCTGGGACCAAATCAAAAGCCCAGTAAAGGTGTTTTTTGCTTATGGAAGCCAAAACATATTTTGAACTCTTTTAAATCTCACATTTCCATGGGGGAAAAATAACGAAATAGCATGTCATAGAAAATGGCTCTGAATGTCTTGGGAAATTATTTCTCGAAATGGCTCTTGGAAGATTGGAACTGCTATTGCTCTGGCTGTTCTTAAAATAAGTTTAGGAATCAACGCTATTAGGAGATTTTTCGAAATTTAAGAACGCTGTAGTGGATATTTCCTATCTAGCAAATCTGAATAATCTTAACATATTTTATAGAGAAATATTCTGATCTGATTAGATACAAGGAATATCACTTAATTTAAAAATCTAAACAAAGAATGAATTACAAGCATTTCTTACACTATGAGGAGTGTAACGTGAAATTAGCAATTTTCTGTAGGGTCTAAAATATTTGTGAAGATGTTTAAAAAACGCATTGATGTGAGGTGTGATGTTTTGGTAACGCAAGATATAATAATTTTGCTTGAAATATAGAAACATTTTTTAAGTTGAGAATGGCCGTAATGTAGATACTTAATACAAATAAATGTGTAATGTAGCATAATATACATATCATTGCAAAAGATCTAGCAGATGCTATGTTAATATTTGCATTGTCTATATGATTAGTGATTATTTAACATTAGTATTCAACAATACTATTATTGGAATAGTAAGTATATTTAATCGTTAATTACCGCCAAGCATTAATTTATAATACTACGCATATTAATATTCAAATGAATAGTAATATATATATATATATATATATATATATATATATATATATATATATATATATATATATATATATATGTATATATATATATATATATATATATATATATATATATATATATATATATATATATATATATATATATATATATATATATATATATATATATATATATATATATATGTTTTTAGTACTTATACACCTCCCAACGCTATATACAGCGTACGAGTCGGACTCAAAATCCGGAGGCAACTCGTCGGTGTCGGAGTCGAACGCGCTAACCATGTTATTCGGCATCAGGACACCTCCAGGATCATTTTCCACCTATTTTCAGCCGGAGTCAAACGGGACCTATTTACGTATACTTATATACATTTTAGTTCCAGCGATTGCCGCAGAGTCGCTGCGAGATATACATGTATACGCCACGCGGTTGTGTTTACCTCCGCATGTATAAAAGCATTCAAAGGATGTTTTCGCCTCCGAATTCGCGGCAACACTGCCTAGCATATTTTTAGTTTATATTCGTGATTTGTTTTGCTGAAGCCCGTTTAATAACGCGTCATTTCCTTATCTAAGGTATCACATTTCTGTCTGTATTTCTTAGTAAATATAATTGCATCTTTTTAAATGGAAAGAATGATTATATTATATTAAAACTGTACTCTTATTTGAAATTCTTGCAAATGATTACGAAATTATGACTTATTACAGTAATAAGAATTTATTCTTAATGCATAAATCTTAGATTTGGGACAAAATTCGTGAAGTGGACCCAATTTAACAACAGCTAATGCTTAGTGATTTTATAAAATTATTGATTTATTGATAGTTATGAACAGTAACGTTTCTACACAACGATTCAGGAAAACATTCTTTTTAAGATACTCTAACATTAAAATCAATGTTTTTCGGCAAATCTCTGTATAAAGAAATATACAATACGAAGCAAATGTTTTTATCAAATATGATATTTTTATAAACAATAATAGGATACACAAATTTTTACAGCAAACAAAATTAACAAAATATCTTATGAAATACGCCATGTCAAAGTTTACAAGTGACAATAGGTGTTTAAATCGAGATGACCTTATTTGTTAAAATATAGAAAAATCTTATTAAGAAAAAATATTGCTAATGACATTTTACGTTCACAAACCGGGCTTGAAGAAATATCCCGACATGAAAAAATTTTTTTTTAACATTTTTTGATACACCCCCGTTACTGATTATTTTGAAATCATTAAAAATGTTTTAAAGGAGTAGGAAGGCAACAATTGCAGAGCATATTTTCTAATAATATTGAATGATGTAGGTATTTTTGAAAAATATTAAAATTATCAAAAAACAAAATAAAACTTTTTGGCGATTTTCCAATTTACAAGAAAACAACGTATAGTTTTATTAACTTTTTTAAATAATTGTTTGAATAATACAAGAGTTGTTGAAACTACTACTTAAAAACTTAATGAACTAATTCGCAAAGTATAGTACAATTTGAGGTTTTGGAACCGATCAACAAGATTGAAGAAACTCTTGAAAATTTCTATCTAATAAAACATAATGACAAATTTATATCCCAAAATTCAGAAGATATTAGAATGACGTAACAACAAGCTTGTTTCGTTTCCAATAATAACTTGCTAATAATAAATTCCATAGACCTAAAGATTGTGTCAAAACTTGAGACATTCGTTAAGTACTTCTTTTTTGGTAGATCTATATCTTCCTATACCATCAATAGAATTTAATAATGGCCTAGATAAAACGCTTTATACTTTGGAGTTCAATGACGATTGTTACCAACTTCAAAATAGCTGCGCGTTCGTTAAAGTATAATTTTAAAAGTCTACATAATTACAATACATATTTAATTAATAGCACTTCTAATACGATATATTGTATTAGAGTTTATATATACTAGTTTCACCAATAAAATGACACTATTTTCCCTATTTTCAGTTATGATCATTCTCAATCGTGCTTTCCACTGCACAATAGCTCACGGAATAGTTTCTTGAAAATCTAAATCTCTCCCTTTCAATTCTTCCCTATTTTTAAACGGTTTCAGGATACTGCTCACTTTTCTCTGTAAAGCTTTAACTTAGTAATCAAAAGAATTAAGGTCTGGCGAATTTGAAGGCCAATGTTTGGCTGAAATAAAATTAGGACAACGTTTTAGTAAATTAATTATGAGAACCTTTAAGCTTGTCGAGAACGATGCGATGTATTGCTATCCAAAAACTATAATAATATTTATCTATGTGCAGTCGTTCACATTCCGGAAAAAGTTGTAAATGTCTAATGAAAGTTTCATTGTTGAATCTTGTCTTGTAGATTTACAAGAAACCAGTTCATTTCAGGAAACAAAGCATATACCACAATTTTTAAAGAAAACCTGACTCGGTGTTTGTACAAGCGTAGTAGGGAGATGTTACTTTTTAAACCCCGACTGTTTGTCCGATTATGCTATTTTGCAACTTGTGGGAGCATGCACTATAAAATCTTTTTCGTTTTGAAAACGCATTCGTTTGACATCATTGAACATGTACATTCGCTACAGATATGACTATAAATGTATTTCTATCGTCGTTGCATCTAGTAGGGTACAAGAATATTTTTTCTAAGTGTCTGGGGAGAAAGAAATCTGCGCAAATTTGAAATATGAATAATTCTTTTACTATTGAGTTTAGATAAGCTGCGATTTTTAAACAGATAACTAGATGTTCATACAACAGAATCAGCACCTTAGAAACTTTCGGTTATCTTCTCTTTGGCAACCTATAAAGACCGTAATTTTATAGGTGTCGCATCGGTTAGCATTTGGTACTAATGTTAGTCATTAGCTTGTATATAAGCCAGGAATCTGTGTGTGGGGTTCACAGGTGATTAGCTCCAGCTGATGAGAATGCAACAAACTCAAAACAGTCTGTCCTAGAGTATCACTTGTGAATTCCACACATTTCATTTTTACTCTGGGTTAATCGTCTTAAATAGTCTTAGTAAATATTTTATATTTTAAATTGTCAATTCCTATACGATGTTTTGCCTTTGCTGATTCACTAGATTTATAAATTGCAATTTTGGAGTTTTCCGGAGTTTTTAGTTAGAATCAGGAGCCGGGAGAGTCTGGAACATTGGCCACCTTTTTTAATAACATCAATAACAACCACAATTAACCCTGTTTTATAGAATTACTTCTACACCATTGTATTCTAGAACTGAAAAAAATAAAATTATAACAAAGATTTTGGAGTTGGAAGAATTTAAGATAAAAGTAGCCACTGTACCTACAGTGATGGTACAGTGGCCATTAGAGTATGGTACTGTAGCAACTACTGTGTAGAAGATGGGAATAGTAAAAACCAGTACACAGACATTTACAGAATAGTTTGTATTGAGAAAAAGGCAACTTAAATTTAAAAAACCAGGCAAAAGCTAACAAACATTATACATAGATAAATTAATGGAAAAAACAGATTTGCTGTTCTAGTAGTGCCGCCTATTTTTACAGGTTGATATAAATAATGTACAAATCATAAGGAACATCTAGGAAATAATATCTGAAATAAATAAAATATTAGGGCCGGCGGTGGACGAGTGGTGTTAGTGCATCACTCGTGTTCCAAGGGTCGTGGGTTCGAATCTCACTTGGGGCGGCGGGATTTTTCTAATTGGAAAATTCCGTCACCTCAACTATGGATGTGTGTATTCGTGTTGCATGTTAGATGGGGGACAGATGACCTTAGATGTTGGTTCCCCCGTAGTGTAGGCGTCAAATAAAAAAATAAAAATAAAATAAAATATTGTACTAAATAATAGTACAGGGACCTACATAACAAAGAAGTGACCACTGTACCTACACTTATGTACCAACTACATGTTTTTAATCATTTAATAATAAAATGTTTTTAACATCAACTTCATGTTTTTTAAAAAGTAGGGAAAAACAAAAACTATCCAACACAATCAAAATATTATTATACCAATAAATATTTACATGAAGTAGGTATAAGCGGCCAACGCTAGTTCCTTTCGACGTTTATTTATTTAGCCACTAACATTTATTTCACTTGCCTGTTGTATTTTACTTCAAGTACAAAATTTCAGGTTGTTTGTTTTAAAATAAAAATTTCGAGATTTAAATGGAAATACTTTGTTAATATACTTAGTGTCCTATTGGTACATTCTGTGCTAGATGATAGCACCTAATCTTGAGCAGCACCTAATAAATAAGAAAATGGCGGGAAGGTGGCCACTGTTCCTGCATGGCCAATGTTCCAGACTCTCCCCTACTTTTTCTTTTTAACAATCCCTGTCTTGTAGTCTCCTTATTTGTACAGCGAATTTCTTGTTTACAATGTTCATGCTATTGGTTGATTTATGGAATTGTCAAAAAGTTGTACCGGTTTATAAGAGTAACAAACCTTTTAGTAGGTATTTGATTGTAATTTGGTATATATTTTGGAGTTGCTAATGACAAACCTTACCAAACATGTACATTCGCTACAGATACGACTAGAAATATATTTCTATCGTCGTTGCATCTAGTAGGGTACAAGAATATTTTTTCTAAGTGTGTGGGGAGAAAGAATCTGCACAAATTTGAAATATGAATAATTCCTTTACTATTGAGTTTAGATAAGCTTCATTTTTAAACAGATGACGAGATGTTCATACAACAGAATCTGCACCTTAGAAACTTTCGGTTATCTTCTCTTTGACAACCTATAGAGACCGTAATTTTATAGGTGTCGCATCGGTTAGCATTTGGTACTAATATTAGTCATTAGCTTGTATATAAGCCAGGATGCTGTGTGTGGGTTTCACAAGTGATTAGCTCCAGCTGATGAGAGTGCAACAAACTCAAAACAGTCTGTCCTAGAGTATCACTTGTGAATTCCACACATTTCATTATTTTTCTGGGTTAATAGTCTTAAATAGTCTTAGTAAATCTTTTATATTTTAAATTGTCAATTCCTATACGATGTTTTGTCTTTGCTGATTCACTAGATTTACAAATGGCAAATTTGGAGTTTGCCGGAGTTTTTAGTTACTTTTTCTTTTTAACAATCCCTGTCTTGTGGTCTCCTAATCTTTACTGCCAATTTCTCGTTTACAGTATTCATGCTATTGGTTGATTCCTGGAATTGTCAAAAAGTTGTACCGGTTTATAAGAGTATTTTTACAAACCTTTTAGTAGGTATTTGATTGTAATTTGGTATATATTTTGGAGTTGCTAATGACAAACCTTTCTTGTTGTAAATCCTACCATGCTTTATTGCAATACTGAATCTTTGACCGAGGATTTGTATTGTTTGAGCAAGCTTTCCAGAACCTGCATGTTTACAGCAGAAAAGTTTTTCAAAATTCCATGCCAAGTATAAAATTTGTCAATTTTATCTTCGAGTTAATTCTTGTTTAAATTCTTGATTATTTATGCATTAGAAATTAATTCTACTAGCTAAGTAAACTACACTGTAAATAAAAAAACCCAGAAAGTATCATAGCATTCTAGATGAATGCAAGCAAATTAGAGTTGCAACCAAATTTTGCAGATTTTTCCCCACAACCTTATGTATGGATATCTTGTATACCTTTGAGATTTATATTCACATGCAGTCATCCAGTAGGTACCTGTCAGAGATTCTGTTGAATTTAATTATTTTCTAAAGCATCTTTTTGTCTTGAATAATCGTGTCATTGTCATAGAAATATCCGACTTGGGCGTCACAGAATTTATGCAGAATGGTGTAATCAACAAACAAAATTTTAGTCATTGGACAGGTGAAAATATTGGCAAGCGTTAACAAAAAACCTACATAGCCCGAAAGTCATTGTTTGGTACAGTGTAGGATCGTTTGGAATTATAGGTCAATACTTTTTCAAACACGAAAATGACATTCCGTTACAGTAACTTTCCAACTCGACTCACATATGTTAAAAACCTATGCTGTTCCCGGATTAAGATGCCGGGGACTACTAAATAATGGCCTGTTGTTCCAGCAGAATGTGACAACTCATACAGCTGGAAATTCAATGAAGATCCTCAGGCAATATTTTAATGGCCAAATCAATTCACCTTTTGAATATTTACCGTGGCACGTGTGGTCGATCGATCTAATTAGAATCTAATCTATTTGAAAGCGAAAGAGTCGTCTTAGAACCATTGAGGAACTAACAGCATGCATTTATAGAGAAGTCGCTGTAATAAATGAAGGTTCACTCCACTGGGTAACGAATGTTGGTGAGGGTCACTTAGATGATTTAATCTTTAGAGATTAGGCAAATATCCACCCTGAATGGCAAGTTTCAAAGAATAGGCTTAATTCCATCCAATAAATTTTAAGAAAACTTATGGGTATAAGCTAATCGCCAGGTATGTGGTAGCTACCGTTTCTCTTCTTTCTTGTCCGACATCGGCCCAGAAATCCCTGCCTCGGATATCGCACACCACACCAACATTTTATCCGGAATAGCTTTTGCCTTATAGTTTACATTATCTGGTAGTTCATTGATGTTATCAGATGTTATCAAAGAAACCTTAATTTCCTTTTATTCAGGAATTACCAAGAGTAAAAAATGGCTCATCATTCTTAATAATGACTCTATTTTCCAAAAAGTAGTTTCTGCTCAGTGAACAATAACATACAGGTATCCGTTGCAGCTGGATTTGGATGTACTTATTTGGACATTTTTCCTTTTTCTGTATTTTTGACCATGTCTGGACATCTGGACAAATTGTTGATCTTGAAACGTTGAATTGGTGAAATCATTTACGACTTGAGATGACGATCCTGCCTTTGGCTCTATTCATCATTCTGTTTACCACAGGTTCTTCGTAATATATTAATTCGCAGAGAGTAGTATAGTTTGAGGTTTGGGCATCCGTCCAACAAGATTATAGATAAAACTTCTATCTTATAAAATCACAGTTATAAAATTTAATGACAAATCTAAACCCCAAAACTGAAATGACGTAACAACAAGCTTGTTTCGTTTCCGATAACAACCTGTTAAGAATAAATTACAAAGTCCTAAACATTGTGCCAAAACTTTTGAGACATTCGTAAATTACCTCTTTTTTGTAGATCTAGAGCTTCCTATACCGTCAATGCAATTTAAAATTTAACGCTAAAGCATAATTTTAAAAGTCTACATAATTACAATACACATTTAATTAATAGCAATTCTAATACAATGTTGGGCTGAAATAAAATTATGATAATGTTCTAGTAAAATAATTTTGAGATAATTTGAGTTTGTAAAGACGATGCGATGAATTGCCATCCAAAAACTAAAATAAGATTTATCTGGATGCATGATTTGCATGTGTTTTACGTGGGGTTCCCATATCAACATACCTCCACGTTCCTTCCAAAGGAGGAAGCAATTGAGATACGCTCAATCAGCGCGCAATCGCACAGCAATTGCTCCCAGTTACTCGCTGGTCAGAGCGAGGTTGCCTATCCACCCTCTATTAGCTAACCAGGCTAGTACCGGAGCGATTAACATATACGTGCTCATGCGCCGGCATCTTCCCGTCCCCTTTCATACGGGGCTAAGTACCTAGTCCAGCAATAGGACTATTCCCCCAACTTAAGTCAGTTCAGTACAACCGAGCCAGAGTTGGGGCCACTGCCCGATCGAATCCAACCTCAAGTGTGGCATGACTTGGTTTTGTCAAGTTGTCTTGAACGTGAGAGGCTATGTATCTTCGCATCAGCATCCTTTAAGTGTAGGTCTCTAGACGATTTCTCATTTTCAGTTTCTCATGGGTTAGCGAGCGAACTCCCTAACCGAGATAAACCTCACTTGAATCTCCTCCGTTCGTCTAGGCCAGACATGAAATGTCAAGGTTGTTTTACGTGGGGTACCTGTGTGAACTTACCCCCACGTTCCTTCCAGAAGGAAGTGATTGGGATACGCCCAATCAGCGCGCAAGTTGCATAACCGGCAGTCGTGCAATTGCTACCAGATTGACTCACTGGTAGGAGCGAGGTTGCCTATCCACCCTCTACTAGCTAAGTCGCGCATAGTGACCGAGCAGTTGACTTAACACGCTGCTCACCCGCCAGCACACTCCCGTCCTCTTTCATGCGGGGTGAAGTACCTCGTCCAGCAATAGGACTATTCCCCAACTTGACGCTGTTATCAAGAGGGACCACTGCCCGATCGAATCCAACCTCAAATGTGACAAGACTTGGTTTTTAAGCGGTTTTGCCACCCCGATCTACCAATTTTAGGCTTGGTGGGCCCTCGACAGAGCTTCTTTTAGTCTACACGTTATAGACTCCCGGTGCATACCCTAATTTGGTGAAGTTTTCTTGATAGTGAGAGGCTATGTATTCGCTTCAACTATTCTTAAGTGTAATGGCTTTCAGAGCTTCTCCCAATCACTGTACCCGGCTGCAGTCCGGATCATAGGGTGGTCAGGATAGCTCCTAAGCACATTTAGCTGGCGGCTTGCAGTTTCCCAGTGCTCAAAAGCGGGATAACCTCACTTCTAGTCACCGCACTAGAGATTCAGTCAAACAGCGGGTTCCTTTGGTGACCATACATGACCTCGGTCATGCAGCGGGGTCCTTGGTGACCATAAATGACCTTGTCCCTTAGGCGAGATTCGAATCCGCCCACACCGGTCTCATCTACCAGGGCTCCCCCTGATCGGTCAGAGTTACCGTCGAGAATTCTCACGAATTTCTCTACCACACGCTTTATTCTAACAGCTTCATCCGTTTCCCGTCAGCAGGATAGGGTAGAAGACAGCCAGTTCTAAGGGTGAACGTCGTGTGGTCTCCCGTCCACCCAATAAGTCAACGTCTAGGCCAGACAGATTATTATAATTTGTTTTACGTGAGGTACCCGTATCAACCAACATACCCCTACGTTCCTTCCAGAAGGAAGTGATTGGGATACGCCCAATCAGCGCGCTATTGCATAGCAATTGCTCCCAGTCAGCTCACTGGTCGGAGCGAGGTTGCCTATCCACCCTCTACTAGCTATCCAGGCTAGTACCGGAGCGATTGACTTAACACGTGCTCACCCGCCGGCACCCTCCCGTCCTATTTCATACGGGGCTAAGTACCTCGTCCAGCAATAGGACTATTCCCCCAACTTAACTCAGTTGAATAGAGAGAGCCCTCCAGTCCTCTTTCATACCTTCATAAGCTCCTCCCCGAGACAGAAGTTGGGGCCACTGCCCGATCGAATCCAACCTCAATTGTGGCGGGACTTGGTTTTTTAATGGTTTTGCCACCCCGATCTACCAAATTATAGGCTTGGTGGGCCCTCGACAGAGCTTCGTTTAAGTCTACACGTTATAGACTCCCAGTGTGTACCCGTTAAGGTGAAGTTGTCTTGATTGTGAGAGGCTATGTATTCTCTTCAACTCTCCTTAAGTGTAATGGCTTTCAGAGCTTCTCCCAACCGCTGTACCCGGCTGCAGTCCGGATCATAGGGTGGTCGGGATAGCTCCTAAGCACATTTACCTGGCGGAATGCAGTTTCCCATCTGCCCGGGATAAACCTCACTTCGATTCTCCTCACTTAGGATTCAGTCAAATAGCGGGTTCCTTTGGTGACCATAAATGACCTCGGTCAAACAGCGGGTTCCATTGGTGACCATAAATGACCTTATCCAAGGCGAGATTCGAATCCGCCCACACCGGTATCATATACCAGGGCTCCCCCTGATCGGTATGAGTAACCGTCGAGAATTCTCACGATTTTCTCTACCACACACTTGACCTGCCAGCTTCATCCATTACCCAGTTTCCAAGGAAGCAAGGATAGGGTAGAAGACAGCGGGATACTTAGCTCCTTAAAAGACCCTGACGTCAGGTAAGATTCAATCCACCCACACCGGACCCCCTTGTTAACAGAGCTCCCCCTGCAACGTTTTAGGGTCATCGTCGAGAAACACTCCGGTGAAACGTAAACGCAACACCTCGGCATAACTCTACCACACATTTGATTCTGATCGCGTCATCCGTTACCCAGACAAGCCTGGGATGGGGTAGACAACGACCAGTTCTAAGGGTGAACGCCGTGTGGTCTGCCCTCAAGCTAGTCTCGAATCCTAGTGCTTCCCGACACCTCTAACAACTGCCCTCCCTCTGTCTTCGGGCTAGTCTCGGATACTAGGAATGAAGTCCGACATCTCAAACGACTGCTTGACCGTTCACCCAGATCTATCTGGATGCAGTCGAAACAAAGCATATACCACATTTTAAAAGAAAATCTGGAACATTGTCTGTACTAGTGTAGTGAGGCGACGTTACTTTTTAAACCTCGACTGTTTATCTGATTGTATCATTTTGCCAATTCGTGGGGGCATGCAATGTAAAATCTATTCTGTTTTGAAAACGCATTCGTTTGACATCATCATTCAGCGTAGATTCGTTAAAGATATGACTATAAATATATTTCTATTGTCGATACATTTAGCAGGGTACAAGAATATTTTTTCATATTGTGTGTGGAGAGAAAGAAATCTGCACAAATTTGAAAGATAACTAATTTCTTTACTATTGAGTTTAGATAAGTTGAAATTTTTAAACTGATGAGATGTTTATACAACAGAATGAACACCTTAGAAACTTTCGGTTATCGTCTTTTTCACAACCAAAAGAGACTGTAATTTTACTGCATGGTGCGGTTGGCTTTTTATTTATAGGTGTCGCATCGGGTACCATTTGGTGCTAATGTTAGTCATTGGTTTTTTAAATAAGCCAGGATGATGTGCTTAGGTTTCACAGATGATTAGCTCCAGCTGATGAGAGTACAACAAACTTGAAACAGTCTACCCTGAAGTATCACTTGTGAATTCTAGATATTTTATTATTACTGTGGGTTAATGGTGTTATAAATCTTTTATAGTTTAAATTTTCAATTTCTTTGCGATGTTTTGTCTTTGCTCCCTACTAGTCTTACAAATGGCAAATTTGTTGAGTTTGTCGGAGTTTTTAGTTACTTTTTCTTTTTAAAAATCCCAGTCTTGAGGTCTTCTAATCTTTACAGCCAATTTTCGTTTGAGATTTTTATAATATTCACGCTATTGGTTGATTTATGGAATTGTCAAAAAGTTGTACCGGTTTATAAGAGTATTTTTACAAACCTTTTAGTAGGTATTTGATTGTAATTTAATATAAATCTTTAAGTTGCTAATGACAAACATTTTTTGTAGTAAATGCTACCATACTTTATTGCAATATTGAATCTTTGACCTAGGATTTGTATTGTTTGATCGAGCTTCCCAGAAGCTGCATTCGCCAATACCTCATCTTTTTTTGGAAAGAGGTTATATGTCTTTCAAAATCTCATCTTTTCTAGTACGTATCTTTTTCTAATACAATACAAATATAACATAATAAATGTTGTTTCCAGAATTTCAATTTCAGAAAAATTTACAATAGAGAAGTCGCTGCAATAAATGAAGGTTCACTCCACTGGGTAATGAATAATTTTATATCCAGACGTAAAAAGTGTATTGAAGTTGGCGAGGGTCACTTAGATGGTCTAATCTTTAAGCAAATATCCACCCTGTTTGCCAAGTTTCAAAGATTAGGCTTAATTTCATCCAATAAATTTTAATAGTACTTATGGGTATAAGCTAATGCTCATGTATGTAGTATTTCGTACATTCGGAATAAATAGATGCTAATGATTTATTATAGCGGAAAACAACTTGAGTTAGGTAACATTACTTGGTAGTGGCACTTCCAGAATCGCCTTTTTTCTCGATTCCCCGTGAATTATGCTTTTATCGATACCTATTTTTTCCTAAAATTTCAAAAACTTTACACAGTCTTTCAATATGTAACTTTTTGTTTGGCGTAGATTTCAAAATACCATCCCAAAACAGATAACTCAGGGAATATTAACAAATAAATGATCAATATTTCTTTGAAATATTGAACCCTGGTATACTTTATGTGTTTGAAACGAGAATGTGTTTATCTATCTAGATTTAAAACCTTTTGGAACTTCGTCCATGTTTGTTTGTTTTTATTTTTAATATATGTATTTCAACGATAATGATTGATGTAATGGTAATGGTTGATGTAATTTTTCGGTTAAATTTTATTGTCGTTTTTAAAATTAAATTGCAACAGACTTTTTAATGCTGTAAACGCCTTAAAAAACCCTGACGCTACACTGTTTATATTTTGGTTATTTACGAGCTGGTTCTGTATTTTCAGACCAAATAGTTTTGGTTCAAATTTGACATTGATATTTGCAATAATTTCAAAACCTAACAGGTGTACAGACAAAGACAAAAACAACAGGATTTTTTTCCTCCAGGGATGTCTGTCGTGTTATTTAGGTCATATACCGTCGAGAAATGAAAAAAGGTATTTTTTACAAAAACTCGTTCTCATTCTGTGGACTTGTACATATATTGTGAGATAGCAAAAACAAAGAAATGGGTTTAAAGAATAAACTTTAATTGTTTTCAACCACTTTGTTGTTAGAAATGTAGTTCTGAAATGATTCTAGCTACTTACCACATCGCACATACCTTATACAGTAAGGAATGTCATCCTTTGTTAATTATTTAAAAATACAAAAAGATTGTAGGCGTGATATTATATTATATTAATAAAATATTAAACATATATGATTTTCTTCCATTAGAATATAAACGAAACAAATTTACATTATTATAATCTGAAAATTCGTTTCTAACAGAACTATATCTCGAAATATCTTATATGTATAAATTTAAAGGTCCGTTTTGTTTAACGGCATACTTTCAGCAGGTGTCCTCGAACTCAGCAATTATAGCAGACATAAACACGGACTTGATAAACAGAATCTGCTGAATAGTGATAAGTACCATAGTTTTATACCTTGTAAACTTGACAACGTTGATGGAGGCGTACTCGAACGCTTGATTTGCCAAAATTATATACACGGAGGTGAATACGAGCGGTCTATGTACGGAGGCTGACACGAACGCGCACTATACAGAAGCATGTATATCTAAAAAATTAAATAAAATTACCCCTCTTGGTGGATTTAGGAGTGTTAGTTCAAGAAAAAGTATGTGACACTAGAATAATTAATATACAATCATTATTAATGGCAGAGTTGTGGTCGTCTGTTCAGTATACGGAGGCGAACACGATACAAAAGCACACATATATATATATATATATATATATATATATATATATATATATATATATATATATATATATATATATATATATATATATATATATATATATATTTCACTGTATTTCATTATGTCTAACAGTTTAGTTTATTCTGTAAGAATTTTTTTTTTTTATTACAAAGTTAAGGATTTCAATTTATTTACAAATTTACAGTGATATTTTGGGCCAATTAGTACACGGAGACAACTTTATGGGTTTTTTTACTACAAAATTTCGAGAAACATTTTCATATTTTATGGTTTCCTGAACAGCAATACGTGGTGGAAATAATTACAATGTATAACAATGTTTCACATTGTAACGAGCTCAATATTGTGGATATTTATTCTGCTTTGTTTTGAATTTATATTGACATAAAATACACAAGTTTGTTTATGAAATTAAATAAATTGTGTTATTAACTTGAAGAAAATGAATAAATGATCAGTTCACAAAATAAATCTTAGAAACAAAAGAATAACAAGAAATAATAAAGAATTCAACGTAAATTAAATGAGAGTATTTTCCCCAAATTGTGGACCGCCATATTGCTTTTAAACATAGTAACAACAATTTGAGTGGCGTCCTGCTACTGTTTACTCATTCCTGCTTCCTATCCGAAATTAGTAAGCCTTTGCAATTAACACACACGGCCGCTCAAAGCAATTTGAAACGTTAAGACGTTTCTGCCAGGTGATGTGTTTAAAGTAAGGAAATATAAAGTTATTTATTAACTTATACTACACTATACCATACTATAATAATATTTATGTTAATTAAAAATAAAACTAATTGATAATACATTACCATATTAGTATTTAATTGTAAATGATTCTGTTTTATAAATATTATAATTATACGAAATATATTAAATACTTAATTAAAAAAAATTATACGAACTGCGGGACAACCGTCGTTGTCTAGTCTGAGAAACAGCCATTCATCCACGAAGCCATGCTCTGTTGACGTTGTTTGCTTATTTAATGACTGTCATTTATCATCCCTTTTTATTAATTAATTAATTATTATTTTTTGATGATTTTTTACAATTACCAATTACTGTACATTCACTTATTAATTAGTTATTATTAATTAATCAACTATTAATATTAATTCATTTACGCACGCTGTTTGTGGCATCAAAAATCTCAATGTTTCTCTAAATATAACTCTCTCTCCAAAAATAATGTGTAGTGGGGGACTAGTTCGACAACCTCCCCTCTCGTTGTCCTCTTACCGCTGCCACCCCCCCCCCCAAGCAGATGTTTCGGGACTGTTTAATATAGCCTTTAGAGAAGTTTATATTTAGAATATATTATTGTATGTACACAAATATTGCAAGTTTCTAATAAAAACCTTTTCACACAGTTATTTAATATTTATTTATTTATTTGTCTTTAGGCGAGGAATCGGGGTGGCGGAAAATCCCTCGTTTTATATGACACCGATTCCTTTGATAATTTGGGCAACCTTACTAGAATGTTGCCGAATCTGGGTGAAACATCCATTGGCACGAGACTGCGGTTTTATTTCCTTATTCGAGAAGAAGGAATGTTTTAATGTATCTTCATTATAAAAACCTACCAGCTTAGACAGGGATCGAACCTGCGACTCTTTAATATGAGCTAATATGCTAGCCACTAGTCCATCGAAGCTGACTTATTATAGTGTACATTATAATGTATTCCCATTTTCTAAAATTATATCTACATCAGTATCAGATATTTTATATAATTATACGTTTTTTTGGTTTAAAATAAACAAATTGTCTGATATGTTATAAATGTATTACTTATTATATAAAAGTATACTGATCTTATTCTGTATAGCAAGTACGTAATTTTCAAAGCGATACATATTACATTATTCGGAGTTCCCAGTAGTTCCGCATATTAAGTGAACCCTACCATTTACTACCGTTATCAATCCATAACTAAGTTTAAGGTATTGAAAGTTAAACTTCAAGTTTAATGTCAACGTTTTAAATATTTAATTCGAATAGGTGCTTCTATATGGCTCGTAAAAAATTTACAAGCCTACAGAACCTTCTGCATTTAAGTATATTGGTATGATTGTATTATTACTTGCTTTGGCACTTTTGTATGTAATTTTCGCATAATAGCCCAGTAATAGTAAGTAGCCTTCGACTGTCTAAACGCTTAGATGCCCGCTGACGAGATGTTGGCATGATACATGCTGTATTTATGTATTGCTTATTGATTTGTTGACATTAGACGAAATAAAATATTCCTCAAGTAAGACACTAAAGTTATTTACACAAATTATGAATTAACTAAGAGCTAAAAAAGGCAAAAATATAATATGTGTAGTTACTTTAATCGTCACGATGTTCAAAAAATAAACTTCTCAAGATTCTGCAACAACTGCGTTTTAAAGCGTTACCCTAGATTTTATACTAATAATGGCAATTTTCAAAAGACTAATAATATTAACTATAAACCAAGAAAGAATTTCCAAAATAACCTCTTTATTTAGCATTAACAAGAACTGCATGATATTCATTCCCATGCAACAGTTGTATGTTAAATCAGCATATATACGAGTTAACAACAAAAATACTTCCGACAAAAAAATATAAGACTTCGCTTAAAAGCATTCTTGTGGAAGGGCAACAAAACAAATTGTTTACATTAAGACAAGAAATTATTAAATTACGGATTTAAATGAATCTAAAAATAAAAGAAATGAATTAAAATAACAAATTACCAATTAATGGTTGCAATTGCCTGTTTTACTACAACTTGCTGATGGGTTCTATTTCGCGTGTGAGTATGTTAAATTCTAAACTTTATCCAATCTAAATTGACCAAAGCATTGTTCAAACCAAGGGAAAGTTTGACCCCTCACTCTAGCCGATGCTACAACCCAGTCCAATAATCCGGTTTTTGCAGGGTCCTAAATCAGTTTTTACTAAAATTTACAACCTACATCTGATAAACCAAGAAATTAAATTCTTAACAGATTTCTCGACTTTAAATATGTAAATAATAGAGTAACGTATGAGATGTAGCATAGGGTATGTTTCTGGTAAGCCTACATGCTGCGGAGAGTCGTGGGCACACTCCCGAGGTTCCTTTAACACCGTTTAAAGTAGTAGGGAGAGGCACTATATCTATCCTGGAGATTAATGTCTAGTTGAGTACCAATTGTTAACACATATATACAATTGTGTATTAAATTTCAAGGGTTCAGTGCATCTTGAGGCCTAAACAATTTTACAAAATTGCCTGTTTTTACAAAGACTACTGAAAATTAAAACTGACTAAAATAATTGAAACTTTCAAGATATTCTAAAAATTATACTGCAGACTGATAATACAAGGCAAGTGATTTTCCAAAATGCCTATCTGATCGAGCTTCAATAGGCTCACTTTAGTACAAACCGCAGCATTACAGAACCTGAGAGGGGTAGTTTCACTTTCGTTATTGTAACGTGCACAAAATTTGAGGATTCAAATTATAGAAATAATCCTACTACGGCCCTGTATATTAAAAAATATTTCGTCGCGTTAAGAAATTAAATGTTTTCTCGTTTCGTTTTAAATAAGCAATTGCAATTCCCACGGATAGAAATAATTTTGGGTGCAGGTTTTTAGTTTAAAAAGCAGTCTTTCTTATCTTGGTAATAAAACTAAAAGTCCTTTAGTCTATCAAGCTTCCTTTAGTTAAAAGCACGTATTAAATCTATAATGGATAATTATCCATTATAAATCTTTCTTTATTTTTTTATTTGTTCCTGAATCTATTACCTAATCAGAAGCTCTTGTGATTACCACCCACGCCTGAGTATAATTTGACTTAATAAAATGCCCCAGCCGAAGCATTAAGATCTCGAGTAAGTATAGTAACGTAAGTATTATGTGCTTTATGATTTTGTTTGACGAGATTAAATAAAGCCAAGTGCAGGGCATTTGTTCTTTGTAAAATAATAAATGTTACATTAACGACAACCAAAGCCCGTCTGCTGCTCAGATAAGGTTTTTTTAACTTCTTTCATTATAAAAGTCTTCGTTCTAGAATCAGACAATAGATATCAAGATAATGTCGTGGGACTTCTTACACTGCCTATATATGGTTTATTATTACTGTGAAGATTGCACGCTCTCAAATAATATAACTCCAAGACTTGTACTCGACCTCAAGATGGTTTTTCCACTGCGGAGATTGCACGCTCTTAGGTATAATAAATATGTAGCTAGAGGAACCAATCACTGTGCATTGTCCGGATCAACGGGACTTCGCATTAGACTTTGGGACCCCAAAGTACATTAATTATAGTAGGTTGTTAAATTAACCAAAAATTGTACTGACTGTGAAACACATAAAAACAGTAATGCTTCAATAATCATTGTTTTCTAGTAATACGATATATTCAATTCAAATTAAATAAAATTCTAATTTACAGTGACGCATGTTAAAATAACAATTTGTTTAGTTAATTATTATTAGATTTTTGAATTATCTAATGTTTTCAAATATAGATTTTTAGGTTTCAGATTAATTAATGAATAGACGCAACTTATTCGACATAAAAGAAGAGAAATAAACATAAAACTTACATGAAAGAAAATACTGTTACATGCAAGGCAAAAATCGCTACCTTCTTATTATTTATCTTTCATAGTAATTTCGAAAACAAAATGGCAGCGTCTCTAACTACATAAAGTCAGACTACCAATTTTAAAAGAAACTGTAATAAACGCCCCTCAACATTTTGTATTCAAATCACACAACTAATATTTTAAATATCATTTATGTCTTTTCCCTGTACCTGTATGTAGTAACACAACTATACCTCACCAAACAAACGAAGAATCTCGGTCACAGTAATCACGAGGGCGGAAATGTAAAACGTATCACGAATCACGTGGTGATCACTTGACGATCATCGTTGATCATCGTGATCATGGTTGACTCGAGTAATTTAACTGATAAGAGAAATAGCAGGTGAGCTGGAATAATTTAGCAGCCTCAGAAACTGATTTTATTTAAGAAAAGTTAAAGTGATGCTTAACGTATATTCAATTATAATCGAATATACGTACAAAATAGGGAAAATGAAATCAATTTACACTATAATAATAATTTATTATTAACGTCGACCTTGAATTATTCTATTTCACCTAATAATAATATAATTTATTTTCATCCTTATTAAATTGATTTTATCTTCCATATTTTTTAATTCTAATGGGTTATAAGTGTTATAACTCAAATTCTTGCAATTACTTTTCTTTAAATTACCCATTACCCTATAACACTTAAAACGTAATGAAGTTTTTAATTATAACCCGTTATTTAGGTGTATGTGTTCAACGATGACAAACGAAATGTTAAAAAGCACAATCCTAACGTACGCTGCTGACTTTTTAACAGCCCTGGTAACATAAGATGCTGCTTACACTCTTATCTTATCATAATGTGTTTCACAGTTGTTGATCAAGCGTTGTCCTAGTTTTTCATTTTCTTGTTTAAGTCTAAATAAATTGATTATAATGCAATTTGTTGTGAGATCAAATATCTTTCTACATCTGTTTCTATGTATTTTTGGTTGAATCTTTTCTACTAGATTGAATGTATCTCTTTTTGATATACGCCAGAAGAAGCTTAAGGTAAATTCTAATTAAGGGTATTACATAAATGACTAATTTAGTAAAATAAAACTTATACTTTACAGGTACATGTACTTTACTTACTTTGATATATTTTGCTTGTGGTATATAATTCAGTAGCTACATTAATTAATGCGACATAGAATTGCGACATTGATGCTTAACAACTTCGCTGCATTTCGAACATGTAGAAACTTACTGTCTTTTTAATGCTTTACTATGCTTAATATTCAACTCAATGCAGCATATAAACGTTTTTAACACAACTTTATGATTAAACTGCTAAAATGAACACAAAACAGACTTCCAATCCAAAGTTGTAATTACGCTTCTTTACCCAGTTATTTAATAAGCAATGTGAAGCAAACCATACTAAACTTCTACATTACCTCAGAAAAACCTATGTCGGTAAATATTTTCATTAATTATCTAAAAAACACTTCATAATGTTTCATTTTATGGTATTTCACCGTATGAGAATGTATTTTCCTTTTTGGAAATGGTAACGCATTAAACTGTTAAATTCTAAATGCTAGTTCAATATAATCTCACATTTCTTTTATGTTAACGTACATTTTCCTATTTACAAAATAAAATATTAGTTCTCTTTGAGGTAGATATAGCTGATTCTCTTTGAAACCGTCAAAATTAGGTCAAACATCAGTTGTATTATTTACTGAAGGGTAAGTCAGAATATACGGATGTTTCTCTTTCTTTCCAAAAACATTTCCAGAATTTCTGTGTCTGTAATAAAATAAATATAATAATCACTATTTGTACCATTTAATTTTTTTTAAACTAAATATTGTTATTAGATGATTAAATAATCTCTAAATAATGTTAAATAATGGCAGATCAGCACCCCGAACTGAACCGGACGCGAAGTTTACAATAATACTACAAAACAGTTGTTTTTCCAATAAAAGCTCTTATATTAAGCATTACTTGAATACTTTATAGATGTAAACTCAACCAAGAAATATTATTCTTGAGTTTAAGACAGCTTCGTGATAGACATCTATTGCATTACATATAGAATTTTATAGAACTTAAGATTTGTCCTTGTCTTTTGCCAATCCTTCGCTGCAAACATCAATCGTCTATATATTTAACACACAAGGCTTATTTTTGTTCCAGTTCGTTCTTTTTTATATTAAAGCTTTCGCTGTGTAGATTAGTCAACACTACTTAATTTTTATATTTTTTTAATGTTTACATTTTTAATTTGAAAAACTCTAAAATGTTTAAGTTGAGATGGACGAATCGAACATTCACTTGGGGCGTCTTCTCACTTTTTACGATGGTGAGTTTCGTAACTACTCCCGCTTAAAAATATAAAAGGGTGATGCAGCCGCCCACTTCCATTGTTAATAAACGGTTAATGTTTAAAAAGTTGCGTAGACAAAACCCGCATAGTTGAAAATTATGGACAACAGACGAATTATACAAATAATAGCTGATGGCAATTGCTTATTCAGAACAGTTTCATATTGTTTGTATAAAATGCAGGAAATCTGCCAAAACTATGTTTATATCATGTTTTTGAGATATGTACTAATAGACGTTTTCAACAATTTTTTAAACAATATCGATTTTTGATTTTATTACCATTTCGCAAGGTAGAATTTCCGTATGTATGTATGTAGAATAAACCGGAGGGGAGGAGTAAGCCAGAGAGGAAGATATGTCGGAAGAGAGGAGGGTAAGTGGGAGAAAGGAGTGCTAGGCTTAGAATTTTCAACTGGTTAAGTTAGGTTGCGTTTATTTAAACAACCGTTCCCGAAAATCCGAAGGATTGTAATCACACATCGAATGTTGTATATAGGGAAATCCTTCAATGTTTTTGACCGTTATGTCTTGACGAGGTTTCTCTAGTTATAATATAAGTTTACAAGGAAGATTGATGGTACCTCAGAAAAACCTCGTCAATAAAAGAAAGAAAATGCACTTTTTGAATATGATTAACCCTTCTCCGGGTAAGTTTGTGTGTCTGTCAGACACGGTCTGTTTGACGGGCAAACGGGGAAGTGTGTCCGTTAGACACTAATTGAGTTTGATATGTATTGTAAACTATTATAGAGTACATGTTGTATGCCATTCTGGAAAAGCGAATAGTTACGTTCACTAAAACGCCGCCGTCCAGATTCAATTTTTACCGTAGTTATAAATGAGACCTTTCCGTCGCAAATGGAACGATGGCGACGTTATACCGTCGTGACCGTATGCGCCGATATTTCTGGCATACCCCGGTAAAGGATAGGAAATAGGAAAGCATTTATGGCCATTCTGTCAACTATGTGAATAGGTATGAATGCAAGAGATATCTCTATCGGGAGGTGGAAATATGAGACATCGTTCGTGAGGTAATATCAGTAGTAACGTTCTGAAACGGGAGCGGCGACAAGGCTATAAGAATGAGGGCAAACATCTGAGAAACTTGTACATAAGACCTCTCGAAGGGATTCGGGTAACATTTCAGGTTTAAAAAGGATAAAGTTCTCACTTATCTTTCGGTAATGTTTGTTTAAGTATTTGGAAGACAGAAAGACCGATAAATGATCATTTATAAGGAATCGCGGACATCGAACCCGGAAAAAAATCAATTTTCCAATAACGCAATTGCCCCTCTCCACCCTATTCATTAATGGTGGACCAAATAATTTTAAGGGAGTGGCACTGGTAAGAGTTCCTGTAATCGTATTTTGTTCTGGGATACCGTAAGGTGGGGGGGAGGAAAAGATTTATTTTTGACGTCCACCTAAACTATCTATCAGAGGAGTGGTCTTAACTCTAAACTGAACGTACGCACTTCGTTTTGCATAAATAATTGGACATGAGGAGGCTTTACACAAGATAGATGCCGCATTCGTTAAATGCGGAGCAAAAACGCATTTGAGTGCTTGCTTCCGCAGGCGGTTTGGTATTGTTTAAAAAGAAACTAGTAGATTTTATGCGGCGATCTGTAACTATGGATAAAACTTGGATACATTACTTCATGAAATCCAAAATTTAGTCAAAACATAGGGCTGAGTGGGGCAAAATAGCATCAAATGTGAGATATTGTATTTTCTTTCAACATCAGGTGTTGATTAAATAGTGTTTGATATTATATTAGCCATTACTAACTCTATTAGATTTAAACCATTACAGCTTTAAATTCTGTTTAAATACCTCAAACGTATTCTAAGAAAATAAAAGAATGTAAGGCAATTAATCATCCTTTTAATCCTAATGCCTTAATGTGTTCAGTCACACCCCTCAGTTGCAAGAAACAAACATTCAAAAAGTATACACAAATAGCACAGTCAGTAGGTGGAGTTATATGAAACGAACGGTTAAACTCGAGTCGGTGATGTTAAAGGAATGAAAGATAAAGCTGCAGAATTCTTGTTTTGCGGAAATATTTGTTATTGTGTGTTTGATTATAAAGTGGTAATTGTTTGTTGCTACTGATGATGGAATTGTGGTTGCATTAGAAATAATGGTTGCTATTTGATAAGCTTAAAGGAACTTAGACAGCTAGCTGTGTACTTGAGAGACTACAGATTCGGCAAGCCTTTTAGTCGGCCTCGACCTGGGTGAGAGAAGTAACACCAGTGGCTCCGGTCGATATCATCGGACAGCATTGGGGAGGTACTTATTCCCCCTACAACCATGCACTATGGTGCATGATAGTGTACATAACTGTGTATGACTTTAGCGTTGCGCTGAAGAGCACCTGATGTGGTAAGCATCTGTTTCAGGTTCACCATGATCGTGATAATGTTCTGAATATTCAATCTCGAAGGCTCCAATCACCCAGAAGCAACGAGGGATCGCCCCGTAAGTACTTTTCATTTTCATGTAAAAAGTATGCCACCTAAGCGAAATTGTCTTTTCATGTTTTCCTAAATCCGGCCCTGTGATATTTTACGTTCTAGTTTCAATACTGCATGCATAAAAGTTACCGCAAGTGAGAAATATCACTGACCGACACGCCCACAAGGGAGCAAAAGGACCTATTGAATGTAATATTTATAGCTAAGAATAACTTTGTTTTCATTCTCCCCTTTACGGAAGTGTAACTTTCTATCTTGACACGACAATTGAAAGCGAAAGTAAAAATGCGAGGTGGTTGCTAGGTATGAAAAACTTGTGGACCCTGGGCAACGAAGTAAAACTGTAAATTTTTTTATTTCCCCCTTCTATGTAAATGACACTTTACAGGCCTTTATGTAACTAAGTAAATGAGTAATTACAGCCACAGCCCTGTAAAACTTTACGGGCTTCTAAAAGAGACCTGTAAAGTTTTACAATGCTCATCAACAAAACCCTATGGCGACTAATGTGTTGCTTAACCACAACACCATGGCAACGCCTAGCTATAAATTGTGCTACTGCCTTTGATTCCAAAATGTATTTTTATAAAAAATATACAATTCATAAAAAAATACTGGTGAAGGTGGAAATAAAAGTTGGTACGCAACACGCTGTGCAATTAATTGTTACTGGGCTCGCTGGATTATGGAGGCTCGCTCCTTCGTCGCTCGCCCCACAAACTTTCCAGCTCGCCTGTAAAGATTAATTTACAAAGCTTGGCACGTAAATAACTATTAAAATATAATATTATAAGGTGGCTTGTTGTCATCATTACCTTGGTAACAATACTGTTGAATATACAAACATTATTTTATTATAATCACTGAATCATCATTTTATTTTATTATAATTTCTTCTTTTACGGTGGTTAATAAATGTCAATGGGAGAATGAAAAGTTTAATACATTACACACTGCGAAAGCCCTTCCAGATGCACGGTGTTTTTAACTAACCCCGGCTACGCTTACGCTTCGCCTCGGCCATTCAAAAACACCTTGCACCTAAAAGTAAACTTTCGCAGTTTGTAATGTAAATAACTAAATATTTGTGAAAATTAGAAATCTTTAAAATAAATATGCCGAAAGAACTTTTTAATAAAGTCTAAAGTATTATTGAATTACGACTCCGGTCTACAAAAAGAAACTAAAAAACTGTTAAAAAAGCTGCTACTGAAAAATACTACGTCACGAGGCAGCTAGCTATTGGTGAAAATCAACTCGAAATGGCCACAACGAAAGTACTGTACCACCATGACAACGCATCGACTTATTAGAGCATTGTTACTCAACAAAAATTAGCTAAATTAAAATTTAAACTGATTTTCTATCCCCCTTATTCGCTCTTATTCCTCTTAGCTCGCTCTAAATTTCATCTGCTTCCAAAACTTAAAAGCTTTCTAACTGGTAAGCGATTTTTACCAACTGAAGTAGTAATAGATGCTATGAACAGCCATTTTAGTGAACTTCATGAACCCCATTTCCAGGAAGGAATTGCAAAATTAATTAGAGAAAGGTTGGGGTAAATATGTGGGACTTGAAGGGGGGATTACGTTAAAAAAGAAAGTACTTTGATGATAGTTAAGAAGTGCGAATCAATCAAGTAAATTAACATGTATTACGATGCTTCGAACTTCTGTAGTACTTCAGCAGAACTACTCTGGAGCTAATGTTTCGCACTCTGACCGTTACAAGAACCTGCGCTTATACACGGTGACTCATTTAGCAATAGTCAGCCTTTACCAGTTGATGTTAAAGAAATTTGCAATTTATACCAAAACGTTTACAATCCAAATCCCTGTAAACATCCCTGTTGCACCATTTTTCAAAATTATTTGTTCGTTGTCTAACATTTGAAACTATATATGATAAAAAGTAACCCGATTTACATTAATCAAGAAAACTTTCGACCTTTATTTTAAGCTCACAAGAAAATTTAACAAGAAAGTTAACAATAACAAAAATATTGGCGACTTATCCTAAAGATAATATACTGAGATCAAAATATCCGTTAATAACTTATACGTAAGTTTATACTAAACTTTATACTGTGGTGGAGACACTGGGCCTTAAATATAAACGAAAGGTCACACATCAGATTACTTGTTTAGGATTCCAATATTTTAAAACGGAAAAATTTAAAAATGCCTCTTCGGAGATGAGGAAGTAATAAGTCGCGTACCAAGGTAATCGCGTCCCATCAAATAGTTAATAAACCGCGCCTATAATGCACCCAAACAATTCTATCAGAACTTTTGCCACTAGTTTTTTATGTAGATAACAGTCATAATTTATAGTTGAACAAGTTACCTAAAATAATTAATTTAAAATTTATCTCAGTATCAAAACCCTTACTAGTATCAAAAGGTAGCTTACTGTATTTATATTTCATACCATACATATCAACACACGTCTCAAAAAATGTTAAAGGACAAAGTGTTGAAATACGTTCAGCAATATAAAATTTAGTGAAAGCTAGAAGATTAATAAAAGTTTCACGAAAAGCGGTCTGGTGAAACAACATTTTGTATTGCGATGGTTTTATTTATTTATTTGTATTAGTCTTTTATTTGTAAAGGGATTCTGTTTGGGAGGCAAGCACCGTATGAAAAATTGCTGTTTCTACGAGTGGCTCTAGATATAACACTTTTACAACCGAGGGTGAGCGCTGTAAAATTTGATATTCTTTTAAAGTTCTACTGTGAACTGTGCCGTTGTTTTCTTATCTTATCGGGAAGTTGGTCTTTACTATTGAATGTAATATCATCTAAAGATGCTTTGTGACAAAGTAAAATAACATTAAAAACAATACTTTTGTTACAGTTACGTGAAAAAGTAAATCAGACGATTGAATGAGAAGCTTTTAGGAACAAAGTTTTGTGAATCTTATACTTTAATCACCTAGATCTCTTTAGTCTGTAATGGAATTAAGAAACCTATATTATGTGAACGTTTTCTCAGCTCAGCAATAAAGGCAACAAGAAAATTTAACTGATGTACATTGTACATATATTCTTACACAGTAAGTATGTAATACATAGATACGTAATCAATATTATTAACAAAATTACATTTCTTCACGACTATACTTACTTGAATACTTCAGTATTTCAATATAAATAGCAGGTACAGGAACTTTTTAATATCTTTCCGTTTATTCTTAGCCCTTTGCTTTAAATACCTCTAAAACAATTTATAATAGCAGTAGAAGCAATTATGTTCAAATTAGTTATATTTAATTTGTTTTACCTCTTGTAGAATCAATACAAATAAATCTTTAGTCGTTGATAAAGCTTAGGTCTCTTAACTCTCTTTATAGAAATTAAATATAGAATTGTTTACAATAACCCAAGATGAAATTTAGAATTTCTAAAAACCTTTAATGACTGCCAATGCTAGTATGTTCTTATAATAACAGATATTTTTAGGTTATTAACTGTAATTATTATAACAACACCTTTTTCTCGGTAATCAAAACACTGAGCAGGTCCGTACTTACTTAAAGTTTGCTCAACGGAAATATATAAACTTTTACTATAAATACTTACATTACTAGACTTATTTGCTCCGGCAGAGACATCTTATTAAATCGAATTCTACTCATGCGTCGTGGGTGTTAAACACAAAAACTTCTGATTAGATAATAGACCGAGAACATTATTTGAATAAAGGCGGAGTTGAATAGAGTCCACAATTTGGAAAATGACCTCCCTTTTAAAATTGATTTTAAATTAATCAAACAACAAATCTTAAGGAAGAAATATTGATTGTAACAGAAACATTGCCATTTTGATGAGCCGAACTATATAAACGTTAATTAAGTATGAAGTCTGTATATTAAAGAATAAAAAACGAACATGGATTACATAAAAATTATAATTTCTTACAATCATCAAACATTTCTAACTTCAAGAATTTACGTTAAATTTCGAAATGTCAACAAAATAAAAAATTTACACAATAAACCTATTTAATTTTAAAACATTTTTAAATTTAACAAATACCAAAGACAATCTTAGTTAAATACTTGTAAAACATATCTAAACAGCATACATGACCGAAATCCAATAAACAGTTGTTCTGTGCAATTCGTAATTTTCACTAAAACTTGGCCAAAACTATGGCTCAAGTCAATAAACCAAGCACTAAAGGTCATAACACAAACTGTGAACTGATTGAAGCTGAAACTTTAAGTTTCGGGAAACCACTTTAAAATTTTGAACTATCATTATTGTAACAATGAACATCAATTTAAATTTAGCAATAAATAGCATTATGGAAATAAAATCGTTATTATTAATAACAATAACGGTAATAAAACTAGCTTGAATGTTGCTTGAATTTTCTTTTGCGACAGAGAGAATACAATCCGTCAATTAACTATTAACTTACACGCGTCCATGTATATAAATTCACTGTTGCATGGCGTGAAACTGATTCTTTAAACCAACACAGTTTTTAAATAAGAAAACCTAACACTAGGCTCTATTTTCAATAAACAGCAACGAAATACAAATCACTTCCTTGCCTGTCAGACTATTTGTCTAGAAGCTAACTGTACGGAACGGAAATATACAAATTCGCCGTATTTATACGAACAAAATTCACCAAATTGGATTTATTATTGATTCTTTTCACTGAATCAATTTTATTACGGGACACTCAAAACGATTTATAATAATTTTACATTAATTAGTTATATGACGTAAAACCAAACAAGCACACCGACCAAAAGGCTGACGTGAGGACTTCAAAAGCCGCTACCCGAATCCATTGCAATTGTCCGAAACTATAGGATATTTTCAAACTACAAAGAAAGGGATTGTTGGAACTTCCAATAAAATAAAAGCTGACGGGATTAACACCCAACAAACAAAATAACCGAAATCCGAATTATATTAAATATTTTAGAAAGATTTATCAGCTCTACAGGCAGTGTCAAGCTATAAAATCCGACGCCTAGACACATTTGTTTAGTTGAAAACTGCTAAGATTTTATGCATAGCTTGGAATAAAAAGGAATATTTCACTATTTCATTCGTCGTAGGCCAATAAAATATTTTTATACGAGATCTGTACGTGCTTTTTACCAAAACGAGGCCTGTTATTTTATTGTTTAGCAAGATTATCAAGAATTCTGTTTGCAAAAACAATTGTACCTGTGAGAATTGAAGTAAAAGTTCTATTAACTTAAATTGTTTAAAACTTTGAATGCAGCTGTCTGTAAATATATTGAGATAAAACATTGCTTATTTAAATTTAACATTTTATTTTCAATTCAACAAAATATTTCATTACTCTACAGGCCGTAGTAGGCGTAGTAGGATTACTTTTATTAAATGCATATTCAAATTTATAAATTGACCTTCCAATTTTCTGTATGTTACATTATGTACATCAAAAGAGCTCTTTGAAACATGGTGCTTATTGTCCATTAATGGGACAGATTGCATAAAAACTGGAGTTAATAAAAAAACATTACGTACCATTAAAAACATTCAAATCTGTAAAAGTTATAATAGATCTATCTGGAACTACATTTATATAGACCAGTTATATGTACTTACTGTGTTAGGGTTGATCCACGCAGCATACATGCTAATATGCTTTCTGCATTCTGAAATACAATACAAAAAGAAACAACAGATCATAAAATTGACAAGTTAATCCATTTATTTCCACTATTGACTACATCGTTAAATATTTAATTATAAGTAAATAAAGATATAATAATTATTATTCGTTGTGTGCACTTTGTAAACGTATTGACTTTTTCAATAAAAGGATAGATATATAATTTCAAAAGTGCTTGTTGATATAAAATAGTTAATCTAATAGCAAATCTGGTTGAGGTTTTCTGCAGCTTTCCTTAGCTGCAACACAAATATGGGTTTTATGTTATAACATCTGTAAGTCGGCTGCATCCGCACGATAGGCCTGCATAATAATAATAATAATCGCCCTTCCCTTCCGTACAAGCATCCTAGCTTCTGGGACCTGATTACCAGGTTATGGGTTGTAGTCGTTATTATCATTATATTTGTTAATAAAATGTATTAAATAAAGAACTAAAACAAATAAAGCGTTATTTTTATACAGACCCCCCTTTCGCTTCTTTACTAGTGAAGTCGATCGTGAAATCTATTTTTAAAGGCAGGTCTGAATTCATAAAAGTTTGGGAATCCCTGTATGGATCAGGCAATGTATTTACATAAGCAAAATAAGGGCTACTAATACCCGGAAGGATACTGAGAAGCTTAAAAGTGCCAATTAGAAAATACAATAACTGAAATATTGCAAGTACTTGCATGGCAATGATTTAGGAAAACTAAACCTGCCTGTAATATTTTTTATAGAATGAACTGCTTATATTAATTCAATGACGACCGAAAATAAAAGTGGAATGATGCAGAGAAAATAATAAAAAATATTAGTTCTAGTAAAAGACATTTTAGTATTTTTAAAAACTTAAAAACAATCTATTGTCAATGATAACTAGTATGCCGATAGTACACAAATTAATCTAAAATACTGTGTACTTGTTTACTTGGTGTAAACAAATACTGTATATATGAATACTCCCCACTCAGTGGGAACCTACCGATGAAAAGTACTGATGAGCGCTCCTAGCGGCGGGCCATGGTACCCTTACCACCATTCCCATTGAACTAAGTGTAAGGAATATTTTTATATTCCATATTTTTATTTAAAATGGAATTAGAATAATATAATAGCTTTAATGTTACAAATTTCAATGATTATTATAATAGAAAACGAAATATTTGAATTATTTTTAGCCGAATTAGCCGTAATTTTAGCTAAAAACAATACCATTTAAACTTGTGTAGGTAGATTCCGGAAGATTAAATTACATATTTACGAGTAGATCATAACTGACAATAATTAAATAACTGACAAGGTACATAAGTAAAAATGGATCTAAGAACAAGAAATTTATTAAAATAAAAACAGAAATGTAAAAATATGAGAGTAATTACTATAAAAAAATCCTATACAAATATTATACTTGAAAATTTAAACCAAATAATTGAAACCTAATTAGAATAAGTAATACGTATTAAAAGTGTGTACTTGCATGACAATTTAATTAATAATAGTTTAATAATACAAGCAAAAGAGAGATCAAAAATTTACTTTTATATTATATAAAAAGAAGAACGTTGAAAATAATTGAGCAATTGAAAAAAAACCTATACAAATTAGTCATGTACCTACACTATTTATAAAAAAAACCAAAACATATAAGTTTTATCTTTATTCATGCATAATTTTTTGGCTTTTCTATTTCTTTTCGTTGCCTTCCTAACTTTATTTTACAACTTTATTAGACCAATACTTAATAAACTGTAACAACACTAATCATATAAAACAATAATGCAAATATTATGAATAATATATTTACACAATTTGTGATTAAAACAATTTATAATTTACGTTGAAACCGTTAAGCAGCAACGCAGCAAGCAGATTGAAAACTGGCAGCCATGCCGCGACACCAGGAGCGCTGCTCTAACATTTCAACAATATTGGTGGGAAGTGAGGTGTATTTATAGTTATATAGTATTTGGTGGAAATTTAACATGTAGCAATTTTATAGTAGCCTTACCGCTTTTGAATGTAAATCAAGATATTAGTAATTATGCTATCTGTAGAGATATATTTTATTAGACAGGGAATCGAATGCAAACTTCGTGCATTTCCGTATTAGACACAGTGTTAAATTCTCTTTTATTTTTCTTATTGAACAGTGTTATATACTTTTACTTAATTCCTCATTAGAAAATATACAATGGACTGAAGATGGTGGAGGTGAAAATTTGTGGTGCTTATTTTAATAAGTGAAGAAGCAATGTTAGTATACGCTTGAAGTAACATAAGTAGTATCAATATCCCCTCTGCATAATAAATACTATATCCTCTCCATATCTTCAAGCTACTTTTAGTGATATGTATCTATTCACCATCTATCGTCTCACATCCGTGCCATAATAATCACCGAATCAAAAGGCGAAACCAGATAGACTCAGGTAGGTTCAAAAGGGTCTGTAGCAGTTGATTGGGGTAGATGGCGATCAAACTATAACACACAGCACGGAGATTGATGAAATGGCTTGTAAACAGTGAAAGTACGCAACACTCTATGTAGCCACTCTCAAAAGTTGAGCACTTGCCACCTAGATGTATGATCCGGCAGCTTGAATATTTCGGTTGTACAAAACTGGGTTCGTGGATCTCTTGATGGAATAAAATTATTCTTTGACCTACCTGGTAATTCTTCAAAAAATTCTTGGGCGACAACTGAAGTTTGTTTTAACGTCCCAATCTAATGGCTTATACTCCAGCTTCAGTTCCAGAGAATAGGGGCTATATTTGGAATATTGCTTATTTACTTCCGTCGTACGAGTTCCACTTAATAAAAAACCAATTTTCTAATTAAATGATCTTTAATGACTAATACTACGAAGTTTTTCCTAAAAAATTATTTGGTCTTACTATGCTACAATGCTACATAAATAAAATGGTATTAATATTTAGTTAATTATGCAAAAAAATATATGTGAGGTACAAAATTAACAGAAAAACTGATAAAGTTAGTGAAAAAAACTGAAATAAAACGTATACCAACTATATTACACCCGGAATATTCGAATGTTTCGTTCACATTGAAAAAGTAAATATCTAATTTCGGCCCTTCTGAATACTGAGTATTGCAAATAGGTTTAAAAGTTCTAAAATTTCCAAATTTAGGTGTTCTGCCAAAACAAATTGTCTTTTTATTACTTAAAAAATAAACTTAAAGCTTTACTAAATAATGCGTAAAAAGGTAAAATAAAACATAAACATTTAATTATATTCCTGAAGGGAACAAACACAATTTTACGGTAATACCTATTACCGCACTAACATACTAAAAAAATTCCGTTACGACTAGGAAAGATGTGCAAATTTTCCTCGTGGTAAGGTAACTTCACTATGAAATCAATGGAACCCTTAGCAAAACAACGAGATGTATCAATTATGGTGGTCGAAAGGATTAGATATTTACATCTAAAGGTTTCTATTTTGTTTTGCAGCTCTACCAAACTGTTATTAGTATAGGTACGGTACGGCAATACACGGAATACGGCAGATATGAGGAAAAAACCTGTGTAAAACAAAGAGGACTAATTAATATGTAAGTAAAAAAAGGGAATTGAGGTGGCCGACCAGCTATCAGGCTACTCCGATAAATAATTAGGCACTAACTTCACTACTCTCTAACTGTAGAAGATAAACGGTAACTGTTAAACGGTAGGTAGTGTAGACAGTTGTATCTCTACACAAGATAACGGCTGAAGATATCGTGGACCAGTGGAGACCAGTAGTGTTTAGCAGATCACGTCTTGATGCCAAGTCCTCGTTGCTAACATATCCCTACACTCGCTATCATCCAAAATGGATGGGTGTGAAGAGATTATTAGGGGAGACTTTTCCAAAAAATGAAATTTAAACTTTTATTTTGCGCGCGTAGTATTTACACGCTGCAAGGTTTTTATAAAACACACGTTAAATTTATAATTTATTTATTTAAGATAGAATGAAGATTAAATAGAAAAGATACATTCTAATGATATACCCTATATTAGCAAAAATAGGAACTTCAGTTAATATTTCATTTACCTATATATCGTACCTAAAAGAGGAAAAGCATTTTTACATACAGTATCGAATGCCATTGATGCAGACAATGGAAAATACTGTATCAAATCCTGCTTTATCCTTGAAGTAAATTTGGAAACTTCAAAAACATACTACATATTTACGCTAGCAGCTTGAAATTGGTTTGAAATTATGACTCGATCAACCTCAGTAAATCTCAAGGACAATCTTATAGCATCAACTTTACCTATCAAGACATTGTGATGAACTTCGTCCTAGATTAACGAAACATAAAATTTTTGATGCACGCCATAGTTTGCTGTGTGAAGTATATGGGTTCCAGGTCAAAGTTCTAATTTAAATATAGTAAATTTTTACTATTAAGAAAGAACAAAATAAATATAAATAAATTATTATTTCTTTTGGAAAGCCTTGCCGAAAGCTGCCGTATCGACATTAACACAAAATAGAACAAAAAGTAGAATTTTACAGAAAAGTAGATCTCTTACTATGATACAAATTGTTTTTTAACACTTTCATTAGAGATATTTCAATTAATATTGTACTACCACTTGAACTGATCTCGTTCAAAGAAAAATGTCTTCTTAGAGAACATCTGAAAGTAATGCACACAAATGCCATATTAACATTAACATGTCATAAACATCAATAAGTGCATAATTTACACTACTACTTCTGCAGTCATGTTATCTCACGATATTTCATTTTCTTCTTTTCAACACTTTTACGTAAAATAAAGTTAAATCATATACCTTTATTTACTTTAAAACTATTCCTATAACCCTTGCTGAACTCGACTAATACAATATGTAGATATTCCTCAACAGTGATGTTTCTTGCAGTTGACGTTGACGCTTAGGTTTTTTGCAAGACAATCTTTGTACTACCGATGACTGGATAAATATACAGGGTGGCAGGAGTTAAAACGCTTTAATTTTAAGGGATGATAGAAAACATCAAAAGGAACAAAAAAGTCTGTACAACTTTGTTCTAGAACGTACTACTTTTTCAGATTTGGAAATTTCAAAAGTTGGAAACTTTAACATCATTTTCCTTTACTTATACTTTATATTTTATACTATAATTGTTGGGCTTTGTCGGCAGATGCATCTCATCTATCACAACAACAAACCTTCATAACATTTTATCGTATCGTATGTCGTTTCCGCGTAAAACTGAATTCTTTTTACAATTAAAAATTTATTTTACTCGATTAAGAAACGTGACAACCTGTAAAGTTTGTAATAAAATTTGCATAAAGTTTGTTGAACTTGGAATAAAGCACGTTTTGTTTACAACCTTACAATTTAATGAAGAATATTTGGGTCAATGCTTGATCACAGCTGTGTAAATAATACCCTTTTAGAGTGATATAATGCTGAGTTAGTAGTTTGTTGAATTTAAAATAATTTGTCAATAAAGCACGAGTTTGTTTATCTAATAACAGTTTTTAATGATTTTATAAGACAATATCTTTTAAAGAGAAGATTTATCTAATCTAAATTAGGTAATTAGGTGAAGGGATTTTGATGGCGCCTTGTTTTGGCTACATTAATAAAGTCTTTAATTTTATGGTAATTAGGTGCCTTAATCATTTTTTACAAAAGATAGTATTTTTTAATAAAAATCAAATACGTCAAGAAATATTAAAAATATTCCGGAAATTAATAAATATAAATTTGTAGGTCAGTTTTTGTCTTATTTTTACAGTTGGTTTGTTATGAATCAACATGTTTTTAAACACGTACAAAATCTGTTTATGAAAGAACAGTGTCGATTACAATTTTCGTAGAATTAGTCGCCTAACTAATCTGCTTCGGATGTTTATTATTGTTAATGTCATCATCAGTTTGTTTGTTTGATTTTCTAAAACAAGGTCAAGACCCAGCTGTACACTGCGAGTTTACTTAAGCAAGGTTGGCAGATATGCCAATGGTTTTTCGTAATTACTCGAAAGCTAATTAACTTAAAAAAAATTATTAAGACTTTTTTGTTCCTTTTGATGTCTTCTATCACCCCTGATAATTAACGCGTTCTAGCCCCTGCTACCCTGTATATATAAAACAGTTGGGTTGTGCAATAGATCATTTTAAAGTGTTAGATTTTGAAAAATAGAACATTTATATTGCTGTGGATTTTGTATCCAAAATTTTGGAAATTTTGAAAATTTTGTGAAATTTTAAAATCTTTGTTAAAAACTAACACTTTAGAAATATTTTATCAACTTTTCCAGTTAAAAATATCTTTAAGTTAGTTACTGGTGTGTCATTGATTATATAATCAATGTGTATACTTTTTAATAAGGTTAAATAATACATGTTTCTTTATTTAATATCAAACAGTTTACTCACCAAATACTTAAGTATACGTAACATCCAGTTGTGCGCAATTTATTGTTATTATGTAATTCATTTATGTATAATTTCAAATGAGTAATATCAACGGCAAATGAGATTCTCTAAGGTTTTTGTTTATGTAAATAGATCATTATTATTGGAAATGTTGTGTAGTAAACTGTAATAGATTGAGTCAACTATTATGATTATGTTTTAATCTGCTATTATGTCTTGTATAGTGCACAGTCATTGTATTAGATGGTAAAGTGACGTCAAATTGTGTAATGTGATGATGTAAATAGTAAGTAGTATGTAAGCTTAGAAAAACATATTTTTAAAAACACTTCCTGATATACGACGAACGAGAACGTATATAAAGTTCAGTCCAGTAAATAAAGCGACAGAGTAAAGTCGTGAAAAGTAATATTGTAAAAATTTAAATAATCTAGTCTTTATTAGACAGTTAAGTTGGTTGGTGAATTGAATACGGCGAAAGTGTATAGTTGTTATAAAATTATAAAAGTGTTTATAAGGCTATAAAGAACCACCTAATTAAAATTACTAGCTAAAGTAATTCCTAACTAAAGTAAAGTATTGCTAGTCAATAAGCCTTCGTTAAAACCATAAACTGGTGTTTTATTTATTTAAACACATAGAACAAAGATTCTTCGAACAAAGGAAATAGTACCCGCATTTAATTAAAGCAAAGTGTATTACCAAAAGTGAGTAATCAATATCAAGTGTATGTAGGGTGTTATATGGAAAATCCATACAAAGGAAAGTCAACCGAAATTGGAATCCAGGATTGGATCAGCATAAACTGACATACGCTGCCAATGGTATTGGAGAAGACCAACTTTATAAAAAAAGGTAGGAAGTTAGTTCCTTTTTGTATCTGGTACCTTGAGAAAATAAAAGACAATCTGTGTGAGGTGTAGTTAAGTGATTTGAACAATTTAGTAATAGTTAAACTTAATTAAGATTTCAATTTTAAAAGTGAATTCAATTTCAATTTGTATATATTTAAAACCACAAGAATCCACATTCGTCCTGAGATGAGTCTTCCTTAATAATTTAAATCAGGTATTTTATGTTATTTAATTGGCGCCCAACTTTCTTACGTAAACTTGAGTTAGTCAAGAACTCACGTAACATTATTTTATATAACTATTGCATTATTTAAATCTGTTAAAAGGTTTTTTTAATCATATAAGAATTTATAAAAGAGGGAAGTTGAAAAGCATTTCCAAAGATCACAGTCATTTTAAAAAATCAATTTAATTATAAAATAATTATCTACAATCTAACAGCAGTTATTCGTTGTTTGAAAGTATTCTGATGAAATTGAATATATTTAATTTTTATTTTTAATTAGCCAAATTCATTGCATATATTTGTTTTGCTAGCCAACGTGAGGGAAAAAGTTCAAATATTTCTTTTTATGCGAATTTACCGCAATATATACAGGGCGAGGATTTTGAAGTGTTACACGGCGATATCTTAAAAACGACTTGGATTATCAGGATGCAAATTCGTACAGGGGATTAGTAGAAAAGGGGACACATTTTAATGTAGCTTTTAAATTGTTACCGCGTTCCCTTTTTAAGGAGTAACTCTGGAATTTTAAACAGGATGATACACTTTTGTTTTTGAAATTCAAATCTAAGTAAGAAACTTCGCATGTTTACACAAACTTAGTAAATTTGCTCCACTTGTTACATAATTGATTAATTATCATTAGGTTAGAAATAAAAAATAATTACCATTTTATTTCTATTGGTTTAACGTCTATCATGCTTCAGAAGGCTTGCTTTAGTTGGCAAGCATATCGCATACGATTTGTCATATTTTCTTCTGTAGTTAGTGGGTATAGTCGACATAACTTTCTCTTTAGTAAAACCCCCACAGGAAAAAGTCGAGGAGGTCAAATCGGGTGATCGACGAGGCCAGTTTCGAGTCGGCTCGACTAAGCCACCTGTTCTCAACATCTCACTTAATTAACTGCCGGCCTATCATGCATAATAAGGTGGTACCCCATCCTGCTACATTCGAATTAGAAAAAAACATGTATTATCCCATTTGAAATTCCCAAGTTACCCCCATCCCTTAAAAATGCTAGTTGTTCCTAACACTTGCCTGTCCCGAATTGCATTCAAATAGTCAAAGTCGTTTTTAAGATACCGCCCTGTAACACTTTAAGATCCTCACACTGTATAAAGGCACCTCAACTTCGAGAGGTTATAAAAAGGACATATACACAGACACTATTTTTTATTAAACTTACAAACATGGGAATTTATTAATAGACCAAACAATATCTAATACGTTTTAAAACCATCGATTAAATGGTAACCGTTACTATTTCATCATAGTGATGGAACGATCCCCTGATCTATCTCAATAGTTCAAGTTATTGCAGATATATCCTTAGAAATTTTTAATGCATAATTCTGGAAGAGCAAAAATATGCATAAATAGAAATTGTTCCCATTTAATTGATGTTTACTTTAAACTGTATCTTTGCTATATTAGTGGTTCTTTCTAAAAGATTTAAAAGGTTAATTTAAAGTATTGTAATAAATGTGCATTCACATTTTACATATAATCTCTTGAAGTTTGCACATATCCCTTATGTTATCTATTCTATAATATTATGTTGTCTCATTATTCAGGAATGCAGTTATAGAAATTGATAGTGCATATCCCTGAATTTCTTGGAAATTTAATTTTATTAAAATAGATTAGGCGGGGACGCTGTAAACAGTCTAGATTTTTTACATGGTATTTGAAATGTTAATATAAAATCTAATTCAAAATCAAAAGAGTTAAATAAATAAATTTAGCAAACATAGAATAATGAGTTACCTACTTACCCAAATATTCCAAGAGGGAACCAAGACCTTCACATCTCGATTTATGATTTTGCCAGAATTTTTTATCAGCTAGGTTGTAGGAAACTTCAGTGGTATCTGAAAGCACATATAAGAGAAGCCAGATGCTTCTTTTTATTAATGATTAATAAGAACGTTCGGAGTCCAATTAAAGAGAAAGATAAAATTATTATTTCGTGACAGCAATCTTTACCATGACTGCAATTAGCTGCAAAACAACATAATGCTGCACTCTTGCAATGGACAGGAGTATAATTTTAAAGAAATATTGAAATTGATTTTCTAAATAGGTAGAGTAATTTGTTTGTGATTAATTTTTAGGTCCCTGCTTCGTAAGGTAATCAATAACCACTTATCTATTATTGGAGTGTGTTTTAAATCTTAGCAAAATTTCTAAAAATGCGAATAGCCATGGAGCAATAGTTTATTGCACTAAAGTCTAACTAAAGTTTCTCTGCCTGTCTATACCTACCGATAAATTATCAAACCAGCTGTTGAACTCGAAGATGTAATGCTATGTGTCCGAAGTGTAGAAAAATATTCTGAATAGTCTAATTGTTTTTAGTTACTTTTATATATAATACTTAATTTTAATCCTAATCTAAATTTGGTAAAGTTGTAAACTTACTTATAGATTTTGTTGCATTCTCGGATTGTATTAAACAGCTGTAACGTATTAGTAGAAAAATATAAATCTATAAAAAGGTATTTTAATGTGCTCGGCTGCATATTTATCCAGGCAAAACCAATAGAACTGAATGATGGCTCACACCTTTTGGCTTCACAACACAGCATTTCCCACTTTGCAAATTTACATATGGTAACGGAGTTAATAGAGTTTAGAATCGATATACTAAATATTCCTTAGTATCGATATAACTATACTTACGACTTCGAACAACTTATGAACGCCGAACAATTTTTTCTTCCGTCTTGAACCCCACAGAAATAGTAAAGTGGTGAGAAGTTAAAAATCTTGTAGTAGTTCATTTAATGATCAAACATTTTTCGTCGTCGTGAAAAACTTGGGTGCTAAATTCTGTTATAATTTTAGCTTTGCCGTATTCTGTTGCAAGTTGAAATTATGTATACTAACTGAACTATACACATTAAGAGGCAAGCTTAGTATTACTTTAAATAACTAGCTGAGATTTAGATAATAATATTGCTCATAAAAGAATATACCTGACAATTGCAATAACTATTCGAATAGAAGCACCTTAATTATATACAAGAATATTTAATAGTATGTTAAAATTTATGTTTTCAACGGTAATTTTGTTTTAACAGATATATTAGCACAGTGTAATATTAAAATAACCTTTATGTATTTTCGGGCTGTTGGAGGGCTACGGAACAACAGTTACATATGTGATTATCTAGTGCTCGTTATTATCAGCTTACAACGACGATGACGATCGGCGAACTTATCGTGGTGTGTACAATATTGAAGCTAGATAGACAACTTCTAAATGCCGCCAATCTTGTGCACTTGCTATATATTATTATGCTGTGATATTAGTAAAAAGATCTTCTATAAAAAGATAGTACTGTCTTAGGTTATATGCAAAATATATTTACTTGTTTCCAAGGCATTCCTAAAATAGAATACATATAGCCCAGTCAAACTAAACATTTAACTTGGAAAATGGAAGTACATGGGATTTTTTATCATATGAGCTTTTTCCGCCATTTTGAAAAGAAGGGTGAAGTGTTATTTTGAAATTATCTCTGTAACAGTAGGTCCGACAAAAAATTTGTATAAAGCATTTTTGTCGGTAATACATTGTCTACAACTTTTATTTGAAACTTTTTCGCGTAATATAAAAAATGAAAAAGTTCAAACTTTCATCAACTCTCAAGTTCACTTCTTTTCAAAATGGCGGAAAAAGCTCATATGAATTTGAGGTCAAAAAAGTTAAGTTTTTCTAGATCCCCCCTACATGCTGGAAGAAAAAAATCCCATGTACTTCCATTTTCTAAGTTAAGCCCGTTTTTCGTACAGTTTGACTGGACTAATAAAACGTAAGTACATTTTGTCCTTAAGTTAATCAATTTCCTTCTGATAAGCAAAAATATTTGATAAACGTTATGAATGAAAATTCACAATATTTTTATAAAATGCAACGATATTTGATCATGGCATAAGTATTCAAAGGGAAATGAAAATCCGTGAGGCTACCGATTTTATAAATCGTCGATGTGGAAATAACGGCTCTTCAGATGTATTTATCAGTTGCTTTTTCATCTTATTTTCAACTGGAGAAAGAACCAAATCATTTGGCTCTGTGTCGACTACATAAAATAAAACATGAAATTATACCGTTTTTCCCTTTGCCAAATCGTTATCTTCCCTGAATACGCGTGCCAAGAGTTTTAACTGCTACATTTCTAGAAGTGCTAATGAAATTTATCCCGCGTTTCGCACCTTTACATACAAATTGGTTTATTAGCCTCTTTGATAATACAGATCCTGTGAAATAATAAGAAACAGCAACGACTCATCAAGGTTTTACACAAATAGCATGTAAGACGTTGCGGGTCTAATGCGTTCCTTTAAAAGAACTCGAGTAGAAAAGGGAGATACTATTACAACGCTCATTTGGTGTTAGTAGTTCAATAAAACAAATGCTTAAGAGTAAAAAACTATTTATTTTTGCATTTCACACAATTGCGAGATACAAAATGGTACGTTTATTACAATTAAATATTATTATTATTATAGGAATTGGGAAGTGGAATTGTTACAACTAATTATACATCATTTATATTACTATTATAATTATTTTACATATATACGTATTTACTATACAGTAATAATAACAAAAATAACTAAAAATGTTAACAGTATAAGTAATCTATATTACCTAAATTATGAGGCGTAAAGCTTTTTATTTCCTACATGTTAATTTATGCATTTCCTTCTTGATAGTAACTTCCAGGTTGAGTGTTTTTATGGGTCATTACAAATTTATGAAGATCTGAATAAACTTTTAATTGATGCGAACAATTGTCTGTCAGACCAGTTACGATCTTTTAACTGAAATGTATTGGGTGTTTAGTTTTGACACAAAAAGGGTATCGTAGAAAAATATAGTAGTAGTTAAAAGCAGATATATCCGCTTTTATCCACACGCAAGATTAACAGAAAGGTAGGATGGTCAATGTGTTAAATAAGAAACGCTACCCCCTAGGAAATTAACTACCTGTCTTAAAATATTGCATGCATTTTTACGTCCCTAATGGATAGCTTTGTTCTAATTTGACTTTTTCTTCTTTTTCTTATAAAACATGTACGAACAGATAATTCATTGGAGATTTGTATCTTGACGAATATACTATACGCGTATAAGTAGGAATTACACTCGTTATTTCTTTTACTGGAGAGCCAATAAAGTTTTTCTAACTTTTAGCTTTTCATTTTTTAAAACGACAAAACGCACTGTAAGTCAAACTTCGTGAGATTATTAAATCTTTAATTAATTTTTAAATCAGAAGTTGTATAAATGGGAAAACTTTTCGTATTTGTTTTCTTAATGTTAGAGACCTTATGACGTTATGTCGAGAGAAGAATGCTGTTTCAAAAGGCACCCACTTTGAACATTATTAATATTTCTCTAGTTATTACTGAATTAATTATTAGTTTTAACTGATAGTATGACAAGTAGGAGTATATAAATCGACAATATAGATAATCAATGTTTCAAAAAGTCAAATTATTTCGACCAACAAAAATTAACTATGCCTAATCCCACTATTCTTCCAATTCTATTCTAGAATACGGATAATTCCAGTATATAAAATGTTTAAGTTAAAAATTATAAAAAAATCGCAGATCCTCTGTTCTTCTTTTTTGAACATATGCTCATAATTTATAAATAATCTTTAATAACAAAAAAACAATATTTGAAGGCAATTGCGGTTTTTGTACCTACCGGCTACCTATATTCTATTTTTGTTTTAATTCGGTTCTATTATACGATGACATTAGATTCTTCAGAAGTTACCCTGTATATTTCTATTTTTTGTTGAGTTTACTAAGTATGTAATTCTATACATAATATGTGTAGCATTCTCTACACCCAAGTTCAGCCGTTTTCGAAATATTTTAATATTTTTAGCTTCAAAGGTAACATTAAATCGGAACTTTTAATAAATAACAAAGTAGGCAGGCGTAGGCTCAACTAAATAACTCTTGTAGTCTTATTATGAAGTTATCCTGCACAAGCTTCATAGGATCTGGGGCCTGGTTCGCCAAGTAATGAGTAGTAGCAATTATTATTATATTATTAAGTTGAGGTAGACCTTACAATTTTAAAGTTCCATTATTATTAAAAACTCGCTTGTTCTAAAACAGCCTTGGTAGTGTAACGTCTAGCATGCTGGACTTTCACCCAAGCGGCCCGAGATCGACTCCCGATGCCGGAAGATCTGGTTAAGGTTTTCTGCAGTTTTCCTTAGCTGTGACACAAATGTGGGATTTGCGCTGTTCCATCTATAAATCGGCTGCAGCCGCACATAGGGCCTACGTAATAATCATAATCGCCCCCTTCCTCCCGCACAAGCTTATAGCTTCTGGGGCCTGGTTTCCAGGTTATGGGTTGTAGCAATTATTATTATTATTATTATAACCTACTGACAAATGTATAGAAATATTGGTCTTGTCTTTGACTTGCGCGCTAGGTCACTTCGCGAAATGTGGCAACGCGGCCGACTTGTTTAAATCGCATGCGTTTCGAGGTTAGCTCAGCTCAAATGATAGCAAAATGCCAAAATGAGTAAGCCTGAAAAGGATTCAGAGAAACCTCAAACGCGCAAAGGTGGACGTTTTGTAAGTTCTATGAAATTAGAGAATATTAATGAATAGACTTTTAAACAAGTTGAACATTATTCAACGTCAATCAAGTGATTAAACTTTCATTTACAACAATAATAAGTTATTTATAGTTTGGTTTCAAATAAATGTAAAAAAATCAGCATGAAGCCAGAATTCAAACCACACATGGAACAACCGACAGCGTTGTAGCCAAATTGTGGTTAGCTTCTCGTGCGCATACGCACTCACTCGTAGTGTATTTTGCTCATCCGGAAGTTGGATTTTATAAGTAATACAATAGACGGTAACAGATGTTGCTTTTTACGGGAATTTAAACAAAAAATATTCAATTATTATTCCATGACGATGTGTTTGTGCCTCAGACATTGTTGGCCATTAGAATTCAATATTCCATTGCAAAAATGTCACATTTCTTTAATTACTTTATCACGTTCTAGATGGTAGAATTCTATTTCTCGCGGTCAATCAACTCCTCGTACTTTTATTAACAACATATCCAATTTTCATCAACTTGTACGATTGTAAAGTTAACTCATTTTATACCTTAACAATGTTAAAATATCTTGAAAACGGCTGAACCTTGTAGGTATGGAGAATGCTACATAAATTATATGTAGGATTACCGAAGGAACTCAAAAAATAGAAGTAGAAGAAAAAAGTTTCTGAAAAAAAACATGTTGCCAACACTGTCGACATCAGTTTCGAATCCAGTATATTATTTGCGTCAAGTGTTTAAAAACTTTCCTCGATCGTGTAAGCCGACCCAGAGATACTTAAAGGATTTTGTTCCGCATTGTATATGTTTCTGTATGTAAGTTATTAAAATCTTGGAAATAAGGGTTAATTGAACAATTTTTGAACAACTGAGCATAATCCATCTTTTTAGGCAAAAACTCGAAAAAGTTTGTTTATAGGAGTACAATCAATATGGATCCCATAATTCTTCGCCATAATTCGGTATTGAGTAAATTCAAGTAAGATCATGAGAAGCTTGTAAAGTGTACCATCCAAAAAAAGAAAGGATTTCTAATGTCAGATAGCAATTCATAGCTGTGTTTGACGAGGTGACGAATTGATAACAATATAAGGTATGGTATTTGAAGTAAGCTAGTTACAAAACATCTAAGAAAACAACCAGTTCAAATAGCTTCTCATCTTTCCTAAATTATGAAGAAGGGAACGATAAAAAATAACACTACAGCATTAAAAATTTGAAATTAGTAAATAAGGTAAGTAAATCCTTTATTGATAAATCTTTTAGGGCCAAGTAAAGAAAGCCAAGGAATACTACAAAGAGAACAGGGCCGCTATCTTGCGATATGTTATTTTCATAAGTTTTGGTCCTGAACACAAATCTGCAAATAATTTTAGGCGCCAATGCATACTAAGGTCACAATAGGTCAAAAGGCGAGAAATTTGATTAGTTTTGATCGTATCGTTTGATAGGTGATTCTGCACAGTGTTTTTGCCCTGAACACGAATGTTGTAAGCATTTTCATCTGAAATCTATTTGCGACTTTAATGCGTAATTTTGATATTCTGACAGACAACTCGGCAGTTCGTATTCAGCATAAAATTCTAAAGAAAATATGTATCCATTCAGGACATATTATGCAATTTAACAAAAGTCAATTTTAGTCTTTTTTACTACGATTGTGACCTTCATATGTGTCGGTGCAGAAAACTGTTTGCATATCAGGGCGAAAAACTTAAGATGACGCATCGCACGCTAGCAATCTCGTCGTAACGTATCGGCCGAAATTGATCTCTAAGCTTTGAGCTTGGTGAAGGACATGTAAAATCTGTAATTCGTTGAGGTTACAATCTTTTGGGTCTGTAGACAATGCCAAAAGGCATTGTCTATGGATATATGGATTATTCCATATACTAAAGAAGAATGTATGTAAGTTGTATGTGATGTGTTATAAGAATATATTGTAAATAATATATTCTTATTATCTTGATTAATTAATAAGAATGGAATGAAACCAGAAGAAAAAGAAATAAGTTAGGTGGAAAAAGAAGTGAAGATATGCATGTAAATAAGTGATAAAGGGTTTTTAAGATTAGGTTGCCGAAAAATTTAGTCAAACTTCTATATTGATAGATTATACTCCAAAAGGAATAAGCACAAAGCGAATAACAAGAGTATAAGTGTATGCAAATAGAAAATAGTAATTTATGCTGGACAATTTCTTTATCCTACCGTTTATTTTGGGCACATAACATCCGTTTTCGTGTGGCATTATCAAAATGTGAAATTATCTTACCTCAACAACAGGTGTGTGAGATGTGTACTCGCCTTATTGTAGGCATAAATAAATAAAAAGTATTTAATTATACAACTTTCGCAATTCATTCTTATTATATTAAAATTCATTTTTATCGTTATTTCGGAAATCCAACAGATATGTTTTTTCGGCATACACTATTCCACAATTTCGTTATATAGAATTTATACAGTTATGAAATTAAATATATTTTATTAAAAACATTTCAGCTAAAAAGTTAAAATATCTCTGATTTAATTACTCTGTCTACATTTCCAAATTCTAACCAAATTTTACTAATGAATGGAATGTTTTGTGAACTACATAAAATAATTGCAATCAGATACGTTGGTATGTTTTCCGAATATGTTGATTAATTTTAAAATAATGAAAATAACATAAATTAGTTGTACCAAAATTTCAAGTCAGTGAAAAATCTGCTTACGTAGATTTTCAATAATAAGTTCTGTTACTTGAACAAATTTTAAACTATAAATACGAACATTCAACTTTTTCAAAAAATATGTGCTTAGGATAAATTGAATTCCTAACTATATTTCATTATATTGCCCTCTAGTGAGTTGTAGAGCTATAAAGAAATCAATGAGCTATACTGTGATACAACCTACGAGCAAATAGAAACAGGAGAGAACATTGCATTATATTCCACGCGACGGAACTGCTAGAAAAAGTGGTTTATAAGAGTGAGTGAGAGAGGGTACGAGTGAGTGAGAGAGGGTACCGGCACCCGATGAATATCGATCGATTGTATACGTCAACAACCCCGACCTGACACGGACAATATCGAACGTCGTACGTCAACAACCCCGACCTGCTCAACGTGGTTTATATAATGGCCGACTTCCGTCGCGTCGGTTCCTTACCCCCGACCATTGAAATGTTCTCTCCTGTTTCTATTTGCTCGTAGGATACAACCTGGTGGTTTTACACCTTTTGTACAGTTGTAGTAAATATGATTTTCATATAAAAGAACATCTAAAGGAAGGAAATCCACTTAACGAGACTACTTTCAACGGAACGTTTAAGCTCTGCTAAACTCACTGAGATAAAACTTCATTAGTTTTGTAAAAAAACACAAAAATTAAATTGCAATAAGAAAAGAAAACAAAAAAAATAAGAATAGGTAATTTACTTTAAAGTCAAAAACATCATCTGATATTTACACTCCCACACACATAACATTATCAAAACGGCTGAATTGAAATTCATTCAAGGGTAAACCGTTCAATAGGGGTGAAACCCTATGGGGCAGGAAATGAGGCAAAGTCGCCAAACATCTTCTCCACAAGAGGATACTTATCGATCAGAATAAACAATTTTCGAACATAGTTTACGTTTTTGAATTTTAATATTTAATTTTATTTATAAAAGATGGGAATGCCTCTTTTCTTTACAAAAGCAATTTAATATAATCTAGTGGGTGGATGATGACTTTTATAATTTATTTAGTGAACAATGAAAAAGCTGTTTCCTTATATTTATTTATTTTTGGGCTAGGAATCAGGATGGCGGAGCATCCTTCGTGCCATTTATAGATTCATATTGTAAATATTTGACTTACGAACTTCTACTTAGCGTTTTGTCGTTTTAACTCGATTTAATTGTTGAAATAATGTAATACCTACTAGGTACGTAGCGTGAAGTGTTGTGAAGCACTAGTTAAAGACACATAAAAAGTCGACCGATAGACTTTTCTGAGTATTTAAGATTTTTTAGTAACATAGATTTAACATCTACTAACGTTTGCAGACTTTTATCTTCTATATAATTTATAGCTCCATAATAGGATTTCTAAGTACCTAAGGGTTGTTATTCTAAGGCCATAAAATTTGATTTTTGACGTATTCTTGTAAGGCTGGTGTTAATGATTCTAACGATTTTACGTAATGTGACGTAAATATCCATCAACCAAATAGCAAGTTGTCAAGATCGCAATTGTAATTCGCCGAGATGTATTCAAGCACATAGTTGAAAATAATTCACACCTTCCCCATGAACAAAAACCAGATATCGTCCGAAATCTTGTTTTATAATATAAACAAAATTTTTAATCAGATAAACTTCAGATATCAGTGCCACGAAAATCATGAAGTATCTCAGTCGCAGTTTAAAATGTCATAACAATGTAATCCTATCATCTGAAAATATTTTGGTTCCAAGATATTGAATCCAAAATACCAGAAGTGTGTGATTAAGTAGTGACAACACTATGGATCATCCATGAGATCGAATAAAATTTATTAGAGTTGTTGAATAAGTCAACATCAAAGAGTGGTGAGTTGAGTGCCAGCTTACTAAGGGTCATGAAGGTGGAGAAAAGTTAAAAGTTCATGAGATTTTCCGTTACTTACCATCGATCACAGTAAGTCAAATTAGAGTTTAAGGCAAAAAATTACGTATATCTTTGTCATTACAGTCCCGAAACGTAATAAAAATTTGCTGTTCTACGAACTGCAGGAAATGCTTAAAAAAGTGCTATAACTTATCTAACAAACCAGAGGCAAAATTAAGCACTGAGGAAATAAGATAGGCTTTTTTTAATTGTTGCAATATTGCGTTAAGGTAGTCTTTATTGCCTACACACCACCGCCCTACATCTGCTTTTGATATAAATGTCGCTCATGCGGGTCTACAGTTGCCTACAGTAAGTACGACTTCAAAACCAGCTAGATCATATGGCAGTATAACGGAATTATGAGTAGAGTTATTATTACAGTTGGGTCTGTGTTGGATACTTTGTCGCTATCACTTCGAAGTGGAAGTGATAGCATTTGTAGGTAAAATTTACTAGTAATTTAATCTTGAGCCTTGACAAACAGCTTGTAGATATCATGTTGTTATAATTGGAAATCGTTCTTTCAGGTAGTACTTTTGCAACTTGCGGATAGTTTTAACAGCATGGCATTTCAGTCTTAGACATTTCATGACTTTGATGAATTCAAAGTTTATGCCCACGAATCTTGTTTAGCGGCCGATATTTACAGCATAATTTAAAAAATATTTAAAAAATAAAATGTTTAATTTTTATTAATCTTTTGAATTGGAAGCAAAAGTGCACTTCAATCGACTACCCGCTGAATGACAGTTCGACGTCCAGACAAATCCATTTACAGAATACCATCAATGTTATACAGTGTGTGCCGGCAAGTTGGATCCATATGGGAAATTTTTTTAATATTGTGATTGGAAAAAACTTTGCAAATCATTTGGCTCATCACCTCTGCTTCAAAAAATACTTGAAATACATGTCAAAGTTGACAAGTGACATCTTTCAAGTTTATCTTTCAAATTCGCTCTTAAAGAAAATAGGAAAAAGATGACTTTATTTGTTGAAGTAAATTGCGAATGCGTATCAAAATTTTTTTATGTCGGGATATCTCGTTAAAACTCGGTATGTACACATAAAATGTCATTAGAAACATTTTGCTGAATAAAGTTTTATGAAAGATTTTTTTAAGTAACGAACTTGACAGATACCTAATGTCACTTGTCAACTTTTACATGGCGTACTTCGAGTATTTTTGGAAGCAGAGGTGATTGCAAAGTCATTTACCAAACAGAATATTAAACAAAATTCCATATGGATCCAAATTTATGGCACACACTATATATAATAGTATGTATGCTATTATCGGCTGTTACCGTCTAATAGTTATTGTACAAAGATAATCGCTGGAATGAATAAACGCATACCTAAAATCAGCAATGAATAAAGGTGAAACACATGAAACGATTTCTTTTATTTAAGTACTCATAAAAATCCATTTGAATGGATGGCTATGAATCAATATCGGGCTTGTAATTTCTGTCGAGTGCTTCACAACCCTAGAACGCACACATTCAAATCGAAACTAAAAGAAATATATATAACGTTCAGTCTACCGCTCATAATTACGCTAACGCTTTGTCGTACGTACGATACATATATATCCTATTATCAAGCACAACATAAACAATATCGGGAATGTTATTACTTAGAGAAATGAAAATGATATTCCAATCTAGGTTAATAATACTATTTCTAATTTAAATTTACATCTACATTTATTTCATACAGGAATATGCGTCAGTCACAGAAGGCTAATCTATATTTTAGTCTATTTAAAATGTTAAGAAAATTCAAGCGTACTATTTTGTGGCATGTACGTATTAAAGTAAGATCGCTTGTTATTTTTGTGCATTTCAAATAGACTAAAACAAACTATTATACTGTTCTGTCGCAAAAGGAAGCATATAAAAATAGTTCAAGAACAAAGTTCTTCATTTTGTACACGATTTGCTTTTATCTGCCTACGTCTGTTAGAAGAATCTATGTACACAACACAGCACAGGATAAGATTTATTGCAAAAGGAGAGGCAATGTGATCAAAACAGTAGTAAGTATTAGTTTACTCCTCACACGTTTAGCGGCGCTGTAGTATTCTTCTTCTAACAACAATGAATCTGGCTGATCCTCTACGTCTGAAACAAAAACTTTTTTTAACCCACATTGTTTCTCTGCTAGTGTCGGTGTTCAAACATGGGAGGGTTTGATTTGAGAAGAGTTTTTAGTTGCTAAGGCGTTTTTCTTATCAGAAGAGTTGAATTTATAGTTTTTCCTGGTGCAGTAAATTTACTGCTTTCACGTACTTCAGTTGTTTTCGTAAGAAACAGAAATACAATTATGTGAAAGAAAAATGATATAGTATTTTTTCAAGTATTATCCTTAAAGTTTCAGAATAGTCCGCACAACTGAAATGTGTTATTTCGTTGTGATGCTTTCAACAATAAACCGTATACCGTGCAAAAAAGAATTGTACGTCAGCAACGAGTGGTAAAACGTAACATTGCTGTTTGTTTTGTTTGTTATGAAGGTAATAAAAAAAAGACAAAACTAAATACAAGTTTGCTTTAAATACTAACTGTAATTTTAATAAGGCTCAAAATTTAACAAATTTCTTTTTAGCAAAATGCTATAATAAATTTCCTTCGGGATTTTTTTCAGAAATATTTTTATTAAATATTTTAGCATGCTTAATTAACTATTATATAAACCGTTTGAGATAATCTAGGCATATACGTACGTTATGATGAGGGACCTACTACATACATATTTTGGAAGTTTGAAACTTCAAACTTTAGTACAATTATACTAAATAAATCTATCTATGAATTTGGCTTAGCTTATTGTCCATTTTATAAAATAAATGCATGAACTGGGAACAGATCGTGTAGCTTTAAATTTATTCATTAGCCGGATATTTATTTTACACAGTTCATGAACTAGAAAATGCAGTTTTCCACTTTCCACATAAAATCTGCGTAGTTAATATAATCTCTTTCAAAAATTCGTAATTTGCTTACTTGCTGTATCATGTGCACTGTATTGTAAACATTCTTGATATGTAGAAAACGTTTAGTTTTAGAGAACTTTTTCTACTCCAGCATTTGAAAGTAGGCTTTTTCAGTTGTTATTAGAGAATTTAAAGTTGACGTATTCTGATGAATAAGCAGAATTGTCACTTTTCCGCTTGTCTAAAATGGTAAGGCATGGAAGAAAATAAATTACATACATATGTGAAAACCTAAATTAATGGAAATATTACAATTTACAAATGCAGGAACCTAAATGAACTTCAAAGTTACAACTTTCAAAAACATTCGAACATCTACATGCATTGTAGACATATATGCCATTATAGTGGCTCATATGATATATAAGCCACAGAGTGGCATGTTTAACGGTCTACACTCAATTATTCGGACAAGCTTCTGGTTATATCAATGGAAATAAAAGAACTTTGTATATTGCAACCTCTAGTTTACGAAATCAGTATCAGAACCCATTTTAGAACATGTGCTGGTACCGTACATGACGTCATCGTGACTTTTTTCATCATTCAGTTATAGGTATGAAAATCTATATCAAACATGATTCTTAATAGAAAAGTATTGAGGTACTACAGATATAAAATGCATGATAACGGAGCTAGATCCAATTAATTGGTTCTGCCCCATTTAACAGTCTACGTTCAACATCATTTGAACAATCTTCGGATCTGTGCAGTGGAAGTAAAAGAACTTCGTATATTTCGAACTCTAGTTTACGAAATCAGTATTAGAACCCATTTCACAACATTTGCTGGTACCGCACATGACGTCATCGTGATTTTTTAATTTGGAACCATTAGGTTTTAAGTATAAAAATTGTAAAGTATTTAGGTACTACAGATCTAAAATGCATGATAACAGAACTCGAAGCAATTCACGGACTCTGTAACATTTAACAGTCTACAATCAATAATTTGAACAATCTTCGGATCTTAGCAGTGGAACTAAAAGAGCGTTGTATATTTCATCCTCTAGTTTACGAAATCAGTATTTCGAAACTAGAACCCATTTTAGAACATGCTGGTACCGCACATGAAGTCATCGTGGTTTTTTTAATAGAGCCATTAGGTTTTATGTACGAAAATTGATAGCAACCATGATTCTAAATAAAGAAAATTAGGCACTACAGATCTAAAATGCATGGTAACGGAGCTAGTACCAACTAACGGGTTCTGTACCACTTAAGAGTCCACACTCTATCATTTGAACAATCTTCGAATCTTTGCACTGGAACTAAAACAACTTTCTATATTTCGACCTTTAGTTTACGAAATTAGTATTTGAACCTATTATAGAATAGGCACAGATACCGCACATGACGTCACCGTGACCTTTTTAAATAGAACCATTAGTTTTTAAGTATGAAAATAGATAGCAACCATGATTCTGAATATAAAGGTATTAAGTAGCTGCAGGTCTAAAATGCATGATAACGATGCTAGAATTAATTAACGAGTTGAGGACGTTTATTTCATTCCAGGGGTCATTGAGGGGTAAAGAGAATAGGCGATTGGGGAGGTGTTTTGGATGGTGATTTTAAAGTCCTTGTGTGATAAGGAGTCTAATATTAAACCGCATGTTAGGACTTTGCGACTTTTTTCAAACAGTCTTGGAACACATTAAATCGTGCGAACTATAATAAATAAGGTAGCTTGGTGGTACGGATAGTGGGGATAAGGGATGGTAGTTTTGGTTGGTGGTTTTGCACTTTTTAGCGTACTTTGTACCACCTGCTATGTGAGTAACTAAATTGGGTACCTCCGCTACTTTAAGAATTAATATGAAAATAAAATCGAAGAGTATGGAGCTAAAAACGTTAAAAAACTATTTTATCTAATGCAAGTAACTGTAAGTAAATCGGAAAATAATACCTAAGCTACGTAGAATGGATACGTGGTCTAGCGAATAACTTTTCTGATAAATAATTGTTTTGACAAATATCCTTCAAAAGTAGATGGTTAGGATGGTTGTGTGCAAGTATGCAGAGATGCATCAATACTGATGTGGTACACTACAAACGTTTGTATATCTACTGGAAATAATTTTAATTAAAATAATATTTAGATTTTTACTGAAGGTGTGTTGTGGTGTCTTAACTATCTAATAAACTAATTTACTAGTTGTGTTTAAGTTTAAAGAGAAGGTTAGCCTTACACCATATATGTTAGTATTTTGATACTCATTAACTAAATTCCTGTAGAATAGAAAAAATCGTGATCTATAACTTTCAGAGAATGCAAACATTGGCTGCAGGCTCTTTGAGTCAGTATAATTGACCTGCACCTTTTTCTGGAATCAGCCAATTGCCTAGAAGGATGTGAAAAGCAAAATCCCTATAGCATGCTAGACTGAAATAATAATAAAAGAAAACCAAAATTCGTTAGGATAAGCAAAAAGTTATTAAAGATGGTGAAGAATCTGCTCACAATAGGACGAATAAATTTGGGAAGAAGAGTTTCATCTAAATATTCAGCTGGACGAAAAGTAGTTCTATTATTAAACAACCATAGTTTAGTATACCCAGAAGGATATTGGATTATTTGATCAATAAGGAAGTAATAAATGTACAACATTAAAACAGTACATTTAAAGCAAAAATTAATTTGATCTTGTTGCTAAGGCATCGCGGTATGTTGTGTTTCACATATGTGTAATAAGAATCTCGTATCATAAATATAAAAAGTTGTACAGTTCAGACGAGATAATGCAATCTATTTGAACGATCCAGTTGTTCGGGTGAGTTAGTACTGCTTCTGCCGAGGAATTGGCATAGGTATACTGTGACGGTCGTCGCGCTCTGTATCTTGTTCCATTCGAACGTATGTTGACATATACGCGAGAATCAAAATCCATTATAACCTTCACCGTCTCTTAAAGAGAAGACATACTTAACTTTACCTTTCCTCCTTGCCTTCGTGAATTCAACACTTATTGGTAAAGAGACCGAAGACCGAATATCGTTTGTACTTTAAACCTTGTTGAAGTAGAGCTCAAGACAAGCAGCCGAGGACGCAAGCAGAAATTACTTCCGAAACGTTAACTAACAATAAGGAAATTGAACCTTGTAGCGCGAAGCTGTGTTCGGGAGAGTTGGGATGAACACATCAGCAGTATACGTTTTGCAATCAACTCCACTGTGAATCAATCAACGGGACATACACCCGCATACTTGACGTACGGAAGCGAACTTCGTGCCCCACATGACATTTTGTATGACTTCAAGATGATTGTCGACGCAGAGAACTTTGTGCCCAGAATTACCCCATATCTGAAGGGCCTAGCCAGAGTGCTCGAAGAGGCTCAAGATACTCTGATGAAAGAGCAAGACCGAAGAAAAGTGCAAGCTGACTCACACAGGCGTCCCAATGAAGATTGGAAGATTGGAGACCAAGTATGGGTGACCACAAACGCTCTTAGCAATGCAACAAAAGGGCTTACATCAAAGTTCACACCTAAAAGAGATGGACCGTACCAGATTGTCAAAAGTGTTACTCCCACTACATTTGAACTGGCCGCATGTGATGAAGAATCGAAGATAGTTGGAAAGTATCATGCTTCAGACCTAACCAGATTTATTCCTCGAGAAGATGATCTGCAGGTTCCGTCTCCAGTGATGCCAAAGCGCAAGAGAGGCAATCCTCCACCAAAGGAAAAGGGTGAAGCAGGTGCTGTTCGACTCCGGAGACCGTAGCGTCTTCAAGAGGGGGAGTGTGTAGCGCGAAGCTGTGTTCGGGAGAGTTCGAATCAATCCGTCAAGAAGGGGGTGTTCGGTGCGAACAGAGTGACGCGGTAGACAGTCTGAATTGGTAGTTGGAAGTGGAAGGTTCTCTCGCGCGGAAGAAGGATTAAATTCTGTGTTGTTTGCTTTTTACAGTGTCTGTATTGTTAAACTGAAAATTAGGCTAAGGCTTGTTTTGTTTAATGAAGTTTAATGCATGTCTTTGAAAACAAATAAAGAATACATTCGTACGACTACACACGTTGTTACAACCTCGATTACAGAACAGATTAAGATAAGGATACATAATCCTTAATCCTGATTATACTACAACATGAATCTAATCTGTAAATACTAACCAAGTTACCAATATAGTTTTATCCTTCCGATGGTATATTTTCCTAGTTTAATATTGAAGAAGAGTTTGGGAAATATGCACTTTACCATAAATCCTTCATAGGAAGGAAGGGATTGAGACTCATCGATAGATACGTACGAGCTGAGAATTTCGGGAAAGTTGAGGAATGTGTTCTTAATATACACCAACAAACATAATTATACAGATCCTGAAACGTTCAGTGCGTCATTTCTGCTGTTCACTTTGCTTGCCTCTATATACGTACTATATTAGGGCGTGTCATTTAGATTCGAAAAAATAAAATTTCACAAATTTTTTAAATAGGGTGTCTAGAAATATGTTTTTTTATGTAAGAAATTCAAATCTGGTATTATTTTTTTGATAGAACAACATTTAGCTTGGTAAATCGGTACTTGAAATAAAGGCATATATTCGTTGCTCTCGTAATACAGGGTTTAATGCTATGAAACATTTATTTTTCTGTAGTATAATACATACAGTTGCCATGAAACATATATTTTTGACAAAGAACAGCAAAATATAATAACACCATATTAAATATTAAGTGATAAGTTTCATTAAATCTTGTTTTGATTCATTTTTGGACATCAAACGTCGACTTGCTTCTTGACCTCGTATATATCCCTCACGTTTCTCAGCTGTATATACTTTTCCTGCTGCCTCTGTGACTTGCTTGACAATTCTTTCTACAGACTGACCATGACAGGGCCATTTTGGAACTTCCATTGGTTCAGTAATGAACTTCTTGACTTCTGGTATCATCAGTTTGCACGTCAAAGGCGGTTCATATACATTTTCAGACCAGTCTATGAGTTCTAACAAGGAAGCAGCATCTGGATTAATAGAAGGAGTTTTTCTGGGACGTACAGAATGATCTCCCAGAGCATCACCATTTTCACTTCTTAAATCAACAATCTTCTGCACACCAACTTTCCTCTCATTACTGTCACTGGAACACAAGAGTGTCTGGATGATCATTTCGCTGAATGCATACCAAGCTGAACGCTGGATGGTTGGCAAAATAGCATCCACTACAGCTTTCTTTTGGAGTTTGAGGAGCTGAAGCTGGAACAACACATGACGTGGACCTTCCACCCAAGAATGTTTTACTTTTATCTGGAACCAGCAGGGAAAGTACATGCCAACAATGTACTCTACTATCAGTTGTAAATTCTTCACGGTTTTGCCCTTAAAACCATGTTTTGAAACCCATATACGGCAAATCCTGTTAGCTGTTGTTAACCATCTTGAGTGACTAACTGGATCAATTTCAAGAAGGGTAAGATCTCTGGGAAGTTCTCCTGTCCGTATGGCCTGCGTAATTCTGTAACCATATGCTTGATCTGTTGATAAATCATTGATGACACTGTCACTAAGAGGAATCAAAGGCTCTCCAATTGAGACTTTAGTGAATGAAGGATCAATTTCCAATTCTGTGGCATTATCTGGCATCTTGCCAATTTCACCAGTCCATCTGTTGTTTGATAAGGTCTTCCCATCTAGTGTCGTGATCAAGTGTCGCAGGGGTAACTCATTTGTATGAAGAGCACAGATTAACCAGTTCAGCTTGCGGCCAAGCTTAACTTCGACGAATTGCATGATACCACCATTCCAACCAGTGTTTACATTGGTGGAATCACCCCCAATGGCTTGTAGAGTTTTATCAATGCCCTTCTTCTTCATGAAATCCACTAGATTATCAGCAATAACTTCAGCAGATTTTCTTGTGGTGGAATCTTTCTCTGGAGTGAAGTGGTGCAGATACCTTCCACCAGGTTCACTGCATACAGAATAACGTTCTTCTTTGATGATGCTAGGAAAACACCGATCTGAAATGTCAGCTGTCAGCATAACTTTAGTTGTGTCTTGACGGCCATCAAACAAGATGCAGTCAATTTCGTTCTTCTTACAAAGTTCATCAAATTCTTGATCAGTCGCTTCATAAGTTTTTCTTGCGCCCTCTTTACTTTACTGTGATCCACTACAAATGTCTTGTCTTGTGCAGTGACTAAGCCAGCATCTATAAAAGCAGCAGTGGTAATTGCAGCTGTGGCACGCAGGCCAACACCATACCTGATGCTCTGCATAGCAACATTGCGTATTTCCATTGTGTTGTGTTGTTTCTTTTCATTTAAGCCAGATGTACTTGGCAATTCTGACATTCCATAACTTTCATCGTTTGCATCTTCAGGATCAGTCATTTCTTCTTCATCATCAGTGAAGATAATTGCTTCATTTGATGACACTGAAACAAATGAAACATCTAGCTTACTCCTCTCTTTATGTTCAGAAAGTCTTTTCCTCTCATCTACTTGTCGTTTCTGTTTTTTGAGTTGTCTCTTATGTTCAGGTAAATCTGGTAGACCAATTTGGTGTGGTCGTGGTCCAATAGAACCAGTCTTCTCTCTCTGACCCTTAATGAAAGAAAGTTCATTCACAGGGATCTTCATATCTTTAAGACATGTACATTGAGTATGAGCTTCCTTTTTGCAGTCGACAGAACAACCTGCTTCGCAACAAAGCACAATTTTGCACTGACAGTTAAGGATGTCTAAAAGCTTGTCAAGTTTTAAGGTGAAAGCCTCTTTGGCTTTCAGTTTTTCCCTACCAAGCGATATATTCTTAGCCTGTTTCCAGCTGTCTTGAATCTTCTTTAATACTGTAATTTTTGAATTTATAACTGGGACCACAAAAGCACTATTAGCACGTTCCCACTTCTCAATCACTTTGGGATAAATGTCCTTTGCAAGACTGCTTGATGGATAATTTCTAACATCCTCGACACTTTGTTCTCGTAGCAATAATCCATATCTAAGAACATCTCGCAGAGTTGGTAGTTCAGAAGGCAAGAGGTCTCGACCACTTCCAATGAAATTGCTCATATGAGTGGATGTTCCTTGCCTAGTTTTTCTTTTGGAAGCCATTTTAACACTCACAACACAGATTTGAATGCAGTAACACTAATGAATTTTTACCTGAAAGTCAGAAAAATCAATTTTTAGATAAGTTTACATACATATTACCGTAAAAAGCATAAAATATGAAAAATAACATATAGGTTAATCGGAAGTTATAGGTTAATTGCGTAAAATAACATATAGGTTAATTGCGTAAAAACACCGTTGTTTATACATGCTCATTTACCAAGCAAAACCAAATTATAGAAATTTACCAAAAATATTTTTGAAAATCTCCATTTAGGTTGCAACTTTTTAGCACCCCTAATTTTTGAATTTTGCTAGTCAGAAAATTTGACACGCCCTAGTACTATATAGTCCAGTCAAACTAAACATTTGAAATAGAAGTACATAAGATTTTTTTCTTCCAGCATGCAGGGGCGGTCTAGAAAAGCTTAACTTGAAGTTTTCGACCTCAAATTCATATGAGCTTTTTCCGCCATTTTGAAAAGAAAGGTTGAAGTGTTATTTTGAAATTATCACTGTAACAGTAGGTCCAACAAAAAATTTGTAGAAAGCATTTTTGTCGACAATACGATTGTTTACAACTTTTATTTCAAACTTTTTCGTGTAATATAAAAAACGAAAAAGTTGCGAGGGAAAAACATTGGAAAAAGAAGGGATGAAGTGTTATTTTGAAATTATCTCTGTAACCGTAGGTCCGACAAAAAATTTGTAGAAAGCATTTTTGTCGACAATACGATTGTTTACAACTTTTATTTCAAACTTTTTCGTGTAATATAAAAAACGAAAAAGTTGTGAGGGAAAAACATTGGAAAAAGAAGGGATGAAGTGTTATTTTGAAATTATCTCTGTAACCGTAGGTCCGACAAAAAATTTGTAGAAAGCATTTTTGTCGACAATACGATTGTTTACAACTTTTATTTCAAACTTTTTCGTGTAATATAAAAAACGAAAAAGTTGTGAGGGAAAAACATTGGAAAAAGAAGGGATGAAGTGTTATTTTGAAATTATCTCTGTAACCGTAGGTCCGACAAAAAATTTGTATAAAGCATTTTTGTCGGCAATACGATTGTCTACAACTTTTACTTGAAATTTTTTCGCGTAATATAAAAAATGAAAAAGTTGTGAGGGAAAACAAAAATAAAAATTGTCGTGGCTGATTTACCTTTCGCCGGTTTCCCGAAAAACACATTACATTTATTGTCTTTGAAAAGATTTTTTTCTTTCAGCATGCAGGGGTCTAGAAAAGCTTAACTTGAAGTTTCCGACCTCAAACTTTTTCGTTTTTTATATTACACGAAAAAGTTTGAAATAAAAGTTGTAAACAATCGTATTGTCGACAAAACTGCTTTTTTAAATTTTTTGTCGGACCTACTGTTAGGGAGATAATTTCAAAATAACACTTCATCCCTTCTTTTCAAAATGGCGGAAAAAGCTCATATGAATTTGAGGTAGAAAACTTCAAGTTAAGCTTTTCTAGACCCCCCCTGTATGCTGGAAGAAAAAAACCTTATGTACTTCCATTTTCCAAGTTAAGTCCATTTTTCGTACAGTTTGACTGGACTAATATACGTACTACCGGATTTAGACATGGTATACTGAGGCAGAGGTAACTAAAAAAGTAAAGAGAAATGTGACAATAAACTCACATATTATGTCATCAATATGACCAATTCATTAACTAACATGTACACAAGTGCAATTAGAATTCGTACAGTTGCTTAATTGTAGAAAAGAACTATTTAGTACTCAAGAAAACTTCTGTAGTCTCAAATACGCAACTCTTATAAGTTAAAAGAAAATAACGCCAAATTTTGTTTTTCAGCTATAGATGCCACAACTCGAATACCAAAGGAAAATCTTCCTTAGGAACTAAAGTCAGAAAGGCCAAACTTACTTTTCACAAATTTCAGTTTAAGTTAATGTAAAATCAAAGCCCACTGTTAGCTTTTGTTTGTTAAAAAAGCGCCGTCAAACCTAAAAGGTCATTACAACATTTTTATCGACATTCTACACAATAATCAAACCCAAAAAGCTTTTTTGATTAACAAAACGAAGTTTCTACAAAAAAAATAAATTACCATTTTGGTATAGCCTACTGGGAATTAAAACGACGCTTAAAGAGTTAATAAAAACGTTCATTCAATCAATGACATCGCTACAGAGCACAGTTTGAAATAATCATCAAGTTCCTGATTTTAATAAAATACAATGGCCTTTAGTCGATTTTATTTATACCGTTGTAACTTACTGTACGAACAATACTACATAATCAAAAAGATTGATCGAATACAATCGAAAAATAGAAAAGCAGTTTTTATATATTGATGATCTGAAAACCCAGAAATATAAAATGTCACTACCTGAGACCATAGATTCTATATTGTCATTCGCTATTCTTAAGCTTTTACATATTAAATAAGTGAAGATATTTTTTTAAACAAACATAAACAGCGTTTTAGGGTGGAAAACATAAAATGATATTAGAGCGTTTGAAGTAAAAGGTTCTTGGCTTGTTCGTTACTCTGAAATTAGTTTTTCTTTTCTTCTGTTTACTGTTCCAGTTTATCCTTTTTAAATTTTTATATTTATTAAAGTTGAAGTGTTGTAGGTACTTAGTAAGTTTAGCAATCTTTTATCACAATTTTTAACTTTTGACTTATTCTTCATTTAAATTAAAAGTACCTTGTAGTAAACACAAGATTCCAAACAAAAAATAAATTTAAAAATTGGCGCCACCGAACGTAACGCACTTTCTCTCTTGCACTACAATTATATTCAATTGTTTTCCTGGTAGTCAAGTTTGTATCTTTTATTTTTGGGATGTCATAAGAAAATTTGTATTTCGTTTTGAATAATAAAACTATTAATGTTATGTGATTTTTTTGGCCATCCGAACTCCTTATAGTTTTCAGAAGTGAAATTCGAATTCGTGATAAATTAAGAAGATTAAGAATAACTCAAGAAAAAAAATTTAATTGGAAATGGCAACTTTAGTTAGGCGAAATTAATAATTTGAAGAAAACTATCGAGAGTGCTCCTTGCAATTCCGTTGGCAAATTTATACAAAATTATATTTGATTGCGGATCAAGATTGAATCGAATGAAACTATGCAAGTTTACCAGCTTTGCTTTTATTAGTGATTCAGAACAATTTCGCGATAGGGTAACTGCTATAACATCGGATTTTAGTGTTGCCGAATTAGTGTCAGTTTGTATTTTACTAAACTTATCTTGCGAAGATACTGCTGATCAATTAGCTACAAGAATTTGTATTGTGTTAACTGATTCTGAACAATTACGAGAGGAAACGTCAGAAGCGGAAGACGAAGACGAACTAGTAATTCCTCGTAAACCTTGAATAAACAATTTGGCTAAGCCTACTATCGATTTCTTTGCAAAAACCAGACATTGCAAGTCGTTCCAATCCATGAGTTTAGCCATATCTTCAAAATCGGTCACCCGTGTATTAATAGGACAAGTATCTTCACCACTAAATGGACGAATTGTGTCCTCCACATCACGGGAAGTCATGACAAATTTAGGAACCTCCGATGATGGTTCAAGTCGAATTAAACAAGCTTTTTTTCTTGGCGTATTTACTTACAAAATCTTGGCAAGTGCTCAAAGAGCAACTCTTAAAGGAATTTACAGTGAAGATTAATAGCGCTGAATTGCATCGAATGTTAAGCAGACGAAAGATGCATAAAGAGTGTACACACGAATATTTATTGAAAATGAAGGAATTGGCCTCGAGGGGGAATATAGAGGAGGAAGCCGTTGTGTAATATGTTATTGACGGCATCGCCGATGACGTTGAGCACATACTGTTGTTGTACGAAGCTCGTACTTATGAACAATTGAAAAATAAGTTGGACATCTACAAGAAGGGGAAGAAATCTCGGTTAAATGTGTCCGTGCTGCACACAACTTATGTTAGCTTTATGTTGACCTTATTTCAAACTTATATATAATTTATGTCCAAATTAGGTCAAAGAACAATTATGTTCACTTATGCTAAACCTTATGCTACTTTAACCTTATGTATGTACTTATCTGCAAGTACTTTTATTAGAACCTTATTTCAAACTTATTTATGTGAAATTTGGGATTTAACTTATGTTAGCTTTATGTTGACCTTATTTCAAACTTATGTGTAATCTATGTCGCAGTAAGGTCAAAGAACAATTATGTTCACTTACGGTAAACCTTATGCTACTTTAACCTTATGTGAATTTGAATTATGTATGTACATATCTGCAAGTACTTTTATTAGAACCTTATTTCAAACTTATGTGTAAATCCAATTGCTGATTTTTAATTAGGTCAAAGATAACAATTAATTATGTTACTTATGTTGAACATTATGTTAACCTTATGTGAAATGAATGAAATATGGACTTGATCTTTCATTTCTCTTAGTTGTTATAGTGTTAGTCAACGCTTGAGGTCAAGCGATAAGTCAGGTTGGCCGAATCTGTAGTAAACACAAGATTCCAAACAAAAAATAAATTTAAAATTGGCGCCACCGAACGTAACGCACTTTCTCTCTTGCACTACAATTATATTCAATTGTTTTCCTGGTAGTCAAGTTTGTATCTTTTATTTTTGTGATGTCATAAGAAAATTTGTATTTCGTTTTGAATAATAAAACTATTAATGTTATGTGATTTTTTGGCCATCCGAGCTCCTTATAACCTAAATGTTTAAAATGGAGCATCGTGTGTTGAAGTCAAGCACAGTGTTGAAAAATTGAACACTTTTTATTACATCAACCAGCGAAAAGAGGGAACAAATAAGGATCTTTTATTCAGCTTAGATTGATGTCTTTGTAGAAATTAAGTGTGAAGAGAAAGAAATCGTTTAGACCGAAACTGTGCTCTGTTCTTATGACTTCAAATCCTCTCGAATCGAAACTGTAGTATATCAGAGTCCAAATCTATTTTACATTGCCAGCGTTGCTGCTTCCTCTGCGATCGTTAGATCAAAAACAGGTTTTAGATTTAAGAGCAAGCAAGGATTTTAACACAATCAAATAAAAAATATCTCATTTTTACTTATAAAGCAGAAACAGAAAATGTCTCTTTAATCAAAACTGAAATGTACCACTACCCGTGATTAATTCTTTTAACGAATAAAATTTTCTTTTTTTTAAGAAACATTAAAATTCTACTCGTCTACATTTCTTACATTATTTCACCAAGGGAATAAAAGTATTTTTCAATTCAAGCTATTACCGGAATTAGTTTTTTCCTTTAATAGAGAACGTAGATCGTTAGAGGTGGCACCGAAAGCGCGTTCGTGCAAAAAATGTAAATCTGTTCTCTTCTCATGTTACGAACATTTTCACTCGTATTAAGTTTCATAAAAATCGCGTGAATCCGCCCACGTATACAACAACAAACCTGACATATTATTGTAGGCACTTTAACGCAGCTGGCTTCGAAAAATCAAATCTAAACCAAGGTACTGCAATATTTTTTATTATAAAAGATGTAGTAGATGGTTGTTAGGATCGAAGGAAAGCTCAACAAATTAAGATCCCGTCAAATCTCGCAAACACAGCTGTTGCAAAGGTTTTCGTGTATAAACTAGAAGGTCATTAATATCATCTACATTACGGACGGGTAGGCATGAAAATTTGACTACCGCCTTATAGCAGCATCTACAATCAATTCCCTTTATCCAATATGGCAATTCTATGCAAATGCTCTCTTTTTGGAACACCTACTTACTTACCTTCACTTTCTGATATGTCTTCCACATTATTTGGTACATCATTGGTCTTCTTTCTATATTTTCCTGAAACGACAAAAAAGGGTTGTAGGTATAGAAGGATTTATTTTATGAACGTGTGCGTAAACGTTAATGATTTGTAGTAAGTGAAATAAATTATATAGTTGCATGTTTACATGACATTGCTAACTAAAATTCATTCTAGCAACTTAGAAGTGTAGAATCGTGCTGTTAATCGTGACAGTCTGCGCCATGCTGATGCTAAGAAAATTAATCACGACGCGCGAACTTTGAAAATCTTTGTTGGAATAAAGATGAATAAAAAAGAACTTAACAGTGTAAGCTGTTCATGCCGAGTATTCTATTTTCTACTCCTCGTTTTTAGAAATTAGTTTAAAGAAGGATTTCGTGCTAACACGTGTTCTATCAAGTTCTGATTTATGCCACACAATAATTAATAACTAGAATAGCTGCTGACGAATAAAACATAATTTATTAGTTTAGTAAGCGTTAAAGATGTAGTGCTATTAATCATAAATTCAACTTGTACTTGTTCAAGCAAAAAAAATAACTATTCAACTTACCCTTTCGTGGTCCTCCTTTTGATTTGTAGGTATTTGAAGGTTTTGGTATGGCTGAAATTTAGATGTTAAATTAAGACTTTTCTCAAAAATAAGTTTTCGAGAACAAACAAACTTTAGATTGTTTTCATGATAAACGATGAGTTTCTGCAAAATATTCAGATATTTTAATTTAAAAACTTTTCATAATTGAGTAGAAATGATAAGGTCTATAACGTAAATTATTAATGAAATACTTTGCAAATTATCATCTGTTTTGTTTAACAAAGTTTTCAAATAATGTTAAATCTATAACGAAAGAAAGTATAGAGTAAATAATGGAAAACTGCTTGAAACAGTTTCTCGTCGGGTAACATTTTAGAATATCGTATGCTGCACTGTAACAGTCAGTCTATTTGTCAAACTAAGCGCCGGTGTCCACATGCGGTAAACAATCTACTGCCATCAGAAATAGATGTATATTGCAGAAAACTAGTTGTATTTGCTTATATTATCTACAAAATGTTTATTTTGTGGTTAAAGATAATTGTCGAAGGTTTTGTATAGTTAAATAACACGTTTATAATTTAAGACAATGTTTATTAAGAAAGTATACAAACACACAAAATAAAACTTAACTAAGGTTCGTCCCATAATTCTTCATACCAAAAGCATAATTAAAGCAATACAACTACAATATATGTAGTAATAATTAGTATGTAGTAAAGATCTTAAGGGGACTATAGAAAGGTCGTGAATGTCGCTTTATTCGATTTATAAATCATTCGAAAAGTTTTTTTTAAATCTAACGTTGCACAAGTGATTATAACAAATATTATAATAAAATAGCGAACGCCCTTTCAAATTTGGTTACTTGCATTTGCGTTTAAAAAAATAACTTGAAGAATCTGCAGTTTAAAAAAAAACAACATTTGCATTGCACTATTCATCCGCAGAAATACTAACTGCGTAGCATTTGGTTCTTTGGGGTCAAAATAAAGTAGTAAAGTTAAGAAGATCTTCCTCATCGACTTCACGTGGACTGTTTAACCCTGATTCGTTTAAGCCAGAACACGCGACTCTTTGATTGGCGACACAATCTGCACCCTCCGAATTACTTAGTATCTAACAATATAACCTTCAGTTTTTAAAAAGACACAACACTTGCTTTGAGTTGCGGTTGAGAGACGACACTTGCCTTGAAGTGAGATCCCGAGACGGTACAGTTTTGAATAATTCAGAAATGATCTGAATATACAGTACAGTTTATAGATAGAAGTGGCTTGTTATTTTGTGGTGGATAATTAAAACAATTATCTCTACCGTTCCAGTTTTAATTAGTGATTTTACGTTATTTAAAATCGAGTGGTTCGTAAAATGTTACAAAATTATTGTTAACAAAAACAACAGAAACGTATCTGTGTGTATCGATTTTATCGGAAGTAATTAAATTAGCAAGTGCTAACTGTGTTTAAATTTGTTTAAGATTTTAAAGATATTACCGTTATTTATTGGACGCAAGTTATTATAAATAAAATTATAATAAAGACAGGATTGTTTTAACTGTGTTTTAACAAAGAAAGTTAGTTAAACCATATGGATTGTTTCAATGTTTTGTTTGATTGAAATAAACTATTAAGAAAATACAAAAGTTTCCTTAGACCTGCTGCAGTCAAAAGTAATTCATCATCATTAACGTTCAGCAATTATCACCTAATAAGAAGCGTTTCCAGTTGCTATCAGTCAAGAGTAATGGTTTTCTGCGATGCAAGTAATTATTGGTATAAGATGAATTCGATTTATAGGATCAAGGTATTGTAATTTAAGAATTATCTATTTTGTGTGTAATTTTTGAGTAATTTTGTTTGAGCTTACGGATTGTTTGGTTAGTTGATTCTTATTACCTATTATAATAAGAGAGCTCTCTAGTAGGATTTAACATTAGAAAGTTAACTTTACCAAGATTCAAATATACTAACTTCAATAATAACCGAATAAACTTAATTCCGTAATATTTTTATAAATTATGTTCAATAAAATTCAAATAATTTTATGTTTCATAAATTTTGATCTCAATAAATTTCTGAATATTTTTTGTTCAATAAATTCGGAATAACTTTAAAGTTCAATAGTAGATGAATAATTTAAATTTAATAAAATCATGTTTCTTTTGTTTTTTGATTATATATGTGTATGATTTTTTACTTTTTTTTACTATCCAATAAATATGTTTTTAAGTCTATACCAAGTGCGGTAAATGGAACCATATAATTATGAATGTTTTATTCATTTCTTATAAAATTAATAAATACAACCAAATTTTTGTCCAAAACCTGGTAAATTGAGTTCATTTTCTGATTAGTGAATTCAATATCTTTTCTGGCTTAATTAATGTCATTAAATTTCATAATCAGATGGCGCCCTTTTAGAGTATTTATTTGAGTTCTGAAACCCTTATCTACTCCTTTTACAAATAAGACAGCTGCAGAACCAATACCTGCGACTTGAAATTAAAAATTTGTAAGATAGAGCTAAATCTCAAGCCGTGGTAATCTTGAGCATCTTTTTAACGTAAGTATATAATTATTATTTAGATTAGAGAAACTTTGGAGGTAACAATTGGCGCCCTCCGCGGGGCCTAGTGTTTTTGCCGGTTACAATTGGCGCCCAATCGCGGGGCATTATTATTATGTTAAAGTAAAGTGAGTGTTACAAGTGGCAACGTAGCATTAAGGGAAACTAGCGAGAAATTTAAATGCTTTGTTTAGCTACATGCAGTACAGCTCGTAATTCATATCTCAAAAACTACAACCCATAGCCCGGAAACCAGGACCCAGAAGCTATAAGCTTTTGCGGGAGGGAGGGGGCGATTATTATTACGTAGGCCCTAAGTGCGGCTGCAGCCGACTTACAGATGGAACAGCGCAAATCCCACATTTGTGTCACAGCTAAGGAAAACTGCAGAAAACCTTAACCAGATCTGCCAGCACGGGAATCGACCTCGGACCGCTTGGGTGAAAGTCCAGCACTCTAGACATTAAACTACCAAGGCTATTAGTTACAATACCAAGGTTATATAAGTATATTAGTTGTTTCATATGGAGAAAATCAGCGGTCAATAAAGAATTTTTGTATTAGTGTACGTGCGTTACTGCTGTGACTGGTTTAAAGTTGCAGACGATTTCTAAATATTCGCATTATAAATCTGGAGTAACGATCATTTCATCGGTTGTAGCAAAACTTAAGTTACCTTCTAATATTAGTGCTGTCGGACACTATTTGGCTATGACTTTTCTATGAAGATCGTTTTATAGTCCCACACAAAATTTCTTCCTCTCTAACTGGGGTCACAGCAGTTATTTTTATAAATATCAAAAGCCTCTCATATGTTTTGCATATTTCCGGATTACTCTCCAAAAAGCGGGTTTTAAGAAAAAACTTCATAAAAGTAAGCGTTAGTATGCATTTTACGCCAAGAATTTAGAAATAGTTATTTACGTAAACTGCCTTTAAAAGTGCCCCCTTTCCTAGGCGAATCCGCCAAGTTCAAGGTGCCGCTGCAGGCGGAGGCCTACAAGAGGGTGAGTAAGAAAGACACTTTAGAAGTGAGCGTTGAAATTTATTAAATTTCAAAACCGAAAATTAATAAAAATTTCTGCAAAAGTTGCCTGATGGAAACTTGACAGGTTTCTGCCATACAAACAACTTCAATTTCTTGGAAGGAACTTTTCAGACTGAGAAAAAGCTGCCCCTTCTTGGCAATGGCCCATTTCCAATTTCAAAATATAATGGAAAATAAACTTTCTAGGTTGGCGTCTAAAAAATTATTGTAATATGTAATGTTAAAACGTTAATTAATGTATAAACCATACAAGTCATTTGTATGCTTCTGCAATCATTATGAAAAATAATGTTAAATAAAATAGAATAGTGGAACATTATGACAGGCATTCTTAACACCTTCGACAGTGTGGTTTGGCCTAACACGTTAAATTTCTTAAATAAAACCAATGTTGATTAAAATTGTAACTTGTGCCCTTTCTGATGACGTTAATTCATTTATATTACCGAAACACTATTTTTGACAAGCCTATAATAATATACGAGAACTGAGGCCGTTACACAAAATAATGGCTTTAAATGTTATAATGACTTTTCTACTTCTGCTAACCTATTTTTCAGTGCTTACTAATAGAAATATTATTACTGATAATGAAAAATCTATTTGTACTGGGAAATTTGTGTGGTCAGCAATCTGAAATTAATCTGAACGAAAACTAATTCATTTTTTAAGACACAATTAACACAGGTCTCCAAACTCGCCTTTTGTTTAGTTACCACAGCTAAGAGGTCATACGAGTTGTACACTTTTCCGATCAACTATTACCACTTTTCATCACTCAGATGACTAGGAGCTAGTAGAATGCAGTTCGAAACTATCAAAGGACATCTATTGTAGGCTATCAAACTGGGTAACAAAATTTTCTTTATTTTAAAAAAGATGCTACACATACACGCCTGAAGAATTTAATGCAGGAAGAGTACATTTTTATCTCCTATTTTGTAATGTTGAATAAGTTTTGTAAACATTTCGTTCTGCGAAAAAAATTAGTTAAAATTACAAGTCATGAATAGCGACAACCGTCAATTGAGTAATATACCCTAAATTTGATGTTGCAGCAGTTTGTAACCTAATGGGTTGTGATTATTATTAGGACTATTTCGAGCATTGTATTTACTTTAGATAAAATAAGATCAATCGTAATATATGCAATCGGTAAATTAGTGATTTCAAACAAATGATCAAAAAAAGTTTTGGGTGGAAAAGATTATGAAACTACTCCGTACATATTCACTTTTCAACCAGTTGCCCCTAGAAGATAAATGATCCTAAACCACAAATGATCTGCGGTATGACTTGAGGTGGTGCCTAATGTCTAAATTTAAAGAGCAGGCTAAATACAAGCACTCATACCAATTTTCCTGCCTTTATCACAATGTACAGAGTACCTGATATTAACCCAATTATAACTGAGTTGAAATAAATAAACATAAAATTTTACTTGCCCTATCAAGCGGTTGTAACAGCAAAAACTGCTAAATTTGAGCACGATAGCAAAATCTGTTGTTAAATTAAATTTATTAATTATTAATTAAATTACTAGGTAACATTTACATCATATTGTCACGATAATGAAAACGTAACAAACGTAACGTAACGTGGTGCGAACAGCTTGTAATGTTGATATAAAAATAACATTATCTGGTTACTACAGAAGAGAGCAATAACCGACATTGACTTTTATAATTATCTTAATTATAATTCCTAAAAGAATTATGCAATATGAAAAAATTAAACAAATTTTTTAGTCTTAATGTAACAGTTTTTTATTATACATTTTTTTTGTGAAAATTGTTAAAAACTTTGCAGCATCTGCATTCCATTTAAATCCAATAACGTAACTACTTTTTTAATGAAATTTCTAATATTCGGAATTTTTTTTAAGGGTTTCCTCAGAGTTGTTGCATAGAATTAATGCTTACACTTCTTTAACTTATAAATTAATATAGATGATCGAAACAAACAGAAATATTTTTAATTTTATGCTTTATCTAATATGATAGGTAGGTACGTACCTTTACATCGACTTCAAGAATTAACAACTAAAACGTAAATTAGCTAAGTGTAGCTGTCTAAAAAAGTAAAGTATGAAAACTTGAACAAGTTTAATTCTAAAAGATGAATTTTGATTGTTTCCTGTGTATAAATGTAAAAAAGAAAATGAAACTACTTTCTAAGGTGAAAACTTCCAGTTTCATGGTAAACTGAAGCATATTAATTTAAAGGTGTAATCTTGGAGCAATTCATTTAAACATATTAGCTCGAAGCTCCATTCTCTAAGAATTTTTAGATTTAGTAGGTACCTTTAGAAAAGAATATTAAATATTAGATCCGTGAATATAGAAAAAAATCAGTTAACAGATTATATTAAAATAATACATGTGAATGTTCAATCTATAATGAATAAATATAATCAGTTGGAAGTTTTACTTCATAAAGAGAAACCTACTCATCTATGCATTACGGAACATTGGTTAACGCTTAATAGTGTTGACACAGTGCAACTTAAAAATTACAAACTAATTTCCACTTTCTTAAGAAATGACCAAATACACGGTGGTGTTGCTATTTTCTCAAGATGTGATGTTGTTAGTATCAAATGCCTAACTCTGGAAAAACTGGCATGCGAAATTCACTTTGAAATGTGTTCAGTAAGCGTTAGTTTGTCAAATCAAGAATTATGTGTTATTACGGTTTATAGATCGCCAGCTGTGACTTCAATAAATTTATAGCAAAATTGACTACAACTTTAAATCAAGCTGAAAGAAAATACAATTATATTCTACTGTGCGGAGACTTAAACGTAGATGCAAAACAAGATAATCTGGAAAAAAGAATATTATTTGATTTATTCCAATCATTTAGGATCAAGTACTGGGATCTTGGCTACACACGAATTCAAGTTCGAAGTGATCGTGTAATATCCAAATCAGCAATAGACTACTTAGTTACATATTTACCGATGGCGCACTATAAGACGATCATCATTGGCCCTCTAATTGCAGACCATTTTGCTCATGTGATAAAAATATCTTCTTTATTTCAGAACGTGAATTGTGAAAACAAAAGTAAGTTTATTAAATGTATTGATAATAAAAAATTTGATACAATAAAAGAATAATTTGCAACGACTAACTGGGAAACAATTATTGGAATTGATGATGATGTTCATCAGAATTTTAGTAACTTTCAATTATATATCTCAAATGTTGTTTCAAACTATACCAAAAATTTTACAATCAATAATGATGCTTCAAACAAGTAGAATACTAGTGAAATAATAACTACGAAAAAGGAATTGCTGAATATGCGCTGGTTATATAAAAACTTACATGACATAAATGTAAGAGTACGATATATTGAACTAAAAAAGCATTATAAACAAATCTTGACCGCTGCGAAGCGAAATTATTATGACAAATGTATTAATAGATCTGGTTCCAAAATTAGAAATATGTGGAAAATAATTAATAATGAAATGTGTAATAAAGATAATACTCAAAAATGTATTCAAATTGTTGAAGATGGGGAACTAATAACTGATACTGGTACTACAGCAAATATTTTTTGTGGTTATTTCAGCCTAGCTCCTGTCAGTTTGGGATTATCTAGGGACTAACCTAAGCCATGATTATGTTCAAGAACCTATTATTGAAAAAACTATGGTATTATATGAAATTGAAAAAGACGCAGTTTTAGTAATTATTTCAGGTTTAAAGGAAAGTGTGAGTGCCGGATTAGATAATATTACATCTAAACTTTTAAAATATTGTTCAGACGTTTTACTGGATCCTATAAGTAAACTGGTTAATCTTTCACTAAGAACTGCCACATTTCCAGATTGCTTGAAAACTGGTCGTGTAGTGCCTATTCATAAAAAAGGAATTGCTAGTGATAAAGTGAATTATCGCCCCGTTACAGTATTAAGTGTTCTGTCTAAGCTAACTGAAAAAATTGTATACAACAAATACTAAAATTCTTAAATAAACATAACATACTTTCAGCTAGCCAACATGGGTTTAGATGTAGTAAATCGACAGAAACTGCAATGTATGACATTGCTAACTTTATATATAGTGAGCTAGATACTGGAAAGTATGTTATAGGGTTATTCTTTGATATGTCAAAGGCGTTTGATGTAGTCGATATTGACTTATTATTATGTAAAATTCAAGATATAGGGCTTAGAGGCCATATTAACAATTGGATTAGAAGCTTTGGAAAATACCGGAGTATGGTTGTGGTTATTCAAAATGTAAAGTCCGATGTCCACAATACTGCCTTGGGTGTTGCACAAGGCTCAACATTAGGGCCACTTCTATTTTTATTATATATGAATGATTTGCCTAAATGTATAAAATCTGCAGATAAAATTACTATGTTTGCTGACGATGTATCTGTCATAGTATCGGCTAATAATATTGATGAACTTATTTCTAAAGCAAATATGGTCAAACATGAACTAAATATATGGTGTAATAAAAATAGAATGATCCTTAATAATAGTAAAACGGTATGCATTCAATTTGTAAATAAAAAACTACCTCTACAAAACGAATTTGCGTCAAATGATATCAAGTTGTTAGATAATCATAAAATTTTAGGTTGTTTTTTGACTGCAAAATTAACTGGGATATATGTGTGAACTCTATTTTGAAAAAAACTAATACATCATCTTATGCCATATTAAAAATGAAACAACACTGAAGTATAGATACACTACTTAATGTGTATTATTCTCATGTATACAGTTGCATTAGCTATAGTATTTTATTGTGGGGCTCAGAATGTAACCTGTATAGATGTCTAATAGCCCAAAAACGAATTATACGATTAATATTTGATATAAAAAATATGGAATCCTGTAAACCCATTTTTATTAAACAAAAGGTATTAACAGTTCCGAGCATTCTAATATACAAGGCAGCATTGTACGTAAGAAAAAATACGACAACTTTTGTAACAGTTGGTAGTATGCATAATTACAATACCAGACACTGTAACAATCTTGAGTTTAAATTACATAAGACTTTCAAATATGAACTGTCACCTTATTACAGGACTAGCAAGATATATAACTCTCTACCAACCCACATTAAAAGCATAGAAAGCATAAACCAATTTAGAATTGCTATAAAAAAATTTTTGGTCAACAAATGCTATTACAGTCTAAAGGATTATTTTACAGAGCAAAGTTGTAAAACAAATAATATGGATTAACTTATAACTGAAGTTTCCATTACCCTATGTATAAAGATCTGTACAATTTAGGTACGTTACTATTTTTGTAATATTGTATTTATGTATTGACTTATCATATCATCATGTAAGGATGCTAAATGATTAATAAATTATTATTATTATTATTAAAGATATTCTATAGCATTGGTTAGGTACTCAAAATTAAAAGTTTTTACTGTGCTTCATTTTACATAACTACTTTAGTCATATTCTATGTTGAAACTTCGGTTTTTCTACACGAGAACACAACTATAAAAATGCCACGCGATTGGGCGACAGTGAAACTTCCGCTTTTTTGTCGGACAAAAAGACAATAAAAACTATAAAATTATTCATACTTTATCATAATATACTCAAAATATTCGCCACAGCTTGAGATGTAGCTCTCTCTTACAAATTTAATTATTCAGGTCGTAGGTATTGGTTCCACAGTTGTATAAATTATGAAAAGGAGTAGATAAGGGTTTCAGAACACAAGTAATAACTCAAAAAGGGCGCCATCTGATTATGAAGCTTAAAAGTGTTTATTAGTATAAACAATCAAAGATGTTAATTGAATAAGCTTTAAAAAAAATATTAAATTCACTAACCAGAAAATGAATTAAATATTAAATTGAAAACAAAAAAGATTTTGTAAATTTTTTAAAATTTTGGAATAAAAATGAAATAAATTGTTCATAACTATATGGTTCCGTTTTTAGATCCTCAATATAAACTGAAAACATTTATTAAACAATAAAAAAATAAGAAAAGAATAACAATACACATAAATAATAAAACACACACCATAGGTTTATTACACATAAAAAATCAAAGTTCAAAAAATAATAATTCAACTGCTCTGAAATGAATTTAACTCAAACAACTCGAAAAGATTTACAAAAGACGTTAATTGACCAAAAAAGAACAAATTTACATGATATTGATAAACCAAAATTATTCTGCAAAAATATAAATGAGTGTTGAAATTATATTAGCTTAACTAAACTTGCAAATTCAAAAAAACAAATATCTAAAGGATATTACGTAAATTCGATTAGTCTAAATATTATCAAAATTAATTATTCTGAAATTCACTAGCAATAATTATAAATTGAATTTTACATACTGATGAAAGCTCTCTTCAAAAAAATCACAAAGTTCCTTGCATAAAGGATTCATAAACTGAATTACAATAAAAATCTGTTTTCAATAAAATACGGTACCTTAAGTTTCTATCTGAGTTAACCTGACGAAACATACTGGAACAAAACCATTAGAAATTGGAAGGTTGCCTTTATTCTTCAAAACCAAAATTGACTTTAACTGCATTCAAAATTAATACATAACGGTAGTAGGTGCCAAAGATAGAATTTATCTCAAATACGGCTGGTTACCCAAATAATTTCACAAACCATTTTCAGTAATGCACAGAATTAAACAATCGTAGCATAAAGATGAAGTTCCGTAAAGCACTAATTATTAACTTTAAATACGGGAGAACTGGAAACTGTCTTTGTAGTTATAGATCAATTTATAAAATTCTCATTAACCAAAACTGTACTAACTTGGAGCACAAACAGCAAGAAATAATTGTCTTTGACAGTTCGGCACGATAAGACAACCCCAGTTGTTTATTAACAAAACGGTATTGACAAACCTTCTAATGAGATTTAACAAACACAAATTGTTTCTAAAAATTCCACTCACAACGAAAGTGAACTGAACGGTACGGGAACGGTATTTAGAATTCTCATAAATTCTAAAAACACACTAACAAACGGGAAATCGATAACATCGACCCACATCACTAATTTTTCATAAAGTCTAACTGAAGGGTTTTTCAAACATATTTTGATTAATCCACATAACAAAATTTATAAGAACTGCACCCTGCCGAGGTCAGGGCACATAATTACACTAAAACTGTAGCCGAACTGTATTTTTAATTACTTGAACTAAAACGAAAATTCAATAATATCGATCTTCTTTACAAGAGCTGACCGAGGGGGTCTAGCTTGAAGCGCAAACGGGAAGCAAGTGCCTAACGCTACCCTATCGCGGCGCAAAAGATACCAACCCATGCGACCCTGATCATCCGCGAAATATTGCGTCTTATTTGTCCGTAAGGAAGTTTTTCAGCTAACATTCTACAGAAATTTCGACCTAAAGGAATGAAAAGTAGTACTTGAAGAAATTGCGGGCAAACTGGTACGAAGTGGCACCCAGATGTAGTTTAGCCGAAATTGCTACGCGTCAACCCATTTTAAATTTCGAACACGTGTACCAAAGTCGCCTTTTGAACAAAGAGAATTTGATCCCGAATCTAAGCATTCTCGGAATATTAACAGAAATATTTTTATAAAATAATTTGATCAAACACTTTCCACAGTTTTTATCAAGGTCTCTCACGAAGTAATTCATATTATACCAAAACACAAATAAACAAAACACCAAAAGACATCATTTTTATGACGCTAAGTTCTTTAATTGTATCAAATGTAAAACAATCCTTTCTTGAAATGTTTTTAATTTATAGGAAATATTTACATGACGAAATTCTATTTCGAATAAAGCACAGTCTTAAGGGAACCGAACTTCGGATTTTTAATAAATATAACTGTAAAATTTTACGTACTGAATACCGGTGGAAAATGTACCGTTACAATGTTTTACATTACTTTAATCTAAAGAACAGGTTTTTTCTGCTGTATTTAATATGAGGAATGTATATAACATATTCTCGACCCCACAGAAAATATAATATCGTTTTTTAAAAAGTTTAAAAGCACTGACCGGTAATGTGAAGATGTCAATGGTCAAATTTAAGCTTATTTCATATATGACACGCGTATATAAGGGTTATTTGAAGTGACAAGAACGTCTAGTGTCCATTTGGTAGTTGACTTAGACCAATGTCATTATTTGAGGTCGCAGGTAAAGTTTATAATTAAATTGAAGTAGTCGGGGACGTCGGAAATATTTTCACTTGGCGGGGGGCGAACTTTGATTTCACAGATAAGATAAACAGTAAATGAGAACTGGACATATCGCCGAAAGTGGACAAATCGCAGAAAGCATAAAACGATACCGAATAGATCGGAAACGTCGATGTCAAACTCTCGATTTTGTTAAACACACAGGCAGGCTGCTCTCACCAAACTGCCGAAAGAGGTTAAGTCGCTGAAAGACATCTGTGGACAAATCACCAAACGTGATCAAAGCGCCGGAACACGTCTGTGGACAGATCGCGGAAGGTGGTTAAACCGCCAAAATTCATCTGTAGACAAGTCGCTCAAGTGGCCAAAATACCGAAAGGTATATTTGGACCAATCGTTGAACGAGAGCAAAACGCCGAAGCGCATCTGTGGATAAATCGACGAAACGTATTTGTGTACAAATGGCCGAACGTGAACATACACTAAAAAGTATAAAACATTAGCAAATAGATTGAGTTATTTACCAAAACTATATTTTATATACCAACAGTGGACCTTTAATTTTAAAAAACATCTTGTTCCAAGTTTTCTGAATAATTTCATGACTTTTATTTTATTACAATGTATTTAAAATGCCGTAATAAAGAAAATGTGGTAGGTATGTAAGATTACTGTTTTATATGTTTTAAGTAAGTGTCTATAACAATATTTTATTTAATATTGTAGTAACATTTGTCACTAGACCTTTTGTTGATTTTTTTTTGCGGTGGTCATTTATTAAGTCAAAGAAAAGGTGTTCCAAATAGCGATGAAACAATAATGTTTGTTTTTCGGTTTCAATTTAGGCACTATTGGTAGATCACTGATTGGTAGAGCACATTTTTTTTGTTTAAATATGACTTTCTCCGCATGACTTTCTTCCATAATAAAAATATAATCTTTAAAACTGTTACTGTCAATGTAGTTGTAATATGCCAAAATTTTAAAATATCCGCCTTTAATTCACCCGACTTTATAATTCAACCGTACCAATTATTTATCTCGCAATAGTACATCCTTTACTCCGGGTTTTGGTATTAGTGCAAATTTTACTTTTTTAAATCAAATAAATAATTTAAATGTATAATAAGTTATTTGCGTCTGGGATCTCAGAAACCTACATGATAGGCAGAAAACGAAGATTTAGAAAACATTTATTAGTGAAAACAAATTAATCGCATAATATTTAATTAAAATAAATACATATATTTTATACTTTCACTCTTGTTTCTGGAGAGGTCGCCACCTCCTGTTTTAAGATAGATGGGACTGTCCGCCCCTTATGATTCGTACTTCCGACGACCTTGGAATTTGTATAACAACTCGATTTCCAGTCACAATGATGACTGGTATAAAAGCTTTTCTTGTTTAGAAACAACCAATAGTTTTAGAAAAGATTATGGACGAGGTTTTGTTTCTCCCCCTAGCAGAATTTTACCTAACTATTTTTAATTTTTGCTCCCTAAATAGTTTTAGGTACAATTTTATTGCTTTTCTATTTGTTGTTACTTATAACCCTTTATATTATGTCTAACTACAAAAATACATATGTACAAGTACCTATGTAACTACAGAAAACTAACCTTTTCAAGTTACACAACATGATTCATCATTTAACAATGTTACATTAAGTTTTAACCTATTTCATCAAAATTATTAATGTAGGCGCTTCCTCCGAAACAAGACACAGTAAACACTAATAAAAAAGCGCGATCGCAACTACTGAAATTGAGTATAAAGAATAGACCCTTTTCAGTTACGAAATGTCGTTAGAATTACGCACACATCTAATAGCGTTTACCATAATGACCTTATTTATTGGTTAGAGTGTTAAAGTACAATGTTCGATAGTCTGACGATAAATGGCCTAATGAATATAAATTCGCGTTCAGTATTCTATATCAGTGTAGGTAGATAAATTCCACAAACATGTATTTATAATACTTTAAAATAAATATAGCAGTTTTTCCATTCGATAATTTTTTCAGCTTGCAATTTCTCTGAAAACTGAACACATAATTTTAGCAAGGTACGCCGTTACAACATTATGCTTTGAATTGAATATAGGTAAGATACAAGCTAAAATCATTTATTGTGACGCGACTTGCAATGCAACTATATGCCACTGAAAATACTAGTAATAAGCAAGGTTTATCAAAATATACAGTGCTTAAAAATAAAATATATAATTAACTCATGTAACAAGTCAAAAGACTAAGAAAGAAAAACAGAACAAACGTACAAATTATATAAGGCATTCCTGAAAATTAATAATATCAAACAGTATTTTTTTAGATGGTCTCAACCGGAAGTTAGCTGATGACGCATTGACAATGAATACCTAGGCTGTTATTGCGACCAAGCCGTGCTACTGCTCTTTTCTAGAAATTGTCGTAGACAGATACATGATAGTTTTGTCAGTTTTAAGCATGTCACGTCTGTCTCTTCCATTGTGCATTAAGCTGTAAATTATATGCAATCTTGACAAGTTAATTTATATTTGTTATTTTGATGTTCTATAGGGAGAAGAAGTGCATACGTCATACCGTGCCTGACGTCATAATTCTTTCCTCGCAACGCGCATGTTCGCATCGCTCTACTTCGCTGTAAACCGTTTGTTTGACAGTTTTGACACTGTTGACAGTTGGAAGAGAAAACGTGACGCTACTTTGTGAGGTTAAAATAATAGATAGGTACTATCACAAATAAAATATTGAAACAACAATGGGTGAAAGCCATTGGGTAAGTGTTTTTATAGCTTGTAAACATCCTTTTTAACACTATCAATAATCAGAAATGAAAATATAATGTGCCTTATTGAAGTACATGCGCGTTGCGAGGAAAGAATTATGACGTCAGGCACGGTATGACGTATGCACTTCTTCTCCCTATTACCACATATTGTATATATTTTATTTACCTAGCAACCAAAAAGAAGTTATAGTAAAAAAATAAAACAGACAGTTATTGGTGACCTCCAATTTATTAAATAATTTTTTTAATTTTGTAATCTATTAAATATAATTTTAAAGGAAAACATAATCTGAACCAATACATGCAGAATACAGTCCACAAACCAACATCTGTACTTACATTGTTCTCGGCACCACTGTAATGATTGAGCGATAATTGCTTAGGAAACTAATATTTAACCCAAATATGAATTCCGGGATGAGAGGTACCGCTTTTCTAGTTTTGAATTCGAATTTAGTAGTTCAGACTTTTATAAGCAACGCCTAATCTGCCTAATTGTTCACGTAATTCCTTACGAACTACGTCAGTATGGATAACGGAGTTATTAACAGAGCCAACAGCAAAAGTAAGATTGAGTTACTGTTAACAACAAAAACACTTTTACCAGAACCGATTAAAAAGGGCTAGAGATGTAAAAGAATTCAGAATAGCATGCACTGTCTAAAAAAACAAAAACTCCATAAAGAATTGTAAAGGAGGCGAGGAGGGGTATTTACGAATCTAAAGAATTTAGTACAAATACGTTAGCACACCAGAGAATTTAGGTATTAGAAAGATGTGCAATAAAGAATTTATTTAATTATTTGGTGATTTCAGTAACGACGAGAAATTGGAATATGAAAAGTTGAGACCAGTAATCATTTTTGCATAATACTATATACTATGTCAAAAAACCGAATTAAATGGTGAAATAGTGGCTGGCGTAAGACAGCCGAAAGCCACAAGGAGTACGTACATTAAATGCAGAAATGTTTTCATTTTTCATTAACCAGATGAGAATAACGATACCGAAAATTGAAAAATTTTGTCGAAGTTCACAAGAATATTGTGTCCCTGAAGTAAGATAATAGCCGAACAGGAAAATAAAAAAAGATTAGAGATCTAAAGGGCAAGTATAAAAATTGACTAGATTGTTACTCAATTAACAAAAGATAAACATTAGAAATGTAGTAGAACTGTGGAAACTATTTATTTCAATAAATTTGAGTACAGACGGCAGAAGAAAGGATACATTGTATTGCATTGTAGATTTAGAAGATGCTATTATAAACATGTAGAAACAGACAGACTGAATCATAGTAAGTTAAATTTGATAAAAAGGTTAAAAAGTTATTATCACATCAGTATACGAATATTTATAAAAAATCAAAAGAATACCAAGAATGGGAGTAGCTCATGCTGGTAAAATTAGATAGCGTAAAGACTAAGATAACATTATTCTGCTACTAGCACCAACTCATATGAAGACAGACATATAAAATGAAAGACTGTAACTATTTACTTATGAATATCTAGTTTTCGTTTGTTGAACAAACTTTGAATTAAGATAGCAATAGACGAACAAATGCATTGTTAACATTTATTTGAACGACCACAGCAATATTTTAACGATTCTACAGTCAGAAAACAATTGGAAGAGAATATTGGAAGAATATTCTTTTGTAGCATCTTTAGACTCTATTTTCTGAAATTTTGAAGCAAGCGCAAAAGAATCAGAAAAGTGGGCTAGAGATTTAAAAATTTCCGTCCTGTTGTAGTCTGGGTAATACTTTACCAAAAATAACTGGACAACTCTGACATGAGCTATGCTAAGAAACAATAATGAAATTAATTAATTAATTAATTAATAAAATGAATGTAGCGTAATTGTACATATGTTGCTTCTCAAAATGGATCTGCATAAATATATGAAGTTTAGATCATACCAAACAGAGAAACCTCAAGGTGCTAAACTGATTCTATAAATTCCACAACTTAAGTACTTCTTAATAATTCTATCCAAAGACTTCAATACACATTTCTATTCCTATATATTACACATATATGCAGCTCGTTTTACTTCTTACATTATCAAGTTACGTGAATTGAAGACAATTATAAATTTTTTATACATATTATAAAGAAAACATTCGGCATTATTTATTCACTCGTGGAAATGATGATACCAGTTCATTTGTTCGGAAAGTATAATTTGCTTGATATAATATACAAGATAACTGTATGATACTAAGTAAATTCCTTGCTCCGGCGATTGTTGACCTAATGTTCAAGTTGACCTAAATATACAGCTGAGTTGTTCCAAGTTAGTAGATAGTGCCCCACTTCCTGTTTTCGTAGTGCTAGGCATTAACTACACATGCTTAAGAACGTACATTCGGTATATACGCTTGTTGTTACCGAGTATATATTGCTGTGGATTTTGTATCCAAAATTTTGAAAATTTTTGAAAATTTTGTACAATTTTAAAATCTTTGTTAAGAATTAACACTTTTGAAATATTTTTATCAACTTTTCCAGTTAAAAATAAATTAAAGTTATTTAATGGTGTGTCATTGATTATGCAATCAATGTGTATACTTTTTAATAAGGTTAAATAATACATGGTTCTTTATTATTACCAAACAGTGTACTCACCAAATACTTAAGAATACGTAACAACCAGTTGTGCGGTAGTTATTGTTATTATCTAATTCATTTATAATAAATTTTCAAAGGAGTAATATCAACGGGTTATGTGATCCTCTAAAGGTTTTTGTTTATGTAAATAGATCATTATTATTGAAAATGAGTAATAAACTGTAATAGATTGAGTCAACTATTATAATTATGTTAATCTGTTATTATGTCTTGTATAGTGTACAGTCATTCTATTAGATGGTAAGGTGACGTCAAATTGTGTAATGTGATGATGTAAATAGTAAGTAGTATATAAGCTTAGAAAATCATATTTTTAAGGCAGTTCATGATAAACGGCGGACAGATGCAGTCGTGAAATTATAAATATAAATGTAAAAATAAGACTTCTGAAAATAAAGTGACAGAGTAAAGTAAAGTCGTGTAAGATATTATAGTACAAATGTAAACACACTTACTGATATAAAGCGACAAAGTAAAGTCGTGAATGAATAATATAATAAAAATGTAAATTTTTATTATATTAGTCTTGCATAGACAAGTAGTATATAAGCTTAGAAAATGAGGGCACTTCATGATAAACGGCGTACAGATACAGTCGTCAAATTAATATAATGTAAAAAGCCAGTCTTAGAAATAAAGCGACGGAGTAAAGTCGTGTAAAATACGATAGTAAAAATGTAAATAGGCAGTCTTTAAAATACGACGAAAGTGAACGTATGTAAAGTTCACTTCTATAAAATACAGCGTCTGAGTAAAGTCGTGAGAAATATAATACAAAATGTAAATAATTAGTCTTGCATAGACAAGTCAAGTTGGTTGGTGTATTAATATACGGCGAAAGTGTAGAAAGTTATAAATTGTAAAAGTGTTTATCAGATTATAAGGAACCACCAGCAATTTTCAATTTAAAAGTTCTAGCTAAAGTTATTGCTAGTCAATAAACCTTCTTTAAAACCATATACTAGTGTTTTATTTAATTAAACACATAAAAGAAATACCACAAGTATTCTTCGAATAAGTGGAAATTACCCGCTATTATTTAAACCAAAAGTGAGCTATCAAGATCAAGTGTGTGGATGGTGTTATATGGGAAATCCATGCAAAGGAAAGTCAACCGGAATTGGAAACCAGCACTGGGACAACATGAAGTGACTTACTCTGCCAATAGTTTGGATACAAGGACTATACTAAAAAGAAAGAAGCAACGTTATAACAAGGTAGGAAGTTATTTCCTTCTGTAAATTGTAATTGTGAAAGAAAAGACAATTTTGTGAGGTGTAGTTAAGTGATTTGAACAATTTAGTAATAGTTAAACTTAATTAAGATTTCAATTTTAATAGTGATTTCAATTTCAATTTGTATAATTTTTTTAAAACCACAAGAATCCACATTCGCCCTGAGATGAGTCTTTCTTTATAATTTAATTCAGTTATTTTAAGTTATTTAATTGGCGCCCAACTTATTTTTACGTAAACTTGAGTTAGTCAAGAACCACGTAACATTTTTATCTAACTAGTGCATTATTAAATCTATTAAAAGGTATTTTCTAATCATATAAGAATTTATAAAAGAGGGAAGTTGAAAAGCATTTCCAAAGTTCACAGTCATTTTAAAAATCAATTTAATTATAAAATATTTATCTACAATCTAACAGCAATTATTCGTTATTTGAAAGAATTTAATGAAATTGAATATAATTAATTTTTATTTTTAATTAGCCCAATTCATCGCATATATATTTATTTTGCTAGCGTACGTGAGGAAAAAAGTCAAATATTGCTTTTTATGCGAATTCACCGCAATATATATGCAAAATGTTACTTTTATTAACTAACTAACCTGGAAACATATGTAAATTGAATCCTTAATTGTCTATGTTTTAAAGAATAATATTTGCACAATGTATACTGTATCGGCACACAGCAAGCGATATACAATCAGTATGAATATTAAAAACTCCACGTTCCAATGTTCGAAATCCTTTAAAAATCACGCTAATGAATAATTTAGCGTTGTCGGGTTATTATGATTTAAGAATGCCAAGAATAAATTGAAATAATGTTTCAATTACTAGATACGTGCTTAGTCATAGCAGGTACATAATACCAGTTATAAATGTATACGTATTTTTCTTATGTCCTCTACTTTTACCCTCTAAAATAGGGGAAATTGAAATATAACCAGAAATGTCTAGGTCACATAATTTACTGTATCATGCTAGGTCATCTCCATTAAGTACTGTCATCATCAAATTCTTATACCTCTGGTAAAAAAGCCATCGTTGTGAAACAGTGCGTTAAATGCCAAATAAATATTGAAGGCATCCCCTTTTCATTCCCTTTAATTAAAACATTTATTCCTTTTTGCATTTCATTTAATTTCGTAATATAGCAGAATTAATATTATCAGACTGTATACAGTACTATAACTTGCTTTTGTAATTCTTTCAATTAACAAAGTAAAGAGATATCAAAAAACATTTCTTATTGTCTATTGATTAACTCGATGGTACACTGATTTTTTTTGATTCCATTTAACATTACATTAATGAGCAAGTTCGATGAAGCTGAGACAGTGATTTAGTTATAAGTCTCCTATTTCAGAAGCTATTATACGTTCTCAAAATATTGAGTATGACTAATATGGCTATTTTGTAGCTCAAAAAGAATAGGTGCCAAACGTTTAGAGTACAATGCGGATCATCTCTTAGAAAGATGCTGATTTTAAATAAATCTAGGACAAGTCTTGACAGTAATTTTTGCGTTTTTAACAACGTGTGAACCAGGCTTTAAATTATATTTTCATAGTTAACTACATAAGATTTTGTAAATATCAAGGAAAATAAAAAGCAACATTTACGCTATAGAGTAGTGACTGTCCTAGAGTTATTTGAAATCAGCTATATAAACGTTTTAAGAATTTCCATGTATTATTTTACAAACAAGCAAATTTAAAGGGTATATTAACTAATATTTCTAATATACATGTTTGAAGGAATTTACATATCTTTTGCTTGTATATTCTTTAATTACAACTATAGCCAAATTGAATCCTTTTGCAGATGTGGGAGCAACCTACAAGCAACCAGCAACCAAATCTCCACATTTGATGATCTGTAGAATTATTATCTGACTCAAATTATAGATCGAAAAAATATTTCTTTACTGAAACACAATATGGCATCTCTGCGCTTCTATCATAAGTACAGCTCAGTTCAAATAAATCTGGGACAAGTCTGGAGAGAGTTTTCTGCGTTTTTAACAACGTGTGAATCAAGCTTTAAATTATATTTTAACTACATAAAATTTATTAAATATCAAGGAAAATAAAAGGCAATATTTACACTATGGAGTGTCCTACTGTACATATTTCGGTTTACTGGAACGTTGCCGTCAGCCATCACATCCGTGTCTTAGAAGCATTTCAATAGAGTTTTCAGTTGCTCTGCGTGGATTTGTGTCGTTATATTCAAATGCTTTTTATTGTTGTGTTTTCCAGGTTTTATATAAATATGTATGCATAGCAAACAACTGCTCTCAAATAGTCTACAAATAAAATTACCTGGACTATTTTTAATTCAAGTTTTTCCTCTCTATCCAATTACCTTTCATTGTATAATGCAGCATACTATCGCGTCGGATCTTCATACTGCTCCTGCCTTATGAATCCGAACATAATTACAGCAAAGATGTTAAAATTGCCTTACAAATTTTCATTTACTGGAGGAAACAGTCTTATGCTTCTTAAACTTTCCTACTGCCCCGACTCTTCTCATTCAGAAAATCGTTAGGATATCCGATTTATTAGCCCGGCATTACTACTATTTAGTAAAAATTTGAGTAAAGTAAGAAAGTTCTAATGGGAATCCGAAGAAAACAAAAATATTCACATTTTTATTGTATCGAATTTAACATTCCTGTCAATCAAATAGTGACAATAATACTGACACGTATATTCAACAAATGTAGACATTTTATAACAAAATACTGAATGCTCTAAAACTGATTTGATTTGTTGGAAATGAGAAGTTGAGAACCTTTATTTGAATATATAACATCTCTACAAGCAAAGGTTTTTTCTTCTTATTCTACTTTCTGTGATTCACTTTTAAATATCCTCAATTTCAGCAGTAATTTTCCACCCAGTATATTAGAAAAAACACCACACCTAAATGTGTCTATTTTGCTTACGTTAGTGGCAAACTGAGGTGTACCCAAACAGCATTTTTAGTCACCGCTACGTACCAGCAACCACCGGTAGAACTATAAAGTTTTTGCCGTTAGTCACAAGAACGTAATTGCTACGGTATTGTTACGTGCCTGGAATCAAAATGGGGAACAATTCTCGGGTAGCAGATACGTTGCAGTAACCTCTCCGGAACTTGTCCAGCTACCTTTAGGCTACATAGCGGGAACGTGGCGGCGTAGTAATTGCTACTTTCGTGGAACTTTTTTTCTCTTCGACACATCGTGTCGCGTAGTTGCTCTCTCTTACTCTTGCAACTTAACAAATATTCTTTCACTTTCTCTACTAATGCTGCGGTCGTGTCACAAAATGGATTACTATTTTCTACTACTAGATGAAATGTTTCGTTATTTTGTCAATATAGCATACCAAAATTATAAACCATCGCAACTTTTCTGTTAAATGCGATGACGATAGATCGAAAAATAATAACGCGCCTTCTTTAAATATATTTTTTAATGAAAAAATGTCTTTAATCAAATATGACAAAAATACTTATAAATTGATAAACATGATAGAAACCATTTTATTTTATTCCTAGCACAATTTGACATCGATTTGTTATCTTTATTGAGAGTTATAGTAAAACACTTTTTAACAATTGCAACAAATTGCAAATTGATTAATAGCCTTCAACATTTTACAAGTAAATATGGAGTAGTTTTGAAAAAGTTACCTTAAAGTAGTATTAACTGTTGTTTGCACAAACCCGTGCATAAATGAGCGCTGAAATTCTTTACTTAATTTTTCCCGTATAATGCATTCACATACCACCTACCTTTTGAAACTGTCCACCGTTATTTCTCTATTAGTTTTCTTTTGCTTCCCTTTTATTGAGATCGTCACCTCTATATTCCAAACTGCACGTCTCCAATGATAGTAGAGTTGCACTAGTTGTGAAAATTCTGAAAACTCGCACTATTATTTTTGACGTGCGCGCTTTTTATTGTTGTAACCGAGTCTCTTTTTTTGGCGCTAGTGCGCAGCAGTATGAAATGCATCACAGAAGCGCGGTAAATAGAAATATTTGAAAACAATAAATAATATCTGGCCTGTTGCACAAACAACTGTAAAATATGTGTCTAAAGTTTGTGTCACTTTATAAACAGTAACGGAAACTAAACAAATTCTACTTTTAGGTTGTTGTTACCACGAAGTATAAAATAAGTTAAAAAATTCTGGAACTTTCAAGTGACTCTTACTATAAAACGACGTCAACGTTTCCGTAGCCACTTTCTAGCTCGTAATGTCACTGCAAAATTCCCATTGAAACTTAACCTCAAATTTAAACGTCAATCGTAAACAAACAACCAATATTTTTATACTGATTGCTACTTAATAACAATTATTATTTAATTATGGCTTATTTTGGCCAAATTGAAGTAATTAAACCTATAAAGTCATAAATTTAGTTGTAGTTACGTAACAGCTACTCAATCAAAGTTCCGATCTCAGTCACCGCTACTTAGATGCTGCTTGGGTAGTACACCTCAAGCAAAATTCTCTGGCCTTCGGCTCCTTCCACGGTGTCCAAATCTTTATTAGAACATGCTATGATAAAGAAAGTATAAAGACATGGAAATCAGTATGCTTTGAACGCTAAAAGTTGATCAACACTGGGTAAAATGGGTACTTTACAAAAATAATAATTTTTCAAACTTTGCATCTAATAAGGCAAGGTAAGCTAGCTAAATACATATGTACTTAAATTAGCTTTAATACTTAAATACCTACATTTCATGTTGCCTGAGTTTCTTTTATATATCAAGCTATAAGTCTAATTAATCAGCTGTAAAATTTAAAAAATGGCCTTTATTATATTTTCCGCAACACAACTGAATTCATTAAAGCTCATATTTTTTTATTTAATATGCATAATTAATTAGATAAATTTACTCTGATTAAAAAATATGCTTTCAAAAATCTTAATTGTTCCCTATCATTAACACGCAACTCTTTTCAGTTTTAAATAAAATTATTTTTATCAGTTTTGTATGAATTTGGAATTTCTTAAAATAGACAGGTTCCTAATTTTAACTTAATTGGGTTCAAAACGAAATTTGTTGGAACATCTGTTCGCTCAATTAATTATCTTTTTTTCTTGCTAAAACAGTAGCACTACCTTTAAAAAGAAGATATTTTCTGCAGTTTTCAACTTCGGCAATACGATAAACTAAAAAAGGTATATTTTGAGAATCATATAAAACAGAACGGTTCAAATATGGAATGCTCTAGAGGCGAGTTATTTAGTTCAGTATTTTGCAGAAACCATCGAAGCGATTTATTAAATTGCTCGTTTGAACGGTCAAAGCTTTTATAAAAGTTTCTCGTAAGGTACAGCTGCACAACTTTGTCGTAGTTACGTATATATACACGTAGGTATTTACAACTAATTAATATAACGTGTGATTCACTTACGGTAAAGCTTAATGGTTCCATCTGTATCCCCTAGGGAATTTTTAGATACGCACTTGTAAGTTCCGTAATCTGATGTGCTCACTGACCTTATGGTAAGTTTCATATGTACTTTGTATGAGCTTTCGAAAGTCATCGGTTCGTATTTTCCACCTAAAAGCAAAATTTACTTTTAAAAGTTAGTTTTACTAGGTAAAAGAGAAAATAAGTAAAAAGTTACAAAAATCATTACTTTGTGGGACAATTTCCCCTTTATCTCTGGTCCAGTAGTTAATAGACTTGGGAAAAGCCTCTGAATGGCACTCAAGAATGATTTGCTGGCCCTCGTAAGCACCCACAAGCTGGTTTTGTATCCAGATCATTGGCGGAACTACAACAACCTTTATATTAAATTGAGCCTTATACGCGCTGATAGACATGACTCACAATGGACGATCAACATGATACGCTTGCTTACAGAGGGTGGCACACCATTCGATGCAATACATAGGTAGGGACCCATTTGTTGCCTGCTCACCCGGGTTATATTCAGAATAGGTCCATCCACGCTCGACACTGAAAATGCCGTATTAAAATTATTGTTCACCCGCTTATTAACACGTTCAGCTGTTCGGTTAGGATAACACAATTTAATCATTTACACCTATAGTGCAGGCCGATCGATGGCCACTGGGGGGATCTTTGTTACCCTAAAATGATACACCGTTTTCCGTTCGGTATTGCATTGGACAATGAATGTGTGGTTTTAATCGATTAAGCAAAGCTGTATGCACTTGAGTTGCCAGTAGTGAACATGTTGACGAACAGATTTAGAACGCTAGGTTCATGTTGGGATGGGGGCTTCTATTTGTTGTCAATCAGACATGAATATTGTATGCGCGTGTTGTATGTGCTAAATCTGTGCGTTGTTAACGATGTACATGTATAATTTGTAATACGTGCATAGAACATGACACTGTTTTATTTATTACATATATATTTTTATACGAATTACTGAAAGCAAAATTGAATTCATTTAAAAATTAATTTGTTGTATACCTACATAAATTTACCAATTATTTATAAAATCTTCCTTTTCATAAGTTATATAATTAAATTATCAAATTCATTAAAAGTCCTGATTATTGCCTTATTAAACTTCAACACAAATTTCTAATTTATATCAAAGCTCTTATTTTTCTCTAAGGGTAACCTTAGGCGTGTTTGAACACTGATTTTTTATTTTTCAGATAGTGTCTGGAATATTTTCAACTTTCTTTTTATTTTCGGAACGTCTATGCTTTTAATAAACGAGTAAAAAGGCGCTGTAAGTTCATTTTAATGAATAAAAAGGAGCATAAAGTTTACACTCTTAAAAAAGGCATAACATATTGACATTGATTTAATGTTAAGCTTTTTTTATTCTTATAAGTTAGAAATTTAACAAAATCTACTAAAACCTTTTGGTTATTGCACTAATTATATTATTATTCACATTTTTACTTTGCATTTGACAACCAAAAATGACAAAATACATACAACTGAATAAAGGAGTAGATGGATTTTACAAGGACTTCATTCTGCCCTCTATAAATAAATATCCCTTAATAAGTTTCACGTTGGTGATGGGAACTTTTAATGGGAAGTTTTATGAATTAGTAAATGACAGCAACATGGAATATTATCATAATATCGTTGACAGTTGTTATTCAAAGATATTTAGCCAACGGATAAATATATTCTAAAATTTCTATCTAAAATTGATCTTTTAAGACTTGAATATTATCATAAGTTGTTAAGTGCTTTCAAGTTCTCTCTAAAAAGTTCATTCAGTTTAACGACGGCCGCTCCAAGTCAAGCACCGCCTACTGCAACACCTCGAACGCTGATTCTCAAGAGTGCGTGTTGAGGATTCGTCTTTTGCGAGATTATGCTAGTGGATTTCTGCAAATCGTTACTACGTGTAGCGTAGTGTGAAGACGTCGTTTGATTGAACTTCTAGTTCTATTTAAACAAGGTTTTAGCTATTTAATTATCAAAATTGGCTATAAATTAAACGAGTATAGGGAAAAATGGATAGAAAGCTAAAAATTAGCATATATATTTACGATGTAGAGTATATTGTTTAAAATACCAGTGGGTTTCCAGTTACCTTGGAATTGGAAAAGGTAGCAGCGAAAATAAAAATTAGGAATAAACTCGATTTTGGCAGGTTTTATATCAGAAATGCAAGAACGTCTTCTTGTTGCTTGTGAAATGCCCTACAAGTTGGTGTTTGTTTTATTTAACTACAATTTATAGTTTCGGCTATATGAATACATCAGGAATGTAAACAGAAAACAAATTTTAGGTATAAAAGGCTTTGATCACTAGATACGAGTATAAACAAAGAACTGATAATGAAATATAATATAAATACAAAGATTAGTTAAAGTTTCACAAGTTTTATTAATATCATAACCTGACAATATTGTTTCGACACTTTGTGTCATTATCAAAGGTAGATAAGATTGATAAACAAACACGTTGCTAAGGATAAATACATACAGAAAATAGGTAACTAGATACAATACATAACAGAAACTAAATATCTAACACTTCTAATAAAGGAGAATTACTAAGCTCAGTTTGTTCATTCATAATATATAAAATTCTTTATTGAATAACTGTCCAGCACACTGGTTTGCCAACAGACACAGTAATGACATACATAGCTAATTAACTAAATACCAACACTAATAATGAATTAAAACTAACAATTATTAACAAAACTCTAACATTAACATTAATTCACAATAACATTAAAAATCAAAATTAACAAATTATAAATTATTTCTTCCCATATAAATGATTACGCAATATGTACACTGAAGTCTTTAAAACTTTTGTTACAATTTCATTGTCTAAAGCTTTCGGCAAACCAAACATTTTTCTAAATTTTATGTAATTTTGAACTAATGTACCCCGCGATCCAAACAATAACCCAATAATTGTTAGTTCACTCACTTGAAATTTTAACTTATAAAAATTTATAGTTGGATTGTAAATTTTACTTTTTTCATTTTGAACTTCATTAGGTTGATTGTTACCCTTTTCAAATCTGATGGTGGGGTCAATTATAAATCCTTTGTTTTTAGTTCTGTCTATAGCGATAATATCAATTCGTCGAATACTGTCCTCCTCCGACAATCCACAAATCTCTTCATGCACCTCATACCCCTTGTGAGACAAAGCTGCAGCTAATAACTGCCTTATTTCATTATGCCGCTTAATTCTAAGAATTTCTCCCTGATGGCAGAAACCTAACACATGCGCAAGTGTTTCTTTCTCACTGCAGTATCTGCAATGGTATGTGTTGGCACTACGACCAGGGATAGTTCTTACTGGAGCTACATTGCAGTTAATTTTAATGCAATCTCGCCATTCAGAGGTGCTTAAACTACCCTTTCGATAAATCCATGTATTCGCTCGTTTTACTTCCTGATACATTTCTACACCTAGCCCTTTCTGGGGAAGTTTACACCACTCCTCATACGAACGTTTTCTTAAAATCTCACGTATTTTAGTACTTGTAATTTTACCTTTTACATTCTCTAAATCATCCTTCTTTATGTTTAATTTAGTCAAACAAAATTTCTTTTGAGTTTCCAAATCTTTCGAGTAGTATGTTATATAAGGACAATGTGATTTTTCAAGACAAACAAACTTATTAAATTGCTGTAGAAACGCTTCCCACGAAGTATTAAATATTTGTAGACCTTTCACTGTTTTAGCTGCATATAAAAAATCATTTGGAGTATCTCCAGGTAACTGTAAAATTTCCCTTACGCAGCTTCGTATAGTTTTGTCCACATCTTCCAAAAAGTTTTTAGATAACTTTTTAATTGGAGCTGTTTGCAGACCGTATATAAGACATGGAGATATATATTGATTTAATAAATTAAGTTTTTGGTCGCAATTCAAAAGATTAGATTTACTCAAAATTTCAACTTTTTGTGAAAGATTTTTTAAAAAACTAATATGATCAAAGATTAATGTATTTGAAAAGTTAACACCAAGATACTTAATTTTCTCATCACCACTGATCGATGTAATTTTATCTGTTTTTAAGGTACTGTGCGTTTATGTCTGTATATTTCAAAAGCTTCTAAAATGTCTAATTTGTGTTTGTTGTTGCAAAAATGTAAGAATTTAATGTTGTTTTGAGGTGTCATTGGGTGGTTCTGTTCCAAAATGTGTTTGGCATAATTCGATTTTTCTGGATGTTTAAGTCTATAAGAGCGTACGTGTTCTTTGTATCTTATGTCGAAATTTCTAAGTGTTTGTCCAATATAAACCGAGTTACAAAAAGAACAATTCAAACGGTAAATGCCGGAATTCGTAGAGATAATTTACATTTTTACAAAAAAAGTAAGTAAATTTTATCCGAGAAAAAACTTCCCAATCACTAGTTATTTTTGAAATGTGTTAGTAAACAGTTTGTAATAAAAAGTAATTATTGTCATAAATAAAGAACGATTATATTATAAAATTAGTATAAATCTTTCCCTTGTGGCTAAGAGCTATTTTACACATACGAGAATTTACGCGAAATTCTTAACCAATTTTTGCTGAAATTCTTCAACACAGTTTTGGTAAAGAAACTTTGACGTGTAATACTTTTTATTCCAAAATTTATTGTGAATAATTTCACAAGAAAACTGGAACAATTCCTGAAGTTTTTAGGAATTTGCGAGTAATCAACGCGGAAAAGTGCGCACAAAACAATCGTAGTTGACATGCAACACATCGGTTTATTTTGTTTTTAAAAATGGTTATATGCATTGTAATAGTTATGTATTTCATACTGTGTCACATTTGTCAGTTTTACGTCAAACTTTTTACTCCGGAAAATGAGATTTTGCAGTCTAGTATGACTGCAAAATTTTAAAATTTTAAAAAATTTTAAAATTTTAAATTTTAAAAAATTTTACCGGACGCAAATACAATCAATCAACTGGACAATGTTTTAGTACGTAATCAGATACCATGGACACTCGTTCTTCATAGATGTCCATACTTTGCATTCGGAAATTTATTTTATATAATTTTTTTTAATTGAACCAAAACTCTAATAATTGCAGTATGAAATAAAACGCATTACGTCATACGTCCTGGAAATGGTCTTACAGTCGAGTAAGATGTTACGGACAAGGCGACGAAAGAGCCGAGTCCGGAATATCGAAACGAGAGAGTTCCATTTCCAGGACTTATAACGTAATAGTAATTTACGTTATAAGTCCTGGAAATGGAATTTTACAGTCGTGTAAGGTGTTACGGACAAGGCGACGAAGGAGCCGAGAATCCGGAACATCGAAACGAGGCTGTAAGACCATTTCCAGGATGTATGACGTAATGCGTTTAATTTCATACTGCAATTATTGGAATATTGGTTTAATTTAAAGAAAAATTATAATTATAATAAAAATTATAAAATAAATTTCCGAATTCAAAATATGGACATCTATGAAGAACGAGTATCCATAGTAACTGATAAAAAAACTGATAAAACGTACTAAAAAATTGTCCAGTTGGTTGATTGCATTTGCGTCCGTAAAATTTTTCACAGTCATACTAGACTGTAAAATTTTTTATTTCATACTGTTCGGTAAAAGGGTATTTACCGGACTCATTTGAGTCCGGTAAATGAATTATTACGTTACAAGGCCGGTAAAAAATTTTACCGGACTGAAAATCCAATTTGAGTCCGGTAAAAAATTTTACCGGACTGAAAATCTAATTTGAGTCCGGAAAAAATTTTACCGGACTGAAAATTTTAAATGCATTTTTTTAAAAAATGAACAATGTGAGGCAGTATGAAATAAAACGCCTTACGTCATACTTCCGGTAAACCATTACAGTAGCTCGTTTCAACATTCGAGACTCGGCTCCTTCGTCGCCTCGTCCCGAAACGTTTTCAACTCGCTACTGTAAACTTGGGTTTACCGGACTTATAACGTAATATACTATTACAGTCATACTAGACTATTAAATCGCATATTCTGGACTGAAAAGTTTGACGTAAAACTGACAAATGTGACACAGTATGAAATAAATTAGTATTACATTGCAAGGCCGTTACTTAGAAATTTACGTGCGAGCACGGTACCTAACAAGCGAGCGGTTAGCGAGCTTGTTATCCGTGCGAGCACGTAGAGTTCGTATAACAGTCTAGCATTCTACAACGTTTTATGGTATACTGACTCGTAATTCTTTAATAAATAATTCTTTCATTTACTGAACTGTACTGAAGCAGTACAGCACAATATGTAGATATATATAAACGTTTTAAATAAATACGTTTGTTGTTATGATATTGATGATAACGAGCCCGTAATAGTTTTTACGGGCTTCATAATAGACTAACCCATAGAAAGAATCTTTACGCATAGAGGCAGAGCTCAATAAACAGATGTTTACGAGTCAATATACCATAAAATATTATTAAAACAACCATGCAATGATAAAGCTAAAAATCAAGTAACATTTAATCGCTAGGTGCGTAAAATGTCTTTAGTTTTATTTTATTTATTGAAGTGGACAAAATGTGAACGGCCATATTGCTCTTACAGTATCAGGTCCGAAATTCGTTAAATTTGTTATTGTATGTTAAATAAGTTAATAATAAATTATAGTGTATCTTAACATAAACGTTAATTAACTGTTTATAATTGTATATAAAATATATTTAAAACTCTTAAAACAAAGGGCATGAAAATATTACGCATATTTATTAAAAAGATTTTTATTACAAGATATAGAAAACAAATTTTTTCTTAATACATCAATTATTTTTATACGACGTCATTCTTTGTTTACAATGAACACGCAGCTGCTTCGCAAACACGCGTGCGTATGACCATAAATTTGAAGAAAATCTTATTGCTATGTGTAAAACAGTTTCTTTACCAAAACTTTGTTGAATAATTTTAGCAAAAATTTGGTTCAGAATTTCGCATAAATTCGTAAGTTGTTATCGATTTGAACGTATTTTTCCATGAAATTTTTTTTGGCCCATCAAATATTCTGGAATTTACAATATGACCCACCTAGGCAAAACTTTGGAAACCCCTGCTCTACAACCTTCTCGTTTCATGCGTAAACGAGATGAACAATCAAATTCGGTGCGCTCATCTAGCAGTTACCTACCGACTTTGGATACTTTTTAAAATAAGATTTCTACATACAAATTGTTGATTTCCTTCTTAGTATTTTATAAATTTTTTACACCAAATACAAAAATGTCAAGATAGTTATGACAATTTACAAAATATCCTTATAGACACTTAAGGGAAGTAACGTTTTCCCGCATTAATGTTTCTTTAAATCCTGCACTGAAAGAAATTTCAGATGTTAAATATAACAGAAATCTTTACTTTCGAAGTATAAATAAATGCATTTATTTTAGAGTAGAAAAAATGTAGGTAGATTTAAACGAAATGGCTAGATTCTGCTTTCGTTTACTACTTTTAACTGATTTTTTAAGTTGAAATACATTTTAATACTTTTATGTTAATTATAAATTCCTTGTTTGAATTGCAAATGCGTCCTTTCAAATGCACGTATATTAAATTTCAAGAAAAGAAAAATTTAAAATAAAGATGTTTTACTTCTGAATCAAAATAACATGTTTTAAAACAAGGCATGTAGTATTTGATTTTGCTTTAAAGTCAAGACTTATTAGATGCATTTCTTAATTATAAGTTGCATTGCTTTTGAATTATTTATAAAATATTTGAACTGAAGTATACGTGAATAGGGACTAGAAAATAGGGAAATAGGAAAATAGGAAATAGGGACTTTTAATTCAAGTGCGTGTGGTTTTAAAATAAAATTATAAGTTGTTACATACACAAATGAACGTTTTTGAACTAAGATATTTGGCTTTGTTTTGGCAGCAATTCTTTTAATTTGAGTTAATTCGGCATTTTCATTTATATATCGTTAAAATATGCACACGGTTAAATTAGTTAGTCGTTGTTTTACGTACCGAACAAAATGGAAGAAAATTCGCAAGAAGTGTTTAAGGTTAGTGCAAGTGCTAAGTTTTCAATAAGAACGTTTTGAATAAAATTCTAAGTGCTCCCATTGAAATTATTGCAAATAAGGAACGTCAACAAAGAGAGTCTGAACCATACAAATTTTTTAAATCTTAATTGAACGTTGAGAAAGCCTGTTATATAAAATAATAGATATTATCTTAAACTACAGTAATACAGTTTTTGTAATAACTATTGAAATTAGTATTAAATGTTTTAATGAACGTTAACCTATCCTATAAAGTAGTATCTCCATTATCAAATAATATATTAGAGTAATTAACTTCTTTCGCTATTTTATTTTTTATTTTTCTGAACTTTATATAAAGGCGTGGACAAATTTTAAATAGTTTCACTACCTACATCTTGGGCACTGTAAAAACCCTTACTACGCTCAATTTTTGTTATTTAATGTTAATAAGACTAATAAGGCAGATTTTCATGCTTTCATGTTTCTGCTTAAAACCGTTTTTATTTTCAACTTCATAAAATTGGCGTTTATAAATTCTAAATAGTTTCACTCTTCATTATTCATTAATTACCACCAAAATTAGTTCTTTGTTATTGTTTTTGGTAAAATGAATGTTAATTTCAAAAATAAGATTTCATAATTCAAAACAGTAATTATAACATCGCCCCTAACCGTTTCTTACTTAATATTTCTGAAAAGTTTCTTTATACTTTCCCTTTAATTCCACCAGACTTATAGGAATTATTATCCCTTTAAAATATCCGCGACAAAATGATTTAACATAAAGTTATATTAAATGGAAGAGTTTATTCTTCGGATTAATTTAAAGCCAATATTTGAAATTATGAAACCGCTATATAACTTTGTAAGTAATATGTGTTTATTACATTTTCGACAACATGGATTCGTACTCCATCCCAACAGCACAGTCGCTCTTTGGACCTTGATACAAACCAGTTTACATACAGATGCAAACCGAGGAACCCACCACAAAGAACGAAAATTCAATTCCGCGCTGTCACGGTTAATATTAATTGTCTTTCAGATTATGTTTATTCTGCTGTTGCGATTTTTGTTCCTTTTCGCTGAAACTCACTATTTAGATAATTGGAAAAGCAAATATAAACTTTAGTAGAAAATTTTATTGTTACGTGACGACAGGGGCGTGCTGGGTATGTCAGACCAAGCCAAAACAACTGGGTTCAGGCAACATTAATTGCTATTTTCAGTAATATATATTACATAACGAGCACGAAAAGTGACACTAACACAAGAGTGTGAATGTTGACGGAAATCACACGAATGTGTTAGTCACTTTCCAGTGAGTTATGTACATTATTTTCCGCACGACCCCCACGACTCATAAAACACTTATTTTCAATTGAACGATTTCTAAGCTAGTTCTTCAATGCAGACTAGCAGTACATTTTCGGGAAAGGACAAATTGATCACTTTTTCTTTTCGCCTTTTCATTAATAGATTGGAATACATTTGGTACCTTTCCTAGGACTTTTTAGGTAACAGGTTTAAAGATGTATCAAATATTCATCGCTTGAAGCGATATCTATAATTAAATAGATAGAAGCCCATAAAGATCAAAATTAATAAACTGGGCATCTAATAACATCAATTGATTACTTATTTAAGCTTTAAAATTGCAGAACTGCATAAACTTTATCACAATTAAACAATCAAATAAATTTGACAACATTTTCAAAGAATGAGCATCAGCCAATTACGCGTAAACCGTCTGCCAGACACTCTTAAAGTTCTACAACCAATTGCATCCGATTTTCCAGACACATCTACAGCCTAGTACGTCAAATTCCTAACATACCCAGCCAGCACACTGAGGTTATAATCACGTTATTTTTAAGTTACTATTGGTAGACGACGTCATATGACTAATAAATGATGTCCATAAGACGTTATATAATGGGACGTACGTAGACGTCTTTTGGACGTACAATACAATACGTACAAGTTTCATTAAAAATATATTATTTTAACAGGGGCCAAGGAATACTGGTTATATTAAGCAGGTGGACACAATATAGAAATGTTTTGACTGTAGTATATAATAAATGTTATTTCCAATATTCAACTATTTATTTATAATTCCTATCGTAGTCCTCGTATAGGACGTTTTAATGACGTCTTATATTGACGTCTTTGGACTGTGACATAATGATGTCAGTTTTACGACAATTTGACGTTGTTACTGCCGAAAAACGGCCACATTATGACATCAGTGTGCTGGCTGGGTACTAGTATGTTAGAAAATAATGCATTACGTTCGAAATTATTCTACTCCTAAAAATAACGCCAAAATGCGTGAATCTATTTTTAAATTGATTAGCCATGTTTGACTTTAAAATACCTATTATTGTATACTGACTTATTAGACACTAAATATATAATTTTTTTAAAATGTGTGTTACGTCATAGATTTATGATTCAAATTCGGCATAACGTTAAAATAGCCTTCAAAGATTTTATCCAATGTGTGTGTGTGTGTGTATGTGTGTGTGATCAGTGATCACATTTTAATGGCTGCGGATACTAAGTTTTGACGTTTTGCACATGAATATTGTTTATATTTCATTATATTTAATTAATTTATACAATTCCTAAGCATATTCTATAAAATATATTTTATATTTACTAGTTTTTTGTAATTTTTTAAATTCCTTTTATGATTAGACTCGGCGCTCAGGGGTCTATCAGAGCGATTTAGACATACAAGGTGGACCTCGGATCGGCAGAGGTTCAAGATATAGTACAAAGGTATTTATATAATTAAGCTTCTACAATTTTAATTTAATTTTACATATTATTATATGTAGATATAAATTTTTATATATTTCAGTATTTCTTGAGCTTATTAATGCAGATAAATTGTATGGTATATAAGTTTTGTATTTTTTACTATAAATGAAATTATTTAATTCATTTACTTGTATTTTTTATTAAAATACATCCCAAAATCTTATGTTCCGCAGTTCCTTCTTCTCCGCACTCACAAAGGGGGGATTTTTGTAAATTTATTGTATATAGATGCAATGGTACTAATGAATGATTAAATCGAAGCCTACATATTTTTGCAATATTGATTTTATTGAATCCGCTTTCCTTAAACCATACTTTCGATGAAATATCAGGCTGAATGTTTTAGTAATGTAACCCCTTAACAGAGTTGCGATAAGATTCTTTCCAATTGCCATATGCCATAGACTTTGCAAATATATACATATCTTCTAATGTACATTTCTATGTCGTATGCATTCCTATATCTAAAGCTTTTTTAGCAAGTGTGTCAACTGCTTCATTTTCTGATATTCCGCAGTGAGATTTAACCCAAGCAAAATTAACTTGTTTTTTCCTTGTTTTCAAGGTATATACTTATTATCTTATGTATTTCATACATTATATAATTTTCATACATTATATAATTTTCAGTCGGTGTACATTTAGAGTTACTAATTTTTCGAGTGCACTTTGACTATCAATATCATAATGACCACTTTTGTATCTTCTAATTCTTGAATATACTTCAAAGCTGAATAAATCGAAAATTTACTGTTTAATTTATACAGCCCGAATTTTTACTATCTGGACCCCAATATGCAGCAGCTATCATGAGCATGGTCGATTTCTTTTGCCAAAATTTGTTGGTTAGGTCATATATAAATAATTCATGAATCTTTTTTATTAAATCACTACTTTTCTCGTGCATTTTAAAGATAAATTTTCATGACAGATATTTTCTTCTATGGATTAATGGAAATTTTAAAGTTTCAACGTATTAGTTGCTATTTGGAGTGCTTTTCAGGGCTCCTATCGATAGTCTAAGACACTTTGTTGCTACGATATCCAATTTATTTAGATGGGTTTTTGATGCTTGGGAATAAAGAATAGAACCATAATCAAGAACTGATCTAATATAAGAGCGATATAATAAGAGCGATGTACTAGGGTCAAATCCCCAATCCGTATGACTTACGGCTCTGAGTATATTTATACCCTTTTCTGTTCTATTAACTATATATTGGATATGATCTTTCCAGAGCAGTTTTCTATTAAGTATGACACTTAAATATTTAATTTTGTCTTCAACTTTATAATCGACATTGTCAATTCTTAAGATAGTTTTTAGTACACAAGATGCTAATGAAATTCCTCTAAATGAGTCTGGGGATTCTGGTGATTTCTTAGGTTTAAGAATGGGAACAACAATATATTTATATATTTATAAATAATAATTTCCAACTGTTTGAGACCTGTTCACTTTTCCAAATCTGATTAAATAATTTCGGGAAGTATTGCTTTGCATTCCCCGGTAGTTTGAAGAGCATTATATAACGAATGTTATCTGATCCTGGGACTCAGTTAATATTGGATTTTAAACTATTTTCAAACTCGTTCATTGAAAATTCCTTTAATAGAGGATGTACATAGTTTTTTATTTCTTCTTCTGACCTATCAAATTCTTTTTCGACTTGTACCCACGAGGGAATTATTTTATTATGAAACCATTTTGCCCAATCACTTAATATTCCCTTGTTACATGGTTCTGAGTTGTAATAAGCATCTTTTTATTTTTATAACTTCATTCCATATTTGTTTAACAGGAGTATTTTTGTATAATTTGTTACAGAATTTACTCCACGATTCTTTCTTGCATTGCTTGATAGTTTTTTTTGCAGCTGCTCTCTTATAATTTATAAAATTTTCTGAATTTGAAATATTTTTATATCGCAGGAAAGCATCGTTTTGGAGTTTTATTGCTTCTGTACATTCACTATTCCGCCAAGGTTTGTTAAATTTCGGATTGGTAGCTTTTCTCTTTTCAGGAATTGATTCTTTATTTGCCTCGTTTATTAATGATAATAAAAATTCATATTTTATTTCATTGTTTTCTTTATTCTCTATACCTCTTTCTATTATGTTTGAAAAAGTGACCAATCCGCTTTACCTATGTTAAAATTACAACTATTGTTATTGTATTCTTTCTCATTATCTCATTATTAATATTAATCTTAGTTATTATTAGGGTAATGATCAGATGTTCCTAACGAATATTTTACTTTTCCCATTCACAAAGTACAGATACGTCCGATGTGCAAATCGTCAAATCCACTGCTGACTTGTTACGATCCTGAGGAGTGAAAATTCTAGTTTCTGATCCATCATTTAAATATATTAGTTTTTTCCTCTACAGCATCTAATAGTTTTTTCCCCGCAATTTCCGTTATGCCACAACCCCAAGCCGTTCTAGAACTCCTTTGTGTAATCTTACTGACTTAACATTCCTCTGAAGCACCTTAAACATATTTATCTTCATTAAAGACTGTTAATAAACTACCTTTTATATTGTCCCAATTTAATTTTTCATCATCTTTTCCTAACCTGTTTTCCAATACATTTTCCACTACAGTCAATATTTCATTAATTGAAAATGTTTTCTTTTGATCTTTTTCTAGCATATTATTGTGGTAAATCGGGGTATTTCTAAATGATTTGAACACTGGTTGGGAGGGAATATGGTAAATTCTCAGTTGCCATTATTATTTTAATTGACTTTTGTTTTTTAAATTCTACTCGTTTTATTCTTTCTGTCGCATTATGATCTCCTCCACATAGTATACATTTAGGGTTTTCTTGTAATTCGCAACTTTCTTGCTCATGGTACTCCCACAAAATTTGCACCGCGCTCTAGCTTTGCATTGTGACGTTACGTGCCCATACCTTAAACACTTAAGGCATTGTATACTCTTGGTATATATAATTCGACATTGTATAGCAATTTTTCAATTATTACTTTTTTTGGAATCATTTGACCCCTGAATGAAACAATAATTGTTCCTGTAGATATAAAATTATCTCCTACCCTACGCATAATCTTTTTAACATTTTCTACTTTTATATGTTCCCCATATTGTGGTTTCATTAAAGGTTTTAACTCGATTTCTGAAATATCAACATCAACTTGCTTGATGACTCCTTTTTTTTTGTATAAAAAAAGTTAGGAATGAACGCCTCGTAATTCTTTGCTTCTAATATCTTCGATTTTATTAGTTTATTAGCACATTCAAAGTTGTTTAATTCAACTTTTACTTTATTTAATCCTATAATTGAGATATTAGGCCGGTGGTGTCAGTGCATCACTCGTGTTCCAAGGGTCATGGGTTCGAATCCCACTTTGGGCGGCGGGATTTTTCTAATTGGAAAATTCCGCCACCTCAACTATGGATGTGTGTATTCGCGTTGCATGTTAGATGGGGGACAGATGACCTTAGATGTTAGTTCCCCGTAGTGTAGACGTGAAATAAAAAAAAATTGAGATATTAATAATATTGTCCTGAATTTCAGGAACTGAATTTAATATTAGCCTAGCAGTCCCTATCTTATGCAATTTTCCTAAATTACCTTTTTTTATTTTGTATAAATACGTAATATGGACCTTGATCCCCATTACTGTATTTATTTTTAATTTGTTCTATATTTTGTGTGGTAACTTCTTTCTGAATAATATTAGATGTACTTACATTTTCGATTTCCCTTCGACATAGTTTTATGTCTTTTATTGTTTTCATTTGTTACCTGTTTTTCATGAATCTCAAAAGAAAAATCCATCGCATTATTATCCTGTAAATCTTGAGACACAATTGCTTCGTATCCTATGTTATTTTCCTCCCCATCAGGGGGAATTTTAATTTTGCCAGGTATTGACATCCCTAAAAAGAACACTCGCTAAATGTCCGATACAATAAACACACCTAATCGCTGTGAATGCCGCAATCATACGGTACGAGATCAAATTTCAATGAAATATATTACTTGTTTGTGTGAAAATATGTATTTATTTATATTTTAATTAATAAACCTCTTTAACACACTATTTTTTAATACACTTATATAAAGTAATTTTCTTTAAATTTCGTCCTACACTCAAAAAAAAACTCGATAAAAGCTGTAAAAACTCTCATACATGAGTTTAAAATCCCGGAGCAATATTTTACGCATGGATTTTATACAACACCTCTAAATAAAAAGGGCTAAATCCTGATGTTTGTAAGCAATTGAAGTTTAATTTTACTCGCCTGTGGATAGAAAAACTTTTTACCCACTGAATAATAGTGATTGGCTGCTATTACAGGTAGCAGCCAATCACCATCTTATGCTGCATAATATTTTTAGAATCCAGTAATCGGGCTAGAAGTATTAAATTTATTACCGTCAAAACTACAGACTTACTATACATTACAAATTCAATATTTAAACTTAAATAAAGAGGTGTTGCATGGCAGACGTGAGTTAATTTCTGATTCCTTTTTGATTGAATAATTGATTTCTTTTTCTGTCTGGCATATCAGAACTGATCGCATAAAAGTATAGCCAGTTTATCTTAGCTAGACTCCAACATAGATGACGTAGAACTTTTCTTTCCTGATTTTTAGTTTACGTTCATATGTAAAGTTATTTATTTTTCGCGTGTGTAATATTTGTTGTTCATACCTGTGGTACGAACTATACTATAAACAAGTCAATACCAACCAGGCCAATATAAGCGGTTATGTAGGAACTGTCAGCCTTGACAATAGGCCACAGCTTGGCTGAATATTGGAAAACCAAATGTCGTTATTTCAATATTGGTCTAAGCCTAGACCAACCTTTAGATCTCAAGCCTCGGCTGCTTTGTCGTGGCCCATGGGCCAACCAACATCTAGGTACCAATTCTGGGCTCTCTAATCTCTGCCCAAGTCAGAGCCAATCTTCAGCGACCTAGTCTCGGTTTCTTACTGTTTGACCAAGCCACAACCAATTCTAGTGTTTTTAGACTTGGTTTCTTATTATTGAACAAAGTATGGGCCAATCTAATCTTCACATATTCTACCAAATCAAGCTTGTGAAGTTTTCTGTCTTTATTATATCAGCTAGTAATTATTAAGAGGAAAATATGAGAAAAGTTAAACTAAAATACCTACATAGATTATAATTATTATTACTAAATATAAATTCAGCTCTCAAATTTTTGCGCGCTTTGTTTCTTCGAAACAAGCACAGACATGAAACGTCAGTAACGCGGCAGCTGCGAGGGGAAGTCTTTACCGACTTAAATTAGTGAGTGTTCATCCGCCTACCATGAGTGATGTTACGTTTAACCGTTTTGTAATATTATTAATAAAATAATGTCTATGAATTAAAAAGTGTTTATTTAAAAACAAAGCCACGCTAATAAGAATAAGTACAATTTTTTGTAGTAAAAATTAAACTTGTATTAATTTTTTAACCACTTTTTTTAATTAATTTGTTTAACATCTAAAATATTATTAATTTCGTATAAAATCAGTTTCAGCCTTGTTCTTGTGTCACAAATTTTTTAAGTTACATTGTTATGTTACTAATAATTGAACGAATTAGAATAATTGGTAATAATTTAGAATTTTCGTGTTAATTTGTTTTCTTCATCAAAGTTATTTCATACAAGTCTACATAAGCTATAGTACAGTATTAAATATTAGGTTATACTCGAAGGTAATAACCCGGGGCTACCGTTGGATTCCGAACCTACACTATCAATGATTGTCAGCCTTGATACCACATTAATATTAAGAGTGGTCCAATATTGCTTATATACCTTGCGCCAAGTGTCAGTTTTAACGTCGGCACTATATTGGTTTTCACTACTGGGTCAAGATGTATCACCAATCTAGGACCATGACTGATTAACAAGCTTGTCAGGAAGTTATCATCCCGATTTTAGACCAGCCATGGTACGAGTCTTGGATTTAAGGCTTGTACCAGAGTTGATAAACATCGTTCCAAGCCTAAGCCAACCGTATATGTGTACTTTCATTTATAACGCCCGCTTAACGTTAAATTTGCTATCGACGATCTATTTTGCTTTGCTTTCTTGGCTGCGATTTCCATTTATTGTTGTGACTTCATTAGATAGTACCCAACTCATCGCATTATGGATTAGGAATCTTAGGAATATATAATTAAACTGCTTACAAACAATATTTACTTTATGTTAATCTGTCAAATGCGTTTTGCCAGAACAGGCCATTATGTCAATAAATTCACATTAGAGGAACATACGCTTGACAACATAAACTATAATTTAAAAAAATGTTTGTACTTATGTTAGTTAATTAGGTGTAGGCATTAGATATGTTAGTACTAGTGGATAGGTACATCTTTTCTTGGCGTCAGCCTGATGACTAATTTCCAAAGAAATCACAACAGGACTTTTCAGAATTAATACTTAGGTACATTTTTTTTCAATTTTTAGCTATCCCAACCCCCAGGCTACCGGGAAATTTCCCTGTATCCCGGCGGGCCAGCACGCCCCTGCGTGACGAAATGGTAAGTACAGCGTGTCCTAATTTTAACGTTTTAAAAAAAACTGAATTAGTAACAACAAGATAAGAATTTAGAAGATAATATTTTGGAGATAAAGTTAATGGTTAATAATTATATATTATTAATTTGGGTATTTTTCTTAGATACAACGAAAACTCCACTCCATTTAAGTGCAATGTTAGCTAGCAGAGGTGATGCTTTCAGTGTCCATTTCCATAAATTTTGGAAATTTTGTAAACTCTAAATAAATCTTTGTTGTTCACATATCTATCTTGAACAATTACTAGTTAAAACCATTTTTTTAAATATAATTCAGAAGTTCAACTTTGATGGAAAAAGCTTAGTAGACAGCTGTAGCCTTGGTGTAAATGATTATTTTCTGTTATCGATTTTAGTCGTCTACCTGTCACGTATCACAATGTAAATATTTCACGAGCTGAAGAATTAACCGTACATAGCAAGGTTTATATACATTTACAACTAATTCAAGTACAAACAAACTTAGACTGCTATAGAAATGTTTATTAACTCTAAATTGTAAATTTACCTTCCTCTCCAGTTAACAGTCTGATAGGTTCTCCTCCTTCTCTTCTCCAGGCAATGACTGGTTCTGGCGATCCTTTTGCTACGCAACGCAAATTAACGTTGGATCCTTCTCGCACTACCATATCCGTGCTTGTAGGATAATCCAATATATCAGGAGGCACTAGACAGCATTATACGTAATCATTTTTATAAATAAAGCGTGCGAATCATATTTGCATTACAATATTCGAAAAGGGCCCGACGAAATATAAATCAGTTTACAGGATTAATCCGACATTAAGCTGCCCAGTATCCGACTGCAGCATGGAGCTATGTTAAATCGTTCCCATGGTTCAGTGTTATGTAATTTGATGGCTGTTTTACATACATTTGCATGTTATTGGATGGGAGGATGGAGGATGTAACGCGACCAACTAACTAACCGCGCGTGTGGTGACATCTATTATATAGCAAATTTAGTGGCTTTTGGAGAAGTAGATTACCTGATGTTCTTGGCTTACTGAGTGGCTATGATACGGATCATTTACATAAATGAGAGTACGAACATATTAAATGTCGACTGCGTTTATTCTGCTTAAAAGATCACTTCCATTTACACTAAGCGTTTGCTGAAAGTAAAGTAGAACATTTAGTTGCCCCAGCAGGTTTTATGTATGCGATATAATCTGCTGTAAAAATTACAAACGGTATATAGTTTTAAACAAATAATATAACGTTTATAATTATATAAATATAAAAAGTATATCTGTTTTATGTTAAAAAAATTTCTTAGTAAGGAGTATTAGCAATTAAAACAATATTAAAAGCAGTCTATTCACAAAATAAGTCAAAACAAAACCCTTTAAATACTTGCATTAGATCAACAAAAAAGCATTTGAAACACAGTGTACAATCGTTTGTTGCCAGCCACCGCAAACAAATAATTATAAAAAGAATTTAAATTGCAGTACTAACAACCACACATAAACCGTTTAACGTTGAACAATACTATGCTCTTTGTATAATTAGGAGTAATTTAATTATTCTATAATTAGCTTCCTACTACAGATTATACTAAGGATCAATTCAATAATAAATTTCACTTAACATTATCCATTGTACTTTTCAGAACAGTGTCGGATTAATTGTTAATAAGGAAACTATGTAAGCTTGAATTCAACTGCATTTATTAAAATAATTAACAATTATTCGTATGCACAATTAGCTGCGAATGTACACTTAGAACATTTCGTAGGTATATTTTATTATCCATCCCTTCTCACTTCGCCAATAACGAAATTTAGATTTCCAATACCTGTTTGTGCCAACGACTAAATGTTGTACACCAAATATTAGACCATATAATCTAGTTTGCATCTTCAAATAATCTTGTTTGAAATAATGGACTCTTAATTGAAGAACCGAATTTAGGCTTAAGCAAAACAAGCTATCCTTACATTCCCACATTGCAAGGAGCTTCTACTTCATTGTAGAAAAAATAAATGTGTAGATTAAATATAAAAAATTGACTACTTGGTTTTGTTACAACTACAGTTTCATTTGAGTTTAACAATTTACGACTGAATATTTAAACAATATAATAAGAGCAGTAATTGTGGAATTTGGAAGACTTGCAACAGTGTCAATCAACCAACCAACATATATAGATAACCCTTTGGCATCATTATTCCATTCTTCAAACAAAAGCCCAAGGTCTTAAAAATTACCAACGCATGCATGTTGAATATAATTTTGTATCCGTTTAGTTATGCAAAATTATAAAAACATTAATTTATTATTTCTGAAGTTAATTTTAACAGATGTCAAATGAGATATACTATATATTGTGCAAAGTTTATACAGGGTGTGCAAAGATTTCCGCACATTGACAATAGCTCCTTAACTGTTAATTCTATCAAAAAAGTTCACTAAGAAAGTTTATTCATCAAATCCTTTTCTACAGCAACATAATTTTCAATTTTTTCGTCACTCATTTTTTTGGATGTAATAGCCCAAGAGCTGGCGGCCAAAAAGTGTAAGAGTTTTGTAAAGTTAATATTTTAATATTAGATTATATTTAGGGTGTAAATAAATATCTTACACAAAAGAAACTCGGATATGGGGACATTAGGCGTCAGCGCAGTTTGAAAGTGGTAACAAGAAATAGTGTCATCTAAGTGTTTTCTAAAAGCGGAAAATTGATCACTAAGCAGTTTATGTAATAAAAAACTGGAAAACAGTCGTCAGACAGCGTAATGATGGAACGCGTTGCATCAGCAACAATGCGGTGGTCGCATGTCGTGAAAACGAGGTCAATGTAAAAAGTGATTTGAAAAAGCTGAAATTTGGTAGAGTGTTAATTTATTGAATATCGTTGCTAAAAAAAAACAGTCAGACTCCATTTTGATAGTCAGCAGTCGTTACTTTCAGCGACTGTTGAGTAACTCCCTAGAAAATGCTCGAATAACATTGTTTAATACATCTCTGCTGATATTTTCTGGATGTCTTCAGCGATTCTAACCTGTAAATAGTACAAATTTAGAGGTCTCTTCTTATACATCACACTGTTTAGATGATCCTAGAAAGAAATCAAGCAGGGTTATATCTAACAACCTAGCTGGCCACTCAATCGCTCTCCCCCCGACACACCATTGAAATACGAAAATACGAAAATACGAAATAGGGAAGATCAATATTTACGGTCCCTGATATAGAAAGAGAAAGAATTTTTAAAACATTTATTTATTTCTCAACATAATCTCCCTGGACTTCAATGCACTTGGTCCACCGATGTTCCAATGCTTCAATGCCTTTCAGGAAGAAGTTTTCCGGTTGCTCCTCAAACCAGCTATTTACTGCGGTCATAACTTCATTATCGTCTCCATATTTTTTTCCACGCAGGTTTTCCTGGAATTTTGGAAATAGATGGTAATCACTGGGTCCCAGGTCTGGTGAATATGGAGGGTGTTCTAGGATTTCAAAGCCAGCGTTCTGTATGGCAGCCATGACAATGCAGCTCTTGTGGACTGGAGCGTTGTCCTGATGGAACAAAATGTTGTGTGCCAACTTTCCTGGTCTTTTTCGGTCGATGCTTTCGCGCAATTTTGGAATTAACCCTGCATAATAAGAACCCGTTATTGTGTGTCCACGCTGCAAATAATTGATCATCAAAATTCCTTCTGCATCCCAGAACACTGTGGCCATAATCTTTCCAGCCGCCCGTTGAACTCGAAATTTGCGTGGAGGTGGAGAACCTCTGTGATGCCACTCCATACTTTGTCTTTTCGTCTCAGGATCAAAATGGTGCACCCATGTTTCATCCACAGTCACAAAGCGAGTGAGAAATTGCTTCCGATTGGCCTTCAGGTACTCCAAATTGGCTTCCGAATGCAGCACTCTAGACCGTTTCTGATCGACGGTCAGCATCTTTGACTGACCCATAAGAGATGTTCGTTATTTCCGCGATATGGCGAATAGTCAGTCTTCTATCTGTCATTACCATATCATGGATCAAATTGATGTTTTTGTCAACGGTGACACAGACTGGACGTCCCGCACCTTTCGCATGTTCGCAAGTTGTTCTGCCTAATCTAAACTCACGAGACATATTTCTCACCAATTGGTAAGAAGGGGCAGAGTCCCCTAAAACGTCTGTCATATCCTTGTGAATTTCAGTAGGTGTTAATCCTTTTTTTTGCAAATACTTTATCACCGCTCTGACTTCACTTTTTTCCATTTTTAAAAATTGTCTGTTATCGACCAGCTTAATTATTAATAACTTTCAAAGAACAACACGCACCTACGCAAAACTTGACACAACAAATAATTAGTAATGACAGTTCTCATAGAAAAATGAGTGACGATATCATGCAAAGCCTACTATGTCAGGGACCGTAAATACTGATCTACCTTCGTATATCCGGATGTCCGTTACAAACACGATAGAGCGGCCCGTCGACTGTGAAATAGGTCCGTCATCCGTTTTATAAATGCTAGAAAAGTGAAAGCGGTTGACATTCATCGTCAAATTTGTGAAATCTACTGTAAGAATGTTATGACTGATGAAATGGTTAGAAAGTGGGTGACGAAGTTCAACGATGATTGTAACAACGTGCATGATGAAGCAAGGATTGGTCGACCGTCTATGATTACCGACGATTTGGTGTGCGCGGTGAACGCGAAGATTCATGAGGATAGACAGTTACAATCTCAGCGCATAGTTTGTGCTTTCCTCAAATTTCAAGAATGACAGAACGTTTGATGTTTCGAAAATTGAGCTAGCTGCGTGCCGAGAATGATTTCCGAAAAACACAAGAATGAGCGTTCTAACCTTCGTCGTGTGCTAACCTTAAAGTAGTTTCGTCACAGGTGACGAAATGTGGATATTTTATGTGACTACAGAATCGAAACAGCAGTCTTCGGAATGTAGGCATGCTTCATTGTCAAAACAAACAATTTTGACCCGAAGATGTTTTGGGACAGGTAAAGTATCTTACTGGTTAAATTATTGCCTCAAGGCACAACAATATACTCCTATAGTGAAAAACCGTGAAGAAACTGCGACGTGCAATCCAAAACAGAATGCAGTGCAAACTCAAACTCGAATCTCGTCAGGGAACAAATAACTCACCCTCCCTACAGTCCGCATTTGGCACCCAGTAATTTTCATCTGTTCCTGTATTGAAGAGATTTCTCGTAGGACAACTTTTCGCCGATGATGCTAGCGTCACAGAAGCAGTGTAACCGTGACTATCTACATATGTGACTTCTTTGTAGAGGGCATATAAAATCTAGTGCCACTATACAAAAATGCCTCGGTAGTGGAGGAAACTACCTAGAAAAATAATTTAAAGAATGAGAAAATTAATACAAATTTTGTATTTACAAAATGCTTTTTTGTTTTCTTTTAATCAATAAATCTTTAATTAATTTCTTTTTCTACTCCATGCCTAGAATTTTGCTCTCTAGAGAGGAGAGAACTTGCACAAGTTAATTTTTAAAAAACAAGTTTTCGCAATTGCATTCATAATGCAATATATTTGTAGAATCAAGTTTGTTTTTAAAGTCTTAGAAGAAGAAGGTCTTAGAGTGTGGAGACAATCCTTTCGGGACATATCGTGAAAAGAATGTTGTGTCTAACACTGTGTCTAACGAAAAAAGCGCTACTCGCTCTTGCTCGCCTCATTCGCTGACGCTCGAGAGGCACACTTTAAGCTCGAATGAAAAGAATCGCTTTTCTCTATAGTTAGACAAATTTCATAGAAGAACAAAATGTGTAGGATTTTATTTCAAAAAATTAAGATGGCCGCCAGGGAAAAAAATGAATTTCAAAAAATAGTTTTCTAAAAAAATTTTCTTGACGAATTCTGTTAATAGAACTAACATTTAATAAGCCAAAGTGATGTACTTCTTGCACACCCTGTATATTTAGTTATATGCCACTTTTCACGTTATGAATCCGACAAAACGAATATAGATTCGATCGAACGATTGTTTTCGTTACAACTGTCGCGTTAATTTTTAGGCCAGAAATGACAGCGCACGAGTATCTATGATTCTCTATTACCTACTAATATTTAATTGGCCTAGTTGCATCTTATGACGTAAAAGTTACGTCATCTCGTATCCAAAATTTGTTCGCATAAGTTCGAGAATACGGGTCCTGTAGTAGCGTGTGGACTAACTATTAAATTAATTACGCCTGATATTTAAATTCAAATCTAATAGAAATCCAGTGTCGAAATCTACGTTTAAAAAGTTGGGTTAACAATAAACGTAATTCAATTATACCACAATTAAAATAAATTTAATACTTAGAAGAATAATCTAACATGCAGCATTTGACATATTTAAAAGTCCTAGAATTCTAAGTCAGAAATTCAGAAATGCTCAATTTTATTCCTTAAAAACCTAGAACTTAAGATATCAGTTTCTTTGTTATGTCAGGTGCACTCATCCATGGCTATCGTCAATTGCTAAATGCTCTTGCTCAACCAAAAGTTGTATATGAAATTTAGGAAAGTTCATATCTCGAGTACAGTCAACAACTAAAAGTCCTGCTAAAGTTGCAGATACTCAATTTGGTACATAAATCATTAGTATTGCCGTGCGTGCAACTAAAATGTGACAAGCAAGTAAACTTGTTCCATAAAGTTATCACAGATCTTCTGAATATCCAGTTGTCCGCAGATCTCACAGACAAAATTATTTTAGAATTGAGTACCGGAGACCATGTACCTACAAGCAATCGTAAATATTCTAGACGCTTGCTGTAATCAAGACCTGTAAATGACAGTGGCTTATTTGGGGGGGGGGCTGGAGCTTCCACCCAGAAACTTTTTTAAGAATCTATGTAGGTTATTGATATCAAAATCTATGTTATGTGAAAATCTAAGTATTTTGATTCAGGATTTTCATAGAGTAGCGCCCCTTAAATAGTACAAAATAAAAGTTCCTAAATACGCCCCTGGTAAATAAGGTCGTTTGATGGTAACTGAGTTTGATTCTGTTTACTGTCTCTATTTCTCAGCTCTTGTGCTTCTGTGATGAAATGAACAATCGGTTCAGACAGACAGTGAAAATGAAAAACGGTGATAATGAAAAACAGCTTGCCTAGGAAGAAATTTTATTAAATATTGAATAACTCATTGAAATCTGGTCAATAAGTAATAATGATTTTGGAATTGCTTATGTAAAATGCGACAGAAAAGCAAATATACTTTTGATATAAATATGGTTACTAATTAGAAAAAAGTAGAAGAACTAGTCTGTTAACGTAAAATTTTTTAAAAGTGGAATTTTCATGGTTTAACTTTAACTCATGTATCCATACAGGTGAACAAATATGATACTGCAAAAAATTACTTCATTTTAAGAATACCCGAACCTTTTTAAAAATACTCATCCTTCATTTTATTTCAATTACCAAAAATTTTACATATTAAAATTAATTTGGACAACACGTGTGTATATACCGTCCAGACACTAATTACAACAAACTTTGAGTATTTAGGTAAAAATTTTTTGAAAATTGACACAAGCATTCATATTTTCTCCCATATTTACATTCAATGCCAACACAGTGTGTTTTAAAAAATAAGGTTCATTCCTGTATGGATTTTGTATTTCTAATTATACATGTGCCGAATCAGTTTTTCATTAGGTAGGAAAAAGGGGAATGCTTTTTATATAAAGCTCAATAAATACAATTTTACATCACAGATGTAGTACGTAAATAATTAATCAGGCTTTTTTTAGTCTTTAAAAAACCGTGGAAGATCTTTTTTAATTATGTGATCATTAAAATTAGAAAAAAATGTACGCGTGTTTGATTAGTACATGGCAAAACTAAAATGAAGACTTTTGATTTTTTGGATGGATTTTGACTAATTGTTGCCGGATAAATATAAATATAATTGTTGCAGGAAACTTTGAAAAGAATTTGGTTTTAAGATAAATAAATCTAAAAAAATATATTTGGACCCTTCAGAATTTGTGCCATAACATTGAAACAGTGGTTAAAAGTTAAAATAGGTGTTGTTCTGATCGCTGTTCCATTCAGTAGTGCCTAAGACAAAATAAACGATATACAAATTTCTATATCTATTGTATTACGGAACTTTTACCAAGCTAAGAATAAAGTTACGTATCCCAATTTACAACTACAATTTTTTGACTATTTTAACTTACATAAAAAAGTAAAAGAAGCTGCAGGAAAATATAAACCCCAATGCATAGGAAGAGTATTAGACGACAATAATAATATAAAAATAGATAAACGAAAGAAAATTAACACATGGAAAAACTATGTCACTCTACTCTTTGATGACATTAGAGAAACATACATAAATACCAATAAAAACGATACAAGCCCAGTTATAACTATAGAGGAAGTACAAAAGACCATTAAGCAAATGAAGGACGGGAAAGCACTTGGCCCGGACAACTTTCACTCCGAATTCTTAAAATTATTTGACGAAGAAGGAATACAATGGCTAACAAAAACTTTCAATCACATATACACAACCGGAGAAATACCACAACTATGGCTAAAATCAACATTTATAACCCTTCCAAAGAAACAGAGTGCTAAATACTGTTCAGACTATCGGTTAATAAGCCTCATGAGTCATCTCGTGAAAGTCTTCCTTAAAATTATCCACCAACGTTATACACAAACGCTGCGAAGAACACATTGGAAGAACTCAGTTTGGATTTAGGAATGCAATGGGAACCCGAGAAGCCCTGTTCTGCGTACAAGTTTTATTTCAAAGATGTCGGGACATGAACTGCGACATATTTATATGCATGCTTCATAGACTATCAAAAGCCATTTGATAAGGTCCAACACAATAAACTAGTAGAGGTTTTACAAAGATTAGGATTAGATAACAATGATTTAAACATTATCATAAATCTATACTGGGGACAAACTGCGACTATTAGATCTGAAGGAGAAGAGAGCGAAGAAATCAACATCCAAAGAGGAGTACGTCAAGGCTGTGTTCTTTCGCCACTCCTTTTTAATATTTATTCAGAAGAAATTTTTAAAGAAGCTTTGGAAGATGCCAATTTCGGAACCTCAATCAATGGCCAAATACTCAACAATGTCAGATATGCTGACGACACAGTGATATTCGCTAGTAGCATAGAACAACTTCAAGAACTCATGATCAGAGTGGTAAATGTTAGTGAACAATACGGCTTAACGCTTAACACAAACAAAACAAAATATATGATAACAAAAAAAAGGAGCTGAAGTACCAACGCAATTGATCGTAAATAATAAACAGATACAAAGAGTTACGTAGTACGCATATCTAGAAACAACAATTAATGATGCCTGGGATCACTCCCTAGAAATAAAATGCCGTATAGAAAAAGCCAGGGCAAGTTTTATAAAGATGTCAAGTATCTTCAAAAGCCACGACCTTAACATTTCAATGAAAATAAAACTACTAAGATGTTATATATTCCCAGTATTACTATATGCAGCAGAGACATAGACCCTCTCCGAACACACATGCAAAAGGCTTGAATCCTTTGAGACGTGGTTTTATCGACGTATCCTAAAAATACCGTGGACGTCCCACACAACGAATATTAACGTACTAGAAAGAGTTGGCAAAGAAACAGAGATCCCCAAAACCATCAAAACTAGAAAGCTAGAATACTTGGGGCATATAATGCGGAACGAACAACGCTATGAACTCCTGCAACTAGTTCTACAGGGAAAAGCATTAGGAAAGAGAGGTGGAAGGAGAATATCGTGGCTAAAGAATCTTAGAACATGGTTTAATACCACAACTACAGGCCTCTTTAGAGCAGCAGTAAACAAGATCCAGATCGTCAGGATAATCGCCAATATTCGTTAACGGATGGGCACCCGAAGAAGAAGATCCCAATTTACCTTCTGCTACTTCATGAATATCTTATTTTTTCGTCTAATTAATTTTCATTTATATGCAGATGTTTCAAATTCGGATGAATTATGCCAAAGAAGAAGATTGGTGACCAACACAGTAGATGAATAGATGACTCTTACGTAGGACACATAGCACAACACAACAAGGTTTTTGTTTATAGTATTTTTTGATAAAATTTATTTAGCTATGAGGACGATAACAGAAACGTGTTTTGTGTGTATTTATTGTCAAATACTAATAATAATAAAGAGATGAATGGAAACGAAGAAATCCGAAAGCGTTGAAATATATATGTCATCCCAACTATATTTAATTACGCAAGTCAATTCAAATGATTTAGTAACAGACTTAAATCTTTTATTAAAAAATTCGAGCTGCTTGGATCACGATTGAGCTAGTAGAATCCGATAGATCCTTCCTGGTAAATTTTTTTTAGAAAAAGACAGAAATATATCTTTAATTCTTCTTAAGAAGGGGATATGTGTTTTTTTTATAATGTCAGGCCAATCTTGTTCTACCTTCGGCGTCAGCCAGGCCAACAGAGTTCAATTAACTCCGGTGATAACAAATCCGCTTTTTGCTGTCAAAAGAGATTTTATTATCACTTCTGCATATAAAATTATGTCCAAGCTATTTTTGAAGGTTCTGAATCCAATATCTTAAGCTTTTTTCCATAAAAGAGACATATTTCCTTCTATGTGAATCGCAATACTGAAAGCTGGAATATTCACTGGTCTTCAAATAAAAAACTGCATGAATCTACGGAGTTACCGTGGTGCATGAATCTTTGGATAACAAAAAGCTTTTCAATTACGTAGAAAATCAGAAGACATAAGTAGAAATGTTTTTAACAGGTTTCTTGTGTGCTGATGATTCCATACTAGAAAAGTTTCATCGTCTCTTTCTGTTAATCTTACATTTCTCTGATCACATATCTATGATTTGATAATCCCTTCTCTACACAAAACGGTCCCTCATAGTTGGGCATTAAATTTTTACTACCTTCTCTAATTGTTAGACTTTTCGAAACTATCAGATTTTTAGGTAGGAGAACATTTCTTTTTCTGTCAAAATGAACATTATTAGATTTTTATTATCGAGTGATTTTTTATATTAGCTTCTTGCCTTATTTCTTGTCCGTCAAATCAATAGCTACAGTCACAGATTGCACGACATTTGACAACACTGCATTTGCAGGAACTATGAATTTGTATCCAATCAGTATTTCACTTGGTGCCATTCCTTTCGAGGCGCTTCAGGTATTGTTTATAGCAAATTGAGTATAGCCTAGTTTGCCTAGTAGCCCTTGAGGTGTTGGTGTCATTTAAAATGCTTTATATATTTGGATCTGTAAAAATCATCAAACTTTTTGGATGTAAATTAGGTCCTCTATCAGTTGTGATACGTGTCGGAACTATTCATTGCGTTCTAGAGAAAACGTCAACTGGAGCGGTCTTAGTGTCTTTTGCGGCACGTAGTAATACATTTTATAAATGTATCTACAAATGCGAGTACGTAGGTATTTCTTCCCACCATAACTGGGCAAAGGATCAGGCAAAGGATTTAGATCATCGAGATGATCTAAATTTATTGCATGAAATGCCGTCTCAACTTTCTTTATAAGATCCTAAAAATCCTTCTGATTTCCATTTGAAACTTTGTGCATACTGCAAGCCATGCAATAGGCTATGTTTCGTTTAACGTATCTTCGCATCCCTAGGAATTGGTGCTATCCAGAGATCTTTTTCGTCGTCTTATCAATTCCAAAGTATCCCAAGTCGTTATAACTCGCTTGGACAATAGTTCTGGACAATCGTTTATCCTTTATGTTTATATAAATCTTGTCACCATCTAACATACATTCTTCGAAAACCTCTTTCGCGAGTGCATCTGCTAGCATTTTCTTTTTGAGGGTTTGTATGTTCTTCAATTTAGCATAGGTCCATTAAGTTGCATGTATAATATCCAGAGAATCGATTTTTGCATTTTTGCCTTCTTAGGGTTGTATCTAATGGAATTTATATTAGGGCATGGATATAAGCAATTTGTGTCCCGATTCGATAAACTACATCAAAACTAAATTCCTGCAGATGGATTCAACACCTCGCTATTTTAGGCACTGTATCTCTTTTCGGGCCAATCTCTTTACGCCGTTACAATCACTACCTTCAAGTATATTTCAAGAACTGTCTTGAAAAAGGCCACTTTATATCTTTTTTTAGAAAAGTATGTAGTTTGAGGTTTAGCGATGATCGAATTCTTTTCTGCGAATACGAAACGCCGTCAGTTCCGAAAATTGTACTGAGTTGTAAATAGCTTTTGGGCTGGGAAATTCTATTATTGCTTCAATTTTTTTATCCGGTTTTTATTCACTCACTTCTCAACGTCACTAATAAATAATATTTACTATCGAAAATCTAGCTTATCGATTTGCAGGTTCGGAGTTTTACTTCATAGTGCCATCTTTAGAAGTGACAATTGTGGTAGCAACATTGGACTTCCGTAAATTCCCTAAAAATATTACTCTTATGAGAAGATAGTCTAAAAACATTATAATCCATAACATTAACAATTTTGTCATTTTTGCAGATATAGGGGTGCTGTCGAGCTATAATTTCTTGAATAACTTTTTGATCTTCTGAAGAACCACGAACGTTGTGGGTTGCATAGTAAAGCTTCTCCAAACACAACAAACCGAAGTGTGCAGGTTGGTGATGTATTATGGCATGATTATTTTTTTTATTAATTAATTGCTTCATGATTAATTTTTTTATGAATTAATTGTTTAATGCGACTTTTCTATTTGTATTCAAAATGTTTTATGATTTTAACATTTTTTTTAACAAACGTGTAAATGAATATTACAACATTGCCGCTACGATCAGAAAATAATTGTAACAGAGTTAATTAATTAATAAAAAAAATTAATTTAAGAATTATAATAATAAACGCAACGTAGCGTTATAGGTATATAATTTAGTAATGTGAAACTAAAATATCATTGATCTACCTCTAACAACAATAAAGCAATTAGAAAACTTAAAACTGCTGGCAAAAAGCCACCTTAACCAAACATATTTTCTTTATTATTTTCCGCAACGACTTTAAATGCCTCACATTACAAAACTGATGGCTAAAGTCGCTAATCTAAAGTATGACAAAAATCTAAACGTGAAACAAATGAGAATTATTCAGTTTAGAAACTTCTGCAAAACCGTAACGATTTACTAACAATTAAAGAGACATGGGCATTTAAAAAAGGTGCTATTTAATACAGCCCACTGTATATCTACCTTTGCAAAATTTTTGCATCCAACAATCTTTCAGATTTTCTAATTAGACTACGGTTGGAAGGTTGGAACTTCTGTAAAAATTTATCCTTTGTTAATACATAACAATTAAGCTGTCGCATTTATTTCTCGATCCAAAAGCTAATAAAATGAAAATTAAGAGTTTACTGACTTGTTTGTGTCAACAAAATATAAAAGATGCTTCTTTTTAATTTTGGACTTTAATTTTGGAACGAGAATAAACAGGGGTTGAAATTTATTTTCACTGGAAGAGCATCTGAAACTGGATAAGGCGGATTGTTGTTAATTGGCCTGCACGTTTTCATGAATAAGCTTCTATGTAACTTTGAATATCTCTTAATAGACGCTAGCAGGGTTCATTTCATTTCAAGAAATAAAAGGTAAGTGCAAATTTGTTACTTTACAGCATTGGATGCAGATTGTATTCTTTAATCTGTTTTTTAATTTGTATAAACTAGTTAATTAAATATTTTATGTCCATAACACCTCGAGTTGCATTTCTAAGTGCAGGTACAAAATTATAAAAACGGATCTAATAAAATTTTATTCGTTTTTTTAAGAAGTGTTACTAAAAGAATACTACAAGATTATTGTTTGGGTATTTTCTGTGACATTGAAAAATGAGTGTATTCATATTACTGTACTCCAGTTCACACCAGGCCTTATTCAAAGGGGGGTGGGGTTAAAGGGTCCGAATCCCCCCGATACTAAAGTTAGTACTAATAAATGACAACAAAATAAAATCATTTTTCTATTCTTCTGCTTCCTCCCGGAAATAAATTCCTCCAGAACCCCCCGGAAATAAACTTCTGGCTACGGCCCTGAGTTCACACAACTATGGCAACATGTAGTTTCACAAATAAAACCTAAAAAATGATGAAAACAACGACCCAGCTAGCACACTGAGGTTATAATGACGTTATTTTTAAGTCAATATTGGTCGACGACGTCAGATGACTAATAAATGATATCCATAAGACGTCATATAATGGGACGTACGTAGACGTCTTCAAAACGACGTCTTTTGGACGCACAATACAATACGTACAAGTTTCATTAAAAGGCTATTATTTTAACAGGGGCCAAGAAATACTGGTCATATTAAGGAGGTGGTCACAATATAGAGAAGTATTGACTGTAGTATATAATAAATATTATTTCCAATATTCAACTATTTATTTATCATTCCTGTCTTAGTTCTCGTATAGGACGTTTTAATGACGTCTTATATTGACGTTTTTGTGGTGTGACATAATGATGTCAGTTTTACATGTGTTTCGTTCAATTTTAACGAAATTTTGCTATGCAGGAAAGAGAGAAAAATAGTTTAAGTAACATCTTATCATAAATATTTAGAATCTACAAAACTCGTGTGAACATTGATACAAAATGAGTGTCTTACAACCAATTTTGAATAAGATAGTTTCATATTATAGTATATAACAAACTGTAACTGACGATTAATATTTAGCAAGATCTTTGTAGATAAACAATTTGTTTTTCAGTCCATTTTGGTGTTTACTTATACACTTAAAGTGCAGAGGAAGCAATTCCTTTTTTGATCTTCACCTGCTTCAAGAGATAGTTCTGACCAAAAACGAAATATATTGAATGTTCTCTAAATATATTTCGAAGCGATCATTTTGTTTATAATTAGAAAAAGTAAATGTCAAAATGAAAATTCTATCAAGGTTTTTTCCAGATACAGCTACAGTCGCAAAGTTAACTATCCTGTAAAAAAACATTTTTACCAGTTAATGATGCCCGTTTCTCACATTACAGTGATCAATAAAAGCGATGAAGGTTGGTTCTTTCGGTTGGTTCGGATCTCTGGAGACATATGATTTTACAATTATAAGAATGTAGAACTCTGAATTTAAAGTTTCGAACTTTATTGAAAAGAGTAGTATGATGGGATGTATCTTCTGGTTAAGACTGGAATCCTCAGAAGAATGACCTTTGGATCATACCCCAGGACCATATATATTTTATTTAATGTCTAACTTCTGTTTAATTTATTCTCTTATGAAGCGATGGTCCTTTGCGTATATTCTACAGTACTCCTTCGAGTGACTGTGACTCTCTTCGCTAGTTTGTAGGATTTATTCCTGGATTATATGGCGCTTGTCAGATCTATGGTGACCGGGGGCCTCTCGCAGCAGATTCTATGTAGTACGACAGAGTCGAGAAAGTATATCTCGGACACTACTTTAACGAATGTTGACATGAACTCATGTGCTCTCACATTCAAGTACAGTTGCTTAAAACATAGTTCATTCGAAGTATAGAGCAGAATGAAATCTTAGAATAGTCTGAAAACACGTCCGATTGAGCAGTCTATGAATTTCCTGATAAAGTAACAGTCCTGATGATGATGTTCTTCCTGGTACTACAAACGTACTCAAAGAAAACCTCGACTTTATCAGATTTTAGAAATCCACTGCCACGTAATACTAAAATTTTCTATTTCAGGACTTCCGACGATTTCCGTATTTTTGATCTTGAGATTTTGTTCCCTAGAAATCTAAAATACCTATTATTAGACATGAGCTTCAGTTTACTAGGAAATAAATATTAATCGTTAGCGACATGGTCGAAATAGATTAGAAACAAGGAAACGGAAAATAACAGGAAGTAAAATGCGATTATTACAGAAACATAAATAAACTTCCAAGATAGAAATATTGGGATCAAAACCCTACCAACTCAACTTGAACTAATTCTCCAGAAAGGAAGTTTTGTGGCTGAGAACTGTAGAGAGCCGTACTGTGCGATATCAGGGTAGTATCGTAATACTACTATGTAGTATACTACATAATAATAAGCAGTGTAATAATTAAGGAAAAATCGTTCGTACTATCCGCGAACCTCATGTATTGTATGCGTACAAAAGGCTAGTTCAAGGCAGCTTTTTTCATTACAACATGTTAGATATAACTATGTAGTTCTCTTACTTAGCACCATTGTATTATAGCAGTTGAAATGTCTCCCAAAATCTGAAAGAAAATTGTTCCTGTGGAGTGTGGCTAAACAGGCGTCTCTTTAGGCTGCTAGCCAAGCAATGAACGACGAAGCTAATCTATAAATTTATATAAAATTCGTATAGTGTCTGCCTGGTTTCTTTCCAGAGGTTTTTCCTACTTCCCGGTTACGTAGAAAATTAGCATGAAGTTCTGGGTACCCGAGAATGATACGAAAAAAACCTAAACCTGAAAAGTTTAAAATGGAGGTAAACTTTAAAAGACCCACATGCTATTTTGATGAGCCAAAAAATAAAATTTGTTCAATTACACTGAAAACTCTTGGGGGTCTCTAACAGTGCTAAATACGACCCTTTTATAAGTTTTCTGAAATTTCTATCTGCTAATTCTAAATCAAATGTGCTCAAACACTATAGTATCAGAGACAATCGCATACCTTAAAAAGTCATAAACGATAGCAAAATGTATGTATTCCTACAAGGAAGTACATGTTTCACGACCCACTCCAGCGATCTGAACTATTCTACCTTAATGTATCATGTACTCTAATCAACCCAGAATAACGGTTTATTAAATCAGGTATTACTACTTCAATTTTTTCAGGGAATATTTTACATTTATTAAAAGTTCATTTCTGTCAGATTCCTTCATTTTAGTTGAAATCAGTGATATCAATACAGAAAGTCATTTTAAAAACCATTACGTTATAATAAATCTGCAATTCTAATATGAATGTATAGGAAACACTTAGTTCTATATTAATCGTGAAAATTCCTTTTCTCAACATTTCTTGGAATTTTTCAAATATTGTGTGTAAACCAAGGTTTAGTATCTACTTCTCTTTGATAGCCTTTCCTAAATTCTTAGAAATTTGAAGTTATGCAGAGATAGAAAACAAACAGAACTCCGGTCGATCGAGAGAATATAACCATTTTATGCTGCAACGACATCTTTTCCCCAACTTAAAAGGAACTTATGTTTATGGTTTCTTATCTTTCAAAAAAACTGGTTCATTTTGTTGTAATGCGGCGTCGTAGAAACGACTTAAAAGCAGCATAGATTTTTCTTATACAAGGCTATTTGGGCAGCATAGAATTTCCTCGTTTTCGTTGTTGTGAATGTGCATAAAGAAAAGCCGAAAAATGTTATGTTACGAGTGAGATTGTAAGAGGGGATTATTCTATAGAATTACAAGTCGCTCGGGAACTCTTCCGATGTAGATGGTTGTTGAGTGAATCCTGCAACATATCCAAGTAGAAATAACGCTAAGAGCGTGAACGAAACAATCCAAGCTCCAAGACTGCGAGCACTTGCTATTCATTACGCGTCTCAAGAGCCCCCTCGCGGCAAACCGACCTACTCCAGCATGGATTTGTATACAATTTGCCTTAGATCACCTTAAACTTGAACTAAGGAATTAGGGAGAACGGTCTTGTGCTGTTCCTGAACCTAGTAAGTACTGTTATTGTCTAAGTGGGTCAGTTTAGCCCTTCCTTAATGATAAACCCTTATTTTTCTTTAGGAAAATTATTTGGACGAAAGTTACCTTTCTCTTACGATTTAATGTTAGAGAAGTTCTAACGCTAGCCTAACAAAATTAATCTCCATTATTGGCAAATTCTGGGAAGCATTAACGCATTAATTAAATTGGTTCTAAATCCTACGGTCGCGCTGAAATTACTCTATAATATTGGTTAATATTAACAAGAAGGCGATTTTCCACCTACCTACTATCTCTAGAAATCCAACTTGGCTTTTCATAGGGTCGGTGTTGATTTGACACATATACCAACCCCTATCCGATTCTCTTACTTCTCGAATATGAAGGTACCAAGTTCGGTGTTCGCTGTGCGTTACACCGATTCGGTGATTTTTTGTAATAACATGGCTGTGTATTGTTAGTATGGTCTGCGTGTCCACTCGCAACCACGCAACCTGAAAAGAAAAAAATTAATTAAAATGTTATTTTTATTTCTTTTTCATTTCTTTTGTATCGGTTTTCTTACACTTAGATATAAATAGTAAAGGAGCTTTTCAATTAAACTAGTATGAAAATGAAAAAAAAACGCATTTCAAAAACCGTAATTGTTATCACATAGTACCTATACAAATATCGAAAAGTTTTACTATCAAAGCACTGCAAGTTGATTTATAACTGGCACTCCATAAATAATGATATATTTAGAGTTGCGTTGAAATAAAAAAGCCTTAGAGAATTAAAGAATTAATATTTAGAGCGTTCCCGTTGAGAATATATTCGTAAATTTATGAAAGTGTAAGAAAATTTATGTTGCCTGTGTTTGTCCCCTTTTTTTAGTATTCATTTAACTCACTTCTATGACAAAATTCAAGCATTTAATCAGACTCCTTCTACTGGGAAGAAGAGGATTTATAAGTACCATTAAGTTCTTCACTTTTAGTTCTTATTCTTGTTTAAGTAGAGTTGTGTAACAAATTGCCTTTGCGAATATTGTTATTTAAAAAGCTATATAGTGCGTTACATAAGGGCTTTATGGGCCTGTGGGGTATTATTTTTAGTCAAAGTACTGTTCAGCCGATAAGTTTTTAGTAAGATGAATTGGTTAATTACACCTATTTGTTATAAGGTTTGACGGGTGTTATAAGATACAATCATGAACGTGTTTTCTATTAGTTAAATTAAACATTAACGTAACGTGGATCATGATGTTGATTAGTATTTCATAATAATAAAAGCTGTACTATTATCAGTTTCTTGAATACGCGTATTGAGCTGATCCACATTTTTTAGTAGATATTCACGACTCATAATTAATATTTAGTTCAAGTTATTAAATGCTTCTGGTCATTTCATATCTGAGTTTGCCGTTACCGTTATTGCAATCGATAAGGTTGTCTCTGCAACGAAAAAATTCCAATTTGTCAGTTTTAAATAAACAGTTTGAGATATAAGTTGTAGGGTCCTTTACAAGGATGTAAAAATTAATTGATTAATAAATAGGCACCAGTTACCATCAAAACATGTCAATAATCAGTAATGGATCAGATTAAGTCACTACACAGCTCTTGTGTACGTAAAGTTGGAACACTAGATCACTCTAAAAAGTGCGTGTTTAAGTTCAATATAAGTAGACTAAGATATCTAATCTGCACCTTTGTGCAGACCATAAAGTTAGCTTACTATATTAGTGTACATTTATCACACTCCAAAACAATTATATCTTTAATCGTTTATGTCAAGTCCTTCCCAATCAAACAGTCAAATTTCTAAACGTTTCGGAATAAGATTTTGCTCTGTAGTTTTGAATCTTTTACTCTATTTGGCAAACATATTGTCTACTTAAAGTGAATTGTTATAAAAACTTTTGAATAATTTGTTTTCTATTTAGATTGAAATTTTAGAAAAAACTAAAATTAGGAATGAAAGTAGTCGTTTTTTATTCTGGGGGCGAAGGTCAATAATAAAACAAGTGATTTACTTATTTATTTATTCCAATGCAAACATATATAAAAAAGCTACATACTCGTACACAATTAAAACATAAAGATATAGTAGATACCACTCAAAAATTTGGAGCCATAAAGAAATTTTTTCATGAACAGTATTTGCTTACAATAGAAAACAAATATTTCAATACACAGAACAATTTATATTTTTATTAAAACTTTCACAAAAACAGTTTTCAAAACATTTACAAAACCATATAAAAATTAAATTTTGGATTAAAAAAAATCGCCTTTTTTCTTTGTTACCTCTACATAAACGCGGCAATCTTTCAGTTAATTTATCGTTATCATTACATTAGTTGTTGATTCCAAGCCTCTTGTATGATTTCCCACAAATCTTCTTTAGAGGTCGACACCTTTTCCGAACTCTTCTATCCATAAATTATCTCCACAATAACTTGATTGGGTTTAAGTCGAGTGATTGAGTGGTCCAATTTATTACCTACAGCTTATGTCTGTTTTAGTGTATTTCTAAATAATTCTTACATAACTGTGATGTATGTTTGGGCTCATTATCCTGTAAATAAAAGCATTTACAGTTAAATGTTGCACAGAAGATAATCTTCATGAAACTTTTCGTAACATCTTTTTTCAATTACGATCACGTCCGACCGAAACTTAAGTACCGGTGTGAGTGGATCTGAGATTCTCACCGTTTACAGACCTAGTCGGACGGAAGAGAATCTAGTGAGACCTATCTCAATTGAGAAGTCTCGATTCCTCCAATATATAGAAAACTGCATGCCACCAGGTAGATGCGTTCGATGGTACAAGTACAAGGATCATGCTATAGCTGTACAGTTTCGGCCTTATGAGACAAGGAAACGATTTAGAGCCACTACACTTAAGGGGTGTTGATGCGAATACACAGTCTCTTGCGCTCAAGACAACTTCACCTTAACACCTGTTAAGTTAACCGGTATGTACCTACATACCGGTATTCTGCTTAGGTGGAATTAAACGAAGCTCTGATAAGGGTACACCAGGATCAGGCCTATGACAACGTGGTAGGCTGGGGTAGCATAACCACCAAGCCCAGCCACTTTGAAATTGGATTTGGCCGGGCAGTGAATTCCCACTCACGTTGTGCGAAAAGTTCGCATACTGGACTAGGGGCCATCTCTTTGGAGACGGAATTCGACGGGCAAGCACGGGTATAGCTCGGGTACTAGCATGGAGATCTAGTAGGGAATGGATAGGTAACCACGCTCCCACCGGTATGAAATGGTAGGTAGCACTCGCAATAGCAAATACGCGCTGATTGAGCCTACCCCAACTACTTCTCTTTTGAATGTAACGTTCTTATTAAGGGTAATTCCATGTCAAGTGATCCAATGAGTTGTAAGTTACCCTTTTTGATTTATCTCAAATTTTGTACAATTGTTATACTGCTAAAGATAAGTAAAAATCTACAATATTATATTTTTAACTCAAGTGGTTCTTCAGTTGTGCCCTTCTAAAGTGTACAGAAATAAGTGATTTTGAGCATGTTGGCATTTACGTTTTCCTTTGTAAGTTTTCATAGAAATAAGATAAAGAAATGAAACATGAGTCCATCATTTGGGCTTTAAAATGCTGGCTTGCATGGCATACTTTAATATAATTTTTTTTTATATTGGGCTCCTGAAAGTATTTGACCTTGAGTTTTTCAGAGAAAACATAATTAAAAATTCTGAAAAAGATTCGACATAGAGTTGCATATTTTTTAAATATGTTTGCCAAATTCCATACCAAATGCCAAATACCAAATTGCGAACATTACAGTTTTGATTTATAAATGATTATTTTCTGTTATGGGTAATTACTTACAAAGAATCTGGGTTAGATAAAACATGAATTAACAAATTCCTGTACAAGTTTTTAAAAATTCTTAAAATTATTTGTGAAACGTTACCTAAATAAAATATTCTGGGTACACTTGTCAAAAAATCTTTTCACTTATAATATACCAAGTGCATTGATTATTGCCGGAAATTTTTTGAGTGACATTTCTGCAACGTCTTAATTGCACGACACGGAGTGGAGTGCAATTACGTTGCAGAAATGCACGAAATCAAAATTTCCAGGCAGAATCAATGCACGAGGCTATATTCGGTAAGAGAATCGCACGACGCACAGAAAAAAATGCATTATGATTAATTGGTTTTTATTTCTAAAATCAGTGTTTTATGTACAGAGACTCCATGTTTTATGTAGCTACGAGGGAAGATCAATATTTACGGTCCCTGATATAGAAAGAGAAAGAATTTTTAAAACATTATTGATTTATTTCTCAACATAATCTCCCTGGACTTCAATGCACTTGGTCCACCGATGTTCCAATGCTTCAATGCCTTTCAGGAAGAAGTTTTCCGGTTGCTCCTCAAACCAGCCTTTTACTGCGGTCATAACTTCATTATCGTCTCCATATTTTTTTCCACGCAGGTTTTCCTTTAATTTTGGAAATAGATGGTAATCACTGGGTGCCAGGTCTGGTGAATATGGAGGGTGTTCTAGGATTTCAAAGCCAGCGTTCTGTATGGCAGCCATGACAATGCAGCTCTTGTGGACTGGAGCGTTGTCCTGATGGAACAAAATTTTGTGTGCCAACTTTCCTGGTCTTTTTCGGTCGATGCTTTCGCGCAATTTTGGAATTAACCCTGCATAATAAGAACCCGTTATTGTGTGACCAAGCTGCAAATAATCGATCATCAAAATTCCTTCTGCATCCCAGAACACTGTGGCCATAATCTTTCCAGCCGCCCGTTGAACTCGAAATTTGCGTGGAGGTGGAGAACCTCTGTGATGCCACTCCATACTTTGTCTTTTCGTCTCAGGATCAAAATGGTGCACCCATGTTTCATCCACAGTCACAAAGCGAGTGAGAAATTGCTTCCGATTGGCCTTCAGGTACTCCAAATTGGCTTCCGAATGCAGCACTCTAGAGCGTTTCTGATCGACGGTCAGCATCTTTGGAACCCAACGCGCCGAAATTTTTCTGAGATCAAGAACATTTCTTAAAATATTTTCAACTGACCCATAAGAGATGTTCGTTATTTCCGCGATATGGCGAATAGTCAGTCTTCTATCTGCCATTACCATATCATGGATCAAATTGATGTTTTTGTCAACGGTGACACACACTGGACGTCCCGCACCTTTCGCATGTTCGCAAGTTGTTCTGCCTAATCTAAACTCACGAGACATATTTTTCACCACATGGTAAGAAGGGGCAGAGTCCCCTAAAACGTCTGTCATATCCTTGTGAATTTCAGTAGGTGTCAATCCTTTTTTTTGCAAATACTTTATCACCGCTCTGACTTCACTTTTTTCCATTTTTAAAAATTGTCTGTTATCGACCAGCTTAATTATTAATAACTTTCAAAGAACAACACGCACCTACGCAAAACTTGACACAACAAATAATTAGTAATGACAGTTCTCATAGAAAAATGAGTGACGATATCATGCAAAGCCTACTATGTCAGGGACCGTAAATACTGATTTACCCTCGTATATATGTTACAAGTATAATTTCCAAAAAAATTCCAAAGATTACTCCTTGGTAGCATATATATATAAATTTCCGGAAAATTGTGTGATTGTCATGGATACAATTCAAATTTGAATTTTTCTATTGGTTCTCGGCATCGTCGTGCGATTCTCAAATATAATATACCAAGGGACAGTTATATTGTCGGAAATTTTTTCGAGCAGTCTTGACACGAGTGTTTGTAGCGAAAAAATTACACGAGGGCGTTAACCCAAGCGGCAAACACGAGGGTTCGACTGGGAGTGAAATTTTCTGGCAATATAACTGTCCCGAGGAATATTCGGCAGAGAATCGCCCAAAAAAAGCTTTAATTTACTTTCGTATCGCATCTCCTGAAATTTCTCCATAGCCCTAGGGAGATTATTTCGGAAATCTTCCCTTGGGATAATTTCCTCTTAATTAAATTGTGATTGGTTGCTATCAAAAAATTCGGGATTATGATTCGTCAGTTTAAATCATGTGACATATGAGGGCGATTCTCAGTATTATTAGAACACGTACAAATTTTTATCAACTATAATAAATTAAAATCATTATAGGCTAGTCAATGAATTCTCAAAAAGGGGGTGTAGACGAAAATGTCGGGACGGCAAGAATTGACTTGAGGGCTTTGTTTGGGCTAGTTAAGAGGTACTTAAATGTACGGCAAGTTAATGAAAAAACGTAATACAAAAACCGTTTTTGGAAATTAGCGGCTTTGACGAGCACATATTTCTTAAACTATAACAAATACGAAAGAAATGAATAGGAGCATTCTTTTAGGAAATTTAATGCTCTTCAATTTTTTACTTTTGAAGCTACGGCTAACCGTTTTCGAAATATAAGCAGAAAACCGAAAAACGAAATTTTCTCTCTCCCCTCCTCCCTTGGATGGAATGGAAAATTAAGATTTACAGGTATTCAGTATAATACATACTATGCACAATTGGTTTCATAATGATCTAGGGCAGCAAGCTTAATATGATGCTATTTTTACTTAACAAAAAAAAAGAATAAATCAGCATCATATCAAATCATAGTCTCGCTGTCCTAGATCATTATGAAATCAATAGTACAAACTGTCGTTAGGTACTGAATATGTTTTAAAAAATATATATTAGTAATGATCCCATTGAGATCTCAAGTTAAAATCTGACAGGCATAGGTATTTAAAGAATATGCAAACTTTTAAAAAATCTTCCAGGAATCTGTTAATTAACGTTTTATCTAACCCAGATTCTTTGTAAGTAATTACTCAGAACAAACTTAATCATTTATAAAACAAAACTCTAATGTTCCCAATATTGAAAAATGTATATCTGTTAAAATATTGAACATTGCTATTTTGTTAAAATAATTTAGTAATGATCCCATTGAGATCCCAAGTTGAAATTTGGCAAACATATTTAAAAAATATGCAACTTTATGTTCAATTTTTTTAGAATTTTTAATCATATGTTTTCTAAAAAATTCAAGGTCAAAGAACTCAGGGGCCCAATATATATATTTGTTATTAAAGTATGCCATGCAACTCATCATCTTAGAGCCCAAATGATGGACTTTAAAACAGTTTTTGTTTCATTTCTTTATCTTATTTCTATCAAAAGTTATAAAGGAAAACATAAATGCCAACATGCTCAAAATCACTCATTTTTGTACACTTTAGAAGGGCACAACTCAAGAACCACTTGAGTTAAAATATTGTAGATTTTTACTTATCTTTAGGAGTATAACAGTTGTGTCAAATTTGAAAAAATCAATGAGGGTGATGGACAAAACTTCAAAAAAATTGGATCATTTGATGGGGAATCACCCTTAATCATGCGCAGGTTATGCACTAAATGATGCATTAAATATACTTCGTTACTCTAGAAAGGGACCTTAATTAATCTAGTTTTGTAATTCTATTTTGAATTTTTTAGTTCAAACAAAAATGGGTATGTTTACGGTATCTGATAATTCATGTAATAACTTTACTTTTATTTATTTTAGAACCTAATGAACTTGATCTAATAAATGAAAACTTATTAAAAATAAACCACTTGTTATAGATTGGAACAACAAATTGTTTACAGTCAATCGTTCAGAACTATAGATAACACGGATTTCGATTCCTTGTTATTTATTTATTTCTGTGTGTAATCTGAAATTAGTAAGCGTTTGTGACCTACAACACCTGAAAGTAATTTGCATAAGCAACCGGTGCTTTGAGCTTTTTGTTACGTAAGTATACGGTTTTGTTTGTTAAATTTGTGATTTTACATATTCTTGACACCCATTCGTGGGTTTTTTGTGTTTAATTGATGTTTATGTTACAGATTGGCGTCCTTTAATGGAACTGGTTGTTTTTAAATTGTATTTTCCGGTCACTATGACTACCACCGCAACTGGAATTTTATGTATAATTTTGAGATTATGTTCGAATCGACGTTTGGCATACATTCAACTCTGGTCAGACCCTCAAAGAGACATAAAAAGAAACACTGAAAAATTGTAAACCTTAGCATACGGTCACTGGTGTCTGCTTATGTTCTTTAGTTCAGAACGTTAGAAGTTACTTCTGGGTTGATATAATTCTGAGACAAGTACTTCTAACTCATTGAACAATCTTTTTCCTTTTGGCACCTGCGAAATTATAAATCAGGAAGTGTTTGTGTTAAACAAAGAAAGATTGGGTGGCGAAAGATTGTAATTTTCTGTTCTAAATAGAAAATTCAGTTCAAATTGCAGTCAAGTTTGGAATACGTTTGACTGTCGTGGAATTCAGAAGATATTTTGTTCGTAACCTGGAAGAGAAAATGTTTCCACGGATAGCTATGTACAATGGTTTAGATGAACGAGAAAAGTAACCATTAACAAAGTGTGGTCGTCTTCGCTATAGACATAAAGCTGGGATGAGGTGGGTGCAATGGTAGACAAACAGAAAATATTTAACTGTAGGAAATATTAGAACATTGAAAAGATTTTCTGCTGTTTTCATTTTTGTAATAATAACTTACGATAATTTTGATATTTGGGAGACGAACTTTTTATGTACAATATTCTGCCTACGATATTACGACCTACAGTTTCCCACGGTCTAGCTTTCTTCATTCTAACTTTTGTTGCAATTCTCATGTCACATTTCCAGAAATGTCTTGTTAATATTATACTATCAACTCTATGTCCTCAACGGGCTATCATTTCGACACGACAATGACGTACCGTTACGTATCGGATATATGTATGTTTTAGAATGTAAGTATAGGACTTATATGATTATACAGCAAAAGGGAAGGTGTTGGGGTTCGATCATGTAAATTGATCGGCATTCAATAGCATAATACTATAACAGTTTTCTCGTTTAATTTTCGACATAAAAAAACTATCTATTATAAGTAATCAAATAATTGACAACTGGCTTTAAATCGGGGTTTCATGTCCTTAAAAACATCTGCTAACTTTACAATAGGGTTTTTTAACACCACACATTATTAGACTTAATACTACAGATTTCGTGTAGTTAACTCTCCCTTTTGACTACCGAATCACAGCGATTAATGTCCATGAAATATTAACTAAAAAATCAATTGACTTGTTTGTAGTTTGTTAGAAATAATATGCTTCTCGCGAGTCATTATCCTATGTCCTACTAGGTCAATAATTTTTGTTTTGTTTTTTGTTAGGTTTTTTACATTCATTATTCTAGTTGCTAATATCCATTGCTCATATTTACTTATAAAACTGTGTATTCTGATTTTTACATGTTTATAAAAAAAGTAAAGGGTTGTTACTTAATTCGATAAGCAAAGTCATTTAAATATAGCTAAGATTAAAATGCAGAAATAGCAGATATAAACATAATAATTAGAATAACTTTTTAAATTAGTATACATTACTATTAAAAAAAACAGAAAAGAAAGAAATGAATATATATCTTAACACGACAAATGCAGCTTTTCCTGGATGTATGTAGTATGCATAATCTTGGCGCGATCACTATTCACGTTATACTAGGAAACCGCAGTAGCTTTTTTAACGACTTAACCTGAAGGATTGTTTAAAATACATAAATACAAATTATAAACCAAGAAGTACTTTACTCAATCTTATCGCAATCCTGATAGCGTAGCTAAATTAGTTTACTTTATCCAACGCTGGAAAAAGTACAATTTTTCCTTTAGTGTGATATTAAAAGAATTTATTGGCGTCATCATTTGACTTATTACACTTACGAAAATAATAAGGAATTTATCCTAGCAAAGGTCTTATAGCTATTTAGTACATAAAAAAATTACTTTAATCGTTCGAGCTGACGTTTATACTGTTCTAAATGCATAGTTTTATATCATAAATTAGATACTAAATTATTGTGTAGATGTACTTTTATTATTAATTGGGATGCTGTTCTCTGTTGCTTTTTAATTTGACTCGCATCTTTGAGGGAATTGCTTAACACGTTTACCACTTTTATCTATCTTAAGAGTACGCTAATGTTGAAACTGCAGAGCTTTGTTGCAAAAAACGCATCAAAAGTACATACACATATTTAAAAAAAGGTATAACTTCATACAAATGATAGAACTCGTGTTTATAGAAAGTGCACAAAACTAACATCGTTTGGAGTTTTCAGTGACATACCATTTACCAATGGGCTCGAACTACTCATTGTTACTGAATAACAATTATCAACAAATCTTCTTCTTCGCAACATCTATTCAATATTAAAATGTTCACAAAGGAACAAACCACTTCCAAAACCATAACTCATGCTTCACAAAATATTATTATAGTTTAGATTCCGATAACGTGTTCTGATCTTGAAAATTTTGTAGCTTTTTGCACATTTTGAAAAATTGGTCGAATTTCGGATAAGTAGATTTAATGATGTCAGGAATATTGTGTGGTTGGTTGAAACATAATCACTCCTCTCCAAACTTAAAAAAAAGCTGAAAATATAAGATTTGTAAAAAAACTTCTCTCTTTATATCTTTATTCCTTTCCAGAAATAGTACTTTACAGACAACTTTATTACTGGTAGTATTCATTTTACTTCTTACGTTTACTTAGTCTTATGTTGGAGCCAGGGTGGTTTTTAGTAACCGCTCAGGACGAAGCCTCGAAGCGGAGGCTGCTGGAAGGCTGGGTTCCCCTCAGAGTTGAAGGCGTCACCTTCACAACAACCAGGGCGTCAGAGGCGCCATGGCCAGAAAGAGTGGGATTCTGGCTGAGAAGTCAAGAGGTGAACCTGGATAGGCTGAGACGGATGCCTTCGCTGCAGAACCGCTCACTGGCGGTGGAGCAATGGAGGCACGTCCAGACGACCGGGGGTCCAGGAAGCTGGTTTCTGACCTTTTCGATCAGCAGCGAGACCGTAAGGTCCTTGGAAGAAGTCGGATGGCAACTCTACTTCGAGTTGGTAACCCTCGGAGTGCGCAGGGTACCGACATGGAGTGGGGCGGTCCGTCGTGGCACCTCCGAGACCAGCGGGTCAAAGCAGGCCGAGAACGACAAATGAAGACCCAATCCCGCACCATTAACTCCCCATAATGGGCTCTCTGCGGGTAAGGCAAATTAATCTCCAGCACAGTTTGGGCACTACAGCGGAGCTTATTAGAGCCCTTACTGGCAGGATGACATAGTTTTAATACAGGAACCCTATATCTACAGGAACACAATCAGGGGACTAAGCACAGCCAACCACAACCTAGTAGCCAGTGTAAAGCAAGAAGAACGGCCCAGGGCCTGCCTCATAGCAACCAGGAAACCAAGGATCTTGCTGCAGCGATCCTGGAGCACAAGGTAGGTGGAATTAATCATAAGATAGTAGTAGCAAGCGCGTACTTTCCCTCGGATGAGTCGCGTATACCTACAGAGGAATTTGAACGTCTAGTTTCTTTTGCGAAGGACGAAGGTCTCCCAATAATAGTTGGATGCGACGCTAACGCTCATAACCTGGTGTGGGGTAGCACCGACATTAACTTCCGGGGCGAAACCCTACTAGAGTTTTTGGCGTCTACAGACCTTGAGATATTGAATAGAGGGACAGAGCCCACTTTCGTCAACAGAATCCGAAAGGAAGTGCTTGATATTACAGTGGCATCTAGAAATCTCTTGGAAAGTATAACTAACTGGAGAGTCACGTCAGACATCGTTACTTCTGACCATCGTATGATCAGACTAGAGATGAAGTCCGACAAACCTCCAGAAATCTTCCTCCGGAATCCCAAGGCGACGGACTGGGAATGTTATATTTCCGGTCTAACCCGCCAAGGAAGTCAACCAGATGTAGAAATACTAACTAAAGAGCAGCTCAATAAAGGAGTACAAACACTGACAAAGGTTATCGTCTCATCCTATGAGGAGGCATGCCCACTCAGGGCGATGAGAGCTCGTAGGGTTCCATGGTGGAACGGCACTTTAGCCGAGCTACGCAGGGAATCCAGAAGAGCATTTAACAAAGCCGCAAAAGACGAGACGCAGGCATTCTGGGATCTTTTCGTAAGGGCCAGAAAGAACTTTAAAAAGGAACTACGGCGCAGTAAGAGATCCAGCTGGTAGAAATACTGCAGGGAGCTAAGCTCCGTATCGGATTCGGCCAGACTGATGAAGATCTTAAGCCGGGAGGCAAACCAAACAATAGGAGTATTGAAAAGAAATGACGGGACATGGACCAAGACCAGAGAGGAGTCTCTGCGACTCCTCTTGGGGGTCCACTTTCCCGGCGACGGCGACCATCAAATGGCACCCACGGCAGAACAAACACCAGTTCCAGCAGAGAACTGGCAGTTTGCCGAGGGCGTCGTAACGAAGGGCGCAGTCGCATGGGCCGTGAACGAGTTCGAACCATTTAAGTCGCCAGGGCCGGATGGGATATTCCCAGCGTTGCTATGTTACAAAAGGGCCTGGATGTCCTACTCCCAAGCGTTGTAATGATATGCAAGGCCAGTGTAGCAATGGGATGCATCCCAGAACAGTGGAAGGCAGCCAGAGTGGTTTTCTTCCCCAAATCGGGTAAGAGAGACTACACAAATGCCAAATCCTTTAGACCTATTAGTCTCACGTCCTTTCTTCTAAAAACTTTGGAAAGGATTATCGACAGGTATTTAATGGAGAGGGTAATAACGGTATACCCATTCCATAAAAACCAACACGCATACAGACGTGGAAGATCCACTGAAACAGCACTCCACGCAGTCGTGCATAAGGTGGAAAAAGCACTTCATTACAAAGAAGTGACCCTTGCGGTCCTCTTTGACATTGAAGGAGCTTTTGACAAGGCAAGAACGGCCGCGATCGGTCAAAGCTTGCAGGCCAGGGAGACTCCTCCCGTGATGGTCAGCTGGGTGAGATCGGTATTGACGGAAAGAACCGTGATAGCGAACCTAGGAGATTGCTCAGTTGAGGCCGGGGTAACTGGAGGCTGCCCCCAGGGCAGCTGCCTGTCGCCCCACTTGTGGTGCCTTATAATGGACGGCCTGCTAGAATGTCTAACGGCAGTGGGATTTTATACACAGGCTTAAGCAGACGACGGGCTGGTTTTAGTAACCGGGAAATTCTTAGACGTCGTCTGCAATAGAATGCAAATGGCATGTAGGATAATAGAAGGATGGTGTGAAGAGAAGGGTTTGTCCGTAAACCCACTCAAAACTGAAATGATTCTCTACCGACCAAAAGAAGGAAACTCGAGGATTTTCGAGCACCCATAATGTACGGAACACCACTTGCACTAGTGCAAGAGGTTAAGTACCTAGGGGTTACCCTCGATAGCAAATTAAGTTGGAGGTCGCATGTTGACAAAATCGTAAACAAGTCGATAGCGACATTATGGCAGTTGCGGCGAGCAGTAGGAAAGAACTGTGGAATTAATCCCCAGATCATGTATTGGCTTTACACATCGGTAATAAGACCAAGGATCCAGTATGGCTGATTGGTCTGGTGGCCTAGTGTTGAAAGACAAACCATTTCCAGGAAACTGGCAAAAGTTCAACGACTAGCCTGCCTGGGAATTACAGAAGCAATGAGAATAACCCCAACGGCTGCAATCGACATTATATTGGGTCTCCCGGGCCTTGACTCCTGGATAAAGAGAAAGGCCATGGCAACCCATCTCAGAATGCGAGACGCGGGGCTTTGGAGTCATCAAGGTATATGCATCGGTCATGCACAGATTTCCCAGGTGGCGGCAAAGAATATCCCTTTGTCAACATATAGGGTAACCGAAGCAGAAGACCTACTAAGACTAGAAAAGGAGTACTCCCTTACTATTCCGACTAGAGAACAGTGGGAGCAAAATCAAATCGAGTTTCACCCAGATGCCATGGTATGCTACACGGACGGTTCCCGGATAGCAGAAAGGCAATCATCTGGAGCAGGAATATACATAGAGAACGTAGGGGTACAAGAGAGCTTTGCTCTGGGAAAGTCCACCACGGTTTTCCAAGCCGAGGTTGACGCCATTTTAACGGTAGCAACCAAAGTCGAGATTAGAACAGCACCATAGAGGAAAATCTACAACTGCTCTGACAGTCAAGCGGCACTAAAAGCAATCTACTCCTCCAGGACGAGAACAGCTCTCGTCCAGGAATGTGCGGATGCTTTAGCAGAGCTGGCAAGCGAGAAAGAGGTAGAACTAGTTTGGGTCCCAGGCCACACCGGAATCCAAAGCAATGAGAAAGCTGATGAACTGGCCAAACTCTGAGCCGAGGGTATCTGCCTGGGACCGGAACCCTACTTGGGTATTACAAGGCATCAAATCTCAACGGCCCTGATAGAGTGGGCCTATGAGAAAAGCAGGGAGAAGTGGGAAAGTTGCAGAGGCTGTCGGCAGGCGAAAGACCATATAGAGGGATTCGACTCAAAGAAGTCGGTCTGGCTAATGGAGAAAAGCCGAAGATCCGTAAATCTATTGACGGGGATCCTGACAGGCCACTGCAAATTAAAAAGACACCTATCCTTGATAGGTGTAGAGGAAGATCCCATATGCACGAGATGTGGGGGTGATGAGGAAACTTCTTACCACTACCTCGGAGAATGCGCGGCTTACCAGCGGGTGAGATTGAAAACCTTTGGTGTAGCTACGCTTCAAAGAGAAGAGCTACGCTCACTATCGTGGACCAACATCCTAACCTTTATTGGGAAATCGGGTAGGTTTGCACAGGCAGAAGAGACAATTGAAGCTGGTGATAGTGGAGGTGGTTAGGGGGATGACATGGGGTTGGCAAAAAGGGCCTATGAAGGCCTACTTGCTAGACTTCGGTCTCCCCACAATACTACTACTACTACTAGTCTTTTGTTTAAAATTGTATGTGTTGCCTTTGTAATCAAGGGTCAATTGTAGCTACTTTGTAATATGTTAAACTATAGCAGAATTTGAGTAATAGTGTTTCATTTTCTACAACTCAAAGAAATACAACTACAAGTGGAAGAATAATCATAGTCAGTTAAATTAAACGCCCTACTCCACCACCAAATAAATACTCTACATTACCTTTGTAATATTAAATGAGAAAATAGTGATACAAACATATAAAAAATGGGATAACGTAGGATATATGATTAAGTATTAAAATAGGAAAGGCCGCTAGATCATTACAAAAGAAAGTACTGCTTAAGCTATCTGTGCATGGGGATACTTTTCCAGCTTTTGACGATTTAATACTGTATGATAATTTGCTACTTAAAAAGAGCAAGTCCAGATATCTAATATAATAGGTAATAATTTAGTCACTAGACATGCGATTTTCTTAAAATTTTGGGAAAATATTTCAAGTACTATGAAACTTAAGTGCTATTTTTTTGGTTAATTTTGAATGTACAGTTTCTCTAAAATTAATTTTTCACGTAAAACATGCGAAATAATTTAATTAATAAACATAGTTTTCCAGAAAAAAAGTTGGGTAAACAGGCATTTAAAATTCCTAGAGAATTAATTTAAAAACAAAGTTATCTATTGTTATATTATTTATGAAAAAAGCAACACGTGTTTTTTGAGTACACTTGGACCTTAACAGTTTATAATTATAATGTTTGTAATTAGTGTATGTAAATAATATTTCTCTTGTTAATAGACGATTAAACAGCATTTTTAGTATTATTTAAAAAAACGTTACAATATGTTTATTTTACTGGTTTTAATAGTAATACAATAAAGGTAGGCCGCGAGCAGATTTCTGACATTTTTAAGAATAACTTGGCAACGCCTCAACGGAAATTAAAAAATCAATAATGATTGGATAGAAAATTACATGTTAAATTTAAATATGTAAAGATATACAGGGTATACGATGTAAAGAAAATCAACTTTTTTCTTTGCTATACTATTGTGACACCGTGTATGCACGAGAACATTGTCTAAATGTGCATCATGGTACCCCATTAACATTTCCCAAGAGGTGAACAAATATTTCGTGCAGATGATCCCTAATAAGGGTGAAATGGCCATACACGATTCTTGTAAATACAGAAACAGGATCCAGATACAGAATACCTAAAAGCCCAACTAACATCTCATCGAATTTAATTAATTTAGTTAGTTCGTTTAATTATATAATCAAAGCAGTACAATTCTTAAACATACTTTATTTTGCAAACAGTCAACATGTCTTAGAATTTGTTTTATAGAGAATAAAATGGTGTGGAAACCCATAATGGTTATTGATATAACTCTAATTAGGCGTATTATATATTGTAAATGAAGGACATCATCAGAATTTAACGAACTTAAGGGAACATTAACTAAATTTAGAATTTGTAGATAGTCAAACTAAAGTTCCTACTTGCACGTTACTCCATTAACTTTATGAACCCTTTGTGTTGTTGTCTGTCAACATGTTAAAAATAGAGAATATGTGCTTGTGATGTTAGAAGGGATGTTTACAGCTAAAGCGAAGCTTGTGTTTACCAACACAAATGTACAGTTAGTACACTAGAACGTATAAATTCTCGTATAAAACGCAGTTTTTTAACCTAAACCGATTGAAATTACTAGCTAATTCAAAGACAAATATTTACTTCAACACTATCAATATTTAAATCAGAAATATCCCAATACTTTTTTTCACCAGTCACTACATTAATAACCAATTCGTTATTATCAATCGTTTTCTTATTAATTCTTTTAAATTGTTGGTCAATCAAATGAGTATTTAAATGAAGTACATGTTCTCGTATAGCAAGAAAAAGCAAGCATATCAAAAAAAGTATTAGTTTCTGTCTCCAGGTTAGAAAGCATTGAAGCTTTCTGCTCCATTTACGAACTATCTAGCGCAAGTACTGGAAGGGTATATTAATTTCATGTAAATAACAAAAAAAAATATTTATAGTAAAAATTTAACGAAGCTTCCAAAAGATGTAAATTCATTTAAGAAACGACTAAGTGCAATTTAAACAAAATAAAAACATTTTTTAACATCAAATAAAGTTTGTAAAGATATTTTTGACGAAGATTTATAAACATGAACGATAGGTTTAAAAACAAAATATAATACACATTATTTGCATTATTAAAATTCAAAGTGGAAAAATATTTACAAAATAAGAACGAGATGTGTATACCACATTTAAGAATGAGATGTGTATAATTCACAGGGACAGTCTAGGACAGCTGCTTCTATGTTTTAGATCTCATCAGCTAGAGATAGTTTCGTGTGAATTATACACACCACGACCTTCTAGATTTCACGAGACGAAGTCTCTTATCCGGCCTGGGCACTTTTACGATTTCCCATATAAACTTTGTTTCTGAGAAAACGCAAAATTTCGCCGTTTTGGCGCTAGCTGACATGCTGATGTTTATTTGTCACTTGAAGATATATAGGTTAGATAACCCTTACAAATGTCAAGCGTTGCATGTTTACGTAAATATTTTGCGAATTAATTAAATAAATTTATATAATTAAACTAATTATGTTATTAAAATTAATTTACAAGTTCAATAACATTATTGAAATTACAATTTTATAACTTCCCGTGAGCTGGATTTAGGATATAGAGATAGTGAGCAGTAAGTACATTATCGGTTCACGTTTTTGCAATGTTTCTGTTTGCCAAACAAGGTTTTAGCAATTTTTAAAGAATTATATTACTAAGTTCCTGCTTGTGGTCGTGGCAAACCAAAAACTGTGAAAAAGCAATTGGAGTTAGAAATACCTAGTGATGTTAGAATATTAGACGGATTACATTCTCCAGGTAAATGTTCTACAATACTATGTATTACAAGTTCGATTATTTGGTTGATTAAAAGTGTAAATCTTCTAGTGGAGTATTTTAAGGCACCTCTGTTTTGAAGATTTACAAATCCTATCAGTGAATTTGAACACGAGGCAGCTAACAAAGAATCTAATAGGCTATTGACATTCAATCCTTTCTTCAGTTTTTTGCAATGTATCCTGCCGGAAGGGCTACAGATGCTGAAAGAATTCGCAATCGAGATGCATAGATAAGGTTTGGAATTCTTTTATTAATTCTGTTATATTTTTAGGAAGTTCGATGTAGAAATTGACTCTTTCAGGTATCTGTAATTGTTGATCTGTCGAAATAAAGAAGTATATATAATTTTGCTGTTGAGTGTTGGTGTCCATAACCCCAACGTAAGATTTGAAACCATTTTTCTCGTAAGGTAGGTATAATTTGAAGGAAATTCATGAAATGATATTGTAGGATCAGTACTATTTATTACACATTGCATTGCGGCAGTTATACTTTTTTCTGCTAGTGTTTGCCATTACTAAAGTGAACGAAAAAACAGCAACAAAACTACGAAAATTTAAACAAATAAGGAAATAACGTAATTATCTTAAAAAATAAAGAAAACTGCCTTAAAAGATTAGGAAAATATAATTTATTGACGATACGCGCAAAACCGACAAAAAGTATAAGATCGCGCGAAGTTAACGTAGTTTGAAATTGGCGTTTACGTGTTATATATCCGTTTCCGCATTTTCGTGTTTGGTGGCGCCAGCGGAGAAACACTTGAACTAATGGAGTGCGCAGGCCGGATAAGAGACTTCGTCTCGTGAAATCTAGAAGGTCGTGATACACACATCGTCCATCGTCGAAATGAATGTTGCGACATCTGTAGAGTTATATAACGCATTAAGTAAATTTTTAAACTTCGAATGTCTGTAACGTTAGGTTTTTTGAAACTGATAAATACTAAAGAAATCTCAGTACGGTCCTGGCAGTTTAGTAAAATTTCCGTTATGTTGGAACTGCAAATATTACATTAATCTAAATAATGTTTTTTTTCAAGTACAAAAGAGTCACTTCGAAATATATCTGTAAGTAATATTTCATATTTTAGCAGAATTTTTACTGATGCAAGCGTTCTCACGTCAAACAAATGCTTATTTTTTCGACAAATAGAATGTTTCAGACAAAATTGTTTTTATATTTGCGTGTCCTAATGAGATTTTTAGAATACTGTAAACAGTAACATTTTATTTTTTAAAGTTGATATCACTGTTAGACAGCTATTCTTAGAATGTCAAACTTATCTTATTTACGCAGTGAACTCTTATAACTGGAATGCAACGCTTGCAAAACTATTCTTGCAGTGCACATAAATGCGCCGAATAATAAATAGCCCTGTTAAGGGCGTAACGGTTTTTACTTTATTATTAATGAACTTAACGTAATAACATTCAGTTTTATAAAATTATATATCTTTACCTTTTAAGTTATAATATCCAAAAGATCCAATGAATAATTATTTTTGTTAACAAAAATCATTCTTTGCTGAAAATACTATTGAATTTATACCTCATTAATTTCTTTGACAATTAAGGTATTTATTATATGAAATGAAATATAATTATTCTTATTTCATCCAAGTTTTTAATTCATTAAGTAGCAATTATTTATGTCACAAATATATTGGCATACATTCTACTTTGAATTTATAATAATTTTCAACAGTATAATACACCTGGCAAATTTGAATGCGGTCCTGCTGCTTAGTAGCGGCTTGCTACTAGCGGGCTTTGTGTATATGAGATAAGAATGAGAATTTCTACGTCGCGCGGATTAAGCGAGGTTATGTAAAAAACAATTCAATAATTTCTAGTATTGCCAACTGATATGCTACTTACCAAAATATCCCTAACAAATTTTATTTAAAACTAAGTAATTTTTTAATTATTTAATAACAAATTAACTCAAATAGAAAAAATAGTATAAAGTATTCGTTTCATAAGACGTTTTAGCGCACTTGTCCTCTCTCGGACGCGTGCGCTAAAAACGTGTCTTATAAAACTAATACTTTAATATACTATTATTAACTTCGAGCATATAAGGGTTAAAATCTAATGTTGGCTTTAACAACAATTTTCTTATGGTTCAAATATAATAAACCTTGAATCTGTAGTTTTAAACCATATTGCAATGAAATTTTACTAGTAAATAATATACCGACAAAAGGAATTTTCTGGAATGGGCAGTCTAGACTGCACTTGTAGAGGTTATGTGCTTTCCGTTGCGTATAAATTCAAAGGGGAATCCCCTTAAGTTTAGTTAAGAATGTTCTCGAACAAATGACATAGATGTATTTCGTTGGCTGATAAAAATCCCGCTATTTTTCTATAGGACTGTTTAAAATTTCGCGCTCCTTAAAAAATCATACCACCGATAAATAAAGAGAGTCTAGTACAGAGAATCCAAGAGAAGGGTTCGTTAGGAACACTTGAAAAAGTGCGTAACTTTATTATGTTATACAGGGGTAGATAGCCGTTAGTATCTCCAACATGTTCAGTTAATAATAATAATAATAATAATGAATGTTAACTTATCGATAAAAGTGCCGAAATTTAAGTGATAATATTAAAAACCGTTTTGAACGAATCCTAATAATTATTCCCGTATTAGTTGGTTGATTATAATTAAAGTGCAGTTAATGTTTGACAAAGGCATTTTCAGTTTTGATGAATGATCTTGTTTGATAAAGAATACAACTATTACAGTTTATAGTTTTAAAATAATTTAAAATTGGAAGTTTTAAACTAAATAATCACCAAAGTGTGGTGTTACCTTTACTAATGAAGAGTGTTTTTTTAATAAGCATTTAATAATTGAACTTATATGGTTGTGCTGGTTATATTTTTTTATGAGAAAAGGAGAACGTTATTAAACAATAGTTCTAATGAGAGACAGTATTGGAGCTTCAGTTCTTGCTTTTTATTCTTGTAGCGGCATTAGTGGTGGTTTCCAAATTCTTTAAATTCCATTGAGTGGTTGAGCTTGATGACTGGTGTTGGTTTTGATATAAAAAGCAAACTCGTTTCAATTGCTTTGTAAGTGAAGTTGGATTAAACTATTTGAATAAGGTACTGTAAATTAATGGATTTTAATGTAAAGATATTTTATTTGGAAATTTTATTTTTTATTTACATTTTTGAATAAATCTATAATTAAACTTAATTAATCTGAATATTACAGGACCATATATTTACGAAAGTCTTTAAATATTTTATTCAACCTAACTTTGACATAACCGATCTTGACTAATTAAAATTAAATTAAATTTATTAGATCTGATTCCCGTTTCTGGATACTGGAATCGAGTCAATATTTTTATAAAAATTACTGGACTTTCCTAATCAGATGGCGCCCTAAATATGTATTTTCTTGTGTTTTAAATCTTTATCTATTCTTTTATAATTTGTGAGCTGTGGAAACAATACCTGCGACCTGAGTTCAAATTTGTAGAAAGGTATCTCAAGCCGAGGCAATCTTGAGTTGTACAGTAAGTATTAGAAATTTTGTGTTGTACAGCTTGGGTAAGAACTTTTGAAGTTAATGTAGTCTGTTTTGTTTTTTTGTGTTAAAAAACTAGAGTTTCACTGGCGCCCGCCGTGGGGCTTCTTTGTCTTTGTTTCTAGTAAGTTTCACTGACGGCCCAACGTGGGCCTTGTGTTCTTTATTACGTTTCATGTCCTAGAGTGTCTCCTGCAAATTATACACATCTCATTTTTAAATGTGGGTTTTAATTTTGTCACACTGACTTATAACCGAGAGGTAGTTTTACGATAATTATAACCTAAAAATAGAAAATTAACATTACAGTACCATTAAAACTTCTATCTATAACATTAATACAGTCAAGTAATTGATGGGTATCTTAAATAGAAAGCATTAATAGGATTGACATTTTTATGTTTACTATTACAAACAATTCGTATATGAAAATGGCATTTTTAACATTTTTATGGTATATTATCGTTAAAAATTATAATTTTATTTCTTGTAAGTTACTGTCAGTAAAACTGCCTGAACAGAAATAATTTAACAGACTTAACAATTCAGGACATCAGCAATTCCTTTTATTAGTAACTTGATAATATTGAAATATTTGTTATTGGGTATCAAATTTTACCGTTTATATACACTTTACTGCACTAGGCATGTTTATCAGTTCTTTGCGATTTCCTCTTTTTTTCTGTTAGAAAATCTTATTTAATTAATCTATAAGGACATTATCTTGTGTATCTCACAAAACGAGCGTTTTTACATCTCTACGGTTTGTTATACGTTATGTTTCTTACACGCCACCGTAACTATTATCTAGACGCTACATTTTGGGATGCTGCAACTTCCGGAATTGCTACTGAAGCTGATAAGGTTTTCAGTTTCCAAACTGAAAAAACTCAAAGTTATATCTCAGACCGTACCTGTAACTTGAAGTAAGGATATACACCACCGTCTCCTCTCCCGAGAGTCCTCCCCCATGTAGCAACGTTCCAGAAATACTTATTTACGGTTTGTAGACTTCCTGTATTCTTGTACGCTAGCTAACAATATTTGAATAGCCAGTGAAATTTCCAGTTGAATTTCCGCAATAGTGCAAAAAAAATCGACAAGGAGAATTAAAATATTTAAAGACACTTTCATTTGCCTTTTGCTAAACTTTGCTTTGTGAGTGAATCCTGTAATTGTTCTAAATATTAACCCAGTCCTAGATACATACACCCTATGCAACTTATATAGTGACCTATTTCAATGACTGCATGTGAGCCATTTTACTAATTCAAACCTTTCCTGGTTACTTCCATACTATGCTTGACCTAACTTTAAAGGCTTCTATTTAATTTAATTTTAGTTTCTATTGGATCGTGATTAGCTACAAATCTTATAGGGAATTATTTGGAATTTTTTAGGATTCCACGATTTCAAGAGCTTCTAATATTATTCCTACAGGCTACGGTCGTTTGGAAAAACTACTATAAATGTGTTTAATAATAATTTACTACTAGTTTTGTGAAAATCATTAGTACAAATTAGATCTGTTTAAATTACATTATCTGTCATTTCATCGACATTACGCACACTAATAACAATTTATTACACATACAGATTGGATGATTTTACAGCAAAGCTAATTTCCGCTTTATCTCGAAGAAGGGATACATATGTGCATGTTGAATTGAATACGATAGGTAGGGAATGTATTTCTGGTCAAGTTGATTTCCATCAAAGTGAAAGCAGATATGCATCAGATACCGTCAATACATATAGAACAGTTTAATTACGACAATCAAGATGGTAACTGTTATTTCTTCTATATCAAGATATACTAAGGTAAATTGGTATATTTCTGTAACCACGATCTATTGTAACATGACCGATGCTGACAAACAGAAAAATGTTCACTAAAGCATTCATGTACTAGTTACTCAGGAGTTATTAGCTGCAATTGCGATAAATATACGAATTACGTTGTAATTGTAAAATGCATGATTATTACAATTTTTTTGAAATGTTTAGGATTAACTTGAGCAATCAAACACTTTATTTACAACAAGTAGGTATGTAATTTTTATTTTTCTATAGGTACATAAAAATCTACCATTGTATGGTATTGCTAACTGCTTATGAAATCTATCGATAAACAACAGTATTTATATTACACATCCAATATTGCTTTAGCTATAAATCTACAATATTTCCGTCTTTGTATCTGTTAAAATAAAACTATTGCTTGTATGAACGTGTTTACTTTTCTATAAGTATTCTTTTTCTAGTCAGTATCTAAAATATTACTGCTTATTTTATTGTAGAAAGACAGACGAAATAACATTTAATTACTTTAAAGTATTGTAATAAATTCGTTTGACCAATATATATCGCATTTTTATAATCTTTTTAGGTAAACAGACTTAGTTTCAGTCAAATTTCTTCAATATTAAAATGTTGACAAATGAACAAAACGCTTTTAGAACTATAAATTCATGTTTGACTAGGCATCATTATAGCTAAATAAGTGGGAGTTGTGTTTTGGTAAGCTGGTTTCAAGTCTCAGAATTTTATGTTTGTATTTTTTTAAAAACACAAAAGAAACTTTTATCTAAATTTGTTATTGGTCATGTCATGTTTAGCGGTGAGTTTTGGTGAATAGTTCTAGAATCTGGTCGCCTCTGTAAAATTTTAGAAGATGCACTTTTTTCTCTTCGAAGTTTGAAGTCTGAGGGATCTGAGGGCAATTTGAATTTGGTTCGCATTTGGCTAGTAGAATGAAAGTGGGATTCTCCTATTCTTTTGGTTTACTGTTAACAAAAACTTTTTTGTAGCGTACCGTTGGGGTTATACGAACCCTGCGCCAAAAAGGTACATCCACTGCAGCGAAAGCTGGTATTATCGAATTTCCAATTTGATTAAATTGCGTAAATGTTATCGATACCATGTCAAGACGCATGGAATCTGCATCAGCGGCTGTTACTACGTCCCCTTTTGGTTATTCTGTTATTGAGTGGCAAAACGTTGTATCCGTGTAAGTGCTAATATGCTGCCGCTTGCTAACAGAACATCCAAAAGGGATTAATTAAACCATTCAAGTTGTTATAAAGCGAATAGGGAAATGACCGAATCTTCAGAATATAAATACTACCTTGTTATCTTAATACATTAAAAATTGAATATTACTAACCCTCATTTATTAATGACACAAATTGGTATGTTTATATTTTTATTTGTTATCTTAATATATTTTCTCCGTTGTGTACTTTTTAGTTAGATGTGTCTAAAATTATTAATTTATGTATTCTTTAAAAAATATATGTTCATCGAGAAGCGAGAGAATTTGTTTCGGTATGATTATCACCTTCGTGTTTACTTATTAAAGTCCGAGTGTTTTTTGTGGGAATTATCGTAACTAATAAATAAAAAGAGTATTCGATTTAAAATCCTTGTGTTCTAGTAATGGCGACTTCCATAATTTTACCAGAAAAGTCATTAATGAATGTGGATTCAGATTTAATAAATTATACATTGCATATTTGGATAATCGACTTTCATTATGAACTTGAATTAATAAACGAAGTTAAAAATCATCAATCATTCGTTATAGTTGGGCACGACAAATTGTTTCTGGTCTATTTAAGAAAAATAAATTAATAACAAAAAGAGACAAACAACTTAACGTAACTCAGATGGGTGACTTCTCCCAAATTGTAGAATCCTATCGTTGCTTTTAAACAATAACCCTCTATATTGGTCAATTATTCCTATTCTATCTTAAAACACTCATTACCGCTGAAAATAATCCAAATGAGTAAGAAATTTCTGCCGGGAGCTATATTCTGCGTAAGTATTATGATTTATTTGTTTATTAGAAGTTTGTTGTTGAAGAAGGTTGTTGGTAGAAATGGCTAGTGCAATCACGATGCCTTTCGAGTTTTTGCAAGAAATTCTGAATGTTGCAAATTGGCGCTCATCATAGATTTGGTTTTCACTACCATATTGTGCATTTTCTGTACTAATTTAATTAATAGGAGCAATAATTATCTACTATCAATTAAATTTACTACCATCTTTTAACAGTAATAGCAGAGGAGTTAAAAATAACTTGATGATCTCTTGGAATGTTATTTCGGCAAAAAACTCAAAATACCAAAAGGTACAATATATTTGAGAACCTTAATTTTAACTTGATTAATCGTAAGCAAAACTAAGTAACTATATTCAAAAGTATATGAAAGTTTAAATAACTGAAAAAACAGTATTTTGCATATAGGATCTTCATCCTTAAGAGGACAGAATAGTGATGTGATAGGTATAGGATTTCTATGCATTTGCATGTTTTTTCTGCTTATAGCAAACATATGCAGAGTTATATTTCTACATGTTAACGCCACATATGTCAATTTGAAAGTGCATATAAATGCATATTTAGGTGTTTTTTGTAAATGCATGCATATTTTAGCATTTTTGAACGAGTGTGCATATTTTACCACTTTTTGAGCGTTTTACATGCTTTAATTATGAAATTTCTAATATTTTTTAAATAATTTTAGCATTTTAGGCAACCAACCAATGACGGCTTAGTTGAGTCTAGGGGAAACCCATAATTTAAGCTTATTGTTAAATACTAGGCTTTAAAATATTTTACTGCCTTAACCATCTGTGTACTTGTTAATATTTTCTAAGAAAGAAAAAGTTTCAAGTAAAATTTAAATACTTGCATCCTGCGGTATTGTGATAAATAGGTATTAAGAAATTCCAAAGACCCTTTGACAACTTCCTGTTCATAGAAAGATTTGCCTGTAATCTTGTAATCTTTCAATTAAGACAGTTCAGAAATTGCAAACTGCATTTCAGTTTGAAATTTTAGAGTGTAAAGATGGGTAAAGAAAAACGGTCTGTGTCTGTTACACTTCGAAGTTATGTTAAGGAATTCAGTGTTCTTACAACTGACGATAAGGTGTTGTATTGTACAGTATGCGACGATAAAGTAACTGCAACGAAACGCTTTGAAGTTACACAACACCTGAACACGGTTCGACATCAAAAGTGTGTTGCCCTGAAATCAAAAAAACAAACATTGTTACCGGGGTACCTTAATAATTCGTGCGGTGAGTCCAGCAAATCGATCGAATTTAATAAAAAACTATGTAGTGTATTAGTGGCTGCAGATATCCCGTTAAGTAAAATTAATCACTAAGCATTTCGTAATTTTCAGGAAGAAATTTCAAAAATGCCAATACCCGCCGAGTCTACACTCAGGAACAATTATTTACCTCGTTTATACGAAGAGACCATAAAATCAATTAGAAAACATGTAGCGAATAACTACATATGGGTTTCCATTGACGAATCTACTGACACTACTGGAAGGTGCGTAGAAACAGAATTATTGTTTGTTTTGACAAATTTTGTGCGTTTAGCTAATGTAATTCAGAAATTAGAAAGTCAGGGAATTTCATTAGATGAATCTCTTGAGCATGTAAAATTGTTAGGTGTTTCTTTGAATAAAGTAAAAGGGCCAAAGGGTTTGACTATAAAACAAAAATTTAAATCCGTTAGACAAAAATCCTGGTTTTCACTTAATTAAAAGACATTTTAGACGAGCTAAAACATTATTCGCTTGTAGAATTAAACAATTTTAAGTATGCCCCAATTACGTCTTGCGATGTGGAACGGAGTTTCTCAAAATATAAAACAATATTTAGGGATAATAGGCATATGTTTAGTTTTGAAAATTTAAAAATGTACGTCATTGTAACGCTCTATGTTTAGAAAATATAATTAATTAAATTATTGCAGAGGATGTCTAATTAAAATAATTTCTGTAAATAAAATGTAAATAACGCTAAACAGGTGTTTTTTTTAATAATAAAAGTGCATATATTTATTAAACATTTCTAATAAACGCATATTTCATGATTTTTAAGTGCATATTTCACGTTTTTATAGTGCATAAGTGCATGCATATTTCAGCATTTTTAAGTTTATACAAATCCTATACCTAGTGATGCATAATATTTTAGTGTTTTATTTTTTTCATATATTTATTTTAATTATCTAGACACTGATATACTTGCACAATGCACACACTAAAATATTTCTATTTTCCAGGACTCTATCTACATATGTAGATTATGTGTAGATATCTAGTACCCATTACTTATCTCAGCCAGTTAGAGTTCATACTCCTGTTTTCCATTTTCGTAACTGTTCGGATCAAATGAATTTGCTAATTTTTTATAACTGAATTTGTAGTTGCGTTGATAAACGACTTGTTTGCGTTAGAATACATTAAAGGGTTTACATACATATATAATTTGTTAGGTAGTTTACAATTTATTAGGTTTATTTATATTACAACTAACTAAATCATCATAGTCCTATTGTTGCTTAAAGATGAAGTTTCTTTTAAATAGTTTAGTGGTTATATAAAAGAGTGTATTCTTTTAAGTACTTTTTGCAGTCTAGTCTCGCAATTTATCACACTACAATCAGGACCGTCAGCCTTTCTTCGATAGCAACTACACGTATATCGTTATCGACTTTTTTTGACTTCCGAAATTAAGATTGTAGTATTGTGTAGTACAATAACACGCACGTTCACGATTGTAATATTTAAATAAAAATTAACAGTGGAAATACTTTGGTTGATCTTTAAGATAAACTTTTTTTTGCTATTAGAAAAAGTAACTCTCTAAGTATGTTCTCGCATATTGAATTCAAGCGAAGCTCAAACATTAACAGCTAATCTTATTAATTATTTACACACAAGGTATTATTTACAAATAATTCCTTGCAGGAATAAAATTATTGATTTTCCATTACTTCAAGCTTTCTAGTAATTATTAACAAATGACTGTACATTTATTGTAATGGTCAAATAAATATAAGAGCACCTGGAGCATAGATTACTTTAAGCATGAAACAATCAAACTCACAAGATACAAAAGGCAGTTACTTTTAGTTTTTCATTATTTTATAAATTTCCTGCTTTGCGTATTTGTTGATGGTAGCATACAAGTAAGAATTGTTGTAGGGCATATCTATAAAGGAAGCGTTGTGTTACAAGGATATCCTTTTATTTGTCATGGAAGCTTTGTATAGGTGTTTTTTATTGAATTATTCTTTGTATGTTTATTCTTCGTCTATTTGATTCGGCAGCAGCAGTTTTATTACATCCGCATAGCATTTTTTATTTTATATCTTTTTGCCCTTTGGAGATGTTCTTCATTTATTTTCACGTTTTGCAAGACGTTATTTTTTAGTACTTGTACAGCATACGTTTTAACTTCGACGTTGAAACGCTTTTTTAAACTTAACATTAAAGACGAACAAAATAAAGAAAATCTAAAAGGCTTTTCAAATTATAAAATATTTTCCAATTTTCTCTTTGCTTTGTCTAAAAACTAAATTAAAGGCTTTAGCTCCAGATATTTCGCTCCCTTTTAATGATTCATTTCTGCGAAATTAAAAGGAGTCCATTTAAGTAAAAAAGTCATATAAAACTTTTATATGTGCTGCCTTCTTTTTAGTCAATCACTCTTTCCTTTTACAACTTTTTCCAGTGAAGCTATTTTCATGTAATTTACGTTGTGTGTGTGTGTGTGTGTGGAGATAAGGTACTATGCTACGGGGTAGTAGGGCACAGTAACAACGAATAAATAATTAAAATATTCCTTCCATTTGTGTAGATTTGAATTAAACAATCTGATGCTAATGGTCGTGATCTCAAAGTATATTTTCTAGCTTTCACAATTGCAATCCAAAGGCGGTTATACCCAACTCTTTGGTGCAATATCTTGAAAATGAAAAACGAACAGATTAATAAAACGCGTATCTCTCGAGTGTATTTTTAAATTCCGGTTAACCTTTTAATATATATGTACGTACCTAAATATATGGAGATGCTCTTTTAAGTGGTTAGATTTTAACATAGTCTAAAGAAATAAATTATTTTATTTAATTTTCAGTTCGGGTTTTTTCACACACACAAACTGAGATTTTAAAAGCGCGCTATGTACCAGTGGCGACATACCCTTAAGTGTTTTTTAACCACAAATACTAAAAAAAATATCCATTATTAATTACACAGTGCAGAAAACTTCTTGATATGGGGTTTATCTTATCGAATGGAAACGTTAGGTACCAAATAGCAATTCCCTAATGGCATTTCTCTAGGTTAGTTAGTTAGAATAAGAAACTTTTTTAATTTTAAAGTTTGTGAACTATCAGGGTATTGCATCGGCTTGAAAAATTGAAAAAATTGGAAGAATTTGCTTGGGCTACAAAGGGTACAGAGGGTACTTTTTTATAAAAATGTTTTCCCGAATGAGCACTATTATACTGCAAAAATCCCAGCCTCCATTTTCTTCATAAAAATAATTAGGATTGGACGGTTTTGAAAAGGTTTCTGGAAGTACTGTTTATTTGACAAATGTCAAATAGCGATATAATTGTTTTGTGTTATGTCAAATTGGCTGGTAAATCAACGGGTCTTTGATGTATTTTCTTTTATTCTGACCCAGTCCACTATGCAAACTCAGAGGCGTTTTCGTCAAGAATTTAATTTGCCAGTGCGCGCTGAAGTCCCAAAAAGAAATTCCGTTGTGAGATGAAGAGGAGATTTCAACAACGTACAGCTAGACGGATTATTGCATGTTTCCGGATCGCTTAATTTCAAGATTTGGCGACATTGCATGGCCCGCAAGATCGATCGCCGGACCTGACGATCAAGGATTTTGTTCTGTGGGGATTCCTAAAGTCTAAAGTAAACCCGTCCCCAAACACTTATTGAATTTAAAGAGAGGATTCGTGAAGAGATACATTTGATAAACGAATATTACACAGAAACGTTATTCTCAAATTCAGGAACATATTGAAGCAATACATAGAAGAAGACGGTGGTCATCTTAGGATCTATAAGTTAAAATCATAATAATAATAAAAATTCAAAATTAACAAACAAAATCAAATGCAGCATTAAATGTTGATATCATATACATATACGTTGTGGCAGTCAGTTAGTCGTTCAAGTAAATACTGGATAATGCAAATCCGCTAGCGTGATACCGGGACTCACGAAATCATTGTGTAACTATGTTGTTTTAGCAGTAACTAAGCGTTAGGCTATTTAGATAAGTATCGCCTGTCATCGGATGAGTTCGCAGATGCGAAATGCATAGTTTAGAGTAGCTGCAATTCGTGCAGCACGCTTATGACTAAAAAGTATTTTAAGTTATTTGTCGCGTGTGATTTTTGTGCTATACGTTTCGCGTGTTATTTTAAATAATAATAATAATAGAATAAAAATGTTTTGTCCCATTTTGGGGTGGTTTAACCCCCTCAGGGAGGAGTGTTCTTGGCCATATACCAGAGGTTTATTTCCAAATACAAAACATTTACGGTTTTCAACCATTTTTTGCATGTATTTATTGTCAACATATGTCAGGAGTGTTTTACTCTATTTTGGGGTTGTTTTTGGCTCTAACGCAAGATTTTGAGGGTATATTTGCTTTTCTGGGGTCAGATTCGGTTTCAGCGTCGAAAAGTGCATCCGAATACCATAGTCTCGCTCCCAAATCAGAACATTTTTTTTGTGGGGCTGTGTTATCAATGAAATACCATTCGTTTTATTTGGCAAAATAAACAGGCAAAACAAAACAAATAATTTAGATTTTGGTGGATGCAACACATCCAAAAATATTGACTGCTATGTACTTTCAAGTCAACAAAGTTCACATTTGTAGTTGTAACAAAAGTATTTGATTGGGTCCATCAAGGCTCTGTATTGGAACCTATTCTGTTCCAGTATATCCATGATATACAGTAAATGTTACATATCTCAAACGAAATGAGTTTGACGTGTTTACTGATGATACTATTGCGCAGGTTTCTGATAAAGTCATAGATAACTTATTTATTAAATCTGACAATGCTTTTAAATTATTATCTAAATGGTTTGCAGTGAATAGCTTATCACTAAACGATGAAAAACTCAAAATTTAATTTTTACTCTACGGATTATGACAGACAATTTAAATCCAAGTAATATAAAATTTCTGGGTTTATTTTTAGATCCAAAATTGTGTTGGACCGAACATATAAATCACTTAGCATTCAAACTTGCACAGGCTATTTTCTTAATCATACCTAGCTAATAATGTTTCAATTGATGATTTTCAAAGTTATGTTTCATATGGCTTAATTGTGTGGTGTCATTCCCAATCAACTAAAAGTATATTTGCCCTTCAGAGAAGAATTATTCGTATTATTGATGGTAAAGGTTACAAAGAAGATTGTCAAGGATCCTTTCGTAAAATACACATCTTAATTTAATATACACTGTTACAGCTCTACAGTGGAGAGCGCTAGTAGAAAAAACAGCTAGTACTTTAACATCCTCGAAAATTCAAATATGTTTGTGTCAAATGATATTATTATGGGCGATTTTAATATTTCATGTATGGTCGGACAAATTCTAACCTTGCGGGTGGAAATCAGATTACCAGATGTTTACAACAATTTCTCAACACTCTACATCTTCACTTGCACAACAATGTAGGTAAAACCATATATTTAGTAATTAGTAATTATAACTTACGCGTACTTTAGCATACTTGAGACTAAAGAAAACTTTGTGACAGAAGACGTATATCATCCGGCGATAGTATCAACATAATAATAATAATGTTTATTTCAACACCTTAAATTACATGTATTTTACATTATTAACTTATATGCAAATAAACTGATAACCCATAAAGTTAAAACTGTACATGGGCAAAGTAACATAATAATATATTTATTTTAATCAAAATTAAAATTATTGTGTTATAGGCGTGCCTCCACAAAACAAGATAAATATTTAATTTGAAATAATAAGGAGTTATACATTATTCCAAGTAATACAAATTAATAAAAAATGAATTATGACAATTTAGATATAACGACAAATTATATAATGACAATTACAGGACAAATTTAACAAAAATACTGATAAAATTAAGGAAACAAGTTTTCAATGGTTTGTATATCATTTTCAAATAAAAAGATCTTAACTAGTTTATTAAATTGATGTAGGTTAACAGAGGACTTAATTTCTTGAGGAAGGATATTATAAAATCTAGGCGCAAGATAACCACAACTTCTTTGTCCAATAGATTTGATTGATAAAGGCTTTCTAATTTGTAAGTGTTTTTGTCTGGTTTGATAGCAATGATCAATTTTATAGATATATGAAACTATTGTAAAAAGTATATTTGTCATGGATGTAATACTTTAGCATCAGTGTATAGATTTTTAGATGGATAGGTAATGTCCTTATTTAGAATTATACGTAAAAATTTTTTTGAATAATTTCTAGTTTTATCAAATATTCATTAACTGCACTGTCCCATCCAATTATTCCATACGATATTCGTGATTCGATTAACGCTTGATACACTTTTTTATATTCAGAATAGTTTAATATATCTTTTAGTAAACGAAAACGATATAGAATAGATCTTAAGGTTTTAATTAAATGATAAATATGAGAATCCCATCGCAGATGTCTATCTATGATTACACCCAGATATTTGATTGTATTTGATTCTGTTATAGAAGTTTGCTGATTAATAGTTAATATATTAAAATCTGGTAATTTATTTTTGTAACAACAAAAAGGTAAATATTTGGTTTTATCGAAATTTATGGTCAGTAGTTTATAATCAAACCAATTCTTTACATTTCTTAAATCCTCCTCTACGTGTGCCTTTAAATCTACCCAAGAACTGTCCTGATAAAATATAGCCGTCGTCCGCAAAACTTATTATAGTACCCAATGTACTAATGTAAACAATTCATTAATGTAAACACAGAAAAGAAGAGGACCTAAAACAGTACCTTGAGGAACTCCACACTGCACTATAAGTTCAGTACTTTTTTGAGACTGAATCTGCACAATTTGCTTTCTGTTATCTAAATAACTTTGAATTAATTTCAGTGCGTGCCTCGGATACCTATATCTTCAAGCGAGTCTAGTGTCGTCCGCAAAACTTATTATAGTACCCAATGTAATTAATGTAAACAATTCATTAATGTAAACACAGAAAAGAAGAGGGCCTAAAACATTCTGTTTTAGGTCCTTGAGGAACTCCACACTGCACTGTAAGTTCAGTACTTTTTTGAGACTGAATCTGCACAATTTGCTTTCTGTTATCTAAATAATTTTGAATTAATTTCAGTGCAGTGCCTCGGATACCTATATCTTCAAGCGAGTCAAGTGTCGTCCGCAAAACTTATTATAGTACCCAATGTATTTAATGTAAACAATTCATTAATGTAAACACAGAAAAGAAGAGGACCTAAAACATTCTGTTTTAGGTCCTTGAGGAACTCCACACTGAACTGTAAGTTCAGTACTTTTTTGAGACTGAATCTGCACAATTTGCTTTCTGTTATCTAAATAACTTTGAATTAATTTCAGTGCAGTGCCTCGGATACGCGGATCTTCAAGCGAGTCTAGTAATCGAGAATGACTTACAGTATCAAACGCCTTGGCTAGATCCAAAAATACACACAGTGAAGGCAACCCGTTTTCTAAAGAATTGTTAACCATAGAACTTAAATATGTTATTGCGTCTTGGGCAGACTTATTTTCTTGGAATCCAAATTGTCGATATGCTAAGATGTTAAATTTTTTAATATAATCATTTAGTCTTTTATTCAATACTTTTTCACAAATTTTTGCCAGGTTAGTAATGACTGAAATAGGCCTGTAATTTGTCGCAATCACCGCTTTTAAATAATGGCTTTACCACAGCAACTTTAAAATTAGCTGGGCATATGCCTTTTTCTAATATTTTATTTATTAAAAAGACTAAAGGTTCAGCTATATCATGAGCAACGATCTTTAATGTCTCGGCCGTAATATCAAACCCAGGTGTAACATTATTTTTAAGTTTTGTTATAGTATTTAAGATTTCCTCTTTATCTGTGGGTAACAAATATATGGAACTGCAAACCGAAGATCTGGATGGAATTACAGAAGGAACTGAAATCTTATCGGCTAAAGTTTTCCCTACATTAACAAAAAAAAATTATTAAAAACATTAGCAATTTCAAACGGATTTGAAGTTGTTCCTGAGTCTGATCTAATTTCTTGGATTACCTTATTTTTGTCTTGACTGTTAGTTATTTCATTTATAACGTTCCAAAATTGTTTACTTTCACCATTTTTAATGGCAGAAATTTTCAATTTAAAATAATTATTTTTTGCATTTTTGATTATTTCATTTAGTTTTTTCTATATATTCTAAATGCTGTTTGTAAATTAATATCGTTAGGATTTTTTTGAAGTTGTTTATATAATGTGTCTCTTTTATTTATGCTTTTAACTAAGCCATTAGTTATCCATGTCTTTCTTTTTTTATGTCTAATTCATTTAACAATAGTAGAAGATTCTACAGTATTAATAATATTTTCTGTTAATAATTGGGCTAATCCATCTACATCTTTTATATTATAGTATGTTGTCCAATCGACATTTTTAATATTTGTTTTCAAATGATCATAGTTAACTATTTTGCAGAAATTAATACTAGGATTAGTTTCCAAATTATTATTTAAAGTACTAAGCTGAATGGGAAGTGAAAATAGTAAAGGAAAGTGATCAGTTATATTCATTTTTAGAACGGCTGGTACAGTGTTACTAATATCCTTATTAATTTTCAAAAAGATATGATCGATACAAGATTTACTGTTTCCTTGAATTCGCGTGTACGTATTTATCATAGAATTAAAACCAAATTCACTCATTATAGTTAAATAATCACTTGAAAGATTACTTTCCTCAAGAATATCTATATTAATATCACCTACGATTATGTTATAATCTAGACAATTTCTATTTATTAAATTCAAATAATTTTGTAGTTCGTTTAAAAATAATTCTGCAGATGAGGTTGGTGATCTGAAATAGCCGTTATCATAATTATAGTACTATTGACATTTAATTTAATTTGTAATATTTTACTGCAATAAACTTGTACCGTAATATAATTATAAATAACTGAACTTTTTAAAAATACAATTACCCCATCGTTTTTATTATAACTACCTTGACTATAAATAATATCAAAACCATCAAGTGCAAAACAATTTAGATCCTGTACTTGCCATGTCTCTGTTAGTACTATGCAGTGAAATGATCCACTGAAATGATTTAATATAATTTTTAATTCATCAAAATTTTTTGCAATACTACGTACATTCATGTGAAATAATTTAAAATGATGAGAATTTTTTCAAAAAACTTTTCATTTGCATCTAATAGTTCATTAATTACACAAGTATTAATTGGAACAAAGTTGTAATCCCTAATATATTGATTCATTAACAAAAAACAAAAGGAAATAGAATGCAAAAGCAAAAAATAACAGAATTTATTTAAAAATTAATCACACAAATTTTTTAGATCTGTCAAACAAAAAACCAATAGGATAGTATTAGATTAAAGATTTAGTCTTAATATTACCAAACAACTCTAAAATATAAGTAAAAGATATGCTTGGTGCAGATAACAAAATTTAATATATTTCTTACAATTCAAATTTTTATTATCACCAAGGTTTATACATAAATGTAATTTCTAAAAAAGATGTTTTAGTCAAAATTAAAGAATTTATTTATTCTTTTAATATTTTTACTAAATCCTGCTTTGAAGTGATATGATAGTTATGATTATTTAAACGTACAATAACATTCCCATCTCTTGTCCACCTTACCGTTCTTGCATTGATTGCGTGTAGTATTATAAAGTTCTAATCTATGTTTAGTAAGGTGTTCTTTTATATATATTCCTGTTTTCCCTAATTTTTTCTGCGATCGCAATACCGATTCTCCATTTATACGATATAAAGTTAATTATTATAGGCCGGGATTTCCCCTCAGATATAATTCCAACCCGGTGACTTCTTTCGATACTGTTGTAAACATCTATTGATAATTGCAGTTTAGTTGATATTAAATCGCGAACAATCTCATCCACATTTTCATCCCTTTGCTCTTTAATGCCAAATAGCCTTATTAGATTACTACGAGAATATTGTTCAAGTTTTTCAACATATTGTTTTAGATTCGAGTTTTCATCTGCAATCATAATTGTGAAAAAACTATGTACAATCAATATATCCCGAAAACTATAATTTTAAAAAGCTGATTTTCCATTGCTTTATAGTTTATTAAGAGATATAACCGGGGTGCTTTAAAATAGTTGATATATTTTACACTTTAATTTATATTGCCTTGGATCAATCAGTTTCTAAAGTTCGCAATAAATCCAGTTCGTGCTATCCTGTTTGGTTTAATGCAGAAATTATTGCAAATATAAAATGTAAGAGATTCTATCATAAACGTAGACATTTGCCTGATTTCCACTTGCAAGAGTTTCTCAGATTCTGGGCCAAGATTATATATAATGTAGGGGTTGCTTATAATAACTACATTTTAACTATTGTAGATGATGTTCAACACAATGTAAATGGTTTTTGAAATTATGTGAACAAAAAGCGAGTTATAATTCTCAAAACAGTAAATATCATTATAAGAATGAAACTAGCAGTCATAGTAAAGGCACTGCACAATTGTTTGCTGAATATTTCAAGTCGGTTTATGTTTTCAATTCGACCTATGATGGTGATCAATTAATAACAGAAGCCAATAATGAAGTTTATAACAACAGTATTATAAATTTATCTGAAGTCACTCAATTGGATGTTGTAGAGATTATGAGAAAGCTGAAACCGAAAAGATCTGTATAGGACTAGATCTGATTCCTCCTTATGTATCGTATATTTAAAGCCTGTAGGGAGACTCTTAGCTATCCGCTAACTATTATATTTAATTTGGCATTGAGAACTGATGTATTCCCAGATAAACGGAAATTAGCAAAAATTGTATCAGTATTTAAATAAGGTGAAAAGCCAAATATTGAAAATTATAGCCCTATATCAATTTTATCTACCCTAACTAAGATTTTTGAACAGCTATTATACAGTAAAATATTTCCCGTTGCACATAGGGGTCAAAAGTCGAAATAAAAAATATTCATAGAAACAGAATTGAACACTTTTTGCACGAAGTTAAACACCTGTTACGCCATGTGATGGACATATTTTACCATTCTACTGATTGTGCTAGCCGTAGCACCAGTTGGAGTTTATTCGTTTTCCACGTTACACGTCTTTATCTCCAGAACTGTTCTGTGAACTATTTGTTAAATCTCTTTGTGGGTTTATTGTGTGTTGTGAAGTGTCTAAATTTATAATGGATTTAGGAAAATAAGGTATGTAGTATACTTTGAATGTAGTATATTTGTATTTACCTAAACTTGGCGCTTTAAATAGTTCACATTCGTAACTAAATTAATTAAAAGACGATTTGTGAATTGTTTTATACTCTTTTTATATATTTTTGTACGCTTAGTAATGTTTATAACTAACTATATTATTAATTACTGCTCACAACTATACTTTTATGTGTATACATATACAGAAATGTACATGTCAGCATAAAATATCGTATTTGGCGGTTATTGTTCGTTTGGAATTCAAGGTAAAAGGACGCTGACAAGAATAATTTACGCAAATAATATTTTTAAACTAAATTCAATTTAAAAAAAGTTAAAATGGCAAATGGTGGTTGGTTAAGTTTACAAGTGGTGGCAAGAATGTATTATGAGCAGAGAGAAGAGTATCTTAGCAGTAGATTGAATGAAGTTTTGGAATACGGGGAAAATAACAAATCGGTTGTCCTTCTGTCTACGATGCACTACGATACAGATAACGAAACATCAGCTAACAAACCAAGCATGATATTGGACTACCACTAGACCAAAGGCGTCGTAGACAATATGGGCAAATTGCTTGGCGAATATTCGTCCAAAAGAAAAACGTGCAGATGGCCACTCGCTTTTTTCTACAATATCGTAAATGCGGCAGCATTAGCAGCATATAGAAAACAATCCACATATAAAAACATCGCAAATTCCTGCAGTAATTGGGTGAACAATTGGTCATGCATGAAATACAACGGTGATCAATAAATGTCCAAGTAACACGCCATTTCACTTCAAGAAATGGAATAGAAAGTATGCTGGGGCACACATTGTCGCAAGGCCCTAAGGCTCCTGAAAAAGGGTCTGCAAACCGATTGTTCGCAGTGCCTCAATTAGTTTTAGTTGAAATAATGATAATAAGTTTTTAGTTTATAATGCATATAATATTCATTTATTTAAATAAAAAACAAAAACTTATCCATAACATATAAAATATATCCCGCAAATACACGCCATTTCTTGTTATGATCTTTTGTTATAACCGTAATGAAATTAGGTCAGTTGAAAAATTTCATTAAACGTTTTACTTTCTTACAGATATCAAAGAGAATGTATAGGAGGTCAAAAAGAATTGGACAATTGCATCTAATAAAGAAGCTACCAATATGGTCCAAACAAAAGCAAGATCGGCCTTCAAAAGATTTCGAAGAATGCAGTGACCGTAGTAAACGCCGAAAAACGAAAGAATTAAGAGAGCAGGTACCTGATTCACAATTGCTGTATGCTACCCAAATGAATCTACGGGCTACTGGTAAAAGTGACGCATCTGCCGTTTTCAAAGAAATAACCAAATCCCCGAGTAGTGCAACTAAAGCACGCAAGGCAATAGCCGGTTCATAACAAACTCAGATTAAGCAGCTTACTCCAATGGAAGCTCTATTCATATTCGTAGAAGCTTACTTATCCCGCAAACAATATAACATTGTTAGAAGTGCAAGTACAAAACTCTTTCCCAGTTACTAGTTACTGCAAAAAGCGAAAGCTATATGTTATCCACATCTAGATGCATATCGCGTTACGGACACTTGCGCTGAAATAAAACTGCAACGTTTGTTACAGCAAACTACATTACGACTTGGCGAATATCTAGAAGAAGTTATAATAGGACTCTCCAATGAAGAAAAAGCAAACTTAGAGCTCATATCAAAATGGTGCTGCGATGGCTCACAGCAGGCTCAGTTCAAACAAAAATTTCAAAATAGCGCTGACAGTGATGCCAATATTTTCCAGAGCTCATTCAAACCTTTAAGATTGGTTTTAAATATTAATGGACAGAAAAAGATCATCTGGCAAAACCCGGTTACTTCTATTCCGCGATTTTTTAGACCAATTCGTATTCGATTTATACATGAAACCCGCGACATAACAAGGGAAGAAATACACTATATAGAAGATCAAGTAAAAAAATTGACCAAACCAGAACGGTATTTTGAAAGTAAAACATACGTTTATGCCTACTGTGGTGGATGCGAAAGTGTGCAATGCAGCGACAGAAACGTTATCTACGATGCGTTGTTACATATGCAAAGCAACATCGAAAGACTTTAACAAATTGAAACAAAGGAGAGAAGTTAATCCTGACACCTTAAAATTTGGATTATCTATCCTTCATGCAAGGATTAGGTTTTTTGAAGCAATATTACATTTATCTTACAAAATACCAATAAAGAAGTGGCAAGCGAGAACCGAAATTGAGAAGCAAATATTAAAAGACACAAAAAAGCGAATTCAACAAGAACTAAAGGACGAGATGTCGCTATTAGTTGACATACCAAAAGCCGGCTTTGGCAACACTAATGACGGGAATACATCTCGCTGATTTTTCGCCGATCCTGAGCTAGCTTCGCGAATTACTGGAGTGGATTTAAAACTTATAAGCAGATTCAAAACAATATTAGAAGTAATTTCAAGTGGTCACAGAATCGATACACTGAAATTCTCTACCTATTGCAATGAGACAGCAGAACTTAATTTGAGACTATATGGATGGCATCCGATGACGCCCACAGTCCATAAAGTATTAGCGCACGGTCCCACCATTATCGAACACGCCATGTTGCCCATTGGACAACTTTCAGAAGAGGCAGCTGAAGCTCGCAACAAGCATTTTCGGCAATATCGAATTGATTTTGCCAGGAAATTTTCAAGAACATCCTGCAACATGGATGTACTAAACAGATTGTTACTCAGCTCAGACCCACAGCTCTTATGTTTGCGTCCAACATTAACTATAAGAAAACAACCGTTTTCGAAGCAAGCTTTGGAATTTCTTTTACCAACTGAAATAGTGCACCTACAAGAAGAAGAAAGCGTAAGCAGGATACTGACGATGAGGAGTTTATGTCTGATCAGGAAGATTAGCCAGGATAATTTAATTTACAATAAATGATTTAAAAAACTTTGTATAATGATATTTGTATTTTTGATTGTATTGTATTTATATGTGTATGTATTATTTAATTTACGTGTTATTAATTTTATTTAGTATCAAAGCTGAATAATAAATATTAACATACTACGTGTATATAGTTAAAAAAACACATATCAAGTTATTTCAAGTCGAAATCAACTAAAAAATCATTTTGGTCAGCCTTTCAGACTCAATACCCATTTATGAGTTGTTAGAAATCAAATATCTAATAAACAACATGGTTTCAATAATAAGAGATCCATTGAGACAAACCTATTAACGTTTGTGGATTATGCTAGCAACATAATTGATAAAAAAAGACAAGTTGACTATCTATTTATCGTTATCTATACTGACTTTGCCGAAGCCCTTGATAGTGTTTGTCATGATACTTCATTGACTAAACTATATTCATTTGGTTTTTCTATTAATAGGCTACTTTTCTTTAAGTCGTATCTACCAAGTAGATTTCAGGATGTGCAAGTGCATGAGGTGAAATCGGGGAGGTTTTCTGTAGCATCTTGTGTACCTCAGGGCAGTAATTTGGGCCCTTTGCTCTTTTTGTTATTTATAAATAATCTCCTTATCCATATATCAGACTGTGAGCGTCTTCTATTTACAGAGTTGCAGATATTCAGATTTATAGAAAAATTATAAATGAAAGGGATTGTCAGCTTCTTCAAAATGAAGTGAAATCATTAGTACAGTGGAGCCATGTAAATATAATTGCTACAACCCATAGCCTGGAAACCAGGCCCCAGAAGCTATAAGCTTGTGCCGGAGTGAGGGGGTGATTATTATTACTACGTAGGCCCTAAGTGCGGCTGCAGCCGACTTACAGATGGAACAGCGCAAATCCCACATTTGCGTCACAGCTAAGGAAAACTGCAGAAAACCTTAACCAGATCTGCCGGCACCGGCAATCGACCGCGGGCCGCTTGGGTGAAAGTCCAGCACTCTAGACATTACACTACCAAGGCTGTAAATAAGTCTTAATATACAAAAATGTAAATATATGTCAATCACAGCTAAGAATTCTTATCATTTCTTACTCTTGAAGTACATGCATTGTGTTTTCATTCATTCATTCATGTGTCTCGGTACATTTTTTCTGTGGAGACAGCCAGCGCTATCTAGCGCTGGATGACCCAAACCCTATTGAACTACGCGATGTAAGAGAGAGAGGTGAGGATCTGAGCTTGAATTCTTTTTTCATTTGAATTTTTCATTTCGTTAGTTACTAAAGCTTACCCATTAGGGTAAGCAGTTGGCACTTAGATATAATTATCGGTATTCCATTGAATCTGTAGACTTGGAACGAATATATAATATTCGCGATTTAGGTTTACATATTAGTTCAGACTTACAATGGGATGTGCATATTGATAGTATAGTGATTGCAGCACTTAGAAACCTTGGGTTTTTGCGTCGGTTGTTTGGAATTCTGGATATATAATGTATCAGAACAAAATAGAAACTGTCACACAAATTTCTAAAATATTTATATTATAAAGTGCACTATCGATATCCAGACTATGACCAATACAATAACGTCAGATCTGAATTAAAAATAACAAAACTAACAACAAGGCATAAATTAGCTGATGCGTATTTCTTATATAAATTGATAAATAAGAGAACAGACCGTCCCAATTTGCTGCCACTGGTTCAACTGTATGTATCAACCTGCAGATCGCGACTCCGGAACGTTCTTTATATTCCTCAATGCAGAACTCAGATGCGAATTAATTCACCAATAATAAGAATTGCAATTCCAGAAAATATATTGATCAGGCACTTAGATGTAGATTTTCATATGTCCCCCAGTTTGTTCAAAAAAATCATACCCTTACAATAACAGGTTTATATTTATGTATGTTTCAACTGCACCCAACCGTGTTTAAGTATGTTTTGTTTTTACTTTTGTTTTGTTTTGTAAATGTGATATAGCCAAGAATAATTGCTAGTACTTTCAATGTTTGTATCCCTAGTGGATTCTCAGAGTTAATAGGTAGTTATCAAAACCAATGAAAAGCTTCTGAAATTCTAAAAAGCATTTTGTGGGTATACTCAATATGGTACTTAACTGCATATACATATTTCATTCCAAGATGATTACTTTCTGAGTCATATCAGACCTGTCCAATTGCCAATGCTGTCTATACCTCCGAATAGTACTACGTTAGGTTTTAAATTTGATTTCTGTTGGCGCAACCAATCATAATCTACTACACCTCTATTCTTTATTTACTGAAATTCATACAAAATCCAATACATATTTTAATCCGCTTACGTAGCTATATTATGAAAAATAATTATTAGCAATTAGATTTAAACCATTCCAAACTTTAATACAGGTTTGTATAATATGTAACACTCAATGCAACTGCTTTCCTGTCAAGAGCATCTAATACGAACATGCAGATGTAAATTTTCATGATACTGTTTTAGTAATACTCCAACTACTAAAACATCGCATTTCTTAACAAATAACACTCAGAGCATTAACTTAAAACAAGCGTCTAATTTAATGTGTATATGTATGTGTCTGCTGGCAACATGAATACCATCAAAATGAGTTGCGCTTATTAAGGAAGATTACATGCGGCAATTTAATAACAAGGAGTTTAAACAGCATCTTACAACACCCCTTACTAATGAGCCTGTTCCTGACAGACATGCTAATGAGTTTGACTCTCAATTATCTCTATTTGTGTAAAACTTATGTTTTTTACAAAAAAATCTCTGAAAAGCATTGTAAACATAAATAGCTTCAAGTTAACATTTCCGTGCTAGTTATCGGTTGCTATGATACCAAAAGCTTTATAGATCTAATTATTTCCCTTAATTAAAGTTCTTTGAAGATAGACTAAATATCTGTTGATAGAAGACGTGTTTTGTATTCTGTTATCATTACTTTTATGATCAGAGGAAATAAGTTCGTTTTCAATATTTATTCCGGGAATTAAAATAGGATAAGATTATTGAATTTACTTTAAAAAGATTCAATAAAACATCAAATAAAAATCTACATTTTTCAATTCTGTTTTGCAATCATTTATTGAGTTTCAAAGATAACGTATGCAGTGCATGCCTTTTTTATTATATTGCTTCTCGAAATCGTCAATTTTAAACTTGTTAATGAAGCTTTAATCAAATTTCCTCTTTATATCTCACTCTATTATTTTATTTTATATGCTGCAGCTTTTACAAATCACATAGAGAGAGCATAACATTTTCAGAAGCGCATTCTGCAAGCAACATATGCTACTAATATAATGACTGCCTTCGGCTAACGGTTTGATATGGCTGTACTATGCGTGTATATGTAACAAAGGTTTCAGTGTCAGCAATCATTATACATTAATATATGTACAATCCAATCCACTATATCAGTAGATTTTATAACAGTTCCTCCAAGTTGCCTCTGACACGTTCGCGTTTATAACAATGTTAATCTAATTATGTGATTCAAAATTGAATCATTAAATATGACGAAGGAAGAATAAGATACAAACTGATTCTAACAGATACAAATTCAGTGGCGGAAATAAGATAATCATACAAATAATTATGGAATAGCAACCATTTATTGATGTATGTAGAATATTAGTAGAATTCTGCTTTACTACCACTAATACTACTTCTGTTTGTGTAGGTAGTCAGTTGGACGTTTGTTTTCTGGATGAACTTTGTAACCCTCCCATACATCTACCAATATCAGGTTTCGTTAATGTTTACTCCTAATCAGTTACGATAACTGAGACTAACGGTTAATAGTTTATTTTGTAAAATAATTACGAGAATTGCAGGTGTCTATCGGAAAAATACCGTTTAAGTAGCACGCCTATCTATAAAGAAGGCGCTTCGAAAGTCGTTATCCATTTGTGTATAGTAAAGTATAGGGAGTTTAAGCTATTTTGGTTAAACTAATAGTCATTTATGGTGCAAGTGAATGAAGATAGCTTTTGACAGCTTTGAATGAAGAGATCTATGAAGGAAAATATTAGCACACAATGGAAACCTGCGAGTGCTAATTTCCCTAAATGGATAAATAAATATATTTTATTGAAAGTTTTTAGACGCCGGATGGTTGAGAGAAGGAATGATTTTCATCGAGTAATTTTTCCTGAGATAATTGCATTTGTTTCTTTATGGGGAGGGTTCTTTGTATATAGAGATTGATATATGTGGAATATTAACATTAGCTGTTCATTATTTGGTTAAATGTTTGATATCCAGACTGATTATTACGGTATAACAACCCGGGTTTGAGGAGTGAAACCACTCCGGTTATGATGATGTTTGATATTGATAATAATTGGTTAAAATTGATTTAAATTAAGAGTACAAACAAAACATAAAACAGACTTCAGTAAAAGCACAGTTAAGATGTATACAAAATATAATCCACCTACATTTACAATAAAAAAAATGCTCTGGCTAAAATAATAGTTGTGAAGCTTGAATCTTACCACAACTGATTCTCAACAGGCAGCGACTCGCCTGTTAATAGTGCAATAACTAAGTATGTATCTATGAAACATAATTAAACTACACACAAAAAAACATAAGTTTCTTTAAAATTGAAATGACAAAATTTATTTAACACAACATCTGAACAAACAAAGAAAAATTGAAATAAATAATTTAAAAAAGCAATTTAGATACCCTGAATCAAAGAAAGTTCATTCCGAAGAAAGCTAAGGCTTTTTACCTTCAGGAGTAATATCTCTATCATTTTAATTAACACTATCAATCTTAAACACTAAAATTAAACTAATTAAATACCTTAAAATATTTAAATAATATCAATGGAATGGCGCCTTTTCAAATACCAACTGATGTAGTAACAAAATAGAAATCCTCTTTCTTCCATATTTTTTAATTCACAACATAACCTTTAAATTTAAAAATTTTGCTCTGGACATATGTGCACTGCTTGAAAGATCTAAATTTACAGAGAGTTTGTCACCAAATCGCTCGCCTGTTTTTTATCCTTTTGAAAACAAACGAACGTTTTAGTGTACTTTTTAATGGAAAACAAAAGACAATTTGGAACTAAATACTACATAACAACATAATTGTTTATAATTTATAATAATTCTTTAAACAAATTCAATAGATAGATGGAGAAAAACATTATCTTTTTACTGATATAAAATACTTGTACTAAGACAAAATAATAAGATGGCTAGAACTTGTCAACCAAATCATTTTTAAAATGCATTCAATTAATAATTTGTTCTCCAAAGAAAAGCAATTTGAAAAAGTGTGAAAACTGGAGGGGCATCACTCTACTCATCGGTAGAGTGATGCCCACATAATTGTAAAGAAAGTAATGATGACAGCATTAGATGGAGATTTAAGAAATGAGCTAAGTTGGTTTAAGGCGAATAGATAATGTATAGATTACATAATAACTTTAAGAATCCTTGTAGAGCAACCTTTTCAGTATAACGCACCACTATACTGAGTATTTGTGATTTTCAACAAGCTTTTGACACCCTTATCAAAGGCTATATATGGAATACTATTCAAAGCAGAGGGATACCATCGAAGATAGTTAATCTAATTAAGGAAAGAAATAAAAATTGTGAATATAAGGTCAAACATAATGGAACACTGTCATCAGCCTTCCCAACAACATGGTGTAAGACAAGGTTGTATTATCTCTCCACTGTTATTTATTTTAGTGCTAGATGAGGTTTTACGGAAAACTCTGATAAGGCAACTTTGCAGATGATATAAATATGCCTCATTTCAAAAAGCAGCAAGTTTATTCAAGAAAACTTGAATTATTTAGTTGAAGAATCAACAAAGGTGGGATTAAAGAATAATATTATTAAAACAAAGTATATGTGTCTAAATGTGAAATGACCGAAGATCATTTTAGTAAATGGTAGGAAAATAGAAAGAGTAGATGATTTCAATTATTTGAGAAGTGTAGTGTTGGTCGCAGATGGTGCGCAAAAAGATGTGTATAGGCGAATTAACAGAGCAAGGAGTGCTTATACTATAAAATTGAGTAAATTGTGACGTACACGTAATATAAATATCGAAACCAAATGCAGATTTTTAATTCTATGGTGAAGTTGGTGGGGTTATATGGATCAGAATCGTGGGTGGTTGCTGGTGCAATAAAACAGAAATATACAAATGTTTGTAAATAGTTGCTTTCAAGGTATATTGAAGGTATGGTGGTCAGAAACCATTAGAAATGAGTTATGGAGAAGAACAAACCAAACAGATATAAATATGGAGATAAAAAGTAGATAAGAAGGAGAAAGTATGGCTGGCTGGATACACTCATGCAATGGGTGCATGAAAATATACGTGAAATTTGTAAGAAGATATTAAAATGGAATTCTGAAGGAATCAAAAAAAGGGGTCATCCAAAAGGTACCTGGAGAAATACAATAGAAAAGGAAACATGGATGATAATTTCGGAGCTGGCAGAAATAGCAGTGGACAATAAGAACCGGATTATATTAAAATCCTATGTCCCTTAAGGGAATAATGGGACCTATTATTATTCTTATTATTCATTTGTTGTATTTTAAAAGAAAGAACACTGTGCAATTTCCCCTCGTCCAAAAAATCTTGTGGTTCACCAGGTAACTGGTTGTTAGAGTGAAGTTATGCCTCCTGCACGTGCTCCTTACCAAGTCTTATAAAATGGTTTTGGTGGGTTCCCCCCCCAAAACCTTCGAAGGATCGGTAAGAAGGAACCTCCTAATAGAATTTCATGAAAGTTAGCATGGAGCAGGTTCCGGGGTAGTACTTCACTCTTTAACAACAAGAAGCAGCGTTTTCATGGGTCGCAAAAGAAAATTCCATAGTAAACGTTCCGGGGTGTCCTGGCCGAACTACTATTATGTCCGAACTAGCATGGGCCTGGGTTCGGAATCTCAAATGGTGGAGTGGTTGTTTTGAAAGTTTTGCAAGTTATCGACTGATGCCTAGTTAGACATACATATGTAACGCACTTCCAAAGGTTTCCCCTTCGTAAGCTACCAGCACAGAATTTGTTATAGTAATGTTTTCTTCTGGAATCACGTACATGCAAAATTTCTCTTCAGGTGGGTTTTAATCAGTCCACCATAGCAAGATTTCTCAAAAAAACTCAAAGAAATCGGTTGGTCTGAAAAAGTAAGGGTCGTGGTCAAAAAAGAGCTTCTACTGCAGCAGGTGACAGGGTTCTGCGCGAAAGCAGTGGATGTCCTGAACTTTTTCTAATGCACGGTCAATGCTGAAAAATATATTGGAATCTTGGAAAATCGACATTAATGGTAATTCAAAGCATGTATAAAGCTCCGTTGGGTGTGTGAAATCTACGAGCGCGCTGCGCTTCGGCTGATGAAAGCTAATAAGCTCGAGTCTCGAAGTGCCGTTTGTGGATTTTCCACACACATTATTTTAGTGGATTAGTCTTCTTCGTTTTATTTTAAGTACGAGTTGTGTTTGTAGTGTGTGTTTTTTAAATTCGTAAATATGGAACGTGATTTTATTAAAGCGGATTCAAATAAACACTTAACAACTTGAAAAATCTGAGTTAAGTTAAGAAAACATTCGTAGCGGAAAAAAGTATTTTTAAACAAATAACCTTTCATTGGTTCGGCTTTTACCACATCACATATTCCTACTCAAATCTAAATACTATAATCTTTTTGTTTTTTAACTGAAATTACATGCAAAGTAAAAAGTTTGTAATTGAAACGCTAATCTACAATTTCATCTAATGTCTTATGTCTTATCGCACTGAAATACGATAGTAAATAAATATATTAGACACCCATAGGTTTGATGTATTTTTAGGTATTTTTAAAATAAGAATTTTTCGAATGTTGTTTGTAGTGGGTTGGTAGAAGAGGTTGGGGGTAGCCAAATGCCAAAATAATTTTGACTAATTACATATAAGAAACAGAAGAGATGTGACACAGGTGTATTGAAAGACCAAAACATCCAACTTATATTCAACAACATCCAGTGCGCCAGAATAAAATTTGATCATACCATAACAATCCAGGAGTCATTTCTAGACACTGCTTCTTGGTTTTTGTTTCTTTTTTCTTTGTTAAAGCTATTCTGAGAGATTTTTTAGCAGTTTGATTTTTTCGAAGAATAGAAGAGTTGGAGAAACACCATGCCCTAAAAGGCTAAAGGGTGAAGTAATAAATTATTCAATGATGAGTTGTTCATCATAATAATCATATTTATATACAAGTATTCAATTTTATCTCACAAAATGTAAATATTAATGATATATTTCTTTATATTTGACGATTTTAATATTCCGGTAATCAGACAGTGTTTCTAATTTTATTAATGACTTAAACCTTGTTTCAATCAATAATGTAAATAATGGTTTTGATAATAGATTGGTAATAGATTTAGGTAATAGGAGGTGTGAAATGCAACTTTTACCTGAGGATCCTTACCATCCTGCGCTAGATTGTTCATTTCAAGTAAATTGAATCCGTACTTCATCTATTAATTTTAAAAGATGTGATTTCTTAGCTCTTTACAATAAAATGTTAAATATAATTTGGGATCCAGTTCTACACACCAGTAAGGTCAATGACGCTACTCAGATTTTTTACAAAAGTATTAATAATGTTTTAAATAATGTTGATCCAAAGCACAAATATAAATCATTTAAATACCTTGAGTGGTTTAATGTAGATGTTGTGCGTTCTCTAAAAAATTACCATATGAAAAATAAATTAGTTACTGATTATAAAAAAGAAAGAACACATTTTAGAGCAACGTCCGACGCCAAAAATCGATGTTTTATGTCATATGACATAATACAAATTACAAAATCGGGCTTTTCATAATTTTTGGTATGCAATGCATAAGTGGGTCTGTAGCAGTAACTACTGAGTGTTCCGCAGTCGCGTAAGTAATCGTCATTGTATCAAAAGATCTGAAGCAATCGAATAAAAGGATCAAGTTAATTGTGAAATAAAAAAAATATATGTGTTTTGATATAATTTGTATTTGTCAATCTTTAAAAAATTGTAAACATTCCTTTTTTCTGTAAAAAAAGAATTAAACCGCATTACTTTGTAAAACCCGCATTATTAATAAACCCGCAATATTAATAAACCCGCATCTATTAAGAAACCCGCATTTTTATGGAAAAAGAAACCCGCATTTTTATGGAAAATTGAACAGCCTTTTTATTGAACACCGCATCGCATTATTTAGAAGATTTTGACTGACACAGCGCTCGCCATATTTGGACACCAAGAAGATTATCCACCATTATACCAATAAGTGGTAGTTATGCAGAACCAGCAGCAAGATTTCCACAGTCAGACTGGTTAGTCCTTACATCCTGATTGTGGGTTTAGTTTTGCCGCAACATCGAAGACCCGACCAGCGTAATAAGTCAGCATATACAGTCCACTGCTCCACGCCATAATTGTTTTGGTCCTTCGAGCCGGATGGATTTGGTTTCGTTGCTACAGATATTGGTATAATCGTGGTAAAATATCTTTCATAATTTTTGTTGACGTTTTGTACTGTCAAGTTCAGTCATTTCTGTCAAGTAAATAATTAATTTTACCGTTACATTGATATTTTGTGTGAATTTCTGTTAAATAGTTTTTAATTGTTCATAATAATTTTAACTTTTCTTACTTTCAGGTGATTAGCAATTGTTGTCAAACTACTAGGTGTTTGTGTTTTGCCTTTTAATTTTTGAAAAATGACTACTAATGCAAGTAAAATCAAGCAATTTATGGCAGCACGGTCTCTGAATATTGGCCGTATTCAAACCATGCATAATTTTGCGCTAGCTGCCATAGACGACGAAGCAGCTCGTCAAATATTTAAATCGCATTGTGATAATATAGGCATAGATGATTGCTACAAGGAATTTAACGCAAAACATTCTGCAATTATATCACTAATTTCTACCACTGAGAATCCGCAATTTGATACTGAAAAGGCCATTTGTGATGATATTGATAGAAAGTACTGTGACATAAAGTTAGCCTATACCAATATGTTTAGTGTTGTTAATCAGACAGTTTATGGTGCACCAAGTAAGTTACATAATGTCAAACTTCCAAAGATAACATTAAACACGTTTGATGGAAACTTAAAATCATGGACTACTTTTATTGATTTATACAATTCTTTAATTCACACAAATAACGCACTTTCTGATATTGAAAAATTTCATTATCTGGTATCATGTTTAAACAATGAACCATTGACGTTAATTAAGTCTATACCCCTAAATAAAGATAATTATCAAATTGCTTATGAAACTCTCCTTAAAAGATACAGTTGCAGAAGGTTACTTAGTACAAGTTATCTCAATGAAATTTTTAATTATTCCAGGCTAAATTCAGAATCACCAACTGCCCTTAGATCTTTATTAGATGTGTTTACTGAAAACTTAGCTGCTTTAGAAAAGCTTGGTTTTCCTGTTAAAGAATGGGATTTCATTCTATTTAATATTTTAATCCACAAATTGGATCATGCTTCTTTAAAACGCTTTGAATTGCAATTTAAAGAAAATAGTAATAATGATATACCCACCTTTACAGAATTAACTGATTTTTTACATAATCAATGCACTGCTTTATCTGCAATTATAATGAACTCTTCTACTTCTTTTATTAATAATGCTCCCAATGTTTCATCTAAAGTTCACAAAAATTCTTATAAATCATTTAATTCTAAACCGCAAGCATTTGTTGTGAACTCCAATCCAGATACCACTTGCAAATGTGTTTTATGTAATGACATTCATCCAGTTTATAAATGCAAAGAATTTATATCACAGTCTCCACAAGAGAGATATAATATTGTAAAACACAATAAGTTATGTGTCAATTGCCTTTCTGATAGGCATTCGACAAAGCAATGCCGTTCTTCTTCATCATGTAAGTCTTGTCACAAGTGGCATCATAGTCTTCTTCACTTTGGAAAGTTTGGTGAGCAAAATACACAGGTATCTGTTAATAAGAATTCGTCAGAATCGGCAAATACGAATAATTCGTTAGATGTAAACACTTTTACAAATCTGCTCTCTTTTGAAAGTTCAGTTCTACTTTCTACAGCAAAAATTGAAGTTTTAGATTCTAACGGAGTTCCTCAACAAGTTAGAGTTTTGATTGATTGTGCTAGTCAGGCAAATTTTATAAGTCAGGCTTGTTTAGATCGATTAGGTTTAACTAGTTTAAAATTGTCCATACCTATACAAGGTTTAGGAGGAATGAAATATGTAGCTTCCAGTTGTATAAAATGTACTATCCAGCCTATAAAAATGCCAGCACAAGCAATTAAAATTGATGCTATTGTGTTACCAAGAATCTGCAACGATATGCCTTCTGTCAATTTTTCACATTTACATTTGCCACACATAAAAAATTTAAAACTTGCTGATGATGTGTTTAATCTCCCTAATAAAGTTGACATGCTCATTGGCGCATCCGTTTTTCCTCTTATTTTGAGAGATGGGCGTATATCAGGGCCTCCTTGTCAGCCAATAGCAATTAATACTATTTTTGGCTACATTCTAATGGGTAATATTAAATTAAATAAAACCGCAAATTGTACTGTCAAATCATTTTTAACTTCACTGGATTCAATCGATAATACTTTAAAACGCTTTTGGGAATTAGAAGAGTTTCCAAATAAAGTTACACCAATTACCGATGAGGTACAATGTGAAAAAATATATCAAGATACCCATAAAAGAGATCATACCGGACGTTTTATAGTTTCTTTACCTTTTAAAAATAATACTGAACCGCAATTTAAGCTGTCCCGATCTATTGCAATTCGCCGCTTTTATTTATTAGAAAAACGCTTATTAAATAATCCCGCGTTATATACCGCTTATTGCCTGTTTATGAGAGATTATTTAGACTCTGGACATATGGAAGTAATTCAAAATACCGCTGATATCTTTAAAGATAATACTTATTATATTCCTCATCATGGTGTAGAAAACGTTAATTTGAGTACTACTAAGCTTAGAGTAGTTTTCGATGCTAGCTGTTGTGATGCTAATGGCTTATCACTTAATAATGAACTATTCCCTGGACCTAAGCTACAAAAAGATATTGTAACGCTTTTATTAAGTTTTCGATGTCATAAATATGTTTTTACGTGTGACATAAAGCAAATGCACAGACAGATTTTAGTGGAGTCACAACATTGTGATTTTCAAAGGATTGTTTTCAGATTTTCACCTAACGATCCAATTTCTCATTATAGATTGAAAACTGTCACATATGGGGTTTCATCTTCTCCGTATCTGGCTATTAGAACATTAAAACAGTTGGCTGAGGATGAACGCAATGAGTTTCCTTTAGCTAGCCAGATTTTGGAAAATGATACCTATGTGGATGATGTTGTGTCAGGTGGTGATTGTTTACAGGATGTTAAACTGCTTCAAACTCAATTAATTTCATTGTTAAAAAAAGGAGGTTTCGAATTAAGGAAATGGGCAAGTAATAATATGGCATTATTAAGTAACGTTGCTTCAGATAACGAATATCAATATGCTGTTAATTTTGATTTTGCAGACCCTGTTCTAAAGATATTAGGGCTGAAATGGCATCCAGTAAATGATGTTTTTTCTTATAATGTAATACCACTTGATAAACCGTGTACCAAGCGTAATATACTGTCTGAACTTGCTCGCATATTTGATCCGCTTGGGTTTTTAGCACCTATTACTTTTTTTGCAAAGTATTTTATCCAGATCTTATGGTCTTTAGGATTAGGATGGGACATAACTCCCCCCCAGACGTTTGTACTCGTTGGACTCGTTTTAAAACTGAACTGTCAAATCTTTCTGATATTTCTATACCGCGCTGTTTTACCCTAGATGATTATAATTCCATTGAGCTACATGGTTTTTGCGATAGTTCTGAAAAGGGTTATTCAGCTGTCATCTATTTTCGTATCTGTTTGCAAGGTATATACAAAACATTTTTTGTGTGTGCGAAGTCGAGAGTAGCCCCCTTAAAGAAAATTACACTACCCCGCCTTGAACTGTGTGCTGCTGTTTTGTTATCAGATTTAATTTCTGTTGTACTTGAGACATGTAAAAACAAATTTACTTTTAATAATATTTATGCATGGTCTGATTCTATGATAGCACTTTCTTGGATACGTTCCCCTCCACATCGGTGGAAAACATTTATTTGTAATAGAGTTTCTCATATCCAAAAAAAAGTATCTCCTGAGTGTTGGCATTTTGTATCAACTTCAGACAATGCAGCTGACTGTGCGTCAAGAGGTTTATTTCCACAAGAATTAGTTGATCACCAGTTATGGTGGGTAGGGCCAGATTGGCTTACTAAACAAAATAATCAGTGGCCAAAAAATACAATACATTGTCCGCCAGAAATTCATGAGGAAGAACGAAAAATTACTTTCGCCACATTAATGGATTTAGATTATTTAGATAAACTGCTGGAAAGATATTCTTCGTTAGAGAAGATAAAACGTATTTTATCATATGTAAATCGTTTTATTTATAATATTAAAAATAAAAATGAGAGAAATACCGATGAATCTTTCACAAGTTTTGAGCTCGAATCTGCGTTACTCCTGTTAATTAAACGTTCTCAAGAAACTACTATGCCACAATTAATTGACAATTTAACAAAAAACAAGCTTGTATCAAAGACTTTTAGAAAATTATCTCCCTTTCTTAATGAACGAGGAATCGTTAGGGTAGGCGGCAGGCTTGTCAATGCTTCTATAAGTTATGAACAAAAGCATCCAATTTTATTAAGCAAAGATCATAGACTTTCTAAATTAATTATTGAAGATCTTCATCAAAAACATTTGCATCCTGGTACTCAAACATTGCAATTTTTACTTCTCCAGAATTACTGGATTCTTAATGCGAAATTCGCAATTCGTCACGTTATTTCAAAATGTGTAAAATGTTTTAGGACTCGACCTGTACGTGCACAACCCATTATGGGTAATTTACCTGCATATCGTGTAAATCAATTAAAATGCTTTTCTCATGTATCTGTTGATTTTGCAGGACCATTCAAAATAACTATGAATAAGATTCGTGGTGCAAAATCATTAAAGGCATATTTATGCCTATTTGTATGTTGCACAACAAAAGCTGTGCACTTAGAACTATGTTCTAATTTATCTTCAGACACATTGCTAGCAGCAATTCGGAGACTACAGGCTAGAAGAGGCCGTATTTCTGTTCTGTATAGTGACAATGCTTCAAATTTTATTGGTGCTAACAATGAGTTAATTAGAATCTTTAAAGATGTAGCTGATCAGGAAAAAATAAAATGGCATTTTTATCCACCATCTGCTCCGCATATGGGAGGGTTGCACGAGAGTGGAGTTAAAAGTGTCAAAACCCATCTTATACGTGTGGTTGGTGATCAGATTTTGACATTTGAAGAGTTAAGCACTGTGTTTGCACAAATTGAAGCAATCTTAAATTCGCGCCCGCTTTGCCCGCTTAGTAATGATCCTAATGATTTGAATGTATTGACACCTGGACATTTTTTAACCATGGAACCGCTTTCTGTAATTCCTGATCCTAATTTAAAATTGCTTCCAATTAATCGTTTATCTCGTTGGCAGTTATTACAAAAAATGCATTTTGATTTTTGGAAAAGATGGCACGACGAATATTTACATACATTAATGCAGCGTTCTAAGTGGTATGATAACAATTCTCAAATCACTGAAAATACTCTGGTGTTGATACAGGATGAGTGTTGTTCTCCTCTTAAATGGCCTTTGGCCCGTGTTATTAAAACTCATCCTGGATCGGATGGTATCACAAGAGTAGTAACTTTAAAAACCGCACATGGTATTTATAAACGACCAGTTAGAAAATTGGCACCATTACCAATTAGTTAAATTAATCTTTTACTTGATTTTTCTTAACTTCATGTACATATTAGTTAATACGTATTTTCAATACATATTGGTAGGCGGCATGTTCCGCAGTCGCGTAAGTAATCGTCATTGTATCAAAAGATCTGAAGCAATCGAATAAAAGGATCAAGTTAATTGTGAAATAAAAAAAATATATGTGTTTTGATATAATTTGTATTTGTCAATTTTCCAATCTTTGAAAAATTGTAAACATTCCTTTTTTCTGTAAAAAAAGAATTAAACCGCATTACTTTGTAAAACCCGCATTATTAATAAACCCGCATCTATTAAGAAACCCGCATTTTTATGGAAAAAGAAACCCGCATTTTTATGGAAAATTGAACAGTCTTTTTATTGAACACCGCATCGCATTATTTAGAAGATTTTGACTGACACAGCGCTCGCCATATTTGGACACCAAGAAGATTATCCACCATTATACCAATAAGTGGTAGTTATGCAGAACCAGCAGCAAGATTTCCACCGTCAGACTGGTTAGTCCTTACATCCTGATTGTGGGTTTAGTTTTGCCGCAACATCGAAGACCCGCCCAGCGTAATAAGTCAGCATATACAGTCCACTGCTCCACGCCACTGAGAACACTGCTAAAAATGTATGGTTAAAACAATACAGGTTATAATGATTAAAAACATTTTCCAGAGGCGTAAAAAAATAACGATTCAAAAGAACGTATTAAAAATTTTCTAGGTCTCATACCTACAATGAGTGTAAAAAACAGCAACTTATGTGTTATTTGACGTTACAATTTTATTAGGCAATCAGAAATTACCATTTCAGGTTTACGTTTCTTTTAGATGATCGTAGCAATTGTAAATAAATATTTGAGTGCTTGATTAAGCGCAATGTAGAAATTAGCGAACATGCTGAAGAAGTTAAAATCAATTTTACTAGTCAAAAACTATTTAAAATCAATTAATTTCTTGGGAGAATTATTTAAGAGATAATTATATTTAAGAGAATCTATTGACAGTGAAATTAATAATGTAAATTATTTTGCAATAATTGCTGATGATACAACAGACATTAGTGAACAATCACAATGCCTTATTACTGCTCGGTTTGTAAATAAATGAAAATTTAATAGTATATTATGGGACAAGTGGTTGAAATAAAATTTCAACGTTGAGAGTGGTTTGTGGAAAAAAGTAACTAGAGACGTTGAAATTTTATCAGCCATGCGTTGCATATACTATTTTTTCTCCGAATTTTTAGTAAATTAATGCACTTTAGAAAAAATCATGACATTTAAGTGACAAAACATGACATTAAAGTGACATTTCCCTTGTCAGCAATTGAATGTCGAACAGTTTGAAATTCGAAATCCCGGTAGTCGGAAAGTCCCAACCTCTAGTGGTTGATATGCGATTTCAACCATCGTTATCAATTGCAAAATGAGTGATTTCAATGTCATGAGTAGAGAAAAGAACGAATTTTAGGGTTATTTGACATAGTAACTGCTGATAGAACTGCAAATGCATTATTTAATCTAATAGCTAACGTTTTATAACCCTTTAATTTTATACAAAAATTAGTTGTTCAATGTTACGGTGATGCTAGCGTTATGGCCGGAGAGTTAAACTGTCTGAAATTGGATCTGGTGCACCTTTAACATTATTTACACTTTGGTGCGCCCACAGATTAAATTGGGTTTTGCAGCAGTTTTTTTCCAGCCTCACCTTCCTAGGAAGGCACGAGCCGCCACTGCCATTCTATTTAAATGCTCACCAAAGAAATTAAAGACAAAGCGTCCAAATAAAACACCACCGTATGTTGTGAAAGCGTTTGCTCCCTTATTAGAAATTCCTCTGTTACATATATCTATATTAGCTGTTAAACACACTACATTATCTGATGTATGGACAGAAGCCTGTGTGTGTCCTATTTATAAAAAAGGGGACAAGCTACAAACTGAGAATTATAGATCCATCTCTATTTTATCCGCACCAGCTAAGGTTCTTGAGCAAATCTTATTTTTAAAAGTATTTAGATATATAAGGAAATACATATCTATTAATCAAGACGGTTTCATGCCTAATATATCAACTACTACAAACTTGTTCGTTTTCACTAATGAAATAAATAATGCTTTAGAGAAGAGAACTCAGGCTATGGTTTCCTTAGACGCACTCTATCAGTTTTTTCATCTTATTTAAAGAATCGATCTTTCTATGTAAAAGTTAATAATAATGTGTCCACACAACATAAGACTAATTCGGGGGTCCCACAAGGCCCTAATCTCGGGCCACTATTTTCCTTAATGCTTATTAATGATATAACTAAAGTCATTAAAAAGGGAGAGTTTCTGCTTTTTACTGATGGCATCAAAATTTATTCTAAAGTGAATGTTGTTGGATTACAGAATAATATAGATAATATGTTCGAGTGGAGTGTAATTAACAAACTGAATTTTAATATAAGCAAATGTGCGTATACTAATAGCCTTAGCCCCACCAAAAGTGACTATTTTATGAATAATGTAAAGTTAAAAAGAGTACATGCAATTAATGATTTAGGAGTTATTTTTGGTACTAAACTAACCTTCAATGATCATATTGGGAAAATAACAGTGCTAGAATCAATGATCTTTTTTACATAATAAAAAATTCCTACAATTTTAAACAAATTACAACTATTAGAACATTGCATGTGCACTAGTTCGCTCTAAACTTGAGTATTCCTCTATTATTTGGAACCCGCATACTGCTAAAAACATTATGCTTGTTGAAAAAGTACAAAATAACTGTTAAGATATCTTTATTTTAAACAGCATGGAATATACCCTGATTATAACATATACGAGGTCTTGCTATTAAATAACGAGACTGCTTATGAAAAAGAGTTTTATTTTAAAAATTATTCTACAATCGAATGCTCCCCTTCAATGTACTCCCCTCCCCTCGCCTCACACCGTTCCATTCGTTTTTTCCATTGGTCAAAGCAATGCTGGAATTCTTCTTTTGTAAGAGCATTTAGGAGCTCCGCCGATTTTCCCTTCACCACTTCGATCGACTCGAACCGGGTTCCTTTTAAGGCAGACTTGATTTTTGGAAACCGGAAAAAATCACAGGGTGCTAAATCAGGCGAGTACGTCGCGTGTTCGAGCACTGGAGTGCCTCTAGCAGCTAAATAACGCTTCACAGACAGTGCGTCATGGACAGGTGCGTTGTCCTGGTGCAAGATCCACGACTTGTTTTTCCACAGCTCCGGCCGTTTCTTACGAACTCGCTCTCGCAGTGTCGCCAAAACTTTCAAATAGTAAGTTTGGTTTACAGTTTGACCCTGTGGCACCCATTCGGTCATCACGATGCCGTTGATGTCGAAAAAACGATTAGCATGGCTTTAAATTTTGATTTCGACATTCTTGCTTTTTTCATTCTTGGCGATGCGAGACTTTTCCAGTGCATGGATTGCCGCTTAGTTTCAACATCGTATTGGAATATCCATGTTTCATCACAAGTGATGATGTTTTCCATCAATTCAGGTTCTTCATCTAACCTCTCAAGAAAATCTGAGCAGATCTGTTGACGGACGAGCTTTTGTTCAGGGGTAAAATTTTTTGGGACCAACTTCGCACAAACTTTCTTCATGTTCAACTCGTCATGTAAAATTTTTCTGACAGTTTCTTTATCGGCATTTATAGTCTCAGCAATCATCCGAATGCTCATACGACGATCTCCGCGCACAATTTCGTTGATTTTGGTTACTGTTTGCGGAGTTGAAACAAAGACAGGTCGACCTGGACGTTTGTCATCTTCGGTGCTCTCTCGGCCTTCAGAAAATCGTTTATACCATTCGAAAACACGCGCACGAGATAGAGAATTCTCACCATAGGCCTCTTTATTTATTAAATTATAGCACTCAGTCGGAGTTTTTTTTTTAATTTAACGAGAAATTTCACATTAATCCGTTGCTCGTGTTTTCCGTCACACATTTTTATCGGCACGAGAAAAAAACACATTCGTTTCTAACCTCTATAGAAAAAAATACTACTACAGCGACAGAAACGTGTTTTCGTAATGGCATAGTAGACACTTCCAGCTATCCAACGCTGCATTCGTTTTCCCCCCTGCCCCTCTAGGACGTCTTCTGTGAGCGCAGTCTCGTTATTTAGTAGCCAGACCTCGTATGATGAAATACAGTAAGATCTGAGCATCTAAGACACCTCTATAAAATTATGACTTTATCCAACCACAGACAATGTGCATCATTAATTTTTAGATTTAAAATAATAAACAATTTAACAAATTGTCAAAACATACTTTCGCTGTTCAAACTCAGAGTACATATCTATGGCATTGCAGAAATCCTCTATTTGCTGTGCCGTATGCTGCTAGAACATGTCATTACCCGCTTATCACGATGTTTAAATTAATCAATTACCATCTGTGTCTATTAAATTTCGACATCTTTATAATAAAATGTAGCAATTTTAGAAAATTTTGTATATCAATATTTTCAAAATCATTAACATCCACTTGCATTCTGTGCTAATAAAAGAGTTTAAATTCTGAACAATCTAATGTAGAATGTAATATAGTAGAGCAGTGTAGATTGACATTTACTATACCTAACAAACATTTCATACATAAATACATATGTTACAATAAGTTAAATATAATTATTATTCTATGTATTCTGTATTGTTAAATGTTTAAATGAATGTTTAATTTTCAATAAAAGCAAAACAGAAACACCTAAGCTAGTAAGTGTTACTAAATTACTTAATTGTCAATAGAAATGTTAAACTGGACAAAACAAATATTTGTTGCAACTAATATAACGACATATAAAAATCTGCATATTTTTCCCCATACAATCTGTTGTAGATAGATAGATAAATCTGGGCTTGAGTATTCCTACCATATAGTCAAATATTATCGATCGTTTTAACCAAATTAGAATTATTTAATTATAGCTCATTAAGTTTCTAATACAAAGGTACCGTCTACCTCTCCAATTTATAAACGTAACGGAGGAATGGTACACATTACATTCGTTCGACATTAAGTCAGTTAAGAATTAATTTTATGTGACACTTATTACTAGTAAAAGCTTTTCTTTATTTTTTATGTTCTAAATATACTAATAAAATACAACACAGGGCCTATTTTTGAAATTAATAATAACAATCATATCTTAATTGCTATTTCTTAATTACAGTGAGCTGACTTGCAAAATCTGATGGCTATCTGTTTCGAGGACATTTTTACATAATAGGAAAATCAATATTCTGTTCGTGTAAATAAAAATACTTCTTAAATCAAACTTTTAATATTATTACCGATAGATAAGCAGTTGTTCAATACACAAGTTATTTACAATAATTAATACGTTGCGCCTTTCATCGACAAAGGTGACGACTTACTACCCCTCTTCGATCGAAGAACGGCAATGACCTAAGGCACGAATACTTTATTTAATTTTTCTCCTGAAATTACTACCGACAACTTGTAGGATTTACATTATATAATTGCTTTTTTTAATGTGTGCTATTAAATTGATTATAGTTATATACATGATGATCAATAAATATAATCAAATTATCTTTTTCTTTCTGCTTAGTTAAAATTCTACGAATCGATCCTTCTCTTTCCAAAATATATTAAAATCGGGCAGATCTGAAATACAAATCGTTAATAATGATGACATCTATTTTAAGCAAACATTACCCTTACAATAAAATAGCAATGCAAAGGAAAGTGAAAGGTTAAGAGAGCAGCGACATTAAGAAAACTTCCGACATCATCCAATAGCATTCGAAAATAACCAATCATATATATTTCTTGATATTTATTTGAGGGCATCGACATTCGCTGTGGTATTTTCAATATAGAATGCACTTATAAAATTGTTTTTTCTTCAATTTTCTGAAAAGGAATTTAAACTCGAAGCTCTTACCAATATAATTAAGAAACACCCTAGCCAGCATAATAGCATTCAAGAAGGAAAATATGTAGTATTAAGGTATAATCCACCCCAAGAAAAAATCTGGAACATGAATCAGCTTGCTACAAACTCAGTTATATGCATCGTTAGTGATCTTATCAGATAAGGATAATTCCATAGTTTCATAATCTCATTATATGATTAGGATAAGTGGATGAAACGTAGTCAGAGGTTACGGTACAGGTTCAAAATTAGTTATTTTATACAAAACAAGCAACAAAATATATTAAAGCATGATTATACAAAAGTATTAACTTATTTAGTAGTTTAGAGGATTAGGTAATAAATTGCAACGTGGTTTTAAAAAGCAGAAGAACCCGTGGTGACGCATTTAACTTCGTTAAATTTTCTAACCCAATCCAAATTACTGTTTACTATCTTTTGAATAAATCATTACTTAAGAAGCAATGCGGTTGCTTTAAAACAATTTATTCAGTAATTGAGATTAGCCGTAAAAATTGGTTTATTTTTAATTTCATTTTAAAATCTCTTCGATAATACAGTAAGAAATTAAAAATGCGTGAAATAAAAATACAGTTATCTGTATCTACAACTCCACAGTATTCTCGTAATAATAGGTACAGGGGACCGTATCCTAAGAGTTCCTTTTTGGAATGTACCATTGTAATAATGCTCGTACCTGAGTAACGAAGGCAGTCTTCAACGCTTAAAAAGTCCAATAAAGGTAATTCGTTCTTATTTACTTATAACTCAGAATTAAATATAAAATTGCATGGTTTTGATTAGCGCTGTTAGTGAAAAGTGGCGCTAAACCTAGATATGGATCGTTGAAAGTTTTTGACTATAATCAGTGCCGATGTAGCACAATAAACAGATGATACATTAGATGCGTATAGGAACTCTTACTATAATATAAGAAAACTAGACAAGTGAAGAATGTGCACAGCTATGACAGCTATATACAGTGAGCATAATGTAAAACTGTACATACCTATTATCCAGTCATTTTGTAGAAAAATGAGGGTTGGCCATGCTTTATTTTTACATAAGTGTCACCACTGACAATAATTTTATTATTTTGATGCCGAAAAGATTTTGACAAGTCCTCGAAAATGCTGATTTTAGTGAAGTTGACCGCTTTTTTGACGGCTGTAAATTGTCAAAAGTTTTTCCGACAGTTTGAAGTATATCATATTCGTGTTCAGCAGTTTCAACAACATAAGTATACAAATTTTGAAACAATAGGAAGATAAAAAGTTATGCCACAAAGTGTCTAGAAATGCACCAAACTCATGTTAAATCGCATTTAAAACTTTAACCTCTCGGTGGCACGGGTTAATATTGACCAAATGGGCTGAAATTTTGCACACCACAATTTTTGACATTTTAAATAGATCTAAGGGGGGGTCTTTAAGAAAAGATTCTAGCTTTTGCAAAATAACGGCCACCCTACTACATATGCATTCTTCAGAAAGGTGAAAAGGTAAACCCTCTTTGATGTTTGTTAAATACTACAAAATTGCGTAATATGTTACTTTCCGAATTATTGTGCAGGTAGTGATGGGTCTGTTACTGTTGTTATGTTTTTAATCTCGAGCTTCATGTGTTAATGTTGTACGAGCTTCTTTTATACATTGTGGAATCTTCAAGCTCTTTAATATTCTAGTTGCTATCTTGGCTAAAATATATGAAGCTGTATCATCTTTAATAGATCTAACAAGTACTCTATCGGGGTATGGTGCTGTATCTATTGCATCTATTTTCTCTGTGGCATCAATGATTAATCTTTTGTAACTACTGGATCATGTGACTCTGCACAGAGAGAAATACTTCACAAGAGCTTTGCACAATATTGTTCAAAATGGTGTTGGAGAAATTTATATTATAATTGTAGAATCGTATTGTCCAGCGTTGTGTAGGATTTCGTTACTGAATTGTCTAACAGGAACTTACGACAATTATTTAACACAGTCAGATTTAGTTCTGCATTCTTTGGAACAATGTTGTAGAGGATAAGCTAGCATATTATGTTGAAGTATAATTGTAAAAAATGTTTAGAAAAATACAATATTTTGTTTGAATGAAATCATAATCCAGTGTTCAAACTGCTTGCTACTAATTATTGTGTTTCGCAAAGTTTATGGATGACATCCTATAGATGTCACCACTTGTAATTGTCGCTATTAATGTAAATTCGAGATTTATATATAAACAGCCGACGGCAAAAGAAAATTTTAGTGTTATACGTGTATATACTACACGTTGTATAGTATGTAAATACTATACATTGTATAGCTATATACATATTAGTTACATATATTTTAATATATGTAAAAATATATATTTTATTTGTGATATCTAGCCTTCTGTATAGAATATTTGTGGCAGAGTATTGCACAATTTGTATAAATGTGAACAAGTAATTGTGTTAAATACTATTAAGCAATTGTGGCACACACTAGCGCAACAATTGTACAATTTTGTATAAAATTGTATGCAATAACATTACACATTCTGTTTGAATAAGTAACACAATTTGTTATGGAAACTTATACACAACTATTCATTTGATTCTACAAAATTACTATTGATTTCCACAAAATCTTGAAAAAACTAAATGACACAATCTTGTTTTATAATTGTACACAAATTGTCCCTGTCACTTTTTTAAGACCAATTTGTTTTACAATACCACACAATTGTTGATGAAATTTAAATACATTTTTCTCTGTGTGTATCGTCTATGAGAACTTTATCTGAAACTTTGATGGAGTTACTTTTTGCTCATGCTGTATTTATGAAATTTTTGTTTAGATGGGTTTGAATACCCAGTAAAATAGACAGCGCCATCTGAAAACAAGAAATCATAATTTTCATAAATACTATTTTTAATTGAGGAACGACTTTTTAAGGATTATGGAAGTCTCATCTTTTGATTGAATTGTAACTTTAACTACGGTTTTTATTACATTACCTTAAATTACAGCAAAGCTATCGAGTCAATCAGAAAAGATATTTATAATTTACATTATTTCGATTTTAAGATTGCTTCTGCCAAATTGACGATTTTACTATTTTATCAATACATATCATTAGAAAATGAGTGATGTGTCTAGGACATAAAACTTCAATAAAGCCTCCGAGAACAGGTTTTGCAAAAGTATCGGTTAATACTATATATACTACATAGAATTAAACTTTACGCTTAAAGTATACTTTCGTCCAGTGGTATACAGTGATGGGCAAAAGTGTGGAGTTATTTAAATATCTCGACAGTTATTGAAAGTAATGAAAGTAGTTTCTATATCTAGAGATTTTGGCATATATTCTGAATTCGATGGAAATGTTAGCTTCGTTATATGAGCAGAAATGATGCAGAACTATCAATTTACAGTTTGACAACTAGGTACAATCATTGTTTGCGTCGCTTCTTCCTTTTCATAATAGATAGATTAATAGATTCTAATGTTTTTACTAAGTTAATTCAATTTACATTTAATATTTTAGTACTTATTGTAAGTACAAATAAAATGATACATTATTGAATTCATAATTGGATATTCTACTGAAAACAAAAAACATACTGTTCATCAAAAAAATTGATTGTATTTCTGGTCAAAGTGGAAGTCGCATCACGACGCTAACATTTGCATCAAATGCAGAACATGCCAGGATTAGTCTTCAGTATTGTCACAAACGGAAATTACTTCGAATTAAATAATTCATAATATAATATATATTATTCCGTTAGTGCAAATGTTACGCCAAGGTTACGTTCCTATCTACAAGAGCGGCCCACGTTTTTCACCCGTCTGCAGCAACGACCCACGTTGTGCGACCATCTGCGCGGCCATCTGCGCGGCCATCTGCGAGGTCCTTCGTGGAAGCGCTCCCGCTTCACGAAGGGGCATTCCTATGTTAATCTCAACTGCATATTCTGCTGGGCAACCTACGTAATTCATAAACAGCTGCACATTCCTTCAGCAGAAACCAGCACACTTCCGCTCAACCCACAGATTGGTGCCAGGTACTGTCAGCTCGAATGCAAACTATCCACAGGCCTGCAACCAGGAAGCGTGTGCTTCCTTAGTTTCATACTTAGAACTCCAACCCACTGATTCCCACTACGATGCTAATATCTTCCGCGTTCAGCAGTATATAAACCCGCTTGTTTGGCTTGAGAGTTAGTCTGTGCCAAGACTCAGAAGAAGCCTCATCAAGAAACAAGCGGGCAAGTGTCTTTTAATTAATTATGGCTTAGTTCTGCTTAGTTGAGTGGATGCGCTACAACCCTCTCTGCTTATTTAAGGGAAGTTGTGGCTCCCTCGCTTAGTTGTAGATCACCAGTAGTTTAACTCCTACGCGTAGTTTGTAGATCTAGTGCTAGAGCAGGGTTGGTTCCGACCACCCTCAAGATTATGTTAGATTTACGAGGACATGTACGTCCTCACACTGTAGAACCAATGTTTGTAACCTTTTGTATTATTTATTCTGTTGTTAGTATATAGTTGTTTTCTATGTCTTGTGTTTATTTTTCTTGCTACCTCTGACTACGTTCCCCAGTCACGAAAACCCCACGTGACAGTATCTGATGAAGCCTAGGTGCTTCGTATTTACTTGAGTGGACTGTATTTCCTTGTAGACTTGTTTCTTGTACTTGTATTTGTTGAACTTGCATAGATAACATATTTCATTGAGAAACTCTTTACATCAAAAATTACAAATATTCATATTAACTATTTATATCTAAAACCAAGGTAACGGCCGTTTGGAAGTTAGGTTCGGCGTTAACACACTGGCCCGTTGAAACGTGTCAGGTACACTTTCAACATTTTTATTTGTAGTTTATGTTATTCCAGTTCTGTATTTAACTTAATTTTCAACGGGAAACACACACAGTTTTGACACTGGGCGTTTAACAATGTTATAATTAAGTAAGACACTAACTACGCGAACAATGCCGTCTTCTCCAGGGTGTAGTTGGACAACTCTTGCTATGCTCCACTTTAAAGGGGGGTTGTTGTCCTCCTTGACCAAAACTACGGAATCCATCTTTAATAGAGTTTGGGCATTCTGCTTCCACTTGACTCGACATTGAAGTCCCGACAAATATTCTTTGTGCCAACGAACCCAGAAGTGTTGGATAATTTGTTGAAGCTTCTCGAAACGATTTAGCCGATTTTCTTGGCTACTTGTCAAATTGGGTTCCGGTATTGCAGTTAAAGTTCTACCAATTAAAAAGTGTGCCGGAGTGAGATGATTTGCATTATCACGATCAGATGTTAGCGAGCATAAGAGTCGCGAATTTAGAACCGCCTCGATCTGCGTAAGCACAGTACTCAAATCTTCGAACATTAAAAGAGCATTGCCAAGTACTCGCTTCAACTGGAACTTCACACTTTTAACTCCTGCCTCCCAAATTCCCCCAAAGTTAGGAGATCTCGCGGGTATAAAATTCCATGTTATATTGTCTGCTGTTAGAGCGTTACATATATTTTCCTGTTCACCTTCAAGAAATGCCTATAACCTATTGAGTTCCTTTATTAGCGTCAACAAAACTTTTTAATCGATAATAATAATAAATCGTTTTAACATTGCTAAAAAAGAACAGGTAGTAAGGTCGGACACTGCTTCTAAATGCACGGCCTAAGTAGCTAGACAAACAAATAAGCAGACATAAGCCTTAACAATTTTCGGGTTTCTAGTCTTTCTGTCTTTCAACATGACAGGACCAGCATAATCTAACCCGGTGTTATAAAATGGAACATACTGATTTATGCGTTCTTTAGGTAAATTGCCCATTAGATACTCAGTTGTACTAGGTTTTACTCGAAAACATCTTACACAAGTGCGTACTGTTGCTCTAGCTAAGTTACGTCCTGATATTGGCCAAAAGCCTTCTCTAACTGAAAAAAGTAACAAAGAAAGGTCCGCAATGTAATAATTTTACATGCTCATTTTTAAAAATCAATTTTGTAAGCAGATGCATTTTCGGTAAAATTATTGGATGTTTCATATCATACGTTGCACTGGATTTTAGCAAACGTCCTCCGACTCTCATTAAGCATTTTTTATCTAAGAATGGGTTTAAGGAAAGTATACTACCTTTCTTGTTTAATGGTTTATTTTTACTTAAATTACTGTATTCTTCACTAAAGCTTTCCTGTTGAGCTATTGCTATAAAGAGCTACTGGTATAAAGAGTTTTGTAATTCGTTGGTTGTTAAAATACCAAATAATTTGTTAACCGTAGGAGCCCTTGAATTTGATATAAATCTCAACACATATGCAAAGGTTCTTTGCAATTTCAGTAAGCTTGAAAACTTTAGAAAAATATCACAATAATGTAATACCACGTTGGCAACTACAGTCTTTTGATCAGGTAAATTGTCTCGGTGTAAATTGACGCTGAATTATCGAATTTTAAATCTGAACTTTGAAGCCAGGTCGGTCCTGACCACCACAACTTAGAATTAATTATTTCTGGAGCAGCAATACTACGCGATACTAAATCGGCGGGATTCTCTTTAGAAGCAACATGATACCAATCTTCTATATTTGTTAAGCGCTGTATTTCACTCACGCGGTTTGCAACAAATGTCTTCCAACGACTTGGCTACGCATTTATCCAACATAGAGTGATAGTCGAATCTGACCATAGGAAAATTTTATAAAAATTAATTTTTATTGTAGTAGCGACCTTTTGTACAAGTTGTGCAAGCAAAAGCGCGCTACAAAGCTCTAGACATGGTAAAGTAACCTTTTTCGTTGGAGCTACTCTTGATTTAGCACAAGGTAGCTGAGAGTTATACTCACCAATTCCTGCTTCACATCGTATATAAAGGCATGCACCATATGCATTTTCGCTCGCGTCCCCGAATCCATGCAATTCAATTGAGACATACTGTGAAATAGCGACGTATCTAAGAATTTTTACATTTTCGAGAATTTGCAATTGATTTCGAAATTCTAACCAAGTATTTTGTAATCCTTGAGTTACTGGCTCATCCCAAGTAAGTTTAGCCTCCTATAATTGCTTTATAAGCAACTTGGCTCGTAGAACGACCGGGGACCTATCAGCCCCAGAGGGTCACATATTTGGGAAATCTCGGAAAGAACTGAGCGCTTTGTTACTAGATTTTGGGTTTTAATATTAGCAACCGAACACTGAATTGTATCAGCATTTGAATTCCAATAAATTTCTAGCGTTTTGTTTGACTCGTTCTCGCCTATCTCTAATATGCTTGAACTCAATGTGCTATCTACTTTAAATCTTACTTTTAAGTCTTTTTTATTACAAAGCCACTTGCGCAAAATTAATCCAGCATCTGCAAGTATGTTTGTAACGTAACATTGTAAATCAAGTAATTCCTGTGACGTGTCTGCAGGACAGAGAAAATCATTCCATGTAAAAACAATTTTCAATAGCTTTACTTGCCATTGGAAAAACATCTTTATTGTCCATCGCCACTTGATACAAACATCTGACAGTGAGATCCGGAGCAGAGGCTGTTCCGTATGTCACCGTATTTAACTAATAACATTTCACATCTTTTGATGGGTTATCTCGCCAAAATATTTTTTGAAAATGTCTCTCATCGGGATTTATTAAAATCATGCGATACATTTTTGATATATCAGCTGTCATTACATATTCATGCATTCTAAAACGTAATACAATTGATAATAAATCACTTTGCAAAGTAGCACTACACATACTGCACATCGTTCAACGACAAACCACTATCAGTTTTCATCGACCCGTCAAATACAATACGTACTTTTGTTGTGCAGCTAGATTCTCTCACTACGGCATGGTGAGGAAGATAGTAACTCAGCTCTTCCGGATTGTAAATATCTTTAATCTCGGTCATATGACCCAATTGCTCATATTCTAACATGAATTTTTTATATTCAGTATATAAATCGGGATTTTTCAATAATTTAATTTCTTGAGAATAGAATCTTCTTAATGCTACGTCTCTAGATTGACCTAAGTCCTTGACATTGTTTTTGAAAGTAATACTAACTTGAAATCTACCCTCGGAATCTTGTTTAGTATGTTCAGAAAAATGTAACTCGCAAAATTGCTCTGAATCTGATAGAAATTCGGGCTTATAAATTTCTTCAATTTGCCAGAATTTGATTAGGCTTTCATTTAATTCATCACTACCTTTAGTACTGATTGTATTAAAACCGTTTACTGATTTTACTTGAATATTGGCATTTAAGACTCCGGTGATAACCCAGCCTAAACGCGTTTTTTGTAATGTAATTTGAGTATTTTCTAGCTGAATCCTGCCAATGCAAAGAAGATCCCAAAAAATGCTTGCACCTATTAACAAATCGATTGGACCAACTTGATCAAAATTAGCATCAGCTAAACGTATATGCTTAGGTATTTTTAACGTTTCCTTTTTGAAAGATATAGTGGGTAAAGTATCTGTAATTTTAGGTAAAACTAAACATTGCAATGACGTAGAATATGTATTATTCATTGAAAATCACTCTAAGACCGTAGCAAATTTGATGACAGAAAGCGCTTGGCCAACTCCAGTTATTGTATGGTTGACTCTTTATAAATTTAAATTTAATTTCTTGCATAAAGCTTCAGTCGCGAAATTACTTTGTGATCCGCTATCTAAAAGAGCACGGCACTGGTGGAATTTTCCACGGGTATCCTTTATATAAACAACAGCGGTCGACAACAATACCTGCTCCGATGCAACGACGCCTCCCACCACGGAGGAGCTTAGAGCAGCTGGAGCACTTGTTTCTGCGTAAACTTCTGCGCACTCGTCGTCGTTAGCCGTTAACCTTGCATCTTGGTTTGTAGAGACATTACATGCTTGTGCTCCTTTATCATTACTAGCACTACCAGCATTTAAATTTAAATTGTTAACATTAGGTATGTGCAATAACGAATTATGAAATTTACCGCATATTTTACACCTAGAAGCTGTACATTCTTGTTCATGTAACGGTTTGAGACAATTGAGACATAATTTATGTTTTTTCGCCTCAATATTTCTATTGTTCGGGAAATGTTTCAAAAATTCAGAACAATAGTAAATTGAGTGCTGTTTGTGGCAATAATAGCAACTTATCTTTGATTGACCTTGACCAGAAGCGGCATACGAACCTGATTTCTTTCCGCTTCGAATTCCGGAATTTGGACTAATATGTTTTTTTACTCGACTCTATTTTCTCCAAAAATTCGCACCTACTCTTTAAAAACTCTTGTAAATTATCTAGTCTTAGCTTTTGGTTTGCGGCTTGGCGCTTGTTCTCAATTTTTATAGAGTAAGACTCCCATTCGCGGCGAGTTCTAAAATCTAACTTGCTAACTAAAATATAAATTAACAAGGTGTCCCATTGAGTAACTGGTTCCCCTAACGCCTTTAATGCTCGAAGATTTTTTGTAACTGTATCTAATAACTTGCGTAATTCGATATGAGACTCTTTTTCTTGTGATGGATGTTCTAAAATAGCCTGAACATGTGTATGAATGATTAACCTTAGAATTTTTGAATCTGTCGTGTAAGATTTTCCACGCTATAGCATAATTTGCTTCTGTAACAGGCAATGACTGGATAACATCGAGGGCTTGCTTGTCTAGCGACTAACGCAAATAGTACATTTTTTCAACATCTGATAATTCTGCATTTTCATGCACCAACGAAGCAAAAGCGTCTCGAAATTCCACCCATTTATCGTAGGCACCACTAAATACTGGTAACTTAATTACAGGTAACTGTACTTGAGATTTTTTTATTCTTGTCTGAACTTGAACTATGACTTGAAGTTTTGTCTGGCAAAGTTTTAGATTGCAACTCGGAAAATATTTGTATAGCACTTTTTATTTTGAACAATAAAGAAAAATATTCTCTTTCGAAATCTTCGCGTGTTTGATTGTCAGCTTCTAAATTGTCAGCTTGACCTTCTAACTCTAATTGAACCTCATTGAATTGATCAAAACACGGCTCTATCTTATTTAGTAGAAACTCTAGCTCGTTAGCTGTGTCTTGATCAATATTTTGCATATCAATACTAGCTACATAATTCTTTGTTCTAGTTAAAAGCGCTTTTATTTGCCCCCTTTGATGCTTTAACTTGGCAATGTCACTCATCTTGACTGTTACTCGCGACTGCACTTAAACAAGTCATAACGATTACTAAATAGCAAATGAACCTTGTCTGGTAAGGCAAATAAAACTTCTATCTTATTGGAACAGACTAACTTGTCACTGGTCTTGAATTTCTTGCTAATTCATTCTGCTCGACTGGAACATATGATGAAGCCTAGGTGCTTCGTATTTACTTGAGTGGACTGCATTTCCTTGTAGACTTGTTTCTTGTACTTGTATTTATTGAACTTTCATAGATAACATATTTCATTGAGAAAATATATAACATTTAATGTAGAATTTATTGACAACTCTTTACATCAAAAATTACAATTTTCATATTAACTATTTATATCTAAAACCAAGGTAACGGCCGTTTGGAAGTTAGGTTCGGCGTTAACAGTATCTATTGAGATATTGAGATGGATACATATACTTTTATTTCATTTCGTATTTCAAACAATTGCTTATATACCACAATTAGTAATATAATAGTTATTTACGATACGAGTGCGGGAACACAATGTTCCCGCGTGAACGCAGTTTTGAAGCACGAGCGACCGAAGGGAGCGAGGGCCTTCATATGCGTGAACGCGGGAACATTGTTCACGCAAGAGAATTGTACAATACTTTTTGAAACGAACGTAGTCATTGTTATAAATGTCAAATAAAATTTTTATCTGATTTCACAACTTTTATTTAAAAAAATAAACCAAAGCAAGTCATGACTGCAATTGACAAATGTGACAGATTGTTTTTCGGCAGAAATTTTGCAGTAAAAAAGGTATTTAAATTTTGCAAGGGTTGGCAGTTGGCACCACTGAGTGTTTCCCGGTTTACTTAACCGGGAAACAAGTGTTCCCGGTTGACTAGACAGTGCGTCGAACACTGCTTTCTAGATAGTGAGTTCAAAAAGTATATCTTGATCTCCGTTGTCAACGACACCGGAGTTCAAGACGTTTTTGATCTCCGTTGTTGTTGACAACGTAAATAATTTGATGTTACATTATAGCCACACGTGGTATGCTGCTTTTTATCTCCTTGGTTACGCGTATGATGACAGAGACAAGGCAACTTGCTTCTTTATGCAATAAATTGGGATGGATTTTAAAAGGGAGAAATTAGGATTGAAATACAAAATAAAATAAAATAACTTATGCAATACGGAGATCAAGCTTCTTTAAATCCTCGAAGATGTTATAACGCCTCGGCTGGCGCCTCGGAGTTATAATACATCTTCTCAGATTTAAAGTATCGCTTGATCTCCTAATTACATAATATATATTACATCACCGTTATACGCTATTCTATTCGCGACATATTTCTACGCGCGACATATTTGAAAACAAGCAAATTCGCCGTCAATTTTTTGCGACTTAAAAGTAAGTATTCGACTTTATTCCACATGATCTTCTCTTTAAAAACTTGAGTTATTCATTAATGATAACAAAATGAAATTCATTCAGTCATATTTACAAAATAGATTGTAATTTGCTCAATACAATAATGACAGTAAAGCATAGTGTGCCGCAGGGATCAATCCTTGGCAAATCTTGCAAAAACGTAAAAGGTGGTTTATTTATTAACAACAAAGTATGTTTAAATGAAATAAAAGCCAAAAAGATTGTCTTTTCTTTAAAAAGAAAAATCAACGATAATTGTTTTTTTGAGCCAATTAAATTCTTAAGAGTCATGTTAGATACTTTGTTGGTATGGTATGCTCATATTGACTATATTTCCAAAAAATATGCAGTAGTATTTATCTACTGTTATAGTTAAGCAATTATTTATCTTGTCATGTTTTACAAACTGTTTATTTTTCTTAGTGTCATTCCTACATGACTTAACTCATCATTGCGTGAGGTCAACCTGATATAGTGAGAGGGTGTTTGGATTACAGCAAAGAGTCGTAATTTGAGAGTTTTTGGCAAACTATACTATGGACTATAGAGCAGATTGTCTACGGATGTTTATTTCCTTTAATATTCTAACATTGCCCTGCATGCTTGAATGTTTATTGTTTGTTAAACATAACTTTAAAAGGTTTAGCAAAGAGGGTGCATTATCTAAGCAAATTTTCAAATAATTTAAAACCCCAATCTCATAGATTAAAAAAGAGTCAAAACGGAACTAATTTTATTGGAGGTAAATTATTCAATTATCTGCCCGATTGGATTAAAACGTTAGATACTGAAAATTAAAATGAAAAAGTATCTTTTACGTAATGCTGTTTATTCAACTGAAGAATCTTTAAATTCTCCTATAAATGAATTTTAACATTTTACTACATTGTTTGCTACATACACTGTTACCATTTTTTTTTCTATGTTTTGTTTGTAGATTTGTTTTGTTTGTTATTTATCTGGGATATGCCTTTAATGTGTTTTACAGTGACGTGCGGTGAGAATTTAGGCAAGGGAAGTAACCATGATTTTAATTTTCATACGCCTAGGTACAATAAAAAACAGTTTTATAATTATTAAGCTTAAAAGTTTTTCAAAGAACTTTTGCACTTTATACTTATGGAGATTGTTGACTATTAGTCTTTATTTAAAAAAGTACTAATATTTATTTATAATGCAACTTGATTTTTGGGTCTTTTTGGAAAAATACCTAGTGCAGGTTTAAATCTTTGTTGTTAAATGTGGAACTTCTGGTTTTGGTCTGCCTTTCTCGACAATTTGTAATTTTTCTCCAAAACTGTATTCAGAAAATTCTTCATCTAACAATTTACAAACAGAACAATAAAATCGTCACGATTCGGATGTATCAGAAGTACTCGAACCTTCTAATGAAGCAGCCGAACTTGCAGTCATCGCGATATAAGCAATTTTAAATGTTGCGCACAGAGAAAACTAAATCGAATTATTTATCTTTAAAACAAAAAAAGTGTTCAAAAATAGTCCTATTCGAAGATTTACATTGCTTTTTAAGTAACATTTAACAAACACTCAGTCGAATAAATAGCCAAATTACAATGAATAAATCATCTTAGCACGGAGCACACTAAAAATAACTTGACCTTATTCGATGTCAACCGTATCACCGCAACGCACCGCCCACTAATGAAAGCGAGTACTGAGAAGTGCAGTAAGCAAATGAATCAGTCGCTTATATGCAGTATATGTAACACATTCGAATCTGTATTACCTTTCCGCGTAAGTTTTAAGGTTTAATGACCATAATTTAAAATAGTACTCTAATTATAGATACTATTTGCTGTACGGAATTGATGTTGAGCTTTATTTTATTGTTGAGCACAATTTTATAAAAATACTTTTGTTAACATTGTGTTTTATTTTTAATAGTAAGATATCTTATCATCAGTTTTAAAATTTAATTACTTAATAACAAATAAAAGAATATTTAAGGCTCTGATAGGTTTCGGAAGCATACAAATAATCAAATTATGTTTATATAAAAGTATTCATGCAATAAAAAGAACAATAGACACGCTAGGATACTAGTTTTGTTTATTTAAAAGGTTACATGGTAGGTTATATGTAGAATTATTAGTAAATTAAAACAGAATTATAGGAGTACAATCTTTTCATGCAACATAACCTCACTTTAATAAAAAGGATTAAATTTTTAAAAAGGCATATGAGTAAATTATGTTGTTTTATAATAAACATGCTTTATGTAATACAGGTTACAAGTTTAGAATAGTTTATCTACTTTTCTTGAATGTTTATCTTCATGTTAGATTTGAGCTTTGACGTTAGTTAACGCAGATGAGAATTTTCTTTTCCCAGAAAGCTAAGTTAGTTTCGGGTAGATACTTCACTGGAATCAGTTAAAAGAAATCATTATCTTGAAGTTTATTATGCCACAATTAACTGGCTGATCTCTATATCTGCCCTAAGTCATGTTTGTTGAAAGAAGAAATCAGTGGATTTTGTTAGTTCATGTTTTGAAAAAATTTGATATTATCATGTTTTTCGGCATTGTTTGGATTCAGCCACTTGCAATACTGTATCCTGGACAAGAATGGTTGAAGTTTCAATTTATGTATTATGTATCAATTTATGTTTTTATTAATACAGGACGTGCATTAGCATCATTTTTGCTATAGACCGTAATGGTCAGATTTATAAGTTAAGTTTTTTTCTAGCATTTAGTTATAATTTTTTTGAACTCCATTTGATTAGGTTACCTAGAGGAGTAACAATGTAAATATTCCATGTGCTGAGATAGCTGCAGATTTATGTATTTAAGTTTTAATGATATTTGTGACAGCTGATCGTTTTTTTTGATCGATTTAGAATTAAGATTAGCGTTAATTATTAACACGTTTTATTTTGTGACGTCATGGTTTTGCCAATGTTCAAGATTTTCTTGCTTTTTCAATTACTTTTGGCTAAATATATCAAAGGACCTTCGAAAAAGAACAATTTCAGTCGATAAAGCCCAAAGGGTGAACCCACGTCGGCTCCTGAAGGAAATTCTGTAAAATAACGTCAATCATAACCAAGAATGATATTTACCTTCAATATAAATGGAACAAAGAATTGTCTTCCTTATTAAACACAATCACAGGGATTTGTGATTGAATTATTTTATTTAAATAAAAAAATTTTTGTCGTCGATTTTCATTTCGATATTTGTATGGACAACAGCTGAGGCTGAATCAGTGTTTGTGTTTACCGATTTGTACAGTGGGTTTTTTGAAACCCACTGTACAGTGTGTGAGTGTAGCGCCACATGTTTAGGATTATTGAACTATATAAAAGTAAGTCGCTTTAAAATTCGTTTTCTGATCAGAAACTTTGAATAAATAATTTTTATGAAACAATTTTAAAAAGTCTTGGTTAGAAATTTAAGGAGTTCGAATAAGAGCAAAGTTATTTGTTTTTTTTTCAATATAATGTTTTTTCTTGTAAACAATAAAATTTATTTTTCTATAGACTTGTTCGATGTTGCTCTATTCAAATGAAACTTGTTTTAACCCATATGTCAGGTTATCAACAAAATAATAAATAATTTGAATAAACTTAAAAAAGGTTTTTCCTATAGAATTTATATGTCTTTGATCTTATTAAGTTTTCATTGCCATTTTCTTATAAATAAAATAAAATTTGTGTTTATAATTTTAAAGGTGTTTATTTATTATTTATGTGGAATGCAAGTATCCATTCATATTCGAATACAGAGTGCAAATTTATTTCTCGTCCAGAAGCAGAATTCCAGGTGTGGTTTATAGTAAGTTTTTCTTTCCTGATATAGGGATTGATCAAGTCAATTTTGGTATTGTTTTAGTCTCATGCTCAACCAAATCAAAACTGAACTAGCCCATTGAGTAAAAGAAAAATTAATGGAGTGTTGTATTTTATAATCATTAAAGCTAGCTTAATTTATTTCATTATTAGTAAATATTTTATTAAAATTTTTAGGAGAGGGGTTTCAAATTGATTTTACTTAAAGCATTGCTTCCATGCCCGCCACTGGTATTTTATATCAATTAATTGTTTTATTTACTCTGCAGTTTTACCGATTTCTATCTACGCATATTGACGACTGTAAACTAGTGATGGGAACTTGGGCGTCAAGTGTCGTGATACTGTTCGTGGTCGTGACACTTGAAGTGTCGCGACACTTCGTGTCGAACAGTATCTCTCTTATTAGAGTGCAATTCGAAGTTGCTTGATCATTCTTACAAAGAAATTAAAGGCAGATTTGTTGAACTGGCCAACAATAATTGAATAAGACGTACATATAAAACTATTTTATTGTAGATTTTTTTAGTTAAAATTATAAATTCATGAATTATTTGCAAAACATTAATTTAAAAGCCGAAACCTGAAAAATTGACGTGAAGCCTCCGTGGTTAAATGCCAACGGTGGCTTGCTAAACTGCACGGGCTGGTGGAACACAAGATCGAACCCAGTTACAAGCATAACTTTTTTTTAAATTTTATTTGTCATTAATCTTTAATTTAATAACAATTTAAATAATTTGTTATTATTCTTTTATTCGAAAAACGTACAAGAAATAATAAATTAGAAATGAAAACTGACGATGCTTTTTCATACTGCATACTACAAAAACCAATTTTTACAATATTAGTTAATTAACACTCAAAATCCTGAAGATTTAATTACATTTAAAGTTTCAGTATTGACAAGTACTTATTTTACATTTTATTTATTTTAATTTGAAATAAATACGTAATGAGAATTCTTGAATTCATGTCTTATTAATTGGGTACCATTATTTTTTATTTGTAATGTATTATTTCTTGTACGTTTTTCGAATAAAAGAATAATAACAAATTATTTAAATTGTTATTAAATTAAAGATTAATGACAAATAAAATTTAAAAAAAAGTTATGCTTGTAACGGGGTTCGATCTTGCACTCCACCAGCCCGTGCAGTTTAGCAAGCCAACGTTGGCATTGAACCACGTAGGCTTCACGTCAATTTTTCAGGTTTCGGCTTTTAAATTAATGTTTTGCAAATAATTCATGAATTTATAATTTTTGAAGAATTGGGATTGTTATTAAGGGTAATAGTTTTGGACAGTACGTTAAAATATCTTATCTATCGATTGCCACTATTAATTTCACCGACTTTTATTCGAGAACGAACTATTTGGCATATTTCAGATTTCCCATACTAATTTCCTATAGTAAATGTTAGAACGAACACTGTGTATAAATAATTTAATGTCTTTTAATGTACTTAATGCATAAATATATAACCATAACAGAATTTATCCAACACCTCTATATAAATACCATGTTTACTATGGCCATTTGGGAAAGTGATTGTTTACTCTTATGTTACATTATAACCTACGTTGCCCCTAGCAACGTGGGTTATTTTTAAAAAACTCACTCCTTCAAACATAACAACCAATCACCGGCTTGCGTTACTTAATATTATTACAATCCAGTCATCGTGCTAGAGTATTACCGTCAAAACTACAGACTAACTATACATTGCAAATTCGATGTTTAAACTTAAATAAAGAGGTGTTGGATAAAATTTTGTATGCCACGCGTGAGTTAAAGATATTATCCACTCAGAAAAATTAACCCTCCCCGGCCTGCCGTCCCTCGAGGGTAAATTTTTCGTTCGTGGATATCTTACTTAACTCACTTGTACCATAAATAACTATTACTCATATAATTGTTTTTTAATCCATAGTTTGCTTATGATTTATGTAGCTATGAATCTTGACTGCTTATCGTTTCAATTGGATTACATTTACACTAGCGCTTGCATGATGTAAAGGCGAAGTGTCGTTAAAGTATCATGAAGAGTCGACACTTCTAACGTCATAATGGTTTCGACTCTCAAATGTCGTGATACGCGGGTGGTGTCGAGAACCCATCACTACTGTAAACACCATGTGTAATAGCAGAATAAAGTATTATTATTATTATTAAAATACCTTAGACGAACAATTCTGAGAATTTTAGACACTAAAATTGTAATTGCTTACTAACACAAACTTGATAAGCTACGTGATTAATAAAAATTTTATATCTATCATAATATATTGAAAATGAAACAAGATCTGATAGGCGATGAAGCGGTCCGTCCACCCGCAGTCTGGAAAATTGATCGAGGTAGGTTGACATAAATTTGTGGAACACTTCGTCTCTCTTATGTTAGACGTGGACTTCTATAAATAAATAATAAAAGTTGTTCTAGTTGTTGAAGTAGTCAACGGCGGCGTGGTTATTGCATGATAGGTTATGGACATAACTTCAAGTTTCATTCATTTACACCTAAACAGACAAACTCTGTAAATAAGCCAAAAACTATCTTCACTACCGTTAATCTACATTAATCCTATATAATGTTAATATGTATTGTTACAGTATGGTGTATGGTATCGTCCGAACTGTCTTGAACATTAATTAAAGTACCTATTCAGGCCCAGAGAAACTGCCCCATTTCAAATAATGTTGTTAGAAATTTGAAGAAGTAGTTTTTTATTTTATTTGTTTCAGATAAATAGAGCAATCTAAAATTTTCGCATTTTCATCTTCATTTTATCTTTCAGATTCATCTCACTGTTATACTTGTAGTAAAGGCAGATTAACTATTTTATAGAATCCTGTGTTAAGTAGGTAGTGTTGCATGTGGTTATTATACGAATTTAATTGATTCTGGCTTTGTTATAATATATAGATGTGATATACAATCTGGAAATCGTACATACGTACATACATATGTTGAATAAACCAATACATCGAAAGTTTCCATTTTAATTTACTCTTTTTTAATATCTCGAAAAAGAAGTAGCACAGTGGCGTTTCCACAGATATATGACGATTTCTAGTACTGAAGGCTTAGACATTAATATAAATGCTGTATCTTGAATGACATTTTGATGTGTATGCAGATGCATTAGCGTTAATCTGGATTGTTATTTAGTTGCATGCAGCTGCTGCATTTGTTAATAAAATGACTTGCAACGATAATGCGAACTTAATGAAAATGTTTGCGATCGATGCAACATTTCTACCAACTTGTTATGAATATGTGACAACAACTTTTAGATGTAAATGTCAGATATTGATTTCCACGAACATGTTTCATATAGTAGTAGATAAGGAATTCATTTTATGTGGTTTTGATTTCGCAGTTACCGTTCATTTGGGTTTATTTTCAAAACAAATGTTGGGGATGTTTACTAACATAAACTTTGAACATACTACATACTTTTAAGTTTATTAGTTGAAAATATTTTGTAATTGTGGTTTTGTGATATTTAATAATTAAAATATTTAATATATTTCAAATTCCATTGGTAGACTATGACTGAATGTGCATGTTAGTATAAATTGTTTATTTTGTTCAAATGAATGTTAAGATTTGCGCATTGTACTTTTGATAATAGAGATACTGTTGCATGTAAAACATAAGTTAGCGCTGCCTGCGTAAAATAATTATTTTCATAAAGCAGGAGAAATTTTTAAATTTTGTATGCTATATAGTAATATATAATTATACATATATACATAAAAACAGTTTCAAAAAAATAGCTTTTGTATGATTTAACGTTCACGTAATAACGTGGAAAATTCATTCTGTAAAAAATATATGAAAAACAGTTGAAACAGGAGAACATTCTAATTGAAAAAATAACCAGAGCAAAAATTTTACTACAGAATTCTTTCTTAAATTTCACAAAATACATCGTAAAGAGTTTGAATAAAAAGATGTTTTCTACGTAGAGTTGTGTTGATGTTCTATTATAGTATAGAAAAATTACGTCAGCTGTGCAAACTACCATATTTGTCTAAAATAAATAAGTATTAAGCCAAGTGTATAGCTCATACGGCAGGTATCAGTTTCTATGAGTACTTAGATTTTTAATATGACACAAATTGTGTAAGATTTGTAACCAAGATGCTGCCAATATCTTTTACAGCTGATTTATAGCACTATATTTTAAACGGTGTTTCCTAACAACGCACTGTATTTGACTAATGCCAATACGTATTTCGGTAAAGATGTTAACTTTTTCTCGGCTAAAAAGGTCAAAAAGGTAACATCTTATCAAAATGCATATTGGCATTAGTCAATTAGCATGTGTGGTTAAGAGACACCATTCAAAGTATAGTGATATGATAGACTGTAGTCCTTACAATCTATTATTAGCTAGTTGATTTATAGCTATGAGAAATTGTACATTTACAGCTATCGAGAAAAATATAAAACTAAATCGTAAGCTAAGTAAAGTACTTAGAAAGCAATAACAACTCCTCTTGACAAGGAAAAGAAAGCTTTACATGAATATACCTTATACCTACATACCAAACTGCACCTGTATAAAGATACAGCTTTGTAACGGGAGACACCAAAATTATAGTCTAAGAGATAGGGAGCTGAATAACAAACAATTGCGGCCATGAATTGTACCAATTGTATAGTCTTTAATAAAATGAACCGCCAGTTTTTTGCGAGCTGCATCTAAGTGGTTGTATTTTGCGGCCGAAGTTTCATCAAAGTGACCAGAAAAACCGATCATCGAATAACTCTTCAACTTTATTAGCAAATATAGCGTTTTTGTGTAAACTAAAAACTTTACAGTGGCACAGAAATGTGCAAAAATACACAATAATCGAGCATAAAAGCTACGTACCATAAAAGTCCTTTTGAGTAGCTATTTGCTGTTTAAGTCATATTATGCTAAAAATCACTGACAGAAGATTCGATTGTTTTCTTTGTAGCTGGTAGACTTTGAATCCCAAAGGAGGACTTCCGAGGTGTACTTCACTGATTTTGATGATGATATTGTACATGCAAAAATTAATTAGTAATAAATTAAAAAAACTAAAATGCAAAAGGCATCCCTGATAGCTCAAATTTGTTTTACAACAATCAAAAGGTTAACGGTAGCTCATGAAAAATATTGTAACTTCAATAATAGCACTAACGGAAAAATTAAATACAACACATACTACATTCATCTTGATAACACGACGGCACTTATAGCTTTACCATAATTTAATTTCCAGATCAGAGTTATAAACATTTATAGATGTCGCTTTTACGTCGGAGTAAATATATCGTAAATAAGAACACTTCGACGATGTGATATTAATATGTCGTTATATGTATAAGTATGATTACTTGCTCATATTGACTTGACACCATCGATTTTATTATTCTATAATAAAATATTTTCTTAATGCTTTATTAAATATGTATTTGTTGCGGCAAAAAACTCGTATGTTTATTGGGACAACCAAACAACAACCAAGCTATATTTGAACTGGACTGAACATCTGAAGTACTGTAACTACAAGGTTGCATTATATAAATACTCGTAGTAATACCTTAGCTTCTGATTAAATACATTAATACAAAACCAAAATATAAAAATACTCCTCTGTTACTAAGCTATTGTTAATTTATACCGTGGAAGGACTTTTAACTAATGCAACCAATAATTTGTTTTATTAATAATTTAAGAGTTTGCACCTTGGGTAGGTACTGTATTGACGAAGACATTCCAGTGCAACCGATAGCAGAACCGGAGCAGCGGTCGAGACATGGGTACAAGAAAACATAAAATCGGCCCAAGTGTGTCATTATAAAATATAAGTAACGTTATTGTTTTGGACGATTGTAATATACACGCACGGATTGATATCGACATTATACACGTCAATTACACATCTAGAATTAGACAAAGATAATGCATTAACACGTCACTGGAAAGAACTGTGATGGGCAATGCAGCTTTTCGTTTTTATCCTATTATTATTACGTTATTAAGCAAAATTGTATAAAATAAAAATTTTGGCAGTTACCACATAGTCTATTAACATATAGATTATGTGGAAGTACTGTAGTGTTTAGAAGATTAATGTAGTAATACAGGTTGCTTGTGTGTGGTCTTGTACACTACTTATATGTTATCTCTTGTAGAAGACAATAAAAGACATGTTTACTTCTATGAGATATTTATTTATACTCTTGTTGTTGATTACTGTTGTCATGGCAATCACTTAGCATTCAATGCCTTCTTGAGGTAATATGGATGTAATGATTATGATCAATATCATTACAGTACTTGATGCGGTTCAGTTAAATGTAGCTTGTTTAGAAATTGTAGTTTTAGTGATCTAACTACGATGTTTTGCTTTTAATGCCATTTATTTACACAATTAATACAAATTTGTTCAGTTTTAACATGTTTTACGTATTCTATAACCATTAACCTAAGAAATCCCCATTGTTTTCCAGTCTCGCTATATTTCCCCTTTTGTAAAATAAGGGATTTCGGTTTTCGATCAAAAACTTCCTACCAACAAACTACCAATTTATTCCCATACATTAAAGTTTGGTAGTCAGATTGTGTTACATTGGTGCAACGAAATGTAGACGATGTATATTAAATCTAGTACCGTGATATCAAAAATTATCTTGGTCAAGGGTGGTTATGGAATATAAAACGGTTGTCTTAGTTTGACTTTCTAAATCTTGTATTTGTATTTGTACATTTGTAGGTTATTGATGATGTCAGTGTAGCTTGACAACGACAGAAGTATTTTAAGAAGAAGATGCAAAAACTCAAACTAAGACAACCGTTTTATATTCCATAACCACCCTTGACCAAGATAATTTTTGATATCACGGTATTATTTGATGTTAACCAATAAACGACATTAAATAGATGGATGTTAGAGTTAGAAAGAGGTAAGTTTGATATGAGTCCTTGATTTTTTGTCATCTCGAAATAAATAGAACGATTGAAAGGAAATTTGCAATGTAGATTTTTATGGATTATTATTGCACAACGGTTATGGTCTAAAACTATATTAGCAATTAAATTTTATCGGGATCACTCGAGGGGAGTCAAGTGGCAGTCAAGGTGTGTAATAAAGCGTATACAATAGTACAGTACCCGATTGTCAAAGCTAGAGAAGGAAATTATAGAAGAAAATTGTTCAGTTATACCCAAATATGAAATAATAACCACTTACTCAAAAGAAATGTTTTTCTTAATATTTTACCTTTTTCTTGGCAGTTTAGCCTATGGACAGTATTTGAGATTTGACATATTGGTAATTGTCATGGATGGACATATTCTTGCAGACAAGATTCATGATAATTTTGCTAAATAATAAAGGTATTGAGCTATTTTAGTTTAAAAGCACGTACAGGTCTCATATAAAGATAATTTATTTGCCTGCAATTTTTTTTAGTGACATATCCCTTTGTATTTTAAGCTTCGAATTAAATTTTATCGGGATCACTCGAGGGGAGTCAAGTGGCAGTCAAGGTGTGTAATAAAGCGTATACAATAGTACAGTACCCGATTGTCAAAGCTAGAGAAGGAAATTATAGAAGAAAATTGTTCAGTTATACCCAAATATGAAATAATAACCACTTACTCAAAAGAAATATTTTTCTTAATATTTTACCTTTTTCTTGACAGTTTAGCCTATGGACAGTATTTGAGATTTGACATATTGGTAATTGTCATGGATGGACATATTCTTGCAGACAAGATTCATGATAATTTTGCTAAATAATAAAGATATTGAGCTATTTTAGTTTAAAAGCACGTACAGGTCTCATATAAAGATAATTTATTTGCCTGCAATTTTTTTTAGTGACATATCCCTTTGTATTTTAAGCTTCGAATAAAATTTTAAGCAAAGAGAAATATAATAAATTTCGGTAAAGTGTCAAGTTTATGATCTCAGATTTCCGGTAGGTTTTGAAGCACTTATTGGATAAAAATGGCGTCAAGTTTAGTCTATTTAGACCGTTTAAAAAACACTCTTAAATTTGTAAAAATCGTGTAGTTTCTCGCACCCCTTCAGGTTATTCTAACAGCCAGGGTAGAGGCTTTACTCCGACATCTCGTTTCACGGCCGACATTGTTGTTTGTTCTCGTTGCTTATACAACTAATATAGAAATCTGTATATATTCTTTAAGCATTCCGTATTGGAGAGTGCGTTAGTTAAAAACTAATTTTGGTGAAGAAAATTGGTTCATAATTCCAGTAATGTCCAGTAATATTGGAGAATTGTGTTCTTTTGTTGTATTCTGGTACCGTATAATCTAATTAGGAGTTATCAGTTTTACCGTGTTCAGAATCTAGTTCCGCTTAGGTGTAGTTTTCCAGTTAATAGAGGCCAGTATTAAGGTCATCCCTTGTGAACACTGTATTTTCTTAAAATACTTGTATAAAGTTATTCAACAGTATAGCAGCAATAAAATAATAAAATTAATATTACAAATTCAAGCAACATTCAAGTTAATCTTTAAGAACAGTTCCAATTAAAGTTAATGATAATAACGAATTTATTCCGTAATGAATATTATTGCACAGTTAAAAGTATTTCGTTAAGGTAAAATAGTTCAAAATTTAAGAAGTGTTTAAGTGTTTCCGAGATATTCCTGCTTCTGTTTGCAGCTTCAGCGAAATTTTGTGTTGTGGTCAGTGTTTTTATTTTTAATGGCTTGAGCTATATTTAGTGAATTTGGTGGAATTTCAAGTTATCTATAGATTAAATAAGTTACTTGTGCAAAATCTATCTAGCTTGGGATTACGAAATTAAGTAATCTGTAGGAATTATTATTGCATTTTGGAATGATAAATTTAAGTACTATGTTTATGTATAATATCTTTCAAACTTTTTTTATTTAATATACAGACTTCAAATTTAGCAATTATTGATATAGTTTGCTTTAAGAAACTGCTGATGTTCGTGTCATAACTTAAGTTTTTATTTAAAATTTGTTTAGATCAATTTAACGCAAATCTTAAGTGAGGTCTGGTTCCAGACTGTGGCCTGGGGCGTGAGTGGCGCCCTTTGTTGTTTTATTATTTGTTCCTGTGTTCGATTATCTAATCAGAAGCTTTTGTGATTAACACCTATGATGTCTGAGTATAATTTGAATTAATAAGATGTCTCGGCCGGAGCATTAAGATTTATAGTAAACATCGTAAGTAACGTAAGTATTATACATTTATGGTTTTGTTTGACGTTATTGGTTGATTTCAATGTAAATTAATTTACCGAATAAAAGTAGAGAATTCTGGCTCTACAATTATTGCCCATGTGTGTGGCATGTTGAAATTAAAAACAGTTATATATATTACAAAATTTTTTATTGGTCACTTCACTCTAATAATAGATTCTAGAGCGCTATCTCATAACCGCATTTAAATGTATTCTATGAATAACTAATAATGTTAACTTATTTTTTGTTATTTCAAGAAGAGCATGTTAATATTTTTTCCTATTGTTTATCCCGTCCTTTTTTAGGTCATATCTAACGTTGTGTGTGCTATGACAATTTTGAAACTTTTTCTGTACGTAATGTAGATGCTTTTACTAACACAATCAGTTATTAGAATACTACAGCTATAAGTGCAGCGATATGTTCTAAAAGTATTTCAAACCCAATTTCAAACATTTATTTTACCACTTTCTAGCAATCCAGGCGAAGGTCGTAAAACATAAAGAAAACTTTATATAGAACATAATCCGCATGCAACGACCAGAACATTAGCCAATCAAAGAGTCTAGAGTTAATTGTACGTAATCCTTCCATAATTCCGGAGACGAAAGCATTAACCAGGTAATAGCCTCTAGGTTATAGGTCACCGAAAGGACCGGAATTGCTGTTAAACAAATAGATATTCGTTTTAAAGGGTCATTATGTTACACAAATTTTAGGTAAATTTGCACCAAATGGAAGATAGAATAATTACCTGTGACTTTTAATTGGTCCACAGCGTTTGAACAAGTAATAAAATAATTAGAGTTCTCGTAGTTTTTTAATTTGTGCATTTTCCACATCTAGCAACGATCGAAAAGCCCGCGGGAATTATTTACTGCTATATAACATTAGCTTTTCCGATAGATCGTTAACTTACTTCTACGTAACTTGAAAATTGTAGCCAACTGATTATTTAAGTATAATAATAATAAAGAACTGAAATTGAACTTCTTTATACATAAAAAAGTGTTCTATTTTAGACGAGATTCTTACTGTGTTATCAGATAAACTCGAATATCTAATTTAGATTAATAGTAAAATAATATGGAATCTAAAAATTCCCTACATATTTTACCTCTAGACATTATAAATGACACAAAATACATACAATTTGTGCGTTTCATATTAATCTAACATAAGTAATAGGAAACAAGAAGAACAATTCTTTACAGAAAAGTTTTTTGTTATGTCCATTCCTTCGGGGTATTTTATTTGTGTTGGCAAGATTTCGCTTTTAAATGAACGAACACAATCTACTTTTTACAAAACAGATAAGTACTCTTACCAATCTGTTAGGTACTATAAAAACGAAATTGTGTTTAGAATTCAATGTCAAGCAAACATTAATTCTGGTTTTTATGTATCGTTTGTGTAAACGTAGCCGTCCAAAGTAAAAGGAAAAAGTTATGTGTTTAAACTTGTTAACTGTAGAAAAACTGTTAAAAGGTACAAGGGAAATTTGAAATAATGGAAAAGTGTAGTTAAGTTAAATGACAATTACGGTTAGTAAATAAACAGTAAAAGCTTTGAAAAGCTGCTTGTTTTAAGCAGATACTGCAGAAACAATACTAACGTTTCAGAACTGCAGAATGTGGTTATTTTTAATTAAAAACTTTACATTTATTTACAGCTTTTTGAAAATTGCCACAACGAATCTACAGAGATAAATTAAATGATGAAAATCTATTCTATTAGTTTTATTCAATACCTCGGTGACTGATCTGATATATAAATAGTAGAATAGAGTTTAGATTTTCAGTTTTTTGATTTTTTAAATGTAAAAAACAATTTAATTTTTGACGGGGTGGAATTAAAAATTTAGTCAATTGACAATAATCTCTATATTAAACATTTAAAAAAATAACAGAACAGCTAAAAAAACGCAAATTTAAAAAATTAAAGTTTTGACCCACGATGGGTCACAACGAAGTAACAAATGATGTGAAAGGTCAAAAATGATTAGTTTTGATGAAAAATGATTTAAATTATTTTATTAATCGATAATACTATTATTAGATATTAATATAATACAATTACTTCAATAGTTTAAGTAGCTAATTATAATGCATGGCCCCCTGTGTCCCATTGAATTCGACTAATAGCCGACCACGTGTCCATTTTGTACACAAGCTAACTAAACAAAGCCTAAATTGTATTATGGTACTTGGTTAATAAGTGAGTAACTACAGTAATGATGTTGTTTTTAGTAAAATAAACCATTCTTTCTTCATATCAGAGGAAATTTTGTCATGATAAATCTAACTGCCATAATTTTGTATAAAGACCTTTCCCGATACTATTATTGGAGATATAAGACCTAGCGGGTCAAACAGCTGAGATATTTTTGACAGACGATATCTCTTAGTGAGTGGTGCTGTGAGCGAATGCGTTCCATACAATGCCTAAAGCTTTTTTGTTTTAATTATCACCAAGAGGAATGTTGAGTAAAGATGTATTCGTCGTTTCAATTGTGTTAGATAGTAAATTGATGTCGTTGGATAAGAATCTTTCTTAATGTAATTCTAGCACTGGAAAGTATGTTAGAAACTTGTTCTTTTAGATTGACCGCATCTTGTGTATTAGATGCGCCGTCTAACCAATCATCCATATAATAGTATAGTACATGTTGGTAAAGGACATCATTACAAGCCAAGCGAAAGCTTTGACCGAGACGATACGTTGAAGTAAAACAATTTCGCGAGGATTGGAACTTCACTAACAAAACATGTACGTATACTATTTTATTCACAATCTGTAGACTTAAATGATCAAAGTAGAAAATAATTATAAATCTTAAAATAAAATTTCTGTAAACTGTCAATAAATTCCAATCAGACAGCTATCGACCAAAAGAAAATAATTTTTCATTGTTCGGCGCTAGATGCCTCTCAGTACTTTAAAAGTGGAACTAAAAAATAAAAAATAATATACGAAAAAATAAAAAAGAATATTTTTAGCGTTAAATACATTTATCAAAACCTAAATTTAAGTCAGATAAAATGTATTGTTTCAAATTATTTACAAATAAAAGTTGGACAAGACTTTACTGGTCAGTTTTACAGACATGTAGAGGAACTTGTTAGCCACTTTGCTGTTGCTGCAGCAACAGCTTACTTTCTAAGGTTTTTACCTATAGGATAGAAAACAGCATTTTCATAAGCTAAACGTTTTAAACATTTTGTTGATAGATGAGAAGAACTAGTCAATCTATAGGTAATTGTATTCAAAGTGTAGGTAGATAGAGAATCTGTAGATGTATCTCGCCAAAGAATACATTGATACTTTTTTTGATTGGGATCAAGAAGTATTTGACGATACATCTTTTCACAATCTCCAATTATTGGAACTATTTTAATCGAAAACGTAATAAAACTGATATTACATCGCTTTGAACAACTGGGCTTGTATACTGGCAATCATTTATAGAAATACCAGAAGAAGGTTTAAAACTTCCATCGAACACTACTCGTAAACGGGTTGTAAGACAATTTTCTTTAATAACTTATGATGTGGTAAGAAGTTCAGAGGATCGATCGAAGCATAGTTAATCTTGGACATGTGACCTAATCTTTCATACTCATGGATGAATTTGGAATATTCAACTTTCACATCGGTTCTTTTAGAATTCGTTGCTTTAATTGAGAAAATCTAGTAATTGCTGTTTGTTTGGAATCTCCAAGACTGAATAGTTTATCGTTATAAGTGATAGATACAATATATCGACCTTCGGGATCACTTTGAACCGTTTTCGTAAAATGTTCTTCACATAATCTTTTAGAATGAGAAAGTTTAAAATTTGTAGTTATCTTTGGAACTTTGGAAACATGAAAGACGAAAAGAGAAGGCAGTATGTCTTAAACTGTTCTCTACCTCTGTGCCACGATTAATAATGAGTTCTCCACCTCCTATGCAAATGCAAAATGCAAGTTTGTATCAATTTCGAACTTAATCCTAATTTTTGAAGCGAACTGTGTGTGTGATGAGATTACTGGTAAAGCGACAATCTAATAGACAGCGTGTGATTCTTACCAAAGGCTGTTATAAATGACTCGAAGCTTGAAATCTTCTTTACCAAATTATTAGCTTTTACTAATTAGCAACTTTACATTTACTTTTTTTTTAATTTTTGGCAGGCATTTCAAATCTGAAATTGCAACGAATAAGATATGAATGCTACTAACTACTTACATAAACTAGTTTTGATGAATTCTGAATTGTAACTTGAACACTTTACAAGAATATAAACACATAAGCAAACAAATCGAGACCAGACTGGAGATCTTGAATTCAATAGCTCCACCGTGGAAATGAAGTGTGGTAAGCGCCTGTTAAGTCTTGAACTCTTGAAGATATCAATCATTGTAAAAACCTTTACAAAGGGTTTGGTTCAATCCGGCTCGATGGACCAGTGACGGCACTGAGTCCAAAGAAAAGAAGTGTTTGGAAAAACTTGATATATTAACAAGTTTATTTGTTATTTTAACAACTACAGCACAATTACATTTTTTTTTGTTTTTAGAATAACGATAATCATGAATGATAATTTACTAATGCTGTAATAATGAGGTTCATAATGCAATGACTTTTCATAATGCAACGAGCTGTTGACCAATGAGAGTCAGGAATAACGAGCTCTAGACCATTGAGAGTCAAGAATATTAAATGGTTGCGTAGAAACGAGTCAAAGTTACTAAATTAGGGAACGTACCTATTCTTCATACATATTCAGAGAAGTTAAGCTCTTCTTAAATATAAGTAAAGACACCACAATGCTAGTCAATCATGCGTACCTGCCAAAATGTGTTGCAGTCGATGCGTTACATTTTCACGCTTAGTTGCACACAAGGGGTATATAACCCTAACGCTTCTGTACTACATTCAGGCTTCATTAGCCAGAAGTGGTAGCAAGATGTTCTTCCTAGGTGTTGGCGCTACTGTTCCATTGTTTTCCATTTTGTCAGTGGAAAGATTGGCAATTATTTTGAGGAACGCGTTTTTTTAAATTGATCTATTTTGTTATTGTCAGTATAAAATATTGTTTCTAAAAATCTTTTTAATCTTTTCAGATATTTGAATCCGCGCTCCTTGTTTAATACTGATCGTGCTTTGAAACCGTTAAGAATGGTTTAGGACGTCGAAACGATGAGGTTTTAAGCAGTACAATACGTGAATATGTTAAATCAGAAAAGAACAAGAAACCCGTCCATAAACATTCATTGTATCAAGTAACACCTCTTTTGAGACAAAGAAGTCGAAAAGAGTTGAAATAGTACGTACGGCTTTTGGAAATGCTTGAATCTCTCAAAAGCAATTGCTTAATGTTTAATTGTTATAAAGGAGGTCACGAATCAATCGATTACGACGAAATTAGCGGGCGCTCGTGACGTCGACAACTGATGCACCTACGAATAAAATGAAGAGAATGGTCTTGGGACTTGGAGAATTGCCGTTTAACTGTAAGAGAAATTGCTAATGATCTTAGGATATCCATTGATATGTGTCATAGCGATCTATGCGATATCTTCGACATGAGTTGCGCTGAAGCTAAGTTCGTGCCGAAACTGCTGAATTTTGGACAGAGAATGAATCGAGTAGACCGCTACTCGATTCATTTTCTGTTCTTAAAAACTGTTCTTACTACAAAAACTCTTTAGAAACTGTTCTCACGACATGTTAAACGAAGTTTTTAAGGACTGTTCATTACTGGTAAGTTCGTTCCAAAACTGCTGAATTTTGGACAGAGAATGAATCGAGTAGACTGCTACTCGATTCATTTTCTGTTCTCAAAAACTGTTCTTACTACAAAAACTCTTTAGAAACTGTTCTCGCGAAATGTTAAACGAAGTTTTTAAGGACTGTTCATCACTGCTAAGTTCGTTCCAAAACTGCTAAATTTTGGACAGAATGAATCGAGTAGACCGCTACTCGATTCATTTTCTGTTTTCAAAAACTGTTCTTACTACAAAAACTCTTTAGAAACTGTTCTCACGACATGTTAAAAGAAGTTTTTAAGGACTGTTCATCACTGCTAAGTTCGTTCCAAAACTGCTGAATTTTGGACAGAGAATGAATCGAGTAGACCGCTACTCGATTCATTTTCTGTTCTCAAAAACTGTTCTTACTACAAAAACTCTTTAGAAACTGTTCTCACGACATGTTAAAAGAAGTTTTTAAGGACTGTTCATCACTGCTAAGTTCGTTCCAAAACTGCTGCATTTTGGACAGAGAATGAATCGAGTAGACTGTTAGTCGATCCATTTTCTGTTCTCAAAAACTGTTCTTACTACAAAAACTCTTTAGAAACTGTTCTCGCGAAATGTTAAACGAAGTTTTTAAGGACTGTTCATCACTGCTAAGTTCGTTCCAAAACTGCTAAATTTTGGACAGAGAATGAATCGAGTAGACCGCTACTCGATTCATTTTCTGTTCTCAAAAACTGTTCTTACTACAAAAACTCTTTAGAAACTGTTCTCACGACATGTTAAAAGAAGTTTTTAAGGACTGTTCATCACTGCTAAGTTTGTGCCAAAACTGCTGAATTTTGGACAGAGAATGAATCGAGTAGACTGCTACTCGATTCATTCTCTGTTCTTAAAAACTGTTCTTACTACAAAAACTCTTTAAAAACTGTTCTCACTACATGTTAAAAGAAGTTTTTAAGGACTGTTCATCACTGCTAAGTTCGTTCCAAAACTGCTGAATTTTGGACAGAGAATGAATCGAGTAGACCGCTACTCGATTCATTTTCTGTTCTCAAAAACTGTTCTTACTACAAAAACTCTTTAGAAACTGTTCTCAAGACATGTTAAACGAAGTTTTTAAGGACTGTTCATCACTGCTAAGTTCGTTCCAAAACTGCTGAATTTTGGACAGAGAATGAATCGAGTAGACCGCTAGTCGATTCATTTTCTTTTCTCAAAAACTGTTCTTACTACAAAAACTCTTTAGAAACTGTTTTCACGACATGTTAAACGAAGTTTTTAAGGACTGTTCATCACTGTTAAGTTCTTTCCAAAACTGCTGAATTTTGGACAGAGAATGAATTGAGTAGACTGCTACTCGATTCAATTTCTGTTCTCAAAAACTGTTCTTACTACAAAAACTCTTTAGAAACTGTTCTCACGACATGTTAAAAGAAGTTTTTAAGGACTGTTCATCACTGCTAAGTTCGTTCCAAAACTGCTGCATTTTGGACAGAGAATGAATCGAGTAGACTGTTATTCGATCCATTTTCTGTTCTCAAAAACTGTTCTTACTACAAAAACTCTTTAGAAACTGTTCTCACGAAATGTTAAACGAAGTTTTTAAGGACTGTTCATCACTGCTAAGTTCGTTCCAAAACTGCTGAATTTTGGACAGAGAATGAATCTAGTAGACCGCTACTCGATTCAATTTCTGTTCTCAAAAACTGTTCTTACTACAAAAACTCTTTAGAAACTGTTCTCACGACATGTTAAACGAAGTTTTTAAGGACTGTTCATCACTGCTAAGTTATTTCCAAAACTGCTGAATTTTGGACAGCGAATGAATCGAGTAGACTGCTACTCGATTCATTTTCTGTTCTCAAAAACTGTTCTTACTACAAAAACTCTTTAGTAACTGTTCTCACGACATGTTAAACGAAGTTTTTAAGGACTGTCCATCACTGCTAAGTTCGTTCCAAAACTGCTGAATTCTGGACAGAGAATTAATCGAGTAGACCGCTACTCGATTCATTTTCTGTTCTCAAAAACTGTTCTTACTACAAAAACTCTTTAGAAACTGTTCTCACTACATGTTAAAAGAAGTTTTTAAGGACTGTTCATCACTGCTAAGTTCTTTCCAAAACTACTGAATTTTGGACAGAGAATGAATCGAGTAGACTGCTACTCGATTCATTTTCTGTTCTTAAAAACTGTTCTTACTACAAAAACTCTTTAGAAACTGTTCTCACGACGTGTTAAACGAAGTTTTTAAGGACTGTTCATCACTGCTAAGTTAGTTCCAAAACTACTGAATTTTGGACAGAGAATGAATCGAGTAGACTGCTACTCGATTCATTTTCTGTTCTTAAAAACTGTTCTTACTACAAAAACTCTTTAGAAACTGTTCTCACGACGTGTTAAACAAAGTTTTTAAGGACTGTTCATCACTGCTAAGTTCGTTCCAAAACTGCTGAATTTTGGACAGAGAATGAATTGAGTAGACTGCTACTCGATTCATTTTCTGTTCTTAAAAACTGTTCTTACTACAAAAACTCTTTAGAAACTGTTCTCACGACGTGTTAAACAAAGTTTTTAAGGCTGTTCATCACTGCTAAGTTCGTTCCAAAACTGCTGAATTTTGGACAGAGAATGAATTGAGTAGACTGCTACTCGATTCAATTTCTGTTCTCAAAAACTGTTCTTACTACAAAAACTCTTTAGAAACTGTTCTCACGACATGTTAAAAGAAGTTTTTAAGGACTGTTCATCACTGCTAAGTTCGTTCCAAAACTGCTGCATTTTGGACAGAGAATGAATCGAGTAGACTGTTAGTCGATCCATTTTCTGTTCTCAAAAACTGTTCTTACTACAAAAACTCTTTAGAAACTGTTCTCACGAAATGTTAAACGAAGTTTTTAAGGACTGTTCATCACTGCTAAGTTCGTTCCAAAACTGCTGAATTTTGGACAGAGAATGAATCGAGTAGACCGCTACTCGATTCATTTTCTGTTCTCAAAAACTGTTCTTACTACAAAAACTCTTTAGAAACTGTTCTCACGACATGTTAAAAGAAGTTTTTAAGGACTGTTCATCACTGCTAAGTTCGTTCCAAAACTGCTGCATTTTGGACAGAGAATGAATCGAGTAGACTGTTAGTCGATCCATTTTCTGTTCTCAAAAACTGTTCTTACTACAAAAACTCTTTAGAAACTGTTCTCGCGAAATGTTAAACGAAGTTTTTAAGGACTGTTCATCACTGCTAAGTTCGTTCCAAAACTGCTAAATTTTGGACAGAGAATGAATCGAGTAGACCGCTACTCGATTCATTTTCTGTTCTCAAAAACTGTTCTTACTACAAAAACTCTTTAGAAACTGTTCTCACGACATGTTAAAAGAAGTTTTTAAGGACTGTTCATCACTGCTAAGTTTGTGCCAAAACTGCTGAATTTTGGACAGAGAATGAATCGAGTAGACTGCTACTCGATTCATTTTCTGTTCTTAAAAACTGTTCTTACTACAAAAACTCTTTAAAAACTGTTCTCACTACATGTTAAAAGAAGTTTTTAAGGACTGTTCATCACTGCTAAGTTCGTTCCAAAACTGCTGAATTTTGGACAGAGAATGAATCGAGTAGACCGCTACTCGATTCATTTTCTGTTCTCAAAAACTGTTCTTACTACAAAAACTCTTTAGAAACTGTTCTCAAGACATGTTAAACGAAGTTTTTAAGGACTGTTCATCACTGCTAAGTTCGTTCCAAAACTGCTGAATTTTGGACAGAGAATGAATCGAGTAGACCGCTAGTCGATTCATTTTCTGTTCTCAAAAACTGTTCTTACTACAAAAACTCTTTAGAAACTGTTTTCACGACATGTTAAACGAAGTTTTTAAGGACTGTTCATCACTGTTAAGTTCTTTCCAAAACTGCTGAATTTTGGACAGAGAATGAATTGAGTAGACTGCTACTCGATTCAATTTCTGTTCTCAAAAACTGTTCTTACTACAAAAACTCTTTAGAAACTGTTCTCACGACATGTTAAAAGAAGTTTTTAAGGACTGTTCATCACTGCTAAGTTCGTTCCAAAACTGCTGCATTTTGGACAGAGAATGAATCGAGTAGACTGTTATTCGATCCATTTTCTGTTCTCAAAAACTGTTCTTACTACAAAAACTCTTTAGAAACTGTTCTCACGAAATGTTAAACGAAGTTTTTAAGGACTGTTCATCACTGCTAAGTTCGTTCCAAAACTGCTGAATTTTGGACAGAGAATGAATCTAGTAGACCGCTACTCGATTCAATTTCTGTTCTCAAAAACTGTTCTTACTACAAAAACTCTTTAGAAACTGTTCTCACGACATGTTAAACGAAGTTTTTAAGGACTGTTCATCACTGCTAAGTTATTTCCAAAACTGCTGAATTTTGGACAGCGAATGAATCGAGTAGACTGCTACTCGATTCATTTTCTGTTCTCAAAAACTGTTCTTACTACAAAAACTCTTTAGTAACTGTTCTCACGACATGTTAAACGAAGTTTTTAAGGACTGTTCATCACTGCTAAGTTCGTTCCAAAACTGCTGAATTTTTGACAGAGAATGAATCGAGTAGACTGCTACTCGATTCATTTTCTGTTCTCAAAAACTGTTCTTACTACAAAAACTCTTTAGAAACTGTTCTCACGAAATGTTAAACGAAGTTTTTAAGGACTGTTCATCACTGCTAAGTTCTTTCCAAAACTGCTGAATTTTGGACAGAGAATGAATCGAGTAGACTGCTACTCGATTCATTTTCTGTTCTTAAAAACTGTTCTTACTACAAAAACTCTTTAGAAACTGTTCTCACGACATGTTAAACGAAGTTTTTAAGGACTGTTCATCACTGCTAAGTTCTTTCCAAAACTGCTGAATTTTTGACAGAGAATGAATCGAGTAGACTGCTACTCGATTCATTTTCTGTTCTCAAAAACTGTTCTTACTACAAAAACTCTTTAGAAACTGTTCTCACGAAATGTTAAACGAAGTTTTTAAGGACTGTTCATCACTGCTAAGTTCTTTCCAAAACTGCTGAATTTTGGACAGAGAATGAATCGAGTAGACTGCTACTCGATTCATTTTCTGTTCTTAAAAACTGTTCTTACTACAAAAACTCTTTAGAAACTGTTCTCACGACATGTTAAACGAAGTTTTTTAAGGATGCTCATTACTGGTAAGTTCGTGCTGAAACTGCTGTAGTTTCAACTGAAGTTGGACAGATAATTAATCGAATATACTGCTACTTGATTCATTTTCTGCTCTCAAAAACTGTTCGCTAGATCTAGCACCAGTAGACTTTTTTTCTATTTTCAAGACTCAAGAGAACATTAAAAGGTCGTTGATTAAGGACGATTGATGAGTTTAAACAAAAATTGCTTGAAAAGCATTTAGCCATCCCGAAACAGGATTACGAGAGCTGCTTCGAAAACTGGAAGAAACGCTGGTAGATACAAGTCTATAACATTGGAAAGGGAGTACTCGGAAACCGAAAAAATAAATATTGACGAATAATTGCATATTTACCTATAATGCCTCGTATAAATGTTTGTGATTTATTTGTTTGAATATATGTATGATATAACAAGTTTACAGTTCATGAAAATACTCGTTACTATTGAACAACTAACACGATTTTTGTATATAAACTTGTTTCAGATAGCAATGCTAGGATTGTGCAGAGTGCACGAGATGCATAATTTTATGTTTAAGTTAATTTGACTGTTATAGTTTACCTCTGGTAAACGAACTACTGAAATCAAAGAAAGAACTGTTGATTATCTAGATATTTAATACATGCCATTCAGAGCTAAATAATAAGTGCATTTCTACACATACATACAAAATAATAATTGAAATAAAACATCGATGAGAAAGAGGAATGTCCGTTGAAATTTCAGAATATATTCTTCGATTATTTTTTAATGAAATTGGGAAATAACGTGATCGTTTGTCAAATCCAAACAATAATTGATCAAAGCTAATAAAGTGATGCCAAAAGCAACTGAAAACTCACGTATTGCTGTTACTTGTTTTGAAGTTTTAAATTTTAAAATATTCAAACGTACGTTTGATACAAAATCCGCTCCAAATGACATTCCTCTTCGATTCATGTAGTCTTCAAATGTTAGTTAAGTGATAAATCAAATAATGATCACTAGATTTTGCTTATTGTTTATTAGTTATTATTTGATATTAACTTAACTTTTTTATTTATACAAACTAAAACTTTAATACACTAAAGTTCTAAAGTTAATAACTTTTTTTTGTAATTAAACTAAAATGGGAGACCATAATGAAATTTAGAAAACAGATTACCGTCTAGCAGTTGCTTATATTTCAGTTATTACAATTGGCTTGAATAAATAATAAGTTGGAAAGTTCAAGTTATCTCCATTTATGTGGAACTATATACACATACAATATAAACTTAAATAGAGATAGAAACCTTATATGCACCAAGGTCTTCCACAAGGCATGTTAAAATAGCTTCTCTGCCGACGGCTACGGTGACGTTTGAAATTGGTTCACTGAATTTCGGATTTTCTGAAACAAGAAATTGCGTTTTAACAATTGTAATTAATTTGATCAAACTCATGTTTAATTTTCAATTAAAAGCAACCTTTAATGTTAACTCCAGTACTGTGTTTTATTCCTGAAATAAACCAATATAATCAAAAGCAATGTGTAATGGAAAATAGTCATTAGGGTAACTACATAGTCACATCAAAGAAAGAAGAGAGCTTAGGGAAAACTCGTTTGTATTAAAATCCGATTGTATATCAGTATATAGAGTGTTTTATAGCCCCTGCACCAAAGTTTACCAATGCATTTCTGATGACATTTTGAACAAAAGGTTTTAATATAGTTTAATAAGTTTTTTGATCAGGGAAAGTCAACAATTTTTAATAATTTTGACGTATGTTTTTAGAAAAGTACATATACAATTATAATGCGATTAGGTCATTTTTTTCTTCTTCTTAATGTTTAACTTTAAGCATATTACGTATTTAAAAATGTTAAATTTATGCTTTAAATTATTGTTTCGTAGAGCATTTTTCTTAAGCTCGTTAGTGGTACTTTTTTGTAAATCGGTATTTACTGTATGAGTACTTTTGTGAGGATTTCCCTGTTAACACTCATAAATAAATAAATATTAATTACTGTAAAAGTACCAGCTTTGAAATTTTAGAGCCAAACTATTTTGCCAAAGCACGAGTTTGTTTATGCTCCATAAGACTAGGAATGGAGACTTGACATTGATATAAATTCAAGGTCTAATAATATTTTTAAAGAGAACATTTTTTTCTAATAAGGTAAGTTAATTAGGTTAAATAACGATTTTTATTAGTGTGGGCAGATTTGAATTTAATTTAAAAAACATAAGAACCATTCAGCTTTATAAGAATATTATATTACAAATTCTAATCATCTGGAATACCCCCGGATCATGACGCCTTGTTTTGACTACATTAATTAAACATTTAAATAATGAGAACTCCAAGTTTAACGTGCGGAGAATTTTACGAACAGTATAAACATTTAGGGAAGTGGAAATTATGTGAATTAGTCTTAAATTAATGGGTGATTTTAAAATCAACTACGAGTAATCAATTTTATTTAAAACAGAAAAGAGATTCGAATTTCTTATTTGATGAATTTTTCACATGATTATACGAACGTCTACATCGTTGATGTCATTGTTTATAGAGACTTGACATACACTAATATTCCACTGTATAATTACCGGCGTTCTCAGAATTATCATCTGACTAACCGACATAATTGTACTGTTTATCAACAAAACAGTATCAGCAACGTAAACATAACGAAACTTAATATGCATTATTTTGAAAAACATAACTAACCCTACTGTGTACGTGCTAAAAATATTTTTTATTTGCATTTCTTTTTTCGAAAACTACGTTTCTATGAGAAAATAAATGTTATAGGGATTGTTTGCTCTTTAGTATTTCTAACTACTGGCCGCGTTTGATGTATGTGTTACAAGATACTGTTACACCTTCAATATCTCCAAAACTATACAAAATATTAATTTAGGCATAAACGACGATTGGTTTTGTTATTTCATTAAATTTTAAATTTCACCTTCGCACCCCCAAGATACCCAACTTTAAAATGTCAAATGGCAGCCCCAACCATTATGACATCTTGTTTTAAATAATTTAATGAAAAAAAAAATTGAAATCAGCCCATGGATTGCTGAGACAAAGGAGACAGTTATTTAACAATTTATAGATATTAACGATATATAATCCTACATATAAAGCTTATCGTTATTTCCATTTTGCCAGCAAATACTAACGCTTGCACCCATTTAAGTTTAAAAGTTTGAAACAATACCGCAGCTATTGTCTGCAACACATCAATAGAATCAGATAGTTTTGTAATAACAATATTTCCTATTATACAGTGTATAGTGGTACTTATTAAACTGAAGTCGCCGTCAATAAATGTTTAACTGAATTGCGAAATTTTGTAAAGCAATCAAAAAACATTTTGTAAATTAGTAAAGTAGGTATACACTGTTCCAGAAAGTGTTTAAATTCAACTGCAGTACTAAAAAGCATAAGAGTGATTTATTCTTTTTACATATCTTTCTTTTTTGAAATACAATCTTATGTTATAGTTAATAGTAGACTCTTAAGTACTTAGCTGCCTTGTCCCGCGAATTCCATGCAATATTGTCACCATCTATGTAAACGTTTGGTGGGATCTGTAAGCGTTTGTAAGTAAATTTCTTGGCAACGAACTTACTCAATTATTCCGCAACCTCTCTTCTATTCTTTGTTACATTGTTCGCGTGTGTCCAGTTGAGTCCCTTTCGTTTGAGAATTTTAACGATGTTTGCGTTTCAGGTTTTTTTGGTCTGCCTCTTCTGTTCTACTCACTCGCCCCATCTCCTATATCATTTTCACTCGTCTATCTTCCTCCATTCTTTCTATGCTCAAACCATCTTAACTGTTGTGTTTCTATTCTTTCGATGTTGCCAGTTATACCCAGTATTTTCTTTATTGCCTCGTTTCTTATTCTATCCATCTTGGTTATACCTTCTATTTTTCTATTTAACACCTTTCACGCGCTTGTTTTTTTACTTTATAGTCATGGTAACATTGGTTTAAGCACTGTTTTATATCTTTTTGACTTTGTTGTTTTACTTAATTCTTTTTTTATTAAAACATGTCTTGAATAGGGCCCTATAGACCTTGGTCGTATTATTGATCCTTATGTTTAAAAAATACCTGTTTCTCAATTTTGTCGTTCTTCCATTATAGTACCTAGGTATTTTATATTTTTGACTGTTTTTAATCTTTCTCCCTTCTTACTTCTGTCTTTTGAGTGTTAATTTTTGGATTGCATTTTTCGATCTTGTTTTTAATCTCTTTTTTGCTATCTACAATTAATATCAGGTCATCTGCGTATAAAACTTCGTTTATTTTCACCGACAGTAGTTTTCTAAATATTTCGAAAAATTCGATAGTATTTTGTGTTTTAAATAAAACTGATTATTAATAAAAACCAATTGCACTTAATTTTAAACTCGCCAACTAAATAAGAGATTAATTTACATAATTTCCGTTTCATCTTTGTACTGTTTATAAAATATGTCACACAATAAACTTGGAGTTCTCATTGTTAAAATATTTAATTAATGTAGTCAAACTAAGGCGTCATAATCCGGGGGTTCCCTACATCGCATCCCAGATTATTGGAATTCGTAATGTAAATATTCTTATAAAGCCGAAATTTAATTTTCCTCTTGGCCCCGTGTGTTTTCGTTATTTTCTGTTCTTAGAAGTTTCATAAAGTATTCACGCCATCTATTAATATTTCGTTTTCTCCTGTGATAGTGTGCCCATCCTCATCTTTTAAGTTTTTAGTAGGTTTTGCTTCTCTTTTCTTAGACTGCGTAGTATGGCAAAGGCCTTACTAGAGTTTATTTTAATATATGTACTGTCTGTGAAACCATCGTAACATAGACTTTTCGTTTTGGATCAAGAGAGCCGTATACATTGCTACTGGTAACTATATCGTGTGCAAAAATGTTAAAGCAGAACTGGACCTAAATTATATCCTCGAGGTAAACCGACAGAAATTTATTTAATGGAAGCAAACAATCAGTTGGGTTGTATCATAAGTGTTCTGCTACTAACAAAATATTTTCTTACATGTAGACAGAGAGGCTGGGATTGCGATCTTGACAAGTTCATATTGAAGCTCATCAGTCCAACCTTTGTCAAATCTATCTAAAAATATGGCGGTTTTTTATAATTTTTTTTCTATAAATTTAATCATTGTCAATGAAAAACGTGTTTAATCGTTGATGGATAACTCTTTCTAAAAGCTTTGACAGGTTGGTAAGAAGCTGATTGGTCTGTAGCTAGTAACTTTTATTTTGTCCTTTCCAGGTCTTTTGAAACAATAAAATTTCTCTGTGAAGAAAATTTAACAAACTACGTATAGAGCATTCTACATAATTTATGGAAACATTAAAATTCAACAGTTTTCTTAAAACTATTTTATACACTGTTTCACAAGGAGCCAACCACGACATTAAGTTCACTATATCATCCGAGTTTAATTCAGCAACAATACTTTGGTGAAGTGGAGATACAAAATTCATGTGTAATATTCATTATATCAGGAACATTTGATTGTTGGTCAGCTCGAAAGGGATAACAAGTCGGTTCTTCTTGAGCAGTTATTTATATTACGTTGTTAGATAGATGGTTATATAGATTTATTCGAAAAGAGTTGTTTACTCTGGTATCCCAAAAGAACTTTGTTGTGTTTCAAATAATTTGAGATACGGTAATTGCATAAAAAAGTATGTAAACTATGTTTGTTCACCTGCACCCGTTGCAACAGGCCGCAGATTAAGGGATATGTTTCCATGTTGCCAGAATTTTTAGTTTGAATTAAGGGATGGCTCCATTTACGGTATTAACCAAATTTAAACTAGACTTTAATAAGTAAGTCTATGGGAGGCACATATTCTTGGAATTACATTGGGATAAAATCATTTGCTAACAGGAATTATTCTTAATAAAGGCTTGTATGGTATGAACCACTTGATAAACATCAGTAAAAATATTCCAATAACACCATGAAATATTAATATGATTATTTTCTTAATCATATATAAGTAACTGTAAACTCCGCATTCACAACGCATCCGAATGTATTAGTTTCCCACTATTTTGTGGTGTTAACCTAGAGTTCACAGATGAAGTTCCGTCGTTTATATAACGATATATGATTAGATTAATCGTAATATATAGATATATTTGTCATTGATCCTCTTTTGATTGGAGGTTATTGAAGGTAATTTAAATCTCCGACGCCAAACCTATGCCAACAAAACGTCCTGGATGCTATACAATAAATCATCCCCTATCCTCAATTTGAGGTTTGGCATAGGAAATTTTTAAAATTAAGGAATGGAAGAGATGCTACAGATTTATTATTGTGGTGTTTAACTTGCCATACACGCAATTCGATATATTTTTTGGCGGTTTTAATAAATTATTGGATTATATCTTGGGTTTTGAAGAACATCTTGATGTTTCTTGTATGCTTTTATTATCCGCATAATATATCATACGAGAACCCCCAAAAACTGCGGAGGAAATAAAGTTCGTTTGTACATTACAAAATAAAATTGTGCGCACTTGTAAGGTTGCTAAGTAACTGTGGTTTTGTTTACATCTAAAAATAGGAATATTAAAATGCTATCTAATTACTAAATCTGGGAAGCTTAATAAATGCCAGATAAAATAACCAGAATAATTTTTGATTACGTGTATGTCACATAAAAACCCTGCTATCGCTATATTTTTCCTATCCATAACAAACATTGTACGATAGGAACTGAAATCAATCTTTTGTGTTTGCAGTATACTAGATTAAGTTGACCACAAGTGGGTCGGACGGGTACACTAATAATGAGAATTCGGGGTCAGGCTAATGAAACGTAAAAACAAAGTTTTAACGATTTTATTAAGGGTGAGTTAAGGAAATCTTTAGAAGTACACGGTTTATGGAACGTGGATTATATCTAAATTAACTAATTAATTTGAATGAATTTTTTATTCTACAGTCTGATTGTCTTCCACATGCAAATTGTAACCATAATATAATATTAAACTCAGGCTAAACAACAAATTTTTCAGAATATTAACACCTTTTATCAGTCGTAACGGTAACCGCGCTACGAACGCGTACCGCGCCGATGTTTATTTACTGTACTTCCTGTGCTAGCATATTATTTTGTCAGTGCTTAGCATTACATAATAAGCTTGTATATATTATAATTGTACCTTTGCTTGTTCATTGCTTTCCAGAAAATAATTTAACAAGATACAAGTGAAAACCCTGATTGTATTTACCTACTGTGAATGTATAGAATCATATGGAAATATTATAGATTAGACATAAATAAAACAGGACGGAGATAAACGAAAGTGTTTAAATAGTTTAATTCAGAATACAAATATTTTGAAATACAATTCATTTAAGAAGAGAGAATAAATACAACATTCATTGTTTGAAATAGAATACTTGGAATTTATTTCGGTATCATAGGTAAACAATTAAATGCCTGGTCGTAGTCACACCAAGGTTGTAATCCCCGTTCTGGGATTGAAGGGTTGCAACCTTATTTTGGTTAGGCGTTGGGTTTAAACTCGATTATTTTCTATTAATTGATTACCGATTTAATTAATATTCCGTTTTGGGTATTTAACATTACTATATCTGGTAAATCTGCACGGAGTAGTTCCAAAACGAAATTCGCGTATTCGCTTTTTCGTTCGCAACCCTTAGTTATCCTAGGGTGTTAATATAGGAATATAGTACATATTTTTGTTAATTATTAGTAACTTGAATTGCTTTACTTATGCTTTAAGAATTTATTCATTGTGCTGGTACAGTGGTGGTAATATTTAAGATTTCTAACAACCTGGACGCTAACGCAATTATACACATCAGCTAAAAAGATTACATCATATGGGTTTTTTCTATTATTCGATTTGCCGAAAACTCTGCTTGTCCGAAAGGCCACATTGCAGTCCAAATTATAATTTTAAAATATAATAAAACTTTTTTTGCCCTTTTCCATCCTACCGTCTTCCCATCTTTGTTACATACAACCCAATGTTAAGCGAACAGAATGTGTTTGCTTCTCATTAATTACTACAGTGTTATATGTTGGATATTATGACACAACGATTTTAATCATTTTCAGTATTATTGTTTATGTATTATAGCATAGTAAATATGACTAACAATTAGGTACAAATTATTTTCTTAGCAGCGTGTTTTTGTTTGATATTTCTAGTTGAGGTTAACTAGTAGAGTGCTCGGAGCCCAAAAACTTACAAAGAAAACCACATTTTGGGGGACTTCGAGATAAAAATGTATAAATTACATAGAATTTTAGCTTTGGTTCTGTAGATTCTAAAACTGCAACTTGTCAAAAAATTGTGTGGTATAAAAGAGCACCATTTAAAAATTTCGAGTTAAGTACGTAGATGGAAAATAGAAGATATAAGCTACCTCTGTCATAAAAAATTATATATATTTTTGTACAGATTCTTATTGATTTTAAAGCCTTAATAAGAGCTCCCGTTTGGAAATGCACGTAAATCCCATAAACGAAAATTGAGAAGGTTTCACTTTATGCAAATTTCTCGTTTCAAGCACTGCACAAATCCTAATTAAATTCGACCAGTTTTTGCTTTACACCGTTTTATCTCGGGAAAGGTAGCATTTAACAAAAAAATGTATTCTTGTGAAAATGTAACCACGTTTTCCGCAATTACGATGGTCCTTGATTTATGAATTTTCAATAAATATTAACCAAGATATGTAATAAAAAGTAAGACACCATTCATTGTGATGTCCCAGCGGCCGAGGTGCTCCTTGCTGCATAGTAAAAAACAAAAAATCAGAATAGAAGCCACTTAAATTTTCTACAACTTTATTCCCATGACTCCCATGCCGATATTTGGCCCGTAACAAAAGCAAAACTTAAAATTTTCATTTTTTGCAAAAATGGCCAATTTTGGAAGTACCATATTTCAGAAACTATAGAATGTACAGAGCTGCGGTTGGGCTTATATTGTTGCAAATGTAATGCACTTTAAAAAACTAATATCGAAAATTGCATAGTTTACGAGCTATATGGCAACAAATGGAAATCCCGAAATTCTGCAGTTTTTTACGTATTACGCAAAAGACACAGGTTTTTCGAACCTGTAAGCTTGGTTCATACTACCCTAACCGGTCCTAACAACATATCAAAAAATCAGAACTATATCACGCTTTGCGATTTTAGCCTTTTTTAGGTACGTTCTTTTAGAGCGAAACACCTTTACAACAAACTACAATTACAACAAAAAACATTTACAGCGAATCAATTATTACAGCGAAAACCCTATATTGCGCATGACAATTACAGCAAAAGTATTTACTCCTAAAGTCAATTACAGCGAAAACCCTTTACTACGATTGACAATTACTATGAAAGCTCACTGATAAACATTCCTACAAACTGATTATGTTATGTTAGCCAAATAATACTTCTTTGCGTAGCACGACTTGTTAATTATATGTTAGGAAAAATTAGTCGGACCTATTTTATTTTCGCAATGAAAGCTTTCGCGTAAATACTTTCGGTGTAATTGTCTTTCTGGGTAAAAGGTTTTTATCAAGGTTTTTTAGGGTTTTTATCGCGCTATCAAGGTTTTCTGTTGTAATTGTCGTTCGCTGTAAAGATGCTTCACTGTAAAAGTTTTTCACTGCAAATGATGCGCTAAAATGATGTTCGCAGTACTGATGTGAAATCCTCTGTATCCCTGCTACTGGTTTCAATCTTTTGCAAACTCTCAGTCTGAACCGGAACCGAACATAGATAAATTGAAATCTCTTTGGAACTGTATTGTCTTCAAGATTTTATGCAATTCTCTAGTTTTTGAAATCAGATTCTTTAGTTTCGTGTGGTTTGATGTGGTATTCCATTTAGTTGTATTTTTATATGGTGTACCGATTATGTAACCGACATTATTTGGTGATAAACCGAAGAACATTAGTGCAAGGTGTGAAGTTAAACAGGAAAGTATGTTTCCCAGTTCTTTTTAAATTTTTCGCTTTCTAATAATCATGTTCAATATACTCGTATTTTACTTTTTTTTTAATTACAAAAGCAGCAGCACGTAAAGCATTTGTTGCCTTCTAAGTAGAGAAATGTCAAAAGCCTAGATTTAGAATTCAATTTGAAACCTTTAGTTTTATTTTCATACTTTGGAGTTGTTTTTTTGAAGGAACGATGAAAAATATTATTAACTGAAGAATGTTAGTAGAAACTTTTCTAACATAAAGAATGTTATTATGTTACATCAAGTCGGTGAGTTGTTGCCATAATAAAAATTGTAAAAAAGGTTTGTCATTGATTAAAATTTAATAAAGGAGTTCTGCTCTTTTAAACGGATTTTACGAATTAATAGAGTGTAAAAACTGTATCGGTCTATGCATCACCCGACTGTTTAATATCACATCCATTTTTAGTTTCTACAATGTCATTTCCTGTCTTCATGCTCACGGGCTAGGAATCGAGCTGTAACTGGTAGTTTGGCTAAGCAATTCCACATGAACCGGTTTTTCAGTTGTTTGTAAAATGTACGCTGTAATTCGCCCTGATTTGTGGACTTGGCAATTATAATGAAACTATCGCTTTAGTTGTAAATATCTTTGAAAGAAAGTTTTTATTCAATTATATACTAAAGGTATCTTTCGGTGCCCGATTCGTTGGTTTTGAACACTACTTTTGTAATTACTAAATATTGCACATAATCTACACAAAGATAAAAAGAAATAGTAACAGCAGTTATTGACAAATGAATCGATTCTTTCAGCATCTGGAGAAGAACTGGTTGATTTAACATATCTTTAGATCGAAGTCCAAACTTATATTTGCTCGTATTTTTCTCATGATTCTTTGATATCGCTAAGCGGCTTGATCAACCCTGCTAAAAATTCTTTCCGTCTTTTTCGGTTTACATTATATTTACTTTAGTCAGAATAAAATACAGGTTTTGAATGTAGTACTGGGAGAAGTTCCAGTAAAATACTTTAACTGAATCGTTGACGATAGATTTTAATAATTTTAGAACATTCTACATCCCACATTGGTTTCTGCATTTGTTACATAGAGAACCAGTGGGTATCTTCTTTAGATAATGTTACGTTTCGAGGATAGAGAAGTTCTACAAATGCAGAAATTACTGACTTGAGTTTGTATCTTCTTCCGATTCAGGTTCGAAGTTGATTATAAACTTGTTGATTTTTCTTCATTATTCACTGTATTCCAAACGATTTCAAAATTGTAACTGGTAAGTAATATGGAAGGGTGAGATTCATAATGGTCTAAAAGTTAGTATTAATTAAAAAATTATTATTAATTAATAAACGGCTCACCGTTTGAACGTTTTTATAAACAAGCAAACGTGAGACAACGACGGGGGCGCGTTGCACCGCCATCAGTTGTCCAATAACATTTTGTTGTATTAAACATAAAAAAAAGATTTTATTTATTTACTTTTGTTTTTACCTCTGGGGGCCCCGCTCCATATTTGTGCTCGAGTCCTCAAAATCCAAAGGGCGGCGCTGAGTAGGAATAGCCTAAAGCGATCCGTATAATAGTATGGACAGAGTGTAAAATCCTACGCTGCAAATTCTTATGAACTCAAACGAAGAACATTACTGAGATGGGAAGTATGGAGCAATAATATGGTGTGGAATGTTGCACGAGTCTTCAGTGAAGTCCATAACAAACGAGAGCATTAAAGTTTGATGTTTATATTACCCATATAAGGATTGATTTCTTCAAACAAGATTCTTCTGAACAACTTTCATTGAAAACTACCGTGGTCTTAAACAATATTGGGGTCCCAAGCAGCATCTAAGTAGCGGTAACTGAGATCGGAACTTTGATTGAGTAGCTTTTACGTAACTACAACTAAATTTATGACTTTATAGGTTTAATTACTTCAATTTGGAATATTTTCGTAGTTATGTAGTTACTTCTACTATTTATTAGAACTATGTAGTTCCATTACTTCTAAGTAGCTTTTTAAAGTATGTGGAACGGTATTGCTACTTAGTATAATTACTTTAATGTTGCTGTAACTTCAAGTGATATTATGATTGTAGCAGTAACTTGCCTGAAGCTACTTTAAAGGTTTTAAAACTTTAAAGTAGCACCGAAAGTTCCTGCCACCGGTCTGAAACCATTGCTTAACCTTTAAAGTAACTGAACTATACAGTACTATTGAAAGTAAAACTTACGTTTATGCTACCCAGGAGAATCACTTGAAAGTAATTTTCACTACTTATTTTGCATCAGAATTAATACAAAGTTCCAGTTACTATTAAAAAATTACAATGAAGTGACAGTAACTTCTAAAGAGGCATATCTCCTTTAGGTTAGTTTGTAATTTGGAGGTTAATTGTGTTTTTGTAGTGGTAGTAGTTTTGCAAGTTTTTAATAAAAATGTCAAAGGCAAATGCAATAAGAAAAAAGAAGAACACTGGTAAACCATCATGTAGTAAACAAGGGTGAAATATATTCCCCTTTTTTCTTTCGTCGCTACAACTTTAAAATAAGGCATAATTAAATAATAATTGTTATTAAGTAGCAATTAGTATAAAAATATTGGTTGTTTGTTTACGATTGACGTTTAAATTAAGGTTAATTTCCAATGGGAAAATTGCAGTGACATTAGGAGCTAGAAAGTGGCTACGGAAACGTTGACGTCATTTTATAGTAAGTGTCACTTGAAAGTTCCAGAATTGTTTAACTCATTTTATACTTCGTGGTAACAACAACCTAGAAGTAGAATTTGTTTAGTTCCAGTTACTTTTTATAAAGTGACACAAACTTTAGACACACATTTTACAGTTAATATTACCTTAAGGTGACTTTTTCAAAACTACTCCATATTTACTTGTAAAATATTGAAGGCTATTAATCAATTTGCCATTTGTTGCAATTGTTAAAAAGTGTTTTACTATAACTCTCAATAAAGATAACAAATCGATGCCAAATTGTGCCTTAGGAATAAAATAAAATGGTTTCTATCATTTATCAATTTAAAAGTATTTTTCTCATATTCTATTCAAGACAATTTTTATTAAAAAATATATTTAATCTATCATCATCGCGTTTAACACAAAAGTTGCGACGGCTTATAATTTTGGTATGCTAGAATGACAAAATAACGAAACATTTAATCTCTTTATGTATTATGTACGTATTACAAATAAAATAGTAATCCATTTTGTGACACGACCGCAGCATTAGTGGAGAAAGTGAAAGAATATTTGTTAAGTTGCAAGAGTAAGAAAGAGCAACTACGCGACACGATGTGTCAAAGAGAAAAAAAGTTCCACGAAAGTAGCAATTACTACGCCGCCACGTTCCCGCTACGTAGCCTAAAGGTAGCTGGACAGGTTCCGAAGAGGTTACTGCAACGTATCTGCTACCCGAGAATTGCTATCCCCAAGGAATTTAGTTCCAGGCACGTAACAATACCGTAGCAATTACGTTCTTGTGACTAACGGCAAAAACTTTATAGTTCCACCGGTGGTTGCTGGTACGTAGCGGTGACTAAAAATGCTGCTTGGGGTGTTTTTACACTTTTACAAGTTAGACGACTTCCCAGTTTGAATATAACTTTGAATAGAAAGTTTACCATTAAAAAAAGGCTGGATATACAAGTCATTTCTTAGTTTCATCTAGAGACATTGTATATCATTTGAACTTCTAACCTTCAATTTAATTTATATAGCATCACTTGAAATCTTATGGTTATCGATAGTTAACATATGAATGGTACATATTAAAAAAATCATTTCCAAAAAATTACGTTTTCCTCTTACCTGGCACATACTCATTATTTGCTTCTACTTTGTGAAGTTCAATAAATTCAGCCAATCCAATATTATTTACTATTGCATTCAAATCCGTGAGAGACTTTTCCCTATCATATATGTATTTTTTAATCATGTTTTGGAATAAAAAAATAGTTTAAATTGGAAGTTAGTGTGTTCTGTATGATACAATATACCGACGTTAACAATCAAACAGTTACATTAAATCATATTACTTTAAATTTCATTACTTTATACCTTTTCAATACAAAATCAATACAGACCGTCCCGCATCTATACGCTGAGCACATTTTAATTATTTTATTTCTACCCGAAATTCAAGTTAAACCAAACGGAATACTGAAATGCGTAGCGGCACATATGTAATGTCGTTCATAGTAGAGTTGGGTTAGAGTACCTCCAATTAGTGTATATGTGTGCGTTCCTTGTCATTAGTCTCTTTGTGCTACTAATGAGTAGTTTTGGTAAAGAAAAACACTTATGCGCTTGAGGTTCGCTGCAAAGCTTTAAAGTAGAATTTTCTGCTAAACACTAGCTAACCTGAAACATATAAGAGTGGCTATCCGGGAGCTTTAGGTCGGAAGTCCTGCAGAGCTTTGTTCATTCGCTAATCTATGCTGCTCTGGTTCGCCCGAAGCGAGTCATTAACACACTCCATTAAATTACTGCAGTCAGGAAATGAACTGACACCGATATCAGAAACTTGGTTAAAGCATTAGTTATGATAGTAGTCGCTCTTCTTTTTCGTTTCTTCCTCAATAGTGGGGTTGTCGAAGTCTTCCCTACTATTTTACTACTAATTTTACGCTCGAATACCAGACCGACTCCCGACATCGGTTTTAATAATGCCCACTCAGTATTTGCGTTTGAGAATTCGGTAATGATTAATTGAAGAAGGGAAGGAATAATTAGAATACCCGGAGAAGTTTTAACAAATTAATAAGAAAGAAAATCGGGTTCTTAAATCAATAGTAAAATAAAGGATCAACATTTTTTCAGTTGAAAATTTACTTTTATAGCTTTATTATCATCCCAGTTGATTTTCTAATTACAGATTCTTCTTTAATTAAAGTCAACTCTTCAGTAAAAACTTTTAATTATACAAATTAGGATAAAATGAAGTTTTTATAACTGCAAAATTAATTGTTTTTACACAAAAAGAAATAATAATGATCTTAACTCCGTTTGGTATAAAAGTTACTTAAGAATGTAAATCTTAAAAGTAAACAAAATTTGTAAGTAGTTTTCGCAAGCCTAAAATAGAAGGAAATCTACTAAGGGTTGTAGAACTGGAAATTTTCATTTTCTAAATAATCATATCGATTGGATTATTTACTTCAAAATATTATCGGCTAATGATGAGCACCTGTTAGAAATACTAGGTCAGATTTAACAGTACACGTGGTTCGAAGCTTTCAATAAAAATGTAGTTAACTAACAGTAACAGACACGCTATCAAAGATCTAGTATGTGTTTGTTCTGTTTTAATGAAAAAGAAACATACCCGAATTATCGTTGGTGCTCTGCCTTTTAAGTAGTGAAAATTGGGGGTTCTTAAGACTATTGATGAATAATTTGCTATAAAATATGACTAAACGACGACGTCATTAAAAATGAATCGAAAAAGTGGAAAGAAACCCTTTGTTAAAATATGGTGATTAATGAAAGGAAACATTTACAGTAAAAAGGAGGGTTCTCGAATGGAATGGATCTGATAAGGCAACATCATATAGCTAGTGAAACTGGTAAAACGATTTCAAAGAATTTACTGTGATTTGAGTGAAACTTATTACAGCCATAACTTAGTTATTGAGTTCTTGAAAATTGAAAGATTCTATAATTTTCGCTAACAACTCATGATAACATTATCAAGAGCTTCTCTTACATACACTTTTATGTATCAATTCAAAATGTTACATTATGAAATGCCTACCTGATGAGTGACGACTTATTTATTTGTTGATACAAAACGTTATCACCAGTAAAATCCTTAAAAATTCGGTCTGTTAATACTCGTGGTGTATGTGTACAACAATTTTCATACCATTCATAGACACTACTGGAGGTGAATCGGTTGCAATTTTTCTCATGGGTATCTTAAATCTTTGTGAGTTCTTCAGGGTTGAAGTATATAAGTATAAAAAACAGTGGAGTTCAGGGACAGTTCGGAGCGTATGACTATGATCTGCAGATCGGAGAGTTGAAATGAGCTAGTCGTATACGAATTTTTTATATTTATTTGAAAGGTTCTCATAGAAAGCTTTAAAACGACCCCACGTACAGACGTTTTGCGCTCACGCTTGTCCATATAAACCGCAATATTTGCAGAAGGTTTCCAAGAAAACAATTGTTGAAATGATCATTTCAAATCACTGCAAAATGTCCTTTGTCTATTTGAATGTACTCGTAGAAAGCCTTAAAACAATACCAAGCACACGTGTTGAGCTCACAGTTGCCGAGATAGACTGAATAAAACGCGACGGCACACCCAGAAATATTGACTCAGCGAGGGAAATTGTGAATATGCGAACAGGACTAACATTTGGCAAGTATTTTTAACTATACGACATTAGTCAATAAAAATGTCACAGTGAAAACGAGTGAAATATTAATCAAAATAAGACTTTGTCATTTGCAATATACCACTATCAAATGGAGTTACACTAAAAAAATAAGTCAATGCTAATGTTGTAAACGTGTTAAATTTGTCAATAGTAATGCATGTCATATAACATATGTGTTTAGTGATAAATAGTTGTTTAGGTTATAGTGTAAATCAATTTTATCGTGGAATAATAATTTTATTTTCATGAAAGTTATCAGCAACTTTAGAAAAACAAAACTCTATGCGACCCCAAAAAGCCCTAGTAAAGTAAATAACAAACTTAAGTAGTCACAATTCAGTCAAATCGAATAGAGTCAGCTCAAATAATGTAGTAGTTTAATATGTAGTAATCTACTATCGAAACATAATCAAACAATTTGGAACATACTGATCTAACAAATACATGGAAAAAGTAGTTGTTTAAACGACAAGTCTACAGTGTACTTATTATTATCTGTTACTGGTATTATTTTTTACTTTTGTATGGTATCATTAAATTGTTGATTAGGAGTTTTACTTAAAATGATTCAGTGAATTATTTAAAAGGAGTTTTAAACGAGGAGGGGTTTTAGGAGTTTTTAGGAGCTAAAATAGCCTAAAAAAGCTCTTGAATACATCAGGATTCAGTCAGACTACTGCAACAAAATCTTCAACAAATCCGTAGAAAATCTTAAAGTTCTTGAATTTATATTTCTCAAATTCTGAATTTCTTTTAAAAGCAGTTTGAAACTTTTGAATTTGTAATGAAATTTAGATACCTTCTGAAGCTGAAATAATTATGTTTAAAACTCTTACAACAAATTACGCTTCTAGTTTCTAATCTAAGTTTTATTTTAACCCTCTGTTGATAATGATGCTAGTCATCATACGTAGTTTGTTGGATTTTATTATTTTATTTTTTATTTTTTTTAATTTTAACTACATTGGTGAATATTAATTACAACATTAACTATATTAAAAAAAATTTAACCAACAGCTGTAGGAAAGTTGATATAAATTCCAAATTGAAACCTATTTTGATGAAGCGGAAATGCAGCAAAAACCTTTTGCGCATATTGGTGATCAGTCGTAAAAAAGGTTACCCTCTTTTAACTATTTTATTGAACATTTTCGTGTTGTAAGCAACAATATAACTGTGAATTGTCAATTTGACAATTGTAATTTCTGAAATACTTTTTGAATAAATTTCGAGTTACACAACATCAATATGCAACAAAGCTTACGTGTACTGCAACACATAAGAAAATGTCTTCTTTCGCTCGCACAATTGGTGCATCAAACTTCAAACTTATGAAAAAGTATAGCTTTTATTTCTTGTGCCCAAATAACTATTTCGGCGTCCGTCCAAAAAATTATTTCTATCCGTAAGAGTTTTAGCGCAGAGAGAATTTAATGGGATCATCCGGTAAAGTGACAGTTTACAGGACTCGGTAAACTAGAAATATTTTAAATTGTTATATGTGTTATATTGTTTACCTTAGGGTGGTTCTTATTTCTGTCATGTTGAAATTTCGGTTATAGCGGGTGCCCATTTGAGTTGTACCTATATCACAATGGATTATGACAGAACAAAGAACGCTAGTAAGGATATAAAATAAAATACTGCAAGTACATTATAAGTGTTAAAAAATAATTTAAATCTTGGACTGTTTGGAAATTTGGAAATTCGAACATTAGAAAAGCTATTTAAATTTATCGATCTGAATTAATACTCTGAACACTTTTGACTGCTTCATCCTCGCCCACACGATGGTGCTTGGTAAGTAAAGAGTCGCTTATTGTTAATTTATATAGCTCTAGAGTTTTTTTCGCATAGATTTGCTGTTTTTCTTAGATCTATACGAATTCAATAACTCAAATTGTAAAATTAATTAAAATTTTCACTACAATTAACGTCAAACTTTCGCTCTAACTCCTTTTTTATTCTTCCTAAAAATGCAGTAAATGCAATCTGTAGACACATTGTAAGCATTTGAGGAGTTGATGATCTAGATAAATTAGTTAGAACTTACTCTTCGAAGCAATACAAAGAAACAAAGAGGTAGCCTTTAGTAGTATTTTTTTAATACTTTAGACAGATTTATGTATGCACCTACGACGATATATCTATATAACTTATAGATGATTTGCAAAGAAGAATTGAACCTTGAAATAGAAACTTAGATTTTTCTCTGCAACAACTAGCATTCCTACTGCTCTAGAATTGAATTAAAATCAAGAAGAAAGTCAGTGAAAAAACATAGACTCAGCAGAAATATGATAGAATATTGTAGTCATAAAACTAACTTGAAATGTCACCTCAGAAGAAGAAAATACATTACAAAAACTAAAAATCGTTGGAACTTTCTATCCGCTAGAACGCATAGAAGAATTAGAACCATTTGCTGCAAATGTTTCGGTAATTTTTGGAAAAGCACAACAAGAAAGCTATAGTACGTAATATAAAGATCGTAAAAAATAGTTACTAATATCATCACTTTTTAAAATACACGTAATCGCATTTTTTTCTCATATTATAATGATGTGATAGTTATATACCAGTTCTGTTCTTAATATAATGATGTCGATATAAAATAGGAAATGAAACTAAGTAAACTAAAGTAACTATTCGTGTATCTTAACTTATTAAACATTATAACAAAAACATATTGCTCAAAATGTCCACCTTTTGCCTTTGCACACTTCTACAATAGTTCCGTGCAGTCATCTATTGCAGCACGTACTACTTCTAGAGGCATAGACCTATAGAGGTTGCCAACTTCGTTACAATAGCTTATATTAAAATTGAAGTCTGGACTTTCTGAAGGCCAATTTTCAGCAGATGAATTCTGGTAAATTAACCTCCAGTCAGCGCTATGTCTTAACCTCATGTACTGGAGGCGAGTCTGTTAAAATATCCAATGCTTCCCCACAAGTAGACTATGGTTTAGAGGTTTCACCAGAATGTTGCTTTGGTAGTTAGCAGCTTTAGTTTTTACACCCTGCTCGCAAGAATGCAGTGTGTTACGCCACATACACTATTCTCACCAAACCATCACCTGCTGGATGAAGAAGCTAGATGATGCCCTCTTTATACCTTTGCAGTCTTTTCAGTTGCTTCCCGAGAACTAAGAGCACACACCCGATCATTTCAGCGGTTAAATTTCTTTCCGCAGTGACGATTTTTTCGTCAAAAAACAGAATATGACGATGACCACCATTTTGCATACCGCCTTAATAAGCTTTTTGCTCTTGTAACTTTCTTGAGTCGTAAAGCTGCTGCAAGTCGATACCTAGTAGTTTTTCGGTAGGCACCGAAGTTTAAGATTTCTTTAATAATGCGGGACATGGACGGGTTCTTGGACGACTGTTTATATCCCAGTGTCATTATTTTTTGCTTACGAAAAGGATTTCTTTGAATTTTCCCCACAACAGCTTTGAGAGCAGCTGGAGTTCTTGTCGCACGTGGCCGAGCACTTCTTTGCTTATCAACGACAGATGACACCTCGTTGTATCTCTTAATGGCCCGACAAATAAATTTCTTCAGTACTCCTAAAGGTTTGAAAAGAATGAGAATTTCACTTGGTTAACTGTTGCATTTATGGAGAGCAATCACTGCAACATGATTCTCTGATACCCCAGCCCATGGTAGTTACTTGACGTTTGGTGTCTAAACTGTTTATTTTGGAAGCAAACAAAAGCTAATAAAATAATCAAAACAAAACCGCCTACTAGATACTAAAGCCTAAGTATTTTAAGTAAGGTTTGCTTTAGAGGCAGAACTTAGGGCATGACTAGGTGGTAGAAAAGTTTCATTGAAGCTGCGATTCATAAACCTACACCGAACTCTTTCCCTTAGATTTGAATTAGAGATTCTTCATTCTTCTTCGTCACATCAGGTTGTTTAGTTATCGTGTTTTTTATATTTTCTCAAAATTTTGTATAGTCAATTATAATAAAGCGATTCATTACTGTTTTTGGCTACCTTTGTTTTTAGATTACAAAAACACATTTAATGTATTCCTAGGAATAAAACAAAGCTAATTATACTAACATTTACTAATGACTATCGACTAAGTCGGAGTTTAACGACTTAACAAGAGATTTAAATTTACCAAAAGAGGCAGCAAGACTTTTTGGCTCGAGACTAAAGGAGAAAATCATATTATCTCGTGGCACTGTTTTCTCTTGATATCGAAGCACAGAGAAATATACAAAAATGTACTTATACCAATAAGTTCAAAACCCTACCTTCTTACATTAGTATTATTTTCATTTATTTTCGTGTTATCTATATACAACAAAAAATATATATGTTAAAATTTCAAATTGTTCATGTATATACGTGTTAGTTAAGTGTGCGTTTAATATTATTGAATAATAATATTATAATAATAATTGCTACAACCCATAGCCTGGAAACCAGACCCCAGAAGCTATAAGCTTGCGCGGGAGGGAGGGGGCGATTATTATTATTATTACGTAGGCCCGTTAAAGTCCGGCACGCTAGACATTACACTACCAAGGCTGTTTGAAGAATTATTATTTTGAAATTGAGAAACATGTAACAAGAAAATCCGGTTTGTTTCAAATAAATAAATAAACAAAATAACGGTTTAATACAATTTTCTGTTTCTAAGAATGTACCCGCTTCAATAACAAAGTACAACATCGAATATGACGTGAACGATTGGAGACTCTTCACTAACTCTTTGAAAAGAAGCTCGAAATCAAGCTTACTTCATAATGGCAACAAGTATGCTTCCTTACCTATTGCCCATTCTGTATATTTGAAAGAAAACTGCGAGAATCTGAAACAAGTTTTGACTAAAATCAATTACGACCAACATGGATAGATAGTGTGTGGAGATTTGAAAGTTCTCAATTTATTACACTGGAACAACAGAGTCGCTATACTGTAAATTACACAATTGCAGAATAAACATATATTTATTTATTTATTTATACATATTACATAAGGAAAGAATGGCCTGCTGGAAGTAGCTTGGAACATGGAAAGAAAAAATAGTTTTTTAATAATTTGGTGCCGCCTAAAAAGTTTTATTACTTCCTTTACACATAAAATTCGGTATCATGGAACAATTTGTTAAGGCCTTGAATAAACAACGAGAAGGGTTCAAACACTTGCAAGAAATTTTCCCGACTTCATCGGAATCGAAATTACGGAAAGGGATCTTTGTTGGCCCTGACAAAAAAGTTAATGAAAGATACAACTTAAGATCAAAAACTGCACTATATCGAACTGAGAGCAAGGGTAGCCATAAAAAACTTATTAAGAATTTTTCGGGAAACAAGAGCGAAAATTATGAAGAAATTGTTAACAACATGGTCGAAAAGTTCCAGAAATTGGGCTGCCTTATGAGTTTAAAACCACTTCACTCTCACTTAAGCTACTTCCCCGATAATTTAGGAGCCGTAAGTGAAGAACAGAGTGGCAGATTTTACCAATATATAAAGGAAATGGAACGAAGATACCAGGGAAAGTGGAATATGACCATAATGGCCGACTACTGCTAGATGCTGAAGCGTGATGAGCCGAATACGAATCGCAAGCGAAAATCTCGGAATAGAAGCTTTGAAGAAAAACAAAACATATTCCACAAAAGTTTCCAGCTGTTGAACATGTCTACTTTTAATATAAATAATTTTTAGAAGATATGCGTTGCTTATTTTTCTTACTGTGTTATGTTTAATACCCGAATATTCTAATTTTTCCTTTATTTTCACAAATTTTGTTGTGATTGAACGTCTGTTGAAAACTTCTAAAAATTGGCAGTTTTCAAGGTTGAAACGAATTTCGGAAACTTTAAAACCATAAAACTCCGAATCTCTAAAAAACCAGAAATTCATTTTTAAGGTTGCTCTATACTACCTGTTGTTCAACAGTTATGTATGTTCAACCATCTGAATTCTATACTTATGAATATTAGAAGTTTTGAAACTCAAACTTTGTAACTTAAAGCATAGAGTAGTTACTATCAAAAATCACTCTAAATCTATTGTGTTGTATAAAGCTCTAAGCTGCAAGATTTACAAAATTCTTGCATACCATTTTTAATTGAATACAAGTCTAAAAACCTTCTAGAAAACGGAATTGAAATGAAAATAAACTTTTGTCATAACTATGTACGAATCTTTTATTTTGGTCTACTTCAACTATTCATTCCAAATAAACTGCTAATTCTAATTAGAAAGAGTTATATGACAAAACAAACAAGAAAAACATCTATCCAATAAGAGAGATAAAATACAACTATTACTTCAACGGTATGAATTGCTCACATTGACAACAATAGTAAAAGGAAATCCCAAAAGGCAAATTCGTTTGTGTAAATACCTCTTGAAAAGTTTCACTTGCCTTTGTTTTCGAATTTACCTAATTAGTCTTTAAAGTTGCTTTTCATTTCAATTAATATATACATAGTTAAAATTGTAACTATGTAATTGCTTCAATAGCCAGGAGCATATTTTTGTGAAAATTCAGTGCGTTACTTTGATTTCTTTTACTGAAAATATTCAGTGTGATGATTATTACAAAAATGCATCTGTTGATGTGCACTTATTGTTAGATTAGTGTTAAAGGTTAAAAGAAAAAGCGCTCTGGGTAATGCATTCTTTATAAAGCTAAAAACGCAAATCTACTATGCCATCACATCCTTCTTTTCTTGTTTGTTTCTGCGTGTCTACGTGATGACAAAGTCGATATTACTTTTGAATGAGTCAAGTAATAAATTCAAATGATACACTAAACTCGTAAATGTCTTTTTTTATAGTTTTATATATACAGCATAGAAGACAAAGGTGTTTTTCTTTTGGAATGTAAATAATTTGTCATCGGGCTAGTGAAATATTTACATAAAAGCTTTTAGTGTACACAGTATAAGACGATTCTAATATGACAGTATTTTTGTTAAAATGTTTTTGTGTGTCTTTCAGTAAGTACTGAATATTAGATCAAAATTTTAGTAGGAAGTTTGTATGTATGTTTTTGCTCTAGTTTAACGTAAATATGAAAGGTATTAGCAAGATGTGATGGCGTTATTGAACTAAAACTCTAGGTAGCAGCAGTATGGTTGGAAATGTAATTAAACCCGTAATTAAAGTTCCGGGATACATGATGACAGTGCAGGTAGTTCTAATAGAGTCACGGTGGATGTCCCTATAATGTTTATTACTGCATTAACTTTTAACTTTTCACTAAATAACGAATAGTAGCGATCGATAGTTTGCATTTTAGAAATACCCTTTGAAGTAACTTTAATAATCAAATTATAACATCCATTTCTACTATAACTTGCTTTGCAAGGGCTTATCACAGTTTGATCATCAAATATTTAAACAACCTTAGTTTCTTGTCCGTTCTCTGTTACATTAAGGTATATCTTTACAATGGGAACTATCATCTGCAATACATAAAATAACGTTTTTGGGACAACGAACTCTGACACGAATTTTATAACTTATTTTAATCCACCTCCTAAATTAATTTATTGCATTTTTAATAACTCCAACGTTTGATCGTTGGGTTTTTGATGGGGTTATATCAGAACAGATGCACCTAGGCGAAGAAAATTGCCCATTAAATGTAATTTGAACCCCAAGCCTTGTTAAAATGGATGAGTTGGGGGTTATTAAAGTACTTCCATTTTCCTTATGCTGTTTATTCCATCCGATTTACGTGTTTTATATAACCAACCATGTTGTTTTTAGTGGTGCTTACATACTTCGCTTATAATAAACGTAAATTTCATTTAAATAGTAAATTTATCCCCATGTGTGCAATAGCGTACGGAAGGAAGTTCCTTGTTTAATTATCCAACACTACATACCCTATCGAGGCAACTACATAATTGATATGTTTTATTTTTCTTAAAAGTTTTCAAAGTTCGTTTCGTTTGTGTTTATGTCTAGGAAAATCTCTAGAGTATTTCTCTTGTTGTTCTTTCAGCAAGTTAAGCTATTTATCATTATCATTCTTCGAATTTTCCAAGCAGTGTCCGTTGAGATTTAACTAATTGATTGAATACACTAGAAATCTCCTGACACTTTTCCCTAAAACCCAAATCTTACGGAAACCCTAAAGTCTACAAAAATTTATCCTCTTTGATGGTGCGTATATTATACGAGAATAAGAAGCATGAAAAGGTTTCGGTATATTTAATTTACTAAACAATATGCAAATATGGAGAGTAAAAACAAACGATCTTCTGCCGTTGCGCTGTCTGTGCAAATGCAGGTTTTGAATAGCACAGATGCAAATTTAAATTACAACTCTGGTAGATTTATATTTGAATTAACTAGGGAATCTCAATACTATTTCTCGTTATTCTACTTTCCAGTTTGGCTTTTGAAAATGAAACGAAACCGAAGTAGCTTTAACTATCATGTAGAATTTGCCGTTCCTCTTTTCGTGCAACCACACATAATATTTTTTTACGTCTGTCTTGACTGATCTGAAAAGTATATCAGATGTTTACCGACAACATTCGAATATATTTCGAAGTCGGAACACGACCTGTAAAAGAAAATGCCGGTCTGATATATCCGAATGCAACAAACAGGTGTCATAAAGCAGATACGTGCGATCCTGGCATTTTATTGTGTGCGTCACAGTCACAGACAACATCCACGATCTAAGTGGAAATTTCTCGGCTAGAGAAAAAGGTTATAGGAAATTCTTTGTTTTTGCGTGTCCCTTTTTAACAAGACCTAATTTTATAAATTTTTACTAACCGCTGACCTAAAAGATTTTATCAATAGAGAATATTTTATGTACCTATAGAAAATACAAAGAAAATATTTTATATATTTTAGAAGTTATGGCTTTTATCCATGAAAAAATTATGAGGCTTTGAAAATCCAGAAAGAAAAGCAATGTGAAGCTTAAGTTGTAAGAAGCACATTTTTCAAAACTAGCCGAACAATTTTTTTATATAACAAATTTCGTTCTAGGGTAAGTAATTCATGGGCATATGAGAACATATTAAAAATCCAACTTACCACTTCAGTGTAAAACAGTAACTTAGTACGAAAAAAGAATGTATTTGATAATAAAAAAAAACTATAAAAAAGTTCAAAATACCTATGTCTGCATTTATCTTTTTTTCCTTTTTCTTGTTAATAGGTTTCCATAATGAGGTTAGAAGAAAGAATACGAAAGTCTCTTAAGTTACGTAATTTACAAAAAAGAAGGTATAAAACCGTTTCACCTCTACATTATTAACGTTCGAAGTACATGTTATAGCCTAATCTGTATTCACATTGAGGCGGAAACGGAATGGGCGCGGAACTGCGAAATAGCCACGAAAGAGACAAAGACTAGAAGGAATTGAATTTCCTGTGTGAACAATCTGTTTCCCCTTCTACAGCATTAAACTGTCAAATACTCAAATTACAAATTGACCAATATCTGCATAAACTCTGTTAATTACAAATTGAAAGGCCATGTTCAATTAACGTAAATAATTACTGTTGCTTTTCGACAACAATGCATTTAACCTTCTGTACTGTTTATGGTAGGTGGTAAGTCAGTGAAACACACAAAATGACAAAAGTAATTTTACGTAAGTACTTTAATTGTGGTTTACTTCAAAGAGCTGTCTATGGTTTTGTTTGTTAGAGGGGTGCCATTTAAACATTTTTTTACCGAGATAGCCTTTTTAACTAAGGCAATTTGTAGAATAAATTGGAAGAAGCACTGAAATTATCACAAACAAAAGGAATAGAAATTGAAAAACTCTAAACAAAGTATGTATCCAAAACCTTCATCACATTGAAATTATATATCTATGACGAAAACTTAGACAATGTTCCCATGGCATAAGAGATCACATACAAAGCTAATTTAAGTAATTTATAGGTGATGAAGTGCTATAACGTTGAAATTCACATTGCGTGTTTGACGGTCACTGTTTAAAACCACGCTTCTCCGTTAGTTTGGTCGTTACTGGGTTTCCCTTTCCCTCTGTTGATCGTAAAGTCGTACCTGCGCGGTTAAGCGCATTCTGAATGGTGCTGTTGATACAACAAAATGGCTGGCTTGCCTTAGAAGTTGAATGTGCGAGATGAATTGAAATTGGTTTTGATATAATTCGCTTTAGCGGAGAAAATCTCGCATTCAACAAAATGATCATTTGATTGTTTATATGTGATCAATTGTGAATTAGATGGAGTAGATTCTAGTGTCAACCATTTAGGTAAACCTTTTTTATTTTCCACAATGTGCTAAAATCTCAAAGTCTTTTTCTATTTTCGGTAACATTTTCCTATCAGTTGCCCTAAAGGAATCGTGTAATAAAAGACCTTTCAGTTTATAGAAAGGTAAAATTCTTCAAATATTTAAAACCAATACCATATACACAGGGTGATTTATTTTTAACTCTTTTATTTTTGGGTTTTGTTGCTCGTTGTCTTTTTTCTATTTCTGTCCTTTGACTTTGGATTGGGTTTAATTTAAAGGTCTTCCCCTTTGGGTTCGTACCTGCATACATACGTACAGGGTTACAAGAATATGCCGGAGGGTGAAACGGAAAACCCTAAACAAGGATTTTAAATGGTACTGTATCAGCCGTGTGTCATCGAATGGTGGGATGTTTGTTTGAAACTGTATGTATATGTATGTCATTTTATCTATGTTTATATATATTTATAAAACGTTTATATAATTTATTTATTTATGCATGTTAGTTTTAAGAAGTAGTTAAAGCGAGATCTCGAGTAGTGAAATTATCATAGGGTAGTTTTTAAGATTTACAACCAGCTGTCATACAAGTCACCATTCTGTTAATTTTGCTAGACATTAAAGTTCTTAATCAGTATAGTTACCGTTTACAATAATAGTTTACAATTTGCATTAAACAATAAAGCCCTACTTAGAAAGTTTACATTTCACTACATGTTTGTGTTTTATTTATTTCTATTTATTTATTGTGTGGTTTTTAATATTTGCAGCATTTCCAGCTCAACTGTAAGTGTATATGCACCGTACGACCAAAATTGTGGAAGTTGTCTATATGTTAGTAAAAGATCTATTTCTTCGTTTATCTACTAAGTTTGAAGCAAGTCGCGCTTGTTTTTTTCTTGTATATCTTGTATTACCCCGCCCCTCTCCGACTTATTGGGGTTAGCAGACAAAAACTAAAGTAGTGTTATTTAGGTCAAGCTGATACTTCCAGCACAGCTATATCTTGGTAGGTTAGGTATTTATATATATAAAAGTAGCCTTTGTGATTCTGTAGGATATAGTGCCAATGTTTAGAAAGAAAAAGAGAGTGAAAGAAATAAAGGCGTGAATTTCTCGTACTATCTTTACCAAGACAGTGTTATTGCAAAATTATACAAAATTATATTAATTCAACAAAATTTGATTTCTGAAGTTCTTCCGAACTTGATAAGACAATATTAACAGACGTTTGATCCTCTAATATCAAAAGTAAGTCATTGGAACAAAGCCGAATGAACAAATATGGTATAGATTCCCATAGATACAATGATCACATTTAAAGAATTAAAGTGACTATAAATTCATTATGTTTTAAAAAAATCAGTTAATCAGTTAAATAATGGGCATTAGAGTGACTTTTTAACAAATTGGCACCACCTAGTTTTTATGCAGGACATTAGAGTAATACAAACTAAAAATTTCAGGCGTTGTATGGGATTGAGGGAAATTATTTTATAGAGATATTTATATAAATATTATCTATTAATTTAAAACACAAGAATAAGTTTTTTTCCACTTCATTTACGAGTTCTACCAAAATGATTTGTATGATTCCTTTTTTTATATTAAAGCTTTCACTATGTAGATTAGCCAACACTACTTACTTATTTTTTAGATTTTTAAAACTATAAATTTAAAATATTTACTTATTTGCGGGAAAGAGAACTTACCCACATGGGAAACCGCATGTTAAATTTTGCAAATTTCACGATGTTAAAAATTCAGTGACGTAAGCTAGAACAAACAGATTTTTATTGCTGATTTTACATTTCTTTTTAACTAAAAAGGGGTTTTGTTCCGCTACTGAATCTTTCTAGCTCATTTATTAGTTATTTTATCATTTAGATTACATCCTGGCCTTGCGCGACGATAAAAAACGCAAATAACATTTCTTTAACTTCGGGTCATTTTTTCCAACAAATATTTTAAATTCATAAGGAGAAAAAGTGGCATTTTAGTCGCTTTTGAGGGAATAAAATAACGCTTTCTATTATACAGGTCATTCAAATAAATAATAAATAATAATTGCAGTATTAAGAGAAATTCTCTATTAAAATGAGACATAGATAATTAACTAAATGGCAAATATTATATAAATTAATATGCAATTGTATCAATTCCTTACTTGAAACACAGCAACTTATAGTTATTAACACATTTATTACAACACATTTTACAAACATGTTTAAAACAGTGCGTAGTTAGTACTAAATATTAAGAACTTGAGCTTGTTAAAATAATCATTAATATTGGGATATTTATGCATTTATTAAATATATTGGTTACGGTGTTAACGTGATCAATTCTTTCAAATAAAATGTATATACTTTATCACAAGTTTTTATCATTTGTTGAGTTTAGTTGTTTGTCATCGTTTATAAACTTTGATGTCTTTTCAGAAGAGTATAACAGAAAACAATTTTATTTTTTGCATAAAAACCCGCTTAATGATAAAATTGCCAGCTGATTGCAAAGGTCACTGCTTGTTTGATATTGCATTATATATGATAGTACATATTCCTAGCTTTTGAATCAACAACATATTTATCTTCCCACTGTCTGTATTTTCTAAATCAATATTCTAAATTATATTCTGTAATGAGCTGATGCTCCTGGTTCCACTCGCATCGAATTTCCATTTAGCCCGAGTAGCAGACTGTACATTCTCGAAGACCACAAGACAATTTGAACTTAGCAGTATTAAAATTTAAAACAAGCACAATAATTTAAAAAAAAATCAAGGCTAATCTTTTTTTTTATTGTACTGTTATACAATATTCATCTTATATCTAGTGATGGAATGAAATACATGCAAAATACTTAAGTAGGGTAGTGTTTTAGAATATTTATTCAACTACAAGAGTTAGAATATTAAGTTTTTATTATTAAAATCCATTTCAGAATTTACAAGTTCCATAATGGTCGTCGAGAAGAATAAATATTATACTACCAAGAAAATGTACTTGATATCGATTACTATATATGTTTATGCTTTTATATAGATACTACTATCAGTAAGTAGTTTTCCTAACATTAATTTTACTAACTCACTTTACTGAATATTAAAAAGTTTCCAAAACAAATAATAACGGCGTTGTATAATTGGGTGTTTTATGCTTGTTGTTAGTTGTTAGTTGCTCTTCGGCAAAGAAGAAAATTTGGTTTTGCAGCTAAAAAGTTTTTAATGTTCTAAAACCCCGAATGCTACTAAAGACCAACTTTGCGAGTTCTACAAGACCTATTTGATAGTTCTACTGGTCCAATTTAGGTGATACAAGTTAAAAGTCGTACGCTGTAGATTTACCAGTTCTCCTTAGTTTGCGATTTTTTAATTATTTATATTGTTAAATGCATTATTTGTAATCAATGCATTTCAATATGCTCGAGACCATTTGTTCACTTACAGCACGCGTTTCTTTACGTTCTGAAACTAAACATCCTTGCTCTACCTGCTTAGTACGCTACCAATCTCATCGATTGCTCACAAATCATATTACAAATATGAAATTCATGATATTTGCCGTGAAACATTTTCACAAAATTCGATATATGCGTCTGTGTTTGTCGGTTTCTTTTTGGAATTTTTCAAATTTTACTACAGATTCTGATACTTTATGAAAATGTAGAAAGTTGATATATTAGATAAATATGTTATAGCATAATGATTTTTGTTAAATAACGCGTACAGGAGTTCGTCTGACAATGCTAGGCTTAGCATTTTCTACTGGTTTTGCTTGGTTGCGTTTTTATTTGTTACATGGAATCTTACTTCAAAATTATCGAAAAATTTTCGAAATTATTTTAGGAAATAATTTCGATTAATAAAACAAGAAATCAGTACCTAGTGCGCTTGGTAACATGATTGACTCCTTCGGAGTCTCCTACATCCTAGACCTGAAAGTTCAGTTAGGTCTTCTTTGTGTTTCTCATTTTCGACGTTTTCCTCTGAAATTGCCACTCGTTGCAAGTGGAAACTATTTCTGGTGACTCAACTAATACAAAAAAAGCATACTACAACTTACTGAAGACGAATATACTCCTATACAGTTTTGTTTTTTCTTGTATCGTAAATGTTTCCTTCAAACAGGGCAGAAGTAAATATTGACGAATGTGATAAATTCTAGCATCATTGCCGTATGCTCTCTTGATAATGATCATAAAGATCATGGTGGATATTTTAGGCACCACCTATTCTGATATACTCTCAGATAATCTAACGCTTTAATCGTCTCACGATGCGCCATTTAGATAGCGATTACCAATTGTTAAAAGAAAAATATGTTAATAGTATCTATGCATCTTGAACACCTATCTAAATATACACGTTTCTGCTCCGTACTGAGCAAATGCGGCACCCATGTTGCAGAAAGTTTTATACTCAATTATTATTTACCATCATTATGTAAAATATGAATTACTCTTTTATAAATGATACCCACGGCTTCTTTTATTTCACATACATTTATTCGGCAATCGGACTTTATCTAATGTGGTTGCCATTTTTGGACGTCCTGAACGTGATTCATCATTAATTTGTGTGCTTGCGGCTGTGTTTCAATTCAGAAACTTAAAAATTCACAGTGGAAAATAAAGTTGACAAATCACTAAGAACAACATCCAACCTCCATTTAATTTCCGTTGCGATTGTTCCTTCCAAATGAAAAAAATTGATGACCGACCGAATTTCGTTTTTACCCGTAATTGAAAACGCACAAAGTTATTTGATTTGAATGCTTCAAAAATAAACTGTTTGACGGATCCATTGGTATATTCTTGTTTCGTGCGCCGTCGAAAATCTACCTGAAACTTTCTCGTTTCGTGCGGAATTAAAATGATGGCGTTAATGACTTTTTTCTTCGTGCGTTATTACCTACACATGCTTACCTGCTCTTATCTGAATGTCAAGTATGATATCAACTTTAATGCTCTACATTTTACAGAGCCAGCTATAAAGTAAGCAAATTTCTCTCTCTTTGGCACTTTATTTTACTTAAGCATCATTTGTTTACCATTAGTAGCGCTAAAAAACAAACGGAAACTTTACTCAATTTAGAATATTGATGGATAATACAGATCTACATAACTAGTTACTTTGTTATGTACCGCTAATATTACCTGCAATTTGAAAAATTCATATAATTGATGAAGGAAACGAACTGGTTTAAAAAAATCACATGGTTATTTAAAAATTATGAGAGCAATTATTTACTCGTATCTGGTCAAAATTAATAATTTTTATAATACCTTAGATTTTTGTGTTTGGTGTGAAAAAATACATGAATAAAATACTGAAAAGAAAATCAACAATTTGTATGTAGAAATCTTATTTTAAAAAGTAAAGTCAACAGGTAAATTTTGGGTGAGCGCCCGAAACGAGAAGTCATTAGTACCGAACTTGATTCTCCATTTGGTTAACGCACGAAATGCTCACAAATCGATCAATTGGATACCAACAGCCGATTAATATTAAACCCTTGGAGAAAAGTCTAAAGTCAGTGGCGTTCCAGAAACTTTTCGATTTACCCTCGTATATCGGGTGCTGTATTGTCGAACGCAAGATTATAAATTGCATGTTATGTAGGGTACATTCAAATTATTCCTAAATATTTTAACCGAAACTATTACTGCGATTGTGTCTGAAGAAGGTCATTGATTCTCGAAGATTTCAGCATAAACATCACATTACATTTTTAAGAATAATTTTTAGATAGAGCAACAAAATGAAGTGAGATTAGGCAACCGAACCCTTCTTTCAATATTCTTCAAAAAAACCTTAGTAAAATTTTTCGTTTAGATATTTAAAGAAGGCAATATTTGAATGTGTTCTAAACAACATGCGATGTTGCACGCGACAATGGAGTACAATACTGTACAATATCTTGTACAGTATTGTGGATAAAATGGAATCCAGGGTGAGTAAGTTGGAATCCCGTATACCACCTCTTGAGCAAGTGAGATTGTGAACATTTTGTACAAATAAAAGAGTTGTTTGGATATTTTCAAAGTAGTATTTTCATAATTAAAATAGCATATTCAACATAATAATGCTGTTATAGCATTATAAAACAAACTGCACAACATGTATGTACGTAATATTGAGTATTTACCTTCCTTTTGTCAGAAAAACGCTGATGATATGTTCCTTGTAGTATTAAATAGGTAGGTATTAAATGACTAGATATCTGGCGGTAGGTATTCAAAGACAAGGGATTTACACATACATTTACTTGCCATTGAATTAAACGCATGCAGACTATTTTAATTATATTTCGAAACTTCATCAAGTTGCAAAACAGATTTAAATTTAGGTAAATTGTAATAATTAACCGAGTAATTTAAACACAGTAAAAGTAATAGATGGATGTAATCTTTATTTTCAAAATGTGTTTAATAAATGCATTACATTGTGTATCAATAGCTTCCTTCACACAACTTTAAATAATTTTTATTTTTAATTCATGAATTTTTGATAATAATAAAATGGATTTTATCTTTTCTCAACTGTAGTCTATCTAAAACTATTACTATGTCATTGTCAGTCCAAAGTTTTATTTTATTATTGTCGGTGGTATGTTGGAGAGGTTAACATGTTTTTGAAATAATACTAAGATAATTAATTCTTTCTGTAATAAGAAAAATATGCATCCGCACGGTCGCACATACTTAATCACGCACACACACACGCACAAAAGAAATACTGGTTGTATGTTTGTTGTTGAAATTCAGCAATAGCTAGACAAAATTTGATTAACATCCACATAGTTGTTTATAATATACTGTGTGGTATTATTGTAAAGGGAAATATAATACAGAAGTTGATCTGAACCGGAAAAGTTAGGAGTTGGAAGTTCTTGTAAATGGAAATAGTGGTTTTACTATTGCTCCATTGACGCCAGAGTAGGTTTCTGTTTTAAACGCGACTCTTTTAGTTGATGCAAACGTTCAGCATTCCTTCCTACACCATTGTTTGCTCTGTGACAAGTTGAAGCTTTAAGTTTTAATTGAAGGATATGTTGTATTTGAAACATATTCAGATTTCAATTAATTAAGTGCTTTTTTAACAAACGGCATGTATTTTTCAGAGATGTTCAATTTTCTTAATTGGTTTCTAATTATATCACCTATCACGCAAAGGCATAGCATATTGTGGTTTCCTTTAGTAATTTAGTTGGTTTTCTAAGGTTATATT